>CM043885.1:22905397-24401469 GCA_024034495.1 Camelina laxa
AGAATTGTCCAAACAGCTTGGAAAGGGATGTATTCACGATCAAGGAAAACCAACAATCGTGTTGGAGGCAGAGTAACCGTGCGACCTCTGGATATGGCATGCTTTTTTGGAGCTCCAGGTACTATGAACGATCTTAATATTGATCGTTCAAATGTATTTGATGACATTCTTAACGGTAAAGCTCCGGAGGTCAACTACTTTGTCAGGAAGAGAGTACAAGACGGCGTACTATCTCACCGATGGCTATTTATCCCAAATGGGCAACTTTTATACAATCTATCCGGCTCCCACAGGTATCAAAAATTCTCTCTTCTCTAAAAAACAAGAATCTGCGGAAAGATGTTGAGCGTGCCTTGGAGTCTTGCTTGAGCTAGATTCGCCGTTATTAAAAATCCATCTCGTTTATGGGATAAAAACAAAATAGCAAATGTTATGAGAGCATGCATCATACTCCATAATATGATTATCGAGATGAAAGAGGAACATACAGTTACCGAACATTTTCTGAATTTCAAGACGGAGAAGCTGTGGATCAAACATATACCGTCGGTGCTGCCAGTTTGGGTTCTAATATGAGCACTACGATACTCGTCTTACAGAAATTCGGGATAAAAAAGTCCATGAACGGTTAAAAAGATTTGATTGATATATTTGGACTAACTTTGGACATCTTCCAGATAATGAAGATTAATTAAAAAAATCTATGAATTGAATAAAATGTTTGTTTTTATCTTTGATGTTTGTATGGTTTATGTTTTTTTTCTTTCATGTTTTAATTGTATTTTTTGTTTTTTTTCAAGTTTTTTCTAACTTTGTAATTTTCTTATGTTTTTAATGTCAATGTTATATGTTTTATTTAAATTAAAACTTTAATATGTTTTTACATATTTATTTAAATAATTAATTTTTTAAATTAAAAATACTCTGAAGGACCACACCTGAAGGACACTAATGCTATACAAAACTTAAGAAACTCACAAAATATTAATAAAATAATTGAAGGACCAAAAAACTGTCCCAACCAATGCACATGCCCTTAGATTACAGCTTTCAGAAAGAAGAAACGAACTAGTGATTTACCCAGCAGGGGAGAAGTGAGATACGTCATGTTTTATCTATCTAACCAACCATTCATTAATTCTTTTATCTGAGTACTCAATTTATTATCATGTAGTAGTTTTTGTTTTTTACAAGTTTTTATAATCTCGTAGTTTAATGTCTATATTTATATTCAAATGTGTATATTTGGCAGCATGTATATTCTTATGTATGGAGGATTATATAAAAATGCTGATTTGCGATGGCCATGAATGGATGCCAGGTGCGGATCTAGAGTGTTGAGAGGTAGAGCACGTACCCCATACTGTTTAGTAATAAATGTTTAGTTGTTCAGCTTGCTATTATGATTAATTAGCACATTTGGTGAAATGTTCCTCCATGGTTGACCAGGGTTCGATGCCCCAAATTTGTAACTCCTTCAATATCAATTTGTGGATGTGATTCTTTTCTATCTTCATAAGCGATCTCTGGTTCGATCGCCTTTCATGTTGATTTTAAGTTTTGTAGAATTAAAAATTAATTTAATATTTTTTTGCATAAAAAATTCAACGGTATATAACTGAACATGTAAATAATTTAGTAGAATTTGGTATAAGTAGGATGATTTGGATATTGTACATTTTTTAAAGTAAAAGATACAATTGAGTAGCACGGGTATTTATATAAAATCATTAACAATATAAAATTTATAAAATATGTGTTTTTTTCAATTCTTCATATTTAGCATATAATTTTATTGCAAAATATTTTATCAAATTTTTTTAAAAACAATAACATAAATTAAATTTTATATAAAAAATACAATATAAATAATATGAATTTCAACATGTGCTCTAACACGGGTCTTAATCTAGTTGAATATGATTTGGTATAACTTAATCCCATCAAATTTTATTAACTTTTTATAGATACTAGGTAGCACATATATATATATCTTGATAAGAATGCGGTGTGGTGAGTAATATTTTTGAAAACATCCAAATCTAAACTTTTTATAAAGACGTTGTAGAAAACAGTTTTAACCTTGAATTTTAAAGTTACCTTAAAGTTAATTATTTAATTTAAATACACGATTAAAAGACTCTAATATAACTTTTAGATTTATTATTTCTTTCAGAATACAACATTTATCGAAGTTTTGTTTTGTTCTTTTCTTTTATAGCTCTCTCTTTAGTGGTACTAAATAGTATGTCATTATGTGTCAAATATTGGGTGGGAACTTACTTCTCATCATTTGGTATGCGTAAATTCACTATTGTTTCTCCTTTTCTTCTAACTTCATCTTAGTGAGTATTACTCTTCTAAAGATAACATAATACTAAGAAAAAATTCTAAAATATGTAAACACATGAATTCTATATATATATATATTTCATCTCTAGATTTTTCAATACTACATTTCAATGCTAGAAAGTGAATGAACTTTTTGAATACTATCTTTGACATTTTCTCTTATTCTTCCCAATCTAACCACAACCGTAGTTTCTTTCCATCTACTCTTAACCATTTCTATCGTAGTTTGACAAAAAAAAAAAAAAAAAAAAAAAAAAAAAAAAAAACCATTTCTATCGTTATACTTTCTTTATAACAAATTATGTTTTTCTGCCTTTCTTTTTAATCTCTGTATAAATTTATGTCTTCACAAATTTCCTCGAAATCTATCATTATTGTGTCGTTTTGCAAGCACTCACTGTATTTGTCTTTAGTCTATAATTTCATTACCACATCTATTCTTCACGCACGATTCTCCATTACATGATCCTTATAATTAATTTTGAACTATAATTTACCAAAATATATTAGCAATAATATAATTAAATACAATTAACAAAAAGAAAAACATGAAAAGAAATCGAACAAAAAAGAGAGGAAAGTAAACTATAACATATATGGGCTTTCTAGCTATAAAGTGACGACTTGTAGAATTCTAAATTCCATAAATAAAACACACATTGAGTTTTATTTCAAATTCTAAATTTCATAAACTGTAACATATAATGATTAAATAAAAGTATATTGTATTTTATTTATGAAACTTTGAAACCATATACTTCGTTTATCTCATATAGTAAAAGTAATAAAATCAAATAATGTATGAGATTCTTCATTCCAAATAATAAAAAAAAAAAGAATAATGTTGAGAGACAACTTACCAACATTGAACGGTGGTCACTCTTTCTTCTAGCTATGGACGGTAACAGTATCCTAAAAGGTCAAACGAACAACTAGTTCGTTGTTTAGAATTGCATTAACTGTAGGTGAACTTCTATTTTGCCTCTAAATCTCTAATCACACCACTTGGTATATCATGACATCAGCTGTACTGTTATCTTTGATGAAGACAGTTTTGTAATGCCATTTTAGGTGGAGCAAGTTTAGAGTTAAAAAAATATAGTGATACGGTATTATGAAGCTTAATTATATGAACCTTAATGGGCTTAACGACAGTCTACTCAAAAAGTCCAACACAGGCCCAAATCTATTTCCGGGGTCATAACACAGTCTTTTTATATAAGAAGTTCACAAGAAAAAACGAAGGATCTAGAAGAAGACTTTATAAGGAAACACACTATATACACACTATAATAGTATTAATTACTTCTCCTCCTCCAAAACCTAAATCTCACTTCTCTTTTCGTAAACCGTAGCTCCTCTTAAAATATCATTCTCCGATCAACGATAATGGCTGACGCAGAAACCTTTGCTTTCCAAGCTGAGATCAACCAGTTACTGTCGCTTATCATCAACACCTTCTACTCCAACAAAGAGATCTTCCTTCGTGAACTCATCAGTAACTCTTCCGATGTACGATTTCTCGCTCTCCTTATGTTTATATGTGTTTCTATAAGTTTATCTCCTCCGACTTGATTTAGTTGATCGATCTGTAGATTTAGATTTGATTAGGGTTTAGTGTTCTTGTCGATTTAAGTATTTGGGTTGTGGAGCATGTGTTTATATTCAAAACTGTGGATTTAGGTTTAGTGTTATAAAACAAGGAAGGATTAAGCAGTCTAGCGTCTAAATTTGGATTAATCAGTCTATTGTTTAGATTAGGTTTAAGAAGTATTGTTAATTTTGTATTTGTTCTGTGTAATTTGTTTCTTAAGATTGAATTGTTTTGCTATTGTGAAAACAGGCTCTGGACAAGATTAGGTTCGAGTCCTTGACAGACAAGAGCAAGCTCGATGGTCAGCCTGAGCTCTTTATTCATATCATTCCTGACAAGACTAACAACACCTTGACCATTATTGATAGTGGTGTTGGTATGACCAAGGCTGGTACGTGATTGATTTCAGCCTTTTGTTGTTTCTTAGTGTGGTATCTATGTGTTTGGTTTGTGTTGGCTAATGTGTGTTTGTCCTCTTTTGTACAGATTTGGTCAACAACCTTGGAACGATTGCGAGATCTGGTACCAAGGAATTCATGGAGGCATTGGCTGCTGGTGCTGATGTTAGCATGATTGGACAGTTTGGTGTTGGATTCTACTCGGCTTACTTGGTTGCTGACAAGGTTGTTGTCACAACTAAACACAATGACGATGAGCAGTACGTGTGGGAGTCTCAGGCTGGTGGGTCTTTCACTGTTACCAGAGACACCTCTGGTGAGACTCTCGGTAGAGGTACCAAGATGACCCTTTACCTCAAGGAAGACCAAATGGAGTACATTGAGGAGCGCAGGCTGAAGGATTTGGTCAAGAAGCACTCTGAGTTCATCAGCTACCCAATCTCTCTCTGGGTTGAGAAGACCATTGAGAAGGAGATCTCTGATGATGAAGAGGAGGAAGAGAAGAAGGATGAGGAAGGCAAGGTTGAGGAAGTTGATGAGGAGAAGGAAAAGGAGGAGAAGAAAAAGAAGAAGATTAAGGAAGTTTCTCACGAGTGGGATTTGGTGAACAAGCAGAAGCCTATTTGGATGAGGAAGCCAGAGGAAATCAACAAGGAAGAGTACGCTGCTTTCTACAAGAGTCTCAGCAATGACTGGGAGGAGCATTTGGCTGTGAAGCATTTCTCTGTTGAAGGACAGCTTGAGTTCAAAGCTATCCTCTTTGTTCCCAAGAGAGCTCCTTTCGATCTCTTTGACACTAAGAAGAAGCCCAACAACATCAAGCTCTATGTCCGTCGTGTCTTCATCATGGACAACTGCGAAGACATCATTCCTGAGTACCTTGGATTCGTCAAGGGTATTGTCGACTCTGAAGATCTTCCTCTTAACATCTCAAGAGAAACATTGCAGCAGAACAAGATCCTTAAGGTCATCCGCAAGAACCTTGTGAAGAAGTGCATTGAGCTCTTCTTTGAGATTGCTGAGAACAAGGAGGACTACAACAAGTTCTACGAGGCGTTCTCTAAGAACCTGAAGCTCGGTATCCACGAGGACTCCCAAAACAGAACCAAGATCGCTGAGTTGCTCCGCTACCACTCAACCAAGAGCGGTGATGAATTGACCAGTCTCAAGGACTATGTGACAAGGATGAAGGAAGGTCAGAACGATATCTATTACATCACTGGTGAGAGCAAAAAGGCTGTGGAGAACTCTCCATTCCTCGAAAAGCTCAAGAAGAAGGGATATGAAGTACTTTACATGGTTGATGCGATCGACGAGTACGCTATTGGTCAGCTCAAGGAATTCGAGGGAAAGAAGCTTGTCTCTGCAACCAAGGAAGGTCTGAAACTGGAAGAGACTGAAGATGAGAAGAAGAAAAAAGAAGAGCTCAAGGAGAAGTTTGAGGGACTCTGCAAAGTGATCAAGGACGTTTTGGGAGACAAGGTGGAGAAGGTCATTGTCTCTGACCGCGTCGTGGACTCTCCTTGCTGTCTTGTAACCGGCGAATATGGATGGACAGCTAACATGGAGAGAATCATGAAAGCTCAAGCTTTGAGGGATAGCAGCATGGGTGGTTACATGTCCAGCAAGAAGACCATGGAGATTAACCCTGAGAACTCAATCATGGATGAGCTGAGAAAGAGAGCTGACGCGGACAAGAATGACAAGTCTGTGAAGGACCTTGTTCTTCTCCTCTTTGAGACCGCTCTTCTCACTTCCGGTTTCAGCCTCGATGAGCCCAACACTTTCGGAAGCAGAATCCACAGAATGTTGAAGCTTGGATTGAGCATTGATGAAGATGATACCGTTGAAGCCGATGCTGAGATGCCTCCTCTTGAAGATGATGCTGATGCCGAAGGTAGCAAGATGGAGGAAGTCGACTAAGTTTTGCTCAAGATTGAATTTAGTGGTTTTTCTCGAACCTTTGTTTCGGTTTCTTCTTTAGTTCTTTTTATGATTTCGGGATTTCATTTGTGTTATTATATTTTCGGTGTAGTATTTTTTATCAACTCAGGTGTTATGGATCAGTATATTTCTAGCAGATTTCATTATTATTATTAGTAACCTAACTGTGATAGCAGCTTTTAACAGTAAACTTCTCGGACATCAAACCTTTTTCTTGAATCGCACTGTTTTGTGAAGGTGTAGATAAAATCTATATATTTACTAGAAGTAAACTCCCAAACCTGTTGTACTAAAAAACTCCATCAAGCGGACAGTCTTCGTTACCTCGTTCAAATAACCCACAAATGTCATTAGTTTTGGGAATCTTCCAACGTCAGTGGCCCCTTTATTCTCTCCATTGTGCCCAGAAAATGAAAAGACCAATCTCTGTGTAACGCTCATATAGTCCCCTGAGCTGTTCACATTCTCAACTAGTTTCTCGAGGAGGTAACGCATGGCTTGCCTTTCATCAAAGTGACAGCTCTTATCAACCTACACGATATGCTCCATGTGTCTCCTAATTTTGGGATAGTTTTTCAATTTGATGATTTTATATGGTTTAGGGTAAGAGGCGACAAATGCCAACTAAATAAAAATAATACAATGATTATGAATTATAGTAGAATAGAATAAATAATATGTCTGCACATATAAAAAAGAAACTCAATCCTTTCAATTTTTTAATATATACCAGGTTTTGAACCAGTGGTACACGCACATATATATGAATTTCTATTTTCACAAATTTCTTCGAAATCTATCGTTATTTTGTCATTTTGCAAGCACTGTTCTCTATCCCCATTACCACGTCTATGCTTCACGCACTATTCTCCGTTACATGATCCTTATAATAATTTTCCAAAAAAAAAAAAACTAAAAGTTATATACTATAATTAAATACAACTAACAAAAAGAAAAACATGAAAATAAACTGAACAACAAAAGAGAAGGTAAGATAAACATTTATGGGTTTTCTAGCTATAAAGTGACACTCGAAAAAAAATCAAATTTTCTTTGATAAAACACAATGTAAGAAACTTTGAAACTTTATATTTTGTTAATCTCATAAAGTAAAAGTAAAAGTAAAACAAAAAAAAATGTATAAAGGTTCTTCATTTAAAGTCAAATAAATATAAATAAAAAGAATAATGTTGAAAGACAACTTACCAACATTAAAAGGGTCACTCATTTCTGAATATTGATGGCAACATTGTCCTAATTAAAGGGTCAAACGAACAACTGGCTCGCTGTTTAAGAACATAGAAGTAGAACTGCATGTAGATTAGTCAGTCGTTTCTATATATATTACTATATATAGCTTCTAAGTTGTTAGAGTAAACTTCTAGATATCTAGTTGCCCTTGCACTACTCGGGGTATGTCATTAGCTGTAGTGATGCACTATTGAAGTTTTCATCCTTGATGAGGACCAGTTTTGTAATGCCATTTAGCTGGAGCAAGTTTTAGAGTTAAAAAAAAAATAGTGATATTATAACAACATATATAAACAACAAAATGTTTATCATATAAGTCCCTGTTCATGTTGACGACTTACTTCAAAGTTCAAACTCTGTAAAAGAACGGTTCCAAAATTTTTGTGTTTCAATCGACTCACCATGATCATTGATCAACAAACACATCCAACCTTATTTAGTGAGTGAATTGGATTAAAACCTTGTGACTTGTGAGAAAAGTAGACACCTTGTCTTGCTTTTTAGTGACTAAGAAATTTCTAGTTTTATAGACGACAATCGAGCTTGAGTAATCTTTGCAGTCTTTGTTAGTCTCACTAATCTTTTGTTAACTCGTCAAAACCTGCAAAATAGTAATTCACGAAAAAGAGAAAATATACGTGAAGCTTAATGGGGTTTAACGACGTGATAAGTGTTTGAAGCCTAAATTAAATACATGAAGCTTACTGGGCTTAACAAATTCCAACATAGGCCCAAATCTATTTACCTTATATAGTTCAAAGGAAATAAAGGAAACGAATGATCTAGAAACACCTTATAAGAAGGTACCCGCAGACACATTACTATAAATACTATTAACTTCTACTCCTAAACCTAAATCTCAGCATCAATACTTCTTTCTCTCTCTCTACTCTTTCTTGCCTTTGCTCTCAGATCGATTCCTAAACCTTAGGAGGCTCCTCTGAGATATTTTCTCCGTTCTGTGACAATGGCGGACGCAGAGACCTTTGCCTTCCAAGCTGAGATCAACCAGTTGCTTTCGCTTATCATCAACACCTTCTACTCCAACAAGGAGATCTTCCTTCGTGAACTCATCAGTAACTCCTCCGATGTATGATCTCTCTCTCTCTCTCTCTCTCTCTCTCTCTCTCTCTCTCTCGTTCTTTATATGCTATTCTCTTGTTTAACTTCTTCGATTTGATTTTAGTTGAACGAGTTTGATTAGGGTTTAGTGTTCTTGTCGATTTGAGAATTTGGATTGTTTAGATTAAAGTGGTGTTTATATTCAAATCTGGGGATTTAGCTTTAGTGTTTAAACCAAGGAAGGATTAAGCAGTGTATTATTGTTTAGATTAGGATTCAGAAGTCTATTGTTAATTTTGTACATGTTCTGTGTATCTTGTTTCTTACGATTGAAGTGTTTTGCTCTGGTGAAATCAGGCTCTGGACAAGATTAGGTTCGAGTCCTTGACGGACAAGAGCAAGCTCGATGGTCAGCCTGAGCTTTTCATTCACATCATTCCTGACAAGACTAACAACACCTTGACCATCATTGATAGTGGTGTTGGGATGACCAAAGCTGGTACGTGATTCATTTGTACTGACTCGCAATCTCTGTGTTTGCTTTGTTGTATTGTATTTGCTTATACGTAATTGAGTTCATCCTAGAGCAATTTTTGTTGTTGTTTGTTCTGTTTGCTAATGCGTGTTTGTCTTCTTTTGAACAGATTTGGTCAACAACCTTGGAACAATTGCGAGATCTGGTACCAAGGAGTTCATGGAAGCATTGGCTGCTGGTGCTGATGTTAGCATGATTGGTCAGTTTGGTGTTGGATTTTACTCGGCTTACTTGGTTGCTGACAAGGTTGTTGTCACAACCAAACACAATGATGATGAGCAGTACGTGTGGGAGTCTCAGGCTGGTGGGTCTTTCACTGTTACCAGAGACACCTCTGGTGAAACTCTTGGTAGAGGTACCAAGATGACCCTTTACCTCAAGGAAGACCAAATGGAGTACATTGAGGAGCGCAGGCTTAAGGATTTGGTCAAGAAGCACTCTGAGTTCATCAGCTACCCAATCTCTCTCTGGGTCGAGAAGACCATTGAGAAGGAGATCTCTGATGATGAAGAGGAGGAAGAGAAGAAGGATGAGGAAGGCAAGGTTGAGGAAGTTGATGAGGAGAAGGAAAAGGAGGAGAAGAAAAAGAAGAAGATTAAGGAAGTTTCTCACGAGTGGGATTTGGTGAACAAGCAGAAGCCGATTTGGATGAGGAAGCCCGAGGAAATCAACAAGGAAGAGTACGCTGCTTTCTACAAGAGTCTGAGCAATGATTGGGAGGAGCATTTGGCTGTGAAGCACTTCTCTGTTGAGGGACAGCTTGAGTTCAAAGCTATTCTCTTTGTTCCCAAGAGGGCTCCTTTTGATCTCTTTGACACTAAGAAGAAGCCCAACAACATCAAGCTCTATGTCCGTCGTGTCTTCATCATGGACAACTGTGAAGATATCATTCCTGAGTACCTTGGATTCGTCAAGGGTATTGTTGACTCTGAAGATCTTCCTCTTAACATCTCGAGAGAAACCTTGCAGCAGAACAAGATCCTCAAGGTCATCCGCAAGAACCTTGTGAAGAAGTGCATTGAGCTCTTCTTTGAGATTGCTGAGAACAAGGAGGACTACAACAAGTTCTACGAGGCTTTCTCTAAGAACCTGAAGCTCGGTATCCACGAGGACTCCCAAAACAGAACCAAGTTCGCTGAGTTGCTCCGCTACCACTCAACCAAGAGCGGTGATGAATTGACCAGTCTCAAGGATTACGTGACAAGGATGAAGGAAGGACAGGAAGATATCTACTACATCACTGGTGAGAGCAAAAAGGCAGTCGAGAACTCTCCATTCCTCGAGAAGCTCAAGAAGAAGGGATATGAAGTCCTTTACATGATTGATGCAATCGACGAGTACGCTATTGGTCAGCTCAAGGAATTCGAGGGAAAGAAGCTCGTCTCTGCAACCAAGGAAGGTCTGAAACTTGAAGAGACTGAAGATGAGAAGAAGAAGAAAGAGGAGCTCAAGGAGAAGTTTGAGGGACTCTGCAAAGTGATCAAGGACGTTTTGGGAGACAAGGTCGAGAAAGTTATTGTCTCTGACCGTGTTGTGGATTCACCGTGCTGTCTTGTTACTGGCGAGTATGGGTGGACCGCCAACATGGAGAGGATCATGAAAGCACAAGCTTTGAGGGATAGCAGCATGGGTGGTTACATGTCCAGCAAGAAGACGATGGAGATTAACCCGGAGAACTCCATTATGGACGAGCTGAGAAAGAGAGCTGATGCGGATAAGAACGACAAGTCTGTGAAAGATCTTGTGCTCCTTCTCTTTGAGACTGCCCTTCTCACTTCAGGTTTCAGCCTCGATGAGCCCAACACTTTTGGAAACAGAATCCACAGGATGCTGAAGCTTGGATTGAGCATTGATGAAGATGATGCAGTTGAAGCCGACGCTGAGATGCCTCCTCTTGAAGATGATGCTGATGCTGAAGGTAGCAAGATGGAGGAAGTCGACTAAATTTAGTGGGTTTTGTTGACCTCTTTTTATGATTTCGTCTGGAACTTATCTCTTTTATTTTATTTTGTCGGTGTAGCGTTTTTATCAACTCTGTGTTGTGTGACTTGAGTCTTATCTCTAGCGAATCCACGCTGTTTTTTGTCAGTTTTGTTAGTCTAATTTGTGATAGCTGATTAGAAGTAAGGCGGACGGCTGCTAAAATCATTGCTAAGCATCTCAGACATCGTTAGTGGTTTGTGTACATCTCTTTTTTGTTGAAAAAATTAAACCCAAGGCCATAACTCTTCTCCTCAAATGAGAGCAGTAGTGTTTAGACCGTATTTGCTGTTAGACTGAAGACTGGTAGCACATAATAAAATAGAGTAATTTAGAGTAATTTCTTTTCAGCACATAAAAGGATTGCGGTTTAACGTGATAAAATTTTTGGAAAATGTAAAACAATAGAGCGTAAAATCACTTACCATCAGTATTTAAGCATTGCTACAGAGTACAAACAACTAAGTTAGTTGAACTAACCTTAAATGGTAGTGTTTTGAATCTATCTTTTTTGTTTGTTAGGCAAAGGTGAAACAAAAATTGAAAGAACATAAACTCATAGTAAAATCTATAAGAAAGAATAATACAAAATCCAAGTTTTTTAAAATTGGTCGGTGAGAGTCGCATATTAAAAGAACATGACCTATGTTATATTAAGTTTTGTTATGGCTTTTCTGTTTTGATTTTTTTTCAACCAAACTGGTTCAAATCACCAGCCACACTGGGATGAGGTATGGAACTTGAAGAGTAGCTTGGTGAATTATTTCATCACAATTAGGAAAGATACAATATGTAAACTGAAATGTTCTCCTACCTCCAACTTTTATAAATTAGTACAGAAAGACAAGAAAAAAGACAAGTATATTTCACTTTTTCTTTGCATCATTGTTTATTAAGTGAACTCTTAGGATTTAGGAATAGTCTATAAGCTATTCTCTAGTCTCAATAACTATGGTTTGAATATTCGACACTACCAGACTTGAAACCGCCTCAAATAATGGTTGAACACTGAAAACATACCAATATAAAGAAAACAATGTCTTTTCATATATACAAAACCTATATATTCAGACATATTGTTCATTTTCATAATTTTTTTTCTACAAAACACTATAAGAAAAACTTACTAGTAAAATACAAGAAAATTGTTTGTTCAAAAACCCTTGAAGAAAATGAAGATATATGTGCAAATTTTCTTTTTGAATTATTTGGATGAAATTGAGAGAGAGAAAGTAGTATATATATTTCAACTAAAACTGATGATTTAGTACATAATGTTCATATACAACTGTGTTTTATTTAAGATGTAAACATTGTTCTTTTAGTCCGGGTATCTAATTCTTCAAGGTAAATAACTAATAAGTATCTACTGATATAACAAAAATAAAAAAATTATTGTCAAGTTCATCTCAAAAGCACAAAATGCAAAGATTTTTCAAGATGTTTTTGTTTCAAATTTGATTTTGCTATGGACTTGAATTTACATGTTCTATTTTGTTCAGTGTTTGGAGATTTGAAGTCTGTCTTAGTTTTGCGATATTAGATGTTATTTAGTTTTAGTTAAAATGCAGATATTTCAACTAAATAAAACATTATATCAATATACTAATTATGATTTTAGTATAATAAAAGTAAAAAAGGTATATAAAGCATATATATAATAAAGTTACTGGGATATTTCCATTCTTTTCAATAAAGTTTTGTTCTTGTAAATCTTAATATTATTATTTGTGTTGTTGATATTTTAATTTTTAACATTTTAAAAAGAGATATACACCAATTTGGTAATTTGTAAACTATATGAAAGAGTTAGGAGAAAAAAAATAACAAAAGTTATGAAGAAAGCTTATTATTTTTGGTTTTAAAATAGTAAATTATCAACAACAAAAGGAGTAGTAAATTACAAAATTAATATAAAAAAGAGTAAAATACACCTTTTTCCCAAAGAAAAGAAGAAAGATAAAATTACACTTAATGAAGTTTTTGTAATTTGCTTTTTTAAAAAAAAAAATAAAAAGAGAATAACAAAAGGACTTTTTTGTATTTAGTTATTCCCATTTAAGTTTTAAACAACAAAAAAAAAGAGGAAACGAAGGATCTAGAAAACTATGAAGAGGTTCCCCACACTATATATAGTTCTCCCCCAAAACCTAAATCTCGCATCAATCCTTCTCTCAATTCCTATTCATAAACCTTAACCTTAGCTTGTAGTTCTCCGATCAACGATAATGGCTGACGCAGAAACCTTTGCTTTCCAAGCTGAGATCAACCAGTTGCTGTCGCTTATCATCAACACCTTCTACTCCAACAAAGAGATCTTCCTTCGTGAACTCATCAGTAACTCTTCCGATGTACGATTTCTCGCTCTCCTTATGTTTATATGTGTTTCTATAAGTTTATCTCCTCCGACTTGATTTAGTTGATCGATCTGTAGATTTAGATTTGATTAGGGTTTAGTGTTCTTGTCGATTTAAGTATTTGGGTTGTGGAGCATGTGTTTATATTCAAAACTGTGGATTTAGGTTTAGTGTTATAAAACAAGGAAAGATTAAGCAGTCTAGCGTCTAAATTTGGATTAATCAGTCTATTGTTTAGATTAGGTTTAAGCAGTATTGTTAATTTTGTATTTGTTCTGTGTAATTTGTTTCTTAAGATTGAATTGTTTTGCTATTGTGAAAACAGGCTTTGGATAAGATTAGGTTCGAGTCCTTGACGGACAAGAGCAAGCTCGATGGTCAGCCTGAGCTTTTCATTCACATCATTCCTGACAAGACTAACAACACCTTGACCATTATTGATAGTGGTGTAGGGATGACCAAGGCTGGTACGTGATTGATTTCAGCCTTTTGTTGTTTCTTAGTGTTGTATCTATGTGTTTGGTTTGTGTTGGCTAATGCGTGTTTGTCTTCTATTGTACAGATTTGGTCAACAACCTTGGAACAATTGCGAGATCTGGTACCAAGGAGTTCATGGAGGCATTGGCTGCTGGTGCTGATGTTAGCATGATTGGACAGTTTGGTGTTGGATTCTACTCGGCTTACTTGGTTGCTGACAAGGTTGTTGTCACAACCAAACACAATGACGATGAGCAGTACGTGTGGGAGTCTCAGGCTGGTGGGTCTTTCACTGTTACCAGAGACACCTCTGGTGAAACTCTTGGTAGAGGTACCAAGATGACCCTTTACCTCAAGGAAGACCAAATGGAGTACATTGAGGAGCGCAGGCTTAAGGATTTGGTCAAGAAGCACTCTGAGTTCATCAGCTACCCAATCTCTCTCTGGGTTGAGAAGACCATTGAGAAGGAGATCTCTGATGATGAAGAGGAGGAAGAGAAGAAGGATGAGGAAGGCAAGGTTGAGGAAGTTGATGAGGAGAAGGAAAAGGAGGAGAAGAAAAAGAAGAAGATTAAGGAAGTTTCTCACGAGTGGGATTTGGTGAACAAGCAGAAGCCTATTTGGATGAGGAAGCCAGAGGAAATCAACAAGGAAGAGTACGCTGCTTTCTACAAGAGTCTCAGCAATGACTGGGAGGAGCATTTGGCTGTGAAGCATTTCTCTGTTGAAGGACAGCTTGAGTTCAAAGCTATCCTCTTTGTTCCTAAGAGAGCTCCTTTCGATCTCTTTGACACTAAGAAGAAGCCCAACAACATCAAGCTCTATGTCCGTCGTGTCTTCATCATGGACAACTGTGAAGACATCATTCCTGAATACCTTGGATTCGTCAAGGGTATTGTCGACTCTGAAGATCTTCCTCTTAACATCTCAAGAGAAACATTGCAGCAGAACAAGATCCTTAAGGTCATCCGCAAGAACCTTGTGAAGAAGTGCATTGAGCTCTTCTTTGAGATTGCTGAGAACAAGGAGGACTACAACAAGTTCTACGAGGCGTTCTCTAAGAACCTGAAGCTCGGTATCCACGAGGACTCCCAAAACAGAACCAAGATCGCTGAGTTGCTCCGCTACCACTCAACCAAGAGCGGTGATGAATTGACCAGTCTCAAGGACTATGTGACAAGGATGAAGGAAGGACAGAACGATATCTTCTACATCACTGGTGAGAGCAAAAAGGCTGTGGAGAACTCTCCATTCCTCGAGAAGCTCAAGAAGAAGGGTTACGAAGTCCTTTACATGGTTGATGCGATCGACGAGTATGCCATTGGTCAGCTCAAGGAATTTGAGGGAAAGAAGCTTGTCTCTGCAACCAAGGAAGGTCTGAAACTGGAAGAGAGTGAAGACGAGAAGAAGAAGAAAGAAGAGCTCAAGGAGAAGTTTGAGGGACTCTGCAAAGTGATCAAGGACGTTTTGGGCGACAAGGTGGAGAAAGTTATTGTCTCTGACCGCGTCGTGGACTCTCCTTGCTGTCTTGTAACCGGCGAATATGGATGGACAGCTAACATGGAGAGAATCATGAAAGCACAAGCTTTGAGGGATAGCAGCATGGGTGGTTACATGTCCAGCAAGAAGACGATGGAGATTAACCCTGAGAACTCAATCATGGACGAGCTGAGAAAGAGAGCTGATGCGGATAAGAATGACAAGTCTGTGAAGGATCTTGTGCTTCTTCTCTTTGAGACTGCCCTTCTCACGTCAGGTTTCAGCCTCGATGAGCCCAACACTTTCGGAAGCAGAATCCACAGGATGCTGAAGCTTGGATTGAGCATTGATGAAGATGATGCCGTTGAAGCCGACGCCGAGATGCCTCCTCTTGAAGATGATGCTGATGCTGAAGGTAGCAAGATGGAGGAAGTCGACTAAATATTGCAATTTAATGATTTTTCTCGACTTCTTATCGGATTCTTCTTTTTATGATTTCGTCTGAAACTTTTTTTTTTTTTTTTAAATCGGTATTTCTCTTGTTACTATAATTTCGGTGTAGTTTTTTTCTTTATCAACTCGGTGTTTTGACAGAAGTCCTTTTTCTAGCAAATCCAAGCTGCTGATTTTTGACAAAAGTCTTTTTATGATTTTTGAGACTGTTCTTTTTTTAAAAGAACCGAACATTAACCCTTCTCCTCAAATGAGAGCAGTAGAGTTAAAAAAGTTCACTACTATATTATCTTTTACTGATGTGTTGTACACAAATAGCGTAATCTTTTTTTCAGCCATAAACTGTGGTATTACTTTGATTAAAATTGGATAATCTGCTCTAACTATGTAATTGAAGGATCGATAGTAAAGTTGCATAGTTAGTTTTACTGTTGGTTAAAGACGACTATTCATGATTTCATACCTTCACCGTTAGAAACACCAAAAATAAAACATTCAAAACGCAGTCGTTTAAGCCGCTCACAGAACCTTCAACCTTGATTCGAAGTCTAGCGATTCGCTCCGACGTAAAACCACCGCTCGTCGGTATTCTAGATTTTGAAACTTTTGCTCCAAAAAAATTCACATACCAAAAAATGGAGAAATTAGCGAAAGAGTGGTTCTCGATGAGCGGCACGAGTAGTAGCAGCAGAGATCAGGCGCCGCCGTCGCAGCAGCAGCAAACAGGAACGTCTCTACTAGCTGATTGGAATTCTTACGCAGCATCCAGAGATTTCGAAGAAGATACCGGAGGAACTCTAAGCTTCGATATCGAATCCGCCGTTAGATCTGCCAACGACACTGTTTCCGGCACCTTTAATGTGTAATCGATCCGTCTCCCTTTCTTCTCTTACTTTTTAACACGATCGATTCTTCAACTTGTTCTGCTATTATGTATTTGAGGATGCTTGTCTTGTTAAATCTGGAATCTGCGAAAATTGCGATTTATCATATCTGGAACCTTAGGATTTGGAGCTATAGTTTAGTGAATAGTTTTTGGTTAGTGAGGAGCTTTAAGGTTTTGTATTCAAAGCACTAATCAAATACACAGATTCTCAGATCTTTCTTATGCTTAAATGAAGTTTGCATTGTTGTAAACTTGAAGCTAATAAGTCTATGATGGACCTATAAGATTGTTGTATGTTATGTGGTATACAAATACATGTTCATCTCTTCATTAGCGGGGTTCGATTGAGAAGATGACTGATGACTTAGAGAGTTGATGAAGAGTCTTAAACCCATCTTGTTAATTAGTTTCCAATAATCTCTTCCTTGTTTTCTTAAGTCTTTTCTTGATTTTTGAAACCTTAATTGTTAACAGCGTCTCAAAAGGAGTTAGAGATAACCTGCAGTCTGCAACAAGCAGTATGCCTTCAGGAAAAGCTTTGATGTATTTCGGTTTACTTCTAGCGAGTGGTGTCTTCTTCATCTTCATTGCCTTCACCATGTTTCTTCCAGTCATGGTGCTTATGCCGCAGAAATTTGCCATTTGTTTTACCCTTGGATGTGGATTTATCATCGGGTCATTCTTTGCTCTCCGTGGTCCACAAAATCAACTCGCTCACATGTCATCGACAGAGGTAATAAATATAACAAGACCTAGTTGTTTTTTGTGTTACATTTCTTATATCATTTACATTTTCTCTTACAAAAGTTAATTTCTTGTTTTGCTGGCTTCTCCAGAGGCTTCCACTAACTTTAGGTTTCATTGCCACCATGGTTGGTACCATCTATGTCTCCATGGTGCTCCATAGCTACATTCTCTCTGTGATTTTCTCTGCATTACAGGTACTTAATTTCATCGTCCTTCTCCACTCTCTAGTCTCTACCACTTTTAATATCCTCTGTTTCTCATTGTCAAAATTTTCCACTATATCATTTTAAAAATCCGATTATGTTGATTTTCCTTTTCCCCTCGATTCCTTGAATGAGAAACTTAGTTTCTGCCTCGGAAACATAATGGGTTTTAGTAACAAACATTTAGACTTTTCTTAAAGCTGTTTCTAAATACAAGTAGGGTTAGTATGAAGAAACTGAGAATGTCTTATATCCGGTTGGTTTTTTGGCTTGTTTTATATCTACTTCAAGTCTTCAAGCTATTGTTTTGCAAATCTACTTACTTGCGACAGAAACAGCTTTGATTTAATTATTTACTCACCCATTATCGATCTGGATTGCACCAAAACATATACGTTTATAACTCTGTAAAATAGTTCCTTCATGTTGGTTTAAAGATTGCTCGCATATATGCACATTCTATAAGTATAATAATCTCATGAAAAACCCTTGTATTTGTTCTCTGTGAATCCATAGGTTGTTGCACTGGCTTACTACTGTATATCCTACTTCCCTGGTGGATCATCGGGAATGAAGTTCCTCACTTCTACTCTTACCTCCTCTGTCTTTAGAATGTTTGGGAGATAAGCTTTTGCCTCGACCTATTCAAAGAAAGTAACTTGATTCTCTGGTGTATAAAGAAGGATGAAAAATCGTGAACAATGGTTAAAAATGACAACCCTGGTAATATATGTTGGCGCAAAGGCTCAAAAGACAGTTTTGTTATGACTTTTCTACTTTCGATTTTTTTCTACCAAACTGGTTCAAATCACCAGCCACTGCGGATGAGGTATGGAACTTGAAGAGTGTGGCTTGGTGGTTACGAGTTAGCTTCAGATTCTTGCTGTGAATTATTGCATCAGAATTAGTAAAGATACAACACGTACACTGAAATGTTCTCTTGACTTCCATTTTTTAAAAATAAGGATTAGTGCAAACAAACAAAAAGACAAGTATTTTCGCTTTTTATTTGCAACATGGTTTATTAAGTGAACGAATTCTTTAGGAGTTAGGAAACAAAATTGCTTTGTCAATCATCAAAAACTCAAGTTCTGTCCGATTTAAAGATGGAAGATACGTGCTGTGTGTTGCATAACATCTCTTACTGTAAAGTGCAAACAGATGATATATATATTTAGCTGGGCCCAAAAAGGTCCGCTATTGTATGTATGGGCCTCTATCTAACAGGACCCCATCAGTCAAAAAAGAATCGTCAATATCAGAGACTGGCTTTGGAACAAAAAGATCATCAATAATTCAAAGATTAGATCTTAATTAATTAATGTAATCAAAGAAAATTAAGGAAAAAAACACTGCTTTTGCGTTCAAAAATTTGACCGTTTTAGTGGAGAAATATAATACACCACGAACTTGGCATTAGTGCAAGTGAGACTCTTTATAGTCTTTTTGTTAAAAAAGCAAAGGCTACTTAGGTTAAAAACAAGGGACCCTAATTGATTAACATATTCACTAATCACATTTTTCCCTTTTTTGTTTTTTTGTTTTGGCATCTTCCTAATATCTTAACAAATTGTTACTTTGTTTAGTCTTGTGTAATTACTACTATTCAGTTAATATTTAGAGTTAGCTAAATAGAACTGTCCATCTGGTGATCGGGAGGACAAAACATCATACATAATTTCATAAACCATGCATGTTTTTCATTAATCACTGAAAATTTTGACAATCAATGCTACCGTATTTATCATCTACATTATATATAAACAAAAATAATAGGCAACTGATATGAACAATTAGTGATGTATTAACATATAAGTACTTTATTTTATTTTTATGAGTGGAAGTATGTTTAGACTTTAGTTAGAGTTTAATTTAATGTAAGCGAGAAACCCAAGTCCTGGAAATACGGAAGGAATATTTGACCCTTTTAATTTACACCTTTCATCACAGATGTATTATTATTATCTCTATTTTTCCATAAACATAGAAGGCCCATTAATTTCATTAAATTAAAATTTTTATTAATAAAAGATTAATTGATTGCAAAAGCCCAACTTCTCCACTAAGCAATGTTTAGTTTTCAGGGTTAGTGTTATGTTATTTTTTATCTTTCTAAAAACATCACTTTTTGTTGTTGTTGTCGTCTATTTCTTATTCTGTGAAAAGCGATATAACAAAGTAAAAAAGATAACAAAAAGGAAAGTTTTAAAAGGCTGGTTCTCTCGGTGAGAATTTTTCATGGTTACGCAACAACTTAATAGGAATTAACAAAACAATTATGATAGAAATAATTAGCATGATCGTTAACAAAAAAAAGGACAGTATATGAAGCGGAAAGGAAAAAAAAGCTGAAAATCTAATTAATAAGATTACGGAAAGGATTAAAGGAAGAAGAAAAAGAGTGAAAGGTATATGTTTCCAAAACATATTTTGTTGACCAAGAAAGTAAAATGGTGTGTAAAAGTAACAAAGTTAAAGAAAACTATCTGGCCAGTTTAGTTAAAAGTTAGGTTAGCAATATTTTGTTGAAAATTGAGTTTCAACAGAATTATGCGTTCTATACAGTATTAAGATATTATCTCGTTACATAAAAGAATAATACCTCTAATACGTAAACTTGTTGATTTCTTTGTCAAAGTAGTTGCAAAGATTAATAGACTGCTTTGGTGTCTATAGGGAATGCTAAATATAGAGTACTTGAGCGTGTTTCAGAAAAGACTAATTACGTCAAAGAAATGAAACTAAAAACAGTTTTTGAGTTTCGATCTCAAAATTAGAGTACTTGAGAGAGCTAGTTAAAAAAGAGTTAATTGGCCATCAATGAAATGAAGTTAGAAAAAGAAAAAGAAACAATGTTTAAGTTTCGATCTTATAAACTCGGATTGAGTACTAAGAATATGGCTCTGAAATAATTGGAGTAAAAAGGTGCAACGAAGGCCTAGCGAGTGCGCAAAAACCTTTGGTAGAAGGAATGAGCACGTGTGGTTGTTGTCATCACAAAAAAAGGTCACTATTATGATTTCCCTCATAAAGCCATATCTCGTTATCATTGGCCCCATCTCATTTCACATCATACATACCTACAACAAACACAATATGCCTACTTACACTCATTCATGCATGCATATATATCAGTTTTTTTTCTGTGTACATACTTTCCTAAATCTATTATACAACAAACTATATATAATAGGGTTCACACTTGAAATGGAGATGTCCAAAATTAGTAATAAAAAGTTATATCTAAACTATCTATATATCATCCTATATATGTCCTCGAATCAAACAAAAAAAAAATCATATCTATATGTACATATGAATTAGTTTTTCATATTTGAACAATTCCAATGGTTCATCATCTTTCTCGTGTTTTAGTTTACTGGATGATACAAGCAGGCTAGGATTCCAATAATTCGCCTTTTTATAGTATACCCGTCTACTGTTCATTGATACTCATCCCGCAATTTCGTTCTTGAAAGAGATCACTAGCTCGCATCATTCGAGCCTGACTGGACCCCCGGGGCGCACACCAGTTGCAAACAACTGATTGAAAATGTCACATATGTCTTGCTCATATACTATATCTTAACTATGCTCTATAACCTCATCAAAACTTCGGTTCTATACAATCTTTATTATTCATTATTCAATATATAATGTTAACCAGAAAAAGTTTATATTGACTGTGTCGAAAATGTCACGACAAAAGAATGCACTAAAAGAAGTTAAAATAATGAGCATCGTTCAGTTTTCAAAAAATATAAGACAATTTTGTAGATAATAATCCATATGATTACCATAATTTGGTTCTCAAACTTATTGCTTTTTTATTTTTATTTATTGTAGTATTTTTTAAAAAAAAAAATAGAATTTTTTTAGAGATCTTTTTATTATTGTTATATTATATATGGATTAGTTGGTTTCCGAAAAAAATTATATTATCAGCATGTATATGTAAGGTACTTTTCCTACTACAGTGTCTTCGTGGTCGTATATACTCGTATGAGTGGTTACAACCAATAGAATTTTATCAACATGACCACTCATAAGACGTAGCATTATCATGATCAACCATATTATATATGTTATATTCATTGGATCGACAAATCTAACAAATAAACAAGTAGTTTTGATCGATGCCCACTTCTATTCACACTTCTGTACTTCTGCCACTACATTCTTGGACTGCTTCTGCTACTAAATACCCCACAATGGACCAGTTTTTATTATAATTATTGAATTTATAAAATTGATAAAGACAAATGCTTGTATATAATCATTTATATATTTAAAGAAAAACTAAGTAAACAATTGCCCATCGTAGTCCTCGATCAGATCCCACACTTTAATTAATTTATAACACTCGCTTAGTGCTGATTTATCCACTAAACAAGCTTAACTCGTTCCAAGATTCCAAAATTTTGGTAGTATATAATACTCCCTCTGTTTTAGATTACTTGTCGTTCTAGGTGATTTCACACATATTAAAAAAACATTTAAAATTTATGTTTTACCCTTCATAAATACACTAGTTCATTTGATATAAATAATTAATAAGCTAAAAGTTAGGGGCAAAAATGAAAATTTAATTCATAAAGTTGCATCGTAAATATAAAACGACAAGTAATATGAAACAAAAAATTAAGTCCAGAACGACAAGTAAAAATAAACGGAGGGAGTAAAACATAACATCGGTTTCTGAAACCTCAAAAAGGAGTTAAATAAATGATTTTATATTTTCAAACGTTTACGAAATTGTAATACCGAATACTAACTAGCATTATTTTAAATGACTGCTTCAAATGTTGTCTCCAAGCACAATCTTGAATTATAATTTTGTATCTCTTGTTTTAGAGACTAATGACTTTAAAATAAAGAATTATGCTTTTTAAAATTATTTACTCGTAATTTTTAATAGGAATTAAAACTAATATATATCCTAAGTTGAATATGTATCCTTAGATTTGTTTTTAATTGCTCTATTATCATGTGGTGAGATCTCTGACCTAATCGAAACGTGATATAGATCCAGATCTTGTTCTATTGTCGTAATCAAGTCTACATCTTTTAATTTATCTAAATTGCTATCATTAACTTTGTTAAAAGTAATAAAAACAATCACATTTCACTATCATAAAACCCACCACCCTTCATCGTATACATGTGAAAGTTTTGAGATGAAGAATTGGGAGCTGCTTAGTTATAACAGTCCTGAATTGTCGAAATAATGATAGATTCGATAGCTAGGAAAAAAAAAAACAATATGGACCATTTAATGATAATCATAAGATTTGAGAAAGAATTATAAATTTTCACAAGTTCGGAAAAAAAATACAGTTGGGTGCTTGTCTTTTCTCTAGCATCTTTTGCTGTCTCTTTACTTCCTTCTTGTTTGTTGGTTTTTGGTTTTTGGTCTTATTATTTTCCCTTTTATTTTTCCTCTTTATGGACCATATTCATTTAACTCTTCCCACACATGTTCGTATCTCTAATTTATGAATATATTTGTTAAAACTAAAACAAATATGAGTTCAAAACCAAGAGAAAAAAAGTTGTGAATCAAGGATGGTCAAAAACTTTGGAGCCGAGTCCAAATGATCAAAGTACATACAGAGAAATCGAATTCGAAACTAAGGTCAGTGAACACCTTACTCACTAGTAGTCAAGTTTGATCACCTTTATACATCGCCACTAGTATTTATACATCCCCAAGAGATATTCGTACTTTCGTGAGAAGAAACTTGTTACTTGTTACCATTAAACTCTTTAAAATGAAAAATAAAATAAAAACTATTAAAATTGAAAGAATATATGTTGTCTATAACGTAAACAAAAATTACATATTACGAAACGCATATCGATCATGATTGATATTTAGTATCACCATCTTTTCAAGTGCAAATTACGGTAATTAGAGAACACACTATTCCATAATTAATTACCTGCAGAATAAAACCATGTTGTCCGCAATGCTTTCTCTCACTTTACTATATATTTACTGTAAATATGTGTACAGATATGCTGATATGCACATGACCATCTCTCTATATATCTATTGATACTCTTATTTAATCTTTTGATGCTACTATGGCATGTGACTAGAGGTGTGGTGTTATATCTTTATATATAATCTTCTTGACCTAATGATGCTTGACCCATGATCTTAATTTTAATTTACTTTATCTTTTCCATTTTTTCTGTTTTGTTTTGTCCACTTCTCCCCTCTCTTAATTTTGTAATTAGTATTCTTAAAACTTCTGTCCAAGAAGTTGGATCTAAACATCGTCATCTTAATTATTTAATAGTATACCTTACAAACTATTAAAAGTGCAATTAAGAAAAAGGTAGGTAAATTTTGCTGTTTTTTTTTTTTTTTTTTTTTCATTTTCTTCTTTCTTTTCCGAAACAACAACAAATCTTGATATGTTTAAGTTTTCTTTGGCTTCTTAAATTTGTATGAACATCTACAATATATATTTACTAGCTAGCAACTACAACTATAGTCGATTGGCTGTGCTTGGTCTTGATGTTGTTAGTAGACAACGTAGACAAAAATAGAGTTCTTACTTCTTTAGTCTTTCAGCATGCATAATTGATAATTGCATACACATGTGTATGAGCAAACGTATATACAGTATATATATATAGATAATAGCTAATATTAGCATATGTATCATATAATTACACCGAATGAAATGGACCGACAAGATGAGCAGAGGTAAGCATTAGTAAATTTAATTAATCTTTTCACATAAATTCTTAGCTTGCATGTGCAGTTCACTCTCTTCAAGATTCCATGTTCCAACTACTAATTTAATACTGTAACTATATCAGAAAGGGTTCCAAAGTAGATATCTCCATCTTACAGTTATATACGTATACCCATTTCAACCTCCCCAAAGTAAACAAAAACTAACAATTATGTGAAGAACTGTTTATCAAAAGAAAAACAAATAATCACAATCCAAAGTTTCTAAAATCGTCTTTGCAAGCATCAAAGAAAACAATTACGTAAAGCATTGTTTATCAATAATAGGTCATAGGTGGTAGTATTCAACAAATATCATGATTTGTAACTAGAAATTACTATTGATTTGTGTAACATTGTCTTCTTTTTGTTTCCTGAAAATACCAAAAACAATAGGGCCAACTAATTTTAACAAGTCATTTTCTGATTTGATACTTATTTTTTTCTTTTTCTTATATGATGTATGACTCGCATGTTATAGTTAGGTCAATAGGAGTTGTAACTTGAATCTGGAGCCGTATACTATAGGTTTTTCGATTACTAATAATAAAATTATTTTGTCTAATTACCATTTATGAAAAGTATTATCAGCATACCTCATCTATAAAAGAAAATAAATAATCGAGTTTTAGTATTTCCTTAACTCAATTTCAATTCTTTTTCTATTTTGTTTACAAAACAAATGAAATGAAAAATTTTAAAAATAAACAAAGTTTAAAAATTTGGAAAATAATAATAAAGGAAAAAAGGTAGAGGTGCTTTTTGGGGATCCAGATCTTCGTTTGCTAGTAGTATTGCTACTCTTCTTTCTTCTCTCTCCTTTGGTTTGCTCTGTTTATTTTTTATTTTTTATAAATATATTTCTATAAAAACAAAGTAAAAACCAAATCCATGGGGTTCTTCGCTTCACAATCCCAACGCACTTCTCTCTCTCATTTCTTCTTCTTCCTCCTCTCCCTCTTCACCAATGCCACGCAACCCTAGATTCTGCTTCTTCCCCTTCATCTTCTTTCTCTTTAACTCCTCTGTTTTCTTCTTCATCCCCTGTTTCTCCCTAGACGAACAAGGTCTAGCTCTCCTCTCATGGAAATCTCAGTTAAACATATCCGGAGACGTTTTGTCTTCTTGGAAACCCTCCGAATCTAATCCATGTCAATGGTTCGGAATCAAATGCAACGCGAGAGGTCAAGTCTCGGAGATACAACTCCAAGTCATGGACTTTCAAAGTCCTCTGCCGGCGACGAATCTCCTGAAGTTAAAGTCTCTGACTTCACTAGTTTTAACCTCCGTGAATCTCACCGGTTCAATCCCTAAAGAGCTCGGAGACTTGTCGGAGCTAGAAGTTCTTGATCTAGCTGATAATGTTCTCTCCGGTGATATCCCTGTTGAAATCTTCAAGCTCAAGAAACTCAAGACTCTGTCTCTCAACACAAACAATCTCGAAGGTGTGATTCCGTCGGAGCTAGGGGATCTCGTTAACCTCGTCGAGCTTAAACTCTTCGACAATAAACTCGCCGGAGAGATTCCTAGAACCATCGGAGAACTCAAAAGTCTTGAAATCTTTCGTGGAGGTGGTAACAAGAACTTAAGAGGTGAGCTTCCTTGGGAGATTGGTAATTGCGAGAGTCTTGTGACTTTAGGTCTCGCCGAGACAAGTCTCTCCGGTAAACTCCCGGCGTCGATCGGAAACTTGAAAAAAGTTCAGACAATAGCGTTGTACACAGCACTCTTGTCTGGTCCAATCCCTGATGAGATTGGTAACTGCACAGAGCTACAAAACCTCTACTTGTACCAAAACTCAATCTCTGGTTCGATTCCTGTATCACTCGGACGTCTCAAGAAGCTTCAAAGTCTTCTCTTATGGCAAAACACCCTCGTCGGAAAAATCCCAACCGAGCTCGGAACCTGCCCGGACCTTTTCCTCGTCGACTTATCCGAAAACCTCCTCACCGGAAACATCCCAAGAAGCTTCGGAAACCTCCCGAATCTCCAAGAGCTTCAGCTCAGCGTTAACCAGCTCTCCGGTACGATCCCGGAAGAGCTAGCGAATTGCACGAAGCTAACACATCTTGAGATCGACAACAACCAAATCTCCGGCGAGATTCCGCCGTTGATCGGGAAATTAACTAGCTTAACGATGTTCTTCGCGTGGCAAAATCAGTTAACCGGAACAATACCAGAGTCTTTATCTCAATGCCAAGAGCTTCAAGCGATTGATCTCTCTTACAACAACCTCTCTGGCTCCATCCCTAACGGGGTCTTCGAGATACGAAACCTCACGAAGCTTCTCCTTATCTCTAACAACTTAACCGGAGCCATACCGCCGGATATTGGAAACTGCACGAACCTGTACCGGTTACGACTCAACAGAAACAGACTCACTGGGCATATTCCGGCGGAGATTGGGTATCTGAAAAACCTAAACTTTATCGATATTAGCGAGAATCGTCTCATCGGAAACATTCCTCCGGCGATCTCCGGTTGTACAAATCTCGAATTCGTCGATCTACATTCAAACGGTTTAACCGGTGGTTTACCCGGTACACTTCCGAAGAGTTTACAATTCATTGATTTATCAGATAATTCGTTAACCGGCCCTCTACCAACCGGAATCGGATCGTTAACCGAACTCACGAAGCTTAACCTCGCCAAGAACCGCTTCACCGGTGAGATCCCTAGAGAGATCTCGTCTTGCCGAAGTTTACAGCTTCTTAACCTCGGCGACAATGAGTTCACCGGAGAAATCCCAAACGAGTTAGGTCGTATCCCGTCTCTTGCGATATCTCTGAATCTCAGCTGCAACAACTTCGCCGGAGTGATCCCGTCGAGATTCTCCAGTCTTACTAATCTCGGAACCCTCGACGTCTCTCACAACAAACTCGCAGGAAACTTAAACGTCTTAGCTGATCTACAGAACCTCGTCTCACTCAACATCTCATTCAACGAATTCTCCGGCGAGTTACCAAACACTCTGTTTTTCCGAAAACTGCCACTCTCTGTTCTTGAATCAAACAAAGGGCTTTTCATTTCGACCCGACCCGAGAACGCGATCCAAACCCGACACCGCTCCGCCGTGAAACTAACCATGTCGATCCTCGTCGCAGCAAGCGTCGTTCTTGTTCTCATGGCGATTTACACTCTCGTCAAAGCACAAAAAGTCGCCGGAAAACACGAGGAGTTAGATTCTTGGGAAGTGACTCTGTATCAAAAACTCGATTTCTCGATCGACGACATCGTCAAGAACCTAACTTCAGCTAACGTGATCGGAACGGGAAGCTCCGGTGTTGTTTATAGAGTCACAATCCCGTCCGGTGAAACGTTGGCCGTGAAAAAGATGTGGTCAAAGGAAGAAAACGGTGCGTTTAACTCGGAGATCAACGCTCTCGGTTCGATTCGACATCGGAACATTATCCGTCTTTTGGGTTGGTGTTCGAACCGGAATATGAAACTCTTGTTCTATGATTATCTTCCTAACGGGAGTTTAAGTTCTCTGCTTCATGGTGCCGGTAAAGGAAGTGGTGGAGCTGATTGGGAAGCACGTTACGACGTTGTTTTAGGCGTTGCACATGCATTAGCTTATCTTCACCATGATTGTCTTCCTCCGATTCTACATGGTGACGTTAAAGCTATGAATGTTTTATTGGGTTCCCGGTTCGAATCTTACTTAGCCGATTTCGGTTTAGCCAAAATCGTCTCCGGTGAGGGAGTTATCGATGGAGATTCGTCGAAATTGAGTAACCGGCCTCCGTTAGCCGGTTCTTATGGTTACATGGCTCCAGGTAAAATTCAGAATTTTGATATTTACGTTTACAAATTGTCTATTTGAAAATGTAGATTTTATAATGGATATTATTTTGTTTGGTGTACAGAACATGCTTCAATGCAACATATAACCGAGAAGAGTGATGTGTATAGCTATGGAGTGGTGTTACTAGAAGTTTTGACCGGGAAGCATCCATTGGATCCTGATCTATTGGGAGGTGCTCATTTGGTTCAATGGGTGAGAGATCATTTAGCTGGAAAGAAAGATCCTAGAGAAGTTCTTGATCCCAGACTACGCGGACGGGCAGATCCGATAATGCACGAGATGCTACAAACTTTAGCCGTTGCGTTCCTTTGCGTGAGCAATAAGGCAGCCGATCGGCCTATGATGAAAGATATTGTGGCAATGCTTAAAGAGATTAGGCAATTTGATATTGAGCAATCGGAAACCGATATGATGAAAAAAGGAAAGAAATGGCAGCCGCAACCGTTACCACCGGAGAAAATTGTCAGTACTCCTCGAGGTTCATCTAATTGTTCGTTTGCTTTTTCCGATGAATCCGTATAAAAGAAAACTACACAACGTCTACTACCATTAGGGTGATAACATTTTATAAAAAAAGTGTGTGAATATTTGTTGTCAATGATTTGTTAGAATCAGGAAAGGGAGATCTAAGCTTAGCTTATTATTTTGGTTTGTGAGTTTTAATTTTATTTTCTTGCAAACGAGTTGAAGAATGTAATGTACAATAATTGCAATAGATTGTAAGTGATTTATTTTGTTATTATCTTATAAGTTGAACACAAATAATTAGAGAGAAACCGTAAATTCATAGATCCAAGAATAATGCATATTCAATCCAATTTGTCTGACCATTGCAGAAATAAATTTGTTGTATATGGGCGTGCATAGTGCGTAGATAAAAGAGGAAGAAGAGGATTAGTTTCATCGACCCACAATTATATTATCCAAAAATAGAACATTTTGAGTATATTATTTATATAAATTTTTAAGGTATTTGTTATTGTAATTTTGGAGGATTCAAGAAATAAAACTAGAGGCAAAAAGGCCGGGAGTGTTTGGAGTTATATACATAGGAAAGATTCCTTCTTCTTTATTCAAAAGTTTTATTCAATAATCTAATTATATAAAATATTTTGGATGTTTGCTAATTTTGTGAAATTGAGAAGAGAGGCTTTCGACGTGGGATCACGTGGACCCACGCGCCACCCCATCACATGATCATGTGTTGTCTGAATAACAATGACTTTCCAGCCAACGATCACCAATTTTTATCATCTTACATACAATTAAATATGTATATATTTTGGTTTATAGTATAAGACTGGAGATGATGACTCGAGGCTCAAATAACCTTTTTTAAGCTAACAAAAAAAGAAGTTTGTGTGTACACGATAATAAGAAGTGCACATGCGTAAACCAAATGTAAGAACGACAGTATTCAGTTTTGTGGGTGTTGCTTCTCTTTGTTGTGTATATGTTTGTCTATTTAATCTCTCAAGTTCAAGACATTTTGACAGCGACTTCCAAAAATTAGTCTGAATGTTGAGTTTTGTCAATCTGCGGCCATTATAGTGCAAAGAGTATAATATCCATCACTCGTGGTCGTGGTATATTAATGGTTAATTTTTCGTATTTGGAACAACTATGACAAAAGCATACGAAATCAGCATTAGAAAACTTAATGGAACAATTTTTGTAGTTTGGACAGTTCCCTAAGATATTTATTCAGCATTAGAAAAAAAAATGAATATGAAAAGAAAGGATTACGAAGTCTCGCAACAGACAGAAGCAACCAAATATAAAAGCTTTATAATGATGATTATGCGGAATGTACGGGAACCACTTCATGTGTTCGATTCCATGTATTGTGACATACTAACAATTACATCATCTCATGATTTTCAAGTCATGTGCCCCCATGCCCCATGCATGCATGAGTTTCTCCAAAATTTAATTTTGATATGAATTAACCGGGTGTGTATATTATGTATGATAATAACCGATCGAAATATATAATACATAAATGGGTTTGAAATTCGCGGGCCCATTAGGGCTGTTATGAGAAAATTAGCCCGCTTATTCATTACATACAATACAATTGAGTAAACCAATCCGCGATAACGAAAGTGTAGATTAGTTAACCGATTCTTTTGTTGTCCCTTTAACTTGAGGGATACGTTTGTCAGGAATGGGGTTAGGGATTTTCTAGACGAGGAACGTAATTGGAATCAACATTTGAAGCTTTCTGTGGTATCTGAGGTGCTTGAAGATTGCTCTAATGATGAAACAAGTGTTGTTGATTCCAATCCAGGCAGCAATATTGGTGTAAATTAGGATTTGGGAACAGAACTAATAGGATATGCAGAACTAGATCTTATTCACCCTTAGGATTGTCCTTTTTGCTTTCTTTCTCAGAAGCCCAAAGTAGGTCTTTTTTCTTTTCTCATTCGTCTAGATAGTCTAGTTAGTAGTTTTTAAATCGGCTACTTCAAGTTGATATGACGGAATGCAGAGAGAGAGAGAGAGAGAGAGTTAAAATTTGGTTACTATTTTCTTATTGACACAAGTGTTAAAATAGTGATCCCTGTTTTAGTCTACCACAAGAATTTTAGGTCCTTTTACTTTAGCTTTTGTTTAAAGATTTTGCTGAGACTTGAGGCTTTTAATCTTATACAATCAAGTTTACATGCTTGTCCCGCGTAAGCTAGTTGAACTTTAGCCAATCAGCTCTAGCTTCACTTTTTTTCTTTCTCTGCCACTTTTGTAGCTAATTCCTGAAGAAAAAGTATTCATTAAGTTAAGGCTTTGAATTAAAGAACAACTTCATGTTGTGAGTTGGCTTCTTTTTACTTTGAATATAATTCTTTTGATTACTTAAACACTCAAAAGGAACCAACATATGAATCTACGGTGATATCCTTGTTCTTTGAGATTGTGTCTTGTGGATCAAAATATGGATCAGATTTTAGTAATCTTGTAGCATGTTTGAATAAAGGATTAGAATATATGGCCTTATAAGAATTATCTCTTTGACTCATTTATTTACACCAATCTTAATTACTAGATCTATCTTAACAAATATAGAACAGACTCTTATCTCGGTTCTTGCATAGAGTCTATTGAATCTTGATTCCTCTTTACATCTTGTGAGTGGGCAAAAGGACATGTGTTTAAAGAAGAGTGGCAAAGCTAGAAGATTTGAAAATGACCTCTGTTCTTCACCATCTTTTAGTAGTGCAGTTGCGAGAAACTAAGCCACCGGCTGGTGGACTGGTCAATTGAACCTGACAACTCCCGTGCAGCCAATACGAATAAGGAACAAATCCAAGAACAGCTTTCACTTTGAATTTACTTCTGATTTCATAATCTATCCTGTTGCTGGTCACTTGTCTTCTGAGCTCAATTATATGATTCACAGGCAAGAAGATCGAATTTGAAATCAAACGGATCGGTTCTAGCCTAGTCTTACTGTTTCTTAGCGAAAACGGCAAGACACCTTGTGTGGCGATCTTTATGTCGGCAAACCAGAGCTCTACGAGAAGATTCTCAAACCTCACATTTAGTTTCTTGTTTGGGTTGGTGAAATTCAACTGCAACAACATATCACCGTTGAAGTAAACGGGTGACTGGAAGAGAATGGTGTTGAGCTTTGCATTAGAGATGTCGAAAACAGGGGTTCTTGGTCTGACGGCGAGAAAGAGAATCAAAGTAGCAATCCCAAAGACTATAAGAAGTATGCTAAAGATAAAACACAAAGCTGCACCACACCAGATCCATGGACTGGTTCGGGTTGTTCTTAGCTGCAAGAGAACCATCGTCTCGTGTAAAGGCTGTGTTTCGATACCGTCTAGCTTAGGCGTTGCAGGGCTATTCTGATGAGATAAAGGTGATTTAGACACAATCACTTCGGTAAGAGCTATTGGTGTTGTACTCGGAGTTGAATTTGTGCTTCTTGGAGTTGTTCTCCATGGTGTGTTTATTGGAGTATACCATTTTGAAGATGGCGTTTCCCATGGAGGTGTTTCGGACGGTTGCGGTGGATGAAGATTTGACATGGGGTTTTTTTCTTAATGTCTTGATAGCTTGTTGAAGAAGTAGAAGAGGAAGAAGGAAACTCTAGAAGTTTTTTTTTTTATCTATGGAGTTTCTTCTTGATGGTGTGATGAGAACGTAACTAAGATAAGTGTTGAATGAAAGGAAATTTTGGGAATGTGTAGTGGTGTTTGGTTTAATAGAAAAATAAAAGTTCAAAGTTATATTATTTAAAAGAAAAAATTTATAAATAAAGATTGTGAGTGGGAAAAAAAAAGGGAGCTTTTCCTTAATGGGATGGGTTTTGTTTTGTAGAGTTGCACCATGCATCATTTTTGTTTTTGAAACTTTTCTTACAATTTTTGAACTTTATTGTATACAAAACATGAAAACATATTATGTAGTGCTGTACAAAACATATATACCTTTTTTTTTCTTGATATAAAATTTATAATGTATACATATAATATTTAGTTGTTGTACAAGACATATAATGTAAACATATAAAATTTAGTTGTTGTACAAAACATATAATGTAATAGTAAACATATAAAATTTAGTTGTTGTACTAATACTTTGGATTATTTACGATATAGCCTTAGATAAATAAAACATGTAAGCTACGTAATTAGAATGCAAATTTGCTGCTTGTGAGTTTCGGTAGGTTTTGAATCATTTTTTTTTTTTTTGTATTCTTCGTCTTCTCTTTTTGAATAATGTTAGTGTTAGGTGTGGCTCCCTAAACACTTCATCACTAAGGAACATCTTTTCTCTATAAAGTGCATGTTGGAATTTTCTTTTTGTCCTTTCAACAATGGTTTCCTAAAAAAAGAAGATATTTAGTCCCTTTTAAATTCTGAGATCAAATAATTTGTAAAATCTTATTGATTTGTCTATAGGTAGTTACGTTTATTCAATATTCCAATAAATCTTATTAAATTTATTGATTTATGATGTAACCTTAGATAAATGATTTGTAAATTAACAATAATTACCTTTATTCAATACTCTTTCGGTTTTTTTTTTTGAACACCATGAATTCCTTCCATTTTTTAATAGTCGACTTTTTAAAAGAAAATTTTTATTCTAAATTATATGATGTTTTCAGTTTTCAATGCAAAATTAATTAGTTTTTAATTTTGGACTCTTTAAATTCTGTATATTGTTTTATCACTGATTGAATTAATAATTAATTACTAATGTTTTAGTTTAGAAGTATTAATTAATTAATTTCTATGATTTAGAGCTTGAAATAATCAAATAACCAACATAAAATATAAGCAAATTTTGAGCATATGTCTACGGTATATTTTATGTTGGTTATTTGATTTTTAAGTTCACAACTTGATGTAGTAAAGAAATTTCAAAAACTACTAATGAGATTCTAATACAGTATATACCTAATATATCTTAATTATAAATTCAAAGCTGTTCTTGAGTTATATCAACTTTAAATTATATGCTATTGCAGCTGAACCTCACCAATCCGAACAAGAAAGGAATTGTGCGGTTTGAGTGTTTTCATGTCGAGCTTTGGTTTGACGACATAAAGATCGTCACATAAGGTGTCTTGCCGTTTTCGCTAAGAAACAGTAAGACTAGGCTAGAACCGTTTGATTTCAAATTCGATATTCTTGCCTATAAATCATATAATTGAGCTCAGAAGACAAGGGACGAGCAATATGATAGATTATGAAATCAAAAGTAAATTCAAAGTGAAAGCTGTTCTTGGTTTTTTCCTTATTCGTATTGGCTGCACGGGAGTTGTCAGCTACAATTAATTAGTCTACCAGCCGGTGGCTTAGTTTACCTAAACTGCGCTACAAAAAGATGGTGAAGAACAAAGGTCATCTTCCTATAGTAGTTTTTTCTTTAAATATATACCTTTATATTAAGAAATCTAATTTAACTGAATTTTTACTCATGGTTTCTATTCATAATCTCATTTATTAACCCTTAAATGAATATTTTATTATTGGAAGAAAATGTATGTATATACTTATATTAGTGTAATAAATTTTGGAGAAATGTCAAAAAAATCACGAATTTTTAAATTTGGGATGTTTAAATCGTGAACTTTCAGAATGTCATTTAAATGCTGAAGTTTTTGTTGATTTTATAATTAAATAGATAACTTTTGTTGACCAGACCATTTTAGATATACCGTTAAATCAATTAACGGAAAAGTTAACGGGGTTATGTCTTCCATTAGGGTTAATGTTAAGTTTTAAAACGCTAGGATTATAGCATATGCATTGAGGATTTCTCACAAAAATTTCTCACAAAAATTTATCACTTAAAAAAATATATATATAGTAAAATAATATTTTATTATGAGAATTTCTCGTTAAAGCTGAGAACGATTTTCAGTTGAGAATTTCTGAGAAACTTTATCTTTTGTTTTGAGAAATTTTACAATAAAAAATTATTATTTTATTAAATTTTTGGTTAATTAAAAATTTGGTAAGAGAGTAACCAACTCACGTGATACATCATAAAAATTTGAACCACTCACCTCTGATTGTATATCCAACAACACCTTACCGACTGAGCTAATGGAACTTTCTGATAACGTCACAAACTCACAAACATAAACAGTTATATCGTTACTAAATAGATGCCCAAATTCATCGTCATCTTCTCAATTTTGTTGAGAGAAGAATATACATAAACAGTTATACCAGACAGATTCAAGATCCTAAATTCGTGATTCATCGTTTTCACATTTTATTCTCTTTCCCCCCATAACGGTTTGTCTTTGGTGCCCAATTAACGCCCTTCCTTCATTTTGATCTTCTCGGTGGATGAGCTAAATTCTGGAATCTAGGTTCGTTATTTTTGTTTTAGGATACAAGACTGAGAGTCAGAGACGATGAATCTGGTTTTCCTTTTCATTTTCTGGGCATCTGTTTGGTATTGTTATTAATACGTATGTTTGAAATATTTTAGGAATATATATTAGCTCAATTGGTAGGTTATATTGTGTTGATAATTCGACCTCTTATCGGGGAAAATAACAAACTAACACTGTCTTTTATGCTCGCATGTCTGAACTTCATAATCATAGGGTTGAATTAGTTCGCATGTTGGAAATTAGCGTTCACTTTTTGAAATTAACATTTCAAAAGGTTTCTAGTATATATTAATAACGCTGGTCAAAAAAGAAGGTTTAAAACTCTCTCAAGATGTATATGGCAAATGAATGAGAATAGTGAATGCATGTTGAAAGCAAATAAATAATCACAGAGTTCGAAGAGCCAAATTAACAAAGAGAAAAAAACTCTTTGATCCATGCATTCATATCCGTTTATAAACTATATAATGCATGGTGAAAGCAGCTTATGCATAAAGACGAGATGGAGGTTTCACAAACTTTATACTGTAATCATTACAATAATAAACATCAAATACTTCTGGTCGGAGAAGGAGACTTTTCCTTTTCTCTATGCCTTGCCAGAGCCTTTGGTACGGCTACTAACATCACTGCAACTTCTCTAGATACTCGAGGTAGCTACATATATCATTCATTTGCAGCGTATCGACATAATCTGACCTCTATAAAATCATTTTATAGTACTGAGATCATCATTCTTTGTTTGTGTTTGTATTTTCCCTTGTATGATGAATACATTATTATTGACACGTAAATTTGCGGCTAATTCAATCTTACTCTTGTTGTAGTGGAGTTAGAGCTGAAGTACAAAGATGCGAAAAATAATGTAGAAGAGTTGGAGAGACTTGGATGCACTGTCGTCCACGGTGTTAATGTGCACTCCATGAACACAGATTATCGTGTCGTCAGATCGATTCTATATGATAGAATCATCTTTAATTTTCCTCATGCAGGGTTTCATTTTGGTCGCGAACATGAGATCTACACCATCATGTACATAAATTTTTTTTTCTATTGTAATGGTACATATATGTAGTTTTGCAGTTTTTTTGATGTCGTAAACAAATGTTTGTGTATACTTGTGAGTGAGGACACAGGAAACACCAAGAAGTGGTAAGAGGATTTTTGAGGAGTGCTAAAGAGATGATTAAAGGCTACGGCGGAGAGATTCATGTGACTCATAAGACGGCATATCCATTTGCCAATTGGAATATAAAAGATTTGGGTTCAGAAATGGGTTTGTTGTTTTCCAGAGAAGTGGTGTTTTTCACATGGCAATATCCGGGTTACTCCAACAAGAGAGGAAGTGGAATTGGCTGTGACTCAAGCTTCCCTATTGGACAATCTTATACTTTCATGTTTACGAAATAGTGGTTCTCTTGGAGTCTAATAAATATGTTAAGCAGAATTAATCCTAAGATTTTGTTTATCCACGAGAACAAGCTAAGCTCAAGATTTTCCCAGACTCCTAATCAGTAGAGATGTTCATTACTTTTGAATATTTCAAATAAACAAATCGTGATAAGATCTTATTTCCTAATCTATTAATTAGCTTTAGAAATATTACATAAAATTATCTATATGATGAAATTCAATTTATATAACTCAAATTTTGACAGAGATGTCAATTTTAGCGAATACTTAACATTAATGTTTTATATTTGCAATAGTTTAAACATTAATGAGATTTATGTGGTTATAACTTAAATACCACATTATATCTATTAAAGTTGAATTCAAACATAAATGGATTAACAAGGATATCAATTGAAATTACTATTGTAAAAAATCGATTTGTTAAAGAAGAATGTTAAATTTATTAGTTAACTCGGAAAAGTAGGTAAGAACAAATCAGCACATGAGATTTAAGAATATCCCAAAATCCGTTCAATACACCCCCTTATACTTGCTCTTTGGCACAGCAGAGGCAACGAAAGGTCTACAATTGGTACCGAACTTAAAGGAAGGTCTAATTCTTGTCGTCAAAATGGTGGATGAATACAAATGCACTATTGCTCTTAGAAATACATAAATCATACGTTGTATGTTACATAGTCAAATTTGGACATAAATGGTGTCACATTGACGTTGTTTATGAAAACTAATACTAGGGTTCAAATTTCATTGGTTTAAAATATTATTTGGACACTAGATTTTATTAAAGAGATATGTAAAATTTGTTAATTAACTCAGACGGGTAAATGAATCCGTAAGAACAAATCAATGCATCTTTTCTGTTAATAAACTTGCTAATTGGCGTGGTATATGGTACCCAATTGAAAACAAAAGAGGATATTGAATGGTGCATGGATAGAATATTGAATGCACTTCGAATTACATAAATAATCACATAGTTCGAAGAGACTGATTTCAAAACCAAACATTTAATACTACTATTTTAGTTTGCATATTTGATGGAGTATATCTATTTTCTTGTGTGTATATAACAACATTGTGTGAAAATGGAAAAACATTGAGATAAAATGAAAACTAAAAAGTTAAGAGAATACAGCAATAAACAAAAGTTACTTCTGGTTGGAGAAGGAGACTTCTCTTTTTCTCTATCTTTAGCTAGAGCCTTTGGTTCGGCAACAAATCTCACTGCAACCTCTCTCGACACTTTTGGTAAATCAATTCTTTAATCGTCTATCTTCTTAGAAAATTTTTGGTATATATTGTCATTATAAAGATTTTTATTTTTGTTTTGATCTAGTGTTCTTGGATGTTATCTAACGATCATATAATCCGGGTCACAAGTTTGGGTTTTGTCTGTTAATGCGATTATGAAACCATATATAATATGATTTTGGTGATTAATAATTGAAATACGAATAATGCAGAAGAGGTACAGCTTAAGTATAAGAATGGAAAAGCTAACATACAAGAGTTGAAGACACGAGGTTGCACCGTGGTCCACGGGGTTAATGTGCATTCCATGACCAAAGATCTTAAGCATGGTCAACGATCGGAACTTTATGATAGAATCATCTTCAATTTTCCTCATTCAGGGTTAGGTTTTGGCTGTGAGCACCAGAGCTACTACATCATGTAATTAATCTATAGGACTTGTCTTTTGGCTCCATTTTTATGGTTATCTTTGGTGTATTGAAAATGTGTGTATGTGTATCACAGGTTACACCAAGCAGTGGTGAGAGGTTTTATGAAGAGTGCGAAGAAGATGGTAAAAGACATCGGTGGTGAGATTCATGTTACTCATAAGACAGCTCATCCATTTGACAAGTGGGAGATCGAGACTCTGGCTGAAGAAAAGGGTTTGTGTTTGGTCCGGGAGATGGAATTTAACAAATTATATTTTCCTGGTTACTCAAATAAGAGAGGAAGTGGACGTCACTGTGACGGTAGCTTCCCTGTCGGGAAATCTTCTACCTTCATGTTCCGGAAACGGATTCTCTGAAAAAACTCTTCTGCTACATATACTTAAGTGGGTTTGGATTTTGGAGCGGATATATATATATATATATATATATATATTTTTTTTTTTGTGTGACGAAGATCATGAAGCTTACTAGTTTGTATCCAGGTTGTTAGTGGATAAATTTTATGTAACGAAGATTATATATTAATCTTTCGCACTATTTAAAAATTTTTTAAAGTTCCTTGACTGTTTGAAACTTTGAATAATAATCACTGCTATAATTATCAAAGTATTACATGTGATATGTAATGGTATAGTACCAATGATTATGTTAATCGAATGGTAAAAATAAATAATTAAATTCCGCCTCATTCTAATTGGCATATGCTGGAAGCTTGAATTTTGTCATTCTTCGCATTGAAAATAAATGATCTAACTAATTAAGGAATTGGTTTAATAAAAAAAAACTAATTAAAGGAATTGAGTGTTCTTAGTAGGATTACAAAACCACAGTTTAATATTGGTAGTCTCTAAATTTGACAAATTCATTCATATATGAAGTGATGACACTATGTCACTATGTTTATATGTGTATGTAATATATATGGACTATTTATGGACATGGTGTGACTTGTGAGAAGTAATAGCATGGATGAAATGGAGCATTAGGAAACCAAACGGTTAAGAAAATACATACGTATATTATTGCACTATATCAAAGTATATAATATACCACACGGGTTGTTTTTTCATTATTGAAAATATTTGGTTAATTCGGATTTTCTTTTTCAAGCATCTCTTTTATTACACACGCAAAAAGAGAAAAATGTATCAATTGATGCATTATAAATTTATGTACTCTCGGCAAGAAAAAAAGGTTTTTGCATCTTGTCTTCAATTAAAAGGATGGATACATGAACAGAATATTGAATGCTTTTCGAATTACATAAATACCCACAAAGTTCGAAGAGCCAGTTGGATATATAGCCTAATAAACAAACAAAATAAAACATTTAGGTCCTCTTTGACCCATGCATCCATAAATACATATGTATACCTGTTTAATTTTGGTGTGAGAGGCAAACTCATGCATTGACGAAATGGAGGTTCAAGGAACTAAAAGGTTAAAACATTACAGTAACAAACAAAAAATACTTTTGGTCGGAGAAGGAGACTTCTCCTTTTCTCTGTCTCTAGCAAGAGCTTTTGGTTCCGCATCTAATCTCACAGCAACCTCTCTTGATACTCAAGGTATGTAAATCAAATTTTAATACTGTATTAAATTTCTTTACATTAGTTATGTGAATTAATTCTGGAATGACGAACGTTGTATAGGGGAGCTAGAGCGTAAGTTCAAGAATGGGAAGGCGAACGTAGAAGAGTTGGAGAAACTCGGGTGCAGCGTGGTCTATGGAATTAACGTCCACTCAATGGCCACAAAGCCTAGCCTTGGTGGTTCCGCTATATATGATAGAGTCATCTTCAATTTTCCTCATGCTGGGTTAGACTATGGCCGTGAGCACGAAATTAAAATCATCATGTATGTTTATATATACCCTTTGTATCGACCCATAAATATATTTCTGTTGTCTTTTTTTTTTTTTTTCTTCATTTCCAAATTTAGTAATATCTTTTAAATCAAAGTATAGGGTATTAATATTAACTAGTGAACCAGTATGAAAAACATATCTGAACCGATTTTCTTTCTTGGTAATATATAGTCAAACCTATTTCTTTAAATTATTTTATTTTATTTTACTATTTGATTTAGGAGGCATCAAGAGCTTGTAAGAGGGTTTATGAAGAATGCAAGAGCGTTGGTGAAAGATGAAGACAAGGGAGGCGAGATTCATGTGATTCATAGGACAGAGTATCCATTCTGCGAATGGAAGCTTAAGACTCTCGGCGAGAAAGAAGGTTTAGATTTGATTCGTGAGATCGAGTTTTGCTTGAGTCATTACCTTGGTTATTCCAACAAGAGAGGAAGTGGAGGTTACAGTGACTCTAGTTTCCCTATCGAAAAATCTTCTACTTTCATGTTTACCAAACAGTTCTTTTATTAATTTGAATGCTTAATAGTTTTCATTTGTTACTATCTTGGTTTCGTAGTTTGACTACTTAATTTGCTTTCCTTTCTTACTATCTTGATTTTTCTTTAAAATTACAAGATTCATAATCATAGAGTAGTATATCATAAATATATGACGACCAAAAATTGTATGAATATGTATATTTTTATTTCGATTTCATTTTCAGTTATTTTTAATTTCAAACTGAATATATTCATGTTGAGAAAACAAAACCAATATATTTGTGTTTTTAAGGATTTGTAAATATATTTTCTGTTTGGTAAGAAAAAAAAATAGGTTTCAGGCACCACTGAGATCAATCACAAACAAAACCTTTATGACTTATCAATATACATTGTGGATTCTCAATTTTATTTTTTATTGATCATAATAATAATAATAAGAACATTCAGCAAGGTTCCGTATCTTCGCACTGATATGAAGATCAAAGAACTCACAAAATTCACAAAACGATAATACTTAACAAACATACCAGTATACCGCACTCCTCACAAGGTATAAAATCGAAAATGACAAAACATAAAAACACATAATTTTAAGAAAAGAGATGTGTTATAATTATTACTTGTTTACTCGATGGCACTAAACTCCTCGATCAAATTCTTCTTCACACCAAAATTGTTCATAATCGCGTGGACGTTAGAGCAATTACAAGGCATAACCACACACCGTCCAATCTGGCTGCCTCTAACTCCATTCGAACCACCGAGCTTACGTGCGATGACCACCGAGTTCACTACATCATCGGAGGGATGATAAATGGTCAACACCTCAAATCCTTTAAGTTCGGAAGAGTCAACGATTGGATACAAGAAAGCTCTAAGACCATGAGCACTTCTGAGCATCAACACAGCTCCCGGAGCCATATATTTCTCCAAATGCTCAATAGCTTTGACCTTTGACTCTTTATCCATCCCAACAAGAGCTGCCAAGAAAACGACATCATATTGGTCTAACCCTTCCTTAGCATTTAACACATCAGTTGTGTGGAAGATCATGCGTTTCGAGAGGTCAGGATCACGAGAAACGAGGCTTGAAGCGAGTTTGTTGGCCTGTGAGTCGATGTCAAAGTTGTGGAACGTTGTGTTGGGGAGGTGGAACTTGGCCAAGACGATGGAAGTAAGTGGCATCGAACCCGAACCGATAAAGGCAACTTTGGTAGGGACATGGGTTGTGTGTTGAGCTAGGAGATCGAATTCGAGTTTGCCTAGTTTGAGATAGTTGTTGTAATAGGGAAAGATGTGTAAATGGTTTAGCGGATTGTCTTCAAAAGAGCCTAAAATTGTTGAGAAGTGTTCCTCTAAATAACCTTCGGCTTCACCACAAAGCTTGATGAGATGAGATCTAGCGTCTTTGACTTTTTCATCGTGTATTTCTGTGACATCGATGTTTGTTTCCGTAGGTAAGCACTTGGACACGAGTTGTCCGAACAAAGTGTCGACATTCTTGGATGGTTTTAAGCTCTCGAGGTTTGAGATTTGGTTGTATAAGTCGATGATTTGCTTCACAACTAGGTTACTTTCGTAAGCCATGTCAACACTATGAAGAGAGAAAATAGAGCTTTGAACTTTGTTTCAAGACTTGGAAAAATTTGTTTTGTTGTCTTAAACCTCGCTAGGGGTCGTTATTTATTGACGCAGTGTGGGGTCTATTCTTGGCTAAAAGTTGTTAGTTTAATTATTTGATTCCATTCATATTTATTAAAAAATTTATTTTATATGTCATTTTAATTTATGTTTTAATATTTTTTTTTTTGTTTAAAAATGAATGATATTCCGTTTTTTTTCAACATAAAATGTTAACTTGTTTTTTATATAATTACTGACCTTAATCACTACTATCCTCACAAAGAACTATAAAAATCATGTACATGTGTAAGTTAACAAAAAAAAAAAACATGTAAATATTAATGTGGAAAACATCTATATGGATTTTGTTGTCCTTGGTTACAAGTATAACTAATGTGGAAAAGATTCACGTGGTATGAATTTTCGAAATTAGGGTTTGGTTATAAGTTTAGTAGTTAGAGTTCAACACAAAATGTGCATGTAAAGGTTTTACATTAAAATGAACACAAATTATGTCTTCTTTTGTCAACTTATTTGTTCTAAACAATATATTTATGAAGAAAAATGAGAAGGTAACAAAAATTTATATTTTTTGAAAGAAGTTTTCTTCACCAGATTCATCAAAAATCAAGCATTGCTCGCGTGTTGAAATTTTCATTAGTGATGTGTGCAAATGCTTGTCATGCATGAATGGAATCTAAAGGAAAGATACTACGATTCGGTCTTCTACGTGTAGTCGTGTATAATTGTTATTGGTATCATTCAATCTAGGAGATAACGTTTAGGGTTGGTATTTTAGGCATGTCTCATAACATAGTTAAGTCGCCTCCAAAATGCATCAATTATTTTTAATACTATATAAGAAATATATATATATATATATTTGTTATATACTATTAAAAATAATTGAATATATATATATATAATTAAATATATATTTCTTATATACTATTAAATATATATATATATTATATTTATTTAAATATATATAGATGATCTACTTGGGTAGCCGAAAAAAAATAATGATCTAGTTAAATTTTATATTATATACCGTTCCAATCGCTAGCAACCGCTACCACCCGCAAACGCAGTATTTGCGGGAGGTAGCGGGAGAACCAGTCAATACCTAAGCGTTTTAAACGACTGGTTTAGCGGTTTAAAATTGGTGCGTTTGCGGGAGGTTTACGACTGGTTGACTAGCGGATATAATAGCGGTTAGAACATAATAAATGTGATATATAATATATAAATGTTTAAAACACCAAAATTTTTATTAACCTTAATTTATAATTAAAAATTATTAAAAAAACTAAAATAATTATTCAAAAACAAATAAATTTCATATTAAAATACTTATTCTTTTATGCATTTGGCTTTTCACCATAAATTTAATCAAGTAATTTGATAAATGACAAAACATATGCTTTAGATGGTAGATCTTTTCTCTTTTCTCTTAGATCGTGGGTCAGTAGTTGCCTCGGTAGGAATGGACAAGTGAAAGTTGAGAAGAGTCACTAGTTATTTGTTTTAATATTTTTCACAAATAATTTATTTTCTTAAATTTCTGATGAAAAATTATATTTATTTAGATTTTTTTGAACTTATGTGCAATGTGCCATTAAATTTACATCAAGTTTTCCGGGTTATTGTTAATTGGAATACTATTTTCTTCTAGTTGTTTATTTTATAATCTCTGAAATCGTATCCGTACTTCATTTTCTCCCATCCTTAATGAGTAAAAAATGGTTAGATAGAAGATATAACAAAAAAAAAATTCATTATCATTGATTTCTTTTAAGTTTTTTTACAAAGAAATTTTTTTTCCAACCGCAATCGCCCGCAACCGCAAACGCTTGCGGGAGGCAGCTTTTGGAATTAAGTGGTTTGGAGCGATTGGGAGCGGTTTGTGTGATTAGTTCCAATCGCTAGCAACCGCTACATGTATTGGAGGTAGCCGGAGAACCAGTCAACACCTAAATCAATCCTTTTAGGGTCAGTCAACATTAAAGTTGAACTGAATACACAATATTGGATCAAGGTTCAGATTGCTTTCTTAAAATGATTGGCTTCCTATTTTGCAACATGTATTTTTTTTTTGTGCGATCTCAGTTGTTACCTATCGAAACCTCTTCTTACCCTAGAACTGAAAATCACAATTTTATACTATGATATGTATGACCGAGCAACGATTGCTTCTTTTCGACAGGACGCTTAGAACTAAGAGAATGACTAGTCTTCTCAGCATATTTGAATGAGTTAATTTGCAAGGATATTGCCATTGTGCAAACTATCAATGTTGGTGCCAAATACGATTTTATTATTTAAGCACCAAACTAAATGAAAACATAAAAAGGACACATACATTATTTTATATCAGTGCCTCTTGCACGAAATGCATAGCCAATTTTACGTAGCTCTCAGCATACGTTTTAAACGAAAGAAGCGATTTTGTTTTGAGTTCAAAAACAAACGTTCTAAAGTAAGATTTATTATCTTTCAACATGCATCTATAGTAGTATAGATATGGTGACTGTTGTATTCTTGTATACATATTAGGTGCGTACATGGTCATGTTGAGTTTGAGTGCGACGTAATGATTTTTAAAAGACAACGTACAAATCATCTCATATTATATTGTATCAGTATTTTTAGAGATGTTTGGTAATCGAAAACGTACTCAAAGCCTTTCGCACCTTTCGTTTAAATTCACACTATAACTATGGAGAATCCTGAGGGAAGAAGGAGAGATGTAGCCGTAACTGATGGAGTGAGGCCGACTGGTTCGTCGGTTGTGGAAGCAACGGTAGCAGCTGTGGCAGTGGCGGCCGCTATTTGGTCCGATGAGTTTTAACCTCGTGGCCACGGACCCACGGTGACTCTGTTTCTCATCGTTTTCTCCACTGATGCTGGTATTTTCTCCCGGTTTGGCTGGGACGGGGGCGATTCTTGTGGCGGTATTGGAGTGGCTGCAGCCTTGTGGGTAGTGGGGATAGCCGCTCTGGTCTGTTGTGCGGAAGAGATTGGTGTTGAACCGGAGCTGCTGAGAAGAAGGTTGAGTCGGTCGTGAGAGAGTTAGGTTATGGTCGAAGTCGTTACTTGCTAAAGAAGTCAGAGGTTGGTTATTCTTCTTCTTCTTCTCGGGCTACCTCTTCTTAGTAGTTCAAACTCGGAAAAGGTCTCTTTTCTATTTTACTTGTGTCTCATGATCCATAGGGATTTCTTTTTTTTTTTTTCTTTTTTTTTTGAATAAATGTTAAATTATATTCAAAAGGAAAAATACTTTGGTACAACTAGTGCATCATGTGTCAAAAGAGTTTGAGAAACAAAATTTATTGCATTGAACTACTATGCCCGAGTGGTAAACCAAGCTTGCAGTCCGGTTGCATAACGTTGATCTCCCAGAAGTCCAATAGCTAAGAGTTGATCCCTCATGTGTCTATCAATCGCATGAATGAGGCATGAGGCAGGCTGTGGGGATTCTCCATGCTTTCTCCTGTTTCTTTCTTGCCAAAGACTGTAAACTGTCATTTGCAGAACAGAGCAAACCAAAAAATGTTGAATGCTATCTCCCCAGTCATGACAAGCAGAAGAGATGATGGTGTGCCAATTGGTAGAAAATTTAGCCTTGTAGACGTTAAGCGCAGAAGCTCGCCAGACCTCGGCACTACAATTGCAGGAAAAAAAAATAAGTGATCTCTAGTTTCAGTGGCATTAGAGCAAAGAATGCAAGCCCCCTGAGCTCCCCTGTTCCATTGGAGCATTCTGTCGCCGGTGGAAAGCCTGTTCCTAACTGCAAGCCACATACAGAAGAAAGTTTTTGGGATTGAGTGAGTAAACCAAACACACTTATGCCAAGACACCTCATTAATCATGGAGCGAATCTAAGACCAAGTATCTTTTGTTGAAAATCGCGACTTATACGTTCCATTGGAGCCTTTCCAAAGCGCAACATCAATATTTGTATTACTAGTACCCCGTACCAAGTGGATTCATGGGAATTTCAAGTGAATAAAGATAATGCATAGATGATATAACTATGATAAGAAAACAAAATTAAGTAGAGTTTTTCCAGAGGTACAATTTGTAAAATCTTCCAAAGACAATTTTGTAATTAGTTACAAAATTTGTAGATAAGTTTTGGTGTCTATGATTATGTGACTGTAAAATGATGTAAAACGTAGAGTACATCAATGAATTGAAACTAAAATCAGTTTTGATTTTCGATCCCAAAGACAGAGTACTTGAAAGCTAGTTAAAAGGAGTAAAACAACATCAATGGAATTAAGTTATAAAAAAACAGGTTTAAGTACCGATCTTAGAAAAGTCGGATTGAGAACTAAGAATTTGGCTCTCAAATAAATTGTAGTAAAAAGGTGCAACGAAAAGGCCTAGCGAGTGCGCAAACCTTTGGTAGAAGGAATGAGCACGTGTGGTTGTTGTCATCACAAAGAAAGGTCACTATTATGATTTCCCTCACAAAGCCATATCTCGTTATCATTGGCCTCATCTCATTTCACATCATACATACCTACAACAAAACAAACACAATATGCCTACTTACACTCATTCAGGCATGCATATATATTAGTTTTTTCTATGTACATATTTTCCTAAATCTATTATACAACAAACTATATATAATAGGGTTCAAATATGAAAAATGAATCCATATGATCCACATAAATAATATAATATGTAATTATGTATGATGATTTCTGTTGTCGACAAAACAAATCATCATACATAGTTACATATTATATATATATATATGTGGATCATATGGATTAGTTTTTCATATTTGTACAACATTCCATGCTCATCACAAATATTTCAGATACATAAAATAATTTTATGTGTAATACCGTATATAAACAGAATATAAAATTTTATATAAGTTGATTGCAATAATTAATTGCAGTAAAGTATATCCTAAACTAGTAGTCACTCCGTGCTACGCACGGATTTAGTTTACATTGTTTTTGGATATTTTGTAATTTTCTTTTATCATCAACGTTTTTTATTTTGTTTTTAACCTCAAAACACCATATTTTATTAAGCCGATTTAAATAGAAAAGCATCATGAGCTAACCATTATGGAACCTGCGGACTTACATAGGAAAGGAAAGATCCTCATGCTCGAGCCGCTTTTGCAAGACGGTTGATACAGACATTGTTCAATCTAGGTATACATCCAATAGAAAACATAGAAAACCTCCTTTGATAAGACTGAAAAGAATCTAATTCCGAAGCAAACGCTGGCCAGTCTTTTGACTCATCTATGACAATTAAAATCTCTTGACAGTCTGTTTCAAAATAAATCATATCATATCCCAGAGAGAGAGAGCACTTTCCATGGCTCAGCATAAAGCTTCTAGTTCTGCATGAAGAGGTGATAACAAACAGGGTATTGCTCTTAGACCCCAGATAGGCCACTCTAAGCCAGACAAAAGAAAACTAATATCTGTAGTTGTGTTGTCCTTTTTGTAATTTTGGAGATTGTTAATTAAGACAATATTAATTAAATAAAAATATTATGTAAGATTTGAGATATGAGATATGAGGATTAGTTAAATTTAAATGTGTATCTTTCTATAAATAAGATAAATTGTAGTTAAGAGCAAATGGAAAATTATTGTTTAATTGGATAATAAATGCATTCATCTTTATATCAATTAGGTAAATATAATTTATACTTTCTCCGGTTTTTTATTTGTCGTTTAAGGTTTTCTCACACAATTTTTTTTTTTAAAAAATATTAAATTTTCTGTTTTACCCTTTATTAATATATTTTATTGGTCAAAACTTTTAAACAACAGAGAGAAAGCTGGGATATTCACCAAACATTTTCATTGAAAATCTAAAACGATAACTAAATTAAAACAGAGGGAGTATTTCATTGCTATAGGAGTCACATAAACTTTGTGAGAGTTATAGATATGTGATCATTACATATTAATATATTTTCTTATATATGTAATATTTCTAACTATATACTATTATTAACCATTCATTGCATTACTATAAATATTATAAAAGTTACAAAAATGAGAGTTAATTAGTACAACATATGGGATTGATGAGACATAATAGAGAAATTAAAAAAAAATGTGTCAGATTTATAAAAATACATTATTGTGAATTAATAACTAAAATTTTCTATTGTTTTAAATATATATTTTAAGTGTTAAATATTGTAAATATAGAGTTATGACCGGGCATCTTAGCTAATTAAATCATGAATTTAAACAGAAATAAATACAATTATCTCTTTATCAAAAAAATATATTCAATTCTCAATTCTCACTTAGTTATTTAGATATTATATATTATAATATACTTTAGTTTAATTTAAATGGATTGAAATTAAAATAAAATAATATAATATCAAGATCATGTGAATTATTTATATTTAAGTGTGGAAATAAACAGCCAATTATTACTCGACATTATCATATACAACCCAAATATATATATATATATATTATAATCTTATATCCTTAAACTATTTAATCATCAAATTATTTGTTAAGCGAAAATTTTATTATGTAAATTTAATTGAATAAATTTGTTACACTAAAAATTAAACGAAACAAAATGACACTTGTGAAAGATGAGAGCATCAAATGACAATCTTTTGGAGCTTTCTAAAAGAAAACCTTACTTTATTATTAGATGATATAATATAGTAAGGTTTCTTTCAACTCTTACTCTAAGAATCTGACGCCCAACATCATTATATATTAAAAAAACTTTAAAATCAAATACACATGAAATTATTTATTTTCTTTTATAAATATATTAAAATGATTGCATAAATCATCAAAAGATGAACAATAGTAAAAATAATTTACTTTTTTGGGAAAAATATTCAAGACTTAGTAAGATAATTTTCCTTCTAAAGTTAGGAACTTCCCGAAAACGGATCATCCGAACAACGATACTATTGTTACCGGTGGTTTGTTGTTCGTTGGAGATTGAATCGAGGATAGAATATAAAGTAAATGTTTTAGTTTTCATAATAGTCTGAAAGATGTTGTGTTTGTATGGTAATAGGTTGTTCTTAGAAAACTAAACTTTATAGAATGTTTGAGCCTTTAAGAAGGAGAAGGGATTGAAATCAAATATTAATGATCATAAATTCGCAAGTGTTTCAAAATAATAAGTTTAAAATGAGAAGTAATATAAACAAAAATGAAAATTGAGGAAAATAGTGGGTATAAGGCAATGCATAGAATGATGATATTATTTCAAATCAAAACATAACTGATTATGTTCATAATTTATTCTGAAATTCATAATATGAAAACTTATAAATTTTATGTAATTCAAAAATACAATGACGTTTGAAATAATAAGTGTGAATCGAACAAAATAATTATAGAATTAGATCAAAATAATTTCACAATCTTACGTAATTTTCCAGTAAGTAAGGTCAAAATTTTAATTTTATATAAACAATTTTTAAAAAATTTAAACTAATTTACTTGAATAATACCTACCCACCATCTTACTTAAATTTGATTCCGTTTGTGCACGTAAAAAATTATATAAGATTCAAACACAGAAATTAAACCCAAGAATTCAAACCTATAAATTTAATTTAATGTTGGTATAGTTCCGAGATAAAACCAACCACAAATTGATACTCCCTCTGTTTCATAATAAGTGTCATTTTGACACTTTACACACAAATTAAGAAAATATATTAAAATATATTTTATACCCTTAAAATTGATATTGACTCTTCATATTCTTCAATGAATATGAGGTTAAAGTTGGAAATTTATGCTTAATATTACATTGAAAATCTAAAATGACACTTATTTTGAAACAAAAAAATCAGACTAAAATGACACTCTTTGTGAAACAGAGGGAGTATAAGATAGTTTTAGATTCTTGGGGGCTGCATATGTTTCTGATTAAAGAAGGGAAAAAAGAAATGTAGATGGTTTTTTTTTATATTTTTTTGTGGGTCTATAGTTATTTAGGTCTTAATTATAGTTAATTAGATTCAAACAAAAAAAATACATGTGTCAGAAATATAGTAAGCAAGTGTCATCTCCTTAGCAAAATTTGAAAAAAACCTTCTCATATTATATAAGATACAAGTGTCGTGCAGCCTGTATGAGTACGGAACAAACTCCAGAACTGCGTTGACTTTGAATGTACTTTTTATTTCCTGATCAACAAAATTGCTCGTCACTTGTCTTCTGAGTTCAATCATATGATTGATCGGCAAGAAGACCGAATCTGAAATCAGACCGATCGATTCTAGCATAGTTTGGCTGTTTCTCAGGGAAATGGGCAAGAGACTCTGTTTGGCAATCAATTGGTCCGAAAACCGGAGCTCGACATGAATATGTTCAAACCGAACAACTTGTTTTTTGTTCGGATTGGTGAAATTAAGTTGCAATACAATATCGCCGCTAAAAACTGGTGACTCGAAGAGGATTGTGTTTTGACTTGCATTGGCAATGTCCAAAACTGGGATTCTCGGTCTGACGGCGAGAATCAGAATCAACGTAGTAATCCCACAGATTAGAAGAGCAATGCTGAAGAAGAAACAGCAAACGGCACCACACAAAGTCCATGGACTGGTGCGGCTTGTGCTTAGCCGGACGCGAACCCTCTTGTGTAACGGCTGCTACATGCCGTCTAGATTAGAAGGTGACGTTCTTGTTGTTGTAGTACCCCATTGTGAAGGCGGGGTTACAAATGGAGGCGTTTCCGACATAGTGTTTTTTTTGTGTGTTAGAAGAACTAGAAGAAGGAAGAAGGTGTGAGTTATGGTGTTTTGTTTGTGTTTTGTTATGGTGTTCTCAATTACATGGTAATAATACTAGAGGAGGAATCGTTCAGGAAAGCGTACTGTAAAAATGGCAATCGTTCGTATATGTGGTGTGGGATATTAATTTGTGTATAACAACAAGTTGATTTTTTTGTTAATTTATTTCCTTCACTTCTAAGTACTAACAAAAATATGCAAAAATCCCATTAAATGATTATTTCCGTCACTACAAAAGACCTGCGAAAATCTCATATATGCATGCATGAATGAGTGTAAGTAGGCATATTGTGTTTGTTTTGTTGTAATAAAAATTAATGTGTTTTTTATTTGACGCTTAAATGCGAATTAAATCCTTATTATCATTAGTAATATTAGATATGTTGAATCAAAATGAATTAATTAGGATTCTGTAAAATTTAAGGAAAATATAAGCAAAATATAAGAAAAAATTAAGCAAATTTAAAGCTACTTTTCAAACTCAAAATATTAAAATGAATTAGTTAATATTAAATAAACTACTGTTAGTTACAACTTACAACCTATAGTGGAAGAGAATACATCTTCTAGACAAATCAATAAAATTTTGATGTTCAAACTTCTTAAACTTTACTGTAAAAGTCCGACGTAACATGCAACATGTCTAAATACCCATCAAAATTTACTTTATCTTAGTTAAAAGACTATAAGTACTAACAAAAATATGCAAAAATCTCATTAAATATTTATTTCCGTCATCGCTACAAAAGACCTGCGAAAATCTCATTAATTACAAACTTTTTAAAAAGAATAATTTCCAAAATTAGTTTCCACTTTCCACTTTGCAACATCAATGAGTGCAATGTGTTTTGGCTTGCGTTAGAGATGTCCAAAACTGGGATCCTCGGTCTGACGGCGAAAATCAGGATCAACGTAGTAATCCCACAGATTAGAAGAGCAATGCTGAAAAAGAAACAGCAAACGACACTAAACCAAGTCCATGTACTGGTGCGGCTTGGGGTTAGCCGGACGCGAACCCACTCGTAAACCGGCTGTTCGATGCCGTCTAGATTAGAAGGTGTAGTACCCCATTGTGAAGACGGGGTTACAAATGGAGGCGTTTCCATGGGGTTTTGTTTCCGTGGAGGGCGGCGCTTCGGTGTAGAAGAGGATATGAATCAGAGATTCGGAGAAATGGAGAAAGAGATTGAGGAATACGAGGAAGAGAAGAAGGCTCTGGAATCTATTTCTACGAGAGTTGTTGAGCTTGAAACCGAGGTGTCGAATCTTCAGGATGATCTGTTCACTTCCTTGAACGGCGTTGATAAGACTGCGGAAGAAGTAGTGGAGCTGAAGAAGGCGTTGGCAGAGAAAGTGCCTATAAAAGAGATTTAATCAAGAGAACAGAGGAATCACGAAAAACATAAAACTTCGGCGGTCTAGAGAACTTTTCTGAACATGCATAATAAAACAGAACAAGTTTCTACTCTGCCTGTCCTTTTTTCCATATCATCTCTTCTGATTATTTATTAGCTTTCGCAGTTTATAACAACATCAAGCGTGGTGGATGCGATGAAAAAGTCATCACAGTTTCATCGCCAGATCTGCACACCTGACACACCGGATTTATTTGCAGACCATGACTCCTCAGACAGTCCGCAACTGCTAAAGCACCTGAGAGAACTCTCCATAAAAACATTCTTATTTTTGGAGCCGTCTCAACTGTCCAAATCTTCCGTTTTAGCTCATTCAATGCTCGTGAACCCTCTGATTCTCCATCCAGGACCTCCACAGCTTTAGAACTCAGCCAGTAACCACTCTTAACTGAGTAGTTTCCATTATTCGTATACGCCCATACCATCCTATCTTGAAGCCGAGTATCCAGGGGAAATGATCTAATTTTGATAACATCACAGGGAGGGAAAAGTTCCTGTAAAAACTGCATATTCCAATCCCCTTGAGAGGTGATAAGTTTAGACACTCGGAGGTTCAAATTTATCATCTGCTCCTTATTACATGGTCTCCGTGGAAGCTCGTCAAAAACCCACTTATCCAGCCAAACGTTGGTATCCAAGCCATTACCTATGGACTTCATGAGACCTTTTCCCAACAATTCTCTCCCAAATAGTATACTTCTCCATGCATAAGACGGTCGCGGACCAAGAGTAGCCTCCATAAACGATGTCGAGGGAAAATATCTTGCTTTATAAACCCGTGCCAACAACGAAGACGGTGCATCCAGGAGACGCCAAGCCTGTTTCGCAAGAAGAGCTTGATTAAAACGGTCTATATCCCTGAATCCTAAGCCACCCTGATCCTTTGACCTACACATTTTCTCCCAAGAAACCCAATGCATCTTCTACTTCTCCTCCACTGCATTCCACCAAAAGTTAGCCATCGCACTCGTTATCTTCTTACATTGATGTTTCGAGAGCCTGAAGCAAGACATCGCATACACCGGAAGAGCTAGTGCCACCGCTTTAAGCAAAACTTCTTTTCCCCCCAAAGACAATGTTTTCTCGAACCACCCGCGTAATCTGGATGTTAACCGATCTGTTATGTACGCTAACATGTCCTTCTCGGAGCCACTAAAGCATTCAGGAAGGCCTAAGTACTTACCAGCCCCTCCCTCTTGTTCAATACCTGTGAACAATCCGATAACCCTTCTCATGTACGGATCTAACTTCTTTCCAAAGGTTATTGAGGATTTTTGGAGATTGATCTCTTGACCAGACGCGTCGCCATACAGCCATAAACACTGTAACAGGTTTGAACATTCCAAAAGACTAGCACGACACAGAAATAGGCTGTCATCAGCAAAAAGTAGGTGCTGGATCGAAGGACACTCCGGTGTAAGTTTCAGCCCCGTAAGTCTGCCCTCTTGTTCTGCCTTGTTCATCACATGGACGAGTGCCTCCGCACAAAGAATAAAGAGAAAGGGGGACAAAGGATCCCCTTGTCTAATCCCCCTCTCCGGTTTAATGAAACCATGTTCCTTCCCGTTAATGAGGACCGAGAAGGTAACTGAACGTACACAGCTCATAATCCAGTTAACCCATTTAATATCAAAACCAAGCCTAATAAGCAGTTCTTCAAGGAAATTCCACTCTACTCTGTCGTAGGCTTTAGACATATCTGTCTTGATGGCTAGAAATTCCTCATCACATCCTGATTTCGTCTGAAGCGCGTGGATCAATTCGTGTGCCAAAAGAATATTATCAGTGATGAGGCGACCCGACACAAAGGCACCTTGAGTGTCTGATACTATTTTAGGCAGGAACCGCTTCAAACGCTGGCATAAGACTTTAGACACCGTTTTATATAATACAGAACACAGGCTAATAGGCCATAGATTGGTCATACGAGTAGGATTCTGCACCTTCGGGATCAGACAAATCTGCGTGAAGTTCCAATCAGATGGAAGATGACCAGATGCAAAAAACTGTTGAACTTCCTGCACCACCTGAGGTCCGACAATATCCCAATATTCCTTAAAGAAATGACTCAACATACCATCCGCCCCTGGCGTGTTCTCCCCTTTAATACTAAACACTGCATTCTTTATTTCCAATGCAGAAACCGGACGAGTTAGTTCTGCATTCATACTATCAGTGACACGAGGCACCATCCCATCTAGAGCTTCCATTATGGCACTAGGATTTGAGCTAGTAAACATCTTGCGGAAATATGCCATGTCCACCTCTCCTTTAGACCCCTCAGAGAACTGATCTACACCATTATCATCAAAAAGAGATAATATCTGATTCTGAATCCTTCTCCTTTGTACACTACCGTGAAAAACTTCGTATTACGGTCGCCACCCTGCAACCATTGTTCTCGACTCCTTTCCTTCCAATAAAGCTCTTCTGCTCGGTAATTCTCAGCCAGTTCCCAGCGTAAGTCCCGCATAAGCTGATAGTTAGGATGTAGTTTGGTACCCTCTTCATCCAGTTGCTCTCTAACCTGCTGTATCCGCACTTTCGAATCCAAATTTTGTGATCTTTTCCATCCAGAGATAGTTCTTCTGCAATCCGCAATCCTACTCATCACAGAAGTTTGTCCCGTAGTCACGCCTTTGTTCCAACCTGATTAAACCACCGCAACGAAATCCGGTTTAGAGATCCATCTTTTGTTGAAAATGAACCTTCCTGCTCTGGAAACATTATCATTAGCGAAGCGCCGCTGCAATTCCCTGTGATCCGAGCCAATCCTTTCCATATATTCACCCTGCACCCGTGGAAATAACTGAAACCATGCTTCATTCCCAAGGGCTCTATCCAAACAACACTGGATCCACATATTATTGCGTTGACCGGCCCACGACAATCTATTACCAATACTGGAGACCTCCCGTAGACGACAATCAAGAATCATATTTCTAAATGGGAAAAATGATTCCGCCCGTGCTGGACCTCCAAGCTTCTCAGTATTGTTGACCATTTCATTCAAGTCACCAATGACCAGCCATGGTGCATCTCGAGACACTCCAATGTCAACAAGTGAATCCCATACACCTTGTCTCAAAGTGCTTACCGGATCCCCATAGACACAAGAAACATAAAACGAAAGTGAACCAAGCTTGGCCTTCACGTCTATGATTCTATGATCCGCACTAATAACTTCAACTTCATAAGATGGCTTCCAGAATAGAGCCAAGCCTCCACTGAGCCCCAATGGATCCACTATATGCGAATACTCGTACCCCAAACTCCTTTGTAACTTCACCACATAGTCTCTGGAATTTTTAGTCTCCAGGAGGAACAAAAAGTCCGGGAAATGTAGACGACGCATCTCCCTCAAATAAGGAATTGTCAAGGTGCCCCCCAATCCTTGACAATTCCAGCTCATAAAACTCATATTTGAGCTGGCAGTTCCTCATTCAGAACCGCCTTACTGGCATCATGTTTAGCGACCTTTGATGATACTGGAGCCTCATCACAGGCTTTCCTCTTTGACACCACTACTTCGTCATTCTCATTGTTGACAGGTTGATTACTTATTCCAGTCCCCTGAACCTTTAACGTAGCCTGAGCTTTCCTCCTCCATTGATTAGGGCGTCTACGTTTCTTTGTTAGTGCCGGAAGAGCCAGCAGAAACGCTAGCTCGATGACCCGTAGCACCTTGACCAGACAGAAAAGCAGAAGAGGAAGCAAGAGGCTGTGATTGAACAGACTTCTGGGCAGGAATCATAGTTCGGTCACCTTCTCCAATTGAAGAAGATGAATGTTCAAAGTCAAAAACCAGACCTTTACCTTTGTCCGCATCCGCAGTAAGTCGTGTAGGAGCTTCCAACCGCAACAAAGTCCTTTGACCTTCAATGTCACCTTCAAGATCCCAAACAGACTTGCGGACTCTTTCAATGTGAATCTGCTTCTCCTTAGGATCAGCTACAGACAAATACTGACGCATCTCATCCAAAACCTCCTTAGCAATCTTTGGTTTACCAGTCAACACATCAATGCCCACATCATCATCAGTCAATACCCCAAACAAAGGATCATCATCACTAATCCTCGGAACCAACCGCTGTGGAACCAACAACTGATCTTTCTCCCTCCCCGTAGCATTAGATTGCCGGTTTGAAGGTAACAAAGGGCATCGAAGCTTGTCATGCGTCAAACGTAGACAATGATAACATCTCTTCTGGATTCTTTCATACTCAAACCCTATCTCCACAACCTCACCCGATGGAATCTTTAACTCTTTCCTATTCTTCAGTGGCTTGTTAATATCAAACAAAACCCTAACTCTCACATATCCCCTACTTAGAGGCTTCAATGGATCAAAAGCAATATCCGTGACACGACCAATGTGTCCTGCAATTTTCTTTATCGTGTCCACAGTAAGATAATTAACCGGTATGTGCCGAATACGCACCCCTATTGGTAACACCTTGAGAAAATCACTAGGCGGATTCTCTACCCATCTCTCAAGCGTCAGGCTCCAGTCATTAAAAGTCCAAGCTCCAGACTGCAGCACCAGAGAGAGATCTGCCTCGGAATCAAAGATGAATTGGAACTTGTCATTGGGCAAAGCGATCCCACGCACTCTGTTATAGACCCACCATACCCGTGGCATCTCATGGATCAAACTTGACATCTTTTGATTCTCCGGACATAGTAGCTTACCAATAATACTACAGCTATTCCTTACACTCGAGACGAACTTCGCATGGTCCTGAAGCACAATCGGTTGATCGTCCTCGAGCGACATCTCCTTCAAAGCTTTATCTAAAGCATACTCCATCACACACTCCGAAAATAGTTTTCACTAAACACCCTCGCTTCCTCGCCTTGTCCAGCACTTCACAATGAAAGACGGCGGCCGCAAACGAAGAACTAGGTCAAGAAATTTTCAGTAACCTTCCACGAATACACCGTAAAAACAGAAAAAAATCAATCAAATCCGGCGTAAATAAAAGATTTTCCCGGTAACTCAATCTTTTCCAAAGATATGAAACCCTCTAAATGGAAAAGCGTTTCCTAAGCCCACCCCTTGGGATTAATCTGGGAATAAATATATTTAAGCTCAAAAATTTATATTGATAAAAAATATTTTAAATTAAAATTCTGCGCGTGCGCGGGTTCAAATTCTAGTTCATAATAAGTCTAAGCATTGCTCGCGTATTAAAATTTTCATTAGTGACTGTGCAAATGCGTATGATTGTGCTTGTCATGCATGAATGGAATCTAAAGGAAAGATACTACGATTTGGTCTTCTACGTGTAGTCGTGTATAATTGTTATTGGTATCATTCATTCTACGAGATAATGTATAGAGTATATATACTAGATGACTATACTTTTACAAATAATTCATAAAATAACTATTACCCATGTCCATGTATCCCCTATGCAACTTAAAATTACTTTGCTCTCCTCCCGTCTCCTACTCTCTTCTTTCTCTTTCTTTCTCATTTGGTTTATTTTTATTCTTCTTTCTCTTGCTTCTTTCTTCTTTCTCTCTCATCAAAATACAGAAACATCTCTCCCTATTTTTCTTCATCGAAAGCTTCATCAAAAAACTCACCACCACCAACACAAATTCACTCCGCCGAGTTCATCACCATCATCTCTGTAACAATTACCGCCTTCTCCATCATCTTTTATCCACCAAATTCATCACCGTCACCTCCGACCACCATCTCCTATATCATCACACCATCATCTTGTTTTCTCTTTTCTCAACTGCTCTACTTTTCTCATTCTCTTTTTCTCCTCCAACATTGGGGCAAACATTTTTAGAGAAACTATGTGTTTTAATATTTGTACATGTATTTGTGTTTATCTATCATGTTTTTTTTAGAAAACTATTGCAATTCATTGTGTGTTTTTTTTATATAAATGACATGATATAAACCAACAAATGAGAATATCGCATGCTTTTTCTATTTACTCTAACCAAGAATGCTATTTTGTAATACACATGCTATTTCTATGATAATTACATGCAATTTTAACATGATTCATGCTATTTTGAAAATTACCCTATCACCACCTCTGTAATTACCTTCACTCACCACCATAAACACCTCTGTAACAATTGCAACCACCATCTCTTCCAACTGTAACCTCAACTTTAATTTGGGTACTCACTATGATTTATTGTAGCATTATCTCTCTGCATTTCTTCAGTCACAAATAATATCTCATATTAAATTTTCAGATTTGTAGAACTTGTAAATTATAAGGTTAATTTGGTAACTACTATACCCCTACCCCACTATAAAAAGAGTCATTTACTAAAAAAGGGGGTTATTCTTTCTATTTTACGAAATACCATAGTTATCTACCAAAGTTGCTCTAATGTATATATGGTTAGGGTTGGTAATTTAGGCATGTCTCATAACAGAAAAAGCATCAATTATTTTGTATAAAAGAAATATATATGATCTACTTGGGTAGCCGAAAAAATAATAAATATATATGTCTCATAGTTAATTTTTTTATTATATACCGTTGAATTCTAAACGGTCATCAACATTCAAAATATTAGATTTCGTTCACTTACATGCTTTGTTGGGAATAAATCAATCCTTTTGGGGTCACTCAACATTAGAGTTGAACTGAATACACAATATTCGATCAAGGTTCAGATTGCTTTCTTAAAAAGATTGACTTTCTATTTTTTTCTTTTTTTTGTGCGATCTCAGTTGTTACCTATCGAAACCTCTTCTTACCCTAGAACTGAAATCACAATTTTATACTATGATATGTATGACCGAGCAACGATTGCTTCTTTTCGACAGGACGCTTAGAACTAAGAGAATGACTAGTTTTCTCAGCATATTTGAATGAGTTAATTTGCAAGGATATTGCCATTGTGCGCAACTATAAATGTTGGTGCCAAATAGGATTTTATTATTTAAGCACCAAACTAAATGAAAACATAAAAAGGACACATACATTATTTTATATCAGTGCCTCTTGCACGAAATGAATAGCCAATTTTACGTAGCTCTCAGCATACGTTTTAAACGAAAGAAGCCATTTTGTTTTGAGTTCAAAAACAAACGTTCTAAAGTAAGATTTATTATCTTTCAACATGCATCTACAGTAGTATAGATATGGTGACTGTTGTATTCTTGTATACATATTAGGTGCGTACATGGTCATGTTGAGTTTGAGCGCGACGTAATCATTTTTAAAAGACAACGTACAAATCATCTCATATTATATTGTATCAGTATTTTTAGAGATGTTTGGTAATCGAAAACGTACTCAAAGCCTTTCGCACCTTTCGTTTAAATTCACACTATAACTATGGAGAATCCTGAGGGAAGAAGGAGAGATGTAGCCATAACTAATGGAGTGAGGCCGACTGGTTCGTCGGTTGTGGAAGCAACGGTAGCAGCTGTGGCAGTGGCGGGCCGCTATTTGGTCCGATGAGTTTTAACCTCGTGGCCACGGACCCACGGTGACTCTGTTTCTCATCGTTTTCTCCACTAATGATGGTATTTTCTCCCGTTTGGCTGGGACGGGGGCGATTCTTGTGGCGGTTGATGTGTCTGCATCTTATAGGGTTTTAACTATAGTTTTTAGGTTTGTTTTGAGTCTTTTCCTAGGTTAAAGTGTGCTTTTAGAGTCCTTTTAGTCATTTGTGAGTCTTTACAGGTTCTAGGTGACTTTGGAAGGAATCTGAGCTTTTTGGGGGTGAAGATATGAATCTGGAGCTAAATTGGTTGAAGACTGATCGAGCTAGTCAGCAGATTGAGTGAGAGCAGAAAAACGTTCTGGATCGACTGATCCTTTCTAGATCGACAATTCCTGTCCCGACGCAACTTTTCCTTATTTGTTTTAAACCGACTTTTAGGGTTTTATTTTGATATTTAAGTTAGAGGCACGGCCTCCAGAGACATAAGCTTTATTTTCAGAGACTATTTTGTATTGAGAGCAAAGGGAGAAGATCTCTAATCCTTCTTGACACCTTGGAGAAGATTTCTAAACCCTTTTTTCTATTCTTTTGCAATTCAATTATGTTCTCTTCATCTTTGATTTGCTGTTTCTGTTTCTTCATGTCTGAGTAGTTTCTCAATTGGGTTTAGGGTTTCAGAAGGGTTTCTATGATTAGTTGATGCTAGATTTGCTAGCTTAGGGATTGATCTTATTGTTCTTCGTCTATTGTTGTTCTTAATGCTTGAGCTAGATTGATCACCAAAATTAAGATCTTAGGTTTAATTCATCGGGGCACCAAAAGTGTTGTTGAGTTGCTTGAAAAGAACATAGGTGAGCAAGGCGATCCCTAGCCAACGAAAGTTGAAGTTAAGGCACCTTGTGAACAGATCAAACTTGAACCTTTATTGCTTGCTTGGTTTGCTACGTCCAAACGACGGTTTAGGGTTTAGTAAATTTATTGCTTAGATAGTTATCGCTGCGAAAGTAGGATAGCTTTACAAACGAGATTTGAGTTCAAGAACGGTGTTTAATGCATCCCTATCTAATTGTCTAAATTTGTTATCATAGTCCTTAATGATTCCCTGCGCCCAATGTTTTCTCTTTTGATTTAAAACACTCTTTTATTTACTGCTTTGTTAGTGACTTTCAAACACAAACTTTTCCATTGTCTTAGCTATATTTAATCTACGGAAAATCGGTATTTTCATACCCCAGCTAAGGGGGTATGTTCGATTCATACACCAAGTTTAATAATGTGTGAATCTATACACCATCTTAATTAAAATTCAAAATCACAGCACCATATTATAAAACTGTGTTTTTACATACACAAGCCGTCACGGGGTTAATGCACGGTTAACGGTTGTTTACGTGGAAGCCACGTAAGAAACGGCGTCGTTTTGAGAAACAAAAAAAAAAACAGCTTCTTTTGGTCAAAGCGACGTCGTTTCTAACGATTTTAACTCTTCTTCTTTCCCTTTTATTTTTTGTTCTTTCGCGACTTCTTTGTTCAGTGATCGAGTTGGGAATTTCTTATTTTCTCTACATTCATAGTTCAATTGATTCTATGGTGTTGGTCCGAAATGAAAGGCATTGAGCTTCTCCCTGATAAGAACATCAACAACAACAACGACTCTATAAACCCATAAACAGAGCTCCGGAGAAACTCGCCGGAAATGGATAATGACGGTGGTCCTCCTCCTCTTCCTCCTCTTCCTCTGCCGACACAAGTGGTTTAAGAGCCTAAGAAAGCAGAGATTCCTGGAGTTGCTTTCAGAGAGCTTTTCAAATTCGCCGACGGATTAGATTATGTACTGATGGGAATTGGCTCTGTTGGTGCTTTCGTCCATGGCTGCTCTTTACATATGTTTCTTCGTTTCTTCACCGATCTTGTTAATTCCTTTGGTTCTAATGCTAATGACATCGTCAAATATTTTTGTTCAAATCTCTGGAAAAGAAAACACTAAACTGAATTTTTTTGTAGAATGCACTTTACTTTTTAGTGGTTGGTGATGCAATCTGGGCTTCTTCATGGGCAGGTTAGAAGAAAGAGACCTAAGCTTTTTATACTGTTTTTTTGATCCGATTTGATTTTGAGTTTGGTGTTGTTAAACAGAGATTTCGTGTTGGATTTGGAGTGGAGAGACACAAACAACGAAGATGAGGATTAAGTATTTAGAAGCAGCTTTGAATCAAGACATTCAGTTCTTTGATACAGAGGTTCGAACTTCAGATGTTGTCTCCAAGGGAGAAAACGGAATCTACGCTAAGTTAATTAGAATGCAAGAGACAGCTCATGAAACTGCCATGAGGAAGAAAAAAAGTTAAAACTCTTAGAAACGACGTCGTTCTGACCAAAAGAAGCTGTTTCTTTTGATGCTCAAAACGACGCCGTTTCTTATGTGGCTTCCACGTAAGCATCCACGTAAGCAACCGTTAACGGTGTATTAACCCCGTCACGGCTTGTGTATGTAAAAACACTGTTTTATAATATGGCGCTGTGATTTTGAATTTTAATTAAGATGGTGTATAGATTCGCACATTGTTAAACTTGGTGTATGAATCGAACATACCCCCTTATCTGGGGTATGAAAATACCAATTTTCCTTTAATCTACATAATTTCATAATGTAATCGCTTGGTCCCTGTAGTTTCGATCTTGAAGTATTACAACGATACCACTAGATCGTGGTGGAGTACACATTAGGTTTTATTTGACCTGTTGATCAATTTGGCTCCGTTACCGGGGACCAAAACGATTGCCTTTGAGATTTTAGAATTGAGTATAGTCTAAGATTTCTTTTTGTTTTTACTAATTATTTTTATTTTCTCTTTTTTGTAGATTAAAAAAAAAATGAAAAATGTTTTTGGGGCCATGGATAACGATGATTGGCCACAACAAGAGGAGATCACATTTGAGGAAGACATTCTAGATGAGCATTATGTGGAGCCACCGTTCGATGAGAGTGTTCTTACACCGGATCAAAAAGTTAAGTTGGATGAGCTTTACATGGAGCATCCAACGACGACAAGGAGGAACTTAGCAGCAATGATCGGGTTGAATCTTATCTCACATCGAGCAGTACTTGAAGGGAGGGAGCCCACTTTCACAGAGATTAGGGAAGCTCATGCTTGCGAAAAGGTAATATATTGGGTTCCACCAAGCCAAATAGAAGGTACATGCGCTTCCACCCTTGAAATTCATGATTTTGAGGATATTCACATGCCATGCATTGAAGATGTGACTTCTAGTTTGGATACTCCATTGCTCATTGATGAATGCTATGATTTGATACGTGAGTCTCAACGTCTAGACATCTTAAGAGCAGAAAAACTTGCTAGTGATTATCATGAAATATGTTTTGATTTTGAATATCATTGTGCTTTGAATTTTCATGGTCTCGAGTTTGAGTTTTCAATGCCCGATGTATCTAGCTCTCTTCTTGAAGAATCTTACCTAGGGTGTGTTCTTGATATTGATACAATTTTTCATGAAACAAAAGACCCTGAGGTTGATTATATGAATGAGGATATTGTGTTTTATGAAATTAATGGTGATGAAGTTGATTATTTTGTGAAAACCTCGTATGAACTTGAAATTGACTTTATTTTTCCATTAAATGCATTTGATCCTCATGAGAATCAAACCATCAAGGAATATTTCAAAGTATACGCTACATTTGTAGTAAACTTCCTAGATGTGAATTTTATTGTTTTGCCATGGATAATTGTGTGTTACTTGACACATATTGTTTATTGCATTAACAAGAGAAGGACTAAAGGTCCATTGGCTCAGCCTTTTGATACTCATGATTAACATTTTTGTGTTGAGCGGTCAAGCTATAGACCTAAACAAGCGCCTATGGGAGGCAACCCATGGGGTTTGTGCTGGCTTACCCTTTAATTTTTATTTTTATTTTTTTATTTGTCTTAGGATTTTGGTTTTGTTTTTAGGATTTATTACGGTGAAATCACGTCCGGTGTTAAGTGTTTTCAGGAACAGGTTCCAAACGGAGAAGATGCGAAATTTTTTGTTCCAGGAGCTTCGGATCGATCGATCCTCCTTACAGATCGACCGATCCCGGTGGTTTTCTGCGGGTGTCTCTAAATTCAATAATGTTGCAGATCGGTCGATCCCACCCTGAGACTGATCGGTCCCCACCCTTACCAACACCACTCCAACACCAGATGCGAGATCACCGGTTTTTCATTCTTTTCCTTACTTTTTCTTTTTCATTTTTTCTTATTTTCTTTGTCGGACTCGTTCTTTTATTGGTTTTGCTTTCACACCGGGACGGTGTGAAGTAAGTCTGGGGGAGGGATGTCTCCAAGTTACTAATGTCGTTTTCTTTGAATTTGTCTTTTATTTGAATCGTTTTCTTATTTTATTGAGTTAAAAATGTTGGGAAACTATGATCATTTCTAGGAATATTTTGCTTTGAACTAACACTCTTATAATTACTTTAGTACTTTTGATTTTAGAATGAAGCTTGGAATGAACATGAGCAGACTCAACCCACCCCAAAAGACCCACACCAAAGAGAACAATAAGCTGATCCGATGTTGTCTCTAGCTTTGAAAGGACTTAACCGGATTTCACATTTTTTGAGTTACTTTAGTAATTAACCTTTTAATTTGGGTCAATCTAGTTTTTCTCCCATATTGATGTGAATGTTTCATTTCAAAAGTTTTAGTTCCATTTTAAATTTCAGCATATATGTTGCCATGTTGGATCTCGATTCTCAACATAAACTTCGTCCTACTAATAAGCACCATTAAAATTCAACCAATTCAATTTAAAATATATCAAATGTTTAATATATTATTTTATTTAATCTGCCACCAGCGACTCTCGTTTAATCTGCAATTGCAATACAACTACCATATACTAATTTGTAAAGGATACCTAGCTTCTCATTTATAAAGGTAAAATACTTAGGTTCATTCATAAGGTGAACCTTCTTGTTCACTTCTTCTTTTTCAACCAATCAGAATTTTCTATACATTATTTTATTTAAAAGAATAAATGAAAATTAAATTAAAAAGCAGAACAGATTAAGGAAACAAGTATAATTTTTTTAAGGAAAGTTAAATATTGGCTTTGTTTAGATTTTACAATTAGAATGAAATGACATGTCGGTTTGGGTTTACAAATAAGGTGATTAAGGTTTAGATTTTACAATTCAAACAAAATTATATGTCGGTTTGGGTTTACAAATGAATGTTAGGGTTTAGATTTTACAATTAAAACAAAATTATATGTCGGTTTGGGTTTACAAATGAAGTGGTTAGGGTTTACAATTAAAACAAAATTATATGTCGGTTTGGGTTTACAAATGAGATGGTTAGGGTTTGATTTTATAATTAGAATGAAATTATACGTCGGTTTGGATTTACAAATGAGATGGTTAGGGTTTAGATTTTACAATTATAATAAAATTATATGTCGGTTTGAATTTACAAATGGGATGGTTAAGGTTTAGATTTTACAATTAGAATGAAATTATATATCGATTTGGATTTATAAATAAGTTTTTAATTTTATATATTTTGTTTCCTTATTTTATAAGTAAATGAATAAATAGGTTCATAAATACATTATGACATGTCAGATTGTTATTGGCTAAAATAATGAGAAGTGAACAATTGTTCACCTTAGGAGTGAATCCAAAAATTGTTCTTTATAAAGTAAGCAACTACCTATTTTAACATACTATAATAATCTGCTAATTGTCACTAAATGAATTCTCAATACAATATTGGAAGATATGGTTTCTTTGTAACATATTTATTAAATCGATGATTTAGACTACACTAATTGATGAGCCTTCGTAAAGATTTGAGACATACTAAAATGCTTTTCTGATAAACCACCTTTTAGTTTGCTCATGAAGGACACGCTGCCAAGTTCCAACATCAAAAGAACATTTTGTTCTCTCAATTTCGGATACGTTTCCAAAAGAGAAAACATTCACCAAGAAAGGAGATATTTATGTCCCCGGGAGGTATACCCTTTGAGCTTAGCTTATATCTGCAAGAAAGCCTCAAAGAAGGTCTAATGGAATTTATTAAACTGGTAAATGTGTCATTGATGATATTATAGTTATGTTTTGTAAGATAGAGTTACAAAGTTACATTTTACATTTATTTGTTGATAACAGAAATATATGTATTATGAAATTTCCTAGGTAATTTCAACAATGTAGCAATGTCAAGAGTTAAATCAAAGTCTGGATTGAAGATGTTGATAACAGATACTGAGGGAAAACCTCAAACAAAGACAATCAATGTTGTTTTTAAAGAAGTTTTCCAAAATCTTCACTAGGAAATGGAATGGTACTTAATCCCTAAATTCTAGGTATATTATAATTTCGTTTTATTAATATATATGTTACTAACTTTATATTTATTCTAATTTGATATTTTCAGAGAAAATACAAGACATGGTTGAATGGGTTAATGACGGAATATGGTACTTTCATGACTATATGAGTCATTTCTACTGTTACTATTATTTTTATTTTATTTTATTATTGTTTACTTTGGATATTAAACATTCATAAACACAAATTATTATTATTGCTTAGAATCTTAGAACACAAACCTACAAAACTATAGTCCAATATTGCTTTGTGCGTAATCCATTACGAACCTACTATCCGATATTGTCGAATATATACCCTCTAATATATCTACTATTCAATATACTATATGTCTGTCTGATTTTGTAAGCAGCTATATTATGCAAAGTATGAGATTATATAAAGCGACTGAATTAGTTTATTACCGATTACGTTTTTATTTTAACTTCGATAATAAGATAGATTACCTAACTCAGACAAGAAAAAGGTTAAAAAAAATGTAACCAGCACGGGTTATCCCCTAGTTTTACATTTATTTGTGTATAACGATATAGATTCGATCAATGTAAATAGAGAAAGACTTACATGAATCAGTATTTTTTTGTTGGTTCAATTACATTTTTAGTATTTTAATATATAATCAGTATGAAAATAAAATAAGTGATGCATTTTTTTGATCCAAAAGGAAAATTTAAAATCAAACTAAAATCGACGCTAAATTAATAAATTAAAAAGAAAACGAGTTATTTTTTTTACAGTAAACATGACGTTTTAAAAAAACATGACATTAAAAACATCATGATGATTTTTTAATTTAGATGGTATCAATATTTCTGGAGGAGTTTGGTAACCGAAAACGTATTCATAGTCTGTTAACTAAGATAAAGTAAATTTTAATGGGTATTTAGACATGCTGCATGTTACGTCGGATTTTTACAGTAAAGTTTAAGAAGTTTGAACATCCAAACCATATCTGAAATTTCGAACTATTTCGAACATCGTACATTCCATCGTGATATAACCAAAGTTAAAATTGCTTCTACGACAAGATTTTGTAATGAACAAAATGGTGAAAATTAAAAAGGTTTTTCTCAATGCAATTTTAATGACTTAAACTAGATTAACCTAATTTTACAGAGGTTTGTATTTTACAAAAAGGAAAAAACAATTCATAATTTGCTTGCTAAGTGTATGTATATACAATATACTGTATAATAATATTTATGTTAAAGTTGAGATTTTTGGTTCCTATTAGACGAGTCTGAGATTGGGATTGATCAAGATTCTGTTTTTGTAGGGTCAAAATGCTTCATTGCATTCGTATGTTACAACGAACAACGATCGAATTCGATCGTTTATATAGAGGTAAAAAAGTAAGTTATTATGTGTGCATAGTGACGATGGGCTCCACACAAAATAATAATAAACACATAACGTTATACACATGCGTATCATTTGTTGACATTGTATACGTCTTCTTTTCTGACTTTCACAACACTCCCCCTTGGAGACCAGTGTCACTATGTCTCTTGCGTAGTATCTTCTGTTGCCTCGTTAAAAAGCTTTCTAGGAAAGCTCAATGGGAAAAACCTTAATAAGATAAAAAGAGTACAACTTCGCAAGCTCCCCCTTGACTGATCAGGATCTCATCTTACAGATCTTGTTGACGATGCATTCCTATATTATGGACATGTTTCCTGAACATAGTCGTGGGTAATGACGTTGTAAAGAGATCTGCAGAGTTCTCAGATGATCGAACATATCTGACTTCAATATCTTTATTCTTCACGAGTTCTTGAGTGTATGAAAAGAACTTTGGAGGGATATGTTTGGTTCTATCACTTTTGATATATCCTCCCTTTGTTTGAGCAACACATGCAACATTGTCTTTATATAAGATAGTTGGCTCTGTATTCTGATGAATTTTGCTACTTGATTTAATGTGTCGACTTATCGATCTTAGCCACACACATTCTCTACTTGCTTCATGAAGTGCGATAATTTCAGCATGATTCGAAGAAGTAGCTACGAGGGTCTGCTTTTGAGAACGCCAAGATATATCAGTGCCTCCAATCGTGAACACATATCCTGTTTGTGAACGAGCTTTGTGTGGGTCTGATAGATATCATGCATCTGCAAAACCCATCATTTGACCATTTAAATTGTTAGAATAAAATAATCCTAAATCAATAGTCCCTTGAAGATAACGAAAGATATGTTTAATCCCATTCCAATGTCTTCGTGTATGAGACGAACTAAATCTAGCCAAAAGATTAATTGAAAATGAAATATCAGGTCTAGTACAATTTGCAAGAAATATAAGGGCTCCAATTGCACTTAGATACGGTACTTCGGGACCAAGTATCTCTTCATTTTCATCAGGTGGTCAGAAAGGATCATTCTCAACATTTAATGATCTGACAACCATTGAAGTACTGAGAGGAGTTGCCTTATCCATATTAAAACGTTTTAACACTCTTTTAGTGTATATGGACTGATGCACAAATATACCCTTTCGAGTATGCTCAATTTGTAGGCCAAGACAAAACTTTGTCTATCCGAGATCTTTCATCTCAAATTCCTCTTTCAAATAGTTTGTTGCTTTCTATATTTCATGTTGAGTCCCAATTATATTAAGATCATCAACATATACCGCGATTATCACAAATCCGAAGTTTGTTTTCTTGATGAAAACACATGGGCATATAGAATCATTCACATATCCTTCTTTTGTTAAATGCTCACTGAGACGATTATACCACTTACGTCCAGACTGCTTTAACCCATATAATGATCTTTGCAACTTTATTGCACACAACTCTTTGGATTTAGCTTTTAATGCTTCTGGCATATTAAATCCATCAGAAACTCTCATATATATATATATATATATATATCAATATCTAATGATCCATATAAGTATGTTGTAACGACATCCATGAGACGCATCTCCAGATTTTCCCCAGCTGCTAGACTTATTAGAAATCTAAACGTTATTGCATCCATAACGGGAGAATATGTTTCCTCATAATCAATCCCGGGTCTTTGAGAAAATCCTTGAGCTACAAGGCGAGCCTTATATCTCGTAATTTCATTTTTCTCATTTCGTTTTCTAAAGAATACCCACTTGTATCCAACTGGTCTCACATTTTCAGGCGTGAGTACAATAGGTCCGAATACATTTCGTTTATTAAGCGAGTCAAGTTCGACTTGTATTGCATCTTTCCATTTTGTCCAGTCATGTCTCTTTTGACATTCATATACAGACTTTGGTTCTGGATCCTCACTTTCCTCATCTATTTCCCTTGAAACAAGGTAAGAGAAAGTGTCATCAATATCATCAATTTTATTTCGATTCCATATCTTTCCAGTATGGATATAGTTGATAGAAATCTCATGATTTTCTTCAGGCTCATAATTCTCAATACTTTCATTAGACTCATGATTTGTTTCTTCCAAAATGCTTTCTACTATTTTGGGCATATCATGCTTTTCAGCTTCCTTTCATTTTCTAGGATTTTTATCCTTAGAACCAACTGGCCTACCACGCTTCAATCGTGTTTTAGACTCGTGTATCATCTACTTTCCCACGTTCTTGTTGTGTTTCAAATCTAGCAGGAACATTTGCAGCTGGTATATATGATTTAGTTACCGTTTTGGTATCAGCAAATGCATCAGGAAGTTGATTTGCAATACTCTGCATATGCATGATTCGTCGAACTTCTATTTCAGACTGCTTGGTAGGAGGATCAAGGTGTAGCAAAGATGGTACACAACTTTTGATATCTTTTCCTACTTGTTTATTTTCTCCCACTAGAACGGCAAAACATGCCGTAAAGACATCACCAGTCTGTGGCTCTAGGTATCTTATAATTGATGGAGAATCACAATCAATATATATACCCAACCTTCTTTGTGGTCCCATCTTGGTACGTTGTGGAGGTGCTATAGGCACATATACCGCACAACCAAAAATCCTTAGATGGGCTATATTTGGTTCTCGACCAAATGCTAACTGCAAAGGGGAATACTTATGATATGCACTTGGCCTTATCCAAATAAGCGCTTCTGCATGCAAGATGGCATGTCCCCATACAAAGATTGGAAGTTTTGATCTCATGATCAATGGTCTTGTAATCAATTGCAGACGTTTAATTAATGATTCCGCCAAACCATTTTGTGTATGAACATGAGCTACAGGATGTTCAACTTCAATTCATGTTACCATGCAATAATCATTAAATGCTTGGGATGTGAATTCACCAGCGTTGTCCACTCTAACTCTCTTAATAGGATAATCAGAGAACTGAGCTCTTAATTTGATAATCTGAGTTAGAAATCTCGCAAATGCCAAATTTCGAGATAACAATAGACAAACATTTGACCATCTGCTAGATGCATCAATCAACACCATATAATAGTGGAATGGTCCACATGGTGGATGTATCGGTCCACATATATCGCCATGAATTCGTTCAAGGAACATTGGTGATTCTTTATCAATTTTGGTTGGCGATGGTCTTATGATTAATTTTCCAAGAGAACACGCTTCACATGTCATTTCATTCCTCTGATATATCTCATTAATTTTCAGTGAATGACCATGTGAACTCTCTATAATTTTTTGCATCATTGTAGTGCCTGGATGACCAAGGCGATCATGCCACAATGTGAAATATTCTGGATTTCTTTTGATCACAAGATGCGATTCTATTGCATCTATATAAGTATGATGCAAACCAAAAGGAAGTTTTGGAAATTTTTTCCAACACATGCCTTTTTCCAGATTTATTTGAAATTATATACATACATTTCTTTCCACTCTCAGTGGCAGACTGAGTTTCATATCCTTGAAGGTATGTCTTTGAAACTCAACAAATTCCTTTTAGAATTCCGAGAATATAAGGCATTATATATGGAAAACTTTATTCCATTAGGTAATATAAAATTAGCTTTGCCACTTCTTTCAATCAAGTCTGTAGGACCGGATATTGTATTGACAATATTTTTTGTCGGTTTTAACTTAGAGAAAAACCTCTTATGTCTCAGAATGGTGTTTGTTGTTCCACTATCTGGTATACAAATTTCTTTGATATTTTTCCTTGTAATTGTTTTGTTTGAATCTTCATCCATTTCAGTAATAAAGACAAACGTTAATAATATAATTATAAGTAAATTTCATTTATAGAGAAACATATAATGATTATACATTATCTTATTTTAAGAAAAAAATTATTTTAAAACAACTGAAATACATAATACTTATATAATGACATTACTGGAGACTACTAGTTTCACTACAAACATTTCAGTTATCCGCATGAGCGGTCTCATTAATATTTTCCGCTATTAATAGCGCCACAATCAAGTCCGAAAATTTGGTGTACCCGCGTAACATATATAGTTCTCGCTGGATCATGTGGTCTTTGTGGAATGTGGTATACGTTTTCTCAATAATTTGCAATTCAGTGATGATATCACCATAGTATTTTAGTTTAGCCACAATTTCCAACATAGCGGAATTATAATTTATCACATTATCAAAGTCTTTGAACTTTAGACTTTTCCATTCATCCCAAATGAGTGGGAGAGTTATGGCTTTTTGATGATCAAATCGATCTCTTAAAGATTCCCAAATCTCTTTCGGATCTTTTATGTGTACATAATCACATATGACACTCTGATCGAGATGTCTTAAAATAAAGATCACCGATTTTGCTTTTTCTTTAACCGTCGAAGTATTATTCTCTTTAATGGTTTTTATTAAACCAAGAGATTTTAAATGTAGTTCGATGTTGGCAATCCAAGATATATAATTAGCCAATGTGATGTCTAGAACCGGAAACTGAAGCTTCTCATTATTTGCCATTAGTTATCTAAACACAAAACCGAATAAATATTATTAGCAAAATTATTTTATTTATTTTAGAATGCACCATTTATATTAATAATGTAAACGATTACAAAGAACACAAATGCATAGAAAAGTAAACCAATATTAATGGTAAACTCTTCGTGGGTAAATTCTCCAACAAAGAGACCATAAGTACAAGCGATAATTGCAATTAAACAAATAATTAAAAACAGGCTAATCATTTTCCAAAATGAAAACTTAAACAACTTTCTTTAGAAAAATTTACAAGGAGTGATGCGGTTTTAGATGAATGAAAGAGTGAAAATATGAGTGTATTTATAGACTGAAATTTACTGTTCATAGCCGTTTGAAAAGTGTAAGATTTTTGAAAATATTTCTTTGTGACCATTGGTGAAAAGTATTAAGCATAAAATAAATCATAAATTGAACAATCAATCAATTAAAATTTAGCAATTTCAAATATATGTTCATATACAGGTGGCTGAGCCTCTTTATATGTTAATTATAATATAAATATAATTTAACAGCAATATTATGGTGACCGAGTCATCCATATAAGAACAGTAAATAGATTATGGTGACGGAGTCATCCACATTATCGGTGGCTGAACCGTCCATTGTAATGGTGCGTGAAGCAGCCACTACAATAATTACTTATAGGGGCAGAATACCTCCCGCTATAGTAACAGATAAATAATGGTGTTTGAACAACCACTGCAAATATATATATACATTTTTAACGAGGCGACGTACCTTCCGGTAAAATAACGTATATAGTATAATAACATACATATTATAAATATATAATTATAATCCACCATAGAGTGATCGTTCTGATAACGTGTTATAAATAAATGTTTAATTTTGTGGTGAATATAATAAATAATAGAGAGAAATTTATACCCGCAGAAGAATCGGGATACTGAATAAAAGATAGACGAGAAAGAGAGATTTTTACTTCTTCGATAATTGAAGTTTTTGTAAGTTGCATTCGTATGTTACAACGATCGAATTCGATCGTTTATATAGAGATAAAAAAGTAAGTTACTATGTGTGCACAGTGACGATGGGCTCCACACAAAATAAAAATAAACGCATAACGTTATACACATGCGCATCATTTGTGGAAATTGTATACGTCTTCTTTTTCTGACTTTCACCACACGGAGCAAATAACTTCAAATTTCTAAAATATCTCCGAAATTAGGTAGGTGAAATACGTCAAAATTCAAATTCAGATCTTTAAAGTTTTATTTTATTAATTTAATTAGCATTTAGCATTTAAAAAAGGTTTCCAAAAACTGTTAGTCGAAATTTCTATATTTTTGGAAATAATAATTACGAAATTATTTATAAGAATAATAATTACATAACTAACCTATATTTTAGGGAATACTTTCAATTCGTTACCTTAAAATCATACATTTAAATTTCAAATTTTACATATATGAACATTTAATTCGGTAAGGTATTGTGCATCTCATCAATACAATCTAAACAGTTAATACACATATATTCTCATTGCCTTAATTTCAATTTTCAAAAAGATCTTTAAAATATGATCTTATACAACCTAAATTGTGATAAAATTTAGCCGACCCTTCTTAGCCCATAAATAGATAATAGATAATCTAATTAAATTATTTACATACCCACATAAATTCTAGCACTCATTTTTCAAAGCTTTTATGATTTGTTTTTCATATTTTAGGGAACACATCGGCAACGAAGCCATACATTGAGATATGTCGTATATCTCTTTATATCTCTAATTAAAGAGATTTAAGATTGTATCTGTTTATTTCTTTATATCTCTTTGATTTTTTCATCTCAATTTGCAGTAACTGGAATGTCTAGAAAACTTATTACAGTAAATGGTTGATTCAGTTTCGTTTTTACGTAATTAAGATTGCCTTCGATGCTCCGTTTCTTATATTAGTTTTTTTGGTTCACAGGTGTCAAATAGAACTAATAATTGCAACTTTGCAAGTTATAAAGTATCTCAAGTTACTAACAGTGAGTTTTAAGCTTCTTATTATCCAATTCTTGGTTTTTGTGACATTTACATTGACTTTTCAGTTTGATATATTGTTTCTATAATATACTGATTTTTTTTGTTTTTTGTCGCCTTCTTGATGCATAAGCTGTTAGTTCAGTGATTAAGTATGTGCTCAAGAATGTTCAACATGTATGTTTCTAATTCGGGTTTGGTGGGTATCTTCCACAAAGATGCAGCATCTATTGAGCTGCCACATATGGAGAAATAAATAAACATGGAGAAGAGTCGAGACATATTTAATAGAACACTATAGTAGAAGAGATGCATATGTAAGTAGATTAATAGAGAGCCATGTAAAAGCTCCACATTTTATGGGCATTTGTTTAAATTTCTCATGATATATGCAAATATATTAGCTGCATTTATACTGTCTACCTTCGTTTAGATTAATTTTGTAATACAAAACCCACATAGTTTACTTATATCCCTTATATATTAATAGAGAAACATTCTCTCGAAAAAGCTGATGTGTCGTCGCCAGAGAGCTCGAGACACATTTAGCAAAAAAAACCTTAAATTTTCTACTTAATTACATTAACATGCCACTATATTTATTAAAAAAAACAATTAACTGAATAATAATTAGATATGTCATCAATTATCACACAAATTTAAATATCACATATTAAAACTAATTAAATAATTACATACTATTTTAAGTTAAAATTTCACTAAAATTTATTTACAAATATACAAGTCAAAGTTATATTATTTTTAAGAAATAAATATAAAATATTGATTTCTTAAAATCAAAAGTAAAATATTCTAAAAAGGCTATAAAAACATATAAAGTTAATTAAAAAAAAAGAACATATAACTTATTAAAAAAATCATAGAAAAAATGTTATTTTTTATGTTAGTATTATTACCATAATAATTTAAATAACAAGCTTTCAATAGTTATTATAATTAATTATAAAAAGAAATATATTACCCCTGAATTATCTCCAACTCATTAAAGGAAATTTAATTCCCAATAAATATAGATTTATATATATTCATAAATAAATGTAAAAATGACAACAAATTAGGGGATATCATGATGTGTGATTATTTATAAATATCTAAGTATGTAAACTAATTAATCTCAACATTTAGTGTGATTATATATATATTAAAAATGGAAATATTGATAACCAGATAGGAATATACGTTATAATTGTACATTAATATATGTGCTATTAAAAAAGAATGAGACAATAACCCTTATCATTATAAATAAACTTAGTACCTAAGAAAATCATAATATATTTAAAATGAGTGATTATTAGATTATGAAAAATTGTTATAGTTACTCGATTAACCATAAATATAAAAATTTGATTTTTAAAACACACAAAAGATATATTTCCATAAATTGTAACATTTTATAAATATTTTTTTTACCATGTTCACATAATTCACAGGTGAAATGTATTCCTACACGAATACATAGATTTTGAAATTTCATTAATTTTTCATAATGATTTTTTTGGTAATAGTGTAATCCGTTATTTTTAGAAAATATTAACAAACCGACTAACTCAAAATATTTAAATAGCCTAATCACAAATATTAAATCAATAAATTAGATTATCTTCAGAAAATTTAGTTTAGAATCCGATTGTTAATAACATATAATAAAATTAATTAATTAAACTACCACGTACTTTAGTATATGTTGTTAATGTTACATAAGAAACATGCAAAATTGTTATGATTACAAAATAAAACATAAAATATATGAATTTGACTTTTAAACCACACGAAAGACATTTTGCAATAAATAGTAACATTTTATCAATATTTTCTCTTTCACATTTAAAGATTTTACGGGTGAAACATATTTTTTACACGAAAAACGCAGATTTGAATAAATAAATGAAAAACGCAGATTTAAATAAATAAATAAAAAACTTTAGTTACATATTATGTTTGACACAACAAATATTGGTTCTAAAATAATAATTGTACTTATAATAATTTTCTTTAAATCGATTATTCCCGCACATAGTGCGGGTTGTTACCTAGTTTAATACCTTAATTCTTAAATCCATTAAGTATAAATGTACTTATATTATCAAAAATATAACATGACAAAATATTCTTACTATTATAGTAATTTAGACTTAGAAACTAATATACTTAATCAAATAATTTCAATATTCGATTATTTACTTTTAAAATTTTATATTACAAATTTAATACTCTTCTCAACTATTCCACATATAAAATTACACATATTTTTAACTTAAATCATTTTATTCGTTTCATATATATATATATATATATGTGTGTGTGTTTCCTTCCTTCAAATATAAATTATAACCAAATAAAATATATATGTGATCTAACACAAATAAGATTTATCTTAATCGGCTGCACTATAGTTAATAAAAAAGTACTTCCTCCGTTTCACAAAGAGTGTCATTTTGACATATTTCACACAAATTAAAAAAAATTGAATTATACATGTTTGCCCCTATTTAATAAGTAATTAATGATCTAAATTCAATGAAAATAGCTTTGAGTTTAGGGGTAAAAAAAAATTTAGCATTTAAGCACTCATTGGAAATGTAAAATGATATTCTTTGTGAAACAAAAAAAATTCTCTAGAATTACACTCTTTGTGAAACAGAGAGAGTAACATATTTCAATCTGTTAAAAACTGTCAATATCCGCAAATATTCCCCCTTGCTGTAGCGCGGATCCGGTCCTAGTTACTAATTGTTTTCTCTCCTTTTTTTTTTTTGGCTAAAGTTAATTAATCTCTTTCTCAATCCATTCAATCTATTTCATATTAGTTGACTTTATCATCATTTTTTCTGGTCAACACTAATTAATGTATTAACTGTGATTTATAATGTTTTTGTCTGTTTTTACATTTAATAATTTCTATCCATTTACATCTATACATTACACTAATTAATGTATTAAAGTTGACTTTATCATCATTTTGTTTCAGTTAAATTTTTACCCATTTTTTTCTTCTGATTCAAGCATTATTTACTTACTCATTTTTTTCTTAAATGCAAACTGATCTCTTACCTTTTATTTTTGGTCAACACTAATTGATCTCTTTCTTGGCCAAAAATATCACAATTCTTAATTTTTTTGTATATATATACGCAACATACACATTAACTTCCATCAGTTTTATTTAATCTGCACGTCAAAAATGACTAAAAACATGGTTCTTACAATTTTAATGGTGTTCTTTGTTATTGGTATATGCTCTCTACGTCTCTTCTTCTTTTTTGTTTAAATAAATTTTTTGCTTATCACCTTTATAGTTTTTTTACAGAATTTAAATGATAGTACTGTATATGTTTTAAATATGTATTAACAGGAATGGTGATGGAGAAGACTGAAGGATATATATGTCATACCTATCTTAAAGGAGAAACTCCTGGTTGTGATACTTCAGACTGTATCCTAGATTGTCTTCACAGGTGGAAAGGAACAGGCACTTGTGAACCAGCACGCTCCTCACGAGAAGATCAGATCTGCTACTGCAGTTTTAATTGTTAAAATTGAATTTTCCTTTATTATCTATAAACAATCACCAAATATAATTTAATAAAATAAAATAATGGATTGAAGAAAAAAATTGAACATTGCGATCTTTTCTAATTTTGATGTGAATGTTTCATTTTAGAAGTTTTGGTTCGATTTTTAAATTTCAGCATATATGTTGAATCTCGATTCTCAACATGAACTTCGTCCAACTAATAAGCTCCATTAAAATTCAACCAATCTATATTAGTATTTTTGCAGCAGTTTTTGGTCAAAAATACTTTTTGAAAAGTTTTTACATTTAATGCATTGACATTAATATTAGTTACCAAACATTTCAAAATTAATTATAGGTAAAATTAAAAAAATAATAAGAACATCTTTCTACCTCATTCAAACATAAATATATTTTCATTTGAATTTCTATTTAAATTATCTTGAATTATTCTATAATGCATTTAGTTAATAAAATTGTGATATTTTACTGCATATGATGTGTTACAAATTTTTAAAAACGTACATATATTACTCAATAGATGAATAAAAAATATGGATACAATGTCCCATATCGCCTAAAAAAATTGAGTAATAATTCAGAGTCTTACTATAAAAGAGACAAAAAATTATTCATAATACAATTGAGTAGAAAGCTTGATTTTTTTTCAACAGTAGAAAGCTTGATTTATCAGGCATTCAAACTTCAAAAAAAAATTATTTGGTTTATTCCGGTTCTTGATTTTAAAGATTTTTAAAATGTTAAATATTATAAATATTTATATTTTATAAAAAGTATAAATATCATAACTATTAATATTTTTCAGAAAGTTAAACTTTATAAAATGTTAAATATATTAATAATATTTAAACGTTTATGAAGTTTCAAATATTATAAATATTTAAACTTTATAAGAAGTTTAAATATTATAAATATTTTAACTTTTTTAAAAAGTTAGAAGATCTTTAAAATATTAATAATATATTTAAACTTTGACGAAACTTCAAATATGAGAAATACTCAACCGTTTTAAGAATTCTAAGTATTATAAATATTTAAAAATTATAAGAAGCGCCAATATTGTAAAATGTAAATGGTTACAATCTTAATAAATAGCATATCAACTCAATCTAATATTTATAATACAAAAAATAAATATTAAAAATTAAGATGATATAGTGCGAGTTAAAATATCTCGAAACATGATTATATAGTAGGACGGGTTTTGTCGATATTTATATAAATCTAAAATATCATTAATTCGGTGTTATACGGATAAAACATCATTTCATTATTTTTTTAACACTATCAGTAGTATTAGAGAATAGACATATCTAATTAAATAAATATTGTGTAACAAATAAGTTATATTGCAGTATTATATGCTTTAAACCATAAAATTAACAATTATTATATAATTATAACATATTTAACCAACAAATACAACTTATAATTTTTTTCTAGTTCAATTTAAAATACATCAAAATGTTTAATATATTATTTTATTAATCTGCCCATCAGCAACTCTCGTTTAATCTGTAACTTCAATACAACTACCGTATACTAATTTATAGCAGAAACTAAAAGAGGATTGATAATATATAAACTTAAAATATTTTTAAAAATATAAATTTAATACTTATTAATGATTATATTTCAATGAAATTACAATATAATACTATTCCAATACATATATGTTTATACATTCTCATTAAACGTAATGAAGTTATGTAAAATATCACTAATTAACTAAGAACATATATGTATATTGCAATGTTTTTTTAATATATGTCAAATATGTCAAATGACACTCTTTGTAAGTGAAACAGAAGGAGTAAATACTTATAATGTTTTTACATGTTTTCACTTTTAGTTAATTTTTAGTCATGTCACTGTTTTGTGGGGGTTTTGGATTCATGCATCTCATTAGTTACTAATTGATTTCTCTCCTTTTTTATTTTTGTCAAAGTTAATTAATACAGTATCATTCTCTATCTATTCAATCTATTTTGAGAATTCAGCAAAAAAACCCAAACTTTACAGAATTTGCCTAAAAAAAAAACATGAATTTCTTATCTAGCCAAATAAACACTCAACAAAATGGGTTAATCATACGGCGTTTTTGAAATTCTGAGTTCTTAAAGAAAACTCGGCATCACCAAGGCTCGAACTCGGGTTCTTGAAATGCATAAAGGAGATTTTCACCACTGAACTAGTGGCAACTTTCAAACATTAATGCAATGTAATTGGTTTTATTATATGAGTACACGGAATTAAAAAAAAAAAAAAAAGTCACACAACTTTACCAAAATCAGACTTTGTCGATGTCGAGAGAGAAGAAGTCCTCGGCATAGAGCAAGCAGGTTAATTTTCAGATTTTAGAACTAAGTTGCAAGTTTGGTTTGAATAATTCTAAGTTTTGGTTTTGTAAGTGAATAGAAATTGCAGATTTTTTTATTCTAGTTGGTTAGTTTGCAGATTTTTGTTAGTTAATTTCCAGTTTTGGTCTGTGTAATCTATCAATTGAAAGTTGAAAAGAAAAAAAAAAATCGACCTGCTTGCTCTACGCCGAGGTCTTCTTTTCTCTCAACGTCGACAAAGTCTGATTGTTTTATTTTATTTTTTATTTTCGTGTTCTCATATATTAAAATCAAATACATTGCATCAATGTTCAAAAGTTGCCACCAGTTCAGTGGTAATATACTCTCTTATGCACTCCGAGAACCCGAGATCGAGCCTTCGTGATGCGGATTTTTTTAAAAAAACTAAGAATTTCAAAACATCGTATGATTAAACCCCAGCAGTAAATAATGTTGTTAATGACATTTATGTTTTCGGTTAATTTAATAAACGGCGTGTTGATTTGGCAAGTCAATGAAAAGTTTGTTATTGTATTTGAAAGTCAACAAAAATAGAGTGTTTATTTGGCTAGATAAGAAATTCATGTTTTTTTTTGGCAAATTCTGTAAATTTTGGGGTTTTTGGCTCACACTACAAGAAAACACGCCTTTTGTGATGGACATATACGTAGTGAATCCCTTACAGATCGACAAAAGCGAGAGATTTGCGAGGAGCATCCGTTCCTCGCAAATCGCTTCTCGCAAATCGGTTAACGTTGCAAATCTCTCCCAAGTTTTGCGAGGAAAATTTTTCTCTCACAAACTAATCGCATATTGCGAGGAACTATATGTATACCAATTTTCTAGCAAATTTTGTATCAAGTAAATCCCTCGCAAATTTGCGATGCTTTTGCAATTTATTTTTCCGTCACAAATAATAATAACTGTATCAAAAAAAAAAAAAATCATTTTGGTAAGCTTAATTAGAATTAAACCTGTAACTAAAATTAAACCTGTAATTAAAATTAAAACTGTAATTAGAATTAAACCTTGTAAACTTATGCAAATTAAAGCTGTAATTAGAAGTACTAATGAAACAACCCTTCCCGTTTTTTTTTTTTTTAATTATAATTCACTAGTGGTCTTATACCCACTAACATCCTAACAACAAACAACAACCGCGGATAACCAAAGGAAACAATTTCCATTAATCCAATAAGAATTCCAACAACAATAATCTAATAACCAATAATAAAATCACAAAGTTCCAACATCCTACAATGCTCTATCAACTCAATTCTAGCAACCTAACAATAGCTAGACCACAATCAATCAAGCCTCAAGAACATCCTCCTCCTCATCGTCTTTGATTCCACGATCACACTTTTCCTTTACCTGCACACCACAAACAACAATTGAGATGCATAAGTATTATCATAAATACTTAGTGAGGCCGTCCTCCTATCTACTAGGTTATACACACAAGCATATGAGACTCTCATGTTTAAGCAAAACAAACAACACACAACAATACATCAAACCAGGAAAATTAGTCTCGGATGAGACTAGTGTCGACCGATGCCTCAACGATGTCGATCGATGCTACAAAAACTGGTGTCGACCGATGCTGTACAGTGTCGACCGATGCCTCACAAAATGGTGTCGACCGATGCTTACTGGTGTCGATCGATGCCTCTTCTGCAGACACGATCTGCACGAACACAAACATCGATCTCTCATTCCAATTCACCTCGAAACCGTCTCAAACTCACCCAAACACCTCGGAAGTCACTGGGAATCACGAAAACAACGAACCCAAGAAAGCAAACAACATAAACAACAAGAAAACACCCAAACAAAAGAGATCTCATGCTTAGATCAACCATGGTAAAGCACTCACCTCAAAAATAGAAAGATTGGGTTGAGAAATCGATGGAATCAACACCTCCAGGAGCTTCTCCTTCGTTCCCAGCAACAACTACCTCTTCTACAGCCTCAGATCTCTCCCAAAACACCAACAAGCCCAGAATTCACAGAAACGTTTTCTCTCCTTTTTCTCTCTTTTCTCACTCAACGCCGACACAAAACTCTTTCCCAAACCCTTATTTTGTCGCTTAGCACTTATAAACACGATTAGGGATTTTAATTGGACCAAACCAAACCAAACAGCAATTAAAACAAACCCGACCAAACCGGGAAAAACATGGTGTCGATCGATACACCAAGGGTGTCGATCGACACCCACACCAAAACCACAAAAAATTGGTTCGCGGATGTTACAATTCTCCTCCACCAATAAGGATTCGCCCTCGAATCCCGCAACACCGTCCATCCGTCAAGAACCTCCGTGCCCCCGTCAACACGGCCCGCATGTCCTCCGACCGGACTAAATACCGTCAGCCAAGGTTTCCCGTGCACTATCGCAACAGCCCGCACACCTCCGATTGAACCATAAGGTCTCCCTCTAGCCAATATACTCGCATTAAGGACACTATTTGCTCACAACTCAGTGCTTCCCCCGTCCGTGGTCGCAACCAACGAATCATGCCGGCTCACTATCATGCCAACCGCCTTAAGCTATGGCATCCAGGAAGTCACTCACACGCGCTCCCCCGCTCTCGGGTCGCAACCCTCAAGACATACCGGCTCACTGCCGAGCCACGGCTCACAGCTACGGTATAAGAACCCTCACCTTCTCTCATTTTCGCAAAAATTCCCTATGTAAAGAAGAGAGAAAGAGAGAAAGGAAAGCAAGAGAGAAAGAGAGAAAGAGGTGAGAAAGAGAAAAGTGCTGCCGCGAAGAAAAGGAGAGAAGAAGCAAGACAAGACTATCGACGACCGCTGCTAAGTGTTGAATCGAGAAGAAACTCGATTTCAACAAAGGAAGGATCCAAGTGTTGCCGTGAAGGAAGTCCGACCACTCTTTCCAGAGATCGCCGGTTTTCTGTGAGTTCAGGCACATTTTTTGCCGGACTAGATGGACATGCAAAGATATCCATCTAGTGCACGGTTTGCATGAGCATTTAGTTGCATTTATACTTGAATTTCTTTGTGATTTTCTTGTTTAAGATGCATGTGCTGTGAGGTTACACCGGCTGCTAGATCGAAATGTTCTAGTAGCAAGGGTGATAACTTGTTAAAATACTTGTAAAATTCTGGGCTTAAAGCCTTAAAATTCAAGTATCGACTTTGGTGAAGTCATAGTGTGTTTTAGTCCACGAGAAATTCCGGCTAAGCATAATAAGACCGGGGTATTGCTGTCCTTCCTTTTTCGTACCACATGCAGCCGCGACATGCAACCCATGTTCGTGTGTTTGTAGGGATGGTTACAAAGAGCTCGGAGGTTACTGGGTTCGCTACCCTCGCCGAGGCTGTCTACACGACGGTGTGGCTTGTAGTGATGACCGGTTGCATGCCTAAGTGGTTGCAACTCGGATATTCATGAGGCCGCGAAGGAAAGGAAGCATACCGGGCCCTTAAATTAAAACTTGTTTAAAGCTTCTGTTTTATTCAAGTTTTGTTGTTGCTTGATTGTTGTGTTTGCAAAAAAATGTATTGTATAGATTTTTAGCTTCCGCATGCCATCTCTGATTGCTTGTTGTTTTGAGACTTGCTTGCATGTGTTTGTTGTTGGATATTGGGGTTGGGAGATTGTTTTGGTGCAGGAACCCTGAAACTCACTAAGTAATCTTAGATTACTTATGATATTATTTTTGTGCTGCAGGTGACCCTAGAGGAAACTAGAGGGCGTGGTGAACGATAGGAACCCGGAGTAGTTTTATTTTGTGTCTATTGTAAAATTCAAGTATGTCTTTCATTCCAAACCAAACTCGGCACTTAGCCTTGTCCAAAAACCTTTCTTGTAATAACTCTTTTTGTTAATCGCCATAAACGGGTTTCCTTTTATTCGGGCGAGTCGTACTGATATAGACTTTGTCCGAGTCGGCTCAAAGCACGGTGTGTCTGTGAGGTTGCAAAGCCTGAAGGACGTGCCGTGTGGTCGGAAAGCTCACCGATGGACTGGCCAAAGGGTCCTGATTCGTTCTTGCACCCGGCTGGATCATTGGTGAATGTTCCCATAGTGGCATCGCGGTGTCGTCCGCGGTTCACCTGGACGTACGGCGGTTCGGGGGCGTTACATTCAAAGGATAGAGAGAGAGTTCATCAGTGTTTACTGTCTGGTGGTAGGTTCTCCGGTCGTTGCAACTCTGGTCGCAGGTCTGGCCGTTGAATCTTCTCGGGGAAATCTAGCATCAAAGTCTAGATCTTTCTCTACAAGATAATCAAAGTATGCATCATAACTATGCTTCTTCTCTGAATTTTTTGCATCCTCACTACATTTTCTTGCAGCTTCTCTGCATTGGCCTGTAGTTGAGTTGCCTGAGTTACAAGAATAGCTTCGGCAGCAGCAAGCTTCGCAGCTAGAACAAGTGGAACTTCAGAAGGAGGAGGCGGTTAACCAATCTGAGCTGAAGATGCTTCTGCTTGCATGTTACCAACCCCATATATCCTGTTCTTTTTCTTCGGAGCAACCTGCGAACAAAACATATACACACCATAAGTGTTTACACAAACATAATCATAAACATATACACACCATAACATTAACATAGACAATGAAGCATGTTTTACCTTGGCATAAATGTGGTTCTTCACAGTTAGTGATAACCCGCCAGAAACATTACTCTCCATGTTATCCGCTGATAATAGCTCAGACTCAGCTTCAGCTATCTTTGACGACACTTCCTTGTACACCTTCTCAGACAGTCCATCAACAAACGACCCATCAGGTTTCCTATGAGTGTCTTCTAGGACTTGTAGGAAATCAGGTAGTGGCTCACGAGTCCTCTCAAACTATAAACAGAGAAATGAAACAACTATATTACTATATTGTAGATATGATATGATTAATCAAATTGTGTTAAACAGAGAAACTTACAAGCTTTCGTGCTCAGGCTTTAAAAAGATGTCTGACCAGAACGGTGTTTATGTATTCCGGTGCCATCAGGATCATTGTAGCGAGCATTACGGCTATTGATACTCTTTGCTTCTGATTTTGGTTCACACCAAAACTTGACCAAGCCATCCCATACGGTAGGATCAAGCCACCGCGGCATTGCGTCGTTACCTTTCTTCTTCCACTTACCCTTCCACCGAGACACTTGATCACTCATTCGGGTCTTCAACTTTGCTTCAAACTCAGCTCTAACTCTTCCGTTGATGGACGCATCCCAGTTATATGTTTGCTTGTAAAGACATAACATGAATCAGAATCAGAAGCAGGATCAAGTGATAAACACACAAAATCTGTAATATAAACACATCAACAAATCAGTAACTTACCGCAAAAGTTTCAAACCACCGGTTTACAACCGGACCTGGTGTTTGGGTCCAATTCGCATGAACTCCTTTGAAATCTCTTTCAAAAATGGCCCGGACAGCAGCAGCAACCGAAGAATCCTGGTCGAACCTACAAAACATAAGATAAAAGGAATGAGGATCATTGAAAATACAAAACAGAAAGATTGAGCAGAGAGGTTAGATATTGTGATACATTCACACCAGAGAGTACCTAGAGGTCGCTTAGGATCTAGTTTTGTTAAGCTTTCACACCCGGAACTTGCAAGTAACTCTTCCAAAGTAAAAAATGTTTGAGAGGCAGAGATACTGTTGACACGCGATGTTGATTGCTGGGGAGGAAGGTCATTTTCCACCGCCGGAGAGGTTGCATTACGGTTATCTTCTGTCGCCGATGAGGTACCTTGAGAAGGGGCGGGAGAAGGTAGCCTTTGAGCAGAGGCTGTAGAACAAATCCCTCGAGCAGGGATGGGAGGAGATAACCCTAGAGAAGATATGAACCTTGTGTAAACATTTTGGTTTACAGAACCGTTATGGTCTCGAGAAGACATCTGAAAGTAAAGTTCAAAAAAATTATTAAAAACCATAAAATCTAAGATCATAAGAATCGAATAAAATTAAAATTAAACCTAAACCCTAAACCAAAATCTAATGAAATTATACAAAAAACAAATTAAACTTGAAACCCTAAAATCAAAAATATATATTGAAACCCTAAATCGAAACCCTAAATCGGAACCCTAAAATCAAAACCCTTAACTCAAAATTGAACACGAAATAAGAACCCTAAACTCAGAATTAGAATCCTAAACGAAAAATTGAACCCCAAATCATAACCCTAAAATTAAAATCTAAACCCTAAAATTAAAATCTAAACCCTAAACTAATAAACTTTCAGATCGAGAGATTATGAAGGGTAACCGGAGATAGAGAGGAGAGGAGGACACTCACCTGACCTGAGAGAAACGGGGAACAGTCACCGGAGACGAGAGGAGATAGAGAGACGAGAGGGACAGTCGCCGGAGAAGGGAGAAGCGTACGGAGAGTAACCGGAGAAGAGAGGACAATCGCCGGAGGTGGAGATTAATCAGAGAAGAGAGGTGGAGATTGATCGGAGAAGAGAGGAATTAGGGTTCGAGATTTTTTTGTGGCTGCGGATATGTCGAGGTTTGAGCTATGCTCAAACTAGGTTTTCCAGTTATATAGAAAAAAGACAGCGTCGCAAATCCCTCGCAATATTTGCTAGGGAATTGCTAGGATCCCTCGCAAATCTATAACAAACCTATAAAAATATATTATTTATATTTTCAGATATTTAACTCCCCAATGTTTAAAATTTTAGCAAATAAATCCAAAAACTAAAATTCAAATATTTCCAAATTTTCAACATACTTGCGAGCGAATTGCAAGAAACCATAGCAAATCCCTCGCAAAGTATTTAGGGTTTAGGTTTTGAAATTGTCATTTGTGCCCTATCTTTGATTATAAATATTGGATTCATCTTTTTAATCATTAATAGTAATGTAATTAGTCTTTAGGGTTTAGGTTCAAGGGTTTAAAGTTGTCAATTGCGAGGGAATTGCTATGATTTGAGTAGTTTGCGATTGATTTGCGATCAATTTGCTAATTATCTAGCAACTCAGTCGCAAATTTGTCGTAAACCTTGAATATCTAACTTATAAAAACCATCTAAATAATTTTGAAAGTTAGTAAAATTAACTTTCAATTATATTATAAGGTCCAATTTCTCATCATACTCTTTTCTATCATCTTTTTAATCATCAATAGTAATGTATTTCAGAATAATTCACCTTATGAACACATTCAAATGTATTTTAGAATAATTATATTAAGTTCTGCAATATTTACAAAAAAACATTATTTTCCTAATTTTGCAATTGATTTGCTATGGCTTTTGCAAATTACTCGCAATAGCAATTTTGCTATGGATTATGTTTTCGCAAAGTCGTCGCAATATTGTGATTGATTTCCGAGGGAGGTTACCTTCCCTGCGAATTTGTCGTAAATGCCTCGCAGTTGAGCAGTGGATTTGCAATGACCTGCTTCCTCGCAATTTTGCGAGGGATGTGCTAGAGATTTTTTTTTCTCGTACTTTCTTCGCAAATTCACCGCAAATTTGCAAGAGCTGTAATCCGTCGCAAATCGTCCTCGCAAAAGGCGTGTTTTCTTGTAGTGTGAATTCTCATTTCATATTCGTTGACTTTATCATCATTTTTCTGCTCAACACTAACTAATGTTATTAATTGTGATTTATAATGTTTTTGTCTGATTTTACATTTAATTAAATTCTATCTATTGTTTCAATTTAATTTTTACCGATTTCTTTTCTTCTGACTCAAGCATTATTTACTTACTGAATTTTTTCTTAAATGCAAACTGATCTTTTACCTTTTATTTTTGGTAACACTAATTGATCTATTTTTATTACAGTGTTTTTGGTCCTAATTGATGTTAATATAATTCTTGATATTTTTGTATACACACACACAATATATACATTAACATCCATCAGTTTTATTTAATCTGTATCATCAAAGATGACTAAAAACATGGTTCTTACACTTTTAATGGTGTTCTTTGTTATTGGTATATGCTTTCTACGTCTCTTCTTTATTTTGTTTAAATGGGTTTTTTGCTTATCACCTTTATAGTTTTACAACAGAATTTAAATAAGCACACCATAGGCCTAGTTGCTAAGAAACTGGATAGGTTTGTTGTCAATGATGAGTGGATTGCTAATTTCCCATCCTCCTTGGCTGTTTTTGGTTAGCCTGCATTCTCATATCACAGCCCATGTTGCCTCTTTCTCGATAGCCAGGCATCGAAGAGTAAAAACCATTCAAGTTCCTGGTGCTGCTAAACCAACACCCGGATTTTGCTCCTCTAATAAAGCTATGGTGGGATGCTTTAACATTTGAGGGGACCAAAATGTTTGTTATCCCAAAAAAACTGAAACCTCTCAAGTCTGTGATAAGAGAGTTTAGCAAGTCTAACTACTCATGAATTGAAAAGAGGGTGCAAGAGGCCTACTCCAACCTCCTCAGTTGTCAAAATGAGCTTCTTCAGTCTCCTTCACCTCAGCTTCTAGCCCTGGACATTTGGGTTCCCGAACTCGATCGGGTTCGGATTTTCGGATTTCTGGATTTAGACATATAAAACCCGTTCGGGTTTTTAATATTCTAGGGTTGGGACGGGTTCGGGTATTACCCATTCGGGTTCGGGTAATTCGGGTATACCCGAACTCAATCAAATCATGAACACACCAAAAAAACTAATTTTTATTTTTTTATAAATTTTAGAAAACTTGTATATATATAATTATTTAACATTTCATCTTAGGACAGAAAAACTAAGATGGCAAAATGGTTAAAGATGCACCTTTAAATGCTTAAGGTCATGGGTTCAAATCCCCTAAGATGCACATTTTTACATTTAATTCGGGTTAGTTTGGGTGGGCATTCGGTTTGGTAATACCCGAACCCGATCGGGTATCCGAACCTCAGAGAAACTGAATCCGATCGGGTTTTATACAATACCCGAACCAAACCATCTACTTCGAGTCGGGTTCGGGATTCGGGTTCGGATAAAATGCCCAGGCCTATCAGCTTCTCATGCAGGCAGGAGAAAGAAGCACACAAAGTCTGGTGTCTCCTCGCAAAAGCAGAGGAATCCTACCTTAAGCAAAAATTAAGAAATTGCTGGTTGGAGGAGGGGGATATGAACCCTAAATTTTTCCATCGTTCCATCATCACAAGGCAAGGTTTCAATGAAATTATCCTCCTCCTTGATGAAAATGATCTCGTGGTTGACTCCAAGCAGGGTATTCAGAATTTAGTTGTGGATTTCTACAAAAACCTTCTCGGCAACCAATTACTCACACCACTACTGCTTCAGTGTCTGACCTCGCTAGCCTGATTCCACAAAGATGCTCACCAAGTGCTAGTCAGTCCCTTACCTTTCCGGTTACATCCGAGGAAATCCGTTATATTGTATTCTCACTCCCAAGGAACAAAACCCCAGGGCCCGACGGATACTGTGTAGAATTCTTCACGGCTCACTGGAAAACAGTGGGACCATCAGTGATCAAGGCCGTTTTAGAGTTCTTTACAACCGGGACTTTGCTCAACCAATGGAATGCCACCACTTAACTTTGATCTCTAAGGTCCCAAACGCTCAACGGGTTGCTAAATTTCGCCCCATCTCTTGCTGCAATACCTTATACAAAGTCGTCTCTAAGCTCTTGGCAAACCGTCTCAAACAAGTTCTCCCTTAACTCATCTCAGACACTCAATCCGCCTTCATTCAAGGGAGACTACTCGTGGAGAACGTGTTGCTTGCTACTGAGTTAGTTCAAGGCTTCCACCAAAAGAATATCTCCCCACGGGGTATGCTCAAGGTGGACCTTATGAAGGCTTTCGATTCAGTTCATTGGGGATTCATAATAAATATGCTCAATGCAATGGATTTTCCCACCCAATTCATCTCCTTGATCGAACAATGCATATCAACAACGAGTTTCTCTGCATGTGTTAACGGAGAACTATGTGGCTACTTTCGAGGAGCAAAAGGACTTCGCCAAGGTGACCCTCTCTCGCCGTATCTCTTTGTCCTTGCCATGGAAGGACTCTCACAACTCCTCATGAAGAATTTCAGCTCAAACCGAATCGGTCCTCACCCAGCGGCAAAAAATGCTCTCATTTCCCACCTGGCTTTTGCAGACGATATCATGGTCTTTTTCGATGGTTCGGTGAACTCGCTGAACAATATTGCGGCAACACTCGAGGAGTTCTCTCAATTATCGGGTCTCAAAATGAATGTGCACAAGACCAACCTTTACTTAGCAGGAGTGAACCAAGTTGAAGCTTCTCAGATGGCTTCTCTAGGCTTCAACATAGGTTCACTCCCAATAAGATATTTGGGTCTTCCTCTTATGCACCGGAAACTACAGTTAGCAGAGTATAGGCCCCTTCTCCAGACACTAACCAACCGGTTCTCATCCTAGTCCTCTCGAGCACTATCTTATGCAGGCAGACTTCAGCTCATATCATCAGTAATCGACGGTACAATCAACTTGTGGATGTCAGCTTTCATACTACTGAAGGGATGCATCAAGAACATTGAAACCCTCTGCACAAACTTCCTATGGCACAGAGATGTGACTAAAAAAGCTTCAGCCAAAGTGGCTTGGAGAAACATTTGTCTTCCAAAAGCGGAAGGTGGTTTGGGACTAAGGAGTTTATCAACATGGAATAAAACCCTCATCCTCAAGCATACTTGGCGTCTTTTTGCAGAGAGTGACTCCTTATGGGCACTTTGGCTGCGCAATAACAAGATAAAAGACGGGTGTTTCTGGGACTTAGATATAAAGAAGCAAAGCTCTGTGACCTTGATTGCCATGCTCAAGCTGCACCACATCACAGGTAACTTTCTAAAGGCAAACCTCGGAAATGGTCAACAGCTAAGCTTCTGGTTCGATCATTGGACTCCTTTTGGTCCGTTAATTGACTTCATGGGAGAATCCGGTCCATGGGAGAGTGGTTCAAGCTGCTTCAGCATCAGGATGGGCTCTCAGACCTGCAAGATCACCTCAAGCGGAGTCTCTTCACATCTATCTCACTTTCGTTCTATCCCCCACGCTATCCACGACTACAAACTCTTACTGCTGGAAGATTGGATCAGAGGAACTCGACAGCTTCTCCACTTCCAAATCCTGGGAAGTTTTAAGGCCTTGGGCAACCCTTCTCAACTGTACCAACCAGGTCTGATTCAAAGGAGTGATACCTCGTCATGCCTTCATGTTCTGGCTAATGCACCAAGATAGACTCTCCACAAGGTCAAGATTGGTCCGGTGGGGACTTCCGATTTATCCGAGTTGTTGTATTTGTGGTATCCTCCAGGAAACACGCGAACACCTCTTCCTGAGATGCAATCTTAGTGAAGCGCTGTGGACAAAAGTCACTCACCGCCTCGGGGATAGACCATTCACGTTTCACATATGGGAAGCTTTCTCGTTGTGGTTGGACATCAAAGACAACACTGCGCCAAGATGCCTTCGACGACTGAATGTCCAGGCTACTCTCTATGCTATTTGGATGGAGCTGAAACAACAGATACCGCAACAATGCCTCCACCGACACCCAAACCCTATTCAAAAGACTTGACAGACAAATCCGAGACGCCATTCTGGCAAAGCAGCACAGAAGACAGTTCCAGAATCTCCTTCTTGTTTGGCTAATATATGACTAGGTTGCCTACTCATGTTCTATAAAGATCCTCTCCTTCCTTGTTTTTTTTAATGAAATTCACATATTTTCAAAAGAAAAAAAAAAACAGAATTTAAATGATAGTATATGATTTAAATATGTATTAACAGGAATGGGGATGGAGAAGACGCAAGGACAACTCCTGGTTGTGATACTTCAGACTGTAACCTATCTTAAAGGAGCAACTCCTGGTTGTGATACTTCAGACTGTAACCTAGATTGTCGTGACAGGTGGAAAGGAACAGGAACTTGTGTACCACCAGGCTCCTCACGAGAAATCCAGCTCTGCTACTGCAATTTTAATTGTTTTTTTTTTTTGAAACTAAATGCAGTTTTAAATGTTAAAATCGATTTTCCTTTATTATCTATAAACAATTACCAAATATAATTTAATAAGATAAAGGGTTGAAGAAAAAAAAATAGAATATTGCGATCTTTTCTAATTTTGATGTGAATGTTTCATTTCAGAAGTTTTGGTTCGATTTTAAATTTCAGTATATATGTTGGGTCTCGATTCTCAACATGAACTTCGTCCTACTAATAAGCCCCATTAAAATTCAACCAATTCAATTTAAAATATACTCCCTCTGTATCAAAATAGATGATGTTTTAAAAATTAATCTTGTATCACAAAGATTAATTTTCTGTACTTTTTATTACTTAATGCTATGAAATTGTAGATTTCAAAATTCATTAATTGAGAATTTAAAATTTTAATAAACTACTATTGGTTGATAGTTATGACAAATATGTTATTATATATAAAAATACATTTATGACTAAACATTAATTGTTTTCTTAATCTATGTAAAAATTCTAAAACATCATGTATTCTGATACACAGGGAGTATCAAATGTTTAATATATTATTTTACTAATCTGCCATCAGCGACTCGTATAATCTGCAACTGCAATACAACTACCATATACTAAATTTGTAAAGGGTAGTTAGCTTCTCAATTATAAAGTAAGCAACTACCTATTTTAACATACTATAATAATCTGTTAATTGTCACTAAATAAATCTATATTAACATTTTTAAAGTATATTTTGTGTTACATCTTTTCAATTTTACTTATTTAAAATTTTATTTATAACATTAACCTCTCAAAATTTCTAAAATTAGTATCATGACAGATTTGGTTTCCTAATTCTATATTAACATTTTTTAAATACATTTGGTGTTTTACTCTTGAAGTTATATGTATTTAAAAACTTATTTACAAATTTAATCCCTAAAAACTTTCCAAAATAACATCATTTCAGATTTTGTTTCCTAAATATTTTACATTTCATTCCAACCAAAAATAAAAAACAGCAATCAATATTATATATAGACATAAACTATGATATATTTTCTATTTTATTTTCTAAATCTGTGAGTTTTGATTCTTAACATAAGAAGAAGTTCGATTCCTAATTATTTAAATATTATAGTTAATCTATATAAATTTAATAAAATTTAAAATATTATGAATATGTAAAATTAAAAAAAACAAATTAAATACTATATAATGTGGTTATAAAAGGACATGTTGGAATTAATAAAATACTATTAAATATATGCTAACACGGGTTAAATCCTCATTTTATTATTTGCCAACACTATAAATATTATAATATTTAACATATAAAAACAATTTGTTTTACCTAAGATTGTGTAAAATAATTAATACATTAGAAAAAATGTGACTTAATCACATCATATAAATGACTTATTATGTATTTAGATCCCTTATTTATTTGTTATAATAATTAAAAATCGAAATAGAATCTCAAACACTAAACAAAACAAACTAAATATAATAAACAAATAGTCATATAGTATATTACATGTTATAAAATTAATATAAATATTTAGTCGTACAAACGGCCGGAAAATTAGATTATTTTTCTATTTATAAAACATCCAATGTTTAACAAAAAAATAAAATATAAAATATAAATAATAATAAAACTATATACACACGGTATATCGCGGGTTAAAATCTAGTTGAATATTGGAAGATATGGTTTCTTTGTAACATATTTATTAAATCGATGATTTAGACTACACTAATTGATGAGCCTTCGTAAAGATTTGAGACATACTAAAATGCTTTTCTGATAAACCACCTTTTAGTTTGCTCATGGTGGATTGTTGACTGTATCTAGAAGGACACGCTGCCAAGTTCCAACATCAAAAGAACATTTTGTTCTCTCAATTTAGGATACGTTTCGAAAAGAGAAAATATTCACCAAGAAATGAGATATTTATGTCCCCGGGAAGTTTACTGTAACGACCCGGAACCTCGGTAACAGAATTATCGAGAGTTGCCGAGAGATCAGTGCCGAGAGTGCCGAGAAATTAGTGTCGAGAATGACCGAGGAACGATACCGAGAAAAACCGAGAGTATGTATCGAGAGCTACCGAGAACTAGAGCCGAGGAATACCGGTAACCAGTGCCGAGGAATGCCGATACTTGGTACCGAGGATTGCCGAGAGTTGCCGATACTTGGTATCGAGGATTGCCGAGAGTTTGCCGATATCTGGTATCGAGGATTGCCGAGAGTTGCCGATACTTGGTATCGAGGATTGCCGAGAGTTTGCCGATACTTGGTATCAAGGATTTGTCGAGAGTTGCCGATACTTGGTATCGAGAATTGCCGATAAAATTCGGTAGCCAACGACGATAGAGTTCGATGGTAGAACCCGATAAGTTATGGGAATTGGGTATGGAAATGGAGAGTTCGAGACTACTGAAGTAGTGAACAGACGTTTGAACTGAAGAAATGGAATCCCAAGTTTATAGTGATCAGATCATTCAGGCTTGCAAGTTTCTGGATGAAAATTGGTTCGGACGAACAGGTTTGTAAATTGCCGAGAATTGAGATGGGAGGTTTCGGTACTTAGTCCGAGAGACAGTCCGAGTAAAATAGGAATGAAAGTCCTAGTGATAGTGATAGTATAGTGACAGTATAGTGATAGTGAAGTGATAGTGATAGTGAAGTAGACTATCCGGAAATGGTTGCATCGGTGATCGATGGACCGGGCCAAGGGACGAGAGTGGATCGATTGGATGATTGGTCGATGGAGGGCCTAAAGGACTCGGGAAATCTCGCGGAGATTTAAGCTGACTCACGGGCAAGGAAACCTGAGAGAAATGGAAACTCGCGGTAATGGAAAGGTGATCGGATAAGGATAGATGCGAGAATTATTGGAAGTTAGGGGCGTTGAGACTTATCGTTCTAAGGCAACTTAGGGCGGTTCGTGGATCCTATATAAGGGCTAAAACCCTTAGAAATTTCTCTAGTTCGCATAAGAATCCGAGAGCCGCCGCAAGAAAGAGAGAGGAGAGTTTCCATCGAGCTTACCCAAGAGAGAGATCCTACGTCCAAGTCGAGAAAGAAACGGTAAGTGTCCTTCCACCTTGATCCGTCGATGGTTATGGTTATGGTTATGGGATTATCTCGGATACTAATGGTATCGATCTGTCCGTGTAGAAGCGGGGATCAGATCCGAGCATAGAAACCGAGAGATCAACACCTTAGGTCGATACCGAAGGTGAGTGCGTGACTGTGGCCGAGTTCCATGGTTGATTCTCTTGACCCGTGGTTTATTTAGTCTTGTTGATTGCTTGTCTATATGGTTATGGGTTCTATTGCAATATGAATGATGGTTGGTCTAAGAGATTTAGGCGACTATCCATGGTATTTGATTGACTTGCGTGACTTGTTTGGAATATTCCCTGTGATAGGATTGAGATCGTTGAGCTGAGCCTAGTGAGACGGGATGACCGCTCCACTAAGTAAACTTTGTTTGCTTACGCCTCTTTTTATGGACGCAGGAAAGGATATGTCCGATGATCGGGACTTTAGTGGCTGACCAGCTCGTGTGACGAAGGCAAGGGAGGAAGGAGGATGGTGTGGCTTTGGGTAGAAATATTCATGGCGTTTATCTTTATTAGTCTTGATATTTTCATGCATGAAACCTTTGTTATTTTAAGGATGAATTGAACCTCTTTTATTTAATGAAGTCGCAAGTTTTAAGTATATCACCTGTTATTCATATTCGCTGTTGTACTTGTTAAATATTGCATAGAATTCGTCGGCCCTAGAAAAAATTTTATCGGCCTGTTTCGGTCCGAGTATGGGATTTTAGGGTCGGGGTCTTACATTTGGTATCAGACCACGGTTATAGTTCTAGGACATGTTCATATAGCGGGTGCATGGGTTATTGTTACTAAAGCCATCCTTCCTTGCCAACAACGTCTCACGGTAAGACTGGTCATGTATAGATTATAGGGTGGGATAGGCTAAGTTGGTTTGGACGCTAACTTAGAATCGGTTATGGTATTTCAGATGGCACCCAACACTCTCAGCTAATACCTCAGCTAGACCAGGAGTCGGAGGGAACGTTGAGGATGCACCGAACACTACCGCGGTGAACGCTGGGCTAGTAGGTGCGAGGACCGGTACGGAAACCGGAGAACATGGACCTCATGGAGTCGGTACGGGAGCAACGCCAACAGTGGGTGCAGGTGCGAATGCGAATGCGAATGTGGGGATGGGGCAAGTATTGGAGACCTTGGTCCAGATACTGAACCAAGTGACACCACCGCAGCTCGCAAACCCGCCTGTACCTAACGTGGTGCCAGTGGTGGCAGCTCCTTCGTACTTGACTATCATGGATCACATGCTCAAGTTGGGTACGCGTATTTTAGTGGAGGAGCAAATCCTACCGAGGCTGATGAATGGAGAAGTCGCCTCGAAAGGAACTTCGACTCGGTGCGTTGTTCGATGGAGTATCGGAAGGACATCGCTACCCACTACCTGTCCGGGGAAGCCCATGCGTGGTGGACAGGCATGGCAAACCGAATGGTCAGCCCGAATTGTTCATGGGAGACTTTTCGTGGGTTGTTCCTTGCAAAGTATTTTCCGCAAGAGGCTATCGACCGTCTTGAGTCGGAATTCCTGGATTTAAGACAAGGGAACCGGACCATGCGAGAGTATGAGACTGAGTTCAACCGGCTCAAGAGGTACGGTGGGAATGAGATGGTGGATGAGCAAGTTCAGATTCGTCGGTTCTTGCGGGGCATGAGAGTGGATGTCCGCAACCGGTGTATGATTCGGAATTTCCGGAGTCTTACTGAGTTGGTGGAGAAAGCGGCCATGTTGGAGGACGGACTGGTCGAGGAAGCTCAGCAGCATCCTGAAGGGATCATGGTGCAGCAGGCGCCGGTGGGGAAAACTGAACTAGGAACCGGAAGTAAGCAGACCGGGAGTCGGAAGCCTACGGGTAAGGGCAGTGTGCGATTGTGTCCGACTTGCCGTAAGAGACACTCGGGTCAGTGCCGACAGTTGATGGGCACTTGTTTCAATTGCGGTGAGAAGGGTCACATGGCAAGCAGCTGTCCAAAGAAGGGGAGCGACACACGAGTGTGCTACCAATGTGGAAAGTCGGGTCACATTCGGCCGAATTGTCCGCAGTTGGGAACGCAAGGGCAGAAACGGGCCAGCGAGGTGCTGCCGTTGCCACCACCGCCGAAACGGCCGGCGATTATGCCTAGGGTGTATTCGATCGCGGACGGGCAGGTGGAAGCGAGCACTTCACAGCAGATCACTGGGATTTTACTCATAGGCGGTGTGGAAACTCATGTGATGTTTTACACCGGGGCTAAGCATTGTTTTGTGAGTCCGGATATGATTGGTAAAGGTGGTTTCCGGAAGGAACCCGGAGAACATTTTGGTTTAGTGCAAGCAGCGGGCGGTCAGGTGATGGTTACGTACTGGGTGGTACGTAGCATCTCGGTCATGGTAAGCGGTATGGATATGCCGACAGACTTAGTCATATGCCGAGTGAAGGCACACGATGTGATATTGGGTATGGACTGGCTAAGCAAACACCGAGCTCACTTGGACTGCTACCGCGGGCGTGTATTGTTTGAGACTGCGAAAGGGATGGTAGTATATCAGGGCATCAGGCCATTGCCGGGAAACTTGTTAGTCTCGGCGACGCAGGCCGAGCAGTTCATCAGTAATGGGTGCGAAGCTTACTTGGCTTCGATTATGATAGAGGAAGCAGGTACGGGTATAGAATTATCACAGATACCAGTGGTACAGGAGTTTGAGAGCGTGTTCGAATCCTTGTCCGGGTTACCACCATCACGGTCAGATCCGTTCACTATTGAGTTGGAACCTGGTACGGCCCCGATATCGAAGGCTCCGTATCGCATGGCACCGGCAGAGATGGCCGAGTTAAAGAAACAACTAGGAGAGTTGATGGAGAAGGGATTCGTGAGACCGAGTAGCTCACCATGGGGTGCACCGGTACTCTTTGTAAAGAAGAAGGACGGTATCTTTCGACTTTGCATCGACTACCGAGGATTGAACATGGTGACGGTGAAGAATCGGTATCCTTTACCGAGGATCGACGAGTTGTTAGATCAACTTCGAGGAGCCACATATTTCTCGAAGATTGATTTGGCTTCGGGATATCACCAAATCCCTATAGAGGAGTCCGACATTCGGAAGACAGCCCTTAGGACAAGGTACGGCCATTACAAGTTTATGGTCATGCCGTTTGGGTTAACCAACGCCCCAGAAGCATTCATGACGCTCATGAATAATGTTTTCCGAGAGTACCTAGACGAGTTTGTGATTGTGTTCATAGACGACATTTTGGTTTACTCGAAGAGTAAAGAGGAGCATGCCGCGCATTTGAGGATAGTGCTAGAAAAGCTAAAGGAGCAGAAGTTGTTCGCAAAACTGAGCAAGTGCAGCTTTTGGAAGCGAGAGATTGGTTTCTTAGGACATGTAGTCTCGGACAAGGGAGTGTCCGTGGACCAGGAGAAGATTCAATCTATAGCAGAGTGGCCTAGACCGCGGAACGCCTCGGAGATTAGAAGCTTCCTAGGACTGGCCGGATACTATCGACGGTTTGTGAAAGGGTTCGCAAGCATGGCGCAGCAGCTGACCAAGCTAACGGGAAAGGACGAACCGTAAGTGTGGTCGGCTGAGTGCGAAAAGAGTTTCTCGAGACTTAAGGATATGCTGACTAGTGCGCCGGTGTTGGCACTACCGGATCCGGATGAGTCATACGTAGTGTACACGGATGCGGCGGGTCGAGGTTTGGGATGTGTACTTATGCAGAATGGGAAGGTGATAGCTTATGCTTCTAGACAATTGAGGAAGCATGAAGCGAATTACCCAACCCATGATTTGGAGATGGCGGCCGTAGTATTTGCATTAAAGATTTGGAGGTCCTACTTGTATGGTGGTAAGGTGCAAATATACACGGACCACAAGAGCTTACAATATATTTTTACTCAGTCGGAACTGAACCTACGGCAGCGAAGATGGATGGAGTTAGTCTCGGATTACGACCTGGAGATTAGTTACCATCCGGGTAAAGTCAATTCAGTAGCGGACGCCTTGAATAGGAGAGGGTCGGCTATCAGTGATGAGAGAGACGCGGAGAATTTGGTAGGTATAATCAGAACCTTGCGGTTGAATGCATTGACAGAGCAGTTGGAGCCGTTAGGCCTTGGGCCGCCAACCAAGCAGACTTGCTAACTAGGGTACGGTTAGCACAGGAGAAGGATGCAGAGCTGATACGGTTGTCCAAGGTGGACGGAACCGAGTATGAGACATCAAATAACGGTACTATTCCGGTTAAGGGGCGAGTGTGTGTTCCTTCGGATAAGGATCTACGTACCAAAATCCTTGGGGAGGCGCATCAGTCTCAGTTAGCCATCCATCCTGGATCTACCAAAATGTACCAAGACTTGAAGAGGTATTATCATTTGTCGGGCATGAAGAGAGATGTGGCAGAATGGGTCGCAGCTTGTCCCACATGTCAAAGAGTTAAAGCAGAAAATCACGTACCGGGCGGTTTGTTGCAAAATTTACCGATACCCGAGTGGAAATGGGACATGATAACCATGGATTTCGTCACGAGCCTGCCGCCGTGCGATAAGAAGAACGCCATATGGGTAGTCGTGGACCGACTGACCAAATCGGCCCACTTCTTGGCCATCAACAAAAAGAACGGGGCCGAGAAATTGGCCGAGGTGTACGTACAAGAGATAGTACGATTGCATGGTGTTCCAGCGAGCATAGTGTCAGATAGAGACTCGAAGTTTACTTCGGGAATATGGAAGTCCTTACAAAAGCATTTTGGGACGCGAATGGATATGAGTACGGCCAACCATCCGCAAACGGACGGGCAGTCCGAGCGTACCATACGAACGCTCGAGGATCTTTTGCTAGCAAGTGTCCTGGATTGGGGAGATAACTGGGTAAGTCATCTACCGTTAGCAGAATTTGCCTACAACAATAGCTTCCAAGCGAGTATAGGCATGTCACCGTACGAGGCTTTATATGGTCGACCTTGCAGAACACCCTTGTGCTAGACACAAGTAGGGGAGCGGAGTGTGTATGGTCAAGACTTTGTGCATGAGACCACCGAAAAGATTAAGATCTTGAAGCTGAAAATGAAAGAAGCCCAAGATAGATAGAAAAGTTATGCGGATAAGCGCTGAAGGGAGTTGGAGTTTCAGGTTGGAGATATGGTTTATCTCAAGACGGTGACTTATAAGGGTAAGGATCGGGTAGCACTGAACACTAAGTTGACACCTAGATACATGGGACCGTACTGAATCCTGGAAAGGATTGGTCCGATGGCCTACAAGTTGGAGTTACCTCCGGCTATGTCAGCTTTTCACCCGGTGTTTCACGTGTCGATGCTCAGGAAGTGCATCACGGGACGGGAGAATGTGATCTTCGAACCCCCACCCGACCTCCAGGTAAATATGACAATCATCGGTCGGCCAGTTCGGATAACTGGTACGAAGATGAGAGGTCCGCATAAGAAGAAGAAGACGAAGCTAATACAAGTCGTATGGGATTGTGAAGGGATAGAAGAGACGACTTGGGAACCGGAGGAAGTTATGAAAGTGAACTTCAAGAAGTGGTTCAATAAGAGAGAGATTCCTCGTAAGGAGAGCAAAGATTCGAGGACGAATCAGTCCTAAGTAGGGGAAAAATGTAACGACCCGGAACCTCGGTAACAGAATTACCGAGAGTTGCCGAAAGATCAGTGCCGAGAAATTAGTGTCGAGAATGACATAGGAACGATACCGAGAAAGACCGAGAGTCTGTATCGAGAGTTACCGAGAACTAGAGCCGAGGAATACCGGTAACCAGTGCCGAGGAATGCCGATACTTGGTACCAAGGATTGCCGAGAGTTGCCGATACTTGGTATCGAGGATTGCCGAGAGTTTTCCAATACCTGGTATCGAGGATTGCCGAGAGTTGCCGATACTTGGTATTGAGGATTGCCAAGAGTTTGCTGATACTTGGTATCAAGGATTTGTCGAGAGTTGCCGATACTTGGTATCGAGAATTGCCGATAAAATGCGGTAGCCAAAGACGATAGAGTCCGACGGTAGAACCCGATAAGTTATGGGAATTGGGTATGGAAATGGAGAGTTCGAGACTACTGAAGTAGTGAACAGACGTTTGAACTAAAGAAATGGGATCCCAAGTTTACAGTGATCAGATCATTCAGGCTTGCAAGTTTCTGGATGAAAATTGGTTCAGACGAACAGGTTTGTAAATTGCCGAGAATTAGGATGGGAGGTTTCGGTACTTAGTCCGAGAGACTGTCCGAGTAAAATAGGGTTGAAAATCCTAGTGATAGTGATAGTATAGTGACAGTATAGTGATAGTGAAGTGATAGTGATAGTGAAGTGATAGTGAAGTAGACTATCCAGGAATGGTTGCATCGGCGATCGATGGACCGGGCCAAGGGACGAGAGTGGATCAATTGGACGATGGGCCGATGGAGGGCCTAAAGGACTCGGGAATTCTCGCGGAGATTTAAGCCGACTCACGGGTAAGGAAATCCGAGAGAAATGGAAACTCGCGGTAATGGAAAGGTGATCGGATAAGGATAGATGCGAGAATTATGGGAAGTTAGGGGCGGTGAGACTTATCGTTCTAAGGCAACTTAGGGCGGTTCGTGGATCCTATATAAGGGCTAAAACCCTTAGAAATTTCTCTAGTTCGCATAAGAATCCGAGAGCCGCCGCAAGAAAGAGAGATGAGAGTTTCTGTCGAGCTTACCCGAGAGAGAGATCCTACGTCCACGTCGAGAAAGGAACGGAAAGTGTCCTTCCACCTTGATCCGTCGATGGTTTTGGTTATGGTTATGGGATTATCTTGGATACTAATGGTATCGATCTGTCCGTGTAGAAGCGGGGATCAGATCCGAGCATAGAAACCAAAAGATCAACACCTTAGGTCGATACCGAAGGTGAGTGCGTGACTGTGGCCGAGTTCCATGGTTGATTCTCTTGACCCGTGGTTTATTTAGTCTTGTTGATTGCTTGTCTATATGGTTATGGGTTCTATTGCAATATGAATGATGGTTGGTCTAAGAGATTTAGGCGACTATCCATGGTACTTGATTGAACTTGCGTGACTTGATTGGAATATTCCCTGTGTTAGATTGAGATCGTTGAGCTGAGCCTAGTGAGATGGGATGACCGCTCCACTAAGTAAACTTTGTTTGCTTACGCCTCCTTTTATGGACGCAGGAAAGGATAGGTCCGATGATCGGGACTTTAGTTGCTGACCACCTCGTGTGACGAAGGCAAGAGAGTAAGGAGGATGGTGTAGCTTTGGGTAGAAATATTCAGGGCGTTTATCTTTATTAGTCTTGATATTTTCATGCATGAAACCTTTGTTATTTTAAGGATGAATTGAACCTCTTTTATTTAATGAAGTCGCAAATTTTAAGTATATCACCTGTTATTCATATTCGCTGTTGTACTTGTTAAATATTGCATAGAATTCGTCGGCCCTAGAAAAACTTTTATCAGCATGTTTCGGTCCGAGTATGAGTTTTTAGGGTCGGGGTCTTACATTTACCGTTTGAGCTTATATCTCAAGAAAGCCTCAAAGAAGGTCTAATGGAATTAATTAAACTGGTAAATGTGTCATTGATGATATCAGTACCGTGCCTCATGTATATTGAAAAGGGCATTTGCCCAAGGCCACATAATATAAAAATACTAGATTCAGAGCTTCTTGAAAGGCTTCCCCGGATACTCCGTTTTGGGTCAAATCATCTACAATGGACTTCATAAAAGGGATATTGTCGCTTTCTCCGTGGGAAGACCCGGCCATAATCAAGGCCTTTTCAGGATCTTGCGTCAATGCCTCAAACTTCTCGCGTATCACACATTGCAGCTCTACTACACGCTCAGCGTTAGGATTAAGACCCGGATGATCTTCAAAAATACCAGCAAAAGCATCCTGAGTACCGGACGCTTGACCACTCGAAAAGTTAGTGGATTGACTCGCAGTTCTAGCACTGGAACTTGATTGAAAACTATAATCGTTAATAGTCGTGAATTGACCCGCAGTTCTAGAAGATGTATTACTGGAACTTGAATTAAGACTATTTTCATCAAATAAAAAGATTCGTCGCATGATTAGATTAATTGATTTCAACAAAATGATTCCCTCCAGATAGCTTCACTCCGTCAAGCCTCTAGGAGTAGTGAAGAACTATAGAAAGTTGTGGTTGGTTGTTGACCCAACAAAAGCATGGGAGAAAAAACGAAAAAGGGGGGAACATAGAGATATATTCTCTTAACGATATTTATTTATATTTCATACGAAATTTGATATTTCAAGAATTTGGATATTTCGACTTGATCTTATTCTCGGTCCTCCTCAAATCACTTGCTTCTCAACTTCTCCTCTCCTCACCTCGTCATTAGGTAGAGACGTCAGCAGAATATTCAATCATGAACCTAGCCCGTTGGATCTCAATTCCGCCACATACTTGCATTACTCAATTCCGCCTATTCAAAATCGGCCCAAAATCAGTTAAATTTACCTCATTTTGCTCTATCCAATGGAATTGAGGCGTCGAGAGTCACTTCGAGTGGGCTGAATAGAAATCTCGCGGAGTTGAACAGATAAGGGGGAGGGTGGGGAAGAGAGAGAGGCGAGGAAGAGGAGAAGACTGAAGTCGGAGATCTCGTCTGTTTCGGTTTGAGAAGGCGAGAAATTTTGTGTGGCCCATACAATTTCAGACCATTAACAAAAGGAAGAGATATGAGAGAAACGTCCAGTTTAAGGACATTAAAAATAGGCTGAGATATGAGATAAAGGTCGAGTAAAAGCCCATTAAAAATAGGATGAGATCGGAAAAAAAAATAGAGAATATAGATGTGACACATGTCAGTTAGATAGGGTATCCTTAGAGGGTGTAACTCTACTTTATTATATTAGATTGTAAGGCCACATATATCTTTTTAAGTTAGCTTATGTATTTAATTTGAAAATATGTTTACGTTTTTCATTTTAAAAATCTATAATATTTTGTTTGTTATTAATTTTTCATATTTCATATTTTATAGTCTTTTATTTGCATTATTAAAATATTATATAATTTATTAAATGTTTGAAAGAAAATGAAAAACTACATAAAGGTTGAGAACATTTATTAAAAATTTATACGAAAAGATATTATTAATTAACTAACAAAATGCTAATGTATAATAACAAATAAAATAGACTCTCAAATATCATGCTATCTATTTTTTTATTTGTCACATTAGCATTTTGTTAGTGTGGTTGCAAATTTTCAACTTTCATTTGGTTTTTCAATTTTACTTTCAAACATCTAATACATTATAAAACACATACGTAAAAATATTTAACTTATGTTTTGTTTATATTTTGCATATGTTTTGCTTAGTTTTTATTAATATCTATTCAATATTTCAAAGAACCAAGAAATGACTAATTTGCTGCCATATATAAACAATCACACCTATAATTTAAATTTATATAAAATTTAATGTAAACTGTACTCAATGTATCAAGCAATCAGATAATTTATATCAAGCAATCAGATAATTTATATATGTGTAGATGATTTATTCATAGTCACAAAATAATCTATCTATATATAAAGTTACCTTTTCCTCACTTATTGTGCAGCCACGTCAGCAATTCTCTCTGTTTAATAAACTCAACTTTTCGGCATAGCCCATATTCGTATGGATTTTTTTCTTATGTCTTTGAAAGCCCAGTTTTTTGTTTCTTTCAGAGCCTAATACATTATTATTCGATGTATAGTATGTTCTGCAAATAAAATCCTTTTTCACGAAGGTCAACGCCACCGTCCGCCTTGTGCGACCTCAACCGCCCCGCCTCTTCAACGTTCCTCACTTCCATCTCTATCGTTTCGTTTTCCTTTGAAACTGTAATTCCACTCTTGCATGTCAATCGTTTCGTTTTACTTTGAAACTGTAATTTCATTCTTTCAATGTTCTCTCTTTCAATTGAAGTCCCACTACTTTCCCGTGTTACTTGAATTCCTATATAATGCTTTCCACTTGATCTCTCTTCTTTATTGTAAATCTCAAATCTCTCTCTTTTACTATTTCTTTTTTCTTTCTAAGTTTTTAGTTTTAGTGTCGGGAAAAAACAAACCCTTTGTTACAGTCATGGCGGTGATGAACGGCTGTAGGGCGGCCAAGCGAGCGAGGCGTTGCAACAGAATCTTTGTCGATCTCTACTTTCCCCTTCGATCACACCAACGACGGCGAATCCACCTCCACCTTGCGGTTGTTCCGCGACCTTGTCAGAACTTTCCTCGCTACCCACGCATGTGTCACTTTCCCTCCTCGACGCTCTTCTCGAGCTTGATGACATGGCAAATCATGCTCAGGCCTGGGGACTCGCCGGACGGTGCTTCAGATCTCTCTTCTAGGGTCGTCTCTCTCGACGCTGTGGAGGAGGATGTCACGAGATCCTCTAGATTTGTCTACTGTGACCACTGCCGAGTTGTTGGTGAGTCCACGTCCTTCCAGATTCCTCAGATCTCTTTTCAAAATAAACTTTTTTACCTGTTATCATGGTGTGTGCATGCATTAGATTGAAAGCAAATACTGAGCTAAACTTCTTTGTTTTTTCAAGGTTGGAGTAGTCATCCAGTGTGCAGAAAGAGGTATCACTTAAGGTCTCGAGGAGACACTAAGGCTTGCTCGAGGTGTGGTAATACTCAGAATTTCTCTGAAGGCAGCAACTGCAGGTGGTGCAGCTTGGCTCTAGATATTGAAGACTGGGTTTACTCTCAGTTTGAAGACAACACTCACCTCCTTCACGGTGTCATCCATTCCAACGGATTTGCTCATCTCTTGTCTCTCAACGGGAGGGAAGGTGGCTCTGTTTTTTTGATTGGTTGTTCCATTATGGACTTTTGGGACAGGCTTACATAGATAAACAAAAAAAAAACATACAAGGTTGATGCATGATCTTTATTAGACCTTGTAGTAGAGTGGATTTGGGAGCTTAAAAGTCCTTCTCCCAGGGCTGTCCTTAGCCAAATCAGCCCATTGGTCTCCAATGTTCCCAATGATAGTGTGGCCATTCCTCTCCAGATTCTTCCTCTCCTCTGCCTTGAAGTTTGCTATCTCCTTGCTCGAGCCTGTTGGCCTACGTTTCCCCACATATACATATATCAATGTAAACTTATATTATATATATTTAAATACTGTATATATGACTAGAGTTACTTTAACTATTCTTACTTGAAAAAGACATGCCTCCAGTAGGGGAAGCCAGCAGCTTTGAGATTCTTTAGAGTGACTTCCTCCAAATCTTGAAATCGTTCAGTGAGTAAGACGGGACTAATCCCGAGTTCAAGGATGTTTTGGTAAAGATGCAAGGTCTCTGGGAGGACAGAAGCTTCTCTGGCCTCCAACCACTTCCCGAACGTCTCCGGTTCATGCTTCTCTGTTCTAAGAAACCAATCGAACAAAACATATTGCTCTACTATATGTTGACATCTAAGAATTAATAGAATATATGGACATGATGAGTGCTACTACAAGAAGTTTAACTAAAACAGTCTATGCATGGTTGTGGTAGGACTAATTATAGTAATATGTATATACCCGTATCCATATTTGGCGTAAAAGAGAACATTAGAGAGGAGGGTCTCGTCTAAGTCAAAGATCCAAATATTGTAGGTGTCATTCTTTAGGACAAGGCCTTTAGCATAGAAATAAGCCTCTTTGCACACCGTTTTAGAATCGTAACGGTACTGATGGGAAGTTGTCAAGTAGTCCTCAACATAGTCTTTGCAATTTGCGGGCACCGTCTTGAAGTTTATGATGTTAGAGGTCTCAACACCAAGGTGCCAGCTTCTGCAGTTGGGGTAGCTGATGGAGAGTTATTGTTTCTCTAAGAACTCGGCTTCATTCTCAACTATGTTTGTTGATGTGAGGAGCTCGATGAGCCTAGGAACGGCTTCTGAAGGCCGGCTGTGGGAGACCGTAGCGGCCAAGAACAAGAGAAGTGAGAGTAAGAGAATTTTCATTTTGTTTTTTTTGTATGAATATTTTTTAATTTATAATGTTTGTCTGTGGCATATACAAAGGTTGGTATTTATAACAGCGTGAGGTTTGTTTTGCGTTATGGTTATTACTTATGATGATACGATGTGCCATATGGGGAGATAAGTTTACATGTCTACCTTCGTGTGATGCAAATTAAATGATTGTTTATCCCATCACTTTTAAGAGAATAAATGAGATTTTTTCACTTGCACCATTCGATTTTGGAGCACGTTTTTGATCGCTAATCTTTGTTTTTTTTTTGGCAAACTATAGATGTTTGTAGATGTTTGTAGAAGAGATGATTTGTTATTAACAGAGACTATGACACTAATCATTTTCTAGAAGAGATTATTTGTTATTAAATCATGCTTGTGCAAATAACAAAATAATGAGCAAACATAAAGAATGTCAGATATGCACAGACCATTAGTTCAAGGGAAAGATGCAGGAAAAACGTTCAACATTAAGTTCACAGTAGAAGTCATCTTCCGACCTTATTATTTAGTTCTACAACTATGTTTGTAAGATACAACTTCTCTTGCTGCGCCGGTGGAACAATCAAAGTGAAGATAGATTTAATTAAAAACCCGAGTCAATAATAGCAGTAGATTTTACTCCTACTCCGAACTTTACTTGGAACAAAATCGAGCTGATAAAGTCACTCACAGTGACACCGATGTTGGAGTAATATGGTCCGTCGCCAAAAAAAAATTGGGACTTCAAAAAAATTCCAATAACTTCTAATAATTAACTAAAGAATCCAGATCGGCATCTAACTACTGATTTCAGCAAAAATTGACAAAAGCAAATGATTTGCATTTCAACAATTCTATGAATCGTTTATTTGTTTGTAAACCATTGTTGGGTTCTTCTCAAAAAACAACTCAAACAATTTCTTCCCTCCCGTTCACGAGACCAGAAATCTGCAAAACGGACCAAAGTCATTCAGAAATCAATAAATAAACCACAAAAGCCCAAAAAAACAAACTGGATTTTAAAGCCTACAGAAAACAAGGCCCAACAGCTTAAACAAAAAAAAAAACCATATAGCGAACACAAAAAATTAACAATTGTTACTTTGATACATTTTACAATTAAACCCAACTACCTAACCAATCCAAACTCACAATTATTGAGAACAAACTACTTGCACAAGTAACTAAATACATAAGAAAATAATTAAACGATATCCTACAACCACATAATTTAAAAGCAAATAACAATACAACCACAAAATATCAACTAATTTTCATCAACCAGAACAATAGACATAATTAACCATAACTACTCCAATAAAAACTATACTTCTAATTCTATATTTTAAAGAAAACAAAACTAATAAACAACATGGTTTACCTTTATTACCTATGAAAATAGAAGTAAATAATACTAACACATCAACCATAAGAGAGAAAAAAAAAACAAATTAAAAATACATACAACTTAAGCAGACCCAAAATTTAATAAACACATTACCAAAAAACAAAATACCAAAACAACACAAAATAACCCACAATATAACTCTCGCACGTAGCGGCTCAATTACTAGTATAAATATATAAACAATTAAAAATATATATCATCTACGTTTCTGATGGGTAACCATCTAATATATATATATATCATTTTTAATTTTTTATAAACACAAAACAAAACCAATTTTTTTTTCCCTAAGCCTATATGAACCTAAGCACGGCACTGGATGATATTGTAGTTATGTTTTGTAAGATAGAGTTACAAAATTACATTTTACATTTATTTCTGTATAACGATATAGATTCGATCAATGTAAATAGAGAAAGACTTACATGAATCAGTTTTTTTTTTGTTGGTTGAATTACATTTTTAGTATTTTAATATATAATCAGTATGAAAAGAAAATAAGTGATGCATTTTTTTGACCCAAAGGGAAAATTTAAAATCAAACTAAAGTCGACGCTAAATTAGTAAATTAAAAAAGAAAACGACATTAAGTTTTTTGACAGTAAACATGACGTTTAAAACAAAAACATGACATTAAAAGCATCTTGATAATTTTTTAATTTAGATAGTATCAATATTTCTGGAGGAATTTGGTAACCGAAAACATATTCATAATCTTATAATTAAGATATAGTAAATTTTGATGGGTATTTAGACATGTTACGTCGGACTTTTATAGTAAAGTTTAAGAAGTTTGAACTTCCAAACTATATCTAAAATTTTGAACTATTTCGAACGTCGGACATTCCATCGTCGTGATATAACCAAAGTTAAAATTGCTTCTACGACAAAGATTTTATAATGAACAGAATGGTGAAAATTTAAAAGGTTTTTTTCTATGCAATTTTAATGACTTGAACTAGATTAACCTAATTTTACAGAGGTTCGTATTTTACAAAAAGGAAAAAAAATTCATAATATGCTTGCTAAGTGTATGTATACTATATAGTAATATTTAAAGTATGTTGTTTCCCGTTTTCGATCTAAACACCGTGTCGTTTTTTCAACCGGACATTGTTTAGTGTCTACCGAATAAGCCACCACAGCAAAACTCGAACCCGGAACAAAGCCGGGCCGGGTCGAAATTGCAGAAGCAGATTTGATTTGCCGTCTTCTTTTTGTCGCCTGAACGCAAAAACCTTTGCTTAAACCCTAGAGAGAGAGAGAGAGAGAGAGAGGAGAGAGAGAGAAAAGATGTTTCGGGCGGTGGGATCAGCTCTTAAGAGGAACAAGGAAGCGTTTAATGTAATTGCTCGAGGATCTCATCGAGCTTTCACCTCTAAAATCACAGCTGCTACTGTAACCTCCTCTGCTTCGTCTTCTCCTTTAGCGGCGAACGCTTTTTATGGCTTGCGATCTCTGCTTAAGGTAGTTTCTCAAATTCATGTTCTTAATTCGATTGGCATATAGTGTGGAGAATTTGTCTAAAGGTTGATACTTTTGATCAGGATTTATGTTAAAGTTGAGTTTTTTATTCCTATTTAGACGATTCTGAAATTGGGGTTGATCAAGATTCTGTTTTCTGTAGGGTCAAAATGCTTCATTGTTTAGGAATATGTCAACTGTAGCGTCGATTAGCTCAGAGAGTAAAGAGGGTTTGAAGCTTCTTGTCACTGGAGGACCTCAAGCTCGGAAATGGGTTGGAATATGGTTGTTCGGTTCAGCTGCTTGGGTTTTCAGCATGGTGGTACTTGGAGGTGTAACCCGATTAACTCGATCTGGTTTATCTATGACTGATTGGAAATTCACCGGTGAATTCCCTCCTCTGTCAGATGAAGCTTGGGCTAAGGAGTTTGAGAAATATAAGCAGTCACCTGAATATAAGCGGTCAGTGAGCAATTTGGTTGCTTGCATTGTGTTTTTCTGTCATTGGATGAACTCTTGATGTTGAAAATGCTGTTTTGTGTGTTTGGTATATGGTGTTTTGTCAGTGTGAACAAAGGGATGAATCTTGAAGATTTTAAGTTCATATATTGGATGGAGTATGCTCATCGAATGTGGGGAAGAGGATTGGGGATCATGTTTGCTTTGCCGTTTTCGTTTTTTCTGCGTAAAGGGTATATTACTCTACGTCTTGGAGTTCAGCTCTCTGGTTTATTTGCACTTGGTGCTGGACAAGGTTTCATTGGTTGGTGGATGGTTAAAAGTGGTTTAGAGGTAAGCATTTAGGGCAATCAGAGATGATCTTATTATATGTCAAGTCCAGAATATTGTGTAACCAGTAATCAGTTTTGTCCTGTAGGAGCCACCGTCTGAATATTCTCAACCAAGGGTAAGCCCATACCGTCTTGCAGCTCACCTGACCTCAGCTTTCGCCATTTATTGTGGACTTTTCTGGACCGCTCTCTCTGTTGTTATGCCTGAACCACCAGCTGAGTCACTGGCTTGGGTTCGTGGAGCAGCGAAAGTGAAGAAACTTGCATTACCAGTAAGCTTGATTGTTGGTATCACTGCGATTTCAGGAGCCTTTGTTGCTGGAAATGATGCTGTAAGCAAACTAAAAATTTGGATATAAGCTTCTGTTTTTATTAGTTGTAGAAAAGGAATCTGAGCATTTTGATCTCTCTGCTTGTGAATTGTAGGGTCGTGCATTCAACACATTCCCGAAGATGGGCGATACATGGATCCCAGATAATATATTTGAGATGAAACCACTAATGCGCAACTTTTTCGAGAACACAGCAACTGTTCAGGTACACCATTGGAACATAACTTTCTCATTTTGCTTCAAGAATCTCAAAAAAAAAGACTGAAACTTTACTTATATTTCAGCTTGATCATCGCCTTCTGGCAACCACAACGTTATTTGCGATTGGAACAATGTGGTGGTTCACGAGGAAGCTAGATATACATCCAGCTGTTAAAGCTTTGATTGGAAGCACTGTCGGAATGACTGCTGTCCAGGTTTTTTATTCAATCAACATAAAGTTTCATGGAAACTTGATATGAAAACCATTGATGGGGCTTTTTCTGTTCTGTTATTTGCAGGTGACATTAGGTGTGTCAACGCTTCTGAGTTATGTTCCGGTTTCACTAGGAAGTGCACACCAAGCAGGAGCTTTAACACTTCTCACTTTGATGTTACTTCTCAATCACACTCTTCGGAGACCATCACCTTCTCTTCTCAAATCTCTTCCACAAGTCGCTAAATCAAATTTCTGCTAAGTCTCCTTTACCAAAATCTTTCCTTTCTCATTATTTACTAAAAAAAATATTTTTTGGCTCACACTATTATACTAGCAAGCTTTCTCATCGAACTCTGTGTCAATGATGTTTGTATTATCTATCAGTCATGGTTCGACAAATAATGTACGAAAACAGTTAACAAAACTTTCATTCTGAGTGTTGTTGTCCGAGTTTATTGAATATGTTTCTTTATCGGATTATTGTCACTAATAGGCTTAGTAAATTTCTGTTACCAATTCGGTTCAATACTTTAATGCTATATTGAGTTCAGTTCTGGTTCAAATCCGTCGTAAGCCTTGTGGATAATGTTTAGAGACAGTTTTTGGCGTTTTGGGTTAACAAGACTATACACGTGTCGTAGAACTGTAGCTTATAGGATCCACGTGTCAATAGCCCACCATCTTCCTATCTATATAGCCATGATACAAAAATTCTCTCTCAGTTAACTTCACAATAGTAGTTAACTTCACATTAGTACTATGGAGAATCCTGAAGGAAGGAGAGATATAGCCATAACCAATGGAGTGAGGCTGACCAGTTCTTCGGTTGTGGAAGCAACGGTAGCAGCCGTGGCAGTGGTCGGGCCGCTCTTTGGTCTGATGAGTTTTAGCCTCGTAGCGACGGTAACTCTGTTTCTGATCGTTTCTCCACTGATGCTGATATTTGCTCCGGTTTTGGCTGGGACGGTGGCGATTCTTGTGGCGGCAATGGTTGGTGTTGGGGTGGCTGCAGCCTTATGGTTGGTGGGAATAGCCGCTCTGGTTTGTTGTGCGAAAGAGATTGGTGTTGGAACCGGAGTTGCTGAGAGGATGGTTGAGTCGGTGGTGAGAGAGTTAGGTTATGGTCGAAGTCGTTACTTCCGAGAGAAGTCAGACTCTTCTCGGGCTTACTCTTCTGAGTAGTTCAAACTTGGAAAAGGCCTCTTTTCTATTCATGGGAATTTCAAGTGAATAAAGAGAATCCACAGAATGATATGGCTCTGATAAGAAAACAAAATTAAGTAGAATTTTTCGAGAGATACAATTTGTAAAATCCTCCAAAGAAAATTTTGTAATGCTATATCATTTTTTCTTTTTGAACTTCTAAGTCCAGGCAAGTAACATAGCAAACAGATAAAACACAAAATAGCAAGAAAGAGTGTTAAGTTTAATTGATATAATAATTTTTAATAAGGTAAATTACCATGTCTATCTGAACTGTTCTATCTATCCAACCCTACGTTATCCGGATTATTTTAACACAAGACAACAAAAATTGTATTATCCATCTTTCTCGTTAAATTATCAAAAAGTATAGTTTCGAATACTACAGAAATTAAAGTATATATGCTGAAACTTTAAGACCTCATTAGTTGTGATATTGATCTTACGGGGGGGGAACGAAATCTCCCGATTAGACGAAAGACGTGTTGGGAATAATCCTTTTTCAACAATAATGGGGGGCCTTCCTCGCGTGATACTTTTTTATGTCAAAAGCCCCACCCCAAAACTAACTAGCTCTATCTTCTTATAGCAGACAACTCAGGCAAGTCTATTCCCAGCCGAAAGGGCATTCTCTTGAAGAAAGACCGTAGAGCGAAGGCGATATATGATATAGCCGCGAGAAAGGGGGGCCACCCTCTAAGCCTAAGTATTCCTCAATGACCGATAGCGTACAAGAGAGGGAAAGAAAGACCAATCCGTATCTTTGAAACAAAAAGATTCTCAAAAATGCTACCACCGAACATCTCACTTACCCTCGTTCCTTTGATCTTGGACATCTCACTTGGAATGCATTTGCCTGGGAGATGCGACTAGAGTAGTTGGCTTTCTGGCTAGATATTGGCTTGTTGTTACGGTTAAAGGCAGCCCTTGAAAAAACTTCGAATTGGGAGGGCGATCCTCCCGGTGAACTGACCGTACCCCAATTTGTATAGTAAAATATTATTTATTGGAATCATATATCATCAGTTAATTTTTGTCATCTGATATTAATTGACAGTTGATTTCAAATTCTCAATATAATAAAATGGAAGTATATAATTATTTTTAGACTATATAATATGAGTTATAAAATTAGTTATTTAATTATTTGATAGATATAGGTTATATAGGTTGTAACCATATTTCAGATTCTCTTAAAAAGGATATTCTAAAAAAAAAAAAAAATCTCTATAGAATATTTAATTAACCATATAGAGGTAATAAAATCTCAAAAATTAATCAATCACGGACTAAGAGTAATTTTTGATTATACTAGCAAATAAAATCTCAAAAAAAATTCAAGATTTTATATTTAGCATATGATTTTATTGCATAATATTTTATTCACAAAAACTTTTTAAAATAATCACATAAATTATATTTTATATAAAAATTACAAATATATAAAAAAAAATTTAATCCGTGCTCTAGCACGGATCTAGTTAGAAGTCAAAACTACAAATATTTATATATATTCAAAATTATATCATTTACGTCTAATACTCTAATTCCATAAATTTACTTTATTTTATTTTGATGTCAGATTCACTTTTGAATATATTCATGTATGTATTGTGGATAAGGTACGTACTACAAGATGTTACAACAAAAGCTGACATAAGTAGGTACCTAATTGTACTAGTACAAGATTCTGTGCTTTACACGAACACTCACTAATGCACACGAACGCTCTCGCGATATTCTCCGTACTTCACGTAGACATTCCCTTACAAAAATAAATAAATAAATAAAAAGAATTGTCATAACTTAGAAAATATAGATTCCTCAGAACATCAATATGATCACATATATATTATAAAATAATCAATTTAAAAGTGATGATTTAAACCCTAGTTTGTTATACAAATCGTCCTACCCATCACCAAAATGCTAAAGTTATAGTTTGCGTAGATATAATATCAGAAGAATTAGTTATGTATAATTAAAGTGTAAATTATATCAAGAATATAATTGATGGGTGAATATTCTGATAATGAAATGAATGTAAAAGGAGTTGACCAGGCGTTGAGTGGGTGACCTACCGGCCAAAGGGAATCACACGCTCTGTAGCGTTGAATTCTTTAAAGAGTTTAATCACTTCATGCACATTTGATGCTAATTTTTACTATGTTTTCATTTTTGTTTAATTCAATTTTATTATATATATGCATACATTTCCTTTCTTCTTTTGCAATTTAAAACCCTTAATTACAAGAAAAAGTTAAAAGATATCAAAAGTTTGGCAGTTTTAAAATCTTTTGGGCAATCTTTGATTTATAAGCTTCTTCTTTTATTTTATTTTTTTCATTTCTTAACCAAAATTTTCTTTTTTCGTGTTGGTAAATTAACTAAAAGAGTAATCAAATCGATCGAGAGATAAAAACTAGAAAAGAAGAAGAAATGGGTCGGATTCCATGTTGTGAAAAGGAGAATGTGAAGAGAGGACAATGGACTCCTGAAGAAGACAACAAATTGGCTTCTTATATTGCGCAACATGGTACTCGTAATTGGCGTCTCATCCCTAAGAATGCTGGTAATTTAGTTTCTATCTTTTTCTTTTTAATGGTTTTCTTTAATCAAGTAATACTATTCTTATATGTGATCATTGTAATGTGTATAATGGATTGACAAAATTTGGTTCCTAAAATAGGGTTGCAAAGATGTGGGAAGAGCTGTAGGCTAAGATGGACAAACTATTTGCGTCCTGATTTGAAACACGGCCAGTTCTCTGAAGCTGAAGAACACATCATTGTCAAGTTTCACTCTGTTCTTGGTAACCGGTATGACTAGATCTGATTAACTAGAATTTAAATATTTTTCATTCGTTGGATTTTCTTGGAGTGATTTGATTTAGGTTTAGTACTTTAGTGTATAAATTTACAGATGGACTTATAAATTCCCGAATTTATTTTTATAAGTTCTGAATATTGATTCTGACTTACAAATGAGTATATATCTTTTTAACTGACTTTGTCAATACGTTTCTTGGTTCTCAAGAAATGGAATAAGACCTTGTAATTTCTATATAGTATATACCCTATTTAACTATACGGATTTAAACTTTGAGAAGTTTAATTTTATTTTGGCATCTACACAGTCAGACATTTGACTCAAGAATAGGTTTTGAAATGAAATGCTAATGAACAGTTTTTTCCATGAGCAACACAAGAAAGTTATCATGTTTCTTGGGAAACAAGAACATGAGTAAGACATAGCCTTGTTAATGTTTTTTTGTCGGGTATGGATCAGGTGGTCGTTGATAGCAGCGCAGCTTCCTGGTCGGACAGACAACGATGTGAAAAACTATTGGAACACGAAGCTTAAGAAGAAGTTGTCGGGAATGGGAATAGACCCGGTGACCCACAAGCCTTTCTCGCATCTAATGGCAGAGATCACCACTACACTCAATCCTCCTCAGGTTTCTCACCTAGCCGAAGCTGCCCTCGGTTGCTTCAAAGACGAGATGCTTCACTTGCTCACCAAGAAACGTGTTGACCTAAACCAAATCAACTTCTCAAGCCCTAATCCCAATCCTAACAACTTTAACCAGATTACTGCTGATAACGAAGCTGGTAAGATAAAACTGGATGGTTTAGAGGCTGGTAATGGTATAATGAAGCTATGGGAGATGGGCAACGGATTCTCTTATGGATCGTCTTCGTCATCTTTTGGGAATGAAGAAAGAAACGATGGATCAGCGTCTCCTGCAATAGCGGCATGGAGAGGTCACGGAGGAATACGCACGGCCGTGGCTGAAACCGCGGCAGCGGAGGAAGAGGAGGAAAGAAGGAAGCTGAAGGGAGAAGTGGTTGATCAAGAGGAGATTGGATCTCAAGGAGGAAGAGGAGATGGAATGATGATGATGATGAGGAGCCATCATCATCATCAACAACAACAACATCAACATGTGTTTAATGTGGATAATGTCTTGTGGGATTTACAAGCTGATGATATCATTAATCATATGGTTTGATTCTTATTTCGTTCAACGTTCGTTTTCTCTTATAAAGATTTCTTGTTTGGTTTTTCATTATTTTGGATCACATTGGTAGTTAAACATTTGGTCATGATTAATTAGGTGTTTTCTTCTTTTTTTTTTATTTTCTTTGAGAGATTAATAAGTTTTGCTTTGTAAAGCATTTAATAATGAAGAAATGTAAATAAATACCATAATATTCATGTTAGACTATACAAACCTTTTAATGTTGGCTTGTTCGTATATTATTAGACTACGAAAACTCAAAAATGTCACTTCCAATATTTCTCTAAAGATTTAAAAAAATTGCTATAGAATTATTTTATGTGGAGGAACAATGGAATCATAGAGCAAAAGCTATAGAACCAGATGATCGACTTTGGGCCTACTTAACCACATTGCAAATCATTAAGCCCATTAGGGGCCCAACATTGTACACGTTGGAAAAGAAAATATAGCCGTTACAGTGAGAAAAGGTCGCGCCTACTACATCATTATCTTCGCAGCAGTAACAAAAACAACATAACGTAAAAAGAAAACAATCCGACCGTTGTGCTCCCACATATAGCCGTTAAACAAACAACAATTTAAATACCTGAAATCTTAATTTCATAGAAAAAGAAATCTTACTAAAAAAGAACAACAAAACTCTAGTTTTCTCTGCAATTTTTATTCATTTCTCAATCTCTTCTCTCATATTACTTTCCATTTCCGATCTCTGTTTCTTCATTTCTCAATCTCTTCGTAAAGTATCAGTCTTTTTTTTTACTCTAATGGCCGGAACTAAAGATTCTCATGTAGTGGAGATTCCGGTAGACGAAGAGCATAAAGAGAAACAGCAACAACAACAACAGTTGGTTACGGTTTCGAATCCGGGGTTGGGGATACTCAAGGTGATTCAGCAGCATCCTTTGTCTGAAATCTCAGAGAGTCCAGGACATTTGTTGCTTTTGAAGCTATGGCAAAGAGAAGAAGATTTGTTCTGTCGTCGTGTCCTTCTTAAGGAATCAAGGCTAGAGTCAATCAAAAGAGAGATTTTTCAGCTCTGTTGTTTCTTCCTCGTCTTCCACGGGTTCTTCTTCACTCTCGTCTACTCTGCTTCTTGTTCTGATGATGATGACTTGATGAGAAGAGACGCGGTCTGCAAGAAATGGTGGATACCTTCTGCAGTGTCACTATCCACTTCGTTGGTTCTTGTGTTTCTTGTTCAGGCTAAGCTGTTTGTGTTCTGGAAAGTTTACAGAGGAGTTCATAGGGAGAGGAATGATAACAGAACGCTTACACGGTGTGTTTTGGAGTTGAGGATGAAAGGTTCGAGCTTCGATTTGTCAAAGGAGCCAATGAGTGGGAAGAGGATGAAGAGCTCAAGCGTTGAGATCAAGTGGAAACCTGTTACTTGGTTCTCTCAGTATTTGATCACCATTGTTCTTCTTTGCTTTTCAGGGTTGTTCTTCCCGGTCTCAAAGTTCATCCTCTGCTGATTTTGACAGATCAGCCAAACTCTCAAATAATTATTTGTTTTTTTCGGTAAGCAAATTTTGTGCTCTTTGTTCTTTGAATCCAAATCTGGTCTCTCAGTGATAAATATGTTATATTTCTCAGGATTCTGCATTCTTTTCTTCAACCTCCGTTGTGGGGATGAAGCTTTTGGTCCGATCTTAGCAAAAGCTTGTCACTGGCCTGTATCATCATCAGTTTTGAGAGAGTTGCTGTCAAATCTTCCTGACTTGAGAATGGGAACAATCTGTAACTTTTAGCGCTTTACACATAGAGAATAGATGTAACTCGGAATCAGAATTCTGATCTTGATTATTAAGTTCAATTCTTCGTTTATAATAAAGTACACATCTTGTATAAATTGCCCATTTTGCAGTGAATAAAATGCCAGATTTATATAAAGTCAGAACTGCAAACTCTTCGTGTAATAATTTGATACTGTCAAGACATTAGTAGTATAGTACGCAAAGCACAAAAACATTTTTCCGATACAACAAGGGTCAAGCATGAGTTGCTTTCAAGATGCGGTGTTCCTATGTGCTGTCAAAACCAAATATCCGGAAAACACCTGCAAAGAGATCCAAAGAGAGCTTGTTGTTATCGTTCAAATCTGGACTCTCAGTTGTTGTAAAGAGTATGTGTTGTTGCTAAAAGTGAAGAAGTACCTTCATCAGTATTATACTTGGGATTCTTGTCATCACCTGCGTATGCTAGTAAATTGTATTTGGGATTCCACTCAACGCTATTCATTGCAGCCCGACATGGAATCTGATGCACCGTCCGCCCGGTTTGGACATTAGCCTGTTTAGTAGATAGGGTCAGAGATATGAGGCACTAATCTCATATTGAGGAAAGCGCATAGTAATTAGCAGTGTTTAAGTCTGGACTATAACTTACAATATCTATAAATAAATCCTCACTGGCTGAAGCAATATACTCTCCCGAATAGTTGAAGCTTATTGTCCTGACAGGCCACCTGCGAGGAGAGGATCTTATTATAATGTAACAGAAACTAGCCTCTTTTATATGTAAATTTCAGGTTGGGACTCACTCAAGTTTGGTAAATGTTCTTAAACAAAGCATGTCTGAGATATCCCAAAGGCTGACTAAAGAATCCGCACTCCCGACAGCAAAATATCTGTAAAGAGAAGGAATTGGATGCAACCGGAATGATAAAATTTAACTCGTCTCAGAGGGTAAGACATTGAATGTAAACATACTGTATATTACCTTCCCTTAGGATCAATTGCAATACAATAACACCCGGCTGTGTGGGCTGTGAGAGTGTCAAGTGGTTTAAGAGATGGATATGAAAGAACTTCAACAGTGCCTGATCCGAAGAACATAAAACAAACATAAGTTTCCAATAAGATCATTTTCTGAAGTTCAACAATAAGGAAATCTGAGCTAGGGAATATGAGTGCAGGAAAGAACAGAATTTAAAATCCTCACCAAGTCCTGTAGTTAAGAAGAAAAAATCTCCTGGCATGTTCCAAGCAATCTCATTTACCTGTTACAAGAAGACGAAAGCTAAGAGAGCATTCCATATGGCACCAAAGAATTGCTAACTTAAACAACTAAGGGTATTATTACATAAACAAGAAAGTTAGGTGAAATTTAACCGCATGAGCTAGATTAAACATATGTCTGAGCTTTCATTACCTCATAATTGAATTTTCGCCTGTGTAGAGGTTTAAACTTACGGACATCCAGAATGGTAAGCTCATCATCCTACATTGGGCAGTAAGAAAAAGATCAACCACAGATAAAGTGATCCATCAAGCGTTGCATAAAAAAGTGCAGCAAGGAACAATTCAATTGTAAAGACATTGGGATCGAGATAATACCCTATTACCAACAGCAACATGTGTCCCATCAGGTTTGTAGGTAATATTTATATTCTCTCCACTAAGTTCTGCCTGCTGTGTACATTTTCCACCTGTATAACTCGAAGAATACATATCTCAGCAATTTTCTACTGACAGTAAAACACACAATAGTAGCCACATATCAAAAACCTGATTAAATAGCTCTATTATTGGAATCAGGCTTAACTAACAACTTTGTAATTCTCATCAATCTTCTATCTAATCATAATCTTATCAATCAATAGTTTCCGAGAGATAACTCAAGAGCAAAAGCCTAAATTGCAAGAAGTATTTGTGAATGAAACAAAGCTAATCTAGTAAGAGAATATAATAACTTACTGCGAGCATCCCAGAGACGAACGCTTTTATCTCCCGAGGCAGTAGCAACAAGATCTGAATGTTTGGGATCCCAACAAAGCTGATCCACACTATCAGTATGACCTTTTAATTCAAGGTCCTTAGCTTTACTCTGTATCCAACACATGAACATAGATAATCAAAATTACAACGAGTACATAACTCCAAACTTAACAATGACAAAGACAATAATCGAACATAATAACTCAATGACCAAACAAGTCCTGTCTCAATCAAAAACTACAACTACTTGTCCATCTGTAATCATCATCACAAGCACACACACACAAAAGTTCCCATAACTCAAAAAAGGCAAAAGAGAAATTATTAGTACATGACCGTGAGGTTCGATGTTCCAAATACGAGCAGTTTGATCAACAGAACCCGAAGCAAGCTTTGTTCCGTTAGAATTCCAAGCTACAGAATGTACCTTCAATCCCCAACAAAAAAATTCCCCCAAAATTAGGGTTTAAGAATTTACAGAAAATATTATATGAAGATTTCGAAATTAAATCAAACCTTCTTCTTGTGACCTTGATATTCTCTGCTATGTAAGCTCTTAAACGGAATCGTCTCCTCCATTCTGTTTTTTTCAACTTCTCTCTTCTCCCACTTAATCCCCTTCTTCAACCTTCCGCGGCTTTCACTGGGAATGAGAGAATCAGAGCTTCGCTTCCGGCAACGCAGCGTTTAGTTATTCCGGTACAGATCTATCGAAACCGAATTTTAATAAACCGGGACTGGTTTAAGGAAACCCTTCTAGATGGTTAAGAGGCTTCTGAAAGAAACTAACAAGAGCGGTAAAACTGCGGAAGTGTGTAAAATATGAATGAACAAAAAAAAAGGTGAAAAAAAAAAACACAGCTAAGCAAACAAGTAATCATTTTTTTTGGGGCGATAGTACCTAACAACAACACACAGTCTCTCTATAAATCCACCGACGTTATAGAGAGACAAGACAACAGCTTTTGGTTCTGACCTGACTCCGCCGCTTCTTCATCTTCTTATCTCCCTCCTGCTTGACTGAATTTGCTCTTCTGATTCCTTTGTGAGTCTTCGAGATGATGATGATGTCGTCGCTTGGTGGTGGTGGTGGAGGAGGAGGAAGTGGTGTTGGTGGAGTTGGTGGTGGCGGCGGAGGGAGATTTATGAATTATTCTTCGTCTCTTTCGGTTCCTCCTTCTGCTCCTCACTCCCCTAATTACTCTGGTGGTCTCCGATCACAGTCTTCTGTCTTCGTTGAGCAAGAGAAGTAATTGAATCTCACTTTTTTTTTTTTTTTTTTTTTTTGAGTTTCATATTGTTTGCTGGTTTTATATGTAGCTGATGTATCTGATGAAGTTTGTTGATCTTTGTTTTGACTATTTTGGTTTTTTTAGATCTTATATAGTTCTTGATGAATCTTGATATTTCTCTGTTTTGTTTTCTTCTGATTCTATCTTTTTAGGATCTATGTTTCGATTCTGATGCATTTGATCTATATTTCAATGTTGTGGGATCTTGTAGCTCGTTGGTTTTGTTCGTTCTGTTATTGTTAGTTTGTATTCTAGATTGACTAGATCCACTTCACTGAAAGAATGGATTTTTGAATCTGGTTTGTATGGATTTAACGTTTTTGTATTGGTTGAGTGGGATTGAGTGGGATCTGCTTGTAATTTTACTGTGTCTTTGAGGCTTTACTAATTTGTATACTATGCACATCTTTCTGTTTTGGCAGGTATCTTTCAGAGTTACTTGCAGAGCGTCATAAGCTTATTCCGTTTTTGCCTGTGCTTCCACACGCATATCGGCTACTAAACCAAGGTGAGCGTTGCTGTTTGTTGTTGTATATTATTTGTGTATTCTGCTCATATAATATATTCATTCCTTGCTTCAGAACTATGAAGCTCTCATACAGTTGATGAAAACTTAAAACGTTGCTGCTAAGAGATACCTAATAAGTAGTAGCTAGCAGTTAGAAGTAATATAACAAAATGGTTGAATAACCCTTAAGTATGTCTAATCTTACAATCCACAGAGAGACTAATGTTAGTACTAGAACACGACATTACTAATTCTGTACTTCTTATACTGACTTCTGTCATTTCATTTAACTAGAGTGAGAGAGCAAGAAACTATTCTTTGCTAACTCAATTAACTATGCTGTCTTGCTGACTCCATTTGTTGACTAATTCTAACTGGTGCGTCTTACTCTTGGAAATTGACATTTTTGGAACAGAAATTTTGCGTGTAACCACACTGTTGGAGAATGCCACAGTTTTAAGTCAGAGTGGGCTTGACCACCATAACCCTCTGGCTTCTGGAGGGATATTTCAGAACGCAAGAGCTGACCTGAACGGATGGGCATCACAGTTTCCATCAGAAGTATGACTACTAACCATTAACATAACTCTTAATTTTTGTCTAATTCAATACTACTGCAATAGAATCTTGCTTGACTTTAGTTATGCTAACATAACAATATTTGACTGCTTTTAGTCGTAGTTTATCATGACAGGTAGCCTAGGCTAACAATGAATATTTGTATGTTCTTGCCTTGGATCAACACTAATTAAATACTCCATGATCCTCACGACTAGGATTGAAATGATGTTGTGATTGCTATATTGTTCTTGTGATCACTCTAATACATATTATTAGGATATGTCAGCTACAGGTTGCACAGTGCCTTTTTCCATTGCATGAAGTTTCAGGGAAAGAAGTTTCATTATTTTGTTGCTATTAATTGATGCTGCAACTATATGTCAATGCTTATGCTTTAAAGTTGATTTTGCTTCTAAATTGTGTTGTTTGATCATTTGTAGAGATCTGTTCCATCGTCTCCTGGACCAAATTGGCTTCACTCACCAGATAGTTCATCCGGTCTCATTGCCAAGCGAACAATCAGGGTCGATATTCCAGTCGACAATTACCCGAATGTAAGAATTATCATTTCTACATTAAGATTATACTGTATGTGTATATATACTATCTGGTTTGGAATATAACACTTAATTTTCGATATGACAGTTCAACTTTGTTGGTCGTCTTCTTGGTCCTAGAGGAAACTCCCTCAAGCGAGTTGAAGCAAGTACTGATTGCCGTGTTCTTATAAGAGGAAGAGGCAGTATAAAAGATCCAATTAAGGTTTCTATTATATAACTTTACAACTTCATTTGTATCTTAGTTCCATTGTTTGTTAAAATGTATTAATATTTTGTCTTCTTGTAGGAGGAAATGATGAGAGGCAAACCAGGATACGAGCACCTAAATGAACCACTTCATATCTTAGTCGAAGCAGAATTACCCATTGAAATAGTGGATGCACGTCTCATGCAAGCTCGTGAAATACTTGACGATCTTCTTACTCCTATGGTTTGTTTCTTCTCTTTCCCTTTTCTCACCTGAAACAATTTAATTGGAGGGTCCTAATTACTAATTACTTGGTTTTGTGTTATAGGAGGAAACGCATGATCTTTACAAGAAACAGCAGCTGCGAGAGCTAGCATTGCTCAATGGAACTCTTCGTGATGAAGGATCTCCAATGTCTGGTTCTGTTTCTCCTTACAATAGCCTCGGTATGAAGAGAGCCAAGACAAGAGAAGCCTAAGAAAATCAAATCAAAGATCTTTGTTGTGATCATAAAATGAATATGGAACCGATGCAATTCGACACAAAAAAAAAGGCCATGCATACCACTCTTGATGACACGGTACTGTCTCTCTTGTCCCTGGGGATAGAATTGTTGTATATATGAATTATGAATGTGTTTGTCTGTCTATTTATCATTGTCCCGGAGAGAGATCAGATGACAAAATTTCTAAGGAGGTGGGGTTTGTTTTTGTTTTATGTTTTTTGTTTATTTGTTGGAACGTTGGGTTCAAAAAGATTTCTTTTCATAAGCTTTTATTTATTTATTAGTTAAGCATTAAGAAAACATTAAATCATGATGTTATGTCTGGTAATTCGTAATGATAGTAATCATAATATGTTTTTGGATACATAAACGTCAAAGTAAAGCTTGTTTCAATATAATGTGTGAATTGTATTGTGTAAAGCAACAATGTTTTGTTCTCAAGTATTTTTCACATGTTTATTACTGAAATCGACATTCTCTGTTACATATGTCAACTCTGTTTTCATAATTGACAGGCTACTCAATTAGTCGGCAGAATATATTTTTCAGTGAAATCGGTTAGACTGTCTAGGAATAATTCATTCGGTTTAATGATGAACCGTTTAGTTCAACGGTCTGTACCTGGTCGCAATGCCAAAAGAAACTGGGAGCTATGATATCGTAGAGACTAGATTGTACAATTGATAATTTATAACCTTCAAAACCTTAGTTTCTTGTGATGCAAGGTAGCTTTCTTTGCCATTTATGATTTACCATGTACGACTACTCAAAATTTGTTATGTACTGTACCCTTTTTAAATAGATGACAAGAGAAAAATTTGAAATTTCTAATCCAATTTAGATTTTAACATCTCACATATGATAGTTTAACCTTCACAAACACAAGTATATTAATATGCTGATACGCACAAACTAATATGTAAAGTGTCGGTTACAACAAACTTAATTCCTGTACATTAGAAGATAATGGCACTATGCGTAGTGCAAGAAAGAAATGGTCTTACTTTTGTCTACTTCTTGGTTCACTTGACGTGGTCCGGTTAGAGAAAAAAAAAATGTCAAATCTTTGTGTGATACCGTGAACATAGTTTTTCCCGTTAAGGTAATAGTAACATATCCAAATCTCTGCAATCTGAAAGATTCTATTTCTATTTTAGTATTTTACTTTTCTGTTTTTTGGTTTTATTTTCTTTCTTTTCCATGTGTCTGATTTTACCAAATTTTCCTAAGCCTAAGCAAGTAAAATATTGGGCCTTTGTAAAAGCCCATAACATAAGAATCTAGCTAAGGCCACGTGGCAAAGCTTCACCGCTCGAATGAAGGAATCTATTTAAGCCGTATCGATGCCCTGCCTTCATCATCCATCTTCAAAACAACCAACCCCTTGAGATTTCCGAAGATCACAATATCCAAAAACCCTAGATCAACCTGAACACAAAGGTAGGTCAATCGAAACTAATTAGCTCCCACGAACTCTCGAATTCGATTTGATTCATCATCATCATCGTCTCTCTTAGGGTTTACCCAAAATCTTGATCCTGATCTCGCTGTTTGTTTACCGTAGCGTCGATCCATGTTATTTTGTTCTGTTCTTCGTGTTGATTTCTAGAATCTTCTAGTACCTTCTTATGAAGATTTAACCTTTTTAAGTCTGATCTGTGATTTGCTTGATCCTGTTTCTGAAATTGTCTGATCATTTGTCTCTCTGTTTGATCGGAATCAGTACATCTCTGATCGGCTTTGTTAGTATGGTTTCGAGAATTTTTCTGGTTTATTTATTCATGCAGTGTATCATCATACTTGAACGAGTCTTGAATGTATAAAGTCTCTTCCTTTAGGATTAGCTTTGTTCTTGCTCCTTATGCTATTACTGATTCTTGATGTGTAGTGCTTTTTTGCATCCGTATACATGTAAAAGTTTGGTGATTTCTTTACTTAATCATCTGAGTTTTCTTTTTTTTTTTTTTTTTGCAGCAAGGACTTTTGAATGGCTTCCAAAAGAATTAACAAGGAGCTTAGGGACTTGCAAAGGGACCCTCCTGTTTCATGCAGTGCCGGTGAGTGATTTAATCTGGGGTTTTGATGTAGCACTAACGATAATGAAATGGTATGAGTTGTTTTTGATCTCTAATGAATTGGTGTTGTTATTAGGTCCTATGGGAGATGATATGTTCCACTGGCAAGCAACTATCATGGGTCCAACAGATAGCCCTTTCACCGGAGGTGTTTTCCTTGTTTCTATTCACTTCCCACCAGATTACCCCTTCAAGCCACCAAAGGTAAAAACTTGTTATGTTTGTTTGTTTTGTTGGAGCTTATTTTATAACCCTTGTGCTTAGAGCAAGTGTTCAATCAAGTAATCGAGTGTTTTATGATGTAGGTGTCCTTCCGTACCAAGGTTTATCACCCAAATATCAACAGTAATGGAAGTATCTGTCTTGATATTCTGAAAGAACAGTGGAGCCCTGCACTTACCATATCCAAGGTGATCAATTTGTTTCTCTTTCATACTTTCATTTAGTCTGTTTTCCGCAACATCTTCTCGTGCTCATGTCTTAGTTATGGTCATGTCTTTATGCATTCTATCTCGTGTGATTATCTCTGCTTTGACCAATCTGTCTTTCCATTGGTATATGAACAAACAATAACCCAATCCGTTGGGCATAGTCAATGCCTAAGCCCTGTTAGTTGTGTCCTGTCTGTGAGTCTGTGACATGATGTGTGGGTTTTCATTATATATTAAATAGGGCCATTAGCGAGTTGCTTGAATACACTTTCTTTTAATTGCATGTAAGAACTAAAGTTGTTCTGCATTTTTCACAGGTTCTTCTGTCAATCTGCTCACTGCTGACAGATCCAAACCCTGATGATCCTCTGGTTCCGGAAATAGCTCACATCTACAAGACAGACCGAGTCAAGTACGAGGCCACTGCCAGATCCTGGACCCAGAAGTATGCAATGGGATGATAACTAGCAATAAGACCCACACCAGTACATTGCGCATTAATTAGCAGAAATAAGAGGAAAAAAAAAAACCGAGTTTGGCTTTTTTTATATTATAATTTGGCTACTTTTTGCTTATTGGTTTGTAATCGTTAAGCCGTGTGTTTGGTGTGTACATGAGCTTGATTATGCCTTATTTGAAAGATTGGAGAACTTGCAATGCTTTTTTAGCCAATAACTGGCTATTATGATTAGTCCCTTGCTACTTTTATACGCACAAGTTTATGGATGACCTAAAAGAAGTGCGCATAATACTGATAGTGAAATGAGATTGGACCAACACCTTTTGGTGATCTTAACATGTCTTTACGGTGTAAGATTCCTATTGGCTCTCTCTCTCTAATTGTTTGTTCAACTAGAAAAGTCTTTAAGGGAGTAGAATAACAACTGAGTATGACTTGTTCCACTGGTACGATTTTCTCATTTGTTTTCTACTTATTGAGAATTTGGAACAAGTTATTAAAATGGTTTATTATTTTAGTATTTTATGAATTTAGCTACTTTAATCAGTCTTTTTCATATGTATGACAAAGATACATAATGTATTCAAGTTGTAAAAGAATTTGGTATAAGGCCATCATGACAACGAGTGTGGGTTCGGTGAGGTCTGCAGCAGAAACAATGACTTCGTCTACACAATTCGACCCAATTTTTGTCAAAAAAAAAAATGAAGGTTTAAAATTTGAATAGAGAAAAGTTGGATTCGGTTTTAAGTTTGGTAAGATCAAATTAATAAGACTTTAATAAGAAACGCATGAGGCAAACAACAGTTAAATGCGAAACACTGCACGAACGAATACACACAACACACGCGATGCAAAGAAGAAAACGTGTGCAAGCCAATATTTATACCAAATTAATACTAGCCAACAACGACTTCGAAATATATTCATCTGAGTCTTACAAAAACGACATCGGATTTTAAAATAATCATATAGTAAAAAACACAAAGATGTGGAAGGAGTTGAACTGTGAATGAGACATGTCGGCCATTTCGTGGTGCTAAGCAAAAAACAGAGTCCTCCTCATCCAAATACTTTTTATAAAAAAAAAAAAAAAAATACCCTCAGATACAGAGAGAACCAAGTGCACCAAAAAAATCCTCTGTTTTTTTTCTAAAAATTCAAAATCTCTTTGATCTCCTCGACAGATCTCTTCTTCTTTGTATATAGTAAGAGGTATAACCGTCGTCATCTTTTTTTATCTCTCTCTCTCTCTCTCTCTACCCTTTTTGGATATTAATGTTATCTGTTACAGCTTCTGTTACTATTATTAAAATCTCTCAGAAAAGTTTCTCTCTATATTGGAATCAACCTTGCGTAACACTTGAAGGGATCCCTTAGGGTTTTTGTCGATTCCTTTCTTTTACGACTTCGTCTTACAGCATTGCTTTTGACATTTTTGGAGGACTTCTAGGTCTCAAAGTTTTGATTTTTACTTGCGCTTTTTTTTTTTTCTTGCTTCAGGGGAGATATATATCATCCCTTGGGAGACGTTTTTGACTCATTCTCAACTCTCAAGAGATGTCTGGTAATTTCGAGACCTAAATTTTTAGGAGACCCATCAATGAAGTGGTTGACATTTAAGATGTTTGGTTGATTGCTGCAGGTTGTGAACAAACAAGAGAGAAACTATCAGATTCTGAGTGTATAGAGGATGAGCCAAGGCGTTCTAGAATTGGGAATTTGAGAAAGAAGGCTATTAGTTGTTCTAGTAAACTTACACATCCTTTGAAGAGGAAAGGCAAACGTAAAACCGATTACATGATTCCTTTGATTGAAGATGTTAGGGATGAGGAAGAAGAGAAGATTGTTTCTCAATTGCGTCAAGAACTTCTCAAGAAAGATTTGTTGCCTCCAAGGCATGACGATTACCATATGTTGTTGAGGTAAAAGTCAAGATGCATATGCTATTAAAGTTGTCTCTTTTTCTTATAGAAATGAAAAAGTTTAATGCTTTTTTCTATGTCTAGGTTTCTAAAAACAATGGAATTCAAAATTGAGAAGACTGTCACAGCATGGGAACAAATGCTTAAATGGAGGAAAGATTTTGGTACCGATCACATTATACAGGTAAGGCCTATGGTTTCAGCTGTTGCTTTATCACGTTGGAGTAGTAGTAGCATCTTGCTGTGGACCTAACAACATTTGACAATTCCATACCAAATAGGATTTTAATTTCAAAGAGTTGGACAAAGTGACAAGGCACTATCCTCAAGGGTATCATGGAGTTGATAAAGATGGGAGACCTATCTATATAGAGAGACTTGGGAAAGCTCATCCTGGTAAGCTTATGGAGGTTACTACCATTGAGCGATACTTGAAGTACCATGTACAAGAATTTGAGAGGACCCTTCAAGAGAAGCTCCCTGCGTGTTCAGTTGCAGCAAAGCGACGAGTCACTACAACGACTACAATACTAGATGTTGAAGGCCTGGTATGGGAAAACACCTGTAGATGCTTTAAAGGAATGACATGGTTTTTCTTGAGTTATAATATCTCCATATTTGGTTGTTCAGGGTATGAAGAACTTTACTCCTACAGCTGCTAATCTCCTGGCCAGCATTGCTAAAGTTGATTGCAATTATTACCCTGAGGTACCTAACTCTTTGAAAGAATACACTTTTCTGTATTACTCTATTCCAAGCATTGAAAGGGAGAAGATTTTTTCATATGTCTCCAATGAGCTGAGTGGACATGGATGTTTTGGTTGCTCTAAAAGTTTGTAATGATGGTCTCTGACTCTTGCAGACTTTGCACCGAATGTTCATTGTCAATGCAGGGATTGGATTCAGGAATATTCTTTGGCCTGCCGCACAGAAGATTGTTGATCCGATGACTATTGCAAAGATACAAGTAATGATTAATTATCTCTCCCAGTTTTAAGCATAGGTTCTCCTATTTGTTGTCAGGAAACCACTCATTACTTGTTTTACTCAGGTTTTGGAGCCAAGATCCTTGTCAAAGTTACTTGAAGTAATTGATTCCAGGTTAATTTGTTATATGTCTCATACGTTTTTGTTTTGTAGATAGCTTCATTCAAGTTTTGGTCACGGCATGCTAACATTATCATCATTACTGCTTTTCTTGTACAGTCAACTTCCAGAATTCTTAGGAGGCTTATGCAAATGTCCAAACGAGGGAGGGTGCTTGAGGTCTGACAAAGGACCCTGGAATGACCCTGAAATAGTTGAGGCATGTCCTTTTTCTATTGTTGTTTATAAGAGATTCAGGAATCCATGAGCTGTAATGATAGGCTGAGCTGAATTTATCGGTGTCTTGTTTTGCAGCTGGCACATCACATGGAAGTAAATCCTATACCGCAAAGTACAAAAACTCCTCTTCATATAAGAGATCATGATTCTACCACTCATATGATCCCGCCTAAAGTGAGATCAATAGTTATCTATTAGGCTCTAATTTTTAAGTTACGTTCAAAGTTGTAACTTTTATTTCTTGGCAGGAAAGGTATAACGAAACTTTAAAAGAAGAGCCAGAGTCTGAAGAATATTACTCTTCCACTGGGTCAAGATCTTCAATATACACTTGTTTAGTTCCTCCACTCTCTGATAAGGTGCTCTTCGGAACCTACACTTCTTTTGGTACCTGTTTGTTTCTCAAAACGTTTTACTTTGATTCGTTTTTGAATAAGCCTCTTTGTGTGCAGGCTAGTACATCAGACGGTGATAAATTCATTACCACCGTGGAATCTATAGAACCGGCTGAAGGAGAACGGTCTCAAACCCAATTACTTAACACGAGCAATGATAACTCTTCTTTTGCAAATTCATCAAGAAGAGAAGGTGTTTTTTTCTTCTTCTTCATGCCTAGTTATAAAGTTTTGTTAACATGATCCTCTCTAGTGTACTCAAATGATCTTTATCACACATATCAGGTGGTCAGATTTTACGGTTTGGTGCTCTCAGAGAAAAAATCAACGGCGAGAACATCTTCTGCTTGGTGAAAATACTACTAGCCTTTCCAATTAAGCTATTTGCTCTCTTTGCTTTCTTAGTACCTGGATACTGGCAAAGACAGAACAATGTAGTCGTCGTCCCAGAAGATTCATCGATAAACAACCAGGTTCTCGAGTGTTTAGATCGTCTAAAGAAGATGGAGAAAGAGTTCACAGAGATTAGTAGAAAACGTGTAAAAATCCCAGAAGCGAATGAGAAGCTGTTAACGAAATCACTAGAGAGGATCAAGTCTCTAGAACTCGATCTTGACAAAACCAAATCAGTATGTCATATATACTAATACATCTTCTATTTGCTATATCATATATACTAATACATCTTCTATTTGTGTGTGTGTGTGTGTGGTTCAGGTATTACACTTAACATTAACAAAACAGGTTCAGATAACAGAACAGCTTGAATCTCATTACCAAGAAGTAAGCCCACTCAGTTTGAGCATCTTTGGTTTGATTATCTAAATGATTATTTTTTGTATATATACACAAGTTTGAGACTGTCTGCTTAATGTTGACAGCGAAGAACGCGATGCTGCTTCTGAAGCTTTTGGTATTTGCAAGGAGATTACAAAATTCTATATGCAGACAGAGACACCTTTGGGATTTTGTATATTTTTTCTTCTTCTTTATATTCCTTGTAAAAAAAAAGTTTAAATTTTTCGAGTGAGGAGAGGACTAACATATATATCACGTATATGTTTGGAAAACTGAAAGTCTTTAATTTACAAATACAAAAGCTTACATAATCTTGAAGTTAAATTTGGGTAAAAAAAGTTGTGAATCGTTCATACTTTCATATCTTCCCTTCTTAATTAATATGTAAGAAGAAGACACGGGCCACGGCTATGAATTGTTCATAGTTCACCATCCATCCGCCTAATTAAGGTGATCACGTATACCTCAAATCTATTTTTTAGTTATAGCAATATCCGTAACCTTGCAAAGATATAGAAACTCTATTCTACTACTCCATCTATCTACTTGTCCTCGCCAAATTATTTGTAAAATTAAACTCTCGTTTGTTTTCTTTTATTAGTTATAATTATAACAGGTCCATGATTGCCAAAAAAAAAAAAAAAAAAAATTATAACAGGTCCATAATATATATAGTAGAATCATTTTACAAGCAAAAATTTGATAAATATATGTTTCCATGTTAAAGAAATTGTGGAATCATGTTTGAAATGAATAATATATATATTATTCATCATCATAATATTTTGATGTAGTAAAATAAACTAATATACAGTTTTAAGAAATAATTAATTTAACTAATCACTAAATCCTGAAAAAAAATAAAATATTTATGACCCAACAAATTTGAAAAGGAAAAAAAAACCATATGAAGACTAGTAAACGTCACCGTTTCGAAGTAGGGGTTGAAGAAAGAAACAGACAGGCTCGCATGTTTACGCGTTATTCTAGGCTGTAATCCAAATGTTAAATAAATATGTCATCGTCAGACTCATCTCTTTTTTTTTTATATACTATACTTTATATTTAATTTTATTCTCTCTCTCTCTCTCTATCTTCGTGTTCGTGGTTTGCCATAGTTCTTTCTTCTTGAATCAGATCTCTTCGTGGTGACTTCTCTGTAACCAACCATGGAGCTCAGCTTCCTCTCTAGAGCTCTCTTCTTCTTCTTTCTTCTACTCTCTCTTCTTTCTTCTTTTTCATCTTCAACTGTCATCTCAGGTACACACACCCCCCACCTTTCTTGTTTCTTTCTAACTCTGTCCTAGCCTTCTCGATCAGACTTCTTTAATTTGGTTAGATTGGTCATCATCTTCAATTCTTTTTTTGTTGGTTTACTTATTGCAGATGGTGTCTTCCAATCTCAGAGTTCGTTTACCGGAAGAAACCTGCTTCAGACCAAGAAACGCAAGTTCTTCTTTATAATTCTCTATCTTCTTCCCTCAACTTACTCTTCTTCTTTTTTTCTTTACAATGATTCCAGCAATTGATTATTCTCTTTTTTTAGTATGTAGTAGATCTTAGTTAGAGTTTCCAATTATATACTTATTCCCCAATGTGCTCTATGCACATACACAGATCCAGATTAAAGATATAGATAGATATGTTCTTCTTGATGTTCAATGTGTTTACTTTTGGTGTTGTGTCTTAATGGCAAGTCTTTGGCGCTTTAAGAATGTTTGGTTTTTTTCTTCTATGTGACATTTGGTTTCTCTTTTTTTTTTATGGAACAGCATGTCCTGTGAACTTTGAGTTTATGAACTACAAGATCATAACCGACAAATGCAAAGGTCCTAAATTCCCACCAAAGGAATGTTGTGCTGCCTTCAAGGAATTTTCTTGTCCTTACGCTGACGAGCTCAACGACCTTAGCACAGATTGTGCTACCACTATGTTCAGTTACATCAATCTTTATGGTAAATACCCGCCTGGTCTTTTCGCTAACCAGTGTAAAGAAGGCAAAGAAGGTCTTGAATGCCCCGCTACGTCTCCCACTTCAGCAGATGACGCAAGCGCAGCCACCGCAGCTTCTTCTTCTTGTCTTTGGCTGACCGTTTCCGCGGCTTTCTTGGTGTTTATTTAGCTGTTCTGAGGCCGAGAACATGTTTCTTGTAACAACCTTGGGAAGAGAGTATATGTATATCCACGATTTGTTTTGCTGTTTTACTGTTTCATTCTTTTGATTTTTAGGGACTTCAAAAAAATTCTTAATGATAACTTTATGGTTTTTGTGTGTATCCTGTCTCTTTTTATATAATTCAACCAACGAAGCGAATACTGATGATTGGTATCTATATATATCAGCAAGAGGTCTTAATTACAGTATGTATATATGTATAAAGGAAAACAAGTAACTTAATTATCATGGTTTTCACTAAATTGTTTGCTATCTATGGCTTTTGCGTCCAATCAATCAAGCATTGACACTATACATATACCGAATCATATAAAGACTTGCTCTGTCTCTCACTTGGTCTTTTTTCCAATGGTAAGAAAAGAAACAAACTGAGAGATTCACCACATGAGTCTTGACTTGCGACGGAATTGCTTCCTTGTGATACACCAAGGACCAGGAAATGTGCTCAACTGCGCATAGTAATTAGCACAAACGCAATTGCGTCAGGCTCTACAAGACTAGACCTTGTTAAATTAATCTATGAAACAAGCTTCAGATAAACGTCCAGTATAAAATCGAGATATGTAAAGGAGTATTTAATATTTATGCATCTGTATTCTCACACTATGATTAATCACCAAAAGTGTCCAATGTGTATACAATCTACTGTGTCACTTTCAAGTACGTTCATAAATATGGATAGAAAATAATCACTTACATTACTGATAAGCTTTGCCCCATGCCATGCTGTGTCCACGCCACAAGGAGGAGGGATTACTCTGACTCCATTGCTTATAGATGGAGAAAGGTGATCATGCAGTTCTCTCTCTAGCCTTTCTGGATACAGCTCACAAAACAAAACAAAAACACCATAACACGTCAGACATGTATCTTGTAGATTGAGTTTCAAAGATCTTTCAATTCGTATGCAAGAAGTACTGGTTATTTGATGTATGCTTAGATTGATGCCATTGCAAAATATAAATGAAACAAAAGAAAGAGCTAATATTTGTCGAACCTGCAAGCCCTGGTAAACACGCACTTCCCCCAGTCAGTACTACAGTCTTGAACCAACTATCATCACCTGCAAGTCCCGCTGCATCACAGTGGTCCATACAGAGCGCCACTGCTTGGTGCAGACTCATCGCACGCCTGTTTTGGACAGGACAAAACCAATACAAAACAAATTATAAAATGGCCAAGATATGGAGATCCTTCACAAGAAAATAACCCACGCCTGAGATGCCTGTAGCTTTATAGTATTACAATCGTGTAATTGAAGGATAAATAAGAGTCCTGATGAAAATAGTGGAACTTACAACCAAGTTGGTAGACTATGTATTATCAGATGATATCATTTTAGTTTCAGAAATAATCAGATCGAACCTCTTAAGAGAGAGGTCAAGGTTTAATGTGATTGTAATAAGAAATGCAAGTCTTACATTCCAGCAAGACGTGGTTGGAATAATATCTCCCCTGTTTGGAAACGCTCCTTTGACAAAGTAAACAATCCTTCACCTGAAACTTCGACTGAAGCTTGTGTGTCTCTTGAAAGTTCAGCTTTATAATCAAGAGCCACATAACACAGTTTCTACAGTCGCATAACAAAAAGAAAAGTATCACATAAATTGATTGAAAACAAAGAACTATAGTCACACATATCCAACTCCTCCAAGGATATCTCAATAGATGTACAGAACTGGTTGAAGTTCACAACGCGCTATGAACACATTGGGTAGCTTGTGTGTGGTATATCGTATGTGTATTTTACAGGAGATCTATTTAGGAGTACGGACACATTGGTCAATTGTAATACCTCTTTAAGAGTACGGACAGTGTAGAGTGATTGAAAGGAAACGTTGTTCTCTTGCATCTTCTCCCTAAGGAATCCCGTAAGTTTCAATGCTCCAAAACCAATGACTTCTACACCTACCTGACGCATCACCTTACCATGCAAAACTGCAGAACACCCAGTAAAAGTAAATTGTTGTTAGTTGTTACAGAAGTGAATAGTGCAGAAAGAATGAGAGAGATACATGATGATAATTTTCAGCAAGTTGTAATGTTCACATTTTCATCTTTAATAAACTTCGGTTCCACAAAAGAAATTACATCATGAGTGACTAAAGCTCGAAAGGCTACCGTGTCATTAAACAAGATCTGAGACATTACAAAAAGAGAGAAAACAGCTTACTTGGAAGAACGGTGATGACTTGGAAACCTATGTTGACGACAATTCCAGATGTCCTCCCTGCTGCATATAGAGCTAACACAGCCTGAGAACAGAGCACATATTATTCATAATTTGCTCATGACTGTAATATTAGCAAAGAATGCATACAGCTTAGTTACACTATCGGCAGTTAATGGTGAGATAAGGCATCAAATACCCCAAAAAAACAAATTTCCGCCAATACATACTATTCGATGTACTGTGTGGCTAAAGAGATGGAAAATACATTTTCCGGAGAAATGAAATTTCGAAGCAAAAGTTCCAATATTGGAGCAATAATCATCATAAAGAACTAAAAGGTGAAAAAAGACTCGCCTGATTAACAGCACAGACTGCAGGAACATTCATGTCAAACAAGACATTAAGGATAGCAGTCTTAAGTTGCCGCCTTGATGCCTTGGCCGATTCAGTATCTGAAAAATAAAAAATTTATAAAACCTTATAAATGTTTAAAACTGGAACCACGAAATGTATAATCCTGAAGACAAACAAAGTATTACTGTAGCTAACCATCAAAATGGCAGAGGGGCAGTGAAACCACTATTGGCTGCATAGAGGACTTCACCTGCATCCTGTAAGAAAACTATCCACATGAAGTCGGAAAGCAAAAAGCCATACATCAATTGCTCAAATCAGTAGGCTTTACCTGGTGAAAATGGTAGCAAAGAACTGTTGAAGTCTAGCATATATAGGTGACTCGATGTTGCCAAATTCCTGACGATCAAACTAGTAAGAACTATCTTGTGTGCAAGAAGACAAGAATTCAAGCTTATTATTCTTTACTGTAATCAAAATCGTGAACCGCATTAGGTACAACGATTGACTCACCAGAAAAGTAGCAGAACGTCCAGAAGGTGAATCAAACTTGCTCCAACCAAACTTGCAATATCCAGAACCACCTTCATAACGACACATATACAGAAAAAGGAGACATCTTTCAGCACAATTGAACTAGAAAAAAGAAATTTTTTTAAACTAGTCTACAACACAAAACCATCCATACCATCAATAATAACAGAACCAGGAACTTGAGCCCTCTGACCATAAATGCGCATAAAAGACAACTCCCCTGATTGACTAGAAACCAATCTGCAAAAACCATTAAACCATTGATTCCTCTTTTGACCACATCAGAAACTACGAAAGCAAAAACTCACCGGAGAGGATAACCAGAGCGCAAACTAGTCTCAGCGAAGAAAATAGAGTCCCACGACTCTTGAGAAGACTGAAGATAAAACATCCAGAGACGATTACCAGAAGCTAAACATCTCCAGGTTTTACAAGTTAAGCTCAACATCACAGCATCTCTGGGCTGAATCAACATCAGTATCTGAACAAGAATATCCATAGGAAGCTGATCAAACGCACCGAGAGACGATGACGCCGACGACGAAGAAGACAACATATCCAGAGGAAGAGGAGGAGGAACACGACTCGTTGATGTCGGAGTCACCAAATCCTTACAACTATTCGATCGGTTCCACATCGATCCCCATACCTTCCTTAGAATCATGGTCAGATTTTTTTTTTTTTATTCATAAAATTTTCCCGACGAAACGGATCAGTACTGTTTTGATTCATCCGAGAGGAGAGTCTTAAATATGTTGTGACGTGGAGTGATGGAGATAATGACACGTGTTCACTTGTGCGGTGAGATGAAGTGCAAAAACTCAAAAAGGGACTCACCGACTCTCTCACTGATTAATGTCAAACTCACGTGTTCATTTTGAATTAAAATATATTTAGAAGTTTTTAAAATATATTTTCAATTAAATGAAAATATTTCTAATTATAAAAAAATATTTAGAAGTTTTCAAATATATTTCTCAACATTTTATAAAATTGATTCAAACTTACCCATTTAAAAGAAAAAAAAAAAAAAAACTATTTCGAGTATTGAGAACCAAACCAAAAATATTCTAAACTAAACCAAAAATATAAAATAACCAAATAGATTCTAAATCTTTTCTACTCGAAATACTAGAAACAAATTGTTCTACCCAAAACCAAACCGCATATCCAAACCTTGTGAGCCAGCCCAATGTAAAATAAGATCGAGATGGTCAGTCAGACAGTGTCTCCTCCATATTCGTCATACAAGATTAAATTACGAGTTTTGTTTATTTAACCAAAAAAAAAAGGAGTATTGTTTTTTTTATCAATTGGCAATCATCTTTGTTGTGAGATGTGGTGGTGTATATAATAAAGTTTTTTTAGTGGGCTGCCGTATGAGACCCTCTAAAATAGCGTTTCAGCTAATTTACCGACAACATCTATTCTTCCCAATTCCACTTATATTAATTGATTTCTATCTAATTAACCAAAATAAATTAAGCTTTTAAAAATCTAAGTTTTGCGTTTTAAAATCGATAATTCGTGATTACTATACCGTGATTGACTTAACCCGATTCAAAATATCATACCCGAAATCATTTTGTTTACCCATTTTCCCAAATCGATATGGGAAAAAAAAGAAATTAGGTCTTCTTCTTCCTCGAAACTGAGAAAATCGACTTATTCTTTCTCAATTCAATTTCTTATTTTTTTCTCCATTTGTTTATTTCTCTGGAAGTATGAGCCAGTTTTCTTCTTCTAATTAGTTTCATCTGACTTCGAGAACTACTCACAGAGGAGTTCCGAGTAGGTACTAGTGTGGTAGCGAAGTATCCTCATTGTACCTAATTTCTGTTTTTTTTTTTTCCAAATCGATTTGGGAAAATGGGTAAACAAATCTAACCATTTCATTTGTGAACCCAAACCGATATATAATTTCGTTCACAAAACTAAAATTATATGATATTTAAACAAATAACATGTAATATATATAATGAGTATAAAACTAATTATATATGAGAAGAAAAAATACACTGTAAGTCCTATGGTAATTTCTTAAATACTTTTGAAAATTATGGTATCCAGTGCGTATTCCTTGTTTTTTTTATCAATTGGCAATCATCTTTGTTGTGTATATAATAAAGTTTTTTTAGTTGGTCCAAGAAAATAAGTTAGATTGGGTTAACGCGTGGTTATTGGATATTGGCTGTTAATATGCTGACGTGGATAATATTTTGATTCCAAGAAAAAATGATTAACTTAACTTTTTTTTTAAAAGAAATATATGGAGTTGTGTATGTTTGTATACACAATAAAATTGGGATCTTCCTCAGATCCGGTGATTACCTAATTCGCGTCAATTTCTCAACACAAGTTTTCGAGATTTGGTAATCAAATTTTTTTTTTCATTTTTATTCTTCACACACTTATATTTAATCCTCTCTTTTCTTTTCCTTTTTTTTTTCCTTCTGGTGAAACCCCTCTTTTACTAATATTAGGGTTTTCTGGGGTTGAGATGATGACGACGATCTTTTCGAATTAATATATCTCTTATTTCTTTTTTTTTTCCTCCGGATTCAAAACATAGGGTTTTGTAGTTCATTAGATCGAATACTTTTTGATTTTTCTTTTTTTTTACGTTTTATTCAATTTTTTTAGTTGCAATTTTATTGAAATTTTTGCGTTGCAATTTAATTGATTCTTGGAGAATTGAATTTTGCGGGTAAGCCTAATTTAGAGTTAGGAGATTTCATAAATACAATAATTATTTTTTATGTTTTTGCCACTATTCTTCTGTTTATGCTTTTTATTGATTTGTGAATTTTTGATTATAGCTAAATTTATTAATTTTGCATCATCTTATGAGTCTCAAGATTATTAATTTGTATTGGTTTGTGAATTGTTACTATATTGCAGGTGGAAATTGGATTTGGCTTTGTTTCAATTTGGGAGGTCTAAGAGAAGATATGGCTGACTTTGGTTTGTTCTGTTTTCCCTTCTGTGTGATTTGAGTATTCTTTCTACTAAAGTTTGATCTCTGATTACAAATATATATATGGTGATGAACTTTGAAGATGAATATATGGCTGATGAGTATGACATGGATGATCTTGAAGATGATATGAATGCCGAGTTTGACGGTAGAGACATCGATGCTTCTGATTCCGAAGTCGAAGATTTAGACCAAGACCAATTGGTTTGTCTTTCTTCTTTTTACTCTGTTTTTCTCCATTATATTTACTCTTTTGTGTATGTTCTTAACACCCAATTTACTAACTTTGTGTACTTCAGAACAAGTCTGCTGCAGATACTTCTGCTGCTCAAGCAAGGAATGGGAAAGATATTCAGGGTATACCTTGGGATAGACTTAGCGTTACTAGAAAAGAGTACAGAAAAACTAGGCTAGAACAGTATAAAAACTATGAAAATATACCCAACTCGGGTGACGAATCTGCTAAGGTGAATTACAATTTTCATGCTTCTTTTAAGGTTATTTCTTTGGAGATGTACCTATGTGTTGACCTTTTTTCTCACTCTAGTCTTGCTTATTGGAACCAGAAATGCATGAATACTGAGAAAGGCAGCTCTTTCTATTCGTTCAGGAGAAATTCTAGATCAGTGAGATCAACCATTCTCCATTTTCAGGTTTGTCTACTTAAACCCGTCTCTGTTATGCCCATCAGTATGGTTCTTTGTTCAGATCATGTAAATGTAACTTAGTAGCTTCGTTTTTTTATCGTCAGATGAGTGAAATTCAAATGTAGACGTTCTCTATGCTAGTATTGTTGATAGAACCTCATTTGATGCCGAGCATAGACTCATAATTAAGACTAATTATTTTTCCCTTCTTTGTTGCAGTTGAGGAATTTAGTCTGGGCTACCTCAAAACATGATGTTTATCTATTGTCCAACTACTCTATCAGCCACTGGTCTTCTTTGACAGGTTCCAGGAATGAAATACTTAATGTCAAAGGCCATGTAGCTCCATCCGAGGTTTGTTTCTTAAGCATTATCCAAAACCATCTTCTTAATTTGAGGTGGGACTCCTTTTCTCTTCTGTTGGGTTTATCTAAAGACGATAATATTCCATACTTTTCAGAAACATCCCGAGAGTTTGTTGGAAGGATTTACAGAGACTCAAATTAGCACTCTTGCAGTAAAAGAAAGACTGCTAGTTGCTGGTGGATTTCAGGGAGAACTCATTTGCAAGGTTAGTTTAACGACTTTGAATAGATAATAAGGATAGTAGCAAACTTCGGTGTTTCCACCAACTGCTTTGAAGTCTCTTTCCGTTAATTTAAAATGCCAAAGAAGTTGCTTATTCATATTCAAAATTTGTGATTTTTTTTTTGTTTTCCATACAACCAGAATCTTGATAGACCTGGTGTGAGCTTTTGTTCACGTACAACTTACACCGAAAACGCTATCACCAATGCAGTAGATATATACAGAAACTCCAGGTACCTCTTTGCCTTTCAAATTACTTTGGTGGTTTTGTACTTCCAAGTTTTATTTAGTCTATAAGACAAAGAGGAACTGAAATTAGTAATATGGTCTTTATTAGTGGCGCACTTCATTTCATGGCCTCAAATAATGACTGCGGAGTCAGAGACTTTGATATGGAGAGATATCAGCTTGTCCAACTCTTCCGTTATCTATGGCCTGTCAATGTAAGCTCAGTTAGTTTCTCATTCTTCTGCTCTTTTGCAGATAACTCAAACTGAATCTCACAAAATTGTTTAATTGAAAACTTTTACAGCATAGCTCCCTAAGTCCTGATGGAAAACTAGTAGCAGTCGTTGGAGATGACCCAGACGGTCTACTGGTGGACTCAAGCAACGGACAGGTACTTAACATTCTTCTTCCCGAAACTGTCTATTATACTGCGGTTAGGTCTTTCGGAACCTTACTGTTTTGAGCTCTGTTGCAGACGATCGGGACGCTAAAAGGTCACTTAGATTATTCGTTTGCGTCGGCTTGGCATCCAAACGGTGTAACATTTGCCACAGGAAACCAAGACAAGACCTGTCGTATTTGGGACACAAGGAAACTCTCGGAATCAGTTGCTGTCCTAAAAGGTAACCTCGGAGCCGTACGGTCCATTAGGTTCACATCTGACGGAAGGTACGTTGCAATGGCGGAGCCAGCAGATTTTGTTCATATCTATGACACAAAAACAGGTTACAAAAAGGAGCAAGAGATTGATTTCTTTGGAGAGATATCTGGGATTTCGTTTAGTCCAGATACTGAATCTCTCTTCATCGGTGTTTGGGACCGGACTTATGGAAGTCTCTTGGAGTATGGTCGAACCAGAGACTACACTTATCTCGATTCATTACTTTGATGGAAATCAAATTTAAGCCTTTTTTTTTTATAAAAATTAAAACTTACATAAAAGTAATCTATTATATGCCTACTTGGTTAGGTTTCATAATCATACCGACAAAGAGAAAAAAAGAGAGAAACCGTCAGAAGCTGTTCATTTGTGTAATTTGATTTGTTGTGCTTTTAAAGTGTACATTTTTCACGGACTTGGAAATTGTCTTTGGGATTCATAAGTCAAAAAAACTCAAATCCCTTCAAAGATATTTTAGATTTGGCTAGAAGATTTTTAACCAACAAAGAAACAGTCTTCCTAGGGTTGGATCATCCAACTTGGATTTATTTTGGCCTAAGCATCTATTGCATATCGTTACAAGAATATTCTTTACGTGTGTAATAATTTCATGCGCGACATGCTTGTACGGTTGTACCAGGTTAAGAAAAAACTAATTTGGCTTGGTTTTGATTTTACATTATTTGAAACCATAACCAAATAACTTCTTGTGAAACTTGATCCCATTTTTGCAGTTCAATGCAAATGGAATCATTCCATTCCACATAAGATCTTACCAGTTGTGTTGAGCTAGCATTGATTGTAAAAAGGATTTATATTAGGTTAAATCTCTGATAACTTGAACGACTGGTAAGAGTGGTCCTCCACTACTAAGTTTTTTGGCCACTAATCCTCAACTCTAAATTTTGTATAAAGCTTATGTAATCACGTGTTAGTATTTTTTACCTACTGGTCAATAAAGGCCTCATCATACAAAACTCGTTGATCCTTGAAGTCTTGTTAACTGAGTGAAAATTAAATTTCGGAAGGGTGAGTACGATCAAGTAGACTAGATCCCGAAAAATGATTTGTATAATAGATGAACATAAGAAAGATGTTGACTCTTACAGAAAATCACAACACCTGCTTTAGAGTGGTGACATGCATATGTGTGGTTATGTTTATGTAGATGAATTAGCTCATGCGGTCTTTCGATCTCTGATGACTTCGATCTTTAGGCCTTGCTCGTTCATCAGATCAGATCATTCTAGTAGTAGTTTGTACGTAGGGTTTTAAAAGAAAGTACTGTAGTGTTGTCTTGGCGGGTGCGACATGATAATCTTGGTGTATTCCTCTCATCCTCTGATTCTTGATCGATGTCACTCTGCATGGGAAAGCATGTTCTATGTAGTTGAGATGAACCTACATTTTCATACAAATGCATTTAATTAATGCTTGTCGACTTCGTGTGGTTAAATTGTGAGGTGTACGTAATTTAACCTTTTACCAAAAAAAAATTGTGAGGTGCGCACCAAAATGACTCTACTTACATAGTTGATGGTTGAAAACTTGAAAATTCACCTTGAGTCTTGAGAATAATATTATATTGTTAAATACCAGATTAATATCTGTAAAAGATCTAGAAAATATAATCTAAGAAGAAGTTACTAGCCCAAAAAAAAGTTACATGAACATTAATCTTTTCGTATAAACAATTTTACGAAGAAAAAACAATTGGAGCCGTGAATGAGAGATGCATAAAATGTAAGAGTTGAACTTGAAAGTTAAGTGATCCATTTCCTTTCTAGTTTCTAACTAGAAATACCAAAAGTCTTTAATATAATATCTGAAAATATTTAATATTTTATTATGAAACTATAGACTTGATATTTTGTTTTTACTTTAAAAGACTTGATAAATGTGCATTCATGAAACTATATCATATATATATATATATATATGTATATGTATCTAGCAGTTAATATACTTTTACATGTGTTTGTTATACTACTTTAAATTTATTAAAAATAACAAAGAAGAGATAGAAAGTAATACTATATAATAAGGAAAATTATATAAATTGTTTGAATAGGCTAATAAAGTTAAAAGAGAAAAGAAAAGAACATAAGATAAAATGATTAAGAAATTAGAAAATAAATATGAAATATGATCTTCATGGGAAATATATTTTTTACTAGACCATTTATGATTTAGTTGGATTGTTCTGCTTTTTACTTTTTTTTCTTTGACAGGTTAGATTTGTTCTGTTTATGAAGAAGTTCAATGGAGTAAAGAATATTTTCTTACTCAATAAGTAATATATATTAAAGTAAAAATATGTGTCACTAGAAATATTGTACACTGTGTAAGCCTCCCCATCTTACACCTAATTGGGATGGTTGAATATAAATTCTGGATATATTAGTTTGTATGCTTTCAATAATCACATACAATCTATCATTTGAGTTAAATTGCACAAATTTATATTTAGATAAACTACAATAATTCAAAGACAAACCAACCCTGCAAAAGAAAAGCTAATTTTTTAAAAAATACTTCAGATAACTTAAAACTGTACCAATCTAAATCATTTTAGATTTGGATTTGAGGAAGTGAGTCATCGTCAGGAAAAGTGGGACAATAATTAATAAGAACCCTTATTTTGAAGATTTAATTACAAATTAGGATAAGTATCCAAACAAATTTACTGCTATATGTTCTTTTAAAAAAAAATTTCTCTCTACTAAACAAACCTTTTGGAATCATACTCAAAAGATTTTCTTTTGATGCCAAATGATTATCTCAATAATAATAATAAATGAAAATCCAGAGAAAATCTTTTTCATTTTTTTAATCTTTTGGTCTTTAAATAAAAATCTTGATTTATTTGCCATTAATTACAATACCCACGAAAAGATAAATGTCAATTAAATCACCTATTTACCATTCCCTAAAGCACGATGGATTACGACGTGTTTGGTTCAATCCCAAAACGTGAACTCAACTTTATATATTGCTCAAAACACCCCAAAAAAACCACGTTTTGCGTTTCCATAAATTAGGAAACTCAATAAATCATAAATATACCCTTTGAATCTATCCAAAGGAAGATATGGAAACATTAATATTAAAAAAAAAAAAAAAAAGGTGAAATTAAACCACAAACTAATAATAGTCTTTGCTTTTACACAATTACCATAAAAACAAGTGTGTGTTTACTAGTCAAAGAAAGACTTAGCAGATTGTGTTTCTTTTTTGTATATAAAGCACAGTCAAACAAAAAGCCTCAAGTAAATAAAAGTCATATCTTGTAGTATTTGTTTGGTAAGTAAGCTAAGTGTTTACAAGGAAGAGAGAGATACGCTACACAGATTATATAATAAACACACAATTTAATTATAATTATTAGCTTTTAAATAAAAAAGGCTGTTTTTATATATTTGTGAATAAATAAATAAGAGAGACTATTCATCCAAAAACGTGAGGCACAATACAGACTCTTCTTCACTCTTTTGGCTATAGCCTCTTCTTCTTCTCCTTCAACTTCTTCTTTTGCTTTTTTTTTTTTTTGTTTTAGAGTTTCATAGCTTTGAGATTTTATCGAGTTTGAGAGAGCTTTTGAGGGTTTGTCTTCTTCACTAAGTTAATTAGTGTGTGTTTTACATACAGGAGAAGAAGCTAGCTAGCCCTAGTGTTATCAGCTGGATAGATCTGTTTCAGCTTTGATCTAAGCTTGGTGTTTTGTGCGGATTCAAGCTTCAAAGGTGATGGACCAATTACGAGGTAGCAAAACCAACTGTAAATTCTCACTTGGGAGACCGAGATTTGGATCTATCAAGGTTAAAATCCCAAGAATTCAACCTGAGGAAGGTAAAGAGGTAGAAGAAGATGATGAAGCTAAAAGGATCGGTCTCAAGGAAGAAGTAGTAGTAGAAGAAGAAGATGATCATGAAGCTAAGAGTATGGATCTAGAGGAAGGAGATGTGGAAGAAGAAGAAGAGGAAGATGAAGAGAAGAAGAAGCATCATGTCTGTTGTGAATGTGGTAAAAGGTTTAGCTCAGGTAAAGCTTTAGGAGGTCACAAACGGATTCATGCGCAGTACTCAATGGTGCAGAGACCAAAGATGGTGTCTGGTATGGTTGGTAGATCTGAAGGAGGTGAGTTAGAAGTGGCTTGTTGTGTCTGTTACAGGAAGTTTACATCAATGAAGGCTTTGTATGGACACATGAGGTATCATCCAGACAGAGGTTGGAAAGGAGTTTTGCCTCCTCCTTCTCTTCCTCTTCCTCATCCACTTGGTAACTCTTCGTCTTCTACACTCTCTATTGATGATCATGATGATGAGTTCATAAGCTCGGATTATGATTATGATGATGATTTTGATGATGATTATGATGATGAGAACTCGGAGCTTTGGGATAATAATTTGGAATCGGAAAACGTTGTTGACGTTAAGGAATCGTTTCAAGGATGGTCTACAAAAGGGAAGAGAGGAAGGAGAAGTGATTTGAAGGTTGATGAATCAGATTTGAAGGATCCGCCACAGGAAGATATGAATGATGCTAATAACCTATTGTTCTTAGCTACTACTGCAGAAGAAGCTGCTAATCTTAATGTAGCAGAGACTTATAATTCGCATACAGTTGAAGAGAAAGATCTGGAAATGGTTAAGAAGAGGAGGAAGAAGAAGAAAAGTTTGTCTGAGATGGAGAAAGAGTCATCATCTACTCATCATGATCATCATCAGCTCGAGGTTGTTGCTGCAGCTGAGGATGGTGGTGGTGGTGCTGGTGTGCGTGAGAAGCACGTGTGTGTTACTTGCAACAAGTCGTTTTCTTCTTATCAAGCTTTAGGAGGTCATAGAGCAAGTCACAACAAGGTCAAGATTTCGGAGAATCATCTAGCTAGGGCAAACGCTGAAGCTTCATTACTTGGAATCGAAGCAATAGTAACCGGTTTAGCTAGTGCTCAAGGATCAAACACATCTATAACCAGTAGTAACAATGGAGATCACATATGTAATATTTGTCATAAAAGCTTCCCAACAGGTCAAGCTCTTGGAGGTCACAAGAGATGTCATTGGACTGGACCAGTTTCTACTGAGGCTCCAACCACGGCTTCAAGAGCTGCTCCAACTACTGCTCCAGCAGAAGCGTCTTCTAGTCAAGCTCAAGCAACAGAGATAGTGCAAGAGGTGAAGAAATTGAAGAGAACTTTTTTGGAGTTTGACTTGAATGAGTTGCCACCTAATGAAGACGAAGAAGAAGAAAGAGTCTAAGAGACGTACATATGCAAGCAAAGTAAGCTTTTTAACTTAAAAAAAAAAAAAAAAAAAAAGAGAGAGAGAGACAGAACAGACTTATTAAATTAGGAAGTATAATGATGGTAAAAAGGAGTTGTTGACATTGTAGTCTTGAAAATAAAAAAGACAGAAAGATATTTTGATTTTGGGTTCTTGAAGTACTTTGCTGTTTGGCTTTTAATCTAATTTGGTGGGGTCTTTTGTTAATTTGATGGGAGGATATATAACTCTTTTGTTTTCTTCTCTCAAGCTTTGATTTTTTTTTCTTTCTATCTTTCTTTATTATGCTTTTGGATTCACATAAAGCATGATAGTTTAATTGACCAAAGTTCCATAAAGCAAACCATCTCATTCATCTCATCACCATCTTATCTTTCTTTCTTTCAAATAAATGGTTTCTCCATAGATTTAAGATGGCGAATAGATGATACTTGCTCCATTTAATTGGAATACCAAACTATTAGTAGAGTAGTGGATCTCTAAGTATAGCCAATTAAAAGATCATCACATTAAGAGACAACTAAGAGTCTAAGATGAATCATACCTTTATTTTTAAAAGTATATTGTGTATTGTATATTGATTTGGTTTGCAAGTCTAAAACTCTTCAAGACGTGGGACATTGTTTAGTGTTTGGACCAAACCAACATTAATATGGCTGTTTATAGTCAAATTGTCAAAAGTCTCCACTTGCAGCTAATGACATAAGACCACTTCTATGTGTCATCACAAACAACACACCAGACAATATTCACACAACTATATTATTGATGTTTTCTTATTTATAATTCTTAAGAAATTTACAAATGAATATAATATATTAAGACCGACTCAAATTATTTATTTAAAGCTTATTATGTGCATATTCCCAAAAGCTGTAAAATCCATGATAAATTATTTGGATACAAATACACTACTCTTAACTTTGTTCTTAAACCAACTTAGCCATATGGGTTAGAAGTTAGAATCCTATTCAAGAAAATGTTGGATCAATGTGAATGTGTAAAGTTAGAAGCATAATGTATTTATATATTTATCTTCTGTTTCTTATCTAATAAAGAAATTATGGAAAATGATGGCAAAGTTGACAAAGAGGCAACAATATAGTATAACATTACGCACACTAACGTCATGACATTGCAGCACACAATAAAACGTAGTAGAAGCAAAGAGGAGTTGGTCTATTGGAGCCCAAAAGATGTTACATTATATGACAATAATTTATAGAAAAGTAATTCAAAGAGATTCCATCAAACAAAACTCTCATGTTGGCACAACAACAGTCTCCGACTCTGGCATTAACTGGAAAGTAAACAGCGTAAACAGCAAGCCTAACTGTAGAAAAAGACATGAAGTGGTCTTGAATGCTCTCTTCTTCCAACAGTTCACTTCTTGAATCTCTGTGATCTCTACGCAATGGTTTTGTAAATCTTGAGCTTGATTCTGTAGATTCTCAGCTTTTCTTTCGACTTTTTCAAGTTTTGACAGCATCTTTTGACCAAATGTCTTCTCAGCCAATGTCTTCTCATCTTCAATCAGTTTGATCTCTCTGTTTAGGTTTGCCACTGATCTTGAGAATATGATATATTCAATCTCTGCCTTCATCTTTTGCTGGAAAATTTCATCGATCACGATCTCTGTTCCTCCATTAAGTGACTCTGAAACGCTTATGGTGCATTCGAGTTCACGGATTTGTGTTTCTTTACCCTCGAGAGTACATTTTGCTTCTTCTAGTTTGATCTCCAGATGCTCTACATTGTTCACCAGGTTCAGTATCTCGGAATCTAGAGAAGTTGATCCCAGTTCCCCCATATTGTTAGACCCAAACCGGCGAGAAGAACTTGCTTCGTTAGCTTGTTCATGTCCCACATGTATGCAACTGCTGCTTTCTCCTCCATCATGTAGTGATTCTTCCCCAAGCTCTTTGAATTTAAGAAGTTCTGTCGATCCAAAAGGAAACAGAAGGTCAGTTAAACTAGATACACAACCATGTTAACATTACAAGGAACAATAAGGAACCAGTGTAAGATTCAGATGAAAAACCATACTATGAATTTGCTACCTTTTTGGAGAGCTTCTTGCAAAGCTTGAAAACTGTTGAATGCCTCTTTTAATGGATCCAAGTTGTCTGGTGAACCATTGTTCTTGATATGGGACTCATCAACAGAGTCTCCTTGTGAATAATCTTCAGTTTCTTCTTCTTCTACTCCCACGTTATCTTTTCCATGATCACTACTATCTTCATTGTAATCCATTATTATTCTTCCTCCCTGTTCGCTGCTACTCAAACTAAAGGAAGCACCCTGCATAAACACAAAGTTGGAGCTTCTTGAGTCAGCAGATTCCATACTGGAACGAGGGTTTTCCTTCTCAATTTTGATCCTTTCTCCTCTAAGTTTCTTACCCTTCTCTACACTACTCTTCCTCTGTTGACCACTATCACCCGAGCTAACCACACTCTTCCCACCCAGATACTTTGCTTTCTGTTTGTCCCAAGAATGACCCATTGTCCTCTCATACCTAACCTTGGGACCGCTAGCTGCAGTGGAGGACTTACTACTCCGATCCTCACTGTTATCAGAATCAAAACCAGCTGCAAAAGCAAGACCATTTCCATGACTAGACCCAACTATATCAAAACCAACCACACTATCCACCGAACCAACCGAACCAAGACTATCATGTCCATCATCAGGTCCAGGAAAATGCATATGTTTAGCATTCGGGTCGACTGCTCCAGACAAAACTCTCTTCCGAGCTTTACTGTTCTCAAAACTCACAGAAGTACCCTTAAAAAGATCACTCCTTACCCTCCTCTTCCATTTTCTCAAACCAAACCCCTTAATAACAAGAGAAGAAGTCTCAAACCGTGAAATCGACAGTTCATCAAGGTCAGCAGTAGAAGAAGAGACCAGTTTATTATCCCCAATAGTCTCAACTTCACCAATCAAACAGTTATTATCTTCAACAGACTCAAGAACAGAGCTTTCACTCTCCAAATCCATAACGTTACACAAAATCCTCAAACCCCTCTACTTACTTCTCATTCTCCAAATACTCACATGGGAGGGATCAAATCACAAGAACAGAAACCATCATTCCAGTAGGAACCAGAAGGAGAATTCAATAAACCAAAAAAAAAAAAACAGAATTAAATCAAAATCCGAGAAATGAACCAAAAAGATTCGAGCTTTACGCACCTAATTGAATGAAACGCAAAACCCCCCCTTTAAAGGTGATTCCTTTACTGTTTACAGAGAGACACCGAAACGAAATTACAAAGATGATTTAGGAAAAACCCTAAATTCGATTAAACGATTCGCAGATCTTTCTCTATCTCTCTCTCTCTCTCTCTCTGTATCCGTTGATTGTGGAAAAGTTTCGCTGCGAAAATTCGTTAGTTAATTTTTATTTTTTCCGGTTAAGATCAAAAAATTTGTTACCTTTATTTTGTTTGTATTTTTATTTTAAGAAATAAAATAAATAAAAATAAGAGAAAATAAGAACAACGTGTGAGCGACTTGGTCGGGACAGGTGGCGAAACCGCTGGTTACTGCAGCAACGACTCAGACGTTTTGTGACCGTTCGATTCGACGTGATCTTATCTGGTCGGATCTGGGATTTCAACGGTGTGTGATATACCGTTAAGGGTTTAATTAATTAAATATGATCTCCTGCGATTTACTAATTTACCCTCGTCTCTCTGACTTGATGACGTTTCCATCTTTTGTATATACAGTGGTTGCCGTTTTTAAGTTCGGAAACAACGGTACGTATCCTTTAGCGTTTGATAAACGCTTTCCACATCATAAAATCAATCTTTTTACTGTACTAGGAAAAAAAATGAAAAATCAATCTTGTTTTGTTCAAAAGCCACATGGCCCAAGATTTTGATGGTAATTATTTTTTTTTTGGTTTTGTGTATTTTTAAGGGAAATTGGCACACATAACTCACAAAAAACTATAATTAACTATCTAACTACTCTAACCATATAAATACTATACACACTATATAATATACAATATATATAATTTTACCCTTGATTCAATACTAATACCAACTCCTCTACCTCCTATCAATCATCCACCACCTCCGTCGGACTACCGCTGGACCGCCGCCAGACTATCGGCAGACCACCGCCAGACTGCCACCAGACTACCGCCGGCACCACCTCCACCTCTTAACCACCATCCCTTAGAGTTCCCAATATATTATCCCTTAGGGTTTAGTTTTCCCCTAAACCACCACCGCCGACCACCGGCCTCCGGTCGCCACCACCGCCGACCGCCTCCATCTCCAGCCACCGGACCACCGCCAGACCGCCACCGGACTACGGCCGGTCTACCTCCGCTGGACCACCTCCGCCGGACCACTTCTGCCGGACCACCGCCGGACCACCTCCGCCGGCCACCTCGCCGACCATCTCCGCCGGCCACCTCCGCCGGTCACCTCCGCCGGCCACCTACTCCGGCCACCTTCATCACCATCAACCACCACCTATCAACACTAAATTGGTAATTTTCCCTACCCCTAATCCTACTTTCCTAATTTTTTCAAATATATGGTTATTTTCTTCTATACTTTTATTGGTTTGGTCAGTCACCAAATTCAACATATTTTTTAAGTCCTTTATGATTGTAGATAAATGTGAAAAAGTGTGGGGTAAATAAACAAAAAAAGTCACAAGTGGAGTGGTCTTGGACCAATTCCCACTGTGAATCAGATTTCAAATGTTGTGTCAGTGTACACATATGAATATGATACATAATCAGGTCCCAAATAAATAGAGATAATTGCTTTGATTATTTGGAGTTCATCTTGCAATAATAGTACTACTTTACTGTCTCACAAATTAAATTTACAAACTAAAACGGTATTAAGAAAACAATATCATATGATGGACTAAACATATTGCTATGATATTATCTTTACATCTATAGTTATCAAAAATCCAAGATTCGTGAGAAAATGTCAATACTAAAGTTAGTGGAAATTTTTTTTTTACAAAGCTATGAAAGAAGTTATAACTTTGTTTGCTCAAAGAAAAAAAAAAAATATTACACCTAGAGTTGTCTACACAATAGTGTGGACCATTATCCAATACTAGTTAATTTGTGTACGCAAATACCACCTACACTGTCTACACTTGCTGTGACAACATTGAAATTTCCCTATATATGTGATTATATTATGTCTACAGTCTACACTTAGCTTTGACAACATTAAAATTTCTCTCTGTGATATATTATGAATCATAATGATTAATTATTTTTACTACCTCTTCATTTGAAATAGATGGAAGAAAATATAAAGTTAAAGGAAAAGAAGATGTCTCAAATTTTTCAAATACTAGGTTACTATTACCAACTAAGTAAACTAGTAAGTCGTAACAAAAAAATTAAACTTAAGAAAAGTTAAGCAACATAAATATATTGGAAATGAATTCACTTTAGTTATAACCCAAAAGTATATGTTTTACGTAAATATTCTCTTGATTTTTTCCTCTATTAATTGTAGCAATGATAGTATAATATAGTTCAATAAATGTTGTAATGTAGTACAAATGTTTTGGAGTTTTCTTATTTTCTATACACACTAAAAAAATACAAACACTAGAGGACAAACAACCAAAGTACTGAGAAAATTGAAAATGGTTCCCTGTACTTACGAACTTCAATCCAACCTCTTTTCTTTTCAGCTCAAAGTTCAATGTCTTAAATCTGAGTTTGTCTATTTTTTTATAACTCTTTAAACCCATGTAACCATGTTAGATTATACCCCATAATTAGTCCTACTTTAAATAAAAACTCGAGTCTTCTTGGTAAACTAAATCTTTCATTTAACATTTCCAGAGAAACCAAAGAGAGAGAGAAAGAAAAGAATCCAACTGCAGATGGTTGTTGAGAGAAGAGAGAGAGAGAGAGAGAGAGCTAAAAACAAATGAAATAAAGGAGAATCCAACATTTATATATCAAGAAAATTATAGTATTAAAATTTTTGATTAAGTGGGTGATCATTATAAATGCATTGGTACATGTTTAGACATTAACCCTCTCCAGGCTGCTCCTCTCTTAACCATTTCTTTAATCACTTATTCTTTTAAAAATTAATCTTCATAAGCACTTTCAGATCCAACTCACAAATCCAGATTCTTCTCCCTCTTCATTATCACAATCTGCTCTTCCTAAAAAAAAAAGATACACATTCACAGAGAGAGAAAAAGAGAGAGAGGCTTGTAATGAAAAATATGCAGGGGAAGTGACACGTCTTTTAGACTTGTGTCTGAAAAAGATCAAACAAAAGGGTAAGTCTTTGAGAAATCATCTTTAAAGATTTTGACTAAGATGTTGCTTTTTTTTATTTTGTTCCTATTCATTTTGAGGTTCTGGCTTTAATTCAACCGAGAGTAAAAAAAAGATTCAATCCTGATGATGAACATTATTAGACCACAACTCATTGTAAGGTAATGATTTTTCTTCTGACCCGTGACGTCCATTGTTGCAGAGACTCTGAAACTGGCTCTTGGAGCTTCTTGGTCAAATCTGAACTAAGGGAGAAGGAGAAAAAAAGAAATAAAGAGAAGAATAAACAAGTTGGGTTTCAACAGTGTTGTTGAGAAGAAGAGGACCCCACAAAATGGAAGAGTTAGATACATCACATGCAGTTTATCAGATTTTACCTCAATCTCTTTGAACTACATCAACTGTTGCATTCATGTTCTGACTCATCTCCTCACAGTCCCACTCACTCCAATATAATCTGTCAGAGAAAGACCATAATGATGATTCATACCAAGTTAGAGAGATAAAGACATAACCTTTTGAGCTGCTGAGAGCTTCATTTGAGTTTTTTAATTTGGGTTTGCTAAGGAAGTTAAAGAAGAGAAAGGGAGTAATGAGGGGAATAGAAGACGAGTCAGAAGCAAGTTTAGTTGGATTAACCATAAGAACTTCATCACCAGCAAGCTCTTCAAGTAAGAAAGGTAAAGATCTTCTTCAAACAAACAATGCTTCAGATTCATCTCCAAGTATCAAAAACTCTCCTTTCAATTCACCTTCTCTTGTGTCCCCACCATCTTCTGCTTTTGTTTCCGCTTTACAATCTCCTTATATATCCCCAAGAGCTACACAACCCATTACCACAACCACCACCACTCACAAGCCCTCACCGCCTGTTTCTTACAAAGGCTCACAATCTGAAGATGTACCTAGCAGCTCCTACACTCCTCCTTCAGACCAGTACGAGTTTTCTGATGAACAACCATCAGATCGGAAGCTAAAGTTATCAGCTTGTACTCCAGATCCTGCTCCTCCAAGGATCTCCTTCACTTTCCCTGTTCCTAGGGTTTCTTTAGCTAAAGTCTCTGTTTCTTCACCTGCAACTAACACCAAGCTCAGGAGCTCTGATGTCTTCATAGGGTTTCATGGACAAAACCCAAACTTGGTGAGGTTCTGCAAATGGTTAAAGTCAGAGCTTGAGCTTCAGGGAATCGCTTGTTTCGTTGCTGACAGAGCTAAGTATTCGGATACACAGAGTCATGAGATCGCCGACAGAGTTATCTGTTCTGTTACTTACGGGATTGTGGTTGTCTCCTGTTCGAGCTTGCTCAACTACCTTAGCTTGGAGGAAGTTAGGTTCTTTGCTCAAAAGAAGAACTTGATTCCAATTTTCTATGGAACTGGACCTTCTGAGATAATGGGTCTTCTCAACTGCAATGCCATAGATAAAGAGTGTAAAGAAGCCATTGATGGGTTGATCAAGTCCCATGAGTTTAAACTCGAAGCTAATGAGAGTAACTGGAGAATCTGTGTGGGAAAGACCGCAGCTATTCTCAGAGCAAAGCTTGGGAGGAAGAGTGTGGCTGATAAAGAGACAGTAGAAGGAATTGATGAGCTTCCTTTTCCGAGGAACAGATCTTTTCTTGGAAGAGAGAAAGAGATAATGGAAATGGAGATGGCTTTCTTTGGTAATGGAGAGTATCTTGAGTCTACAACACCAAGCACAAGAGGAGAAGCAAGTGGACAATCTGATGGACTTGCGGATGAGGAATCTGATGTTGTATCAACTCGAAATGGGAAATTTATCAGCTTGGAGCTTGGGAAATGTTCAGAGTCAAGAAGTGAGGCTTGGAGTGATCCGAATGGTGGAAAAAACTCGCTTAAAAGACTGTTGAAGACTAAGAAGTATAGAAACAGTAGTAACAGCAAAAGTAGCACAAGTGTTTTTTGTGTAAATGGAGTTCCCGGGATTGGGAAGACAGAGCTAGCTCTTGAATTTGCTTACCGGTATTCTCAGAGGTATAAGATGGTTTTGTGGGTCGGAGGTGAAGCTCGATACTTCAGACAGAACCTGTTGAATCTGTCATTCAGCTTGGGGCTTGATGTTAGCGCGGATGCTGAGAAGGATAGAGGCAGGCTAAGGAGCTTTGATGAACAGGAGTTTGAAGCTTTCAAGAGAATAAAGCGTGAGCTTTTCAGAGAAATGCCGTATCTGTTGATCATTGATAATCTTGAGATAGAAAAGGATTGGTGGGAAGGGAAAGATCTGAATGACCTGATTCCGAGGAACACTGGAGGAACACATGTCTTGATCACTACTAGACTTCCTAAAGTCATGACCTTTGATAGTGTGCAGCTTTCTATAATGCCTTCATCTGATGCAATGGTTCTACTGAGAGGAAGAAGAAAGAAAGATTATCCGGCAGAGGAGGTTGAGATCCTCAAGCTTTTTGAAGAGAAATTGGGACGGTTGAGCTACGGTCTTTGGGTGGTGGGATCATTGCTTTCAGAGCTTGCAATACCGCCTTCTGCACTCTTTGAGGCTGTGAACAAAGTTCAAATTGAAGAGCGTTCAGCATCGCCTTTTCTAAACGCAAACGATGAGCAATATTGCAAATCTAATCCATTTGTTGCAAAGGTCTTAGCTTTCAGTTTGGCTGTTTTGGAGCAAGCTGAAGGAAACAGAAACCTTCTCTCATTGAAAATGCTACTCGTGGGAGCTTGGTTTGCTCCGGTCCCTATTCCGGTTAATCTGTTAGCTGCAGCGGCTAAGAACATGCCCACTGGTGGAAACCGCTTCAGCAAATGGAACAAATGTTTGAGTCACACATTTGCTTGGTGCGGTGGTTGTGGTTTAGGACGCAGAAGTGAAGAGGATGCTGCCTTTTTACTAGTCAGATTAGGACTAGCAAGGATAACAAATAGACAACCTGGATGTTGCATTCAGTTTCATCCGATAACTCAGACTTTCGCGAGGAGACGAGACTACATACTTGCACCCAAGGCAACGGTTCAAGGTGTGAGGAAAATTGATAACCCGTTGTTGAATCTTGATCACCTATGGGCTTCAGCTTTCTTAGTATTTGGGTTCAAATCAGAACCTCCTTTGGTGCAACTACAAGCCATGGATATGGTACTTTACATCAAGAGAACAGCACTCCCTTTAGCAATCACAGCTTTCACAACCTTCTCGAGGTGTAACTCCGCACTAGAGCTCCTAAAAGTATGCACCAACGTGTTAGAGGAAGTGGAGAAATCATTTGTGTCTCAGATACAAGATTGGCGTCAAGGCTCACTCTGTTGGAAGAAGAAGACCAACAAGAAGGTCGATGAATACGTGTGGCAAGATGTTACATTGTTGAAAGCTTTATTGCTGGAGACCAGAGCGAAGCTGCTGCTACGAGGTGGGCATTTCGATAGTGGAGAGGAACTTTGCAGGACTTGTATCAGTATCAGGACAGTGATGCTTGGTCATAACCATGATCTAACTTTGGCTGCTCAAGAAACACTAGCAAAGTTAGTCAGAATGAGAAGCAAGATATGAACACCCACGAACATTTCTCCCGGTTATTATTTCCTTATTACTCTAATCTCAGTTTTGTTGAAGACAGCAAATTATGTAAACGGGGACTTTAAACTAGTTAAGAACAATCTTATTCCTATGTACATTACCCACTCATCTCCTTTAGATCATGAATCATTGCAACTTACTGAGAGTTCTTTACAGGGTGTAGATGAGTCAAATAACTTACTAGGGAGAGTCTTAAGCAGTAACCAACATTCAACGCAATGAATTCTGAAGCTGAATCCTTTTACCTGATAAGTTAGCCAATCAAACAAAAGAGATAACACAATCTCAGTAACAAACAGAAATGAGAAAAAGGACAAATACTCGTGTAAAGAAGTGGGACCTAAAGACAAACACAGAAAAATATGTATGGGTGTGTGTAGTAATAAAACATGCAATTTAATCAGTGTCTGCGTTTTGCCAACAAGTGTCACTCTCCCGTCTCCTGTTACTGGTCCCGGAGTTACACTGCTCAGTTTTGTTTCCTTTTCAAAGGACTTTGTCATACAAATGGAGCTAATAAGGTTGTATCTGGTTTTGGTTAAACCCAAGTTAGTCAGAAACCAACAAAGCAAAAGCAAGATTATTAAGGTATTGAATTGACAATCAAGAGAATATATATGATCTGACTCATATAAGCATTTAACTCAATTTTCTGCTGTTTGGGTCCCCTGAACTCTCTCTTGAAGCTTTTTAGTATAGAATAACTTACAAGACAGTCAAACACTCAAAAGCTGTTACAGTAAAAGACTACAAGATCTACTACTTTAAAACAAGTTGAGGTCTCCAGCATCATGACAAACCTAAAAAACTGCTCACAACAAGTGGGTTTTGATACATTGTATCTTGAAACAATCAGAGGTAAGATTTGAGGAAAATGAACAAAGCAAGTTGGGTTCTTTACTGTTTTAGTAATCAATCAAAAACAAGAAACTATTCATTCTTGTCTTTCTGATTACACACCAACACCAACACTAAAAATCAGATTTTTAGATCATCAAATTCAAATTCACAACACACAAATCACAAGAAAACAAACAATGAAGTAATTTTGAAAGAAGCAAAAAAAAAAAAGTTAAAAAAATGGTAAAAAACCAAAAATTTTAACATCTCTCACAAGCAATTGGGGTAAAAAAAAAAAAATTACGGCAAGAAAGAACTATCGGAAAATATCACCGGCGATTAGAACCGATCAAGCCTCCGGTAACAGCATCATCTTCCTCAAGGAAACGCTCATCGGAGTTTCGAATAACGGAGTAAATAATGCAAAATAGCAATCCAACGCCAACACCAACCGCCAAGTTCACGGCGGAGCTAGTGAACCACACAGCCCAAACGGAAGCTAAAACAAGAAACACAACCACCGTACGATCACCGACCTGAAAGCTCCATAGAATAAGAGGATCTTCTCTAAAGAAGTGAAAGAGAAGCCACAAGGAGACGATCGTGCCGACGACGATCAACGCGACGGGACTAGCTGTAATAAGAGCTAACGCGGCGCAAACGGCGACGACGATCGAGTAGTTGACGAAGAAGTAGTGGTAATTCGTTTTTAATCGGAGGAGAAGAGAGGAGAATCGCCACGGGAGAGAGTACTCGCCGGAGAAGACGAGTTCTGACCAGGGACGGTGGCGAGAGATGGTGGTAGTGAGGTTATGGATTGATCGGGAGATAACGTCGCCGGTAGGAAGCGGAATTGACGTGTAGGTTGTTATCGTCGGAGGAGGAGAAGGAGTCATAATCGCCGTTGAGAGGATTACATCCGGCGAATTTTCCGATTTGGTTGACTGGTTTTGACCCGACCCGAAATTGCCACCCGGGAATAAAAGCTTCGTCGTATTAACGACTTTTTTTAGTCAAACTACTACATCATTATTTGTACCAACCAATCTAATGTTGCCAGCTAATCAAATTAGAACACTTTTAAATAGTAATAATTTCGTTACAAAAACCCTAATTTTGTTAATTATTTTAACTTTTAACCACTTTTTTGTTTATGAGTTCCAGTTATGTTCTTTAAGTATTTATAGAATTTTTTACTCTTTTAACTTTGACAAATTTGGTTAGCTTACTGCTTAACATATAAAACATTGATAATGGCCAAAAGTTAAAAAGATAAACTATAAGTTTATAACTTTTTAAGAGTGTTTTGGACAACTTTTGGTGGCAATGAAAGCCTACATAAAAGTTACTTAATCTACTACACAGAGTGTTTTGTTATTTTCAAGTGTTTTGCTTTTTTTCTTTAAGTAAACAGTAAACTACACAAAGTCTCTCTGCAGAAAGAGATGGAAGCATAGTAAATGCCGTAGGGACATTCGGAAAATCTACATTAAAACCACTTCTCGGTTGCTTCTGCATAAAAGGTCGAAACTTTACGGTGGCTAGCTCGGAGAAAAGTACCTTGCATGATCAAAATTGTTTCTGAATGCTGAAGCTTGTGGTTGTGCTTGTGGTTGATGTGTTGACTCGAAATTGTTTCTTATATAGAGACCTGTGTGGAAGTGTAAGCCAGTTCCAGCGCAAGGAGGATCAAGAAACTGAGGTAGGGTTGGTGTTATGGTAGACTGTGACGCTTCTTGATCTGTCTCTCCTTGGTTCATGACCATCAAGTCTTTTCCCATTAACCGTAAAACCGGGTTAGAAGGACTTGGAGGCACAGCGGCGTTGAGATTCGTTCTGCTGGAGAACTTACTCTGAAGATCTGAATCTTGTTGGATCTTGTATGGAGACTGCTCAAATGGATGATTTGGATCCACTCGTGTGGGTGATTTTGTCAAGTTCATGGCAATTGACGAAGAAGCTGCTCTACGCTGCAGTAGATGAGATGCTTGATGATTGAGAGTAATGCCCTCGTACATTCTTTCTTTTCTTTGACAACAACAAGACTCATGTTCACTGTTTCTAAATCTTGAAGGTGTTGTTGTCTTGTCAATGGTAACTTGCTCGGCCTCAGCGATCGTTCCATGATGAGATGGAACACAAAAGCTCATTGGGGTTGTTGAGTAGGAGGAGGACACAGGAATGTCCGGAGAGAAACTTTCTTGGATAGAAGAAGATAACTCCGCAGGAAAATTCAATCTACCAGGTGCAAAGTTTGAAACTGCGGAAACAGGTGATTCAGATGAGTTTCTGTCAAGATGATCCATGGAAGATTGGATTTGGCTTGTGATAACCGACGAGTTCCCAAGATTCTCATCAAAACCCATATCACGAGGACTTGGTAAAAACGATCCTGGAGGTCCTGGAATAGGAATAGTATCAACCTCTACAAATAAGCTTATTCCTTGTCCTACTTCAGAATCAAACCTCACATCCTCCTTGTAAGAGCTTTGCCCGTAAATCATATTCCCAACTTCTTTCGAGTAATACATATCTCGCTCGCTAGGTATGATTTCATTAGATGGTGGACTGTCTAACTGGTCGAACTCAGCACCAGTATCATCATCGGTTTTGTCCAACGCATGAGCTCTTCTGTTATTATCTTCTTCCTCTTCACTATTTTCTTCGTCATCATCATTATAATCATCGTAACCACTGGATGAAGGATGTGATCTCAGTATTCCTCCATTATCACCAGAGGCATAATCATCATCTGAAAGCTCACGTTCTTGAGTCATTTCAGATTCCCATTTCCCTAATTCTTCTTCATCATCTTCTTCCTCCGAGAAATCCAACCGAGCTTTCTTCAACTCCACAGGCATAGATAGTCTCCTCCAGGCATTTGGTACAAATGGTGGTGACAACTTTCTCATGCTAGTTGCACGAGGAGATGCATCTGAAACCTCTACGGCATCTGAGCAGAAATTCTTAAACTTATCTTTTCGAATCGAAGCAAGGGTCTTCTTCACTCGGAGAGTGTTTACATGAACTCCCTTAAGTGACCCCTCCTCCTTTTCTCTCATCCGGACTCTAAACAAACGACTTTGAGCTCTTTTACTCTTAGCTAAAGTCGTATTCTTTCTAGCAACTTCGCTTCCCAGCTTCTGTTTATTTAAAGGATATGAATCTGTGGCAGACAAATCAGTACCCCTCGACGCAATAGGATCTCCTCCTGACCATGTCACATCATCATCATCAGATGGCTGATCCTGCAAACTATAATTATGTCCTTGCTCATTTAGCTTCTTCGAAGTCATACCACGTTTTGCTAGCATTCGCTGATTATAGAGTCTACGATGACCAGTGCTACTACCTTCTCCAGTAAACCCTCTTTGATACTCCGGTATCTGCTGTACAAAGCAACGTACTGTTATTTTATGATTCTTGCTACAAAAACTCAACCAAAAATATGCAAAATAACTGACAGAGACCAATAAAAGTACCTCTGAAGCATTGGCCTTTTGATTGATTAGTTTAACAAACTTGTGAGGCTTCCTTCCTCGACGATTTTTCCTCAAGCATTTATTGTTACCTTTACTACCTTGGCTTGAACATTTGTTTTCACTGCTACCATCGTCGTGCTGCTCTCTCAACTGAGTAGTACAAGTCTTCTTCTCGCTGAACTCTGATAGAATCCGCAACTTTTGGCCCTTAGCATCAATATAAACAGGTCCAACGCCAACAGGTGAAACTTTCCGCTTCTTAGACACTTCAGACTTATCACCAACAACCCGATTCGTATAACTCAAAATAGAGACCCACTTTGTTCCATTTCTTTTATCAAGATCTTCTAATGTGTCTTCTTTCGCATAAGCGTAGATATCAACCATCGTTTTAACTTTCACCCGTGGCTTACTCCTAGGCTTGCTTGGCTTACTACTAACAACCGGTGGCAATGCTGAGTCAACAGACAAACACTGATCAATGTGAGCATTCAAAGTGGTATTAGAAGCTGATGAGAAGGTTTTGCAAATAGGACATGTCTTCGAAGCCATTATTGATTCAGAAGTGTTCACAAGACCGCCGCCACAACTATCTTCTTTAGATTTCATCATCCCTCTTCCACACTTTTTACTGTGGTGGTTGCTTTTGTTACTTGTAGTAGCTACTACTATCTCTACTTCAGACTTGGAAACACTTGTGCTCGGAAACAAACCATTCTCAATGATTCTTGATTTGCTACAAACTCCTTTATTACTAGTCTCTGCTAATCTCTGATTTAAACCAAACTTAGCCAAGTCTCTTCCTTGATGAACATAAGATGCGATTTGCTTTCCCGAAGATGAACTAGCCTTGGTCTCAAGCTGATTACTTAAAGTGGAAAATCTCTGAAACGGTGGCAAAGGATCTGTTACGCCATGAGTTGAAAAAAGATTAAGACTTTTTGAAGAGAATGGCCAGTTGTTCTTGATGTTGTTCTTCCGGTTACTATATGCGTAATCTCTGCAAAGCATCAACAAAGTTGATTACTTGAACTCTAAAGATACAAAATTTAACATCACTTAAAACTCAAAAGTAAGCATATTTAAGGAAACTTTGAAAAGTTTGATGATACAAAATCATAGAAGGTGGAAGTTGATTTCTGACCCATTAATGACTACAAGGAAGAAAGAAGAAAAGATCGAAACTTTTCGATCTAGACATGAGTGATGAGCTCTCTAAGCTATGATTTGACACTGACCGACCCATCATGAAATCGAGAGACTTTTTTGTTTTTTTAACCATATTGGCGAAGAAACCCAGAAAGAGATAGATTCAGAGGAGAAGAAGAAAAAAGTGAATTACCTGATGGAGAAATTGGAGAGATGGGATTGACCTAACTCATGGGAAGAAGTGGTGAGATGTAAGAAATGAGAAGAAGAAGGAGAAGAAAAAAGTGGGTCATTTGGTGGGTTCTCAGTGGATAAGAACATTTGATTCTTCCACTGTTACTATTTGCCTCTTCGTTTCCCAAATACTTCTGCATAACACCAGATCTTTATCATCCACCTTTACCCAAATCTAAACAACACTCCTCCTCCTGCAAAAACAAAACACCAAGTACACATGTTTCTGATGAGACTTTGATTTGATGATCATACTTACAAGAAACATTATTTCATGTGGAAGGAGTCACACTAAAGTAAAATTAGGATTAGTTGGTAAAACATTTATTTAACTTTGATTTGATGAAGTGAAATAAAATAAAAAATCTCACAAGGAAGGAAACAATTATTCGCACGCAAAAAAAAAAAAGTTTCAGTTTCCAATCTGATTCGAGAGTTTATTTTATGTTGAGTGATCATAAGAAAAAGCGGATTAAGACATGCATAGATAGATGAAGAAGCTACCAAAAATAGAATAATAATAGAACAAAGCTAAGATGAAACTCAACTAGTAGCTAGTAATTTACAAACAATCTGATGGTGTTCATACACTTCAATAGATCATAAACATTTTGTAAGAAGAAAAAAGAAATCAAGAAACGAGGTAGATTCTTGATCAGCAAACAAAAGACTGCAGATGGATACTGAAATCAACAAGAGATGATATTTATTATACACACAGATAGAGAAATCTGAAAAAAATTGATTTCAAGAACCCATTTCAAGAACCCATTTCAAGAACCCAAAACATAACTATATAAAAGCCAAGATCGGGGAGAAAAAAAAAACAGTGATATTTACTAGTTAATATATATACATATACACACATACCCATCTCGCAGATTTGGATCTTGAAATTATATATATATAAAAAGAGAGAGATCAAGAAGTAGGAACAAGAATAACTAAATCCACAAAGTTCAAAACCAAGAATGAACAAGAAGAAGAATAAGAAACTGAAGATGGATTTGATAAAACGATGGGTAGTATCTACAAACACCTTAGATTGTTTTCTTGGCAAAAGAAGAAAAAAATGGCTTCCTAGAGAGAGAGAGAAAAGAGAGCATTGAAGAGAAGAAAGAGATTGAGAGAGAAAGAGAGAGAGAGAGAGAAGAACCAAGCTACACTATACAATAAAAAAAATTTGGTGTTCCAAATAAGTCCACATACGTATTATCACTAAATGTGAATAAAATAAAGAAAAACAAATGAGTGCAAGAAGGAAAAAAAAAAAAATGAAAGTGTCCACACTAAGTTCAATTATTATCACACTCCACCACCATCTTTATTTCTTTATTAATCATTTTTTTTTATTGTATGTAGATTTGGTTTAGTTAAAAATTTTAATTTTTAGGTTGCTAGTAGCTACATTCTCTTATTCCGATAAATGTAACTTTTGGCTTTACCATGTAAAAGGGGTTGATGTTAAACCTATCATTTATCGCATTAGATTGTGACCTCAGAGATTGTTATTAGAAAGGTTGGAATACTAATCAACTTCTGAGACAAAAGAAATGAAACATGCAATAGATACTGAAAAGAAACTAAGGTTATTAATTCATAAACTTGGGACGATTTTGGCTTTTACTATATCCTATTTTTTCTATTAGATCTGAAAGTAAGGTTAATAGGTGTGTAATTTTTTCAAAACTAAAATCATCCCAATAGTTCATTAATTAACAGACGATTTATCAAAAAAATAATTGTGTTATTACAATATATATATATATATATATGAGTAAATTATTTTATTAATTCGAAATGATTTTCAGATTGCATAATACTAAACACAAAATCCATAGTTTTTAATAATATTTTGAGGAATTTCAGTTAAAAAATCATCTCAAGAGTTATCAAAATTTCAAGATCCAATTATAAAAAATAAAATAAATAAGCTCAAAAAGAAATTACCAAGTAGCAAATGGATGTGGGATCTACCAAGCAGACAAGCAAGCGACACGTCGCAATCACATCAATCTTAAATAAAAATAAAAACTAATAAAAATATCTTGGGGGCCGTTGTTCCTCCACTCTCTCTATTAAATTATTCATTCTCTTTTTTTTTTTGTTATTATAACATTTTTTACTATTTTTACTTCTTTTCTTTATCCGAACGAAATCATTTTGTACGTCCAATAAAAATCTTATTTACTGATGATATTCGTACAAACAACAAAGAACAAACTCAAAAGCTCTCTCTCACAGAAACGCGTTTTAGATAATATCGGTCACTTTGTTTACTCACACGCGCATCTTACACATAGTATAAGATACTATAGTAGTATATGTAATTGCATTGATATATGTTCCTATCCACAACCAATACAATATTAAACTTTATTCTATTTATGTTTTGATAACTCGATTTAAACTTTTAGATGGAATAAAAGAAGTTTAAAAATTGTTTATGTTATCTTTTGCCTCTTCGGAGGATTTTTATGATAGAAACTTATGAAATCTGATATATATTTCGGAAAAAATTTAAATAAGCAAGCATGGGAAAAAGCATGAACGCAGAAATATACTTAAACAAAGGTATGAGTATGCAAAAGTGGTGTATATATATACTACAATATAGTTGGTACGTTGGTTCGACGTGGACGAAAGAGATTAACCCAAATCTTATTTGTGTCATGCATGCATGTATATGCATGTGCACAGTCTTTTAAATTATTTCTGCCATACCGTATATATGTATGACTCTTACCTATATTCCTAGCTATCTACTATATATATAAGGAAGAGATAGAGAGAGAGAGGGAGAGGGTTTGAATCAATATTTGGTTCGAAATTAGCATATATATGTTTCGCGTAAGATCAATGTATACAAGTTTGTGGTGAAGTTCTTGTATGAATGTCACGTTTTTGTGGTAAAAGATGGGGTTGCATGTTACAAATAATTAGAAGACATATTCGTCCTAAATTCAATTCTAATGCCTACATGGACGAAACGCCACCATCTCAAAGGGTGACCAAACGTAATGTCATTGATGTGATTTTCAATACTTACAGAGCATGAGATTTCAATAATCGTACATATATATATATATAGATTAAAGATCTCCTAATGTATTATCACTGATGTGTTGCAAATCTTTCATAATATGGTGTATGGAATCTGAAAGTTACATATATGATATAATGTGGAACTCGTGAAATATATAAAACATATATAGTATAAAATTTAAATTATGTCATGGTGCCATATTAATTTAATAGCAACGAAATGTGCACCAAATAAATTTATATTAAAGTTCTATTATATCATATGTCTCGTGCTTTTGAATATGCTTAGAACAACGCGCGATTTAGCGCTCTTTTTTTAATTGTGTAAATCTACTACTAATGGGAGAACCAAAACCAACATTTCTTCTCTTTTTTAATTTACGATCTTTCACGCCAACCGCTAAGTGACCCGCTTTAAATAACATCAACACAAATTCTTAAATAAGTGGTTTACAAAATTATTATGGTTAATGGACATACGACTGCTGCATTCTTACAATTAATTTTTGTTTTTAAGTTATTTTATATACTATATATATATAATATCTATTTCAGAAACGTTAGATGTCAAAAGAAACATCCTAAATATTATTCTTTTATCAAAAATAATTGAAAGCTTATTATTGTCAAAAATTTTGGTTTCTTTCTATATCTATTATGAGACGCCAGACTATATATAAGTATTAATTTAATGTTTTTGAGGTTTATTTTGTGACAAAAAAGGTCCATTGACCATTGTACATAAGAAGTTATTCGTTTTTATTGTTTGTGTGCACAAAATACATAAGCTAAATTAAGATCAAAACCTTGCATATTATGGATTTTGTGTTGTATATTGTGTTTTCTACTATATGTAGTTAAACTCATACATTAATACGAAAATGATGATATTGTAAAATCAATTTAAACAAACAAAAAATGGTTTTAAATTTCAAACTAAGTCATTTTGGATGAACCTAATGATATATAATTATAGTATATATTAACAGATCAGGTATGATCAGAGTCGGCCCTTAGACACAGTTGGAAGAGGTAGGTACTTGTTAGTTCTTCTAAATTATTGTTAAAAGACCATATCTTCGGAATTTCTTGATACTGCATATCGTTTAAATTTATAGTTTATTTTTTTTCATACTAATTATATTTATTGCTTATATATGTCGACTAAACATTTCTCTCGATGGAAGTTAGCTAGCTGCCAACCTGAATCTTCATTATTAATTTTGTCGGCGCCTAATTTTAGTTATTATACAAAATCTGATACTCTATAATTTTGTTTACAAGACTAAAAGAGAACTTTCAAGTTTTAGATGTGCTGTTATGTAATGTTGTTATATGACTTTTATAATGTCGTAATTAATTAAGTATTACAAAACCTTAAATATAGGAAAAAAGTTGGCCATCTAACTAAATATAATTATATAAAATGCTTTTTCGTCAATATGAATACTTTTTATATGTTGACCAAAGAAAAAACTAGCTTTTAAGTATTCAATAGTGTGTCAACTTTCAACTTTTTTATCTCAAACGGTCAAATGTTGTCACAAGTTTCTTTTTTTTTCTGATAAAAGGCTTTCCAAGTTGCCACAAGTTGTAATTATATAGGAGTTAGTGGGAATTTCAAAAACTATATAGTTGAATTTTAGGACCAATGTTTCCTTTGGGTATAGTGGACATATATCTATACCTCTCTTGATGCAGGAGTATCATCAAAAACTAATATAAACACAGTAGCATTTGAATTTGGATCTAACATCATCGTGTAACATTTTTCTAACTAATTGAATTATCGATGCATGCATGGATCATTTAACAGTATAGTTGACAAATTAGTTGCTTAAATTCTTCTTATGGATCGGAGAAAAATAACTTCAAAGGTCGGCCACTATTATACCAATATATATATATATGTATGTATTTGTAAATATTTGCATTCACTATACATACATGATGCAAACACAAAAGAAGACAATACACACATGCATGATGGAGTAAGAAGCATATGATAATAAGCAAATAATTTTGAAAATGCGCATGCAATATAGCCGTTGTGGTTGTACTCATCTCTACGCAAGTATTTATTCATATTTTTCACTACATATATTTCCCAATTTTATTCAAATTCTCTTGTAACAAGAAAACAGCTCATCTACACTAAAATGCAACTATTTTTGTTTGTTGTTTTATATAAAAAAAACTTGTCCATCTAAATATATATGTTTGTAATAAAGTTCATATGTTTACAGTTCAAAACAAGGAATGGGTTAGGAAAAAAGAAAAAGAATTGCGTTATTGCGTATACATAATGTATGTCATGACGGTGACTATGATCTTGACTACCTCATATGATTTCAACCATATAAATTATATATCTAAATAAAGAGAAGCATCAATGATGTTAACTCATATCAAAATTATTTAAAATTCGTTTTCATAACATTATAATAACTTTCATATTTTAAAATCTTTAAACCCCTTTGAAACCATTACAAAAGCAGGGTCCATTACCTTGGTGGAGTTCTCATATCCTAATGAGAATGACAATCTATCTCACCATTTCTTCTAAAGCAGCCCTTTTGAGATTCTCAACCTCTTTATATAACAGAGAGATACATGAGATCTTGAAGTTGAATGTTGATGAGAAGACTAGCTTCCTTGATTCTTGGAAATTGCCTGGACTTTGATCTGACATGCCGTGGAATATAGTAGCATCTTGGAGACAAGCAGAGTTCTTGATCAGAGATTTTTTCATGGAATGTTGTAGAAGCTTGTGCTGGGGTCGAAATATAAACCGTTTCCACTATAAGGACGATGAAGGACAGAAGGAGACACTTGTTGTGTCTTAGAGAGATCAAGAAACTGAGAGGTTGGTTTTGGACTTGATTCTTTGTGTGAAGGCTCTTCTTCTCTTTGGTTGATAACCATCAAATCCTTTCCCATTAGCCGCAACACCGGATTGGGATTTGAAGGAACCACCGGCACAGGCTTACTCAGGAAATCCAAATCTTGTTGGATCATGTGTGGTGGTGGTGGTGTCTCTTCAAAAGCTTTCTCCTTTCTTTGGCAACAACATGATTGATCATTGTCTCTGAATCTGGAAGGTCTCTTGTCAATGGTGACGATGTTATGAAGAATCTGTGTTTCAGGAGCTGCAAAGTTTGAAATTGCTGAAACAGGTGATTCCGATGAGTTTCTGTCAGTGAGATCAACCAGATCTTGTGAAGATTGGACTTGGCTTGTAATAACTGACGAGTTTCCATGATGTTCAACTGCATCAGTTGCCATATCCCAAGGGCTTGCTAAAAATGAGCCTGGAGGTCCTGGAATGGGAATGGGATCAACCTCCATAAACGAGCTGTCTTGTTCCGCAGTTTGGCAACCCGTTTTCTCATAAATCATGCTTTCAAACTCAACATCTGCATCATTAGAATTGTGCAACATATCATCATCTTCTTTGTTATTACCACTATCTTCATAGCTTTCATGATCATTGTCTTCCCCACTAAATGAAGGATTTGAGCTTAGTACAAACTTATCAGCTTCTCCATCATCATCATCCCAATCATCATAATCTGTCAGATCACATTCTTGAGTCATTTCAGACTCCCATTTCCCTGCATCTTCATCATCTTCATTCTCTGAGAAACCCAATCGAGCTTTCTTGAACTTCATGAAGCCTTTTGCCTTGGAAGAAAACTCCTTATCCACAGGTATTGAACATCTCAAGGGATTTGCTACAAATGAATCCCTTTCATCAATGCTTTTGTTCCTAGACAAAGCCAGTCTCTTTCCAGAGACTTGGCTCTCCCCACAAATTCTCCATGAGCCTTGACTATTTGAAGGAGAAGAAACTGTCTCGGACAAATCAGTATTCACATTACTTGGACCTCTTAGCACAAAATGATCATCTGATAATGAATGCCCATTCTCAGATGGCTGATCACAAGTTTTTGTCACATTCTTATTTCCATGTCTTGAAAGACGACGTTTTGTTATCATCCGCTGGTTGAAACTTCTACGCTGACCAGGACCTGAAGTTTCTGACCTCTCAAAGTCTTTACCTTCTTCAAAATATCCTCTTCGATAATCCGGTATCTGTTAACACAAGTGATTTTGTTAAAACAAACTAGTATCACATTAAGAGTATAGCAACAAATCAAGAACGGATCCTACAAATGCATAAATTACCGGAAAACAATGAGTAGTCGTATGAAAGCTTACCTCTATAGCATTGCCTTTGCCTTTTCTGCTTTGATATTTCTTTCCCGGGAGTTTTTTCCTAAAGCTTTTGCTCCCTTTACTTTCGCTACAAGATTTCTTATCACTACCATCTTCATGCTCTCTTGATGGATCAGAATTTTTCTCGCTAAACTCAGATAAAATCCGCAATTTCTGGCCCTTAGCATTAATGTAAACAGGTCCAATGCCAACAGCTTCTTCGTCAATGCGAACACGCACCACACTCCGCTTCTTTCCTTTGCTGAACACGTCAGGCTTATTATCAGAGATGACCCGGTTGGAGCAGCTCGAAATCATAACCCAGTTTGTTCCATTTCTTTTATCAAGGTCTTCTAATGTGCCTGCTTTAGCAGAAGCATAGATATCGATCATTGACTTAACTTTCAACCGTGGCTTAGTCTTAGGCCTGTTTGGCTTACTAATTGGCTGCTGCTGTTCAACCGAGTCAACTGACAGACACTGATCGATGTGAGCATTCAAAGTGGTGTTAGAAGCAGACGAGAAGGTTTTGCAGATGGGACAAGTTCTCAAAGCCATAGATTCAGAAGGTGAAAAGAGGCAACTGTGATCTTCTTTTGATCCACTATCCACACAGGCTCCAGGTTTCACAACCACCAACCCACACTTTTTTCTAGGATTCTTGTTAGCCATAGCTACTTGTATTTTGGATTTCGAACCACTCGCCAACAAACCATTCTCAAAGCCTTGTTTAGTAGTCTCCACTAATGTTTGATTGGAGCTAAGTTTCTCCGACTTTTTCTTGCTACTTATCGCTTCCACATTAGTTATGCTTAGCTTCTTCACTTGAACCGGTGGCAATGGATCACTTAAGCCATGTTTCAAACAAAGTTGCAAACTTGTTGAGGAGAAAGGCCAATTTTTGTTGATGTTCTTGGTTCGGTTACTAAATGCATAATCTCTGCGAAAACATCACAAAAACCAAATTATAAACCATTAGTACAACAAACAACCAGACAAAACAAGGGTACAGGCTTTAAAAAGAAAAAAACTTCTGAGAGACATGACATAACAAAGAAAAGTTTGTTCCTTTGATGATATAATACTGAGCCTCGTTCAGATCAACGCACACGGTATGGACCAACGGATCAAAGAAAAGATGTGAAGAATAGTCAAACAAAACTTAATACCAGTCACATAATCACAGAAGGTGAAAGAGAAAAATATATATATATATATAAAAAAAAAAAAAAAAGCTTCATGCTTTGAATCTGACCCATTAAGCAAAATTGAATGGATGAGAAGAAAAGATATGTATTATCGAAAGATCAGACCTAACAAGAAAGCTAAAGACTTTAGCCTAAAACAATGGTGAAAGAAACTGTTGACTTCTTCTTCCATAAAACCCCAACAAAATCGGAGAAAAAAAAAGAAACTTTACCTGATGGAGAAACTTGAAAGATGTGATTGACCTAACTCATCACAAGAGTTGGTCAGATGTAAGAAAGCAGAAGAAGATGATGGATTGTTTGAAGGGCTTTGTTGATCAGTGGATGATAAGAACATTTGTTTCTTCCACTGTTACTATTCACTTCACTTTTAACCTTGTCCCTGCTCTTCTGCATAACACCAGATCTTCTTATATTACCAAATTTTTGTCAGCCTATGATACCTGAAATAGAGTTACAACAACAACAACCACTGTTAATTTTGAAGTCCTTGGTCTGAAGACACATGAATATAAGATCTTGCTTGAAAAAGAAAAATATTATTTCATGTGAATGAAGAGAAAACAGAGAATAAAATTAGGATTAGTAGGTGAGATTTTCAAGTATCTGGGTCGAATTGGTGAAGGAGATCACAAACAAAGAACAATCAAAAGATTGGATTTTTATTGTATTAAAAAACTACCCCTTTTAAGAAGCATCAGTTTCCAATCTGATTGGAGTGTTATTTTATGCACTTAAAACTCAAAAAGACATCACAATAAGAGACCAAATAGATCTCAAGAGTGTAGGAAACTGACAGTACTAACTAAAACAAAATATCTGGTGGATTATAAAAAACCAAAGATCATTCAGATTTTTTTCCCCAGAAACTATTTGAGATTAATAAAAAATAAAAATCAAAAACACAAACCCTTACAAGCTATTTGTAACATGAGATTTGATAAAACCAAACCAAACACAAATCTGGAGAGAAAAATTAAGAATCCAAGAAATATAACAAAACCCTTTTTATAATGCTATGAACAGAAGACAAAACAAAAAAATGGATCATAAAATACTAAAAACTTACAGAGGAGTAAAGATGATATGCATACCGATATGTGAAGAATACAAGTTTGGATCTTTGGAAATTAACAAAGATTAAGAACTAGAAAACTGTAAATCGTTGATACAATACAAGAAAAAAAAAAAAACAAAGAACTAGAACAAGAAGAAGAAGAAGAAGAAAAGAGTTTGTTCAATTAACTTTTCAGAGATAGAAAAATAAATATAAAGACAGAAATTGAATCACTAATAAATATTACACACAAACCTTTTAAGAGGATTTGATTATTTCAAAAATGGTTTTTTTTTTTTCTGGGCAGGAGAGAAAAGATTTTCTTAGAGAGAGAGATGAACAAGAACCACGCACTAACACATCAAAGTGGTATCAGGTTCCCTAAGTATATTTAATAAACATACTGTTTATTAATAAATAGACTAAAGTTTTTAAAAAAGAAATGATTTTAGTATTTTCATTTTTCCTCGTCGCTGTTCCTTTCGTCTGTCTGTAAGTGAGCTGTGTGAATTCCTAAATAGTTTTTTTTCGTTTTTTCTCTTAATTTTTTTGCTTTTCTTTTTAATGCATTTGTTCGTCGTAACTATTATCTTATTTTCCACTTCTAGGCCTGAACTAAACAAGACAGTAGAGAGCTGCTATTTAGTATTTTTTTTATGTGTTTAAGAAATGGTTTCTATCATTTTGTTTCTTTTATACAAAAATGCCATAATTTTCCAAAATTTTTAATGCGTAATAAATTATGAAACTTTATCTATATATATCATATAGGAATGAAAATTTGAGACCATCAAATAGCAAATGATGATTTTTACATACATGTTTAGGTTGACTAACTGTAGTTTCGGGACAAAGTCTTTGGAACGAGACGGTTTGTAAACAAAAAATGATCGCATGCATTAGAGAGGATCGGATGACATTTCCACATGACATTAATATGATTTCTTATGTGATGTCGCTAGTTAGGAATATATGAATCTAGAATCATAGGTAATATATAGAAGATCTTTGAAAGATATTTAAAGTGGGAGCATATAAATTAAACGAATGGTTATGATATCTTGGGATGATATGGAGGTATATCGTTCAAAATATTCTCTCCAACGTTTAAGTTATAAAGACTGTCTAAGTGATCGAAGAATTTGGAATCATAGAAGAGACTTTTGATTTTAGACTCAATATGTTATTCAATGCATACCCATGAAAACATTATGTCCAAGAGTGTAAGAAAAAGGGATTTGAAAAGCTGGCTGTCCATATGTTTGTGCATTCCTAAAATTTACAAGCTATATTCTTAGTTTGAAAGCAAATAGAAGTTCTTACATGATCAATAGAGTATATAAACTTATGAGATATCTTATATATTTTGATCTTTTTAGTATAAATAGCCAGAATTATCGCAAATCATCAACATTATTAGAGGAATTGAAAAGAAAAAATATCATATAATAATGTAAATAAAGAAGAAGAGAGTGCCATTTTGTGGAAACGTAAGGGATAAACAAATGATGATTTTTAGTCAAACATCATTTTCCTCGTTAAGTCATATTCCATGCCCTATGGGACTTATTGGAGGTCCCATAATTCATTCCTTCGCTACACGACATTTTATATTTTGTGTAGTAATAATGAATGAAAAATATTTGAAAAGTAATGGATTGAAGCAAGACACCAAAAAATAAGAAGTAAAAAAAAAAAGGTTAGTATAGTTTCTTAATTGCAATGATAATTCACAAGAACATCCATTTTTAGCTTTTTATTAATAAGTTCCATCACAATTAGCACTTCCAAAATTCTTCAAAGATAGAGTAAGAAACAAGTGGTCGTAAATATAGATATGAATGATTTAGAATTTTCTTATTTTTGTCTACTAGAGTGTCATGTCATCCAAATTTTTTTAAAAAAATATTTCACTTTTGCTAAAATTCAAACATTCTACTGGTAAAATAAAAAAAAAAGCCAAACAGCATCAAATTATTATGTTATATTAAACAGAAAACATATCTCAACATTATTATTTTCACTTTTGGATTTAGAAGATTCGATAGATACAAAAATATGCTAGAAAAAAGTTATATTATTTTAATTTGAGGGTAGACTATTATTCTAGATACCATGTAAATGAAAACAAACAAACTAATGGTAAGATTTTTTTTTTTATGAAATGTCCACATACGTCAAATTATCAAATGGCATAGACATATGATGATGGTGTGGTCTGTCTAACTTTTTATGATGCTTTTATTTATTGTGACGGAACATAAATTCATAATTTATTTCTTATCCTTGACATATACTACTTTATTTATTACTATTCTTCTTCTCTTTTTTTTTTTTTTTTTTTGATAAATATTTATTACCATTCTTTATAATACCAATTTTTTGTTCTATTATTAACGGGGAGCACCGATTGTTCCGTACGTCTTCGATGTGTGTTGGTCGAAAAAAAAATGAGTGAACCGAAATTAACGTGACAAATAAAATCTGATCTTATTTTGGTTCGGTATGAATTTGATTATATTCAATTGTTTCAATTCCATGAAAGTAGTTGGTCCACCACGATATGTATTCTTCTTTCAAACCTCATATTTGAAGAATTTTGTATTCACATTCAAGTAAATCGAATTTTTTTTACACTTGCCTATATATATTTACAACGATTCTGCGACATACTATGTTTTAAATTCAGTATAAATCATTATCGATGATCGAATATCTAACACTCTCTTTCTAGTATGAAATAAATCTTTGTTGTGTAATGTATACAAAACATGTATTGACTTTTTTGATCTCTTTCATTCATTCAATGAAGACGAAAAAAAAGTGCAATTATTTAAACCAACTTTTTCATTACCCATATGGATATGGTCCATATTTATTTATCACATGATTCACGTCTTTTCAAAGTTCACTAAAAATAGAGTATCCATTGCACTCTCTTACGTTTTTATTTTATTTTGTATGATATAATAATATTTAAGTAGATTGCAAGAAATTATTGTTTGGAAACATTAAGCAAGATGATTAAGAATTCGAATAAACCAGCTTGCTCCAAGAGAAGCTGCAGTGTCTTAGCAATATCGTGGATTGAAACAGTCTGATTCAAACGGAGAGTTCGGTCTTGGAGATCAAGACACCATCACTATCAGCATAAAGCCACTCTCCATCTCTAATCAAAGTTCCTCCAATATGAACCGGCACATTCTTCTCACCATGACCTTTCTTAGTAGACTTCAATGGGTTAGATCCCAAGGCCCTAACCCCAACATCGCAATCATTGATCTCATCCACATCTCTAACGCATCCATTCACGACAATTCCCGCCCACCCGTTGTTCTGAGCTAACTGTCCGAGGTTTCCTCCAACAAGCGCACATCTCATGCTTCCACCACCGTCTATTACTAAGACCCCGCCTTCTCCTTTTGTTTCTAGTTGGTTTCTGACGAGGACATTGTCTTCAAAGACCTTGAGAGTCACGATTGGTCCTGAGAAGCATCTTCTTTGGCCATACATCTTGAAGATTGGGTGGAGAGCGCGTAGGTCTCCGTTTGATATTAATTCTGCGTTGCTGTCACACGCTTCTGCAGTTGCAAATGCAGCCATTTGCGTTTGTGTGTTCTGCATTTGGAACCACAAGACAAATTAGAGCAGGTTACTGAGAGAAACTGATGAAAATAGCAAAACTATCTAAACATAGACAGGAGTTCTCATGCTCATTTGGAATTTGTCCTTCAACATGAACAATTAGGGTGATTCAAGATGCCAAAAAGGTATCATTATTGTTACTGACTCTAAGCAAATGCACTTGAAAGCTGATGACAAGATTTAACCAAGAAATACACAAAACTCAGAATATAAAGTTCAAGAAAAGCGTATAATGAGCCAAAACATCAAAGACAAAACGAGAATAAAAAGGCAAGCATATGATTTATCAACAAAAACATGTTCAACTCTTTGCATAAATCTTTTTATAAACAGAGCCACTCATATTATAAACAAAAACTTATGAAATGTAATCCCCTTAAAAGTTTCCAACAGTTGACTGAATTGATGACTGTTTGCTTGACTTTAAGTTAGATATTAAGTAAGAAGAACACAAGCTTTGGGTATTATCTACGAGGGTTGAGGCAGATGCTATAAATACTTCTTTCCCGGACTAGATACTAAAGATATATATGTACACACATACATACCTTTACTTAACCAAGAAAACAATGAAATATCTAAAACTCAAACCCATTTGTCTAATAAAACAAAGCTACATGAACCTAATAGTACTGAATTGTTTCTATTTTTGTCCAAAGCACAACAATTCCAAGTTAACTTATACGGCTGAAACAGTAATCAAATTTCACTAAACAACAACGAAATCTAAAGGAACCTTCTAAATATAGACTAACACCCTTGAAAGCAAACTCAAATTTTACTTAAAACCTTGAAAAAAACAGAACCTTTTTCTATAGAGTAATTTGTAAGGAAAGAACCGTTTCTAAGAAGCAAAACATCAAACACTTAGCATTCATCATAACAACTAAACCCATCTCAACAAAATCGGTATGGATTTTAACAAAATCAAACATTTTTCATAAGAGGAAGCAGAAGATTTACCAAAGGAAGGAGAGAGAGAGAGATTAGAGCTCCAAAGCTTTCGGCTTTTTGCAGAATTCTCAACGAAGATATGTACAGTACATGGATATATATACAATCGACCCAAGTAACGAACGGTGAGGTCAGCTTCTTCGTCGTGTCAGCCTATCCATTTACTGAAAAACAATTCTCATAGAAGCTTGTGCCATTAGAACCACTTGGTCCTCCTCCAATCGTTAAACCCGTCGGTGCGGGTTTTTTCAAGCCGACCCGCTTTTCTCGGATCCAGTCATTGACTTTTTTTCTTCTCAACTAATTGGTCGCTCATCGGATTAGTCAAAAAGACTCGAAACAAGTCCGCTGGGTCAATCAATATTCCAAATATTTTTCTTTCTATTAAGCTATTAACGGCCCTAATGGGCCTTGTGATATAAAATTTAAACCCAAATTTACTCAGTGGGGAGGAGCTACAGTAGTGATAATAACTGTGTTCAATCTTGGTTTGCGTTTGGATTCGATTTGATTTTTGGTTTCTTAGAATTTCTGGTTTATAAATAATAATACGAATATTCAAACTATTATATAGCCCTTATTAGTAGTCTCTATATAGTATTTGGATTTTGTTTTCTAAAAGCCCCATTTTTCCTCCTCGAAATATCAGATTAAAAAGATTTTTAAGAAGTTTTAAAATTAAATTTTAGTTTTCTCTTTATAACTCTTAACATAAACTAGAATCCACATACTGTAATTTGATGTTTTAGAGATAAAAAAAAAAAACTCATACAAATTTTTTTTTCTAACATTTAATTTACAAACGCTGATTTGGTATGATTTCTATTTTAGTTTGGATTTTAGTCAATTATTATAAATTTAGAAAAATAATTAGGTTTTTAGTTCAGTTTTGGACATCATCATAAAAATGTTTCGGATATAATCCATCTAAATCATACTATTAAGTAATTAAGGTATAGTTTTGTTTATAAATTGAATATCTCACAAATCGGTTTGGTTAGGACCGGACCTGTTTGAGTTTGAACACCTAAACAAAAACTGACAAGACATCAGAGCCGTCGATCCACTGTCCTTTCAAAGTTCGTTTTGCGGGTCCCACAGTGTCAAAATATAGAAAAATATCTTACAGAGGAAGAAAAAAAAAAATAGAGGGAAAGAGAGAGGTACACCACGCCACAACCGTGCTTTGTCTGTCACATGAGTGGTGTTTTTTCGTAAGGAGGTCACAGCTCCGTAACGGGATAAGTTGCGGCTCTTAAAAGGACAAACAACAACAACAAAAAAAAATAAAGTAACCAAAAAAAAAAAAAAAAGAGAAATTAAAAGAGGCTTGGTCAATGTCTCTTTTTTGACCGGGTTTTTTGGAATAAAAACTGCCTTCTCAATTTCCAATTTAATATTCAATTTAAGGTTATAATTAAAGGGGTCATTCACATTTTTATTAAATTAGAAACTTCCTTTATTATTATCTAAAATTCCCCTAACGCACGTTATTAGTCATTTGTTTTCTTCCTCTTTACTTCATATATATACAAAAATATGATCATATTTTAAGGAAACGTTAAACTTGACAACAAGATTAAAAAAAAAAAACAGATACCAACGTTTTTAACGTATATATCTTCCTTATTTTGTAAAAAGTATATTTGTCTGGCTCTGAAGTTCATCTGTTCGTTTAATGAGTTTTTTTCGTGTTTCATGGATCAGTTACAAGTTACTAAAGAGTTATGTCAGATTTTGAATATCTTGAAGTTCCCAATGGTTTTGTAAACGGATCTCCTTATTTTTGCAATTTTAGGTTCATATACGTTTCATCTCAAAAACCACATGCATGTATATGAGAGAACGTAACATGTCTAAATTTCAAATTGTTATTGTTATACGTCTTGTCGATTGAAGTTGAAAGATTTGGTTGCCATATAGATCTATGTTGCGTCTTTAGTTTCCTATTTTAGTCTGAACTACGAGTGTTTCCACTAAACTATCATGATTTTGGTACGTAAAAACAAATATTATTCCCAAAACAACTAGTTAAATACTTAAAAATATATCTATAGCTCACAGAAAATAATTCTAAAGATGGTCACTGTTGTCAGATGACTTAAAACTGATTAACAGTTACATGCACAAACATTTTGTTTTGAATGAAAATACATAAATGTGATGCTAAAACAATGTGAGTAAGAAGATTTACTTTCTTTCCATTATTTTATTATTTTTGAATTTAAAAATTTTATTTCAAGAAAAGTAAAATAATTGATCAGAAAAATTGACTTATTTATTTTGTAAATGTCGTCACAACATCATGATTCGAGCCTATGGTTGACGAAAAAACAATGGTAAATAATTCGATTAAAAAGTGTAGTTTTATAGTTTGTTAATATCGTCACAACATCATTATCCGAATATGTCGTTGACGAAAAAATAAAACAAATATATTATATCTAAACGTGCAATTTATTTGTTTTGTTAGTACACGAGTATGTCGTTGAAGAAAAAAAAATAATATAAATCAATAGATTGTAACGTATTTATTTGTTTTGGTAGTGTCGTCGTAACATCAGAATCTATCGTTGACAAAAAAATAATAGTAAATTATTGGATCATAACGTATTTATTTAGTTTGTTAGTGTCGTCATAATATCATTATCCGAGTATGTCGTTGACAAAAAAAATAATAGTAAATCGTTGGATCATAACGTATAACCTAATAATTTTATTAGTGTCGATATAACTTCATTACCGAATATATCGTTGACAAAAAAAATAATAGTAAATTATTAGATCAACACGTATAGCCTAATAATTTTATTATTGTCGTTATAATATCATTACCCGAATATGTCGTTTACAAAAAAAAATTATAGTAAATTAACATTTATAATCTGATAATTTTCTTATTATCATTGTAACATCATTATCCGAATATGTCGTTAACGAAGAAAACATTAGTAAATCATTGGATCAAAATGTATAACCTAATAATATTATTAGTGTCGTTGTAATATCATTACCCAGATATGTCACAAAAAATGGTAAATCATTGGATCAAAAAGTACAGCCTAATAATATCGTCCCAAACCTCATCAACTGAATACATTGTTGACAAAAATAATCATAACTATAAAAATATTTTTAAATATCATAATAAATTTACTTAAAATCATTTTAATTTGTTTTGATTGTAATATTTTAAATTGTGAAATTTAATTATTTTTTCTCCAAAATACCTGTACTTAAAAAGATATATATCAAAGGTGACAATATTTTGACAAAATTTCTTCTTTTAACTGATTTTTCATAGCATAGTTACTACACACAGAGACTATAAATAGCTTACAGATTAGATTTTCTGTTCCACAAATTTCTAACCAATGTGACCCCCTTATAGTAAAAAAAAAACAACAACCTGCTTTATCTGTAACTTTTTATATTCTTGTACTCAAAAAGGATAATTTAATATTTTTCATCTTTCCAACCAGTTTTTGGAATTTCACATGAATCAAAGCAATCATACAAGACTATGTTCACTGTAACACGATTACTACTAAAACATACAAATTATTTTTCATCCTAAATCCGGCATGTAGCAAAATAATTAACATATTGCCAATAAACATTTCCCGTTTTAAGAAAATTAATTTTATTCCTAATAATAACCAATCCGCAAAAAATGAAATTGGAAGAGAAATTAATGTGAAAAGTTGGCAGATTGTAATTCGTTAGAGATCACCTGTGTTACACCCCACGGTAGTCCCCTCACTTACCAACCGTCGATTATATTCTCTGAAGTTTTATTAGTTCACGTGGCGTTATACAATAGGTTAAATTCAATAGTGAGAAAAAACGCTTCGTGTATAATCTCCCCCATCATCATCATCATCAGCTCCTTCACCGTTCCTCCCTCCTCCTGCGTAAAACTTTTTTATTCCTCCCTCTTCTTCTTCTTCTTCTTCCTTAGTTACAAATCGATCATAATGGTCTCATAATCCTCTCTCTCTCTCTCTATCTTTTTCTGTATTTCTCACTTTCGAAGATTCCTTTTCTCGCCCACAAACCAAAATCTTTTTTTTTTTCTAATAGTAGAATTGAATTCGAAGCATAACATACATACGGGAAGAAAATGTTGGAACTTTGTTTCTCGTTTCGATTGTGAGAAAAAGGAGAATAAAATTATTTCTTTCCTCGTTTAGGTGAGAGAGACAGAGAGAGAAGTTGTTAAAGTTTGTATTTTTATTTTTCTGGGTTTTTTTTTTCGTGAGACCCAGAAGAAGAAAAGAGAGAGAGGAAGAAGAAGGAGATGGTGAAGAGGACACACTCTCTCTCCCGGTTGTGAAATAAGCTATCTTTTTTTTTTTTGTTCTTCGTCAGTGTTAAATTGGGATCCGGGTCGGGTGGGTTTTCGGGTTTGATGGTCGGATCAGAGAGCACAGTTGGATGTTAGCGGCGGAACTGAAGGTTTCCGTTTGCGGCTGCGGCGGCTGTGACGGTGTTTTTGGGTCGTGTTTTTCAATCAATCAGGTAAATAGTCACAATCGATTAGAATGTTTTCATCTTTAACTTAAATTCTGGATTTTGAACAAACTATGATTTGTTTAATCACATCTTTAGTGTTTTTGTTTTTTGCTTTCAGTCTGGTTTAAGCTATAATTATACGTTTTTTTTTTGGGTTTGCTTCTCTTTTATACTCATACATGGCTTGATGATCATTTTTTGTTTCTGCCAATGATTCATCTCCAAAATTCTCGAAGCTAATTCGTTAGAATCTAAAATCCTAAGTTTCGATTTTGTGAGATTCCATGAAAGTGGCTTAACGTGTGAAAAAGTAAAAGTTCTTCATTTTCTTATATTTTTCTTTTTTTCTTTTTTTTTTGTCCACTCTGTAAAAAGAAAAGTTTTAAACTTTGAGACCAAAGACTTATGCATGTGTTTTTTAAGCTCACTGGTTCACTGACGATTGTCCCAAATCATCTTTAGCTTGGTTATTATTGTTTAATACAAGAAGTTTTTGTCTTCTCATGTCTTCAATGTTGATTGTGATGTTTTTGTGATTTTTTTTTTTTAATCATGTGTTCAGCAGTTTCATCAAAGTTTGATCATAGACTTAGTCAAGTTCTTGGATCCTAAATGGCTGGTTTTGATGAAAATGTTGCTGTAATGGGAGAATGGGTACCTCGTAGTCCTAGTCCCGGGACGCTTTTCTCCTCGGTGATTGGAGAAGGGAATAATAGCTCGAAACCTGTTCTTGAAAGAGAGTTATCTTTGAACCATGGCCAAGTTATGGGTATAGAAGAAGACACTACTACTGGTAATCATAACAATGATTCTTCACAAACCAATGTTTCTCGAGGTGGTGGTCTCTGCGAAAGAATTGCTGCTAGAGCTGGTTTTAATGCTCCGAGGTTAAACACTGAGAGTATCCGCTCTAACACCAACTTTTCCATCGACTCTGGTCGTCGGTCTCCTTGCTTAACCATCTCTTCTCCTGGCCTTAGCCCTGCAACACTCTTGGAATCTCCAGTTTTCCTTTCTAATCCTTTGGTAAGATACAAGTTTGTTTGCATTCATTTAGATGTTATTACGGAGAGTTTGTTTTCTGAAATCTCTGTTGACATTGCAGGCACAACCGTCTCCAACTACTGGGAAGTTTTCATTTCTTCCCGGTTTTAATAGTAATGCATTGTCTTCCGATAATGCAAAAGACGAGTTCTTTGACGACATTGGAGCATCATTCACCTTCCAGTCTGTTTCAAGATCATCTTCCTCTTTCTTTCAAGGCACAACAGAGATGATGTCAGTTGATTATGGTAACTACAACAACAGATCTTCTCATCTATCCGCAGAAGAAGATGTAAAACCGGGTTCTCTAAACATAGAAAGCTCCAATCTTTACGGGATTCAAACTGATCCAAGTGGCCAGAACAAGACATCTGATGCTACAACAAACACCGGTCTTGGAACAGTTGATCATCAAGAGGAAGAAGAAGATCAAAGGCGTGGTGGTGATTCGATGGTTGGTGGTGCGCCAGCAGAAGACGGATATAACTGGAGGAAATACGGACAAAAGCTAGTTAAAGGAAGTGAGTATCCGCGAAGCTATTACAAGTGCACAAACCCCAACTGTCAGGTGAAGAAGAAAGTTGAAAGATCAAGGGAAGGTCACATTACAGAGATTATATATAAAGGAGCTCATAATCACTCTAAACCTCTACCTAATCGCCGCTCAGGGATGCAAACAGATGGAACTGAACAAGTTGAACAACAACAACAGCAACAGCAGAGAGATTCCGCTGGAACGTGGGTTAGTTGTAATAATACTCAACAACAAGGTGGAAGCAACGTGAACAATGTGGAAGAGGGAACAACAAGATTCGAATACGGAAACCAATCTGGATCGATTCAAACACAAACGGGAGGTCAGTATGAGTCAGGTGATGCTGTGGTTGTGGTTGATACTTCATCAACATTCTCTAACGATGAAGATGAAGATGATCGAGGGACACATGGAAGTGTCTCGATGGGTTGTGATGGAGGAGGAGGAGGTAGAGGTGGGGAAGGAGAAGGAGAAGAATCTGAGTCGAAAAGAAGGTTCCTTTTAGCTACTGAAACATCGAAGGAACAGTATATGTGACTGTTTTTTTTGACTCAAAAACGTTTTTGGTGTTTCAGGAAACTAGAAGCTTATGCAGCAGAGATGAGTGGAGCAACAAGAGCCATACGTGAGCCAAGAGTTGTTGTGCAAACAACGAGTGACGTTGACATTCTTGATGATGGTTATCGCTGGCGAAAATATGGTCAGAAAGTTGTCAAAGGCAATCCAAATCCCAGGTTCTTTATAAATCCTCATCTCCTCTGTTTTGGTTCTCTTTATACGTTCATCACAACGATAAAGACAGATTCGTTTTCATAATGTTTATGCAGGAGTTATTACAAATGCACAGCTCCAGGATGTACAGTGAGGAAACATGTAGAGAGAGCTTCTCATGATCTCAAATCCGTTATAACCACTTACGAAGGCAAACACAACCATGACGTCCCAGCCGCACGCAACAGCAGCCACGGAGGCGGTGGCACCAGTAACGGTAGCAGCGGTGGTACAGCCGCTCAGTCTCACCATTACCACAACGGACATCATCACTCAGAGCAGTCACGTGGCAGATTCGAGAGACAAGTCACGGCGACTAATCAATCTCCTTATGGCCGTGGTCCGTTTAGCTTTCAGCCACACTTGGGTCCTCCTTCAGGTTACGCGTTCGGTTTAGGACAAACCGGTTTGGCTAATCTCTCAATTCCTGGTTTGGCGTTTGGTCAAGGGAAAATGCCCGGTATGCCTCACCCGTATATGACACAACCATCGGTTGGGAATATGAGTGAAGCGATGATGCAGAGAGGGGGGATGGAGCCAAAGGCTGAACCGGTTTCGGATTCAGGACAATCGGTATATAACCAGATCATGAGTAGATTACCGCAGATTTGAAGACTCTTCTTCATTTGCTCTTGTCTTTATAATATAACTTTTATATTTCCTGTCTTTTTTCTTCTTCTTCTTCTTTAATTTTTATTGGTTTCAAACTTTGGGGAAGGTAAAGTAAAAAAGGCTGTTCTTAAATTTTCGATCCTTTGTTTTGTCCTCTATTTTATCTTATACTGAAAAAAGCAAAAACTAAGTCGAATCCAATAAGCAAATCCCCAAACGATACTTTCCCAACACAGATACTCTTCACATTATTTGGTTATCTTACCTTTTGAAGGAGCTATGTTAACTTGTTAAGCACGTGCACACACGCGTATGCATATATGCAACAGAAGGAGGACAGAAACCGAACTCTAAAAGCTGATGGATGTGACAAGAGACTGAAAGAATCGAACCTTAAACATCTTTCTCTACTAACAATAGAAACTTGATAAACATCAAACTTGTTCACAGAGAAGCAGATGTTTCTTATAGATATTAAAACAATGAAGATGATAAGTCATTTGCCTCGTTTAGTATTTGAAACTTTGTTATGCCGTCTTGAGTTACAGATTCTCCCAGAGGCAACGTCAACAATGCTTTCAGAAACCAAGAGAAGATCTTTTAGAATCTAGAATCGCTGGAAAGAATGGTTTTACATGAATGCAGTTCTTCCACCTCTTCGAGTGTTTCTGTCATACGCAGTGTTGAATTTGTCTACCATCTCGTTCATTGTGCTGCAGATTGAAACAGAATTACCATTCAGATGAACACTTATATCTTACATAATAGAACATAAAGGCCTAGAAAGATTGCAATTTTTTAAAGAAATTGGCCAGCCTAATAATGTGCTCTCAAATACTTTAAATCTGATGTTTCATAAGGTACAAACCTGGAACAATTTGTAATCATTGCTAAGTAAGTTATTAGTAATTTGTCGTTGTATTCCTGCAAAAAAAAAGGACAGCATAAGTTGAGAGACATTTAAGACAACAAGCTACAATAAAACGAATCAAATGCAAATCTAACTAAACTAACTCACCATTAAGAAATTATCTTGAAACCTCTCTGATTCCATGGCAGGCAATCTTCTTAGCAGGCTAGATACTTGTCTCAGAAGTGAGTTGTCACAAGGAATATCACCTAGACATAAGATCCCACGAGTCAGCATCCTTGGCACCTAGAGCAGTAACCTACACTATATGCTATCTAGATTCCTTGACTGGTGACATAAATGTCTTAAAAAATACCTTTCTGCATTGCAGCAAGAAATTGGTAGAGCACTCTGATTCTGCTATTAAGCATCTTGATAGCACTATGTATCCCAGTAAGATGAGCAGCCACTGCATACCAATGTCATTGACAAAATTTTAGATCGACTGACGAAAAGGATCATGATGAGTATGATGGACATAATAAGGCTCACACTGAGTTGCTGCTGAGCCTCCATCAGATGGCTTGAGATGTGCAACATGATCGACTGATATCCGTTCAGCTTCAACAGTCTGTTTGGGTTAACATCTCTAAAATCTTAGTCAATGTCCACATATATAACTTTGATTAATTACAGAATCAACCCTAAGGACAGACCTCGATTGTGTAGCTTGTATGAACGAAAATTAGCTGCGGAATCCCATCAATGACATGCAATTCTAATCAATGGAAAAAATAGAAAAATTAGGATCTTAAAAACATGCTAAAAATTTGCAAGTTAACAAAGATGAAGGCTTGGTAAGATATGTAGTAACTCTGTACTACAGATATACCTATACAGACATGCTAACATATCAGAACCCATAAATGTGTGCCGTTATATAATCTTAGCTACAAGTTATAAATAAGAGTAGTTAGAAACATATACCACTTTCATAGATAGTGACTGGAAGATCTTTCTGTGCGTGATTGATTGCCGGGTTTAAAAGGACATAAACAGGAGATTCATTGATATCCATCAACTGTCACCAAGACAGAGCAGACACAAAAATAAAAATCACCCTTCTTTCAGTACAACGTGAGACCAAAATCTCAATCTTACAAAACAACTAAAGAAAGCATTGGACTCACAGCTTTGTGGATATGCATATCAGATTCATCAGCATCACTTCCCGTAGAGTACCATCCCAGAATGTAAAAGTCAGGGAACACCTTCTTGTCTAATCAAACAAGAAAACTAAATCAATCAAGCACAATTCAAACTCTAAACACCAATAAAACTCTAATCTACACTTGATTCTACTATTTCAGCATATAAGTGAGAGAAGACAAAAAAGAGGGAGAGTAAGTAGTGAAGCTTACAGAGCTCTTGCTTCTTCTCGAGGAAGGATCTATCAAGGGTTTGAGTCAAAGGATCGTATAAAAGCTCGAAACTGTTGAAGATCTCAACAGTACGACCTCTCTGGACACCGATCACACATCCATAAACCCTAGGGTTCTGCTGGATCAATGCTTCGCCGTTGTTTGAGCCATGACCGCTAGCGCAGACTGAAGCAGGAGGATTGAGCTGAGTCTTAACCCTAGTGTAGTGATCCGATACGTTTACGATTACCAAAGGATGCAGCTTGAAAGTTAAACCGCTTGTTGACGAACGTGCCATTGTCGATCTCACCTCTCTCTCTCTCTCTTCGATGAATTTTTTGTTTTTGCCTTTCAAAGTTTTTTTTTTTTTCTTTTTCTAATTTAAAGCAATACGAATTCGGATCATAACTCGGGTCCTTGAGACATTAAACCGGGTCAACTAAATTGGAAATTGAGCTTTTACAGTATGGGCCGAGGTTATAAAAGTGGGGATTATAGCATTATGGGCCGAGCATACACGTGCAAGTCACATGATGTTTGTCCTACAAGTGATACAAGACTAAAAAAATCTACCTTCGTTTGTAACGATTGGATTAAAGAAGATAAAAATTAATTTTTTTTTTCTCTTAAGTGTTTCCATTTTATTGATGTCACAAAAAACAAACATTACAGACCCATTACTACAAACAAATACATTTCTTAAAAAACAAATACAGATAAAATGTTTAAAAAATACAGATAATCATAATGTACATAAAATTCAGTTTTTTTAAAATACAGTGTTTTTATTATTTTTTCACAATAAGAAAAAAAAAAACAAAAATGTGTTGTTGAGCCTAAAAATGTGTGTGGTGTGGATAATATATAAATAATAAAAATATATTATCAAAAAAATATAATTCGTTTTTGACTAAAACACAACAAACAAAAAAAAGACACCGCCACGAGACGATATAGATTGGGGGGATTTGGGAGGTGATGATCCACTCCGGAGGTCAGAGTAAACCATAGTAATAGTCTAGACGAGGGTGGTTGCGGTGGAGTTGTAGATAAAGACGTTGGAAACATGGCGATGAGAGACCTTGTTAACGGCGGAGCCGCCTGTGCGGTTCCCGGTTCTTCTTCTTCTTCTAATCCTCTCGGAGCTCTTACCAACGCCTTACTTGGTTCATCTTCCAAAACTCAGGTTAGCTTCCTGATTATACCGTATTGAATTTGAAGTCTCCTGATTTCAATTCTCTCGAAGTCGCAGTAGATCTCTTTTTTTTTCGTGGGGTTTTAATTGTTTTCTATGAAATTCAAAATGTTTTTGGTGATTTGGTTTCTAGGAAAGGCTCAAGGAGATACCTAATGCTAACCGTTCAGGTCCTGGGCCACAATTTTACTCTGAAGATCAACATATAAGGTCACTTCCTGGTTCTGAGTTAGATCAGCCAGGTCTGCAACCGGGTGCTCAGGTTATTGATGTGCAAAATTTTTGGTTTTGTTTTTATAGTCGTGGTGTATATTGACTATGACTGAGTAGACTATGTGACGGCTGATTGGGTTTTGCCAATTTTTACATTAGGGGGCAGAGTTCTTTCGTAGCTTCCGCTCTGTAGATCAAAATGGTCTGGGTGCTGCTTGGGATGAGGTACAGCAAGGTGTACCTATGCCTCCTATGGGACCTATGTATGAGCCTGTTCAGCCTACATTTGAAGGTTTGTGATTTGACTTCGCTTAGATATTGTGGTTTTGATGTTGAAGAAATGGTGATATCGTTTTCACTCAATTCATATTCAACCGAGAAGTACACAACATTATTTTGTAGGAAGAAAGTTAAGACAGTGAAAGTGTTATTAGTAGTTTAGTATATCGACATGAAATTTAGCATGGTCATTATTAACGAAACTTCCTCTCTACAACAGACTCCTATTTCTTCCGGATGGCTCGTTGTATATTCATAGCTCTGTCTTAGATGTATAGCAAATGTCCAGCGAGGCGTTCTCCTTGTGCTTGCTTGATTTGTTTTTTTGACATTGCTTATATATTGCAGGACCCCCACAGAGAGTTTTGTCAAACTTTTTGCACTCGTTTGTTGAGAGTAGCCGTGGTGGTATTCCGTTTCGTCCAGCACCTGTTCCAATTCTGGGATTGTCACAAAGTGACAAACAATGTATACGTGATCGTAGTAGCATAATGGCCCGGCATTTTTTTGCCGATAGAGGAGAGGAGTTTATCAATTCTCAGGTTTTCCGTTTATCTGATAGTTCTCCGTAGCAGCATCATTGTGTTATATGCATTCATCTTAGGTTTTAAGGGTCGAGTATATATGTTTCATATTTTGCTCTTTGATTGTTCATGCCCATCGCTTTGTCTAAATGAAGATCTATTCAATTATATAGACAAGTGAAATAACAATAAACTTTATGTCCGCCCGTCCCTTGATCATAAATTTACATCAAAATATAACATTTTGGAATGGCAACAGATGTAGCACTATCACATTTCAGAATCATCTGTGGTTCAGGGCTTTAGTTTATTGCTGTTGTTTTACTTGGTAAATTTTTCCTGTCTGGTATGGATTTTATTGCGACCATGCTAGCTGTGTAGTATTGTTAAGCCTTTTTATGCTGCTGTTGATCTAAGTATTTTTCTCTTCTCCTTTAATTTTCTTTGCTCTTCTCTTCTCCATTTCTTTGGCTGAATATTTTATTCTACCTTGTTTTTCAAGGTAAACGCATTATTGTCATCTTTAGATATCGACGAGGGTATACAGGCTAGAGGTCATGTTCCCGGGAGATTTCAGGAGCTAGATAATTACTGGAATGAGTCTCAAGCTGTTGTGAAACCTAACTTACATCCTGCTGACAGTTGGGGGGATGAATTTAACCAACATGGGACGTATCATGGTGGTCCTGATTCATGGGTCCAGTCTTTTGAGCAGCAACATGGTGTGAATGGGTGGGCCACTGAGTTTGAGCAGGTACTTCTACCATAAAAAGCTATATGATAGAAAAAATTTCCTTCAGTTGTTTGAAAACTTCTCTTTGATTGTCCATGCCAAACATATGTTTGATAAGCTTTCAATGAATATCCTGACAAATATAGGGCATTTGGTTTGGTGTAGCGTAGGATTTGATTTAGATCGTCCCTAGGGTTCAAAAGACGAAAGCCTGAATCTGTTGTGAATTTTTAGTGCTGTATTAGTCGTCAGTGTTTGACTCACATTTTATTTGCCAGCAACTCGGTTCTATGATAATTTATCATGTTCTTCTGAATATATATGGTGCCTCATCTTTTTTTATTTTCTTGAACTTTATAAAGGGTCAATCTCAATTGATGTCAAACCAAATGAGAAGTATGGATATGCAAAATATGGCTGCAATGGAGCAGACTCGTAAGCTTGCGCATACACTATCTCAGGATGGGAATCCTAAATTTCAGGTCAGTGTAGCCGAGCATAAATAATATATGTGCTTTCAAATTGAATTTCTTCATTTCTAAACAGCCTTTGATAGTATTATCAATCGCTCAGGCTGCAGTAAATTGTACTGTTGGACGACATATCTTTTTTACTAGGCTGTTCTGATCAGTTATGGACTTATGGCCATTGCTGAGATCTTTTACTGCAGATAGAAAATGTTTTTGTTGGGCTTATGTGTTGGTTTATGTGCTAGAATTTGATGGTTTCTGTAATTATATCACAAAATTATATTATGCTTTTCCTCTTGACTTCATGTGCGGGCTGTTCTCTTGAGATTTATGTAAAAGCTTGGCAAAATGTTTGGTAAATGCAGAATTCAAGATTCCTTCAATTTGTTTCAAAGATGAGCCGCGGTGAGCTTATTATTGATGAGAATCAGGTCAAGCAAGCATCAGCCCCCGGGGAATTGGCTACAGAATATGAACAGCAGTATCTGGGGCCACCAAGTTGGGCTGATCAATTCGCAAATGAGAAAGTATGTACTTATATAATTATGTATCTGTTCACTTTAGGGTCTTACTTGCCACTTTAGCATGCTAATGTAATTGATCTATTGCTATGCCTTTGTCTTGACTGCCTTTATATCCGCTATTGAAGCTCATGATGATAGGTTTAGTAATTTTGATGACTTTGTATTAGTAACGACTTTATAGTGGAAAAAGGCTTCCGTTTAGATCTTTCTTTGCTCAGTTTCCAGTGATTCCTTATAGTTACGTAATATGAAGTCCTGCCATGGTAGAAAGTATATTGGCAACGTATCATCTCTTTTTTTCTTTTTCTTTTATAAACCTTGCATCTGAAATAAGCTTATAATTTGGTGGGTTACAGCTTGCACGTGGACCAGAACAGTGGGCCGATGAGTTTGCTTCCGGGAGAGGACAGCAAGAATCAGCGGAAGACCAATGGGTTAATGAGTTTTCGAAGTTGAATGTTGATGACTGGATAGATGAATTTGCTGAAGGGCCCGTGGGTGATAGTTCAGCTAATGCATGGGCAAATGCTTATGATGAGTAAGTCCACTCTTCTCTAACTGATCTTTTATAAGTTCTCTCTTTTTTTTCGTTCTGCTTGTCCATTTAGTAATCCTTGAGGGGGGTGGGTAAGTGCAGACACGATGGTTTCTTTTAACTTATTTCTTACTTTCCCCCTCTGCATTTCTCTCTGGTTCCTTAATGCTTGCTTAAACGAACATTTTGCAACTATGCAACTCTTTGTTATTTCTAAATACCAGGTTTTTATATTTAACATTCGTGATTCACCTGTTTAGTCAAGGGATTATTTATGATATCCTAAATTGTATCTGTGGGGTTGAACAATGTTTATCCAACATGCATCTTCGACTTTCAAGTTCATCTAACAAAATCTGTGGTTCCCTAGGTTTCTGAGTGAGAAAAATGCTGGAAAACAAACGAGTGGTGTCTACGTCTTCTCTGACATGAATCCTTATGTGGGTCACCCTGAACCCATGAAAGAAGGGCAGGAATTGTTTCGAAAAGGACTTCTGAGTGAAGCAGCGCTTGCTCTAGAAGCTGAGGTTATGAAAAACCCTGAGAATGCGGAAGGTTGGAGATTACTTGGGGTCACACATGCAGAGAACGATGATGATCAACAGGTTAGTCATATTTATTTTACGTTAACAATTAATCACCTATACTTGTCAAAAGGAAGAGAATATTATTACGCAATTCATTTTTCAAAAAAAAAAATACCATTGTGGATGCACAGGCGATAGCTGCAATGATGCGTGCACAGGAGGCCGACCCCACAAATCTGGAGGTGCTTCTTGCGCTTGGTGTGAGTCATACCAACGGTCAGTACTTGCTATGTAACAATATGTGTTTGTTTTGGTCTTGTATCATGTTGTTCAATATGGAATACATGTGGTCATACATTCTCTGGAATTAGATAGGTACATAATATCATGTTCTCTGTAATTAATTACAGAGTTGGAGCAAGCAACTGCTTTGAAATATTTATATGGTTGGCTGCGAAATCACCCAAAATATGGAGCAATTGCGCCTCCAGAGCTAGCTGATTCTCTATACCATGTTGATGTAAGTGCTCTTTTTCTTCTAAATACTCCACAGTTGAATCTAAGTGGTTGTATTGAAACTCTAATTGCTTATCTATGTGTAAGCAGATTGCTAGGTTATTCAATGAAGCTTCTCAGATGCATCCTGAGGATGCTGATGTGCATATAGTATTAGGTGTGCTCTACAATCTGTCGAGGGATTTTGATAAAGCCATTAATTCCTTCCAAACAGCATTACAACTAAAACCAAACGATTATTCTCTGTGGAATAAGCTCGGTGCAACACAAGCCAACAGTGTCCAGAGTGCTGATGCCATATCTGCTTATCAACAGGTACTGCTCTAAGCACGGGAATCAAAACTTCTCTAGGTTTCATCTTTCTTCTTTCTGACTCTGTTTTTTTACTTGCAGGCTCTAGATTTGAAGCCTAATTATGTTCGTGCATGGGCAAACATGGGAATCAGTTACGCAAACCAGGTTTGAGTTCAGTCTCTGTTTCTTGTTTGATGATACTTGTGAAATGAAAAAACACTGAGATTAGGAATGCTAATGCTATTGTGTTTGTAATTGTTGTAACAGGGGATGTACAAAGAATCAATCCCGTATTATGTTCGTGCCCTTGCAATGAATCCTAAAGCTGATAACGCATGGCAATACCTGAGGCTCTCGTTAAGGTACGTATAATAAACTCGTGAACATTATTCTTTCCTGTGGATTGTTTCAAAGTGAGTTGAAATTTTGGTACTTTTGTTAAAACTTTTTACAGTTGTGCCTCGAGGCAAGACCTGATCGAAGCCTGCGAGTCAAGGAACCTCGATCTTTTGCAGAAAGAATTCCCGCTTTGAGTAGACAAAGGCAGCTGATTCAAACCATATCGTGAGATCGACCGTTTACAAGGCCAGATGTGAAAATCTTACAATTAAGTTACATCATTTTTTCTTTTAGTTTTGTAAAAGTAAACTATAAACCTTGGGTTGAATAAAAAAAAAATTCGCGTAAAATGTTTCACAATATGGAACTGATACATTCATGATGGCATTGTATAACGTATAGTAGTAGTTCAGTTCCTCTTCACCGGAGAGAATGAATACACTGATTTTTTGAATTTAGACGTGAAGTGACAGATACTTCATGCTTTGTTTCAGTACAACACTAATCTGAAGATCTGGTCCCAAAGCCAAAATTGTAGGAACATAAATCGTGGTCCTAAACACTTGTTGAATACATTAGAAAAAGTCATAAATTATTTGAATCGAAAATGCTGTACCTGTAAGGATCTTTTCTTCAATCATGGAATGATGATGTCTATGCACGCTAATCTCGCTTGTGTTTGTAAATTGTATGTATGGGTGACCTAATTGCATATTTAAAACGCAATGCATTTGGATCTAATTAGCTGCCACGCACTGAAAACTCTGTTGAACACCGCAAAAACGTGCTGATAATATAGAAGTGACATATGATGTTTTAATAGAGACGAGTGGTTTCTTCTATAATGTAATGAATGAGAGAACCCTAAGACCATAAAAAACCTAATCATTAAAAGCAATTAAAAAGAGAGCGGGAAAAAAGCTGACAATGAAGAGAATATAATCACATAACATATATATATATATAATATATTTACATAGATAAATTGTATATATATTTGGTTTCTGTGAATCGCGATGACTTCGATCTTTATAAGATGTGCAACGGTTGATTGAAAGAAAATTTAAAGGATGAACTCAAAACATTTTGAACTTAATTTCTTGATTCAAACCAAACATATTCAGTATCTTTTTTTTACTAGAGGTAAAGAAAATTCATATTTTTGGGGAGAAAATATTGTTTCTAGTCTCTTATTTGTTTAATGATTACTAGACAACAAATTCAGTTTGTATCAAATTAATTTTTTTACAAAACAACAAATTATGAAAAGAATTTACAAATGATGAAATTGAAACTTTAATTAAATTAAAATATAAGATTCAAACAAAAATTAGGGAACTTTTCTTCTATTTTAAAGTAGGATATTAAATTATCTATGGACCTAAGAAGACCATAGAAGTAACAATCATCAAAAGTAGGAAGAAGGGATCGGAGAAGGTAGGGGACCATAAACATAGTGTAAATAATAATAGGATACACTTTATTTATACAAGACGTAGCAGAAGCAAACAAGCTTGGCTTTTTTGAGTGGAAAGAGACGTCATATATTGCCATATCCTCGACAAATTGACTTGTACCAAAATGGGGTCTCTCGGATAGCAGTTACCACAACGATATGTCATCGTCCCAAACTTAAGAAAATCTTATTCATTATTACCGCTTCCTCCTTGAGAGCTACATAAATAGAGATATGTTCGTTGGTCAAATTTTGTAGTTGACATTTGATCATCATAGTCCAGCTGGATCAGTTGGGAAGATGAGTTTTTGTTTTGTAAAGATGAATAGTAAAAAAGTTTAAAGGAGTTTGTTTCTCTATACATATGTCCTTGTTAACTTCGGTTTGAGAATGCATTGTTTCTTTTTGTTATTAAAGGGTAAACTGAATGCATTGTTATGTGCATGAATGCATTGTTATGACAGTGGTTATGTGCATGCATGCAAGCTTTAACCGTTAAGAAATAGCTAACATTTTTGTTGTATTCATAATTGAGTTGACAAACAAAGTTAATAATGTCAAAATTAAATTCATTTTCTAAGAGATTATTTTTTTCAAATCTTACAAATGATGAAATTAGAATAAGTTATGGTTTCCTCTTTCCTTTAATTTTTGTTTTTTTTTTTTGGGCAAAGAATAAGTTACGTTCCTCTTTTCGTAGATGCTTTTGGTAATCATCTCGCAATGGAGAGTCGGTCAAAGTTAATAAATGTACTAGTATTAATCCTTGTAGCTGAATGGACGTTTTTTGATGGAAAACATGGATTTGTCTACACTGTTTCAATAGAAAGGTGGCGGTGTCTTTAATGGACTACGATTCATCTTGTGTTAAGGGTCGAAACAGATATATATGTGATAGCAAAAAAAAATCATAATTAAGCAGATTCGAGGAAAAAAACGTTTAACAAAAAATGATGAAAAAAATTCTAGGGTAAGGAAAATTTTCTATTATAAATTTACGGTAATAGTTTAGGTTTATAAAAATTTAAAATAGATTTTGATCATAAACATTGTAGCAAAAAAAAAATTCAAACAAACATGAAGCAACTACGTACATATGAATATATTATAACGTAGGAAGTAATACTCGAATGTATAGAAGGACCCGACGCGTGGAATGGATATTAGATTCTCCATGGGCCTAATATAATAAGACCATAGTAGAGGTAACACTTATCAAAACTAAGAAGAAAGGAGAAGGTACGTAGGGGACCATAAACATATATATAGTGTAAATAATAACAAGATACGTTTTTGTATAAGAGGTAAGAAGCTAACAAGCTTGGCTTTTGAGTGGAAAGAGACGTCATGTATTTTCAAAGCATCGAAGAATTGGCTTGTACGAAAATTGGGTCTCTTGGATATCACAAAGATATGTCGTCGTCCCAAACCTAAGAAAACCGTGTTCATTATTACCCGTTCCTCCCTATTGAGAGCTACATATATTGATGTACGTGGTCAACTTTTTTAGTTGACATTTGATCACAAATATACAATATATAATTATATATGGTTCTGGAAAGAAAAGAAAAAAATCAATGGGGGTGATTAGGGATGTTAATAGTGGGCTTTAACTTTAACTAGACAGTACCATAAAAAATAAAAAAAAATCCAAAGATCTGATTTTTATGTCAAAATTTCACGGGTGTAAAATGGTTCGGATACCCGAATTAGAGAGTCTCATTTGGATTTATCTTATCGGGTTAGAGGTACCGACGAGACTTAAAAAAAAAATCACATGTGACAAAATGATGTCTTCTTTCACTCAAAAGTTAACCTTAAAACTAAAATCCGAAAGCCACCATTCTTGACAGAGCCACCGTTCTCAACAGAGCCACCATTTTCTTTAGCTCTCTTTTCCTCTATATCAGCTAGGCCTGGGCACTAATACCCGTTATTCGTACTCGGCCGTTACTCGGTTCGTACCTGTTCCGAGAAAAAGGTACCCGCATCTTTAGGGTCAAGTGAAGGATATTATAATTATATTACTGTGAGTAAGAGATGAGTATAGGGTATTAGTTTAGTTTTTAATATCCGTCCCGTTACTCGTCCCTTTGCTACCCGGTCCGTAAATACCCGTTAATATTTTATATTATTATTATTATTTAATATTAGGTAATGGAGTTAAAGTTAAAACCTAAGTTCAACTTAGCCCAACTGAATTAATATATTATTTTTATTTTCAAAGTTTGTAATTTTATAATTTTTGGAAGTATATGTTGCATAAATTTATGAATTTTTCCTTTTTCGGATTCAGAATATAAAATTATTATTGCGATTGTTGACTTTTTTTTTTTATCGGGTACTTGTTTTTCCGGGTAGTAATAAAAGGTCGGATATTTAAAAGGTCAACTATTTTTTATGGGGTACCCGTTATTTAAGGGTGAAGTATGAGTAATTTTTGTCTGTTAACCGTTAGAGTCGGATCGAATAAAAGGTAGGAAAAAATTCAAGGGTACATGTCCCGTGCCCAGCACTAATATCAGTCACCGTTCTCGACATAGCCACCATCCTGAATGGAGTCACCATCTCTTAGTCAATTCAATTACTGATTCGATAAACACATATAGCCACCATTCTCGTTTGAACTTTGAATGTTTTATAATGGAACTGGTTTTCTAAAATCAAAATTGGGTTTAATTCGTTTTAGTATCATCATAATTCAAAAACCAGAGAAACACATAGAGAGTTAGTGAGTGATAAAGATTGCAATTAAAGGCTCTGATTTTTTGTAAGGTTCTCTGATCTGATTCCTGCTTGCGTTGCTTCAACGCTTTAATATTTGTTTTGGGTTTTGTTGCTCTTCGCCAACGAGAAACGAGCGTGATGGATTGGAGAATGAAGTGGCATTCTTGTAAAAATGTTGTTTGATTATATTGATGGGGTGTAGTGATAAGCTTCTCTAGTTTGTAGTGATAAACATTATGACAGAAACTCCATTGTTTTGTTTTTGTTTAGATTCTGATCAGGTTTTGGAAGAAGGAGAGGAGGAGAATAAGAAAAAATTGTTGTTGTTTTTGTGACTTTTTTGGTTTTGATATTTGTCTATTCTTTTGTCTATTCTCTTCGCTTTTGGTTTTTACTTTTTATCTATGCATCGTGTTTGCTTAACCTAATTAGAGATTATGGTCACACATATTTGGTATACTTTATATAAGACTAGATTTTGTACCCGCGCTCGCGCGAAATTTTAATTTAAAATATTTTTTATCAATAGAAATTGTTGAGCTCAAATATAATCATTTCTATTTTTGAGTATAAATCTATATAAATACTAAACTTACTTTACTCAGTGATATAAAACATATATATCTTTAAATATAATATTTCTTTGTTATATCTATTTGCGATTTTACGTGGGATTTTAGTTAAATTTTTTATCAATAAGAATAATTTAATATGAATATAAGTTGAAGATTAAAAGATAAATCTATATAAATGCCGTACTTATTTTACTAATCTATATGTAACATATATTGTCTAGTGTCGCAATAATATTGTCAACAATCTTCTGACATTTTATCTTTAAAAGAGTTCATCCATATTCATAATTTTAAAAGTTCTAACGTCAATATCGATCGTTGACCTAATTATAGAGACCATTTAAATATATCGATATCCTACATTAAATGTGAATATACAAAGTTTCATGAACAGTTTGAGTGATATGTTGCTACAATGAGGTTGTCAAATGCATCATCTGTCATAATAGAATTTCCGACTAAATCAAGACTGCTTAAATGATGAAACATTTAAACCCCACAATGAATATCTATTCACTAATCCAAATTACATATTTTTCTAAAATTTCATATGTTATTTGCAGATGTTAATTTTGTGATGCCACTCAGCTTCGTCTTCTCAAAAAAATCATAGTGTACTTTAAATATGTTGTTTTTTTGCCAATGTTTTGGGTTAAAAGCATTTGATAATATATATATATATATATAAGTTATACTTGTTATAGATGTTTGATATCATGTTATAAAATTGTAGCTCCAGTTGATAATATACCTTACATAAATCACATGCCACTTTTTTTTAACGGCTTACATATCATTTTTTCTATATTTCCTAACAATTGATTTTGTTTTTTTAGATAGATTATTTTTTCAAATTCTTTTTCATTGTTTTCCCAAAAAAATGTGTGCCCTTTACAATATCTTTATTCTAGATCAAAACTTTTAAGTTAAATTAAGTTAAGTAATTAATCTTTTCTTTTTTATAAGTAAAATTTAATAATAAATTTTTATGGTATATGTTTCTTAGAAACTAATGTTTTACTTCGATTTTATTTTCATGTTTAGATTTTTATAAATACAATTACATAACTTGTTTTTACTCAACAATGCATTAAAATCTTACTTACATTATAAAACTCATTAATCCATTCTAAATTTTGGAATAATCATTTTTTTGTTATAATTTTAATAATAACATTATTACTAAAACAAATTTATATTATTATTTTTACTATTTTTAAATTTTTAATTATTTTACTTAATTCATTTTTAGATAGTTATTATTTTTATTATTTATTAAAAAATTATATTATTATTTATACTATTTTAAAATTTAATTAATTTTAGTTAATTCGTTTTTTATTTATTTTTAATTATTATTAATTATAAGTAATAAATATGCAATGAATGAATATTAAAAATAGTATTTGTTTATGCAAAAATAAAAAATTGATTAGGTGAATGCTGATGTGGAGGAAGGAGAAGTGAGCAAAGTTAACTTTATATATATAGATTATAAATTTTGAAAATTGTCACATATATAATAAAATACACAAAATCTGTATCTATAAAGTTAGTTTTTTAGTTTTTCTCTTTTTTTCATTATGCCACCTATGCAACATTATTTTCTAATTTTTAAATAAATTTAAAATATTTATTTAGTGCACATTTATGTTACTTACAATTAATATAAAGTTTAAATAAATAGATAAGAAAAATAATATTATAATTTTTATATAATTAGTGGTAATAATATAAGTAGAGATTTTTTTTAAACTGACCATAATTTAAAATTTAAAATGTGTTAATAAATTTTAGAGTGGAAGTAAATTTTAAATTCATGGTAAAATAAAACAAAATTTATGTAATTTTATCTATATAATTTAAATAGGAAAAGTCTTTCTAGATAATCCCATTGTTAGATTATATCGTATGGATCGTTTGAGATAAACAGAGAAAATGGAGAATAAAATGTATAAAATTTGGTTTTGTTTGGTTGACAAAAGGAAGAATTGGTTTGTTATAAGATTAGTTTGTAATGTGAAGAGAGTGGAACATGTGATTGAGATTTGAGAGTACGACAACCGAGATCGTTTCGTTGTCGATTCAGTTTGGTTATTATTATTTTATTTTTATTTTCAAAATTCATATCTTAATAATATTTAATATGGTAACAATTCAAGAACAAAGAAATAGTGGAGATGGAAGGTCCATTGTATCTTCTATTAAAAGTTAAGTTTCATTTTATTTTAATGGCAAGAAGAAAAAGAGAATTCCCCATTTATTTTGTATTAAACTGTTAATTAAAGATTTGAATTATGGAACTTAGTTTAGGTTTTTTTGTTTGTTTACATCGTACCATATATGGTTGAGGGTAAGATAAACTTATATATACTCCTGATATCATAGTACGTAAGCGGGTATGAATAGGCTCGGCAGACGGAACCAATCATACACAAGTGAAATATTAGTTTATAACATGATCAAAAAAATTAATAAATTTGATATTTCATAAATTGAATCAACTGTGTTTATCCGAATTTGAATATTGAACAATAGTAATTAAAGAAACAATAGTTATAATATGTCTTGAAAATCAATTTACAGTCTAATATATGTTATATGTTAGCTAATAGAAAATGAAAAGAAAGTAGATGTCCAAAAGTAACAAATGCATTGTAGATATACAACGATAAAAGAATTGTTGTTAAAAGTGTTTAAACATAAATTACTAAAACTTTACACATGAACAAATTAAAATCTTTGACATCTCATTCATTGTGTGAAACAAATGAGTTTGTAGAAACATACATGATATATATTATTAAATGTATTATTAGATTCTAAATCGAGTTTAACCATTTATGAATTGGTCGAGAATTCTTTTATGATACGATGCACTTCCTTCTATGGATAAAACAAGTTCGATAAAGATGTTAATATGATATTATTTATGTATCCGGATGATGATTAGTAAAATTATTTGACTCACTACAACATTTTTTTGCAAAATTATATATATTATCATTCTTATGTATATTCTCCTCTCTAGAATGGAACTATAGGTTTTCTGTTTTGTCACAGTTTTCTGACCAAACTTTCACCAAATTAACTAACCGAATTCACACAAATCTGAACGGAATTAAGTAGCTAGCTGTTCCAATAATTAATAGCCAATGAGAGCAGATCACGATAACTATAGTATAGTAGTGTTACAGTATAGTACTTCTGACCAATTGTGCTTCACGTGATTCGTAGGGTTCTAACTATTTAACATTTCTCTCTCGCTACCCCGGTCTTACTCTATACCTATAGCTAATGAGAGTACGCAGCTAAACACTGAAGTTTCAAAAATTCCTTATTTCGTCAAGAAAAGAAAAACAAAAACGGTATATGTATATATATTACTGTATTATGCATACGAATAAAACGAGAGCTCGAGATAGAAATAGTTTCATATGTGGTGTTAGGTGATTGAAAGAAAATATATGTTTTTTGTTTATTTTTTTTTTCAATTTTTGATGATTTTAGGTTCAAGTTACAAGTGATATTGCTAATGCTAAATTTAATGCGTTTAGTAAAAAGTTCTCCGTTTCTCCCTTAAAGTTCTGTTAAAAAATAGATATTTTGATTGATCTCGACATCAACAAATAGAGAAATGATAGGCTTAGTCTACATCAAGGCATGAACTTATGGCCGCAATACGATGGACCAATTAGATTGTCACTGAAAACATATATATCCCTCTTATGCATGTAATGATGTCGTCGTGTCTAAGTTTCATTTGATGCAAGGATATGAAACACATTGTCCTACATGCATGGTAGCATGCATACTATGGCATATATTCATAGATCAGTCCCATCCCATACATTGGAAGTTAACTATAACATGTTATGATCAGTTTCGCTGGGAACTAGTTCTAGTTTCCGGTCCCCCCTAGAATAACTCCAAAATTAAACCAAAATAAAATAATAATAAAAAGAAAATTAAAACCCAAAGAAATTATCATTCGTGCAATTGTTTAAAAAATTTGCCATTCGAATGGCTAACCTTTTTATACCCTTCAAAACTAAGTATCAATTCGAAGACCGATCTCAAGACCTAAAGGTTGTAGCGCAGAGTGGACGAGATTGTCCAACCAGATAACGCTGGCCGGGTGAGTGTTCATTCTCTTCTCCATATATAAAGCTTATCCGAACCTTTACGATTCCCACTTAATGTTTATATATTAGATTAAGAAGAGTAAAATGGTAGGGATCAGTCGTGGATCTAAGCCGGTCCACTACACCTTTAGTGTTCCCACCACGGAAAAAAACGACTCACTTGGCTTTGATGTGATAGAGAGTCTTTTCCTTGATGTTTCTTCGTACGGTGGGTCACTCTTGTGCTAATCTATTTTTGGTTACATCATAATTTAATTGGATAATATTATTTTGTGACCAAATTTTATTAATTAAGTATATGTCATATCATAACTCATAAGTATAAGCCATAGAAATTTTTATTCTATAATCATATTTTTCTGTTAGTCTCACAATTGTTATGCTTATGGACATGTACTTGGTATAGTGTACTAGTAATTATTTTAGTTTAGTTTAGAATTCTCTATAAAATATAATTCAATAAAGAAATTTTTAAATTTTTTGTTTGGTTTAATTATTTTAGTAGTTTCTTAGTTATAATTATTATTCAGTCTCTTACCAAAATTTTTTGTATATTAGTATATATATACTTATTGAATATGTTATTCAGATGACGTACGAATGTAAATTATCTGTAATGGTGGGTATCAATTGGAACTACCTTTTCTATGTTGTTATAGATTACTGAGTTCTATTAACTAATAATGGATATTAACTGCATATAGTTTTTCTTTTTTTGTGCAAAAAACTAAATATAGTTTAAGTTTTAATATTATGAGTTTCAAACCAGCTAAAGATTTTGCATTATCAAGTTGAACTTTGTAAAACAGTATATAATTGAACATATTTCGGTTACATATCTCTAGCTAGTTTTTCTTTTTTCTTAATAAAAAAAACCTAGTTCAAATTAAAGTTCCCTCTTACCCATATCTTACCGGCTGATGGCCACTGCTACCTCAGCTAAAGCATATAAATAGCCTCTTACTCGGTAAAAACGATAGCTAAAGTTCAACTGTTTCCTTTACGGTCCATTTCGATCATTAGACATCATGAATGACATATATATCGACAACGGTTGCGTGTGGATTATTTATTATAATAAGAATCTCGTTTAGGCCATAGCTTAGATTTCTGTCTGTATAACGAGTTATTCCTTTGTTTGTACGTATTAAACTATTCCCTTTGGCGTATACGATGATATCATCATTCACTTCACTGAAATTTAAATAGGCGATTTAGAGTGGAACAGCCATTTTCTTCGAATGATATTTGATGAAAGTAATTAGAGTGTGGGGATTAGGAATATTATGGTAAATTATAGTGCGTTCAATTTGTAACAAAGAATATTATAAGTATTTCTTTATGTTTATTACATAATTGGATAATTTAGTCTCTTTCTTGCCAAAGTCATTAGAAGTGGTTACATAAGATTATACAATATTTTTATAGAAGATTTTGGTGGTAGCAAGTGGGGGGGAACTCGGACCATTGATTAAAAAGAGGATATTGACAACTCTAACCCCTCTGTATAATATATATATATATATAGGTGTTTGAAGGACCACTTCATCCTCTAATTAACCCGAACTCAAAAGGTCCATTTTCTCTAAAAGTTAATTTATTCGAAACCCCTTTACTTTAGTTTCTTTTTAGGTAGACATACTTGTACTAATGGTTTGCGTTTAGGGCCAATATTTTTAGTTCGAACCGGAAATCAAAAAATCATTCGGATCATGTCATGACTCATGAGAATCGGTTAACCACAATCTATTGTCGATTAAGATCATCAAACCGGAAATAATTTTTTACATTCCGGAATTGAAATAGTAGTCCAACTAGAATCTTAAAGAAGAGATCATTGAATAACACATATCTACTAGTCTCAAACGAATACTATATCTTTATCTATATGAAATAAATAAAAAACCAAATAATGAACCATTCCAACTCTTATGAATTGGAAAGCGAACATAAACACAAATTATACCAAACCAAAGTTTCTAAAGTACAAACTATTTTTGGTAAAAATAAAACAAAATAAATAGAAACCATACTTTACAGAAATGCAGAATGGCAATTGTCTTTTAAAATTAATTGTAAACATATTACAAAGTCTTTTGATAAAACATGTTACAAAGTTTCGACGATGAAGTAGATAAAGTGGTCGAGGACTCGAGGTTGTCAACTTGTGAGAGATGACGAAGTTTATGGAGACGAAATCCAAAAAAATGAGTAAATAAGTTTAACATGAAGATATATTATGAGATCAAAATGTAAATAAGTAAGAACATATATATATCATCAGCTAAATTAAAAATAGACATATTAAAATTCAGAAATATAAAAGACAGTGATATATATATATATATATAGATATATATATATATATATATATATTAGATGTAACACATCAACGGTTAACCATACAAAAAAAATATACATATATGAACCACTGACGTACCATTCATAACCTTTTTATTTTGATAAGCAATCTTAGTTACAATGAAAACCACTCTTACTTAATTAGTTTCTTCCAAAACAATATAGAGAGGTTTATGGTGTACGTTTCTATCAGTTTCTGTAATTATTTTCACATTTAATCATATGTTGATAAGATTATATATACGAAGTCCACGAAATCTTTATTCTACTTATGTTAATAATCTCTCCACTACATATATTATAAATAAAGTGACGAAGATAAGGATGGATAAATAGAGACATAGATCTGTTTCTAGAAGAATAAAGAACCTGAAAGATATAGTAACGTATACTTATAATATTCAAATGAGGAAAAGAATCTATAGAGCATAGATACAGAGACATTCATATATAACGCTACATACAATGTAAAGATAGTCACTGCCCATTTTTTTTTCTTTTTTAATGATTGACAACGACGTGTGTATATGTAGTTATAACTATATATATAAAGTATTAATGGAAAGCTTACTAATTCAGTAATTCATTCTTAAAGGAATTAAAGTGTCTCTACATAAACAAAATTTTTGGTAATTTAAACTTCCCCTATAGGGGGCATTATCCATGACAATTTGAGAGCCTATGTATCTTTTTTTTTTTTTCTTTTTTTTAATGTTAAATTCTGAGCCTATGTATCTAACTGATTCACGTTGGTCTCAGAAATTAACAATGAAATCATACATTACTTAAAAATATAAATACAATTTTTCTAACATCGAAGAAAGAATTGCAAAGAAAACTTTTATTCAAGTACTCAAACTCAAAGCTGTAGAGCGAAAGTGACATATATATAACACCGACGACTTAACATTATAAACTCTTTTAAATATGCTGAGGACGTGTTATATATTTTAAAATCCAACTAAGAAAAATGAATTTTAAAATAGGTTAAAGATACTATACACTGTGTAAAACGTATATGTTTCGTAGACAGATTAGCATATGCTTTGGACACAACAAACTTAATACACTGGTACTGGATGTAATTGGTACCAACAGTTTACTTAAAAAAAAAAAAAAGTATAAATTTGTTGAAAAGGATATCAATTAGTTAAATGTTCCAGCTAAGCTGATTGGTATCTTTTTTAGAATAAAACTTATAAAATGAATTAACATGATGTCAGCGTTACAATAGAGTCAATCTAAACGTTACAGAAAATCAAAATATAGATATTATATATTACTGCAGATGTTTAATAGTATATATAAAACTCAATCAATATCGATATTATACACCAAATTCTAGAGACTTATTATCGGCAAAATTATAAACCAAAAGTTTTGATTTTGAGCATGTTTTAAACAAAAATGGGCTAATTTTTATATGTATAAACAAATTACATGTCATTTTTTTCTGAGGACACATTAATTTAAATGATATGACACAAATGGTTTAAAACACTATAAGATACATAGCATATAGTTTGCTAAAAAAAAAAGATACATAGCTGTTTAGCCTTTATTGTGAAATTTTAGCCCCCTCCCCCCGTAAAAAAAGTCAACCAAACAAACAAGCAAATATTTTTAAAATGTGTCACCAGATATCAGTAGAAAGCCGCTTAAATTCATGAAACCGTCAAACCCATGGTTACCATTAAAACAAGACTATAATAGTGTCACGGAAAATATAAGAACCAATATATAAACAAAAACATACTGATTGACCATTGATTACCATCAATTATGAACCACACGAGTACTTAACAAATATTTATGTACCATTATTAGTTTACAAGCTATATTTTTTTAATATGCATGAATGTTTTGTGTGTGTATAAATGTGAAGCCTCTTTCTTTAGTTCTAAGTCCAACACCAAAATCTTCTAACTTTGTTTTCTCTCTTTTAATTACAACTACATCGAATAAGAGAGAAGAGGTAGAACATTCATGGAGTCACCAAGCCTTCCGATGACGGCAAAAGACTGGACCACCACCAGTCTCCACCGTGTATTCGCTGTGCAAGGCGGCGAAGATGACCTCAGCTACGTCAACAATTCCGATAGCCAAGCTCTGGCTATAACCTTAAGCAAACCAATCCTTATCTCATCTCTCCAATCATTTAAACACGTCCCCGACCAAACTTCTCCTATCAAGATCATCGACCTCGGCTGCGCCACCGGCCCCAACACGTTTACTACCGTTGATACGGTGGTCGAGACTTTACAACGGCGATATACGGCGGTGTACGGTGGTGGTAGCTCGCCGGAGTTTGAGGCTTTCTTCTGTGATTTGCCTTCTAATGATTTTAATATGTTGTTCAAGCTGTTGACTGAGAAACAGAAAGCTGATTCTCTAGCGAAATACTTCGCCGGCTGCGTCGCTGGTTCGTTTTATGATCGGCTTTTTCCGAGGGGAACGATTCATGTCGCTGTGAGCTTAAGTGCCTTACACTGGCTCTCTCAGGTCTAAAATATTCACTAATCATTCTTTTCTATATTATAATGTTTTTTAATCGTAGCTATCAATGGCGTCAATTTGGCATTATAGGCATAATTTTTTTATAGCAAATCTACTAATGACGTCAACATGTTTTATTATTATAAGGCTTTTTAAATTTCTTAAGGTAATTATTATACTTTTTCTAAGGGTAGGGAATATGGTTTATATAGTGGATAAACGTTACGACTATAACTTTAAATTTGGTACATCGGTTACTATAATTTTAAACAAAGAAAAACATTATATATCAAAACCGTTTCTAAAATGTGTCCATTGGAAAATAAATGCAGATACCGGAGAAAGTATTGGAGAAAGGATCAAGAACGTGGAACAAAGGGAAAACATGGATAGAAGGAGCAACGAAAGAGGTGGTGGAAGCATACGCAGAGCAATCAGACAAAGATTTGGATGATTTCTTGAGCTGTCGGAAAGAAGAAATGGTGAAAGGAGGAGTGTTGTTTGTGTTAATGGGTGGTCGCCCTGCTGGCACTAGTAGTCAGTTTGGGGACCAAGATACTCGAACCAAACATCCTTTCACAACTACCATGGAACAAGCTTGGCAAGATTTAATAGATGAGGTAAATTCTACATATATACATATGACAAACACGTGTATCTTTCATCATTACATAACATAAGTACATAACTGTTCATGATGTTGTCACAACTATTAACTATATATCACAACAACCCTGACAATAAGTTTTTCTTTTACAAGTTTTTCGCCAACGCTACTTTAACTTTTATGCATGTTTTTTTTTTTTTTTTATCACCTAAAGACGAGAAAAACAAAAAATCTTATTACAATCAACGTTATTTTCATATGGTTTTCAATAACTTAGCTAAATATATCTTTTGGCTGATACCACTCAGATTATAACGTTGTATTTTATGTTCCTTTGGACAAAAGGGTTTGATAGATGAAGAGTCAAGAGACGGATTCAACATTCCGGCGTACATGAGAAGTCCTGAGGAAGTGGCGGCCGGGATAGACCGTTGCGGTGGTTTCAAGATAGAGAAAATGGAATTTATGAAAATAATCGAACACTCAAATGAGAAACAAGAAGAGTGGAAGAAAGATCCGGTTTCGTACGGACAAGCCAGGACCAATCTAGTTCAAGCTGCTATTCGTCCTATGGTCGATGCTTATCTTGGACCAGACCTATCCCACGAGCTCTTCAAAAGATACGAAAACCGTGTTTCCACAAACCGAGAATTTCTCCACATAACTTGTTTCTATGGAGTCCTCGTTTTGTCCGCCATCCGAATTTAAAGATGATAAGTTGTTCGTAATTCGTTTCCATCTGAGATTTGTGGTAGTTTCATCAGATAAAGTATGTGTCATGTTGTAATTTCTGAAGTACATGTACATAAAGCTTGTAGGGTTCGCCATATATATAAACCGCAACGTATTTACAACTTTACAATGTTACTCCTCCTGTAGTGAAGTTTAGTGTAATCAAACACATCAAATTATTTTCTACCAAAAAAAAGAACACATCAATTATTAAAATTTACTATAAGAATCCAAATTTTAAATTTTTATGTAATGGTTTAAATAAATTTATTATTTCTTATTTTGAATTTTTATTTTATTGATTTTCGATTTAAAATAGTTTTGTAGTGTTCTTAAAACTTGATTTCCCTCATTAGTGACCCGATGATACGAGAATGTTACAAAGAGCCTCTGGTACTATAAATTGGTTTGTTTCGTCTTTGAAACTCCATGGAACCAATCTCAAAACATTAAAGCAATCTCACTGTGTCATGATCATAACCGGTTTAAACCGAGACAATCTCATCGTTGCCAAATTCATCGAAGCATGTTCTAATGCTGGACATGTCCGATATGCTTACTCTGTATTTACCCACCAGCCATATCCCAATACTTATATCTGCAACACCATGATCAGAGCTTTATCTCTCGTCGATGAACCCAATGCGAATTCAATTGCGCTCTCGGTTTACAGAAAGTTCTGGGCTTTATGTTCTAAGCCTGACACGTTTACTTTCCCGTTTGTGTTGAAGATCGCTGTGAGAGTTTCTGATGTTTGGTTTGGGAAACAGGTTCATGGGCAAACTGTGGTTTTTGGGTTTGATTCAAGTGTCCATGTTGTTACAGGTTTGATTCACATGTATTCTTCGTTTGGTCGTGGTGGTTTGGGAGATGCACGTAAGGTGTTCGATGAAACGCGTGTTAGAGATGTGAATGTTTGGAATGCGTTATTAGCTGGGTATGGTAAAGTTGGTGAGATGGATGAAGCAAAGGGTTTGCTTAAGATGATGCCTTGTTGGGTAAAGAATGTGGTTTCTTGGACTTGTGTGATCTCTGGATATGCGAAGAGTGGACGAGCTAGTGAAGCTATTGAAGTGTTTCAGAGAATGCTGATGGAGAACGTTGAGCCAGATGAAGTTACGCTTTTAGCTGTGCTTTCAGCTTGTGCTGATCTTGGTTCACTTGAATTGGGTGAAAGAATATGTAGCTATGTTGATCACAGAGGGATGAAGAGAAAGGTTTCATTGAACAATGCGGTCATTGATATGTATGCGAAGTCAGGAAATATAACAAAGGCGTTGGAGGTGTTTGAGAGTGTTAATGAGAGAAATGTTGTTACTTGGACGACTACAGTTACTGGACTAGCTACGCATGGACACGGAGCTGAAGCCTTAGTGATGTTTAACCGTATGGTTAAAGCAGGTGTGAAACCGAACGATGTAACTTTCATTGCAATCCTTTCAGCTTGCAGCCATGTTGGTTGGGTCGATCTTGGAAAATGTTTGTTTAGCTCAATGATGTCAAAGTATGGAATCCAACCAAACATTGAGCATTACGGATGTATGATTGACTTACTAGGACGAGCAGGTTTACTCCGAGAAGCAGAAGAAGCTATTAAAAGCATGCCCTTTGAGGCAAATGCTGCAATATGGGGTTCTCTTCTCGCTGCTGCAAATGTACATCATGATTTTGAGCTTGGAGAAAGAGCTTTGAATCAGCTGATTAAGTTAGAGCCGAATAACAGCGGCAACTACATGCTTTTAGCTAATTTATACTCGAATTTAGGAAGGTGGGACGAGTCGAGGATGATGAGGAAGATGATGAAAGGGATTGGTGTGAAGAAACTGGCTGGTGAAAGCTCCATAGAAGTTGGAAACAGAGTGTATAAATTCATTTCAGGGGATCTTTCGCATCCTCGAGTCGAAAAGATTCATGAAATTCTACAAGAGATAGATTTGCAAATACAGAGCAACAAAGTTTGAGGAAAAAAAGATTTGAATTTTGATCAGAGCAACAATGAATGGCTTCTTCTCTTCTCAGAGACCTGAAACCAGAAGAGCATAGAGTCAACGCAGCTGACTCAGACAATGACGAAAAGAGAAGCTGATGGTTAATTCCGGTTCCGGTTAAACGGCACAACAGGACGAGACATCTGCCGAAGAGTAGAGATATGGGCCAAATCGAAGACTGTTTTTCTTCGGGAAGGTTTCGAGTTCATGCTCATGTTTTGGCCCAATATGAAAGCCTTATTTTTGCAAGAAAAAAGGCTTATGTTTTTTTTTTTTTCATTGTGTAGTCTAATAAAATTAAGATGTTTTTTTTAAAAAAAATTCTCATAGTAATGTTTAGATGAAAAACGATTACGCCAAAAAAAAAGAAGATTAAAAGTGATGGATCCGAAATGTACGGGTCATTTAAGGTAAGACGTGGGGTGGGTTTGTCCAAAGTTGAGTACATTTAATGTCCAAAACCTCAAAAATTAACTCTTAATTAAAGTTTAGTTTCAGACATTGAAATTCTCAAACACACAGAAAAGGGAAAGATTTTAAAATTTCTTGTCGGAGAAAAAAAAAAATGCTTAAGAAGGGGAGAGAGACGCGGAGCGCGGGAAACGACAAGTGGCCACGTGGCTGTTACTTGATTTGGTTTTGTTTAGTTTCATATGCTACTTTCCCGGCAAGGCATCATGAACTTCCCAAATTTTATGCACACTTCTTTTATAAACTAGAACTAGATGATAGTACTATTAAGAAATGAAAAGTTCCGATTTAAAATGTTCTGAAATTTTATATTTTTATGTTTACTAGGATTTGACATTGCATCCCAAGATATTTAAAATTTTGGTTATGCAATTGAACTACTAGACAACCTACTTTTTCTCATCAACAACATTTTTCAGATATAACCATTTTATAGTATTACTTATTTCCGAACATCGATATATATGTAATGCAAGGACAAAAACAAAAACAAAATCTTCAATTCTTTCAAGAAAATAATGCATGTGAGATAACCCATTAAATCCAACAAAATATCAGATCGTACAAAACGAGTTGATTCACTAAGATTATGTACGATACTCTCTACACTGTGTTGTCGATTCCCTTTGTTTATTTATTAGTTCATATTGAAACATCAGTATAATTAAATTATTAATATCAATGGTATGAAATTATTTATAGGTAAACAAATACATGATGCATGTTATTCACTCTTTTATAGCGCGACCGATCGACCATTATATGATTTACTTCACAATATGGCCTCACTAATTTGCTAACTTCTTTTTTTATTTTTTTTATTGCTAATTCTTAAGATGGAATTATTCACCGCATCACAACTATTGTGGAGTGCTTGTTAGTTTTTTTTTTTTTTTTTTTTCTCTAAAAAAAATGTTTGGAGTCGTAAATATTTAAAATTATCTAAAATAGTGTAACAGTTCAGTTTATTTTTTTAATTGCTGATCATGATAACAAATAAATATTACATGCGTGTGGGAATTAAAGCAACTTTTTCTAGCCTCTCTTTATCAAGACACAATTATAGAGAAACAAACGAACCATGAAGATTATAATTACAACCAATAAGAATTAATGTGAATATATGTGATGATTTTTAAATTTCATCAGTTATTTGGTTGTTGGATAAAAAGATTATCGTGTCTTTTTAATATACATGGAATTGGATGTTGTCGTCAAGTTGTGATATTGAAGCTGTAAAGTATTGAACTTTTGATGATTTAAGCTGTAAAGGGAAGAACAGTCTAATGATTTTGCTTGCTTCACTTGTGTCCCCATATAATTAGTTTAACATAGTTATATTGTATGTAACGATCACAGATATCTTTTCGGTACAAATAACATGAAGTACAATAAGTTTGCAAAATTAAAAGATTTCATCATTATAACTTACTTCATATGATTATCCGATCCTAAAATGGGTTTAGAAAAAATGACATAGGCATGTATTATTATCTAAGTTTTGCTATATTGATGAACATTAGGGGTCTAAATTATACTATATATTAATCTCTAAGTATGCAACCCTGAAACATCAGTCAGTGCTGTTGAATCTTATGATGTTGACACAATATTTTTTGATGCTACCATAATAAATTGATTAACCAACATATTGGTGCTTGGTCTAGTGAGAAATTTGGTCTCCTCCATTGAGTGTCGCTTCTGGTGGACTAAAGACATTTTATATTAATGGAGAGAACGGATACCCACCGATAGATCCATTAACTCATCAATTATTGTCATTTGCTTTTAGTTATGTAAAACTTAATCACTTTAGTAATAGTGGAGATTATGAATATGTAGTAAAATCCTCATTATGCATTAAATAATATATACATATATAATCTATATTAACAATTTGAAGTGCATTTTGTGTTCTAACTTTTTATTTGTAAGATTTGCATAATTAATTCTTTACCATTTTTTATAAATATTAAAATTTAAATGAAATATTTGTAATAAATTTTAATTGTAGATGTTAAATCACAATATCTATCCTTTCTTAATTATAATTATGTTATGAAAATATCTATAAAAATCATAATTCAATAACACAACCTTTTTTTGCTAATACACCAAAATATATATACATCATCTACATTAAAAATTAATAAAATTAATTATAATATAAAATTATAAAAATTATATATATGAATAAAATAAAATAAATTATATCGTGGTGTACCATAGAAAAATCATAGTATTATTCCATTTCTGTTACACTTTCAGTATATACATTCGGTTCATGTTATTAATATACAAATCATAATGAGTCAAAGTCCAAACGTAGAGTACATTTCCAGAATTGTTAAAATATGAAAACATCATATTAGTAATGCGTTTACTTATCAATTCTATTGATTATTACGAGACGTCTGCTTGTTCTAAAAATCCACATGTTACCTTTTAAAATTTAAATTGATTAGAAATAACGTAGAAAATAATTTAATTGCTAGTGAAGGATTAATAATAAGTTCTGAAAGCAAATCTTAGGTTAGACGATTTGTGTCACATGATTCATGAAATAAATAGATCCTGAAATTTAGGTGGTCAAAAAAGTTTCATGTGTAATTTTGGTTGGTACGAAAAAAAATTATTTCCATTTGCATGGAATAGTCGCCGAAAGTCAGACTTGATTCCATAGTATCCATTTTTTAAAGTTTATAAAATATATAAGTTGTCAAAAAAATATAACTATATGGAATTAATTATTAAAAAAAAAAAAGGAAGATTCAAGGAAAAGAATGATTCAAGAAAATAGTTATAATCTAGAATTTATAGAGAGATAGGTATTTACTGAATAATTATGGTTCTATACATGTCTAATTAATTATTGTAAATTCAGACAGTGGATGAAAGATTCGTGAACGAGAAATCCGATATGAACCAATACCTCATCCAAAATCAGAATCAAACGAAAGACGACTAAACCAAAAGAAACTTGATTTGGTCGGTGTTCTTTTCACTTTTAACTCCTTTTTTTTTTTTTAAATCCTATTTTTCTTTGTATTTGTATCCATCTGTTATGTAATATGCTAATGCTTTGTTCTTACTTTTCTATTTTTTTTTCTGTTTACTTTGGAAAAAGTAGTTGAATGTGTTGGAAAAAAGCATATGTTCTGTTCCTGCGGTTTTCAGTTAATGACTTTATAAGAAAATAGAAACAGCTACTCAAATTAAACCTTGTTTTTGAAGCAAGACATTAACTTACTTTTAGGGTTTGGTCAACTTTTGCAATAGGCAAATATAATCGAATATTTTACTATGCCGTTGATTATTACTCCCTGAACAATTTGGTTAGATGCAAACGTGATAACGAAGAGGAATCTCGCAACATATAGTGGCCATCTATGATATACGTATATTTTTGATCATGTTATTTGAGCATTAATACTTCTTTTAGGCTTCACTTCATGAACCATAAACAAAATGTAAAGAGTTTAGGTTTGCCCATTAGCTATTGGAAACTTTGATTTCGATCTCAACTCGCAGTTACAAAAAAATTGTACTACTATTTTCAATGTATCAATCTAACATATTTGTTGGAAATTATAAATATGGGAGGTCAATTGGTCAACTTAGGCACATAAATATGAGGTATTCGTTTTTGAAAGTAAACCCTTTTTTAATACTCGCTCTAAATTTCCGTGAAGAAGTTGGCACTCTCGATGCTGCTTGCTCGTTACCAAATTCGCGCTAATTAAACTAAAGTTTTTACAATTGTACTGTACTAATCTAAACTTAAAAAAAAAAAAATACGTATAGTTTAGTTTAGACAGTTAGCTGATAAAAATCACTCGCAAGTGCTACATTAAAATATTAAAACTCATAGCATATAAATATAATTTATTTCCCCTGCAGAAATTTCTATATATAATCATCCTATCTCCGCACAACTCACAACAACATTGCAACACCTTTCCTCTCTGCTAAACTCACTTCAGCTTTTTAAGTGGATTCTTTTTCTTTCTTTCTCCACGCCATTGTAAGCTTCAATCTTCCACACTCTACCTCGTCTTCTTCTATACATACACACATAGTATATCTCTGTTACCATCTAACTTATCATTATAGTTCTCTTGTGTAGGAAAGAAAAGACAGAGAAAATGGAGATTGCTGGAATAGTGATGATGTCATTGAGTCTTATGATGATGCTGATGTGGAAGAGTGTGGATGGTTACGGTGGTTGGGTCAATGCTCGAGCCACATTCTATGGAGGTGCTGATGCTTCCGGTACCATGGGTAATTTTCTTACTCTTCTCTCTCACACCTACTAATTTAATTGTATCATTCTTATTTTTGACCATAAATAATTTTAAATTTGAAATATTTTTATAAGAATATGCTACCTTATATGACCAAAAGTTATGTAATATGTACCAATAATAATCTTACAAAACACTCTTTAGTAATGCACTTACGTAAGTTTGTACACAAGTCTTATTGTTTTGTGTTGTTGGTGTTTTTGTTGGGATCAGGAGGCGCGTGCGGATACGGGAACTTATATAGTCAAGGATACGGCACAAACACGGCAGCTCTAAGCACGGCTTTATTCAACGGCGGCCAAACCTGCGGTGCTTGTTTTCAGATAAAATGCGTAAACGACCCAAAATGGTGTCTTGGAGGAACAATCACCGTCACCGGAACAAACTTTTGTCCACCAAACTTTGCTCAGGCCAACAACGCCGGAGGTTGGTGTAACCCTCCCCAACATCACTTCGATTTGGCTCAGCCCATCTTCCTCCGCATCGCTAAATACAAAGCCGGCGTCGTCCCCGTTCAATACCGGAGGTACGTTTCCCCGATCTCGGTTTAGGTCGGTTCGGTTTTATTAATTGATATTAAAACATTTATTAATCTTCTTGTGCTCTGTTTCGGAAACAGAGTGGCTTGCCGAAGAAAAGGAGGAATAAGATTCACCATCAACGGTCACTCATACTTCAACCTCGTACTCGTAACTAACGTAGCCGGCGCCGGAGATGTTACCTCCGTCTCCGTTAAAGGAACCAAAACAGGATGGCAAAGCATGTCGAGAAACTGGGGACAGAACTGGCAAAGCAACGCGAACCTTGATGGTCAAGCTCTCTCGTTCAAAGTAACAACTAGTGACGGCCGTACAGTTGTATCTAACAATGCTACTCCACGTAACTGGAGCTTCGGACAGACTTACACCGGAAGACAGTTCCGGGCTCCGAGGTGATGACGTGGACTATATGGAGGACAAAAAAAAAAAAAAGTTTTTACTTATTACTGATATTGGAGTTTTCTAGAGTTTGCATAGTTTGAGAAAAAAGTAAGTTTCAGGAATTTATCTGATTAACCCTAATCAAAAATAACCAATTTCTGAATGGCGGAAGGTTTTTTTTTTTTCACCGGTAGCTTTTGTAATTCGCCGGTGAGACTGTGGTGAACAGAAAGAAAAGAAAAAAAGCTTTGTGTTTTCACCCGCCGCCTGAGTAATTGAGTTTTTCTTCTTCTTCTTTGTATTTTGTTTTTCTTTTTTCTTTAAGAGATGTTCAATGGTCTGTTTCGTTAATTGTCTATTGATATAATAAAATCAAGTTATATTTTATAGTTAAAAATGCTTTTGCCTCTTCAGTTTTGTTACTGATTTTGGATGTGACACAAATATTTTGAGAAATTCATTTTTCAACCTTTTATATATTTCTCGGTGTTATTCGATTCAAACCCTTAATCACAAAGTAAAACTCCATACAAGATTTGTCCATATTTACTAAAATTTAGTAACAAATAATCTCTTGAGTCTCTGTTCTGATGATTAATGTTCATTTTTTTTTCTTCTGTTTTTCATCTTTGACAGCTACGATCCTCTTGAAAACAGCTCCGGTGCAGCTTCTTCACTCATGTCTTGTAACAATATTTTCAGTTCATCAAGTTTTGCCATAAAACTTCTCGCCTTCAGCTTTTTCCTCCTTGTTGTTGATTATGTGTAATATAATACACGTTTGATGTAATTTTACTATTCCTTATTCTCTCCAACTTGGTATAGAGCCATCAATCATGCTTGCTACATGATCAAACATCTAACGCAAATTAGAATCCAACATTCATAATAATACGATTAGTTCACACAATCCAAGAATGCTTATCAAACCGAAATACTCTATATGAACTAGAGGGTTCGGATAATCAAAGGGGAAAATGAAAGACACTATCTGAGGTAGAGTCTTCTGGAGATGCCTAACCTTGGTCACACTAGAGTCTGCTCGTCTTCTTACTATTAAGAGTCAATTCTTTCTCTTTCAATCTCTGTCTGTAATTAAGCTTCATTGATTTCATAATGGGTCTCTTGCTGCATTTGTTACAGGTTCATTTTGGAACGGCAAGAGAGTTTGAGAGAGCATTATTTCTGGGTTCTTTAGTTTTAATCTTTGTTGGACATGGGTTGCGCCCAACATGCCACTCGGCCCAACAAGACAAGATAATCGCGACTTCGGCCGGATGAAATTAGAAGCAAGTTACTAATAATTCGCAAAGGGGTAATCTCGGGAATTCACGGTGGAAACCCTAGAAAACCCTCGGTCAACAGTCCACTATATAAGGAAACAATACTCATTGGTGAAAAGACATCTGACTCGCGTACAATATCCCCAGAGCAATACTTTGCGTTAAAACATTGTTATTATTCCGTGTACAATTCCTGTTAGTTTCCGAGCTCGGCATCATTAACTTGTTAGTTCTCCTGTGAACTGACGAGCTCGATCTTGACTCGATTTAGTGACGACCTCATATTTAATAAAGAATCAACTTCACTCTTCCCCCAAAAATTCTTATTTACTTAGTATTGTGCAATTCTTAGTACAAACAATTGGCGCCCACCGTTGGGCAGAGCAGAACGCTTCTTTTGACGAATCAATATCGACGGTCCTCACTTTTTCAAAGTTTCAAGATTCATGACGAACCCCAACGGCGATCTCAACGAAGCAGCAGAGAGACCGACAGAACAACGATGAGGACGAACGAGAACACGAACCGTCCCGCTTCTTCCCTCCTCGACGGTCTCAACCGAAGGCTCCTTACCGAGTACGACTCCTCCGCCAGCGCCCGACGCGCCCCTCGAGCTTCCCGCAACTACGAACGCCGGACCCAAAACCGCCACTGACCAGCTGGTAACTGACGCCGCTGCCCTCCTCAGCGCCGCTCTCAATAACGCTGCCACTCTCCCCATAAGCAGTGCCACTCTCACCAACGCTTCCGCTCTCCCTAGTGCCGCTCTCTCCAACGCCTTGCCCGCCCAAAGGAGCGGACTCAACGACCTGATGCAGGTCATACTCGATCGACTGGACGGTCAGGAAGTGCGGACGAACGAGCGACTCGAAGCAATTGCGGCGGCGCAGGAGGCATCGCAAAACCAAATTAGCAGGCTCCAACGGCGAAGGAGCGAGCGTCGGAGCGAGAACGATTCCGGCGACCACCCTGCGAATCCGCCTCCCACCGCTCCGATTTCCGTGGAAGAACGCTACGAAAGTCATAGACGCACACCAGCGTCGATCATCGTAGGTTCTATTGATGAACGCCCCAGAGAAGTCCCTTCCGAGGACCAAAACCGAACGCAGGGACGACGAAGCAGAAGCCCGCTGACCCCAACGTTGCCGAGCCGACGATCCGATACAGGCCCCAAGGACGAAACCATACGGCGCCTTGAGACAATGGTCCAAGACCTCTCCTCCAGAGTCCACCGAGTAACGAGCTCGGCCCCTAATCTCGACCGAGTGCTCGAGGAAGTCCAGCGCTCGCCGTTTACAGCAAGGATCTCTCGCACCCGCGTTAGTTACGTTAACAAATTCAAGTTCAACCCGTACAATGGATTGGATGATCCCAAACCATTTTTAACTTCAATGAGTCTCGCAATTAGCCGAGCTCATTTCACTGACGAAGAGTACAAAGCTAGCTGTTGTCAGCTGTTTGTCGAGAATTTAGCTCATGAAGCCTTAGGGTGGTTCTCCCGGCTCCCGCCAAACTCAATAGGGAGCTATCACGAGTTGACCGCCGCTTTCCTCCAACATCACTCAACATTTATGGTTCGAGGCGCCTCGAACGCCGATTTATGGAACATGTTTCAGCAGAACGACGAGTCACTCCGGAATTTTATGGAGAGGTTTAAAAGAATCGTCTCGAAGCTCTCGATCGCCGACGATACGGCAATATCAGCTCTCCGTAATGCTCTTGCTCACGGCTCCCGATTCAGGGAAGATATCATAATCCACGAGCCCCTGACTCTAGATGACGCACTACACCGTGCCAATAGATACATCGAGCTGGATGAAGAAAAAGCATCAAGATCGAACCGACCAATGGCAGAGCCGCCGATCACCAAACCGGCTAAAGGAAAGGAGAAGGCACCAGATGACCATCATGAGCCCCGTCAACACTTTGATAAGGAGTACGCTGACAAGTTGGACAAAGGGAAGAAAGCTCAAATATTCGCTGTTAATACCCAGGACCCCCATTCATTATCATCAAAACCTTGGAGTAACAAATGGGTCCGAGACCCATCCGGCAAGAACGGAAAAAAATACTGCGAATACCATAAACGAGCTGGGCATACCACAGAGGAATGTCGCTCCCTCCAACAAATACTGCTCGACAAATTTAAGGAAGGGCTTATTGACGTCGAACACGAGCGACGTCAAATATCAGCCCATAGGGATAACCAATTTTTTAACCCTGAGAATGAGAACCCAAGCAGGCAATACAACACAAACCCACCCCCACAGCACGGCACAGAGAACCTGCCGCCACCCCCGGCACCAACCATTAAAAGGCACCCTGAACCAGCTGACGATCCCCACGTCGCCCCGCGCCGGAGAATTAATATGATCATGGGCGGCCTGACAGCTTGTCGAGACTCGGTTCGTTCCATCAAAGCTTACCGACGTGGACTCGAGGTCAAGCGGGACTGGACGGCTCAAAGTACGAAACCCACCGCGAATTCCGAACCGATCACATTCACGGACGACGATGCATCAGGCCTAACTGGGCCACACAACGACCCACTGGTGGTCGAGATAGAAATTGGTGAGAGCATCGTCACCAAGGTCTTGATTGATACTGGCAGTTCAGTCAACGTTATTTTCAAAGACGTGCTGATTCAGATGGAGATCGACTTACGAACGGTCGACCATAACGTCCAACCTCTAACAGGCTTTGACGGCGACACGGTTATGACCGTAGGTACGATCATGCTACCGGTCTACGTAGGGGGAACAATGCAATGCATCAATTTTACCATCGTGGACAAACCGGTCGTATACAACGTTATCCTGAGGACTCCATGGCTGCACAAAATGAAAGCAGTGGCCTCGACGTACCACCAATGCGTCAAGTTTCCGACTTCACGAGGAATATTCACGCTACGAGGAGACCCATTGGTCGCCAGAACTTGCTTTATCATCGAACGACAGCAGCGTAGTGCCCGCACTTTCGCAATCTCAGACCCCGCCGAGCTGTCAGATGGTCGTGTCCGCCCTAACACGGAATCGATCATTCAGATAAACATCGACCCCTCCGACATAACTCGCTGCGTGGGAGTCGGTGCCGACCTACCACAACTCCTCAAAGACAAGCTCGTCAAGTTTCTATGCGATAACGTCGCAACCTTCGCATGGGATATGCGGAGTATGACCGGGATCGACCCAAGCATAACCTGCCACGAGCTTAACATGGACCCGACGTACAAACCGGTCAAACAAAAGCGACGAAAGCTCGGACTCGAGCGCACTGCCGCTGTAAAGGAGGAGGTCACTAAGTTGCTCGCTGCTGGATCCATTCGAGAAGTTAAATACCCCGACTGGTTAAGCAACCCAGTAGTCGTGAAAAAAAAGAACGGCAAGTGGCGGGTGTGCGTCGATTTCACTGATCTTAACAAGTCATGCCCAAAGGACAACTTCCCTCTACCACGAATCGACCAACTGGTCGAGGCAACCGCGGGGAACGAACTCCTGTCGTTCATGGATGCGTACTCCGGGTATAACCAGATAATGATGCATAAGAACGATCAAGAGAAGACAGCCTTTATCACCGATCAAGGCACCTACTGTTACAAGGTCATGCCATTTGGCTTGAAAAACGCTGGTGCGACCTATCAGCGCCTTGTTAACCGCATGTTTGCCGAACAGCTCGGCCAAACAATGGAAGTGTACATCGACGATATGCTGGTCAAATCGGCCCACGCTGCCGATCATGTCTCACACCTCGCTCAATGTTTCGAAGTTCTCAACCGCTACAATATGAAGCTGAATCCCGCCAAGTGCTCGTTCGGCGTGACTTCTGGAGAATTCCTAGGATACCTTGTCACCAAGAGAGGTATCGAAGCTAATCCGAAACAAATCTCGGCGCTCACAAACCTTCCGTCTCCACGGAACACACGCGAAGTTCAGCGGCTCACTGGGCGAATTGCCGCTCTCAACCGATTTATTTCACGTTCTACCGATAAGTGTCTACCGTTTTACCAGCTGCTTCGCAGCAACAAAAAGTTTGAATGGAATGATAAGTGTGAGTCCGCCTTCCAGGAACTCAAGACTTACCTAGCTACTCCTCCAGTCCTAGCAAAGCCCGATCAAGGGGAAACGCTTTATCTGTACATCGCCGTATCTAGTTCGGCGGTCAGTGGCGTATTTATTAAAGAAGACAAAGGCGAACAACATCCCATATTCTATGTCAGTAAAAGTCTCGATTGAGCTGAGCTCCGGTATCCTACTTTAGAGAAGCTTGCCTACGCTGTAGTTATCTCGGCTAGGAAACTACGACCATATTTCCAGTCACACACTGTTGAAGTCCTGACCAATCAACCACTGCGGACCATTTTACACAGTCCAAGTCAATCTGGTCGCCTGGCCAAATAGGCAGTGGAACTCAGCGAATACGATATTGAATACAAAAATCGCACTTGTGCGAAATCTCAAGTCCTTGCCGACTTTTTGGTCGAGCTCTCCCCCGAACTAGAATCAGGCGCTCCTCGCGAAGAAAAATGGACGTTACATGTCGATGGTGCTTCCTCTCGGCACGGCTCTGGGATCGGCGTACACCTTGTTTCGCCGACAGGTGAAGTGCTAGAACAATCATTTCGTCTCGCCTTTTCTGCTTCAAACAACGAGGCCGAATACGAAGCGCTGATCGCAGGAATGAGATTGGCAAGAGGAATTGGGATCAGGAAATTACAAGTTTTTTGCGACTCGCAGCTGGTAACCCACCAGTTTAGCGGCGATTACGAATGTAGGTACGATCGAATGGACGCTTACCTTAAAGTTGTCTAAGACCTGTCAGGCTCTTTCGAGTCGTTTGAATTAACTAAGATCTCTCGCAGCGATAATACTCCGGCTGATGCTCTTGCCGTCCTCGCGTCAACTTCCGATCCCGACTCCGTCGAGTCATCCCTGTCGAAAGTATTGATCACCCGAGCATTAATCTTTCTGCAAACATTGATCCCATTGCTGAAAATTATAAAAAGAAAAAGGTTATGGAAGACAAGACTGTCAGCTTTCCAGCCTCCAAAAAACAAAGAACAAGTAACGGCACTCCCGTGCTAGCACTGACTATCTCCGAACCATCGGCAAGTACGCTACAAACTTCAGGCGAATGCTCAGCCAAGCAGGATTCCGCCGAACAAGGGTCCACCGAGCAAATATCTACCGAGCAAGTATCCGAAGCACAAGAGTTCGCCGAACAAGAAACCACCGAGCGAATTTCTGTCGACCAAGAATCTTAAGGACAAGCATCCGCCGAGCACGAATCTGGCAATCAAGGACAAACCGGTTCCCGAAAGGAGCGACCATATGATTGGCAAGAAGAAATCCGTTGCTACATCGCAGATGGCATTATTCCATCCGACAAATGGGAAGCTCGGCGCCTCCGGGCTCGCTGCGCACACTACACTCTCTTGGATGGCAACGTCTTCTGATGGACTGCATCTGGTGCACTCTTGACTTGCGTCGGTCCCAAAGAAATCAACGATGTTATGAGGGAAGTTCACGAAGGTTCTGGTGGTAACCACTCAGGAGGTCGGGCACTCGCAATGCGCATACGCAATAACGGTCATTATTGGCCTACAATGAACGATGATTGCGAGAAGTTCGTCGCGAAGTGCGAAAAATGTCAGCGCCACGCGCCCTTCATTCACGCGCCGACCAAATTTTTAAGGACAATAACGCCACCGTATCCTTTCATGCGATGGGCAATGGATATCGTCGGACCACTCCCCGTATCTCGTCAAAAGAAATATATCCTCATCATGACGGATTATTTCACGAAGTGGGTCGAAGCCGAAGCCTTCGCCAAAATCGGAACCGAGCAAGTCCAAAAATTTGTCTGGAAAAACATTATCTGTAGGCACGGACTCCCGTATGAGATCGTCACTGATAACGGCACGCAGTTCACCTCACTACAATTCGAAGGCTTTTGCGCAAAGTGGAAGATTCGCTTAAGCAAATCCACGCCTCGCTACCCACAGGGAAATGGACAAGCTGAGGCGACCAACAAAACTATCATCGACGGATTAAAAAAGCGACTCGAGGACAAGAAAGGCCTCTGGGCCGACGAGCTTGATGGTGTTTTATGGTCGCACCGTACCTCCCCCCGCCGATCAACAGGACGAACTCCGTTTTCCCTAGCATACGGAATGGAAGCACTTGCACCAGAGGAAATTGGCGTGCCAACATTAAGACGCTCCATGCTCGTTCATAATCCAACTTTGAATACGGAGATGATGCTCGATACTCTCGACACCCTCGAGGAGGAGCGCGGTAGAGCCCTTATCCGAATCCAGAACTACCAACAGCAGGCTGCGAAGTTTTACAACAAAAAGGTCAGGCCTCGCTACTTCGATGAAGGCGATCTCGTCCTACGAAAGGTTTTCGAGAACACCGCCGAGCTCAACGCGGGCAAGATGGGCGCTCATTGGGAGGACCCTTACCTGGTGTCTAAGGTTGTCACCCCAGGCGTCTACCAGCTGCTCGCCATGGATGGCATCCCAATCCCCCCTTCATGGAATTCCGCAAACCTGAAGCGCTATTACTATTAAGCAAAACCCTTCCTTCCAAAAAAAAAAAAAAAAAAAAAAAAGAACGCTCGTGCTACCTAGCTCTCCCTATGAACTACGAATGGCTTGATTCCTTTCTAAGGGTACGTAGGCAGCCCGTCAAAAGGCACAACTATACAAGAAAAATAAAAACAAAAGTTTAAATACTTCAAAATACAAATGAGCCCTCTCGAACGAGTCCGTCTCAGCGAGATGTCCAGCTCTTTCATCGACCCTCTGGCCAAGGGAACGATTCAAAACGCGTTCCTCATGGATGCAGCAGTGAAATAATCTGCACAAAATAAGCCGACCCAGATCGCATTCAACTAGCAGGCGGTTAAGGTTGTATAAGCCAAGTTCTTACTTGCACTTTCTTGCTGACCTCGTGGCACACACATGATAAGCCGGACACCAGGGCCGCACCTAAAAGGTACGACGAGCTCACCTTGACTACCACCCTAAACATTTGATATTCGAAACACGTAATAGGATAAGCCAAGAGACGTTTTGCACCGTAAAGCACAACTCGATATCAAAGAAGAACACAATTTTATTCCATAACCGAAGAACAAGTTCAAAATAACAAAAACAAGCAACAAGCGTCACGCTCAACACAAGTTAAAAACAACAAACAAGAATTATGCTCGGCACACGCATCCCGCTCAGACGTTCAACCTTCTATCCCCATATCGGCATTAGAAGGTTCATCAAACTCCAACTCGCCGATCATCTCCTGCCAATCTCGGCACTCCTCTCGCAACTTTTCTAGCGTATACATCGGAACATCAGCACCACGAGCAACCATCTCCTCGAGATATGAACGAATCCCTTCAGCCATGCTGCTCTCAACGTAAATGTGATCCGTGTTCTCAAGTTGAAAGATGTAACGACTCAACCTCTCGATTCGAGCTCGGCAAGCCGCAATCTCCGCATGATTCGGGAAGGGACTCCACGCGAGAGGTTCGAGATCGCCCTCCTCGCACTTAGGCTCCTCCGCCTCAGCCAACAATGCTTCGCGACGCGAACGTTCCTCAATGAGCCGATCCATTCTCCACTTCGAAATAAAAAATCCTTCAGCAATCATAAGCCGGAGATACTCCACGGTCCCGTCCACACGGCAGAACTGAAAATGTAGGTCGAACTTATGGCGCGTCGCCATAATGTAAGCTCTCAGCCTTTGGATCCGAGCATGGTAGGAGTCGATTTCTTCACGAATCAAGCCATTGTTAGAAACGACTTCGCCATCGGTACGATCTTCAGGAGCGCGAAGGGGCCTCGCAGCGAGCCGCTCTCGAGCTCTTCTCAGCCACGCTGACCTCGTAGTCACAGGCATAGGACCAAGATAGAGATTTATCCTGAAAACAAGAAGTGGAATGGTGAAAATGAGAGATTTATCCTGAAGAACAAGAAGTGGAATGATAAGAAATGAACAAATGGAGTCCAAATATATAGAACAAAGTACACAATTCCCAAGGAAAAAAGACCAATCCTGTAATTCTCGAAAATCACACCCATTAAATGGGCGACCCAAGTCATAAACCAAAAGAACAGCAGATAAAGCAAATCCGGTCACAGTGCAAAGTTCCAAAAAGAAAAATACAACGCCTAAACGGCACAACATCCGCTACATATCGGGAATACACATCTTAACAACACCAAAAGAACAAAGGCGAGTCAATGTTTGGCAGCGGCATCAGCACCCGAGCTCGGCGGTGCCCCTGCCGCAGCGACCTCTTCGACAATCACAGGAACCTCCGCGCTCCCTGGTACCGCCTGAGCAATCACGGAACTAAGCATGCTCTCCATGCCGGTCATAGCCTCTGGAAGAGCCTCGAGGTCGCTGTCCAGAATATCGGTGATATCGAAACAAAGGACCTTGTCCTCCCACATCTTTGCGTCAGTTTCCAGCCCAAGCAAAGTCTTTGGCGGAATGATCGCACCATCTTTGACCAGCTCCTGAAGTCAATCGTATGTGCCCGTCACCTGGCTCAGTGTCAGAAGTGACTCTTGTACCGCTTTGTTATCAATAATGTGCTTCCCCATCCTCTCGATACGAGCCCTGTATCCAGCAACCTCGACTCCAACGGTCTGACGTTCCGCTTGCAACTGCTGCATCTGCGCCCTCTGAAATGCATGGTCGACCTCGAGCCGATCTAGACGAGAGCGAGTAGCATCAAAGGAAGACTTGAGATCGGCCACTTGCTTCCTGTAGCTGGTGACTTGCTTCGTAAGAGCAGCTGAAACTCCTCGCTCCTTATCAAGGTCTTGACGAAGCTCCTCAGCCGACCTCCTAGATGGCTCAGAAGAGCGAGAATCAGCAACTTGCTTCTCCAGCTCGGCAATACGGCGCTCATACGAGACGACCATGCGGTTCACACCCCCACCAAGCTGAAATATAAAAAGCAAGAAATCAGGACAGCAGTTGGAAAAATTAACTAAAAACATAAAGAGAAATGCCAACCTGAAAGTATTTCCGTGCCCACGATCGATACAGCTCAGGATCATGGAGGGAATTCGCAGGAGGAAGCGGGTCAACGGAACCGCGAACCTTGCTAGCAAGCTCGCCACAAGCAGCTCCATTGTTGACAAACAACTCGTCCTTCGTCTTGTAAGAGAAGGAAAACGAATCATCGATCCAGTAGAATCACGCGGCATGCCCTCCCTCCTAGATTTCTTGGATGACTCGGGCTCAGGAACAGCCACCTCACCATAGGAGGCTCTCTTTCTCGTCGTGGGACGCCCAGAGTCAGCGACAACGATCGCTTGGGCATCAGAAGCCTCGCCGCGCGACTTCTTCTGTGCGCGCGGGGCAGCAGCGGGAACAGTGGTAGCTCTCTTGTCGACGCAAGCAGAAGCCACTTCCGCCGACCTCACATCTGCAACTCGCAGATCGGCATCTCCAATGGTCGGAGGATCAACGACCTCAGCATCAGCAGCGCGCGAAGAAGACCCAGCATCAACGGTTTTCCTGAACTGATCGGCATACCGAGGAAGACGAGTGCTGACCTTTCCCATCCCTAAACGTGGCAAGCCTGAAAAGAAACAAAAGTATGACAACTCAATCACCATCAAGAAAAGTAATGATCGGCACAACAGAATATGCAGAGAACTTACGAGATCTCTGAGTAATCGAAGACCAATCAAGCGCCCCTAGTTCCCTAATCTTTCTGAGGTTATCAAAGAAGTTTGGAGGATGAGCACGCAGGCGAACGACGGGATCTGCACAACATCAACCAAAATAAAGAAAGGTCAGAAACAAATTAAGAAAATTCAAGCAAGTAGGGATAAAAACGGCAAGCTACCGGGAATTATATTCCATTCAGTAGCATAAAACATATCGAGATTGTCGACCGAAATCTCATCCAGCCTAACAAAGAAGAAATAACGCTGCCAGCGACGAATCTTCTTTTCGGCCCCGACAAAGATCTGGTGACCCGATCTAGCACTAGTATAAAAATACCCCGGACTATCTCTGACTTTCGTAAACCGAGTCGCTTCCTCTAGGAAATGCACATCAACCTCTACACCACAATCGGTACCCAGTATCGCCAAACCGGCTGCATTTCGAATAGCTCTCACAGAAAGTTGACAAATGGCTATCTTGCGCCTCGCGCAATACCTCGTCAGAAATTCCGGAAGAGGAAACCAGAGACCGCAATCAGTAAAGTAATGCTCATAAAGAGTGATAAAACCTGTCGGAGGCGCCCAAGGCCGTTCGTGCCGTTCGGGAACCCGAAAAACCAACCCCTCAGGCATCTTACACCATCCTCGCATCGCTGCAATAGACTCCGACGAGCATAGCGAGTAACCAAGGTCGATCGGACCAGCGGTAACCACGACAGGACCGACCTCGGGATTAGTCGGAACAGCACCAAGACCTAAAACGGCTAAACTCGGATCAGGACGGTCATCTCCAACGACCTCGACTAAGGCAACATCCATAGGATTCTCACCAGAACCGCTCTCGCTGTCTCCGCTGAGCTCGAGTAAATCATCAATATCGCAATCATTGGCTAAATCGTCGATATCGAAGTTTCCACACTCCGCTCCAACATCGATGTCCATACTATCAAAAGAATCCTTGTAATTTATACCATGTTCCCTAGAGAAAGCGCGTCGAATACCCGCGAGAGTCTTACCACGCGCACGCGCTGGAGCTTGTGGTCCTAGCAAAAGCCGACCTCCCCCTCTTGATGTCGGGCCGACCTCGCGAAAGGTACCGACCATAATTCCACTTTGCCGACCAACGAGCTCTCCACTATCAATCTCACGACCCCCCAACATGAGATCGGTATCTTCGTCATCGGTACCACGAGAAATGGACTCACCCCCTATGGCGACCTCGGATCCATCCATACATCGCCACCTACCGTGAACGTCACCCGCGACCTCGCAAACATGAGGGTTCCGAGCTATAGCTTGCACGGAGCTCCGCTCGCCGACTCAATTTCCATCTCCTAGCTCGGCATCCACGCCGGTCTCGAGCCGATCGCACAAACCTCCGCTCGGACCGGAAACGCCGATCTCCGATCCAACTCGCGATCCGACTCCAGTATCTCTCGGCGAGCCGACCTCGGTGCCGAGCTCGAGGTGCCGAGCTAACGCACTGCTCACCGGACCTGCCGAGGTGCCGAGCTCGCCGAGGTCTCCCGGACCTGCCGAGGTGCCGAGCTCGCCGAGGTCTCCCGGATTTCTCGACGAGCCGAGCTCGATCCGCCGAGCTAGCGCGATGCTCATCGGATCTGCCGATCTGCCGAGCTCGCCGTCGATGCCGACTTCAGACCCGAACCGCGCTCCTCGCGAGTCGATTCCAAGTCTCGACGAGCCAACCGCAATGCCGATCTCGTGATGCCGACCTCGGTTCGCGGGGAACCCGGACTCAATCCGCCGACCGACAATCTCGCCGAGCTCGCCGTCGATGCCGACTTCAGACCCGAACCGCGCTCCTCGCGAGTCGATTCCAAGTCTCGACGAGCCAACCGCAATGCCGATCTCGTGATGCCGACCTCGGTTCGCGGGGAACCCGGACTCAATCCGCCGACCGACAATCTCGCCGAGCTCGTATCGGCCGAGCTCGGGTACCTCTTCAGCCTCGCCTTCGCCGGACTGAATCTCGCCGAGCTCATGTCGGCCGACCTCGGGCACCTCGACTTCAGCCTCGTCTTCGCCGGATTGAATCTCGCTCGGACATACCTCAAAATCCCCATACGCACGAATCAAATCAAGGGAACCATTGGCCATTACCGACTCACCTTGATCGGTGGTCGACGACGAGCCCAACCGATCTATCATTGGCGATCTACGGCGAGCTGAGAGTGGCGATGGTCGGCGGCTAGGGTTTTGCAAAATTTGCAACCAAACAAAAAAATAGAGAGAGAAAGGAAAGCACAAAACACAAAATAAAGAGATAGAGAGAGAAAGTTACCTTCTTATGGAATGGAGGAAGTTAAGAAGGAAGAGAAGGTGGAGGGCACATAAATAAGTAAATAAAATGGAAAAATTTATGTCAAATCCATCATCTGAATCCGCGACTCCCATCTCTTTTTCGGGAACGTCATCGAAAACCGCATTCAAAATAAAAACCGAAGGATTTCCCGATGTCTCTCGAAAAACGAGCCCGAAGGTTACAGAGAGATCACTGTAGCTATTTCTTCCCAGAAGCGATCTGAGACGATCTGTGCCGAGCAGGCATATTACAGAATTCAAGCATGTCCGCCGATCGCAGAAAAACTAGCGTTCTCCGGACTAGGGGGGACTATTGTTGGACATGGGCTGCGCCCAACATGCCACTCGGCCCAACAAGACAAGATAATCGCAACTTCGGCCCGATGAAATTAGATGCAAGTCACTAATAATTCGCAAAGGGGCAATCTCGGGAATTCACGGTGGAAACCCTAGAAAACCCTCGGTCAACAGTCCACTATATAAGGAAACAGTACTCATTGGTGAAAAGACATCTGACTCGCGTACAATATCCCCAGAGCAATACTTTGCGTTAAAACATTGTTATTATTCCGTGTACAATTCCTGTTAGTTTCCGAGCTCGGCATCATTAACTTGTTAGTTCTCCTGTGAACTGACGAGCTCGATCTTGGCTCGATTTAGTGACGACCTCATATTATTATCGTTAATAAAGAATCAACTTCACTCTTCCCCCAAAAATTCTTATTTACTTAGTATTGTGCAATTCTTAGTACAAACAATCTTATTTCTCGAATTAGGATTCTTCATCCGCGGCGGGTTTAGAGAGAGATAGTGAGCAATCGTCTTGTGGAATCTCTTTGTGGAATCGTTTTATGTTGTTGGAACTTGGAAGTTAAGAGCGAGTTCAATAAAAATCTAATCTTTCCAGGTGATTTTGGATTTCTCATATTTTTTCTTTCTATTTTCTTACCACGCTATGGTTTCCTTTTAAACTTGCATTGCTTGTTTTTTTTTTACCAGGATTATTCACTGAAAAAGTTTTCATCTTTTCCTTAGCTTAATGGATAGGATAAGTCAATTGCCTGATGAACTTCTCTTGAGAATATTGTCTTTACTGCCTACTGCTAAAGATGTTGTGGCTACAATGGTTTTGTCTAAACGCTGGCAATTTCTTTGGACGTTTGTGCCAAGGCTTGTGTACGATGATGATAGCTATCAGGGTTTAGATTACGGAAGATTCTCGCGGTTTGTAGACAGGTCTTTGATATTCCACAAGGCTCCAGTGCTAGAGACTTTGCATTTCAAACTTGGTAAAATTTGTGGTGCTGGTGATATTCATGTATGGATTAGAGCTGCTGATAAATGCTCTGTGCGTGAGCTAATTATCGAAATCCACTTTTCTTCTAGTGTAACTCAGGCCACACTTCCAAGGAGTTTGTATACAGGGTGTAGCACGCTTGTCAAATTGAAACTAGATAACGCGGTTCTTGTGGATTTCATATTTTCCTTTGTTTCTTTCCCATCTCTCAAGACTTTGGCCCTTTTAGCCGTGAAGTACCCAGGTGACGCATTTGTCAAGAGGCTTTTATCTAATTGTCCTGTTCTTAAAGACTTGGATGTGGAACAATGTCCAGATGACAATGTGACCATTTTCACTGTGAAAGTTCCTTCTCTCAAGACTTTATCCTTGCGTACACTGAATAAAGTTGAAGACGATGCACAAGGGTTTGTGATAGATGCTCCTTCTCTGGAATGGTTGGATCTTGTTGATTTTACGGGTGGGTTTTGTGTCATTGAAAATAATATGCCTAATATTAAGGAGGCATATATTGACGTCGTGTATCATCTTCCTCGTAAGATTCTGAGTTCTATAGCTTCAGTCCAGCATCTGGACTTATGTTTACGAAAACGTCAAAGGTATTTTCTTGGTTACCTGCGAGTTTGTTGTTTATATAAGTGTTATTCATTCTTGCCTTTCCTTTACAGGATGCATATCCACTTGGTAGTATCTTCCGCTGTCTTACACATTTAAAGATATATGCACATGCGAGACAGAATGGTTGAATCTACTTATGCGTGTGCTTAACCATTCACCTTATTTACGAGTACTCAAACTGGAACAGGTCTATATATTTCAAACCATTTCATTTGAGAGTCTTTTGACTAGTGTATCCAACTACTTATATCTCAGTATATATGTTGATCTAATGTACGTACATACACTTCTTTCTTGTTTATACCAGTGTCATTTCCTTCGAGCTGACCAACCACGCCCTTGCTGGAGTGAACCGAATCGGGTTCCTATGCTATCGAGTCTTAAAACTCTCGAATGGGTTAAGTACAACGGCGGACCCACGTGAGGAGATGGTGGGTCAGATGACCTGGTGAAATACTAAAAAGAGAAATTTTGTAAGCTGTCTAATACATGATTCTTTGGCAAAATTGATTAAGTAGCTCTTAATTGACCTCCTTAATCTAAGTTCGATTCCACTGTATTAACGAAAGAAGAGAAAGAAGTGGCGGCATTCATCTTAAGAAGCGGAAGATTCTTAGATAAAGTAACAGTCAAACCAAAAGCCACCTGCCACCGCGAGAAACTTGAAATGATAAAGGAGTTGTCGCTTTTGCCCAGAAGTTCGTCTACTTGCAGCCTTTCGTTTGACTGAAGTTACAGGTTCAGCTCCGAGGGAGAGGAGATGTGTTTAATATTCTAGTGGTTTGTTCTGAATCTTAGATCTGAGTCGTCGTCTTAAGCACTTTATTATGTCTTTACCAAACAAATTTCTTAAGTTTTTTTTGCTCTGCGTCTTTGCGTTGGTATGAAGAAAGAAGCATAAAAGGAACAGCTATGTTATATTAATTAATTGACCAAAAGAATAATTGGATTGATAAATTGGGTTCAAGGCATTTTTTTGGTTTTGGTTAACTTGGGTTTCCCAAAGGTCCTGTTTGGCCGGTTTTGTTGGATAATTATAATTCATCAAATAAAATTACCGGTAAGGGTTTTAGCCTTTTAGGTCTTCAGCTTTCACAAGTCTCTCTCCACATATGTATTCTTCTCAAGTTTTGATTCTCGTCTTTCTTTCATTGTTTTTGATTCTCGCTATCGCTAAGGTTTACTTTAAACATGCATTTCTTACAACTATTTGTTAATTTCATTTTTTTTGGGTCTTGTAAATATTTAAACTTTATCATTCATATGTCTCTTATGCTTTTTTCCAGGAATTTTTAATGTTTTTGGGAATTGACAGAACATAAAATGTTTTAATCTTTTTTTTTTTTTTTGTAAAATATATTTTCCTTGCTGATTTCAGCAGCTCTGATCATTGACAGAGATATTTGTCGAAGCGGGAAACTTTGGAAGCTCGAGAGGATTAACTTGCAATTATGGATAGGATAAGTCAATTGCCTGATGAGCTTCTCTTGAGAATATTGTCGTTACTACCTGCGAAAGATGTTGTGGTCACAATGGTTTTGTCTAAACGTTGGCAATTTCTTTGGATGTATGTGCCAAAACTTGTGTACGATGATAGCTATCGAGATATCGATTATGGAAGATTTGCGCGGTTTGTGGACAGGTCTTTGATATTGCACAAGGCTCCAGGGCTATAAACTTTGCATTTCAAACTTGGTCAACTCTGTGATGGCGAAGATATTCATGTATGGATTAGAGCTGCAAACAAATGCTCTGTGCGTGAGCTGATTATCGAAATCGACACTTCTTTCAGTGCATCACCAGCCATTCTTCCAAGGAGTTTGTACACAGAGAGTAGCATGCTTGTCTCACTGAGCCTAAACAATGTGATTCTTTTGGATGTTTATTCCTCAGTGTCGTTTCCATCACTTAAAACTTTGGGGCTTTTAGCCGTCAAGTATCCAAGCAACGAATTTGTCAACAATCTTTTGTCCAATTGTCATGTTCTTGAAGACTTGGGTGTGGAAGAATGCGCAAATGACAATGTGAACATTTTCACCGTTAAAGTTCCATCTCTCAAGAGTTTAGCCTTGCACTCATCAGGTGATAGAGTTGAAGACGATGCACAAGGGTTTGTGATAGATGCTCCTTCTCTGCAATGGTTGGATCTTGTTGATTATATGGGTGGGTTTTGTGTCATTGAGAGTAATATGCCAAAGATTGTACATGCATATATTGACGTCACTTATAGTCTTCCTCAGAAGATTCTGAGTTGTATTACTTCAGTCCATCATCTCGACTTATGTTTACTAACCTCACTGGTATTTTTCTTGTTACTTGCAAGTTGTAGTTTTAATCATTCTTTTTATTATTAATGTGAGATCAGTTAGTGTACATAATTCTCTTTTGCAGGATGCTTATCCTGTTGGTAGTATCTTTCCCTGTCTTGTGTGTTTAAAGATATGCACATGTGAGACAGAATGGTTGAATCTACTTATGCGTGTGCTTAAAGATTCACCTAAGTTACGAGCTCTCAAACTTGGACAGGTAACTATATATTTTCTAATCAGTTCACTTAGTGGATCTTTTGACTAGTGTGTATTTTCTAGTATATATATTGATCTAATGCACTTCATGGACTTATATCTCGCCGATTTATCAGTCCCATGACCGTCTAGCCAACCAAACACGCTCTTACTGGAGTGAACCGAGTTCTGTTCCTGAATGTGTGTTAGCGAATCTTGAAACCCTCGAATGGTTACAATATGAAGGAATAAAAGAAGAGAAATTACTTGCGGCATATATCTTAAGAAACGGAAGCTGTTTGAAGAAAGTAACTATAAAACCTAAATCCACCAGCCACCGCAAGAAACTTGAAATGATCAAAGAGTTATCGTTTTCGCCTAGAAGTTCGCCTTCTTGTCGGCTTTCCTTTGACTGAAATTACAGTTTCAGCTACGATGGAGAAGAAATGTTCAATTTTCTAGTTGTTTGGTCTGAATCTTAAACACTTAATTGTGTCTTTCTTTACCAAACAACAACTTTCTTATGTTTTCTATGATTTTTTGTTCAATTTCTGTAATTTTTATCTCTTCCATTTAGGTACTGTTTGGGGTTTATCTCTTTCTTTGTTTTGTTTTGGTGTCCATTTTACTCTTCTAATTTTATGGTATCAATCAAACTATTTTGTGTATATATAATGATTATTGTTGTTTGCTTTACCCATGCCCCACTCTGTTTCCGATCCCGGTCTAGCTCGAAAGGGTAAAGTCATGGCTACAGTGTAAACCAAACTATTTTAGATCTACCATCTTACGAATAGGTACGGCCGTACGGGAAGCTAGAAATGTGAATGAAATCCATCTTAAGAAGATAGAAATAATCCTAAGTATTCTATAGCACATACAGTACAGTACTTATTATAATCAAATTTTAGATTCAATATTGAATTTTCGGTTTAACAATTTTTTGGTTCGGTTTAACACTCTGTGCATGAGCTTGTTTACATGCTGCAATTCTGCAAAATGCTTGTGACATTGAAACTAATGAACGCCATTTTTGTGGATGATGTTTATTCTCCATTTCTTTCCCATCCCTCAAAGAATTGTGGCTTTTATTATCCATGAAGTACCCTGGTGATGAATTTGTTAACAGGCTTATATCAAGTTGTCCAGTTCTTGAAGACTTGGTTATGGAACAATTCCTTGATGACAATGTGGTCATGTTGAGCGTTAGAGTGCCTTCTCTAAAGAGATTAGTCTTGCATCAAAAACTAAAAAAGGCAAAGCTAATGGGTTTGTTTTAGGCACTCCTTCTTTGGAGTGCTTGGATATTGTTGATTTTTCTCGTGGGTCTCACATCGTTGAGAATGTCATTACTGCCAAGGTATTCACCAATTTGTCAGCTTGCATTCAGCTGAGCCTGAGCTTATGGTCAATTTTAGATCAGCTATATTACAACTTATTAGTTAATTGGCTTTATCTTTTCTGTAATTAGTTCTTTGAAAATTTGAAATTCCTGCTGCACATGTAAACACCTCTTGGTTAGAGGAGAGGGTTCCAATTGTCACAAAGCTAGATAAAATATGTTTTTTTGTTTGATCAAAATGTTGTTGATTTCAAAGTTCTTACTTTTAAATGTTGTTTATCTTACGTTACACGTCTCTCTGGATTATGTAGGATTATTCAAAGTTCTCTGCTTATTTTTCTTTAAAGAGAAAATTATCTACCATTACTCATCAGATTACTTCGTTAAAATATTTTGGTATTTACTATTTAGATTAATCTGTTTTTTGTTTCGACAATTAAAAGACTACTCTAATACAGTATTTTGTTATCATGCATCAACCATTTCCGGTCCCGGTTAAGCTCGAATAAGTAAAATCATGACTACAGTGTAAACCAAGCTATGTTCGATTATCTTACGATTGAGTTGGTATGGGAAAATAGAATAATGTCTGCAAAAAGAAAAAACTCCATATTACGAAACAAAAATTATCCTAAGTATTAAAAAGCACGTGTATAAGATTATACATAGACTTTAGAGTCTTAGTCTAAATGTCTAATTGTAAATTCGATTTGATTTTTCGGTTTAGTTTTTCTTTTTTGGTTCGGTTGAATTACCTTATTAGGGATCCTTGGTTCATCGGCTTTTATTTAAACCGACTGTGCATCAATTATATATACAACAGTCCTAATGTTTCTTTATATATATAGTCGAGGCATTATGTTTTAGGTACATTTTAGGTCTTTGCTTATTTTCTGAATTTCTTTTTGATTCTCTTCTCGTCATCGATCTTGTATGATTTGGAAGGATTGAGTTTGGATTCTCGTCGTCTAGTTTGTTTGTTTGATTTCAAAGGAGTGAGTTTTAGGTTCTTGTCTGTACGTACCTCCCTAGGGTTTGGAATTTCAAAGAGGCCGTAACCTAGCTCTTTATTATGGATAGGATAAGTCAGTTACCTGATGATTGTCTCTTGAAAATATTGTCGAACCTTCCTTTTACTAATAATGTCATGGAAACTATGGTTTTGTCAAAGCGGTGGCAATTTATTTGGATGTTGGTGCCAAAGCTCGTCTACGATGATAGATATAATAACCTTAAGCGTGAAAGATTTATCCGGTTTGTAGATAGGTCTTTGTTGCTGCACGAGGCCCCAGTTCTAGAAACTTTGCATTTTAAACTTGGTAAAACATGTGGTGTTCAAGATATTCGAGTGTGGATTAGAGATGCACATAAACTTTGCCCGCGTGAGCTTCGAGATTGATAATCATTCTGAAAATGATACTCCTGTCACACTCTTTAGGAGCTTATATAAATGCTTCAGAATGCTCGTGACATTGAAACTAAGTCATGCGGTTCTAGTGAATGATCTCTCTTCCGACATCTCTTTCCCATCTCTCAAAAAGTGAAGTCTTACGGCAACGGAGTATCCAGATGATGATTTTGTCGTCAAGCTTTTATCCAGATGTCCTGTTCTTGCATACTTGGAGGTGATGCTATGTTCAAATGACAATGTGGCCATTTTAAGCGTTAGAGTGCCTTCTCTAAAGACTTTAGTCTTGCAGATAGAAGAAGATAGAAAATTTTAAGATGTTTATGGGTTTGTGATAGATGCTCCTAACTTGGAGCGCTTAATAATTGAAGATTATAGTAAAGGGTTTTGTGTCGTCGAGAACAATATGCCTAAGATTTTCAAAGTGGTTTTGATTTTGAAATCTCTAATTTCAGCCAAGCGCCTTCGATTTGCTTAACCTCAAAGGTAATATGTTATTACCGGACTGCCTCCTGTTTAATTATCTAATCCACTTTGAATAGCAAACAACTCTTAATTACGATCAAACATTGCTAATTGTGTACTTTTTCGTCTCTTATGCAGTATACTTATCCTGTTGGTAGTGTCTTCCACCGTCTTGTACGTCTAACGCTATGCACATGTGAGACTGAATGGTTAAATCTACTTATGCGTGTTCTTAGAGATTCACCTAACTTACGAGCTCTCAAACTTGAACAGGTATATATATATCAACCAAATTCATTCGTGTACTTTAAATGTAAGTTTCATATCTTTAATCTTCTTTTTTCCAAACCATAAGGTCCATAACTTTCAGGATGATGAACAACGCCCGAGCTGGAGTGAAACGACTACAGTTCCTGAATGTTTGTTAACCAGTCTTGAAACTCTTGAATGGGTAAAATATGAAGGAACAGAAGAAGAGAAACAAGTAGTGGGATTCATCTTAAGAAACGGAAACTTTCTAAAGAAAGTAACTATAAACCCTAACTGCACCGATGCCGATGAAAGCAAGAAACTTGAGATGATGAAGCAGTTGTTTTTTTTGACTAGATGTTCGTCTGCTTGTCGATTTGCTTTTGATTGAAGTTACAGATCAGCTCTTAGGAGAAGACATGTTCAGTCGTCAATTAAGTTTGGTCTTCGGAATCTATCTTGATTAGATTATGTGCTAGAATCCTTACTACTAATTAGTTATGTCTTCGTTTCCAAACAAATCTATGTTTTCCTAGCTCTGTGTATAGTATAAGGCAAGAAGCTAATATGATGTTATGGTTCTTTTATTGAAATTATATTAATATTGTTTACACTAACTCAAACCCCCGGGAAACCTTAGAAAAATAGATTATTTTCAATTATATATCAACTATTACTGTATTTTATTCAACCATTTTTTTTTTTATAACAAATTTAACGTAAAATACTACTATCATTTAAGAAAATAAAATAAGTTGGACGACAGATTAAAGAAGAGAAAAGAAAATTTGAGAAGCTTAAAGAGTTGTTATTGTCGCCAACGCGTTCAAGTACTTGCCAGCTTCCCATTTGATTGAAGTGATATGGTCATCAATTTGTCAAGTAACATCTTCTTTTGGTTGGTGTTTGATTTAAAATCTTAAATACGCTATCAAAACGTTATTATTTCTAATCTCTTCCAAATGTAGCATCTTTGATTTTCTTATGGTTTTGTTCGTAGTCCTTGCCAACGAAAAGAAAGAAGTTTACGGAAGAAGAAGTATTAATTAGTTTCTTAATTTGGTTAATCATCTTTTGGGGTCTTTGCTTCATTTCTCAAACGTTTTTTATTTTGTTTGGTAAGATTTTGTGGTTAAACACTTAAACTGCATTTTAATGTCTATTCTTAAGAAGGATATATATACGACACTTTTACATTATGAACCACTTAAAATGAGTCACGCGATTTAAATTAGATTTCCACAAGTTAACATAAGAAAATCACATCATTTGCATTGTGTTTGTTTATGTATACAACTCTACTTGCATCATCTCTAGACCACTTATTAACACAAAAAAATAATAACATCGAGTCTTCTTTTTAACTCTCTCCTCAAGGCATAGCATACGAAAATGAAGATATCATCAATAGGATGGATCTTTTTCCTTACCTTCATCTCTCTTACCATTGTTTCGAGTACACCCGCATCTGCACCTGCACCTAAACCTAAACCTAAGCCTGCACCAGAACCAGCACCAACACCAGCACCTAAACCTAAACCTAAACCTGCACCAACACCAGCACCAGCACCAGCACCTAAACCAAAACCAAAACCAGCACCTAAACCTGCACCAAAACCAGCACCTAAACCTAAACCGGCACCTACACCAAAACCTGCACCAGCACCAGGTGGAGAAGTTGGTAAGCAAGCTATATATAATTGTTTTTAGTAATCTTTAGGTGTTTAAGTTGGAATCTTTAGTGTTAAGACTAAAAATATAATGAACCTTTAATATGTTCACCTTCAACGACTGATATTTAAAAATTAGTTTAGTGTCTGTTTTGTTTTATTCGAATAGAGGACGAAACAGAGTTTAGCTACGAGAAGAAAGGAAAGAAGGGGCCAGCTAAATGGGGAACAATAAAGAAAGAGTGGAAAATGTGCGGAACAGGCAAAATGCAATCTCCGATTGATCTTAGGGACAAAAATGTCGTAGTTACTAATAAACTTGGATCTCTTCGTAGCCAGTATCTGCCTTCTAATACCACCATTAAGAACAGAGGTCATGACATCATGGTAAAAATCAACGATATCACCTTTTCCAATATATCTCTTTTTTTTTTTTTCCTTCAAATAATCAGAATATAAATGTCATGTCCCAAAATGCATACTAATTCAAGATCCACGTAGAAATCATTAAAATCCGCACTACTAAATCACCACTCTTTGGTTAAAATATTTCGGTGTTGGGTACTATGGCAGTTAAAATTCAAAGGAGGAAACAAAGGTGTTGGTATCTCTATCAACGGTACTAAATATCAACTTCAACAACTTCATTGGCACTCTCCTTCCGAACATACAATTAATGGCAAAAGGTTATATTCTATACCGTTTCTCTTAATTGATAACTTAGAATCATTATCTCCTCTATCCATCGATTACTGTATTCTTTCGTCCTGAACATAGACCGTCTAGGCAAGATTATGCTTGTGATATTTCCTTTTGAAACACATTTTATTTAGCATTTTTGGATATTAAATGAGGATCATATATAAAAATAACGATAATCGATCGGGACACACCCATCATTCAGTGCCTAAATGGATTTGGGCTTCAATCTTCCCAAAAATGTCCTTCTATGATATCTTTCAAGTCAAACATCTAATATATATAAGAACCTAACTCTAAGAAGTAAGAAGTAAGAGCATCATTAGTGGAGAACCGTTCACCATTGCTCAAAAAAAAAAAAAAATTAATATGTAATTAATAACATATTGACACGTGTAGAAAAGAGAGAGAAACGTTACTTCCTCTAGTAATTTGAGAAACGTTCCTCTTCTTTTCTCTCTCTTTTTTTGTATTTTTTTATTACATTTTAATAAAAGAATTTTGCGAAGTAATTCCCACTAATCATGGTCTAAGGTCATCTCTACTGCGGTTACTTCCCCAAATTTTTTTTATTAAAAATTAATAAAATAATACAAAAAAGAGAGAACCGATGCTTAAAGTACTTGTGGAAGGATCGTTGCTCAGCTTATTTTTATGGTTGTCTGTTTCTCATTAGATAGTTATTAAAAAATATATATATTTTTTTGAGTAACGTGAAGAATTTCTCTGGTGTAGATGCTCTTGATACTAATTTATATATGTGGCTTTTATTAGGTGAGAAGTCTTTTAGTTATACGTATTATTTGAGATTATTTGAATAGCATGCAAAGTTTGAACAAAACAACATAAATAGGTATGCGCTTGAGAAACACTTGGTTCACGAGAGCGAAGATAAACGCTACGCTGTTGTTGCTTTCTTATACAAACTGGGAGCATCTGACCCTTTTCTTCTTTCGGTATTGCAATCTTAACCTTCCTATACTAATACTGTGGTTTAATCATATCAGTGACACTGATATTACTAATCGAAGAAAAAATATAGTAACTCAATATATTGTTTTATTGTTTAGTTGGACAAACAATTGAAGAAGATAACTGATACACATGAGGCCGAGGAACATGTCGGAATCATTGATCCCAAAAAACTAAGTTTTGAATCAAAACTTTATTATAGATATATCGGATCACTTACAGCTCCTCCCTGTTCTGAAAATGTTATTTGGTCCGTCGCCAAAGAGGTATATAGTACTAATATATATATATATATATATATATATATATATATAGTTTTTTTTAATTTCACTTTATTATTGTTATTTTATCCTAATTACCTTATTAATAGTAAGGTCTTACATGTTTTAACGAGCCTTCAGATTCGCACTGTGACAAGTAAACAAGTTAAACTTCTCCGTGTGGCTGTACACGATGTAAGTGTTTTCTTTCTTTGCGGATCAATATTATGAATGCAGCTTAACATCATTAACATAACATAAACTATCATATTACTACTTAATTATATGTAAATATGACTAGTACTTATGGTTAAGGATATTCAAGTGGACTTTATAGTTTAATCATCCAATTGATAGACATAATTTCTCTAAAAAAAATTAAAAAAATTTCTTACAGGATTCAAATTCAAATGCGAGGCCGCTTCAACCAATCAATAAGCGTGTGGTGCAGTTAAACAAACCAAAAGCTAAGTAAATGAAGAAAAACAGTAATATAACTTATTACTAATCTTTAACACCAAAACGATGTTTTTAGGAAGAAACTGATGACTTCGTTTTGTTTATTTATATATAGTCATCACCCATTCGTGTTATAAAATGGTTCTTTATGTTAAAGAGGAGTTGACATTTCCGGGGGTCAGAATTTTACTCAAAAAATCAGACTAACCTCGGCTCTAAGCTTTATAGTATCCCTCTCCATGAATTTTCCGTAGTCAATCCATCAGATAACAGAGCAAAGAAGTCTCCTTGTATATTGATATGACTGAGAATTGAGAAATCAATGTTAGCCAATGATAGAGAATGCAATAACCATCTTGGCGATTCAACCCTTGTAGACAGACTGAGCAAGGCATTGTATACCTATACCGTTTACAGAGTTCCTACAATATTGACAGTGGTAGTCTTTGTTCAAGTTTATTTAGTACGTACTTAGTAGTAAAAACGTAGGCCATACGGGGTTCAAGCATACATTGTAAAATGGGTGATATACAAACAAGGAATAGTACAATGTAAGAGAGTATACTGGAAGTTGTTTTTGTGGGCGTGGTCTATAGAAGGAATTATGATCCTAAAACTTCTCTGTTTTAGTTTAGCTACAAGATATCATCAATCAACTTATGGTCTTTGCTCCCTCTGATTATAAGAATGATATCTTTTTTTGCACGTACTGGATTAATCAATAAGAAAAGTTTAGTTTACATAGGATGAATATTTAGTCTCTTTTAATTGTATAAAAAAATAAAAAAAATCAGAGAATTAATAATTTTTACCAATTGCGAAAGTCGCACAGCTCCAATTAATTAGGGTTTCTATTCAAAAGAAATTGGTGTCAGGACATGCTTTTTTTTTCTTTTTTTTTCTTTTCCTGTGAAACTCTTATCATTCTCGTTCAACTTGTTTGGTTTTGTGGGTTGGATAGGGTTTTGATCTGCGGAAGAATTTTCAATAATGGATAGGATAAGTGGGTTATCCGATGCAGTGCTCGTGGGAATATTGTCTCAACAACCTACTGCTAGAGATGTTGTGGCCACAATGGTTTTGTCAAAAAGGTGGCGATTTCTTTGGAAGATGGTGCCAAAACTCGTATACGATGATAGCTATCAGAGTAATGAGTTTGGTAAATTTTGGATATTTGTTTTCAGATCTTTGGTTTTGCACAAGGCGCCAGTTATAAAAACGTTGCATTTCAAACTTAGTCAAAAGTCTTGTAATGCTATTGATATTGGAGTATGGTTTAGAATTATAGCTAGACATGTTGTGCGTAAGCTTGTTATCGAGATTGTTACTTCTTCTAGTAAAACTACTCCAGCTGTCACACTTCCGAGGAGCTTGTATACATGCTGTAGAAGGTTTGTGATCTTGAAATTGAGTAATACGGTTCTTTTGGATGATGCATTTGCCTCAAATTTTTTCCCCATCCCTCAAGAAACAGAGTCTTGAATCCATAAAGTACCCACCAGATGGTGATGAATTTGTCAAGAAGCTTTTGTTAAGTTGTCCTGTTCTTGAAGACTTATATGTGGAGCAGTGTCCTGATGACAATGTGACTGTTTTCACCGTTAGGGTGCCTTCTCTCAAGTTTGCATCATTGTATAAATCACAAGACAGAGTTAAAGATGACAAAGATGGATTTGTGATAAATACTCCTTTGTTGGAACACTTGGTCATTTCTGAGTATAACTCCTCTGATGATTCCAACGATCACGAGAAATCTGAGATGCTTAAAGAGTTGTTCTTGTCATCATCGCCTATGTGTTCACGTACTTGCCAGCTTCGTTTTGACTGAAGCTATATTTGTTTGGTTGGTGTTTGATTTTGAATTCTTGGATAAGCTCATATTGGTAAACACATTATTGAAGAATGTAATGGATAGATACATACATACACGGGCCCAATTCTAAGAAATAAAAGTTCACGCGTCTATTATTATAAAGTTGGAGAAAACATAAAAATTTTTTTTTTTTTTTTTTTTTTTACAATAAAAATTTCATTATCAATAAAAAAATGTCTACATCAAAACGAAGAGAAGATAAAAGAGAAGATACCTTTAAATGTCAAAAAAAAAAAAGAGAAGATACCTTCATATTTCCCATTGCAACTAGAATATACAACATTTACAACTAGTCATTATAAATATAACCAAACAAATAGTAAACGAAGACCACACAGGCGTTGAATCAATCAGGCTAGTGATAATAGTAAATTTGTAAAGGAAGCAAAAAAGACTATAATTAACAAAAAATAAAAATCTTAAACTTGATTAATAATTAAATTAAAGATAATAAATGCTAATTAAGAAAAAGACATAAAGTAAAAGAGGAGACAAGGGGGAACGAGTTGGGGTGTTGTTTAGACCGAAGAGGAGGAGAGGAAGACGTGGTTGGGTTGTTTTGTTTCGTTTCCTTCCACTCTTTCTTCTTCATTTCCTCTTTCTTTCTTTCTTTCTTTCTTTCTCCATTTTTTCTCAAACCCTTTCAACAAAAATTGAATCTTTATTTCTTTTTGGGGTTTTTTTTTTTTATATTTTCTCTAACGGAATCGAGAAAGAAGGAAGAACAAGATTTTGAAAGTAGAGACATTTATTAAAGGTATGATTTTTGTGTTGTGGGTTTGTATAACAATTTCTGGGTTTTTTTTTTCTTTCCTTTCATGGATTATTTTGAGTGATTATATGACAAAAAAAGCAAGAAATTTGATTCCTTTTTTCAAGGGTTTTTGTTTCCCTCTTTGATATTTTTTACAAAGATTCTGGGTTTTCTTCAGATTTTTTTTTCCGTTCTTTGGGTTTTCAATTCTTTATGGGGTTTTACAAAAAAAAAAATCTTAGCTTTTTCCTATCCTTTTTTCAAAGATGTTCTTATCTGATTTTGATAGGTCAAAATCATTGAAATTATGGGAAATTAATGACAAAATCTACTCATTCGGAGAAAGTTATAAACTTTATAGGAGGTTCTTAGATCTGAATTTATATATTTTTTCATTGTGTGTTCTACTTCTTCTGGTTTTGCAGAATCAAGAGATTTGTGAGGTGAAGGGAAGAAAGAGACATGGATGATACAATGGCAGCTAGGTATTGGTGTCACATGTGTTCACAAATGGTGAATCCAATAATGGAATCTGAGATCAAATGTCCCTTTTGTCAAAGCGGGTTCATAGAAGAAATGAGCAGTAATGTCAATGGAGATGGGGGAGGAGGTGGAAGCAGAGGCGTAACAAGAGATGTTGTTCAAGATTCAGAAACTGATTTTGGAACAGACCGTGCGTTGTCTCTATGGGCACCAATCTTGCTTGGGATGATGAGTAGTCCTAGGAGACGAAGAAGGTTTAGGAGATCAGAGTTTGGTGAAGACAATGATGATGATGAGTTGAACAATGTTGATGGGAATGATAACAGTAATGTGTATCGTCATCATCATCATCGAGCTAGGCGACATGGTGGAGAGATTGATTTGGATAGAGAGTTTGAATCTATCTTGAGGAGAAGACGAAGAAGCTCAGGGAATATATTGCAGTTGCTTCAAGGGATTCGTGCTGGGATTGCTTCTGAGTATGAAAGCTCTGATGAGAATCCTCGAGAGAGGGATAGTAACAACAGCAATAGAGTTATAATGATCAATCCGTATAACCAATCTCTTGTTGTTCAAGGGTCTTCTGATCAAAATCATCATCATCATCCTTCATTGACTTCACTTGGAGATTACTTCATTGGACCTGGTTTAGATCTTTTGCTTCAGCATTTAGCTGAGAATGATCCTAATAGGCAAGGTACTCCACCTGCTCGTAAAGAAGCTGTTGAAGCTTTACCAACTGTTAAAATAATGGAACCTTTGCAATGTTCTGTTTGTTTGGATGATTTTGAGAAAGGAACTGAAGCTAAAGAGATGCCGTGTAAGCATAAGTTTCATATCCGATGTATTGTCCCTTGGCTTGAACTTCATAGTTCTTGTCCTGTTTGTCGGTTTGAGCTTCCTTCTAGTGCTGATGATGATGATGAGACAAAAACTGATTCAGAGAGACCGCCGAGAGCAAGAAATGTTCGGGAAACTAATAACAGAAACGTTGTTGAAAGTGTTGGTAGTGCGGAGAGAGGAAGAGAGGATGATGCCAGGAGTGGAAATGGAAGAAGGTTTTCGTTTCCATGGCCGTTCAGTGGATTGTTCTCGTCTTCTTCTTCCTCGTCTTCGTCTTCTTCATCCTCTGGAACTCAATCTGGTGAGAACAATTTCTACTCAAGATCTTCTGGTTCTTCTCGCTGATTTGTTACTGTTCTTGTTCTTTCATCTTTTGTTGCGCTCTCAAATATCTCAATTTCTAGCTCTTAAATTTGTTATGTACTCTGCATTTCATTCTCTGCTTTTGTTATGTACATAAAAATGATGTTCTTTCACTCAGACTGTTGAACAAATCAAATCCATTGTTGTTGTACAGAAATTATCAAATTCAGTTTATGTGTTTCCATTGTTCTTGTTTTCAACCAATTAGTCTTCTTGATACTATGAAATATCTGTCAGCTGATTCCAAATAATGATGGAAATGTTACATAATAGAGGAAATGATTCAATCTTTTGTCGGAATGAGCTCTGTATGGGCGATGATGATGATTCAATCTTTCATGTTTTAAGTCTTTGTACAGAGATGATCATATTATGTGTGTTTCCATTATCTTTGTGTTTTAAAATCGAGTGTATCTGAAAAATATATTTTTCAGTTGAAGCACAAATAATGATGGAAATTTTACAAAAATGGAGATAATGATTAGTCTTTGTCGGAATGATTTTTGTATGGGTCGATGATTCATGCGCTGTCTTCTTTTTGTCTTCATGCCCTGTCAATTTTAAGATTAAGAACACATTTTCACCACTATATATGTGGCGTATACATAAGAAAAATACTAAAAAAACAATAAGAAAACCATGATAACTGATACGTGTATGAATGATCCAATAGTTTCCATACAACCCAAAAAAATCCCAAAAGGAGCTGTTAAGTGGATTCACCGGTCATAATAGTAGTGGTAATATGCAAAAAAATAGAACTTGAGTTTTCTATCTCAAGATTTAAATCACAATCTTGAATACTTTCATAATAAAACGTTTATAGGAGCGTTCTCCAAACAACGCCAAAAACGGGGGTTTTGATTGGAATCATCACTTGACGGTCAAGATCTTGATCACAGAAGCATTACCAACTCGGAGTAGAGCAACAACGGAATCACCAGTCTTGCACAGCTCTTTCTCTTTCCCGTACTGAGTTGCAAACTCAATAGCTTCTTCTGTTGATTCATCGTGTGAGGCTCTTGCGGATCCAGCGTAGAGCACTGGGATCAGACCACGGAAGATAAGGCTGTGTCTCGCGGGGGACTCGTCACTGCAAGACCAGTCGAAGAAGTCGGTTTTGATCTCTGGAACAACGACAGATAGAATAGGCATTCCTGGTCTGTACTTAGCCACAAGTCTCGCTGTGCTTCCTCCTCTGGTTAGAACCATAATGAGAGTGGCTCTAGCTGAGTTCGCAGTTCTGACAGCTGAGGATGCGAGTGACTCGAGTGGGCTCATTGGAACTGGAGAGTACAGCATAATCCTCTTGAAGACATCACCATAGTCGAGGGTGCTCTCAGCTTCCACACAGATCTTAGCCATTGTACGGACAGCTAGTTCAGGGTATGCTCCAGCTGCGGTTTCACCACTGAGCATGACACAGTCTGTGCCGTCGAGGACCGCGTTTGCAACATCTGTGGCTTCAGCTCTTGTGGGTCGAGGAGACTTGATCATGGACTCAAGCATCTGAGTCGCTGTGACCACAGGTTTTCCCTGGATGTTGCACTTGTAGATCATCACCTTCTGAGCTAAGAAGATCTTCTCAATCGGGATTTCCATACCCAGATCTCCTCTGGCAATCATGAAAGCATCCGAATTCACCAAAATGTCATCGAAATTTGCCACACCTTCTTGGTTCTCGACCTAATCAATCATAGAGAAGATAGCACGAAACCATCACAACCTAAAGATTTTGATCATGTAGTTTCCGGAACTAGAAAGAGAGCTTTGATTTAGCATACCTTAGACATGAGAAGAATAGTTTTTGCGTGCTTTCCTAGTAGTTTCCGGACTTGGACTAAATCTGAACCTTTTCTGACAAAAGAAAGAGCAATCATGTCGATTTGATTTGGGACTCCCCATTGCATGATGTCTTCTTTGTCTTTCTCAGTTAGAGTTGGGAGATCCACAACAACACCTGGGAGATTAACATTCTTTCTCTCACCAAGCATCGCACTGTTCTCACACCGGCAACGGACTGTACCGTTCTCTCTGTCACAAGAGAGAACCAGTAACGAGATTGTACCATCAGCACAAAGTATGACCATTCCTGGGTTCACATCTACAGCCAGCTTTTTGTAGCTCATGCAAATCGTGTTCTCATCACCCTTCAAGTCATAGTCAGTCGAGATGGTGATCTCCTGGCCTTGTGTCAGTTGAATTGGTTTCCCATCTTTCAAGAACCCGGTTCGGATTTCTGGACCCTTTATAAGAGAAAAAAAAAAACAACCCTCCATTAGCATAATCAAACAACCGTATAAATCTGTCACAATTTACATACACAAGACATAACTTGACAGAACAAATCTCCAATTGAAAAACCAAACAGGTTAAGAGTATCAACTGAAATGTGGTTCGAACTTTTACTTCACACACTAATGCCATTCTCTAGCTAAAAAACATAAACATAAACCAAGAGAGAAGAACAATTCAAGAACACTGTCTACCAACACTACTTTCTTCTTACTCTACATTCTACAATTTATAAATCTCCTGTGTCTTGAACTGTCAATTTGGATGCCTGCAGCTAAACGTACTTGAAGAATATACAAGAAACAAGTTAAGGGAACAAATCAAATTTAAATCCACACTGAGTTGAATTTCGAGTATAACTTTTTCTTCACACACTAATAAACTCTCTGGCCACAAAACCATAATCACAGAAAAGAGAGAACAGTTCAAGAACATCTTATATCACCACTCTCCACATATTGACTCTATATCATCTATCAATACCTGTATTTATTACCTTCACTAGCTTTTACTCTTGTCAACTTATTTGGTCGAACTCGATTTCAAATAAGAAACAATAACGATACCACAAGAACAAGACCCTCACAGATCTAGATTCATAATTCAATAACAAATTTGGCAATTCCCAGAATTTAAAAGCCCCATTCATGAGAGTAAGGGTTGGTAACAGTTCTATATTAGCAAGAGTTGAAATATTTAGAAAAGAAAACAAAAAAAAAAAATCAATCAAAGGAACATTGACATAAATAGACAAAAACAGAAACCATTTTACAAAACATAGATGAGTACAAAAGAGGCATCATGAAACAAAACATTTTATACAAAAAAAAAATCAATCAAAAATAAAAATAAATAAATAGACCGTCAGTGTTACAGATCAAGATGTAGAAATAAACCAATCAAAGACCACAAAAAGAAAAAAAAAATCTAGAGAAAAACCCTAGAATTCCAGATCACAGTCAAATCCGAGTCAAAGGAATGATTGAAATTGAAATCGCAAAAGTTCACACAGCAATAAAACAAGCAGAATCTATTAACAAATGGAACTGTATAATCGAACCTTGGTGTCGAGCATAACAGCGCAGAGGATACCAGTGTTAAGCATAGCTTGACGGAGGTTATCGAGAGTCTCTTGGTGGTACTCATGAGATCCATGAGAGAAATTGAAGCGAGCAACGTTCATACCAGCCCTGAGAAGCTTCTCCACCATGGGAACGGATCTGGAAGCTGGACCCAGAGTACATACGATCTTCGTCTTCGGCCTTTGCTCTATCATCCCCATCGACATCGTAGTAAGTAAAGTAAAAAGAAGCAAGGATCGAGGATTGTGGTTTGTGTAGAGGGAAGAGAGAGAGAGATGAGAAAGAGAGATTTATGGAGAGAGATCTGGCTTGCCGAACAAGGAAAATACAGAGAGAGAGAATCTGAGAAAGGAAGAGAGAGATTTATGACCAAGTGAAGAAGAGTCTCTGCTTCTCTTCTTTTATTGACTTTTGAGGTGAAAAATGAAAATAAAATGGTAAATTGGAGTCGTTGGTTTAGATTTGGTCAAGAAAAGACCGATACGCTTTTCTTTTTAATTTGATGGGTTTCCCACCGGTTTAATATTCTACCGTGAAGAAAGGAGTGACGCACATTGTTGTTTGTTATGAATATTCCGTTTTCGTTTACCTTTTTTATGCCTTCTCGAACTATTGTCGGGCCATGGTTTATTTTTCTCTATGTATAAAATATCTTCTTAATGATATTTTAAGTCTTTTTTGAATGCACGTTACTTGTCAACATTTGTTAAAGTTGATTAACATTTTGTTTACACATGGATAGTTTTCAGTTAATTTCTTGTTAGCCAGTAGTTTAGATGAGAATCTATAACAAAAATGGGAAAATATAATATTAAGAGATTTTAGTTTTTGTTTAATTCCGGAATTAAAATTACCCAAACATCTAGAAAATATTTAGTTTCGGTTAGGGTGTTAAGTGTTGAACTGCAATAATTTAACTCATTTTTGTGTTTTGTCTCTATTGGTAATGGAATCTGTAAAATAAAGCATAAGAAACTTTTTAAAACCGAACAAAACCTAATCCACTTGTTTAGGACGTATTAAAAACTACTTTCTGACCTTAAAAGTTATCGCGAATAATTTAGCCCTTCTTCATGTTATAACCTTTTATATATATAGAAGAATCGTTCTTTGCGCTTAACCAAGGTTGAACATTGTCTAAATACTTTTGATATATAGAATCTTTGTTGAACACAAATGAGATAAACTTGACCCTATCAATTCTCTTCCGACCCAAAACTTCTCTGTTCTTTTTTTCTTTTTTCATTCCTTCTTTCTTGACGTTTGAGACTGAGCAAGATTACTAGTCTAACTGACATAAATCTAAGCGCAGTGTGCGCATCTGGTAAGAATTATTTCAGGTGAAAATGATCAGAGTTCGTCGTGATTCTGAGGTTTGTCTTGGTTCATCAACTTCTCGAGCTTCTGTTGTAGTTCCTATAAAAAAAGACGAAACACCAGATTAAGGAAATGTTAACTATTGTAGGTCACCTTTTAGATTTGAGATGACACAAAAACAAAAACTTACTTTAAGTTTGTCTTCCAAACACCGAGCTGGAGTAGATAAGATCGCCGCATATCTGTAACAAGAGAGTAAGAATTAAATGATAGAAAAGGAAAAAACTGGAGACAAAAGGGGATGATGACCCGTGATATGTATCCAAGACTAGAACTTACTCGCAACGGCTTGGTTCATCGACATCCGTAAGCTCATTTTTCAATCCACATCTTAGTTTCACCTGCATTCAGTGAACTAGTCAAGGTTTGTATACTTAACGTCTGTGATCTTTGCAAGCGCAAATCTCAGATTCTTTAGATAGTTTGACTCAATTATGACTGGACAATGTTTTTTGGACTTTTTAACAATATCAAACACTTACCTTAAGGCTTCTATCCGGACCATTCCAGCATTTATCTCCGTTGGTATATGACATGAATTGGTAAGAGTTCTCAAATTTGTCCCAATCCCTATTTTAGCAAATCCCATAAAACAAAATAAAGAAGCATAGAGATCAGCTTCGAAACCATTCCTCCTTATTAGTGTATGTATCATGAAAGAAATCAGCAGGCAAAGAAAATATATAGTGGCACGATACTTACCCTAACCGAGTTTTTGAATAGCCCTCCTCTTGTGTTGATTCTTTATATGCGCACACTTTGTAAGTATACCTATGCCATTATTTAGGTAATAACAGTAAATGCATAAGATAACAATAATTATAATGCCTGATAATGATAATAACGAATGGATGTGACATTAAACTGCTAAGAATATCCTTACTTGCCCTGTTTGCTCTCAAAACAACGACCATGGAATGAATAGAACTCTTTCTCCGGTCCTGTAATAACAATATATAAGGACTAACTCAAAGGAAGGCAAATGTAAGTGCTTAGGATGTCTTATCATACACACCAAAGTCTTGTTTTAGTTTCTTTTCTAAGCTCGATATCCTTGACTGTATTTTATTCAGTTTGGAGTTCGACTCATCGTATTCTTTGCGTACTCGATCAGCCTCTGCACATTCCAAAATGATATAGATGAATCACTAAAGAATAAGAGTATCACTAGTACTATTAACGGAAATGCTAAACTATTATTTTACCCGATTTGTCCACTGGGGTGGTTTGGAATATATTCACAGACAGCAATATGTTCTTGACAGTCTTTTGTATCTTCTCCAACCAAGTAGGATTTGAGGTTGTCTCTATCCGTAACGAAATTCAATCATGTCAACTAAATATGATAGATGATTAACATCGTTCAAGAATATAAATATATGTGGAAATAGTGCAGACCTGATAAATCGACATCATCATCTGCATCAGATTTGTATGAAGAACTAGAATCATGGCGATACTCCTCTTCGTAGGAATCATCTTCAGGTTCATGGTCGCTGTATTTCCCATCATCGCTGGTATCCTCGTCACCATCTGAAACAAATCCATCATCTTCATCTACTTCAGGTGGAGTGATGGGCGTGTGCTCATGGTTTTCCTGATTTTCAGCTTTGGGGCTATCGTCTGCCTCAGTTGGATTATCAGATTTCTCTCCTGTCCAACGAGAGGCAACAAGTCGCCCCAACTCTTCCTTTGACAACTCTTCCTTTTTTTCGGTTTCAGGATCCTCCTATCAATAGAATGTAGAGTACTTTGACGTCAAAGAAAAATCAAGAATTTAATAATCTCCGAGATATAACTCAGAATGGGAAGAGTTATTGAAAAAATGCAATAGACAAGTCTAAAAAAAGACAGAGTATTCTCATCACGGAAGTTCAGAGAACTATACTCAGATGTATGACAACTGTAAGCACTTGGCCAGAAATTGAAAGAAAATTACCATTTTCTTAACCTCGTCTGATTCCTCCTTTCTGGTACTATCATCATTTTGCAATCCCTCTGTGACAGAATCCTCAGATGAGGGAGTTTCCTCCTTTGTATCCACAACATGCTGTATTTTAGACAACCTTATATCATCATCTGACTTCAAAGTAACAGATTGCACCACTTTTGGAAAAGCATATGAATAAAAATAAAACTTCATACCTCGTCTGCTGGATTAGTGTGAGTAGCCTCTTCCAATATACTTGTTGGTTCATCTTCAGTTGCTGGCTCCTGCAATTAACTTTAATTCAGTACCCGCTTGAATTACACAACCGGAAAGCAAAACAAGAGAACTCAAGAAATATAAAAAGCACTGAAGGTATTGACGAGGGTTCATAGTCATGTGAATGATTTAAGATAGCCAAGGTTAAGTTGTCATCATGTCAATGAGAATGAGTAAAAGATAGAGTATCAAGTATCTGACATATTGAAACTTGAATATTTTATATCATGACCTCATGATTTATGAATGAGCAGGATGCAGGAGGTCCAAAGGGGACCAAAATATTGACAGATGGTCTGATAAGCTTATCTTCCATGGTTTAACTCCTTAACTTGTTGAATAAGTACAATAAAAAAGAAACTACAAAGATGAAAGCGTGCAAATCTATTTCAGTTTACAAGGAAAGAACTAACCTCATCTGAAGGATAATCCTTGTAATTACCAATCTCATCATGGTGTGTGGTTTCATCAGGATTTTCATCGTGGTGTGGAACTCCAGGCACCCCTTCATCATGTGTGCTTTCTTCAACTTTTTCACTGTCATCAGTCTTCTCCTCACCATCCCCCTTTCCTTGTTGTGCTGCTGACTCGGCCTCTTTCTTTTCCTTCTCCTCCTTTTCTTTCTGTAGACGCTCCTTCTCCTCTACCTTCTCAATTTGTTCTTTACGATCTACAGAAGAAATGATCCGAGTGAAATGTAAACATGTCAAGCATAGAAAGAAACTGATTTTTGTTTACTTTACTCATAGTTAACAGTAAAATTCTGTCTTTATCATCTGTAGTCATCACAGAAAGAAGTTAATCACATTCCACTACGTAAACTACAAGTCATGTATTTTTTTTCGCACTTTCTTTCTTTCCTTTTGGTGGTAAGTGAAACTTTAACAACTGATCCGAGGCATATCAAGCATCCAACTACACATATGTCCGTTTAAGTTCTCTAAGATGAAAACTAAACCTCCCCTCTCATGCCACTTGCAAAATCATCCAACAGAAAGATTAACTTAAGCATCAGAAGAAAGAAGGGCAAACCTTTCAGCTGTTCAACAAGGCCTTTGAGAATCTTCTCTTCACTTTTCAGCTTCTTCAATTCTGCTGCATCTTTCTCTAGACCCACTTTCGCTTTTTCGATATCCTGTCTCCTTATTACAAGCCCTTGGTTATATGTCTCGATTTTTTTCTTAAGATTTTCTCGAGCAGCTTTTCCAGCTTCCCAGCATGTATTTGGGCATGTCACTTGACCATCATATTCGTCACTTCCATCACAACAATCTGCTCCCATAGTGGAAAACAAACCATAAGTACTGATAGACTATTTCTTCCTCCATATGGCATTTGAAAGCACATAGCTCGATTCAACAAAAAATAAATGTAAACGATTTATAGAATCCTAGTAACATACCACAAATACCATCATTGACTCTGGAAGAAAACAAAACTAATGGAGAGTGGCCTGCGTTTCGACAATAGAATTTCCCATTTGGGCAAGCTGAGGTACCTGGATTTTTGAAACAAACAAATGATCCATCACACATACAATTCCAAAAAAAAGCAAAAAACTTTATTCCACTAAACACAAAGTAGAAGTACAATCACAGGTTTGAATTCCCAACAAAACTGATATGGTTAATCCTCTAATCACAATCGTACCAAAAGAAAAAAAAAAAAAAGCTACACAGAAATTGAGAAGAAAAAGAAACGAACCTGGCTCGTCAGTTCCATCAGAACAATCACAGAAATCGTCATTAAGTTGAGCTTTTGTGAATTTCTTTGATCCATCCTTACACTTTATCTCCGAATATGACTTGTAATACTTCTCATCTAGACAACATCAACATGAGAGAGAGAAAAAAGTAGAGATCAAATCGGAGTAAATGTTGGGTTGAAGATCTCGAGCAAAACGAAACAGATCTCTCAATGAGCAGGAAACCACCAAACCTTGAGGAGAAATGCCGAGAAACGGATCGTTTGATGGAGACGAGTTCGATCTAATAGCAGAAGCAAGGAGAATAAGAAGAAACGAGAGCTGCAAAGAGACGGAGACAGAGGAAGACAATACAACTACTCTCATCCTTCTTCGAGATCGGAACCGGAGAGAATGAACGGAGAAAACAGATTTGGCCACGAGAAAATCAAGTGCCTCAGTGTCTGAGAGAGAGATGTTCGACAGATTCGATGAAACGACACAGTTTCGCTTATTTTGAGCATGAGTTTGAAAAAGTTATAATTTGTAACAAGTTAAGCAAATAAAAAGGCCCATTAGCTCAGTTGGTTAGAGCGTCGTGCTAATAACGCGAAGGTCGCAGGTTCGAAACCTGCATGGGCCATTTTTAGTTTTGCATTTATTTCCTTATCTGCCGTTTATTACTACACTTATCAATTTTATGGGCTTATTAGAATGGGCCTATAGTTAGCCCCAAACCCAACATAAGACGGTGATAAAAAAAAAACTAGGGTTTTGCGGAGTCAAAGCATATATATATAGTCAGCTTCTCTGCTCTGTCCCTTCAAACTATTCAAATCAAAGCTTTTATTTGTTCTGTCCGCCGCATGTTTTTTCTTTTTTTTTTTGGTATTTTCGATTTTTGGTAAGCCTAATTTGCAAATTTCTTAAATCTATTATGGTAATGGATTAAGAAATCTATCGTTAGGCGAAAGAGATGATGGATATATGTAAATTATGTCCGGTAAGCATACGTAAATTACCTCCGTAAGCTTGTTCTGCCTCTTAAGAATCTAGGTTTCCTTACCAAAGGAGCTTAGGTGATTAGAGGCAGATACATCTATCAATCTCTTAAATCGAAATTTTTTTTTGTATTTGTTTGAAAATATGATTTTTATCGTTTTGATGGATGAATGGTGAGAGTGATGAAAAAAAATCGGATTCCCACTGAATTATATGTGATTATTATAAACCAGCTACTTTTGACTCATCTCATCCATTACAAATGTTTTTTTTTGATCGATTATAAATGTTTTTGGTTGTGGCCGGTGATGTGATTAAAATATTTGCTACTCTTGATGAAGTTTTTCTTCACTTGATGATTCTTACCACCAAGATCTCTGAGGCCTTTTCTCATTTTTCTTTTTTCTTTTTTGGGCAATCATTGTCCCGTTTTAATCCTTTTTTTTTGTTTTAAACTCAAATTAACTTTGAATTTGAAATTTGCATCATATATACTGAACCAAAAAGAGCACAATTGATGATAATTATAAAGGAACCATAATATCAAATTAATCGCATTGTCAACGACAAAAGATTTTATGGTGAACCATAAGATCTATTTCAGCATTGGCTTCCGTACTGCCTCTTTTAGTACGTTAGATTGAACTTTTGAACTCTTATATACAAGATGATATATATAATGTCCAGTATCAAAATATAATGCTTGTAGTGGTAATGTAGTATTTGATACGAATTAGATTAAATATTAGCCCATGGTTTAGTATTGTCATTATCCAATCCTGGTGAAATAATTGTATTCATAGGGGTTCGTCATGCTCATGCATCATTTACCCGTGGAATTGATATATGACAACCGATAATGAGTTAACTTTATTATCAAGCAAGGACCTAGGCACGCAGATAAGTTTAGTACAAACGTCAAAATTATATACAGTCGATTTTTATACAACTCTGGATCATTTTTATAATTATCGTCATATAAATATGACATTTATGTAAGATATTGATAAAATTTGAGAATATGTGGAAGGATATACTGAGAAAGTTTATATATTTGGGTCAATTTTGAAAATGGAATCGATCAGAGAATTTTAGTTCCCGCGAATATCTCACTAAACCAAATGCTATATATCATCCACAAGAACTATTTGATTCAATTATCCAATTTTCGACGACTTGATACACACTTCCAATGCCGAAGGCCACTTCTCATATTGCTCTCACTTATCTTCTTGCCTCTCGTTCGATCTCTTTCTTCTTCCCTCAAATCTTTCGTTTTGTCTATGCTCGTTTTTTTTTTTGCCTATACACGAATAAATATGAGATATTGATATAAAACCCTCGCCATTTTTATTTGATTTATAGATCTTTTATATATCGATGAACTCTTTGTTGACACTGTTGATTGTTGAATGCGGATACAAAACATTTGTTTTTGTCATCATTTATTTTGAAATTTATTTAAACGGTTGTAAAATCATCATTGGTGCTTGAGAATCGAGAATGTGTACAAGGCATGGGTTGCACAAACGTTTGTTCACATGGTTGTCTTTGCAGCAAAACCGGTAAATGTGATTAATAGCGGACCGCAATGCTGGTCGGACGAAATGTGTTTTAGTACGTGGGGTGGAAATGGTGGTTATTGTAACTATGAAATTGGAGGATGCCAATGATATCTTATGAAGTTTTTTTCTTTTTCTTTTGTTCTTCGATGAATTGAATAGATGTAATTTAACTTGTAATGGACTAGTTTACCTCAAGCTTAAATTCATAGATAAGTGTTTTCACTTGGCGTAACGTAATAACGTAATTGTTTACGATCCAGATATTCACGAATAGTTGCTCACAAACTAGTGTATTCTTCTGCCCAAAACCAAATATATTTCACAACCAATTTTTTTTTTTTACGTACTCTTTTGCTAGTCTCTAGTCTCTACTATGAACTTACTGGTTATTCGTTTCCCTAATTCGTTTCCCTGATTTGACTTGAAGGAAAAGTTTATAGAAATGATGAAAATCCATACGTAGTGCAGAATATATAATCCATACGTAATAAATACTCTATATTTATTCTCTTCTTTCTTTCTATTTTTTAAAAAGAGTTTTTACATGATTTTTGGGTGAATTTAGAGAAGCTGTTATAATTTATTGTAAAGTACTCTCAAATTGTGCATAAAACCATGAGTATTAGGAGGTGTTTAAATCTAGGATTTCATTCGATTTGACTTTTAATGAGTTTTTGTATGATTTTGATGGTTTTAGGAGAAATTGATACGATTTATCGTAAAACACTTTCAAATCCCACATTAAATCATGAAATTTAGAACTTTGTATTTTTAACTAAATGAATATTTCAAATCTTTCCAAATCATTAAAAATCAAAACCTCTGAATGTTTTTAATAACCATGGATTTTAAAGTAAATTTTTAATATATATATTATTTAAAATATATTTTAAATCATTAGTTCAATCAATAACACTAGATTTCATTACACTTTAAAAAAATTTATATTAAATAAGATAGGATTTGTATTTATTACACGAATTATTTAAAATGCTAGATTCAATACATCCCCACATAGGATTTGTAATTTCGACGACTAGACACCTCCAATGCCGAAGACCACTTCTTATATTGCTCTCTTTGCTCTCTCTTATCTTCTTGCACATGGTTCTATCTCTTTCTTCTTCCTTCAAATATTTTGTTTTGCATATGCTCGTGTATGTGAGATTGATATAAAAACCTGGCTATTTTAATTTGATTTATAGATCTTTATATATGTGACAGATAAATTCTTTGTTGACATTGTAGAATGCGGATACAATTTGTTTTTTTTTTTTTATGTCATCTTTTGTTGTTGTTGACATTGTTGATTCTCATATAATCCCAAACATATGAATCGTACAACACTTAAGGTTTCTATGTCACATTGTTAGTTAAACGCAGTTCAAATTTAAAATTGATCTCATGCATTTTTTGGTTTTATTTTTTTTTTTTTTTGTGGCAAATGGGAGAGAAGCATTATTGGCTACAGAGGCGCTTGAGAATCAAGAATGTGTAGAAGGCATGGGTTGCACAAACGCAGTGATTAATAGCGGACCGCCATGCTGGTCGGACGAAATGTGCTTTAGTACCTGCGGTGAAAATGGTGGTTATTGTAACTATGAAATTGGACAATGTAACTGCAAATGATATATTATGATTTTTTTTTTGTTCTTCGATGAATTGAATAGATGTAATTTATTTGCTTTGTAATGGACTATTTTATGCCTCAAGGTTAAATACATAAATAAGTGTTTCACGCTGGCGTAGTAACGTAAGTGTTTCTGATCCATTCCACGACTAGTTTTCTCACAATCTAGTCTATTCTTCTCCCCAAACCAAATTTATTTCTCAACCAAAACTTTCGTGTACCTCTTTGCTAGTTTTTACTATCAACTTCCCGATTTGTGGTTTCCCTAATTTTATGTTATTATCATTGACTCATTTCCATATATGGCTTTGTGCATATGGCCATCTTTCACAAAATTAAAACCACCTTGATTTGATTTGAAGAAAAAGTTTCTAGAAAATATGAAAAACCATATCTAGGGTGGAGAATATAATCCCTATGTGATAATTATTATATACTTGTTATTTCTTTCTATTTCTTTTTAAATGAGTTTTTACATGATTTTGATTATTTTGGGTGAATTTAGAGAAGTTGTTATAATTTATTGTAAAATCCTCCTAAATCCTACACAAAAATCATGAGATTGAATTTTATAGTTTATAAGACTTGAATTTTAATGATTTTTATATTATTTTGATGATTTTAGGGAAGTTGTATATGATTTTGAGGATTTTGTAGATTTATGTACTTTTAACTAAGAATTTTGTTTCAAATCCACTTAAATCTTTCCAAATCATTAAAAATCAAATCTTCAAAATGTTTTCAATAACAATGTCATTATTTAAAATAGATTTTTAAATCACTAGTTCTATAACAGTAGATTTCATTAGATTTTTGCAATTCATGATTGAAAAAAATTATATGATTTGTAATTTTTACATAAATCAATTAAAATGTTAGATTCATAGTCCCGAGTCCCTGTTATATATTTTGATTTTTGATTGAATATATCTCCTTGGATTCATTTCTTTTTCTTTATATTTTGTGATAAAGTATAAACACCTTAGCCTATAAATAAGTTCACCAAACTAACAACAAAGTATATAGCAAAGAGTCAAAGACAAACCCAAAAAACACATTCCAATTATACTCACCAGAAAATAAGAAACAACAAACAGTAAACATGACAAAGATCAGTTTCTCCTTAGCTATGACTGCTGCAACAATCTACATCATAGTATCACATGGTCTGTTTTTATTTGTCCACATGCATCCCATATGCTTATTTCCATCATAGTACTACCGTTTATCTTTGCATAATAAATTTATCTGTCTGATCAAGTTATTCTTTTGTTGTTTTTTTTTCTTGATTGTTATGTGCATCCTATAGGAATTGATTGGAATATTGTCTTTCCATCATATTACTTCTTGTTGTCCATGCTCATATAAGAATGTGGTGGCACAGGGCTACTTGTCACGGCGGCTCGTGAGAATCTGCTTCACCAATGCTTTTGCGAGTCATCAAGCCCGTGTGCTTGCACCCCACCACCACGGACACCGACACCACCAACAGCTATGAATAAGTCACGGAAAGACGTCGGACCACTATGTTTGTCTGACGGTGATTGCAAACAATTTTGTCGTCCGAAGAAAGGTGTTTGCAACATCGATTTCGAAACATGTACTTGTAACTGAAACTATCTCATTTCACAAAAATCTAACGATGTGTGTGTGTGTTCCTACTTCCTACTGAACTATATAGGTCGTCAATAAATAATTTAATATTCATAAAACAACATCAATATGGCTATTGTTTTCCTTGATTATTTTCTTGACTCAACTCCATAAAACTCTAGTAACTAAAAATTGAGGTACAGAGATAGGCTTATCAGCCAATACCAAAAGGTTGTAGCTACTCTCATGTCTACAAGCTAGAGTCAATAACAAAGGATCCAATAAATCTCTCTATAAATCCAATCTCCAAACACCTAGTGAGTTTAGGAGAGAACCCACACCAGCATTTAATCAAATACAAGCTCACATTCTGTTGAACCTCTCGACGTACGCGCCAATTCCCTGATCATATCATATTTCACTTTCAGTGTGGCGGGTCTACTGACATGTGGGGAAAAAGTAGCAATCTTTAAACGCCTTGAATGTTTCAAGATAAAGGTTGCGAGTTCTCTCTCTCTATTCCCTCCTCTGTAGTTTCTCCACTCCAAAGTCTCAAGAACAAACATCAACGTTTCAGGAACAGTGCTTGGCTCATCCCAATGAAATGTAGGAACTCCACAAAAATGTCCATGCGTCTGAGTGCATATGTTAGACCATTAAGAGAAAAGCCACAAAAGCTAGCGTTTAATAGTTTCAAGGGATTACATGTTTTACCTCGTTAAGCTTGAGAGATCGTAGTTTAGGCGAATGATGGAGCATACTCATAAGTAGATCCCACTCCGTTACACAAGTGCAAAACTCCAAGTGTACAAGCTGATGAAAAATTGTACCAGTAGGAAACGGAGACTGCAAAATACAAGATAACATAAACGTAAAGATGATCACTAACAAGTTTCTAAATATTCGGTTATAAAGAACATTTGATGTTGCTTTCAAATGTTAGCATACCTCTGAGGGTAAACATAACAAGAGGCGTCTGAGTGGTGTGAGTGATCTGAGGATATCATTAATGTTGCTACATGTAACCTCGACATGTGCTTCAACGATTTCAGGCAATTCTCAACCATACACTCGTAACTAAAATCTACAAGCTTTAAGTACTTCAAAGAAGGCGTATTCATCAACAACGCAGGATCTTTTAAACCGGTTGAATCATAGACGAATCTTTGCAATGTAGGCAGCATAACAGAGAAGGTAGCTACGTTGTCATATACGGCTCGATCCAAGACCAAGACTTCAAGAACAGGGCATCTTGATAAAAGCTGCCGAGAAGATTCATCGTCTCGGAAGATCACCCATACCAGGTGCAACGTTTTGAGCAACTGAAAACAAACCGGGAACTGAACATCCACGAGAGATACGTTTTTTAGCTTTAGGGCCACGAGTGTTACACATGTAAACAAGCTCTGAGGCAATCTGCTAGGGATATCAATCGTGTGACAATAATCGAAGTTTAGCTCATTCAAACCTCGTTCCACTGCGATTCTAACCCAAAACCCGATATCAACGTCCCTGCACTGTCGATCTAACTTGAAATGCAAACTCTCTAAGACTTGAGCCTTGTTTAATAGCAAAGACCTGTCAACAAACTGCAAATATTCCAATGTTCAGTCTTGTTATAGTTATCGATGTACACGAGTTTAGGCACCAGCTTCCAAAGATCCCGCCATCGTTTTGACAAAAGACTAGTCTTCAAGACATCTTTTGTAGGAAGCAATGAAAGTATATGCAACAAGAAATCATCTGGAAACAAACTGATACGGTCCATATCGAGTGCTCTCCAAGCCACGGAACCCTAAATCAGAGACAAAACCACGAAACCAGGTTTTAGCTTTCTTTTCTTCAATCTGTATAGAAACAGGAACATATGAACACATGGTTTTGTTTTTCAGAAAACCATAAAAAGTAGTGATCTACAAGAAATCAAATCAAACAAATTTTATTTCAGAGAGATTGGAATCAACCCTAGAAAATTATGCGATGCTATTTCTCACATTCAGAAAATTAAACGAAGTAAGAAATAGATAACCTGGACCTTTCTAGACAATACCAAAGGAAGGACCTTGTCGAGTTGTCGTCACCGAAGAACCCAGGTGTCACACTTCAAATAAGGATTTAATTCTGTTTTACCCATATATCAGAAATTCTTTTCTGCATTAAATAAAATCGAACATCCTAGTCGAACCCTGGGCGCGCGTGTGTGCGCATGAAGCTCGCAACCACTGAGCTATTGTGTTTTTCGTTAAACATTTAATGATTTAATTATATTTAACCTTTAACAACCTTCATTAAGGGTAATATTGTCCTTTCACCATTGAGGGGTTTTTGAGAAATTGTTTTGATAAAATAGGGTATAACAGATTAGTGTCCCTTCAAATAATATATCCCACGAACAAAACAATATTGTAGATAATTATCTTTTGTACTTCTTAATGTAGGAGTTTATTCACTGAGTTTTTTTTTAACACGAATAATTTTTCAATAAAATGTAAGAGTTATCTTATCATAAATCCACATTATCCAATTACAGTGTTTGTTTGTCTAAACTTTTACAACTACAAAAGCTTAACTTAAACAAAGACAAAAGCTTAAGTACTTAACCAAAGATAAGCTCACACTCTGTTGAACCTCTTGGCAAACGCGTCAATTCCTTGAGCATACGGTATTTCATCCCATCTGTGGTGCGGAACTCCGGTCTCGCGTATGTGCAATCTGCTGGCGAAAAAGTTGCAATCTTTAGACGTTTTGAATGTTTCAAGATAAAAGTTGCGAGTTCTCTCTCTGTCTTCCATCCCCTGTAGTTTCTCCACTCAAAAGTTTCAAGAACAGACGTCAGCGTTTCAGGAACAGTGCTTGGTTCATCCCAATCAAGCATAGGATCTCGAGAAACAGTAAAGTAGTCATGGATCTGAGTGCATATTATTAGACCATAAAGGAACATTTTAGTCAATATACATCCCGCAAAATTTTTCATAGTTTCAAAATTTTTCATGGTTATTAATATTTACCTCGGTAAGCTTGAGAGATCGAAGTTTCGGGGATTGTTGGAGCCTAGACATAAGTATATCCCACAAACTATCACAAATGCAAAACTCCAAGTGTTCAAGCTGGTGGAAGATACTATCAGTAGGAAACTCAGGCTGCAGAGTACACAAAACAAATGAGCGTGTAAAGACAACAAGTTTGATCTAATCACAACAGGATTCTACTATATTCTTACCTCTAAGGGTAAACATAAAAAGAGGCGTTTGACTGATGCTATAGATCTGAGGATATCATCAGTGTTGGAACATGTAACCTCGACATGTGCTTCCACAATCTCAGGCAAATACTTAATCATACACTGGAAACCTCGATCTAACAGCTTTAAGTACTTCAAAGCAGTCGAACTCAATGAACAAGTTTTGAAAACAGAGAGACTTTAATAATTGACTTGTATTTTTACTTAACGTTTACATTTGGGATTTACATTTTGTTATATACAAAGAAGAAGAACAATCTAGAAACATTTGACTGGGGGGACAGCTGTATTAGGGTCAGTCACCAACTTCGTACTATCTCTGCAATGCTCTGTATTGTCGCTGCACGCCTCCGTTGATGTCGCTGCTGTTCTCCGTTGATGTCGCTGTAGGTCTCTGTAATGTCGCTGCTGTTCTGTTTCGAGTCGTTGAGATGTGTCAGTAGCCAATCTTTGATTTTGGGTAATCAAACTTTGATGTTGGGCCTGGGCTTGGGGCTTGCTTCCCGAGGCCTTATCTTCTACACTCTCCCTCAAACTTGGCGTGGAGGTGACATAACGAGCTGAAACACCAAGTTTGCCGCGAAGATCAAAAAAGGAAGGTCGTGGTAATGGTTTGGTGAAGATGTCGGCAAGCTGGAGTGTCGCAGGAATGTGGTGTGTCTCGATAAGTCCCAGTCCTACTCTTTCTCTGATGTAGTGAAAGTCTTTATCAAAGTGCTTTGTGCGGTTGTGTAGAGCAGGATTGGCAGACAAGTAGACTGCAGAGAGGTTGTCACAAAACACATGAGTAGGATGATATTGTGTAATACCAATGTCTCGTAGAAGAGAGGAGATCCATGTGAGTTCCTTAGCGACGACTGAGAGAGCTCTATATTCGGACTCTGTTGACGAATTGGAGACCGTGGATTGTCGTTTTGCAGACCAGGATAGTAAGGTAGAGCCGAGGAGAATGCAGAAACCAGTTGTGGACCTGCGTGTGTCCTTGCAGCCAGCGTAGTCACTATCACAAAATGCTGAGAGAGAAGGATTATTGTGCTTCTGTATTGGCATCCCCATGTTGAGAGTTCCTTTAACGTACCGGAGAATCCTCTTAAGCAGAGTGAAATCAGAGTTGGTTGGAGCATGCATCCGTTGACAAATGTAGTTGACAACATACTGAAGGTCTGGCCTCGTGATTGTCAGATACTGTAATTTGCCTGCAAGACTCCTGAAGTATGTAGGTTCTGCAAATGGTGTGACATCGAGTTTGTCGAGCTGTTGAGGCAGAGGAGTAGGCATTGGGTTACAATTTGTCATTCCTGCCTGATGAAGGATGTCAGAGGCATAAGCTGTCTGGTGTAGGAACAGACCATTTTTGTAGGCTTCAATCTCGATCCCAAGAAAGTAACGAGGAGGACCCATGTCTTTCATGGAGAATCTGCTGTTTAAAGCTGCGAGGAGTTGTTCCAGTAGGCCAGTGTCGCTGCCTGTGAGGAGAATATCGTCGACATATAGTAGAAGGACCAGAGTTTTATCACCTTGATTGCAGACGAAGAGTGAGGGATCGGATGTGCTACATTCAAAGCCAAAGTCAAGCAAGAAATTGCTAAACGTATCAAACCAAGCTCGTGGTGCTTGTTTGAGACCATACAGAGCTTTGGTGAGATGACAAACATAATCGGGTTTCTCTGGATCAACAAACCCTGTTGGTTGATACATAAACACAGGTTCCTGCAACTCACCGTGTAAGAAGGCATTTGACACATCGAGTTGCTTGATAGGCCAATCCATGTTTGTAGCAGTGTCAAGAACTAGTCGTATGGTGGTTGTGCGAACTACTGGACTAAAGGTTTCGAGATAGTCAAGTCCCTCCTCCTTTTCGAATCCTTTTGCCACTAGCCTGGCCTTGAGTTTATCCACTGTTCCATCTGGTTTGTGTTTTGTCTTGAAGACCCATTTGGAGGATAAAATGTTCATGTCTTCAGTGGGAGGCACCAGTGACCACGTATGGAGCATGTGGATGCATCCAATCTTGTCCATTACCGCACCATTCCAACCCGTATGTTTCATAGCCGCGACAATGCTTAAAGGTTCCTCAGTGATTTGTTTGGAAGCAAGAAGAACATACCGAGGGTTTGGTTTGTGAATCCCTGCTTTTGACCTTGTTGTCATCGAATGGTTGTTATCAGGGATTATGAGAGTGGGTTCTGCAGTGTCTTGAACTGGTGCATCGACTTCTTCATCACTTTCTTCTTGACCATCAGATTCACTGTCAGCATATACTACATTGTCGGCTTGTTCTGGTTCTGCTTGTTCTTGTGTAGTTGGATCCTGAACCGAAATAGCAGATTCAGTGCCTCGAGACAGTAGTTGCAGAGATGGAACTGACACAGGCTGAGGTGAGACTTCCGAGTGTTGCCAGGCTTGTAATAAAGGCGTTTGATATTGTGGAGACAAGTGATGATACTTATCCTTGAAAGGATATTGACATTCATCGAATAGTACATGGCGAGAGATGTAGACTTTTCCTGTGGGTGGATAATAGCAGCGATACCCCTTGTAGTTATTGTTGTAACCCAGAAAGACACATTGCAGGGATCTTGGATCAAACTTGTGCTGAGCTACCGGTCGTAGACACGGACAACAGGCAGAGCCAAATACTCGAAGAGGAGAGTAGTCTACTTTCTGCTGGAACAGCGTCTCATAAGGACTGACGTTGCGTAGAGCTGATGATGGTAGAAGATTAACTAGGTAGTTAGCAGTGAAGAAAGCTTCGACCCAGAACTTAAGTGGGACTTGACCATGAAACATCATAGAGAGGCCGAGTTCAACTAAGTGCCTATGCATTCTCTCTGCAACACCATTTTGTTGAGGTGTGTAGGGGCATGAGATGTTATGTTGAATACCGTGCTCCTCTAGATGTTTCTTAAATCCATTACTGGTAAACTCTCCTCCTCCATCACTTTGAAACACTTTGATTTTTGCATTCAGTTGATTTTCAACCAGCCTTTGGAAAGCAATAAAAACAGACATAAACTCTGACTTCAAGCGCAAAGGATAAAACCAGGAGAATCTTGAAAAATCATCAACAAACACTGCATAATACTTGAAACCTTGGTTCGATACAATTGGTGAAGGTCCCCAAAGATCACAGTGAATTCGATCTAAGGGTTTTAAAGATTTAGAATCAGAAGAAAAAAACTGCAACTTAGTACTCTTCCCCATCTGGCAAGGCTCACAAACGGGTAGTGTTCTGCTCTTATTGACTTGAATTTCCTTGCTGGTTTGTAGGTGTTGAAGAATCCGAGAGTTAGAGTGTCCTAAGCGATGATGCCATGTTTCTAAGTCTGCTCCACACTGCCTATTTGAATAGAACGCCATACACTCTTCATTCTGCAACACATAGAGGCTCTCTTTACGAGGACCCTTTGACACCACTTTCTGAGTTGTCAAGTCGATGACATACACATCATTAGAATCGAAAAACACACCACAAGGATAATCATCACATAGTTTTGACACTGACAAGAGCGATTTTTTGATATCAGGACAAACTAACACCTCATTTAATGGAATGGTACCTTTAGCAGACGAGATTGTGGTGGATCCTACGTGAGTGATTGGGAGATAAGCACCATCCCCAACCATCACCGTGTCACTTCCTTCATAAGCCTTTGCTTCGTGCAGGCCAGAGGTGGATGATGTAATGTGTGCAGTGGCACCAGAGTCTGGATGCCATTCTTTGCCCGTTTCATCAGCCACACGCAGAGATGAGAAGGCTTGAGTGACAGCTTCACTTTGATAGTTGTTATCAAACCTATTATAGCATTTGATAGCCGTGTGTCCAACTCTCCCACAAATCTGACAAACAGGACGTTGTCCCTGGGACTGTGAAGCGCTCTGATGTTGTGGAAACCCTCTGCCTCGTGTCGAGTAGCCTCCTCTTCCTCTGTTTTGACCAAATCGACCTCGACCCCTCTGACTCGAATCGTAGTGAGGAGCGGAGTTATTGGTTTTCTCTGTCACAAAGGCCAGGTGAGGTGTGACAGAAGCAGTTTCATGTACGACTGCAGCTTACTGTCGAACCCTTCAACCTCGGAGACTACATCAGTGAAGCTTGGAGGTGAGAGTTTAGTGAGAGAACTTTGAATGACTGTGGTGATGGGATCATATTCTCTTGTCAGACCATTAAGAAAGCCGAAGATCTTCATGGACTCGTCAACTGGTTTCCCAATGGCACTGAGCGAGTCACATAGGCGCTTGAACTCACGAGTGTACACAGCCAGGCTTTTGTCATTTTTTGTGAGAAGTTGGAGCCTCCTACGAAGAGAGAATTCTCTGGAAAGCGAGCTTCTGTTGTAAGACTCAGCAAGATGGAGCCAGACATCGTGAGATGTCGACAGGGTATGGACAGAGCCCAACACTTCCTCAGATAGTGTACCAAAGATCCATGAACGAACCAGTTGGTCGGTGCAGAACCAAGATTCATAGAGAGGATTGGGTTCTTTAGTTTGAGCGTCATCACTGGTGACTGTTCTGGTGACTGGTGGAGGCGTGACACTTCCATTGACGAATCTCAGAAGACGTTGACTGGAAAGAAGAGATTCAAACTGTGTTTTCCACAGTAGATAATTGTTATCAGTGAGCTTTATGGTGACTGAACTTAAGACATGAACATTACTTGGAAAAGGGTAAGACAAACAGGGATTTGCAGGATCGGCCATTGATTTACCCGTTAAGGTTCACAAAGGCTCTGATACCATGAACAAGTTTTGAAAATAGAGAGACTTTGAATAACTGACTTGTATTTTTACTTAACGTTTACATTTGGGATTTACATCTTGTTATATACAAAGAAGAAGAACAATCTAGAAACATTTGACTTGGGGGACAGCTGTATTAGGGTCAGTCACCAACTTCGTACTATCTCTACAATGCTCTGTATTGTCGCTGCACGCCTCTGTTGATGTCGCTGCTGTTCTCCGTTGATGTCACTGCAGGTCTCTGTAATGTCGCTGCTGTTCTGTTTCGAGTTGTTGAGATGTGTCAGTAGCCAACCTTTGATTTTGGGTAATCAAACTTTGATGTTGGGCCTGGGCATGGGGCTTGCTTCCCAAGGCCTTATCTTCTACACTCAACTCAAGCTCAGAACTAGATCCTCCATAATAGACAAATCTTTGTAACGAAGGCACCATAACAGAGAAACTCCCCACATTGTCAACGCCGTCGTCCTCTCGATCCAAGACCAAAACTTCAAGAATAGGACAGCTTGATAGAAGCTTCTTAGGAGATTCATCGTCTAGGAAAATCACATACCAGGAATCGAACATCAACGAGAGATACATGTTTTAACTTCAACACCACAAGTGTTCCACATGTGAACAAGCTCTGAGGCAATCTTCTGATAGGCTCATCAATAATAAGACTATAATCAAAATCCAGCTCACGCAAACCTCGTTCCACTGCAATCCTAACCCAAAACCCAATATCTACGTCCCTGCATTTTAGATTTAACTTGAAATGCAAACTCTCTAAGACTGGAGCCGTGTTTAATAAGACCTTTCCACAAAAAGAAAAAACTTCCACACTTCAGCATCCCCATCATAATAGATGTACTCGAGTTTAGGCACCAACTTCCAAAGATTCCGCCATCGCTTCGACAATAAACTTGTCTTCAAGACATCTCTTGTGGTAAGCGATGAAAGTATCTGCAACAGACATTCATCGGGCAAGAAACTGATCCTGTCCATAGGACTTTCCTAACTTTTTAATTAACCCAGTGATTTTTCTGACAACCCTAAACAAAAAATGAGAAGATCAGGATCTATTTTCTTCTTCTTTTCCAAGTATGTATTATCATAAGTAACAACTAACAACAGTTTAATGAAAACAAAGTACTATAATCAAACCAAACAAAACCCATTAAACAGAGATTGAAAATACCAAAAAAAAATTATCATTGAGAAGAGAGTAAGAAATGGCTAACTTGGAACACTAACTAGTACTATGCCATCATTTATTTGGTAACCATCATTTGATGCTAGATATCCAACACAAAATTTAAACTTCTAATGAAAAATAAAGATTTTTTTTTTTTTTTTTTGTATTAATTACAACCGAAGTTACAAAATACCTCTCATAATAATGACGATATGAGACCGGAACTGAAAAGGCGAGGTAGCTAAGTTTCCGAACTGGTTGACTGCGGATCTCCTTCTTGGTAAAGCCGAGGTAGCTAAATTTCTGAACTGGTTGACTGCGGATCTCTTTTTTGGTAATGCCGAGGTAGCTAAATTTTTGAGCTGGTAGAATGCGGATCTCCTTCTTGTTAAATGCATTTTTCCTATTTATAGGAGAGCTTGGGTTACCTAGGGCTCTTCTTTTTTTTTTTTTTATAGGAATTTTCCATTTTGTCCCTCAAAATTGATAGTGAGAATCTGAGATAGAGGAAGTTAAGTCCAACTCTTTTGTGTTATATTTATATATTAATTATATTAAATTTATAGTTTGAACAAGACTCAGATGAAGGAGTGTAACGCATGTCTAAATTATTGCAATTCAATAAGATAAACGATAATATTTTTAAAAGATCTTATGTAAATATATGGTCCTAAATATAGTAAAATCATAAAATTATAAATTGACCTAGATATAGCTAAAATAATTATATAATTATCATTTTTTTATCTTACTACATATTTTCTTTGTCTTATGTTTTTTAATTACTTAAATAATATACAGTACTAGGAACATTAGTATATATATATTTTTTGGCAAAAAAAAAAAAAAATCCTTATTGAGAAAAATCAAAATTCATAATAATGCACAAAGTTCTAACTACTCCTTTGGTTTCATAACAGAAGCGGATCCACGTGATGATGGAGCGGAGCACGTGCCCCATGCTTCTTATTAAAAATGATCTGTTCTGTTTATTCTCATAGCCCATTTGGTATTGAGGTGCCTCATGCTCATCTATAATGAGGTGTTCAACACTCTGTACTTTTAGTTTTTAAGGTTTTTTTTGTTTCTTGTTTAAATAGTATACGTTTAGATATATTTTTCATTTTAAATATTTGTAATGTGCAATTAAATATATTCTAAAACTACATAAAAGTTTTTAAAAGATATTGTAAATAGGAAATCATATTTATTTAATATTTTTATTATCTAAATTTAAAATTATTAATAATAAGTCATTTGTGTCCCATATAAATTTTTTTTTTTACTTCTACAGGATTTGACATCTAAACTAACGAGCACCATACCAAAATTTTGGTGGATTTCTAAAGATAAGACTCGAGGCTTACATTAGGTTGTTTGGGATAAGTTGTGTAAGGATAAAAGTGATGGTGGTCGGGGTTTTAGGGCTTTGGATCAATTTGATGACGCGATGCTGGCGAAACAGTTTGGGCGCTTAATTCAATTTCCAAATTCTTTAATGGCATGTGTGACAAGGGCATGTATTTTCGGAATAAACATCCTTTACTGGCCAAAAAACTGTACTCTCCATCGTTTGGTTGGTTTTATCTACTAAAAGTTTAGTGGAACGCGGTATGAGGTGAACAATTGGTTTTGGGTATAATGTTTTGGTGTGGCAAGATCTTTTGATACCTGACCAATATCCCCGTCCAGCGAATGGTAGGGGTAGGTTATTGCATCCAAGTGTGATGGTGAACCACTTAATTAACCCTCCAAATTATTCGGAATTCGACAATGAGTAGGTTTTTTAAACAAGATCGACTGGTATGGCACTTTTCTAAATCCATAAAATATACCGTTAAGTCGGGTTATAAGCTAGCATAAGAGTTGGTTGAAGACATGGAGTATGTTTCGAACTGTTCAGCCTGCCGCGCTCATGCATAGAAACTAAAGGTTGCCCCAAAATTTAAACACTTTTTTGGCAAATTGCGTCCGGCTCTCCCCCTGTGATGGACTGGCTAGCTCAACAAGGTCTTCAATGTGATACTTGGTGTAAAAGGTGTGATTCTGCGGTTGGGACTACTAATCATACACTTTTTGAATGTTCTCGGTCATAAGATGTTTGGGATTTGTCACCGGCTCGGATCGTTCATGGGGACTTCCCATATAACTTGGTGTATACAATTTTAGATTTTATCTTCTAGAGGGTGGCTCCTCACCAGGGAGATTTGGAAAAACATCTTCCGCTACCATGGATTTTATGGTCGCTCTAGAAAGACAGAAACAAAAGAAGTTTTCCCAGGCGTATAGGCAAAGCCACCAGATATCATTGATCAGGTTTTGTGCGATAAGTTATTAAGGGATGAGGCACACTCTTTCTCGGAGGATGTGTCCTCTATACCAAGGGTTGTCCACGATCCTTTACCTCGTTGTCAGGTTGATGGATCTTGGAATGCTACATATGTGAATTCAGGTTTGGTTTGGTGGAGTTGTAACGCTGAAGACCAGACCTTATTGTTGGGAGTAAAGTGTCTTCGTCGGAGCCCTTCCCCCATTCGTTTGGAGTTTAAAGCTTTGTTGTGGGCCATGGAGTGTATCCTATTTGGAGGTTTGACCTTCCAGAATTTCAAGACAGACTGTACGATAGTGCTGAATCCTAAAGATTGGCCGGCGTTTTCTAACCTCCTAGATGACTTCATTTTGGTCAAGGCTTCCTTTCCATCATTTACCCTGTCTAGGATTCCACATGTGTCAAACTTGAAGGCGGATTCTCTCGCTCGATCTGCGAGATCTCTTTTCTTAAAAATTTCATTTGTAAACTTTTTCCCTTCGATTTGGGCAACCAACACTAAAATTTCCTTTAAATGTTTGACTGAAAAAAAGAAGTTTTTGCCATCATTTATTTAATGGTTAGGAAAAAATGTTTCACTCAGTGTGGTGAAAAAATAATCACTAAGAAGTGAGTAAGAAATGGCTAACCTTAGAAAACACTAACCAGTAATATGCCATCATTTATTTCGTAACCATTATTTGATGCTAGACCAAATTTAAACTTCTAATGGAGAATAGAGATTTTTGTATTAGATGAAACCAGAATCACAAAATAACTCTCATAATAATGCTGGTTTGAGACTGGAACTGAAGAACCGAGGTAGCTAAGCTTTTGAGCTGGTTGACTACAGATCTCCCTATTCGTAATGCACTTCCCTTATTTATAGGAGAGCTGGATTACCTAGGGCTTGCTTTTTATAGGGAATTTTCTGTTTTGTCCCTCAAAGTTGATAGTGAAATAACGATAACTAGATTATGACCCGTGCTAGAGCACGGGTTGAAATTTTTTTTATTTATATTACAATTTTAGAATAAAATGTAATTTATATGATTGTTTTTAAAAGTTTTTTTAGATAAAACATTATGCAATAGAATCATATGCTAAATATGATAGCTTAAAAAAAAACATCTATTTTGTAAGTTTTATATTGTTAATTTTGTAAGTTTATTTATGAGATATGGTTATGTTTGTTGTTTGTTTTAATTTTAATATTTGAACATGTTTGGTAAAAGTGTTTAATATAATCCGTGCTTAGGTAAGATTTTATTTTTAACTGAATCCCGGAAATCACGATTAAATGTGATAAATTGCCAAGATTTTATTACTTTTTATGTCTAGCATTATATATTTTGTAACAATACATGAAATACTAAAGATTTTATTTTAGAAATTATATAAATCATTGGAATATTCTCTTTCAGAGGATTCTTTGGGATATTCTTAAGTGTATATTGACCAATTAATCTAGGACAATTCTTGGGTTCACCCCTAGAGGTGAACCTCTCTTATTTACCCCTCTAAATTAAGGAAACAAATTATTAATTAAAGAAACAAAATCTGTATGTAATTCAATTTTAATTATAAATATTATATTATAGTTTTAAATTATAACATCTAAATCCAAATTACATTTTTATAAACCCAAACCGACATATAATTTTGTTTAATTGTAAAATCTAAACCCTAACCACTCTTTTATAAACCCAAACCGACATATAAGTTTATTTGATTGTAAAATGTAAACCTTAAACCCTAACCACTCTTTTGTAAACCCAAACCGACATATAATTTCGTTTAATTATAAAATCTAAACCATAAATCCTAACCACTCTTTTGTAAACCCAAACCGATATATAATTTCGTTTAATTATAAAATCTAAACCCTAACCCTAACCACTCTTTTGGGAACCCAAACTGATATATAATTTCGATTAATTATAAAATCTAAACCCTAACTACTATTTTGTAAACCCAAACCGATATATAATTTCATTTAATTGTAAAATCTAAACCCTAATCATTATTTTGTAAATCCAAACCGACATATAATTTTGTTTAATTGTAAAAACTACACTCTAATCATTCCTTTATAAACCAAACCGACATAATCCCCTATATAATAAAACGGAAGTACACAATTTTTTTTTTGTAGACTATATAATTTTTATAAGTTGGTTACAAAATAGGTTATACATTAAATATAGGTTGGTTACCAAAAAAGATTATAGATTAATGAAAAATTTTTAGGTTCTCTTTTATTCACCCCCTCTTAATTAAACAATCAAAATACAATAAAATGCCATGTCATATCATATTTATAAAATAAATCAAAATTAAAATAAAAAGATAAAACAAATTAAGGAAAAAAATTCTATAGATTTTTTAATAAGGAAATTATGAGCTCATTTCTTTGAACAGAAAGAGTCAGTAAACTTATGACTTAGTCTCCTTAAAAGTTCTTTTCATTCTTCTTTTTTTGAGAGATGACTCAAACTCAAAGTGAAAGTCATCTCAAATATTTTCTTATATCTCTTAGAAAAGTCTTGATAAGAAATGATAACCAAAAAAAAATGATAAACTTCGTTTTCCCATGCTTGTCTACGTCGAAGACTCTTCTTAGTTATACTCAGTCAGACTATATGGTTTCTATACGCTACCTTCATTCTACCCCTCATGTTTAAAATTTCAATTAGTATAAATACATGTACATGCGTAGAACTAAGATATAAGTAAATGAAGGGAAACTTGTCGTTGATTGCTTTGTTTTTGGTTCTCTTCTTGGCAATTTTCTCGTGTGCAGCTTCATCTCCACCATACGAAATCCGCAAGCTGTGTAAGTAGTCTCAATATATATATTTTTTTATATATTTTTGCCATATTCTTATATGATTTATGTTAATTTATCTAACAGTGAATATAAAAACACCACCTAGTGGTTCAAGGCCCGCACCCCATTTTCATTAGCTAGCGTGAAAGAAGAACACTAGAATTGCCGTCAATGGGTCGTGGTGGTTAGATGAACTGATTTTTCAATATAATTTTATTTTATAGCTCATGAAAGACATAAACAGGGCGCAAAGTTAAATATTTTGTGTTATTACAGTTTTACTTGTGTAAATAAAATTAGATTCATATATCCATGGATAATTTTTGAAATAATATTACATATTTGCTTTTGTGATGATAATATATATAATCTAAATTCAGGTTAATCATTATCCATTTCATCATAATTCAACAAATTATATGGTTTTATACTTAGATTTTCAATTAATTTTATCTGAATGTAATTGCATGTGCATTTCTTTTCGTCAACCACACCATCATTAAAATATTACTTCATGATTAGTAGCCCAAACAAAAGAAATATATTTTACAAGAATAACTTTGAGCGATCTGGAATAAGACTAAACGCATAGAGTAGTTTGCATATGCATATTTATGAATTATAGAATAGGATATTTATCTGTTTAACATGCCTTGAATAAGACTAAACGATTTTGTAGGCTTTGGTGTATAAGTGTATTATCCGGTAAAGACCATAGGCGTAAAAACATCAACTCAAATCTTCCTCTCCATGTAGTATCGAATTTAAATAATTAACTTATTTAAATAAATTTATTTAGATAAATTTATTTTCGAGTTAACAGATTTATAATTTTTTTATTATCGATCTAATTATAATGTGTTTGATCAATAAATGTTCCTATAACGATTTATGTTAATGTTTTAATACCAATATAAATCGAAAAAATGACGAAGAAAAACAAGCAAGGAAAATACTATATTTAATTCTTGGAAGTAGACAATATATCAAAAGCTTTAGCACTTCTTGGTCTACTTGATCGTAGTATGTTAGGTTTTGCTTTTTCTGTTTTTATTTGTACTCCAAAGAGAGTTTTAGCTGATATAGCTAGTTTGAGAATGAAACTGAAGATTTTATTATCTTTTTATAATTTTCAACATTGAAATTGGTTTCGGACTATTCCACTTGAGAATGTAACCGAAGATTTTGTTATCTTTCATAATTTGCAACATATTAGCAATATTTTATATACACAATTGGTAAATTTTAAAAATGACGTGTTAATATTGAAAAATATGCAAAGTTTATTACCAAATACCAACAAAAATATAAGAGATAAATTTTCAATTGAACATTAGTTATTTCATTTCAAAGTCTAAATTATTTATTACTGCTTTTAAAAAGATAAAAAGGTAACCGAGGATAACAAAACAAAACTTAAATAGGAGGAACAATTGAGGATTTGGAAGATTTTGGATTACAACAACACCTACTTAATGCTCGACAATAACCTCCTGAATACCCTAAGCTAATGCACAGTGTGTCGCAGTCTGGTTCTGCTGCCACAGAACATACCCCTGGACAAAAATCCGTTATTGGATCTGGTCTTACACCTGTAAGTATTTTACCAAAAACCAAGCATACGTTATATATCACCAATATGCTACAATTAGTATATGTAATGGCATTCTATAACCCTTAAAAGTGGGTTAGGAATGAATATTTGTTTGTTTGTGTGGGAGTGGGAAGAGAAAGATTCATTATGTTCTTCCAAAATTTGAAACTTCAACTTTAAATAACCGTAGATCATATCCTATTAATTAACTATAAGCATATGTATTATGTGTTATTAACTAACCTGTGATTAGCATTGCAATGATAGAAACTGCAATGAAAACATATGGAGATCTTCGAAAAACCATTACTAATATCTGTTGAACCCTGTCTTTATGTTTGGATGTTTTGGAGTAGTTGTCAAGATTTAAAGCTCTATATATACACAACTTCTGAAATCTTAGTCTTCTGGCAACAAATCAGTATGTGATTGTTATTTGGCAACAAATTGAATTAGTATAGAATAATTTTCCTTTCATATAATAAATGACATGCTTTAAAAGATATATATCTATTTATATATATATATATATATCTATATATATATTAATATCTATATATCATATATAGATATTATAATCTATCTCTATATTATTATTTAAGCAATATTGTATAATAAAATAACTATAAAAAGTGGAATATTAGTTAAAATGTCATTGCATAGTAATCTATTACAATAAATTCATTAATCAACAAAACCACATAATCCTATTAATCAGTAAATTATATTTATCCCTCAATAGTGGTCTATAACCAAAAATTATAATTAAATCAATGAATATTTAATAACAAATAAAATTAAATAATAATGATTAGATATCCAGTTATATCATATTAACTAGATTAGGACCCATGCTAGAACACGGTTGAAATTTTTTTTATTTCTATTATAATTTTAGAATAAAATATAATTTCTATGATTGTTTTTAAAAGTTTTTTTAGATAAAATATAATGCTACAAAATCATATGCTAAATATGATGGCTTGAAAAAATACCTATTATGTATGAGAAATTGTTATGTTTGTTGTTTGTTTTTATTTTAATTTTTGAACATGTTTGGTGAAAGTTTTTTTAATATGACCCGCGCTTAGGTAAAATTTTATTTTCAACAGCATAATAAGATCTCGGAAATTATGATTAAGTGTGATAACTTGCCAAGATTTTATTTCATTTTATGTCTAAGAATATATTTTTATGTCTAACAGTATATATTTTGTAACAATACATAGAATATTAAAGATTTTATTTTAGAAATTGTATAAATCATTAGAATATTTTTCTCTTTAAGAATATTCTTTGGGATATTCTTAAGTGTATTTATATAGACCACAGATTGATCAATTGATCTATAACACATTTTTGTAATCAACCTATATTTAATGTATAACCTATTTTGTAATCAACTTATAAAAATTATATAGTCTACAAAAAGAAGTTCTGTACTTCCGTTTTATTATATAGGGGATTAAGTCAAACTCTTTTGTGTTATAATATAGAATATGACCCGTGCTGTAAAATTGAATAATATATTTTATATTATAATTTTAGAACATTATGCAATAAAAATATGATAGCTTGAAAAAAATATAAATTTTGTAAATTTATATTGTTAATTTTGTAATTATATGTATGACATATGGTTATGTAACCCATATCTAAATTAAGGTAATTCAATAAGATAATACAATAATATTTTTAAAACTCTTATGTAAATATATGGTCCTAATCATAAATTTTTAAACTCTTATGTAAGTCCAAAATTTACCTGTTGCTGTTACTCTCGACTGAATTACATCCAAGAAACTCGTCGTCACACTGAAGAACCCTAATTCTAAAATTTGCCCTCTTTCTATTTATTTATTTATTTATTTATTTTAATCTCCATTTTTATTAAGAAAAAAAAAAAGAGCAAATAGTTTTAGGAATGGAAACAGAGCAAATGGTTTTAAGAATGGAAACAGAGAAAATGGTGTTAAAGAAAGAATCATCCCTGACGGGTTTCAGACTTATTCAGCCACAAACAAGATGACATGTTGAACCTGTAAACAAAACTGCCAACTGTTTGAGCATCCGAGATTTCTTCTTCAAAGTGGTGGCTAACGGTGTGAAACTCGCTCTCCTTAAACCCCTTGAATGTTCCAAGATAAACGTCACGAGTTTTCTCTCTAAATCCCATCCTCTGTAGTTTCTCCACTCCAATGTTTCAAGTCCGAGCATCAAATTTTCATGAACAGATCTTGGCTCATCCCAGTGATATTTCTCTTCTTTAATATTTCTTCTGCAGCCATGTCTCTGAGACCAGTACTAAAGATTAGAGATGATGACTGATGAAAAAACCTGAAATCTTTTAAGGGTTTAAGTGTGTCTTACCTCATTGAATTTTAGTGCTCGTAATTTTGGAGAATGTTTGAAAAGAGACATGAGTAGATCCCATTTTGTATGACATGTGCAACAAAACTCTAAGCTTACAAGCTGATGGAATATATTGCCAGTAGGAAACCGCGACTGCAAAATAGATTCATAAAACAATCTTTTAATGTTTAAAGATTCATACATAAACATAAAGGTTTTCTAATTTTAAGGAAATTTTTGTAAATGTTTAGTATTTTACGTACCTTTGAGGGTAAACATAGAGAGAGGCGTTTGACTGATGTAAGAGAACCGAGGATATCGTCGGTGTTCCAATAGGTAACCTCCACATTTGCAGCCACAATCTCAGGCAATTTCTCAATAATACACTCGTAATCGAAATCTGAAATCTCTAGGCTCTTCAAAGAAGGAGCGTTCAATGCAAACAAACCTTCACTAGAAGCTCCATTAAAATATTTTAACTTTTGTAGTGAAGGCACCGTAATAGAAAAGCTTTCTACATTGTCTTTAGGAATTCGCTCCAGGACCAAGAGTTCAAGAATTTGGCAGCTTGATAAAAACTTCTTAGGGGACTCATCGTCTAAGTACATCACCCAACGAAGGTGCAATGTTTTGAGGAATGGGAAACTAACCGGGAATGTAACATCCTTAAGTGATACATAGGCGAGTTTAAGTACCACAAGTGTTCCGCAGGTAAACAAGCTTTGTGGTAAACTTTTAGGCTCATTATAAAAAAGGGGAGGTAAATACTCGAAATCACTTAAACCTCGTTCCACCGCAATTCGAACCCAAAATTCGATACCTACGTCATCGCATTGGCCATAATACATAACACACAACCTCTCTAAGACTGGAGCATTGTTTAATAGCAAAGACCTGTCCACAAACCGCATAAATCTCCCATTATCAAGATCAACATCCTCATCATCATAGATGTACTCGAGTTTAGGCACCGACTTCCAAAGATTCCGCCATCGCTTCGACAATAAACTTGTCTTCAAGACATCTCTTGTGGTAAGCGATGAAAGTATCTGCACCAGACACTCATCGGGCAACAAACTGATCCTGTCCATAGGACTTTCCTAGCTTTTTAATTAATTCAGTGCTTTTTCTGACAACCCTAAACAAAAAATGAGAAGATCAGGATCTATTTAATCTTCTTCTCCAAGTATGTATTATCATAAGTAACAACAGTTTAAAGAAAACAAAGTACTGTAATCAAATCCAAACAAAACCCATTAAACAGAGATTGAAAATACCCAAAAAAAAAATCATCATAAATAAAAGAGAGTAAGAAATGGCTAACCTTGGAACACTATGCCATCATTTATTTGGTAACCATCATTTGATGCTAGATATCCAACACAAGAAAAATTAAACTTCTAATGGAAAATAGAGATTTTTGTATTAATTGTAACAGTTACAAAATACCTCTCATAATAATGCCGATTTGAGATCGGAACTGAAAAGTCGAGGTAGCTAAGTTTTCGAGCTGGTTGACTGCGGATCTCCTTCTTTGTAATGTCGAGGTAGCTAAATTTCTGAGCTGGTTGACTGTGGATCTCCTTCTTGGTAATGCCGAGGTAGCTAAATTTCTGAGCTGGTTGACTGCGGATCTCTTCTTGATAAAGGTGTTTTTCTTATTTATAGGGGAGGTTGGATTACCTAGAGCTCGTCTTTGTTTTAAAGAATTTCCCATTTTGTCCCTCAAAATTTATAGTAAGAATATGAGATAGAGGGAGTTAAGTACAACTCTTTTGTGTATATTTAAATATTAATTTTATAGTTTGAGCAAGACTCAGATGAAAGAATGTAAAGCATGTCTACAATATCACAATTCAATAAGATAAACCAATAATATTTTATAAAAATTTTATGTAAATATATGGTCCTAATAATATAGTATAATCATAAATTTATAGCTAAATAATTATAGTGTTTTTTTATTGTATTACATATTTTATGTGTCTTATGTTTTGAATTACATAAACAATATACAGTACTAGGAAGTAGTAACATTAGTATTTTTTTTTTTTTTTTTTTTTGGCAGTTACAAAAAGAAAATTTTTATCGAGGAAAAACAAAATCCTTAATAATGCACAAAGTTCCTAACTACTCCCTTAGTTTCATAACAGTGGCGGATCTACATGAAGATAGGGTGGGGCGTGTGCCCAGCCCCATGCTACTTATTAAAAATGATCTAATATTTTTTGTTCAGTTTATTCTCATAGCCAATTTGGTATTGAGGTGCCCCATGCTCATCTAAGGTGAGGTGTTCAATATTCTGTTCTTTAAGTTTTTAATGCTTTTTTGTTGTTTCTTGTTTAAATAGTATATGTTTAGATATATTTTTCATTTTAAATATTTATAATGTGCAATTAAATATATTTTAAATCTAAATAAAAGTTTTTTTAAAGATATTGAAAATAGGAAATCATATATATTTAATACTTTTATTATGTAAATTTAAAATTATTAATAATAAGTAATTTGTGCAAAATATAAAGTTTCTGAGCTGGTTGACTGCGGATCTCCTTCTTCGTAATGCTGAGATAGCTAAATTTCTGAGTTAGTTTACTACGGATCTTGTTCTTGGTAATGCGCTTCCTCTATTTATAGGGAATGAGAGGTTGGCTTACCTAGAGTTGTCTTTTTTTGGTAATTTTCTATTTTGTCCCTCAAAATTAATAGTGAGATCATTGAGGTTAAGTGCATCTCTTTTGTGTTATCTTTATAGATTAATTATATTAAATTTAGAGTTTGAGCAAGATTCAGATAAAAGAGTGTAAAACATGTCTAAATTATCGCAATTCAACGAGTATAACACAACAATATTTTTAAAAGCTCTTATGTAAATATATGGTCCTAATAATATATTAAATTCATAAATTTATAAACTGACGTAGATATAGCTAATATAATATATAATTATAATTATTTTTGTATTTTATAATTTATTTTTATTGTATTCCATATTTTCTATGTCTTACTCTTATGTTTATACAGTACTAGGAACAACTTTTTTTTTGGCAAATATCAAAAGAAAACCCTTATTGAGAAACTCATTAATAATTCACAAAGTTCCTACCTACTCCCTTGGTTTCATGATATATGATGTTTTAAAGAAGTTTCTCTACTTGTAATGAGTAAGAGAGAATAAACGAAAATCACACCACTCGATAAAGAACAACAACTGAGAACTTAGAGGGACTAGGGAGAGAGTCTACACCAGTATTTAACCAAACACAAGCTCACAGTCTGCTGAATCCCTCGACACACGCGCCAATTCCGTGATCATGCCATACTTCACACTGAGTATGGTGCAGAAATAATGGCAATCTTTAAACGCTTTGAATGTTTCAAGACAAAAGTTGCGAGTTCTTTTTCTATCATCCATCCCTTGTAGTTTCTCCACTCAAAAGCCTCAAGAACGGACTTCAGCGTTTCAAGAACAGAGCTTGGTTTCCTTCCAATGAAGCATAGGATCTCGAGTATCACTATTGTAGCCATGGAGCTGAGTGCATTATTAGACCATTAAAGAACATTTAGTCATATAACCCCGCAAAGTTTTTCATAGGTTTCAAAAGGTTGGTTATATTTACCACGTCTATGAGATCGAAGTTTTGGGGACTGTTGGAGCATAGACATAAGTAGATCCCACTCTGTTCCAAAAGTGCAAAACTCCAAGTGTTCAAGGATACTACCAATAGAAAACTTAGGCTGCAGTACAAAAAACAGTTAAGCGTAAAGACTATACACGATTGATTTAATCACAACAGAACTCTATGTAGAAAACATTTACAGTTGTTGCAAGGATATCTTACCTTTGAGGGGAAAACATAGCGAGAGGCGTTTGAGGGAGGATCTCATCAGTGTTGGAACATCTAATAATCATGACGTGTGCTTCCACAATCTCAGGCATATACTCAATCGTACATTTGGAACCACTCTCTAAAATCCTTAAGTACTTCAAAGAAGGCACCGTAACAGAGAAACACGTCACATTGTCAAGGTTGTTGTCTGCTCGAGTCAAATCCAAGACTTCAAGTATAGGGCAGCTTGGTAAAAGCTTCTTAGGAGATTCATTTTTTTTTTTTTTTGAATTTAATGTTAAATTATATTCAAAAGAAAAATAGCCTTGTTACATCAAGTGCATCATAGGGGTGAAAAGTTTTAAACAGAATCATAGAAGAAGAAAAATACTTAAGAGCTTAAACTCTTGTGCCAAACCATACTTGTAACCCATCGTTGTATCGCCGATCTCCCGTAAAGCCAATGGCTAGCAATTGGTCTCGCATGTGTCTATCAATCATGTGAATGAGATAAGAAACAGGGTGGTGAGGCTCACCATGTGCCCGGCCATTACGCTCTTGCCAGAGGCAGTAGACTGTCGTTTGCATAACAGAACGAGCTAGAAATCCCTGAACCCGAGTATCCCAGTTATCACATGCAGAGGAGAGGATTGAGTGCCAAGCGGTTGAAAACTTAGCCTTGTAAATGTTCTGAGCAGAAGCCTTCCATGCCTCTGAACTAAAACTGCAGGCAAAAAACAAATGATCTCTCGTTTCAGTGGTGCTATTACAGAGAAGACAAGTTCCCTGCACACCCCTTCTCCATTGGATCATTCTATCCCCAGTTGAAAGTCTGTTCCGGATGGCCAGCCATGTACAGAAAGCGAACCGCAGCGTTGAGTGAGTGAACCAAACGCTTGGGTGCCAGGATACATCGGCGTTCGGCGTTCGTATCTGATTCCACGTATCTTTGGTAGAGAATTGTGTTTTAAATTTACCATTTGCACATTTCCAAAGCATTACATCCGGCCTAGGATTGCTCATATCCTGTTTCAACTGCAGCTCCGCTGCCATTAAGTTGAAATGAGCTTGTTGGTACCGCCGGTGATGATGTCTTCCCCACGCCTCTGCAACGGTCATGTGCTTACTAATACCCATTGAAATGAAACCTTGATCTCCCTCCATTTCCACTAGTCGTCCCAAGTTAGACTAGTCATCGAACCAAAAGGAAGTATGTTGACCATTATTCACTTCCATTTTGCAGACTTTTTTAGCAAGGTCTCGAAATTTTAGGAGCCCAAAGCAATCGGTTTAATAGACCAGAAAGTCCCCCTCTTCAGTAACGTGTTACATACCCATTTAACCCACAAAGACTCACTTGAAGATACAATTCGCCATACCAGTTTCAGACAGCTTACATCATTCACATCTTTTAGTGATCGTAGGCCCAAACCACCTTCCCGCTTAGGCTTGCAAACATCCTCCCAAGATAGTTTAGCTTTGTGAGGGTTTAGATCTGGTCCTGACCAGAGGAATGCCGAGCATATCCTGTTGATCGCCTGTAAACACTGTTTTGGTAATCGAAAGCTGACATCCAAAAGCTGCAGATGCTCCATAACACCGAATGGATAAAATTAAGTCGACCTGCAAAGGAAAGATATCGGGCAGTCCTGGAACCGATTCTAGTCTTAATCTGCTCAAGCAATGGCGCATAGTCAGAAGAAGTAAACCGCTTAGTGACCAAAGGGAGGCCCAAGTATCTCACCGGCAATAGACCAATCTCAAAACTGAATCTAGTTTGTATCAATTGAACATCCGCCTCCGACACTCCTCCAAAATACATAGTAGACTTCTCCATACTGATATTTAATCCCAAGAACCTAGCAAACTTGTCAAAAACCGCGACAATGCCTTCAATAGATGATAGAGTACCATCCGAGAAGACCATAATATCATCCGCAAAGCACAAATGAGTAACACCGAGAGACTTACAGTGCGGGTGAAAAACAAACTGTTTCAAACCTGCCGATGAGTCAAGCATTTGAGACAAAACCTCCATACTTCACACCGCCTTAAAGGATTCACATGTATAACTATTCGGCCCTAGTGACTTATCATTTGCCATGGAAAATAAAACTTTCTTAATCTCCTGTGCAGATACTATACGAGTGAGCTTCTCACCATCAGCCTCGGTACATCGAGAAGGTAACAATGCCTGGAGTTCCTCAACTGTAACACCTTGAAAGTCAGGAGGTTGAAAGTGGAGGAAACTTTTAAAATGTCGTACAGTTTCCTGCTGAATCTCCTTTGCATCCGATACAACATGACCATATGGAGTTTGTATCTCACGTATAAAGTTTTGTGCCTCACGAGTCTTAATCGCTCTATGAAACGTTTTGTTGTTTTTATCTCCAATCTTCAGCCAATGGAGCTTTGCCTTCTGTTTCAGATATCTCTCTTCTAGATTAGCAATAGTACTCCATCTAGCATAAGCTGCCGCTTCATCAGCCATAGCGGCAACAGACGGATTGGTAAGGTTCAACTCTTGCTTTTGACAGAGAATCTCATAAGCCTCCTTTGCCTTGGCGACCAAGTGGTCAAGCTTCCCTCTAGCCAAAGATCGCAGCTTAGGTTTGAGAGCCTTAAGCTTTTTTGAAAATCGATGAAGTGAAGAAGTCGACATGTGTATAGGCTCAGTTTCCTGCCAGAAAGTTTGCATTAACGGTTTAAATTCATCCATACCCACTGTCGCATTGACGAACTTAAACGGTTGGCATCAGATTACTGGAGCATCGACATTAACACTAAGGTGGATCCGACACCTAGAGTGATCAGAACACCCTCCAGCCTCAAAAATATTAAACGACTGCGGATATGCATCTTACAAGGCCTCATTCATCAAGACTCAATCCAGCTTGTTGCAACATGTAAACAGAGGACCCAGAGAAGGTAAATCAGTGAGTGAGCAATAATTCTTCACCGACTGAAAATCTCTCATTCCCCTAGTGACCCTTGGACCCTCCTCCCCTCGAGAATGTTCCTCCATAGCCAATGCTTCATTAAAATCTCCAAAGATAAGCCATGGCTAGTCCTTCATAATGGGAGAGTCCTTATGGGAGCGCAAATCGTCCCACAAGATTTGCCTCCCCTCCACCGTATTCAGACCATAGACAAAAGAGCAAAAAAAACTCAGAGTCTTGATCCTCCAACTTCACTGAGCAAGTGATCATCTGCTCACTCTTATAAAAAGGACTGAGCCTCACAGTATCCCGCCAAACCACCCAGATACGACCCCGCGTATTATGCTCATAGTTTGTCAAAATAGACCACCCCTTAAATAATTTAGCTCCCAACCGTTGAGCCTTACGCTCCCTAACCCTGGTTTCAAAAATACAACCAAACTGAAACTTCTGCTCTGCAATCCATTTTTAATAACTGAATGTTTTGATGATGCGTCTAAACCGCGTACATTCCAGAAGAATCCAGATATTAATGTTGTTTGGAGGATTGACGTGGGCCCTGATCCTTAGGCTTAACCCGAGCTGACTGAGAAGGTGGCATCGAAATAACTTTATGAGCCGTCTTTGATTCACGTGGAAGAGATGGTCGCAACTGCTGCTGCTTCTGCACAAGACCCGAAGGCAAACTAGACTGCAGGGAGTTCTCCGAACCATCTAAATCCTCTGTATCATCCTCTGCATCAACTTTCTCACTACCCTCATTGGGACCCTCATCAGACTCGTCCTCCCCTTTTTCATCTCTGTCACTTAGAGCAGAAAAAGGATTGGATAGAATAGAAACTTCACCAAACTGAAGGGTTGTAGGATTTTGTTTCTTGGACTTCGAGCCGATTTAGGTGTAGTCCAAGACTCGTCGTTATTCACTTCCTCATTAGAGCGGCCACCTGATGAGTTTAAAACAATCTCCTGATTCACCTCTGCCTCGGTAGTTACCACACCCGAGGTAGGAATCACTGGTAAGTCAACTGTCACAGGATCCTCAGCTGGAGGCGGAATAGTCTCCACCATCAAATCTGTTGTAGCTAGACAAGAGGTCTGTAAATGACCCCATTTATGACAGGCACTTCACTTTGGTGGCAACCACATATATGAATATTTAATCTCGACATCAAGCTTTCTTTCCTCTTCTCCCGTGAAAACAAATTGTTTTGGTAGGTCATTTGTTAAATAAGCTTCCACCATGACTTGAGCTACGTCAAAACTGGTGCAGAGCTCTGTTTTAGGATGTAATCTAATCGTCTTTCCCACTGCACTAGCCAAGAATTCAATACCTTTGTCAGTAAACATTGTAGGTGGCACATCACGTAAGATAACCCATAGGGGTATCGTCTTCAAAGCTGGTTGTGTTTCTTCCTCAAAAGGGGACCATTAAGAGACCACCATCGGAATATCCATGATATTCCACATTCCTCTGTTTAAAATCCGACGTCTCACACTATCACTACGGATCCGAAACTTCACAATGATACCACTAACCTCATAAACATCAATCATGGAGGTTTTATCCCCCAGACGCCAAATTTTGTTGACAATCATGTGGATCTTCCCCACATGCGGTGCTTTTGCACTCAAGAACTTACCAATAAGGAAGTACTCCCAGAGAGGTTTAGCTCATGCAAATACCTCCTTAGGCACAACCACCTTCTGCTGGCCATCAACCTCCACTGCCTCAAACTTCTGCCGAGTGAAAACATGCTTTCGAGCGACGTTCGCATAAGATCTCTTCTCCCCTGGTACCTTCTCTGATACGCCCTGACTTTTCAAAACCTCCTGAGTCGATGCACCTTCTAAAGAAACGTTCATGACCATGTGAATCCCCAACAACCGGAGAGGAAACAACACTGTTTACCAGAGATGAAATAACACCGTTCACCGTCACCGGACTCTCTCCACCGGGAGGAGAGGCCGACGGCGCCATCAAACTTGCGTGAAAAGCCAAAAACCCTAGATCGCGTTTCTTTTCGCCAGCCACGTCAGCATAGGAAACTCTGATTACTTCAATGTTATATCTTCATAGGAGATTCATCGTCTAGGAAAATCAAATAATCGAGATTCATCGTCCGATCATTCTTTTTAAGGTTGCACTTGAATGTCAAAGTTGGCCATGTAACTTAAATGGCATAATGATATTATAATGGGCGTAGGCGGTAGGCCTATGAGGTGGGTCACTTTAGAGTTCAAACTGGCCAGGTTATCTTCGAGCAAATATAAGTTTTGTATCCTATTGGTCAACAATTCTCTTCATCAAATTTAACCAAACACTAGCTCACATTCTGCTGAACCCCTCAACAAACACGCCAATTCCGTGATTCTCAAGTTGGTCGTCTCCGGGGAGAAAATCGCAGTCTTTAAGCGCTTTGAAATTTGAATGTTTCAAGATAAACGTTGCAAGATCTCTTTCCTTCTTACATCCTCTGTAGTTTATCCACTCTAAAGTCTGAAGAACGAACATCAACGTTTCAGGAACAGAGCTCGGTTCTTCCCAGTGAAAAATATGACCACCAGAATAATTGTCATGGATCTGAGTGCATTATGAGACACCATTATAAATTAATTAGACAAACAAAGAAAAAAGAACCAAACCTGCAAAGCGTTTCATTGTTTTTTTATTTACCTCGTTAAGCTTGAGAGAACGAAGTTTCGGGGATTGTTGGAGCATAGACATAAGTACCTCTCTCGCTGTTTCACAAGTGCACAGCTCCAAATGCACAAGCTGATGAAAGATACTACCAGTAGGAAACTGAGGCTGCGATTACAAGTTAACAAAAACTTCAATAAAGACCACAAGTTCGATTTGATCACAATGAGAATTCACTAGCGCTGGGCAAACGGGTTGTTCGGGTTAAACGGATCGGGTTATTTTGTTTGGACAAAATTCGGGTTGTGAATAATGTCACCGAATTGAACCGATTTTAATTTTGGTTTCGGATCGGTCGGGACTCGGTTTGTTCAGTTCAGATACCTGATTTATATTATATTCCGAGAATCAAATATATTGTTCATATTTCGGTTAATTTAACCCGAAATAAACCTTTTAAAAGAGAAAACAAAGGAAAACAAGTACAAAAGCTTAAAAATTCGGCTTGCTTCTCATCTAAGAAGCTTTACAAACCATTAAAGAACCTGCTCAGCTAGCATTGTATCAAGTTTAAAGCTAGCATTACATCATGTATGTTAGTAACTATTAGAAAGTTGTAGAAGTTACACGAAGCATGATAATCAGCATCAAAAAGTTGTCAAAAAATCGGCTTCCAAGTTAGTTATATGCAGTCCTTTGTTAAGGCTGCCAATCCGCATCCAAAAGTAGGCAAAAGAGCAGCTTCCTATCTATCTGTGCACCATGAAAACCATAAGAAAAGAGTTAACAAATCTCATTTAAAAAAACAAAATCACACATAAACTTAACAATGTAAATCAAATACATAATCAGAAACTAAAATATAGACTTAAACCTTAAAAATGGAAGACACAAGTAAGCATACACAAAACTAAACACATACATACCATACTTTGCAGAATCATGGATGAGCTACCACTGAATTTCGAGAATCTACACAAGAAAAGAAGAGAAATTACAAAAGAGATTTGAAAAATTTAAAACATTGTAAAGAAACTTAGTGATACTTACCAAGAGATTCCAAAAACTCAACCTCTTCCAACATTTGCGCCAAGTTTGAGACTTGTGCTTCTGACTTATGTGAACACTTTAGCCATTGCTGTGCACATATCAAAACCTCGACCATGTAAGGAGTTAAAGAACTCCTATAAGAGTCTAACACTCGGCCACTTGTACTAAAAGCCAACTCAGAAGCCACTGATGAGACTTGTGTAGCTAGAACATCTCTAGCAAGTTCTGACAAGATTGGGAACTTAGAACTATTGCACTTCCACCAACTGAGAACATCAAAAGATAACCCCAAACTGTTTTCAACTCTTACCTCAGTTTTTTCTGTCAAATAGGTCTGTAACTCATTGCAGCCATCTTCACTTCTCTTACAACCAACCAACTGAATGTAAAGTGACTCCATCAGCTCACAATCATCATCATCCAAAATGTCACACATGACAGTAGGCTCAAAATCTGGAGGAGTTGTATCGACTACTGGTTAACTTAGCCTAAGACTATAATCTTCATACAACCTCTTCATTGCACTTGAAACTGAAGAATGTAGTTGCTTACTCTCTATTGTGTCCTTGCCATAGAGTTGTTCAAAGCGGGGGGAAGCAAACTCCATTTTGTTGCGAGGATCAAAGGCACTGGCCATAATCACTAAGGATTCATGTTATGCAATCTGTTCAAGTACTTCTCGAACTTTTGCCTCATTACATAAGCTTGCTTTCAGATCTCCTCATCAGGACTAGAAGACTTAACATTTAGATTCCTCTCAATGTCAACAATTTCAGTCTAACACAATGTAGAAGTTACTGACTTTGAAGCTGAGAATGTCAAAGTAGCCTTATAGATACTTTCAGAAATTTTATCAATCTTGAAGCTTCCTCCCAATCAGCTGAAGTTGGCGGTCTTTTGCTTTTGACCTCTCTTCTGCCTCTGTCCAATCAGAATAAGTTGGTGGTCCAATATTCTTTGCTTTTGTCTTCTCTTCTACTTCCTCAAAGTAGTCACAATACAACTTATCTTCACTCGCCATTTTCTCAAATGCAACCCTCAGCTTAATAGCAGCAGTCAGCATCATATAAGTTGAATTTCAGCATGTGATAACATCTAATGGCAAGCTGCCTCTACATACCTTTCCTGTTTCACACCTCATTGCAAAAGATCTAAGCCTACTGAAGGAAGACCTGACATACTTGACTACATTCCTTATGGAAACTATACTAGGATTTGCCTTCTTCAAACCATCCCCAACAATTAGGTTTAGTATGTGTGCACAACAACGCATGTGTAGAAATTCACCATCTCTTACTAGTGCGTCTCCTCCTCTCAGCCTTAATGCATCTGTGAAAATCTCCAGCGCCTTGTCATTATTCTTTGCGTTATCGACAGTGACTGTAAAAACCTTTTCAATCCCCCATTCTTCAATGCAATCCATCAACTGTCCTGCAATAGTATCTCCTTTATGTTCCGTCACAACCTTAAAACTGAGGATTCTTTTATGCATTTCCCATTGAGCATTAATCCAGTGCGCTGTGATCACCATATAGTTGCAATAGGTTGTTGGATAAGTCCATATGTCTGTAGTTAGAGAAACGCGGATCTTCTCAACAGTGAACAGATTCTTCAACGCTGCTTTCTCTTCCAGATAGAGTGCAACAATGTCTCTCGTACAAGTCCATCTCGAGATCGTCTTGTAGAGAGGCAAGACATTGAACAGAAACATTTCCAACCCTCAGACTCGACAAATGAAAATGGCAATTCATTCACAACAACCATTTCATTGACTGTTCTCCTAAACATCACCAGATCAAACTTGATAACCTTCAGATTCCCATTACTATCACCACTTAGCACCTTCTGTTTTTCCTTCTCATCAAAATCCTTGTATTGTTTACATCTAGCTAAGTGGCCTATCATCGGACTAGTTCCAACTGTTTTTGAATCACAACCAATCTCAGCAGCGAAATACTTACAAAAGCTCTTACCAGAAACATCATCCTTTTCCAGAAAATGTTCCCATATCAGCGCTCTTTTAGCATACTTCTTCTTTTGTGGTCTTGGTGGTTTAACAGAAGCAGTGGTAGTGGCAGGTGCTTTACGAGTGTTCTCTATTAGAACCTCATCAGTATTATCAGGTTGAAGCGGCGGCTCCATATCATTGTCTTCTCACAAAATTCAGATTAACAAAAGTACACACATATATAACAATCAGAGTTTAGAACCATTAATAAAGTAGTCAAAACTCACATATACAAACTTATTTGAAAGTTTAAAAACCAAGCTCTATCCTTAATATGTTACAACCGATATACATACACAACACAATAGAACACAAGGAACATAAACAAAATTACAAAAGACATAACTCACATATATGAAACTGATTTGGAAGTTTAAAAACTGAACCTTAACCCTAATAAGTAATATGTTACAATTGATAAACAGACACAATAACCCCATAACAGCAATAGACAACCTCTGCTTTTGAAGTCTAAACCCTAACCCTAAAATTCCCGAAATCAAAATCGATTTGGGGAATTTTAGGGTTAGGGTTTAAAATTCGAAATCAAAGATTATCCATATGAATGAATGGTAGAGCAAAGAGAAACGAAGTATCAATTAAAGAGAAAGAACAAAGAAGAAGAGTTATTTTCAGAAATTCGTAAGCTTCTTCGGTTTTGCAAGAGGAGATTTGTTTCGTGAGAGTCGGATCTAAAAAACTAAATCAGAAATGAGAACACGATTAGGGTTAGGTGACTTATTATTCTTATATATGGCTGCACAATCTCAGACTAGGTAAACCGATCAGGTCCGATTACCGAACCGACCCGAACCGACATCCAAATTCTCTAATTAATTTGGTCGATCGGTTTGTCTCTCTCAAGTTGTTTGGTGCCGATAACCGAAACATTCGGTTTTCTCAGGTTGGTTTATTCGGGTTTCACCGTTTGCCCAGCGCTAGAATTCACTAATGTTACCTCTGAGATCAAACATAACGAGAGGCGCTTGACTGATTTAAGAGATATGAGGAATCTTCAATGTTGCAAACATGGAAATGTGCATCCACGATCTCAGGCGTATACTCAATCATAAAATTTTTACCACGATCTCTAGTCTTTAGATATTTTAAAGAAGGCGCACTTAGCACCAACTCCTCAGAGTCACATGCTGAATCATAGATAAACTTCTGTAGTGAAGGCATTTAACAGAGAAACTAATCACATTGTCACCCTCGAGTCGATCCAAGACCACACTTCAAGAACAGGACAGCTTGATAAAAGCTTCTGAGGAGTTTCATCGTCAAAGTAATCGACAGATACCAGGTGCAGCGTTTTGAGCAACCGAAAACATACCGGGAACCGAACATCCACAAGAGATACGTGTTTTAATTTCAATACCACGAGTGTTCCACAAGTATACAAACTCTGAGGCAATCTGATTGGCTCATTGATCCTATAACTATAATCAAGATTCAGCTCACGCAAGCCTCGTTCCACAGCAGTTCTAATCCAAAACCCAATATCTACTTGGCTGCATTCTCTACCTAACTCGAGATGCAAACTCTCTAAGACTGGAGCAGTGTTTGATAACAAAGACCTATCCACAAACCTCAAAAAACTCACATAATCAGCATTCTCGTCGATATCGAAGTACTCGAGTTAGGCACTAACTTCCACAGATACGGCCATCGTTTAGACAGAACACTAGTGTTCAAGACATCTTTTGTAGGAAGCAATGACAGTATCTGCAATAGTAAATCATTGGGAAACAAACTGATACTGTCCATAACAACAGCTCTCCTAAGCTTTTGCTGTCAACACAGAGAGAAAAAAAAAAACCAAAATTAGAGACAAAACGATGAACCTGAGTAAGAAACCAAGAATACAAAATTCAAAGTTTGGTGCTTTTTAAATCAAACTTTGACCCTATTTTACTAACAAGAGATTGAATTAAACCCAATAATATGAATTAAGAAATGGCTTTATCTGTTGCTGTGTTACTCGATAATGGCAAGGGAATCAAATCGTGTCACACTGAAGAACCCTAATTCTAAATTTTTTTTTTCTTTCTTTCTTCTGTTCTTTTATTTTATTTAATTTAATTTTGTTATAAAGACAATATTTTATTTATTTATTTATTAATTTGGGAAAAGAAGACAAGATTTATTTATTTTTTCTTCATTTTTTAATTGAGTAAAGCAATGAGGTCAAACTAACGTCAAAGTAAAGGTGAAAGTCAACAAAGAAGAAAAAAATCAACTACGAAGAGAAGAAATATTAGTTTGCAAAGAGTCAAGACACACTGCAACAGTTTAACGTCGAACTCCAAACAAGGAAATAAAACTTGAAGATGAACGAAAAAAAAAAATCTGAAGAGGTTTGGTCCGAGAGTGATGATCAGCATGAATTCTTCAGTTAAATACAAGCTCACAAATAGATGAAATCCTTCGTGACAAGGCTAACTCCTGAAGCATCCGCAGTTTCGTGTTGGCGGTGAAACTCGCCTTCTTTAAACAAACTGCGTTTTTCAAGATATATGTCGAAAGTTCTTTCTCTTCTTGCGTTCCTTCGTAATTTATCCACTCCAAAGTTTCAAGATTTGAGGACATACATCTTGGAACAGATGCCGGTTGATTCCAGTGAGACCGGGCATTTTTAACATAATGACACTGAGAGAATCCGTAAGGTTGCAATGTACAGTGCATCAGAATCATCATAGAAATTGAAATTAAACCTATAGTTAGGTGAATCTGATTAAACAAACACACCTGACTGAGTTTGATAACCTTTAACTTAGGTGAATCTTCGAGCAGATGCATGAACAGATCTAGCCACTCTGATTTGCATGTACAAACCTCCACACGTTTCAGACTATGGAAGCAGTTACCATCAGGATACACAACCTACACACAAAAAAAAAAAAACTATATAAGAGACAATATAAATATACAAAGACCGAGATTTATTAAGGCTGAAAGAATAATAATCTCCGTAGCGGATAAACACAGGCCCGGCCCTTGACACATTCCCAAGATACATTAGTATTGGGCCTCCAATTTTTTTGAGATTTTTAGTAACTAAAATAGGCCTGAAAATATATTTGTATTGCAAAAATAGGCTTCAGTTTTATGGAAACTTATAGATTTAGTCTCAATTGGTAAATTTACCTATTTTGTTATTATAAAAATAGGCCTTAATTTTTTAAATTTTAAGATTTAGTTTCAGTTTTAAAATTTTATCTATATTCATATCATTAATAGGATGCTCAACGGACCGGCCCTCGATAAACATAAACGAATATGCTCAACGGAAGCAAGAGAATGCAGAAGCGTCTCGGGTCGGCTGAGAATAACCTCAATATTGGCCTTCACCACAGCATTGGCGTTAACAATCCCGCTAACTGAAAAAGCACCCGAACGATCTATAATTTGCAAGTATTTCAAACAAGGAGCATCTAATACAAGTCCTTTGATTCCACCAGAAACTTCAAATGAGCCAAGCAAAGACAACTTCTTCAAGGAAGGCGTTATAATTTCGAAACTCAGCGCGCAAGAACGATTAGAAGCTTGTTGTATGAACAAGTCTTCAAGAACAGTTTAACATTACACCAAAAAAAAAAAAAAAAAAGTCTTCAAGAACAGGACAATGGTGTAGAAGTCTTAGGAGAGAGCTAGGGTTGGAGTAATTCATAGAATTGAGGGATAAAGTTTTCAAAGACCTTAGACAAACGATATCAGGAACATCCAAATTACCGTTTCGCAATTTCAAGACCACAAGTGTTTCACAAGTGTATATACTTTTCGGAAGAAAACTACCCCGCACATCATAGTTGTGAAAGTTTTCGACTTTCAGTTCCATTAGACCGCGTTTCACCGCGGTTCCAACCCAAATGGCAATATCATCATATGCGTATACTCGAAATAACTTGAGATACAGACTTTGTAGAACAAGATCTTCACGTAATATCAACGATCTGTCCACAACCTGTCGAAAACTCACAACACCATCAGATCCCTAGCTTTGGTACCAAAAACCAATGAGACGTAAAGCGTTTAGACAAAAGCATAGTTCGCATAGCATCTTCTGTCTGAAGAAATGATAATATCTTCGATAAGATTTCGTCAGGTAAGTCACTGATACTATCCATAGGAAACAATCCCTTTAGGCTCAAGGAAAAAAAAAGTTTTTTACTTTCACTTACTTGACTTTCAAGAAATCAAGTAAACCTAAAACCTACACATGGAAAGGAATCAACCCTTAGAGAGATTGGAAGATGATTAAACTCCGAATTATTGCAGCATAAATAGTAACGAAGTTGGGATTTTTCGAAGTGTTTCGTTTCATAAATCAAAGAATAACAAGAGAATACAACTACACAAGGAAGAAAAATGACTTACTCTGTTCCTTAGTCTCAGACCTCTCATATGAACCCTAATATGACTCTTGAGGACGGCGATGATCTTATTAATAACCATAATATTCTATTTTTTCCTTAAATATATTTGTTTTCCAGAAATAATGATAGTTTCGTAATATACATATTTCAGTTTTAAGCTGCTTATTATTTTATTAATGAAGACATGTTATATTTATGTGACTAATGGATTACTCTAAACACCTTAGGTTCAAGGTTAAAAATGACCAACAATACTGACCCAATGTGTATAGGCAACAGTTTCTCTTGAAATTAACTTGGAATTTTTTTTTTTTTAATAGAATAGAGAACCCTGAATTCCGAAAATATGCCATTAAACAAGACCATAAGAAGAACGGGAGAAAAGAAGACTTGTTGAGGAGAAGCCTCTGAAGAGGTTTGGTCTAAGCAGTGATCAGCATAAACTTTTTAGTTAAATACAAGCACACAAGTGGATGAAACCCTTGGAGACAAGGCTAACTCCTGAAGCATCTGCAGTTTCTTGTTGGAATCATTCGATTTAGCTGTGAAACTCGCCTTCTTTAAACAAACTGCGGTTTTCAAGATATATGTCGAAACTTCTTTTTCTTCTTGCGTTCCTTCGTAATTTATCCACTCCAAGGTTTCAAGATTTGAGGAAAAACATCTTGGAACAGAATCAGGTTGCTTCCACTGAGGCCGGGGATTCGTACCCGGATGACACTAAGAATCCATAAGTTTGCAATGTACAGTACATTAGAATCATCAAATAATATGAAATTCAACGCTAGAAACAAATATAGATCAATGGGACTAATGATAATACTTACCTTCTTGATCTTGATCACCTTTAAGCTAGGTGAATTTTCGAGCATATGCATAAATAGATCGAGCCACTCTGATTTGCAACTACATACCTCCAAATGTTCGAGTCTAGTGAAGCAACTACCAACAGGATACACAACCTGCCTCAGAAAGGACAGGGCGACAAGTATTAAACGAACGAGCAACATAGTGCTAAAAAAGGCAAGGAGAACAAATTACTAAGAAGAGACCAACAAAGTTTACCTCTGAAGCTGATAAACACAAACGAATGTGTTTCACTGAAGCAAGAGAATGTAGAACCTTCTCCGGTCGGGTCAGGATGACTTCGACATTTGCCTCTACCACTTCATGGATGTTTATACTCTCGCTTAATGTAAGACCACCAGAACGACGATCTACAATGTGAAAGTATTTCAAAGAAGGAGCATCTATCACAAGTTCCGTGATTCGAGCGTCAAGCAAAGATAACTTCTTCAAGGAAGGCACTACAATCTTGAAAACCAGCGGGAATGTCTGATGGTAACAAATTTCTTCTATGAACAAGACTTCGAGAACAGGACAATTGGGTAAAAGTCTAACTAGAGCATTCTCGTTAGAGTATTTCAGAGATTTGAGGGTTAAACTTTTCAGAGACCTTAGAGAAACGAGTTCAGGAACATCCAAACAACCCTTCTCCAGATTTAAGACCACAAGTGTTTCACAAGTATATAATCTCTTTGGGAAAAGACCTTGCCTGTAATAACAAGAATCGTATTCGACCTTCAGCTCCATCAAACCACGTTTGACCGCGGTTCGAACCCAAATCTCAATATCATCACCTGTGCAATGTCGACCTAACTTGAGATGCAGACTTCGTAAAACAAGACCTTCGCGTGACATCAACGATCTGTCCACGAACCGTCGAAATCTCCCATAATCAGGATCTGGAGATCCCCAAAACCCAAGGTCGGGAAAGTGAGTGAGCTCATCAAACTCAAGTCTTGGTACGGAGATCCAGAGAGACTTAAAGCGTTTAGACAGAAGCATAGTTCGCATAACATCATTTGTCGGACGAAAGGACAATATCTTCGACAGGACTTCGTCAGGCAAGTAGCTGATTCTATCCATTTAGAGTCCGGAAACTAGAGACGACTCAACTCAACTCAACTCAACTCAACTCAACTCAACTCAAGGACAAGAGATTACGATGGGAATCTCATTACGGACCAAACCCCATTAGAGAGATTGGTAGATGATGATGGAACAACGATATGATTCTTCGAAGTGATTCATTTCAAAAGCGAAGAACAAGAAGAAATCACAAGGGTAGGCAGTGAGACTTACTCTGTCCCTTTGTCTCTTCACCCCTAATTGCAAAAACTTGAGGCGGCGGCGATGGTCATTTTCTTTTGGGAGTTTTCGTCTCAGAACTCCCTAAAACAATTCTGACATAATCCCTCCAGTCTTTTTTAACTTTTTTGTTTTTGATTTTTTTAAATCGAGAATGTGTTGTTTTACATTCTGTCCAAAGAAATTATTATTTAAAAATACTGGTAGTATCCACCCCGAATCGGATCTAAGACCCAAAATAAAAAAAAGCGAATCGGTTTTTGTTTAAAAAACTGTACTCAAATTAAAACTGCTCGGGAAATTCGTCGAGTGATTTGGGTGAAACCGTAGAACTAGGTTTTCTCGTTTTCATTCAATCACCCAAAAATTGAGTAAGAAGATGGTGAAAACAAGGGGGGGTCGTCGAGGAGGAGTGAGCGTTTGAAAGAGAAGAAGATCTCGAAGGAGATGGTGGTTCGAAAGCAAAATCCGATTCGCCGGAAGTAGGTGTGTCGGGTTTGAGTCCGGCGATAGTAGGAGGAGAGAGAGCTTTGAGTACGGTGGCGGAAGAAAGTGAAAGTCGAGTTTCGGAGGAACCCAATCCGGTGGTCGGAAGAGAAAATGCGAACGAAGTAGAGAAAGCAAAATCCGCTTACTAATCAAGTAATGAAGAAGAAGATGATGAAGAAGGAGGAGATAATGAGAGATCTACTTCGTGGAATCAATCGATGGAGAAGAAGAAGGAAACAATGAAGAGGAAGAAGGAAACGATGAAGGGGAAGAAGAAAAGATGAAGTGGAAGAAGGAAACGATGAAGGCGAAGAAGAAAAGATGAAGTGGAAGAAAACGGTGAAGAAGGGGAGAAGAAAGACGATGATGAAGGGAAGAAGAAAACAATGAAGGAGAAGAAAGTGAAGAAGGGGAAGAAGAAGACGATGAAGGAAGAAGAAAACAATGAAGGAGAAGAAAGTGAAGAAGGGAAGAAGAAGACGATGAAGGGAAGAAGAAAACAATGAAGGAGAAGAAGGTGAAGAAGGGAAGAAGAAACGATGCAAGTGTAAGTACAACAAGTCTCTGCAACTATTGGGTGTAGAACTAGTAGAACGGTGCAACTATCGGGTGTAGAACTAGTAGAACAGGTGCAACTATTGGGTGTAGAACTAGTACAAGTAGGTGGTGTAGAACTAGTAGAACTGGTACAACTAGTTGTTGTATAATTTTTTATAACTCATGTAAACTTGTTATTGCGAGAATCGAGGAAATAGAAGCGATGCAACAGGAATGCACTTCGAGCCTAGTCAAGATAACAAGAAAATCAAGCTATCGACAAGGTGTCATATTTTGAAACCTTGAAAACGCTGGATAATTTAGAGTATCCACCGACTCGTTCGAGAGGGATTGGTTTGAGAAACATCCACAATTCAAGCACATTTTCCACATGCCAAGGGAACCAAACCACAAGCTTATGGGAATGTGGTTGCTCTTACTTCGAACAGCTAAAATCGAAAAAAAGAAGGAAGCATGGTTTGTTGTGAATGGTGTTCCAATCCGGTATGGTCTGAGAGAACATGCTTTGATGTCTGGATTAGATTGTCGGAGCTATCCACTTGATTACAAGGAAGCCGGCGGTATCGAGTTTCGAAGGAAGTTTTTACGAAAAAAGATTACACGAATGTGAGGAGACAGCTAATGGTAATGCAACCAGATCGTACTCGTGATAGGTTGAAGATGGCGGTTCTCTACTTTTTAGGAAGCATCATTGCAGGCTATACAAAAGACTCGGGAGAGATGCCATGGGTATTGATGATTTTGTTGTAAGCGCAGTGAATGATCTAGGTTTTTGTGTGTCTTTTCCTTGGGGGAGATTATCATTCGAGAACATGCTAGAAGAGATTTCCCATACAATGAGGCATTTTGATGGGGTCGTGGTTAAAGAGAATGCGTTATGGCCTGTTCCAGGTTTCTGTATTCCATTGGAGGTTAGTAAGTTTAAAATTTGAAGTCTTCTCATTATTGATATTTCTTATATGTGAAGCTGATTTTAGTTTTTTTCTTTGTGTTGTGTAGTTTTTACTATTTGAGGCGTTCCATTTTAGCGAACACTTATGTTGACCAAATTCAGGCGGATGAAAGTTGTCCTAGGATGTGCGGGAGGAAATTTAAGAATACCGGTCGAAAAGGTTTTCCTCTAAAGAATATTGGTGATACACTTGGTACAACAACGGTTAGTTATCCTAGTAATTGCCATTATTAATCATTTGAATAAATTGGTTTGTAATGTATCTAAAGTATGCTCGTTTACACTGACAAATGCTAGTGTGATCCCTCATAATGATGAAGAAATTCCTCTTCTCGATTTAATCATGGAAGAAGCTGAGGAAGAGGATACCCATGATGTCGTAGTCGCCAGTTGGATGTGGCGCATTCGTAGAGGACTACCGTACTTTTGGAGGAGATGTACACAGCCGATGTGGCTACTCGTTCGAGGACAAAACGATGCGAATGAGGAAATAGTCGCCAATGAACAACCGAGAGAAGATACTATTGAGTTGGTTGATCTTCTAAGGACCATGAAGCAGGATATGAAAACCCAATTCGATAACATTTCGGCGAAGATTGATGGGCTTGAAAAAGGATCGAACCGTTGGAAGTATATGTGAAAGAGCAAGAGAAACCAAAGGTAATACTTCGTAATACTATAGTAATACTTGATAATACTAGAAGGTGTTAACAAAATTTGGTTTCATGTCGGGCGCCCGTGGCTGATGAGCAACCGAGTACTTCGCAAGAAGGAGGGAGAGGAACGAAGAGGAAAAGGTCTAAGAAGTAGTAAAACTAGGTTATTTTCTTTGATTTTTCATCGTAGTACTAGTAAAACTATGTAAAACTTCGTTATTTTGTTGGATTTGCGATTGGTACTGGTATTACTAGTAAAACTATAACTACGTTATTTTCTTGGATTTTCCGTTCGTATTTTTGGTAAAACTAATCAAAAATTAGAGAATTCATATAAGAAAAATATAGAACACGATTCAATTCAAGAAGGAGGCATAATCCTAGAAGTCACATAAAAGAGATAGAACATCATGATTCAACAAGAGAAGTCACATGAAAGATAATAAACTGATTCAACAAGAGAATTCAAGGAAATATAAGAAACAGAAACTGATTCAACAAGTTTTAAACCAACGTAGAATAAGATCGACCCGATAATATCAATCAAAACACAACCTATCCAGGAGATCGACTCGAGTTGTAAGCAACGCCAACTCCTCCTTTAGTTTGACAATCTCGTCACTCTTCTCCTTAAGCTCCATCTGCAAATTATAGATCTTAGTATGATGGGGATCAAATTCCCTCAATCTCTCCCAATGGTTATCAACATCTTTCCTTAAGGTTTGGGTTTCTTCTTCAATTGCATCAGCCCAATTTTTCCGCCTGTGCAATCCATCATCCTGCAAAATATATCAACGAACAGACATCATACTCAGGTCTCTCAATTGTATTTGATTAAATTTAATTTACCTTATACTTAACGCAAGTAAACCATCTCTTTTTCTCTGTTTCTGTTGGAGAGATCTCATTGACGATTCGTTTGCCACATGGGCAAATTCGAGGCATGCCCAAATCACCATCGGCTACGGCTTGTCGCCACGCTTCTAACTTCCTCGCCCTTCGATCATAGTATGGGTCGGCCTCGAATTGTTCCATAGTTTGAAGGAGAGAAATAGATCTAGAATTTGACTTTAAAAGATGAGAGAAGAGATTCGACTTTTAGGTTTCGAAGAAAATGAATGAATGGATGAGAATGAGCTGACGTGAAGATAAATAAATAAATCTTCATGCTTTCGTGAAGAAAGAAAGAAAAAACAAAATTCTGGCCACGTGTAAAAGATTTGTGCGTTCACACTGTGTGTTCACACACAGTTTTACCGAGTAATGCGGTTGCACTCAACTTGCAAATAGTTGTACTTTAGAGGTTTCTCAGTTTAATTAGTTTTACTAAACCTTAGCATTACTTTTTTTAGTTTTACAGTTGATTAAACTTAACTAACATACAATTACAAGCTTTTTGCAACTTCATAAGTTAAAACTTGTAATTCTATAACTTTTTTCATGCTTACTTGGTAATTATTTACAAAGTGACATTAAAAGTGTAAGGAAACACTTGTTAAGATTCTTTCATAAATAAATTAAAATTGGTTTTTTTGAAAATTATTCATTTATACTACAATACAATATGTATTATACAATATGTAGTGGTTTTAGGTAGTACCAATTTTATTATTTTTACCAGTTTTATCTTAGTTCGCCAGTTCTACGCTCTCATATACACATATTTTGAAAGAAGAAAACATTAATAGACTTCAAATTAAGTTTCAACCCAAGTTTTACATTAAGTTTCAAACCAAACACAATTGATACATGAAGAGGTGAATCAAACATGAACATTATCTCCAAATAACAACCATTGGAGTCCTTGTCTCCGGCGCCTTTTATTCTGCGTCCTAGGTCGAGTTTTGGTCGTTTTCCCCAGCGAGATGCATACCTTTTGTTTTCTTTTCTTCCCCTCTTATTTTCCGATTCGGAGGCATGATCTCCATATCTTGGACGTCATCTAGGACATCCCATCGAGACTTATCAGGTACTAAATAAATTGTTACGCAATATGCAATTGCCCACAGCTCCGTCCAATAATACTTAGAACACAACTCATGTAACTCGAAATCCTTACCTCCATATTTTTGGAATGTAATGAAAGACGCCAATGCATGCACACAAGGATACTTTTGTATATCGAAAAACCGCAACTGCAACTTCTCAATCGCAACTTCACCAAATAAGGCTTTCCGTCCTGTCGACATTGTATTCAAGCTCAAAACCATTTAGCTCTATCACCTTTAGTTTCTCAGCAGTTGCCCATAAATCATGTAAGTAGTTCTCCACTAAAGGCACCAATTTATTTGCGACTGATCCAGACACAGCATCTTTCCGATGTTCATTAAACCATTCGAGAATTTTTTAACTATTGCATCAAGCATGGGTATCAAGGAGTACCTCCTTGCATCTTTGAATACACTGTTCAACGATTCAACACAGTTGCTTGTGTCTAGGTTGTATCTATCTCCTGGAAAATACATCTTGCCCATCTTTCTTTCCGGGTATTTCTTCAAGATACTTGGCAGCAGAAGGATATCTTGTCGTAAAAGATGCGTAAGCAATGTTGAACTCAGCCACTGTGTAAAACCTACTACACTCCATGAATCTCCATGCAACAACGTCTTTGTTCACGTTACGAGCATAACCTTTCACATTTTGGGATAAATGCCATATACAAAAACCATGATGAGCCGAGGATACACATTAGCTATAGCTTTTATGAGACTTGTATTTACGTAGTCATAAATACTATTTCGAAGAATCCCCAACAACAGTTTTCAACATCTCCAAAACCAATTCCAACTTGCATCATTCTCACCATCAAGAACACCAAACGCCAAGGGATAATGGTGACGGTTAGGATCTTGAGCCGCCGAAAACAAGAACACCCTTATATCCGTTCTTTAGAAAAGTTGCATCCATAGTTATAACTTTCCTCATGACTTTAAATCCTTCAATGCTAGCTCCCAAAGCTATGAACAAGTACATGAATTTATTATTCTCATTGCAATGAACATATGATCTTGTACCATGATTAACTTTCTCTAACATGTGCGGATAACATCGCAGCATCTTGTAGCTTTCTTCGGGCTACCTTTCAAATCAGTAACAGCTTGATTTTTTCCAATGCCGTGGAATATGATATATCAACACCTAGTTTTGTCTTGACAAGATCCATGATAATTTTCGGAGGTGGAGTTTCCATTTGCCCTCGATAATCACCATGTAAAAGAGAAGCAACTAATTGTGGAGTGCCTTGCCTCTTACTATTGCTTGAACTTTGACTAGCCCGAGAGCATGTGTGCATCTTGTTGTGCCTTCTAATCGAGAAAATATCTGTACCTCGAATCCTACCACCTCGTAAACCCCAGTTACATCCTTCTTTAGGACATTTGACCACATAACGCACCTTGTCCGACTTTACTATTTCAAAACTAAAACAGTTAGCGAATGAAGCTCTATCCACCACATCTTGCAATGCCTTCTTGTTTGGAAATTCTTGAAGTTTAGTCAGATCCAAACCGTCATCCCATGGTTCAATATACTTACACGGTTCTACAACAGGGCGTGGCTCGGTATATTCATCACCTGCATCACGTGATTCAGCTTCACCCTCTTTATTAGAATCACCCTCTACATCCTTTTCTTTGCCTACGTAGACAACAATGGCGTTAGGTCCGATTTCACCATCCTTCGCATATTGGTTTTCATAGTTCATACCAACAGAACTTTGGTCCACTATGGGCACGTGGGCACTATGGGAACTTGCTCAGGCTGAGGCTCGAAGGGATAACATTCACAAACAACATACATCTTCGCTTCTCATAATTAACGGAGTCTAGATAAACATTAACATCCTCATCATCATTAAGCTCACAATGCTCCAATGTTTCTACCAGTAGTGGCTTGTAGCTCACTGCAACGAACATTACTTTCAACAAACCTAAGCTTCCTGTATCGTTGCTTTTAACATCAACAATGTTATATTCCTCTTGAACATTATACTATACATGCGTCCTTCATATTTAAAATGTAGGCTGACGTTCTCGCATATTGTATCCTGCCAAACAAACCAATATAAAAATTCAAAATTAGTACTACTACTAGTTTTACTATTTTTACTAAACATACCAGTATTACCAGTTTCACCACCTTCTCTCTCCTATCAAAATCGAATCGAATGGTAGACGAGTTCTAATCGAGTCAATTCACTGAAATTGAAAGGAGCCAAATCCCTTTCTTATCTAATAGATAGCTCCATCGACCCATAAACCTTTGTAAAACACCCAATGTGCTAAGCTTTCTTCTAAATCCAATTGAATTTCTATATTTACAAATCAAAACAAATTCAACCAAAAGCAACTCTAAAGTGAAGTAACGCACCTGCATTTTGAAGAACAACAGATGCAACTTGATTTAGTGAAGAACGACAGCAGTAGGAGCTCCGACGACGGAAGAATCGCCGGCGGCAGGGTTGAGAGAGGTCGGGAGTTTCTCGGGTCGAAGAAAGAAGCTGGGAAACGAGTTTTTTATTTTTAATTTAAAAAATTTAATCTAATTCATTAAAACAAAAAGGGTAAAATCGTCTCATCGAATATTATTGAAGAAAGTGGGGGTATGAAGAATAGAGAGGGAGATAGGAGATTTGTCAAATCTTTTTAAGGGCTTCTGAGACGTTTACTCTTTCTTTTGGTCGGCAACAGTTTCATTGATCAAAATTAATTCCAATTTTGGCAAAAGTACGAGATTGATATACTACAAAGATACAAAGCCCAACTCGAATTTGGCCCAACATAGCAATTGATGACTAAATTCCTAACTTCACGAGCTTTAGGTAGGTAAAGTACTTGAAAAAATTATCACGAACAGTGACATGCTTAATTAAGAATGCCATAGCTCTTTTTTTAATTGACAAATTTATCTCCAAAATTACTGAACAATAAAATAAATAATTAATATTATTTTTTTGTTATCTTTCTGGAATTCTCATTTCTCTCACCTTCCATTATTCATTTTCATTTATCTCTCTCTTTCTCTCCCTTCTTCCACAAATTTTTTGTTCATTCTGGAGATGCTCCCCTCAAGACTAAGTATAATTTATCTCAATTTTGAGATTCTTTTGTTTGTTTCATTTTCCATACAATTTTAATGGATCAGATCTGACATGTGACCTGATATTTGTTTTTCGATGGACCATATCTGATAGACCAGATTCGAAGGAACATATCTGGTGGACTAACCCCTTCAAATGTTGTAGGAGGTGCTCATGTTATCGTCAAAAATGTTTTCGTCGAGATTAGAGATGAAATTCATCTGTTATCTTTGGAGACCAAATTAGGTATTAATTGATGGACAAGATTTAGAGGACATTAATGTATCATTCACATAACTTCTCCATCATCCCTTTGTCAAAAATTGACTAACTCTCATTTTATTGTCCATTTTGCATATCTCCCATCCATCATTAGACACAAGTGTTGAAGAGGATTCAAGGGTGTGACTCCCGAATGAAAACATTAAAGACCTAACTAGGTACTAACTGATGGACTAGATCTAAAATGTTGTCCATCTTCTAATTAATCTACTAACTTTGTAACAACCTGTTTTTCTTAAATTATAGCATGTTTGGTTGTTGTATTCATCTCTTTAGTGTCTCTTATGTTCGATGGACATGGACATGTGTTATTTTGTTCGATGGACATGTTTTTATAAACTAAATTGTGGACAAGCATCATAAACAGAATAAAGAGTGGACAAAAGTATAGACTTAGCACAAGTAGTGGACAAACATCTTCACATGTTTATCATTGTTATAAACCATCTACAACCAACATGTTGACAAATTTATAGTTTAAATATATTGTCTACCATAATAGTGGACCAAATTAAAAAAAAAAAAAAAACTTGTCCACAGTACAATATGGACAAGAAGCAAACAATGTGGACATAAAAGATTTATCTACTAAATCATCTTCTAAAAAATAGAGCAACACGTTCAACTTTTTTTCATTACCTACAATAAAAATATTAGACAATAATTTTTTTTTTCTACAGATCCAACTATTGTAAAGAGAACAATTAATACTCGTTTGGACAGCTGCAAAAATGTCACATTCTATGTCAGCTGATTTAAATTCTCTCACGTGCACATTTCTGAGTTAGTAAGCCAGGGTTAATTTAGTCTTCTTACATCTCCCCCTCACCTGAAAAATGGCATTTCTCATAAAGAATAAGAAAAGTGGCATTTTTGCCAAGTTTTTTTTGAGAAAAATGGCATTTCTAGCCAAAATCCCAAAGTACTTTGCCCAAAAAAAAAAAAAAAAAAGGTAAGTGCGACACAATTACTTATTGATTATAGAAAATATCATTCAGTTTAAATTGTACTAGTTTAATTACATTTTTTTCAGGTTTAATTTAAACATCTTTTAGCTTCATGGTCACACGTGTTATTTTGAGTATAAGAGAAAGTTAGTTTAATAACATTAGATTTCATTACACTTTTAAAATTTTTAAATTAAATAAGATAGGATTTGTAATTATTACACAAATTATTTAAAATGCTAGATTCAATACATCCCCCATAGGATTTGTAATTTCGACGACTAGACACTTCCAATGCCGAAGACTACTTATTATATTGCTCTGTTTGCTCTCACTTATCTTCTTGCACATGGTTCGATCTCTTTCTTCCTTCTTCAAATATTTTGTTTTGCATATGCTCGTGTATGTGAGATTGATTTAAAAACCTCGCCATTTTGATTTGATTTATATGACGATGTTCTTTCTTGACATTGTAGAATGCGGATACAAATTTTTTGGTTTATGTCATCTATTTGTTGTTGTTGACATTGTTGTTTCTCATATAATCCCAAACACATGAATAGAGTAACATGTAAGGTTTCTATGTCACATTGTTAGTTAAAGGCAGTTCAAATTTAAAATCGACGTCATGCTTTTTTTGGTTTTAATTTGTTTTTTTGGCAAATGGGAGAGAAGCATTATTGGCTACGGTGGCGCTTGAGAATCGAGAATGTGTACAAACGTTTGTTCACACGGTGGTATTTGCAGCAAAAACGGTAAATGTGTTTGTTGGTCGCCAAATGCAGTGATTAATAGCGGACCGCCATGCTCGTCGGATGAAATGTGCTTTAGTACGTGCGGTGTAAATGGTGGTTATTGTAACTATGAAATTGGACAATGTAACTGCAAATGATTTTTTTTTAAAACTTGAATAGATGTAATTTAATTGCTTTGTAATGGACTATTTTATGCCTCAAGGTTAATACATAAAATAAGTCTTTTACCTTGGCGTAATAACGGAAGTGTTTCTGATCTATTACATTCCACGACTAGTTTGTTCACAATCTAGTCTATTCTTCTCCCCAAACCAAATTTATTTCTCAACCAAAACTTTTGTTTACGTACTCTTTGCTAGTTTTTACTATCAACTTCCCTATTTGTGGTTTCCTTAATTATATGTTATTATCATTGGCTCATTTCCGTATGGCTTTGTGCATATGACCATCTTTCACAATATTTTTTTGAATTACTAAGAGGTTTTGGGCCTAGGCCCGTACATCCTCTCGGGCTAGAACCAGAGCATTTTATATGGTCCACTCCCAAGCGTCAGTACCTCGAACCAGCGACCTCTAGACTTTGCCAGAGAGTCTTTACCAATTGAGCTATCGACGCTTGGTCATCTTTCACAATATTAAAACCACCTTGATTTGACTTGAAGAAAAAGTTTCTAGAAAATATGAAAAACCATATCTAGGGTGGAGAATATAATCCCTGTGTGGTAATTATTATATACTTAGCTTGTTATTTTTTTCTATTTGTTTTTAAATGAGGTTTTACATGATTTTGATTATTTTGGGTGAATTTAGGGAAGTTGTTATAAAGTATTGTAAGATCCTCCTAAATCCTAACATAAAAATCATGAGATTGAAAAAACTTGAGTTTTGATGATTTTCAGGAAATTGATATGATTTTGATGATTTTGTGGATTTATGTACTTTTAACTAAGAAAATTCTTTCAAATCCCCTTAAATCTTTCCAAATCGTTAAAAATCAAATCTTCAAAATGTTTTCAATAACAATGTCATTATTTATAGTAGATTTTTAAATCATTAGTTCCATAACAGTAGATTTCATTAGTCTTTTGAAATTTATGATTGAATAACATAGGATTTGTAATTTTTACATAAATCTATCAAAATGCTAGATTCAATACCCTCGAACCCCCTGTTTATGTTATATATATTAATTGAATATATCTCCTTGGATTCATTTCTTTTTCTTTATTTTGTGATAAAGTATAAACACCTTAGCCTATAAATAAGTTCACCAAACTAACAACAAAATACAGTAGAACCTCTATAAATTAATACTCGTTAAATTAATAATATCTATAAATTAATAAATTTCTCCGGTTCCAAGTTGAGACTAGTGTAATTTTGGACACTATTCGATAATATAATAAGATAATAATTTTTTTGAAAATCCTTTGTAAATATATGGTCCCATCAATAATATAAATTAATAATTATACAAATTTATCTAAATGTATGTGTATATATACTCATTAATTGTTATTAGAGTTCATTTTTAATATTTTTACTATATAAAAATAATTGAGTGTTATCTTTAAAACATGATAATTGTTATTTTTCTTGTAATTGATTTTATAAAAATATTAGTTATAACGATTATTTCTTTTTTAAAACAAATCTTTTACCAAATTAGGAAAGTCTCTCTATAAATTAATAATTATTAATTTATCGATAAATTAAAACCTCCATAAATTAATAGATTTTCATAGTCCCGACATTATTAATTTATAGAGGTTTTATTGTATATAGCAAAGAGTCAAAGACAAACCCAAAAAACACATTCCAATTATACTCCCCAGAAAATAAGAAACAACCAACAGTAAACATGACAAATATCAGTTTCTCCTTAGCTATAACTGCTGCAACAATCTACATCATAGTATCACACGGTCTGTTTTTATTTGTCCACATGCATCTGATATGCTTATTTCCATCATAGTACTACTGTTTCATCTTTCCATGATAAATTTATCTGTCTGATCAAGTTATTCTTTTGTTGTTTTTTTTTTCTTGACTGATTTGTGCATCCTACTACTATCTAAGTTTTGATCATAAGTAAAAATTGATTGGAATATTGTCTTTCCATCATAGTACCACTTGTTGTCTATGCTCATATAAGAATGTGGTACGGTGGCACAGGTCTACTTGCCACGGGTGCTCGTGAGAATCTGCTTCACCAATGCTTTTGCGAGTCATCAAGCCCGTGTGCTTGCAACCCACCACCACCGACACCGACACCACCAACACCACGGAAAAACGTCGGACCACTATGTTTGTCTGACGGTGATTGCAAACAATTTTGTCGTCCGAAGACAGGTGTTTGCAACATCGACTTCGAAACATGCACTTGTAACTGAAACTATCTCATTTTACAAAAAAATCTAACGATGTGTGTGTTCCTACTTCCTTGTGAACTATATAGGTCCTCAATAAATAATTTAATATCCATAAAACAACATCAATATGGCTATTATTGTTTTCCTTGATTATTTTCATGACTCAACTCCATAAATTCTAGTAACTAAAAATAGAGGTACAGAGATAGGCTTATCAGCAAATACCAAAGGTTGTAGCTACTCTCATGTCTACAAGCTAGAGTCAATAACAAAGTAATAAGATATAACAGAATTGGCCAATCTCTCGATAAATCCAATCTCCAAACTCCTAGTGACTTAAGGAGAGAGCCCACACCAGCATTTAATCAAATACAAGCTCACATTCTGTTGAACCTCTCGACGTACGCGCCAATTCCCTGATCATATCATATTTCACTTTCAGTGTGGCGGGTCTACTGACATGTGGGGAAAAAGTAGCAATCTTTAAACGCCTTGAATGTTTCAAGATAAAGGTTGCGAGTTCTCTCTCTCTATTCCCTCCTCTGTAGTTTCTCCACTCCAAAGTCTCAAGAACAAACATCAACGTTTCAGGAACAGTGCTTGGCTCATCCCAATGAAATGTTGGAACTCCACAAAAATGTCCATGCGTCTGAGTGCATATGTTAGACCATTAAGAGAAAAGCCACAAAAGCTAGCGTTTAATAGTTTCAAGGGATTACATGTTTTACCTCGTTAAGCTTGAGAGATCGTAGTTTAGGCGAATGATGGAGCATACTCATAAGTAGATCCCACTCCGTTACACAAGTGCAAAACTCCAAGTGTACAAGCTGATGAAAAATTGTACCAGTAGGAAACGGAGACTGCAAAGTACAAGATAACATAAACATAAAGACTAACAAGTTTTTAGATTCGGTTATAAAGAACATTTGCTGTTTTCGTCATGTGTAACTTACCTCTGATGGTAAACATAACAAGAGGCGTTTGAGTGGTTCGAGAGATCTGAGGATATCATTAATGTTGCTACATGTAACCTCGACATGTGCTTCCACGATTTCAGGCATATTCTCAACCATACACTCATAACTAAAATCTACAAGCTTTAAGTACTTCAAAGAAGGCGTATTCATCAACAACGCAGGATCTTTTAAACCGGTTGAATCATAGACAAGTCTTTGCAATGAAGGCAGCATAACTGAAAAGGTAGCTACGTTGTCTTTAATGGCTCGATCCAAGACCAAGACTTCAAGAACTGGGCATCTTGATAAAAGCTTCTGAGAAGATTCATCGTCTCGGAATAGCACCCATACCAAGTGCAACGTTTTGAGCAGCTCAAAACATACCGGGAACTGAACATCCACGAGCGATACGTTTTTTAGTTTTAGCACCACGAGTGTTCCACATGTAAACAAGCTCTGAGGCAATCTGCTAGGCGTATCAATCGTGTAACAATAATCGCAGTTCAGGCTCAGCTCACGCAGACCTCGTTCCACTGCGATTCTAATCCAAAACTCAATATCTACATCCCTGCATTTTCGATGAAACTTGAAATACAAACTCTCTAAGACTTGAGCCTTGTTTAATAGCAAAGACCTGTCAACAAACTGCGAAAATTTCCAGCGTTCAGCATTGCTATATATATTGATATACTTGAGTTTAGGCACCAATTTCCAAAGATTCCGCCATCGTTTTGACAAAAGACTAGTCTTCAAGACATCTTTCGTAGGAAGTAATGAAAGTATATGCAACAAGAACTCATCTGGAAACAAACTGATAAGGTCCATATCGAGTGCTCTCCAAGCCACGAAACCCTAAAATCAGAGACAAAACCACGAAACCAGGTTTTAGCTTTCTTTTCCGAAAACCATAAAAATTAGTAGTGGTCTACAAGAAATCAAATCAAACAAATCTTATTTCAGAGAGATCGATTGGAATCAACCCTAGAAAATTATGCGATGCTATTTCTCATATAGATAACCTGAACCTTTCTAGACAATACCAAGGGAAGGACCTTGTCGTCACTGAAGAACCCTAATCGGTATTTTCATGTAGGTATCTCACTTCAAATAATATATCCCACGACCAAAACAATATTGTAGATAATTATCTTTTATAATTATCTTCAGTTTTACTTCTTAATTCAGATAATTATATTTTAAAACTACAAAAGCTTAACTTATACAAAGACAAGCTCACACTCTATTGAGCCCCTTGGCAAACGCGTCAATTCCTTGAGCATACGGCATTTCATCTCAACTGTGGTGCGGAGCTCCGGTCTCATGTATGTGCCATCTGCTGGCGAAAAAGTTGCAATCTTTAGACATTTTGAATGTTTCAAGATAAAAGTTGCGAGTTCTCTCTCTATCTTCCATCCCCTGTAGTTTCTCCACTCAAAAGTTTCAAGAACAGACGTCAGTGTTTCAGGAACAGTGCTTGGTTCATCCCAATCAAGCATAGGATCTCGAGAAACAATACCGTAGCCATGGATCTGAGTGCATATTATTAGGCCATAAAGGAACATTTTAGTCAATATATCCCGCAAAGTTTTACATAGTTTGAGAAGGTTTTATTTACCTCGTTAAGCTTGAGAGATCGAAGTTTCGAGGATTGTTGGAGCATAGACATAAGTATATCCCACAAACTATCACAAGTGCAAAACTCGAAGTGTTCAAGCTGGTGGAAGATACTACCAGTAGGAAACTCAGGCTGCAGAGTTCAGAAAACAAATGAGCGTGTAAAGACAAAAAGTAGTTTGATCTAATCACAACAGGATTCTACTATATTCTTACCTCTAAGGGTAAACATAAAAAGAGGCGTTTGACTGATGCTATAGATCTGAGGATATCATCAGTGTTGGAACATGTAACCTCGACATGTGCTTCCACAATCTCAGGCAAATACTTAATCATACACTGGAAACCTCGATCTAACAGCTTTAAGTACTTCAAAGCAGTCGAACTCAACTCAAGCTCAGAACCAGATCCTCCACAATAGACAAATCTTTGTAACGAAGGCACCATAACAGAGAAACTCCCCACATTGTCAACGCCGTCGATCTCTCGATCCAAGACCAAAACTTCAAGAACAGGACAGCTTGATAAAAGCTTCTTAGGAGATTCATCGTCTAGGAAAATCACATATTCCAGGTGCAACGTTTTGAGCAGCTGAAAACATACCGGGAATCGAACATCAACGAGAGATACTTGTTTTAACTTCAACACCACAAGTGTTCCACATGTGAACAAGCTCTGAGGCAATCTTCTGATAGGCTCATCAATCATAAGACTATAATCAAAATCCAGCTCACGCAAACCTCGTTCCACTGCAATCCTAACCCAAAACCCAATATCTACGTCCCTGCATTTCCGAACAAACTTGAAATGCAAACTCTCTAAGACTGGAGCCGTGTTTAATAGCAAAGACCTTTCCACAAATAGAAAAAACTTCCACAGTTCAGCATCCCCATCATAATAGATGTACTCGAGTTTAGGCACCAACTTCCAAAGATTCCGCCATCGCTTCGACAATAAACTTGTCTTCAAGACATCTCTTGTGGTAAGCGATGAAAGTATCTGCAACAGACACTCATCGGGCAAGAAACTGATCCTGTCCATAGGACTTTCATAGCTTTTTAATTAACCCAGTGATTTTTCTGACAACCCTAAACAAAAAAATGAGAAGATCAGGATCTATTTTTTCTTCTTTTCCAAGTATGTGGTATCATAAGAAACAACAGTTTAAAGAAAACAAAGTACTGTAATCAAACCAAACAAAACCCATTAAACAGAGATTGAAAATACCAAAAAAAAATTATCATTGAGAAGAGAGTAAGAAATGGCTAACTTGAACACTAACCAGTACTATGCAATCATTTATTTGGTAACCATCATTTGATGCTAGATATCCAACACAAAATTTAAACTTTTAATGAAAAATAATTTTTTTTTTTTTTTTTTTTTTTGTATAAATTGCAACCGAAGTTACAAAATACCTCTCATAATAATGACGATTCGAGACCGGAACTGAAAAGGCGAGGTAGTTAAGTTTCCGAACTGGTTGACTGCGGATCTCCTTCTTGGTAAAGCCGTAAAGCCGTGGTAGCTAAATTTCTGAACTGGTTGACTGCGGATCTCTTTTTTGGTAATGCCGAGGTAGCTAAATTTTTGAGCTGGTTGAATGCGGATCTCCCTTTTGTTAAATGCATTTTTCCTATTTATAAGAGAGCTTGGGTTACCTAGGGCTCTTTTTTTTTTTTTATAGGAATTTTCCATTTTGTCCCTCAAAATTGATAGTGAGAATGTGAGATAGAGGAAGTTAAGTCCAACTCTTTTGTGTTATATTTATATATTAATTATATAGTTTGAACAAGACTCAGATGAAGGAGTGTAACGCATGTTTAAATTATCGCAATTAAATAAGATAAACGATAATATTTTTAAAAATTCTTATGTAAATATATGGCCCTAACAATATAGTAAAATCATAAAATTATAAATTGACCTAGATATAGCTAAAATAATTATATAATTATCATTTTTTTATCTTACTACATATTTTCTATGTCTTATGTTTTTTAATTACTTAAATAATATATAATACTAGGAACATTAGTATATATATATATATATATTTTTTTTTGGCAAATATATATAAAAAATCCTTATTGAGAAAAATCAAAATTCATAATATTGCACAAAGTTCTAACTACTCCTTTGGTTTCATAACAGGAGCGGATTCACGTGATGATGGGGTGGGACACGTGCCCCATGCTACTTATTAAAAATGATCTGTTCAGTTTATTCTCATAGCTCATTTGGTATTGAGGTGCCTCATGCTCATCTATAATGAGGTGTTCAACACTCTGTACTTTTAGTTTTTAAGGTTTTTTTTTGTTTCTTGTTTAAATAGTGTACGTTTAGATATATTTTTCATTTTAAATATTTGTAATGTTCAATTAAATATATTTTAAAACTACATAAAAGTTTTTTAAAGATATTGTAAATAGAAAATCATATTTCTTTAATATTTTTATTATCTAAATTTAAAATTATTAATAATAAGTCACTTGTGTCCCATATAATTTTTTTTATTTCTACAGGATTTGACATTTAAACTAATGAGCACCATACCAAAATTTTGGTGGATTTCTAAAGATAAGGCTCGAGGCTTACATTAGGTTGTTTGGGATAAGTTGTATAAGGATAAAAGGGATGGATGTCGGGGTTTTAGGGCTTTGGATCAATTTAATGACGTGATGCTGGCGAAACAGTTTGGGCGCTTAATTCAATTTCCAAATTCTTTAATGGCATGTGTGACAAGAGCAGGTATTTTCGGAATAAACATCATTTACTCGCCAAAAAACTGTACTCTCCATCGTTTGGTTGGTTTTATCTACTAAAAGTTTAGTGGAACGCGGTATGAGGTGAACAATTGGTTCTGGGTATAATGTTTTGGTGTGGCGAGATCCTTTGATACCTGACCAATATCCCGTCCAGCGAATGGTAGGGGTAGGTTATTGCATCCAAGTGTGATGGTGAACCACTTAATTAACCCTCCAGATTATTCGGAATTTGACAGTGAGTAGGTTTTTTAAACAAGATCGACTGGTATGGCACTTTTCTAAATCCAGAAAATATACTGTTAAGTCGGGTTATAAGCTAGCATAAGAGTTGGTTGAAGACATGGAGTATGTTTCGAACTGTTCAGCCCGCCGCGCTCATGCATAGAAACTAAAGGTTGCCCCAAAATTTAAACACTTTTTTGGTAAATTGCGTCTGGCTCCCCTCCTGTGATGGACTGGCTAGCTCAACAAGGTCTTCAATGTGATACTTGGTGTAAAAGGTGTGATTCTGCGGTTGAGACTACTAATCATACACTTTTTGAATGTCTTCGGTCATAGGATGTTTGGGATTTGTCACCGGCTCGGATCGTTCATGGGGACTTCCCATATAACTTGGGTGTATACAAATTTAGATTTTATCTTCTAGAGGGTGGCTCCTCACCAGGGAGATTTGGAAAAACATCTTCCGCTACCATGGATTTATGGTCGCTCTAGAAAGACAAAACAAAAGTAGTTTTCCCGGGCGTATAGGCAAAGCCATCAGATATCATTGATCAGGTTTTGTGCGATAAGTTATTAAGGGATGAGGCACACTCTTTCTCGGAGGATGTGTCCTCTATACCAAGGGTTGTCCATGATCCTTTACCTCGTTGTCAGGTTGATGGATCTTGGAAAGCTACATATGTGAATTCAGGTTTGGTTTGGTGGAGTTGTAACGCTGAAGACCAGACCTTATTGTTGGGAGCAAAGTGTCTTTGTCGGAGCCCTTCCCCCATTCTTTTGAAGTTTGAAGCTTTGTTGTGGGCCATGGAGTGTATCCTATTTGGAGGTTTGACCTTCCAGAATTTCAAGACAGACTGTACGATAGTGTAAAATCCTAAAGATTGGCCGGCGTTTTCTAACCTCCTAGATGACTTCATTTTGGTCAAGGCTTCCTTTCCATCATTTACCCTGTCTAGGATTCCACATGTGTCAAACTTGAAGGTGGATTCTCTCGCTCGATTGTGAGATCTCTTTTCTTAAAAATTTCATTTTTTAACTTTTTCCCTTCGATTTGGGCAACCAACACTAAAATTTCCTTTTAATGTTTGACTGAAAAAAAAAAAGTTTTTGCCATCATTTATTTAATGGTTACGAAAAAAATGTTTCACTCAGTGTGGTGAAAAAATAATCACTAAGAATTGAGTAAGAAATGGCTAACCTTAGAAAACACTAACCAGTAATATGCCATCATTTATTTCGTAACCATTATTTGATGCTAGACCAAATTTAAACTTCTAATGGAGAATAGAGATTTTTGTATTAGATGAAACCAGAATCACAAAATAACTCTTATAATAATGCTGGTTTGAGATTGGAACTGAAGAACCGAGGTAGCTAAGCTTCCGAGCTGGTTGACTGCAGATCTCCCTATTTGTAATGCATTTCCCTTATTTATAGGAGAGCTGGATTACCTAGGGCTTGCTTTTTATAGGGAATTTTCTGTTTTGTCCCTCAAAACTGATAGTGAAATAAAGATAATTAAGTCAAACTCTTTTGTGTTATATTTAAAGATTAATTAGATTAACTTTATAGTTTGAGCAAGACTCGAATGAAAGAATGTAACCCATATCTAAATTAACGTATTTCAATAAGATAATACAATAATATTTTTTAAAACTCTTATGTAAATATATGGTCCTAATCATAAATTTTTAAACTCTTATGTAAGTCCAAAATTTACCTGTTGCTGTTACTCTCGACTGAATTACATCCAAGAAACTCGTCGTCACACTGAAGAACCCTAATTCTAAAATTTGCCCTCTTTCTATTTATTTATTTATTTATTTATTTTAATCTCCATTTTTATTAAGAAAAAAAAAAAGAGCAAATAGTTTTAGGAATGGAAACAGAGCAAATGGTTTTAAGAATGGAAACAGAGAAAATGGTGTTAAAGAAAGAATCATCCCTGACGGGTTTCAGACTTATTCAGCCACAAACAAGATGACATGTTGAACCTGTAAACAAAACTGCCAACTGTTTGAGCATCCGAGATTTCTTCTTCAAAGTGGTGGCTAACGGTGTGAAACTCGCTCTCCTTAAACCCCTTGAATGTTCCAAGATAAACGTCACGAGTTTTCTCTCTAAATCCCATCCTCTGTAGTTTCTCCACTCCAATGTTTCAAGTCCGAGCATCAAATTTTCATGAACAGATCTTGGCTCATCCCAGTGATATTTCTCTTCTTTAATATTTCTTCTGCAGCCATGTCTCTGAGACCAGTACTAAAGATTAGAGATGATGACTGATGAAAAAACCTGAAATCTTTTTAAGGGTTTAAGTGTGTCTTACCTCATTGAATTTTAGTGCTCGTAATTTTGGAGAATGTTTGAAAAGAGACATGAGTAGATCCCATTTTGTATGACATGTGCAACAAAACTCTAAGCTTACAAGCTGATGGAATATATTGCCAGTAGGAAACCGCGACTGCAAAATAGATTCATAAAACAATCTTTTAATGTTTAAAGATTCATACATAAACATAAAGGTTTTCTAATTTTAAGGAAATTTTTTGTAAATGTTTAGTAATTTACGTACCTTTGAGGGTAAACATAGAGAGAGGTGTTTGAGTGATGCAAGAGAACCGAGGATATTGTCGGTGTTCCAATAGGTAACCTCCACATGTGCAGCCACGATCTCAGGCAATTTCTCAATAATACACTCGTAATCGAAATCTGAAATCTCTAGGCTCTTCAAAGAAGGAGCGTTCAATGCAAACAAACCTTCACTAGAAGCTCCATTAAAATATTTTAACTTTTGTAGTGAAGGCACCGTAATAGAAAAGCTTTCTACATTGTCTTTAGGAATTCGCTCCAGGACCAAGAGTTCAAGAATTTGGCAGCTTGATAAAAACTTCTTAGGGGACTCATCGTCTAAGTACATCACCCAACGAAGGTGCAATGTTTTGAGGAATGGGAAACTAACCGGGAATGTAACATCCTTAAGTGATACATAGGCGAGTTTAAGTACCACAAGTGTTCCGCAGGTAAACAAGCTTTGTGGTAAACTTTTAGGCTCATTATAAAAAAGGGGAGGTAAATACTCGAAATCACTTAAACCTCGTTCCACCGCAATTCGAACCCAAAATTCGATACCTACGTCATCGCATTGGCCATAATACATAACACACAACCTCTCTAAGACTGGAGCATTGTTTAATAGCAAAGACCTGTCCACAAACCGCATAAATCTCCCATTATCAAGATCAACATCCTCATCATCATAGATGTACTCGAGTTTAGGCACCAACTTCCAAAGATTCCGCCATCGCTTTGACAATAAACTTGTCTTCAAGACATCTCTTGTGGTAAGCGATGAAAGTATCTGCACCAGACACTCATCGGGCAACAAACTGATCCTGTCCATAGGACTTTCCTAGCTTTTTAATTAATTCAGTGCTTTTTCTGACAACCCTAAACAAAAAATGAGAAGATCAGGATCTATTTAATCTTCTTCTCCAAGTATGTATTATCATAAGTAACAACAGTTTAAAGAAAACAAAGTACTGTAATCAAATCCAAACAAAACCCATTAAACAGAGATTGAAAATACCCAAAAAAAAAATCATCATAAATAAAAGAGAGTAAGAAATGGCTAACCTTGGAACACTATGCCATCATTTATTTGGTAACCATCATTTGATGCTAGATATCCAACACAAGAAAAATTAAACTTCTAATGGAAAATAGAGATTTTTGTATTAATTGTAACAGTTAAAAAATACCTCTCATAATAATGCCGATTTGAGATCGGAACTGAAAAGTCGAGGTAGCTAAGTTTTCGAGCTGGTTGACTGCGGATCTCCTTCTTTGTAATGTCGAGGTAGCTAAATTTCTGAGCTGGTTGACTGTGGATCTCCTTCTTGGTAATGCCGAGGTAGCTAAATTTCTGAGCTGGTTGACTGCGGATCTCTTCTTGATAAATGTGTTTTTCTTATTTATAGGGGAGGTTGGATTACCTAGAGCTCGTCTTTGGTTTAAGGAATTTTCCATTTTGTCCCTCAAAATTTATAGTAATAATATGAGATAGAGGGAGTTAATTACAACTCTTTTGTGTATATTTAAATATTAATTTTATAGTTTGAGCAAGACTCAGATGAAGGAGTGTAAAGCATGTCTACAATATCACAATTTAATAAGATAAACCAATAATATTTGATAAAATTTTTATGTAAATATATGGTCCTAATAATATAGTATAATCATAAATTTATAGCTAAATAATTATAGTGTTTTTTTTATTGTATTACATATTTTCCACTGCAATCCTAACCCAAAACCCAATATCTACGTCCGTGCATTTCCGAACAAACTTGAAATGCAAACTCTCTAAGGGGGGTGTATTCAAACCATGATTTTGGAGAATTTGATGGGATTTAGGAAATTTAGAATTTTGATAGATTTCAGGGAAGTTCATATGATTTTCTCTAAAATTCTTTCAAATCCCACCTAAAACCATGAGATTTGGATTTCTGTATTTTTAACTAAACAAATCCTCCAGAATCCTCCAGAATCCTAAAAGTTATTAAAATCCTAATCCACAAAACTGTTTTGAATAACAGTGGATTTTAAAGTAGATTTTTAAATCATCAGTTAAATAACAAGAGATTTTAATGGATTTTAAAGTAGATTTTTAAATCATCTGTTCAATAACAGTGGATTTCAGAAGACTTTTTAAAATACATGATTGAATAACATATGATTTGTAACTCTTACACAAATCACTTAAAATGTCAAGTTGAATACACCCCCCTAAGACTGGAGCCGTGTTTAATAGCAAAGACCTTTCCACAAATAGAAAAAACTTCCACAGTTCAGCATCCCCACATAATAGATGTACTCGAGTTTAGGCACCAACTTCCAAAGATTCCGCCATCGCTTCGACAATAAACTTGTCTTCAAGACATCTCTTGTGGTAAGCGATGAAAGTATCTGCAATAGACACTCATCGGGCAACAAACTGATCCTGTCCATAGGACTTTCCTAGCTTTTTAATTAATTCAGTGCTTTTTCTGACAACCCTAAACAAAAAATGAGAAGATCAGGATCTATTTTTTCTTCTTCTCCAAGTATGTATTATCATAAGTGACAACAGTTTAAAGAAAACGAAGTATTATAATCAATTCCAAACTGAACGCATTAAGTAATCAAATCCAAACAAAACCCATTAAACAGAGATTGAAAGTACGCGGAAAAAAAATCATCATATGAAAAGAAAGTAAGAAATGGCTAACCTTGGAACACTATCTCACCATTTATTTGGTAACCATCATTTGATATCCAATACAAAAATTAAACCTATAATGGAAAATAGAGATTTTTGTGTTAATTGCAACCGCAGTTACAAAATACCTCTCATAATAATGCAGATTTGAGACCGAAACTGAAAAGCCGAGGTAGCTAAGTTTCTGAGCTGGTTGACTGCGGATCTCCTTCATAGTAATGTTGAGGTAGCTCAATTTTTGAACTAGTTGATTGTGGATCTCGTTCTTGATAATGCCGAGGTAGCTAAATTTCGTAGCTGCTTGACTGCGGATCTCTTTATTGATAAATGCATTTTTTGTTATTTATAGGGGAGCTTGAGTTACCTAGGACTCGTCTTTGTTTTAAGGAATTTCCCATTTTGTCCCTCAAAATTGATAGTGAGAATGTGAGATAGAAAAGTTAAGTACAACTCTTTTGTGTATATTTAAATATTATTTTTTATAGTTTGAGGAAGACTGAGATGAAAGAGTGTAACGCATGTCTAATATATCGCAATTCAATAAGATAAACAATAATAATATAGTATAATCATAAATTTATAAATTGACCTAGATATAGCTAAATAGTTATATAATTATAGTTTTTTTTATTGTATAACATATTTTATGTGTCTTATGTTTTTGAATTACATAAACAATATACAGTAGTGTTTTTAAATTTAGCTAATACATGTATAATTTTAATAATCAAATACATTTAAAATTAGTGATGTTACATCTAAGTTCTAACCGGCCTCATCATTTGATCCCCAAACTCTTAGATTTTTGTTTTTTCCTATCAAGATGATTTACTTGTTATGTTTATATATATACTAGATTTATAACCTTGCGCGAGACTATAATTTTTTAATATAAATGTGAAATGTTAAATATAATTATTGTTATTCAATATTAAAAGTATAAACCTATATAGATGTCAGATATGTTTTATTGAGAAATATAACTTATCTATTTCTTTTAACATTGTTTCATAATTAATTTTTTTCTTTATTATTTGTATACACTTATCATCTCTTGCATCTACTTTTTTTTACATTCTATTATCTCACTTATAATATATTGATTATGAATATCATAACTATTTTTCATTTTTTCATCTTCCAATACTTTTTTTTATCGACTGAGTGATCATTACTTACTAACATAGACGTAAAAAAAAACTTAGAGAATATACCACTATTTGTCGTAAAGTTTCTTTAACAATGTTGTACTAATTTTGCTTTATATTAATGAATCTCATAATATGACTCATTTCTTTCCATAAACATCATATTATAACATCAAATATTATATTTTCTCTTAATTATTTGACAAAAGAATAACTATGTTCACATATATAATTTTTTCTACTTTAAAATATGTATAGTTTAGTGTTCTTTTATTCTGATTTCCCAAAATCTACAAACTCATAAGATTACTCTAACTTTTCAATATGTGTATTTATCCAAAATAGAATTCTTTTTAAATTTTAACTAAAATTCTACAATCTACCATTACTATTATAATTGTATTTATTACAATTAGCTTTCTCAAATTTCTTCTTAGTACTTTTAACTATTTTGTTTTTTGGTGTATGTGATGTTCAGAATAAGTTTTCTTTAATATGGTTTATTTCAAGTAACCTTATACATTTCTCTTAAATCTATACATTATTATAATTTTTGAGCACTTAATTACTATTTTCTCCTTTTTTTGATATACATTTGCTTAACAATTTTCATCATTTTTCAATTTTGAAAATGATAGATAACGTAGATCACTCAAAATATTTTCATTGTTTCTAAATAATAATATGCACAAAATCCTTCTGGTTTTAATCGGTATCATTAATTTATAATTTAACACTAGCAAACATAGTCTCAAATTTTATATACATATATATATATATATTTTAATTATATTATACTAATAATATACATCGACTTTTAATCGATAAAATAAATTTATAATTTAATTCAAAAAAATAAATAACCTTTTGATTTGAAAAAACCTTTAAATTTTTGTGTTTATTTCTTAAATAAAGTCTTATTTTCTTTATCATAATAATTGTACCTCTTGTAAGTAATTGTTGTTCCATTAAATATATCATAGCTTTATTTTTTTCCTATTTCTAGTCTTTTACAAATATTTACACAATTATTATGTTGTGATAATATCTAATTTTATATTTATGTAATCTCTATTCATATTTTACTTTGATATTTTTTTGTTGTATTTTTTTCATTTCTTTTTTTTTTATTTATATTTTTGTTTAAATTATTTTAAATTATTTTAAATTATTGTTTTTAATAATAATAAACATATTACAAAAATGAATAAATTGATTGATACATCAACTTTATATTTTATGTTCCTTTGATGATGTGAATTAATTTGTTAAAATTGAAAATAAAAAGCGATGAGGTGGAGGAAGGAGAAGAGAGAAGAGCCAACTTTATATATATATATATATATATATATTATTTTTCAAAATAAAATACCATAAGCTTTACAACTAATTAATATTTTTTTATTATATAAAAATCATTTTGAAGAATTAATATATACTTTTTTGAACTATAAGGAAACTCCTAACTAAAAGAAAGACTTTTTTTTTTTTTTTTTGGATGAAAAATATAACAAAGTCAAAGTATCCAGGCACGAGCTGAGTTCATTTCTAATGTTATAACTTATAACCTTACTTCTAAAATTTCACATAATTTTATCGAGAGAGTCTTCAGTGAATTTAACCAAACACTAGCTCACATGCTGCTGAGCCCCAAGACAACCGCGCCAATTCCGTGATGAGACAATATTTTTCTCTCAAGTTGATCATCTCCAGGGAGAAAATCACAATCTTTAAACACTTTAAATGTTTCAAGATCTCTTTCCTTTTTCCATCCTCCGAAGTTTCCAATGGATCTGAGTTGAGTGCATTATTTAGAGTTTTAGACCATCATAGATTTGGACAAGAAGAAAAAAAACAAACCTGCCAAGCGTTTCATAGTTTCAATTTCAAGGGTTGTTTTTTTTATTTATCTTGTTGAGCTTGAGAGAACGAAGTTTCGGGGAATGTTGGAACATAGACATAAGTACCTCCCATACTGTTTCACAAGTGCACAACTCCAAATGCACAAGCTGATGAAAGATACTACCAGTAGAAAACTAAGGCTGCGTTTACAAGATAACAAAAATTTATACAAAGACCACAATTCGATTTGATCACAAAGGAATTCACTAATGTTGTCAAGTGTATATTACCTCTTGACGGTAAAAAACCTAGTTCTAAACCTAATTCTAAATTCACAAAGGAATTCACTAATGTTGTAGTGTATATTACCTTTCTTTTTATTTATTTTAGTTTCCATCTTTTATTATGAAAAAACAGTGAGGTCAAAATAAACTAAGAAAAGTAAAAAAAAGTCAACAAAGAAGAAAAAGATAACTAAAAAGAGAAAACAGAGCAAATAGTTTTAAGAAAGGAAACAGAGAAAATGGTTTTTAAAAAAGAGAAACAGAGCAAATGGTTTTTAAGAAAGAGTTCATGCAACAAAACTAGTTAAGAAGAATCATCTCTGACGGGTTTCAGACTTTTTCAGCCAAAGAGAAACTGACATGTTGAATCTCTAAACAAAACTCCCAACTCTTTGAGCATCCGAGATTTCTTCTTCAAAGTGGTGGCTACCGGTGTGAAACTCGCTCTCCTTAAGCCCCTTGAATGTTCCAATAGAAACGTCACGAGTTTTCTCTCTGAATACCATCCTCTGTAGTTTCTCCACTCCAATGTTTCAAGCCCGAGCATCAAGTTTTCAGGAACAGATATTGGCTCATCCCAATAATATTTCGCTTCTTTAGTATCTTTGCAGCAATGACTCTGAGACCAGTGGTCCAGTACTAAATATTAGAGATGATGACTGATAAAAAAAACCCGAAATTTAAGGGTTTAAGTGTTTTTTACCTCATTGAGTTTGAGAGCTCGTAGTTTTGGAGAATGTTTGAAAAGAGACATGAGTAGAGCCCATGTTGTATCACATGTGCAACAAAACTCTAAGCTTACGAGCTGATGGAATATTTTGCCAGTAGGAAACCGCGACTGCAAAATAGATTCATAAAGACAATATAACGTGAAACTAGGTATAATATTCAAGGAAATTTTTGTAAATGTTTAGTATTTTACGTACCTTTGAGGGTAAACCTCGTTCCACCGCCGTTCTAACCCAAAATCCGATATCAAAGTCATTGCGGTGGCCAAAAAAAACATAAAACACAACCTCTCTTAGACTGGAGCCTTGTTTACTAGCAAAGACCTGTCCACAAACCGCATAAACCTCCCATGATCAACATTCTCATCACAATAAATGTACTCGAGTTTATGAACAAACTTCCAAAGATTCCGCCATCGTTTCGACAATAAACTTGTCTGCAAGACATTTTTTGTGGTAAGGGATGAAAGTATCTGCAACAGACACTCATCGGGCAACAAACTGATCCTGTCCATATGACTTTCCTAGCTTTTTAATTAACCCACTGATTTTTTCTGACAACACTAAACAAAATATGAGAATATCAAGATCCATTTTTTTCTTCTTCCAAGTATGTATTATATCATAAGTAACAACAGTTTATAGAAAACAAAGTACTGTAATCAAATCCAAAAAACACCCATTAAGTAATCAAATCCAAACAAAACCCATTAAGTAATCAAATCCAAACAAAACCCATTAAACAGAGACTGAAAATACCCCCAAAAAAAATCATCATATGAAAAGAGAGTAAAAAAATGGCTAACCTTGGAACAATATGCCATCATTTATTTGGTGCCCATCATTTGATGCTAGATATCCAACAAAAAAAATCAACTTCTAATGGAAAATAGAGATTTTTGTTTTAATTGCAACTGCAGTTACAAAATAACTCTCATAATAATGCCGATTTGAGACCGGAACTGAAAAGCCGAGGTAGCTAAGTTTCTGAGCTGGTTGACTGCGGATATCTTTTTTGGTAATGCCGAGCGAGGTAGCTAAATTTCTGAGCTGGTTGACTGCGGATCTCTCTCTTAGTAAATGCGTTTTCCCTATTTATAGGGGAGATTAGGTTACCTAGAGCTCGCCTTTTTTAAAAGGAATTTTCCATTTTGTCCCTCAAACTTGATAGTGAGAATGTGAGTTAGAGGGAGTTAAGTCCAACTCTTTTGTGTTATATTTAAATATTAATTATATTAGTTTTATAGTTTGAGTAATACTCAGATGAAGTAGTGTAAAGCATGTCTAAATTATTGCAATTCAATAAGATAAACAATAATATTTTTTAAAATTATTATGTAAATATATGGTCCTAATAATATAGTATAATCACAAATTTATAAATTGACCTAGATATAGCCAAAATAATTATACAATTATAGTTTTTTTATTGTATTACATATTTTATGTGTCTTATGTTTTGGAATTACATAACCAATATACAGTTCTAGGAACATTAGTATTATTTTTTTTGGCAAACATAAAAAGAAAATCCTTACTAAGAAAAAAAATACTTAATAATGCACAAAGTTCATAACTATTCCTGGGGCATATCCACATGAAGATTGGGTGGGTCACTTGCCCCATGCTACTTATTAAAAATGATCTAATATCTTTTTGTCATTTTATTGTCATAGCCAATTTGGTATTAGGTGCTCATCTACGGTGAGGTGTTCAATATTCTATTCTTTCAGTTTTTGCTTTTTTGGTTGTTTCTTATTTAAATTGTATACGTTTAGATATATTTTTCATTTTAAATATTTAGATATATTTTTTATTTTAAATATATTTTAAAACACAATAAAAGTTTTTTATTATGTAAATTTAAAATTGTTAATAATAAGTTATTTGTGCCGTGACTGTAAACTTTATATAATTTAAACTTTCTAAACGGATTGACTGTAAATCTCTTTCTTGGTAATGCCATGATAGCTAAACTTCTGAGCTAGTTGACTGCGGATATTTTTTTTTGGTAATGTGCTTCCCCTATTTATAGGGGATGGGAGTTAGGGCCGTTTATTTTAGGAATTTTCTATTTTATCCCTCGAAATTAAGAGTGAGATAATTGAGGTTAAGTCCATATCTTTTGTGTTATTTTTATAGATTAATCATATTAAATTTATAGTTTGAGCAAAACTCAGATGAAAGAGTGTAAAGCATGTCTAAATTATCGCAATTCAATAAGTATAACACAATAATATTTTTAAAAGCTCTTATGTAAATATATGGTCCCAATGGTATATTAAATTCATAATTTATAAATTGACGTAGATATAGCTAAAATAATTATATGATTATAATAATTATTTTATTTTATTATTAATTTTTATTATCTTATGTTTTTTAATTACTTAAACAATATACAGTACTAGGAACAGTATTTTTGTTTTTTTTGGCAAATATAAAAAGAAACCTTTATTGAGAAAAAGGGGGAATTTCAAAAGTACCCCTTTTGCAATACAATTTTTCAAAAATTCCCTCTCTCTCAAACTTTACCAAAAAAAATCACTAAAATTTGCAAATTTTCAAATTTGTGTGTAAGCTTATAAATATATACACAAATTACCTTTACATGTGTGTAATTTTTTTTATAATTTATAAATACAGTATTAATACCTTTTAAAAACCTTTAAAATTTTTTAAAACTTCATAAATATTTGGATAATCTAGAGGTAGTAGTTATTATCTAGAAGTACCTTGTGAACCATATAAAACATTATAATTTTTCAAATTAAAAAAAAGATATATTTGAAAATTGATAGATGGAAGAAGTACACCAAAAGGGGTATTTCTCAAATATTCTCAAAAAAAAAAAAAAACAAATCCTAAATAATTCACAAAGTTCCTACCTACTTCCTTGGTTTCATGATATATGATGTTTTGAAGAAGTTTCTCCACTTATAAGTTTGTAACAGAGAATAAAAGAAAATCACACCACTAGATAAAGAACAACAGCTGAGAACTTAGAGGGACTAGGGAGAGAGTCTACACCAGCATTTAACCAAACACAAGCTCACATTCTGCTGAACCCCTCAAGACACGCGCCAATTCCGTGATCATATCATACTTCACACTCAGTATGGTGCTGGGCCATGTGTTGATTTGTGGGAAAATAGTGGCAATCTATAAACGCTTTGAATGTTTCAAGATAGAAGTTGCGATTTCTTTTTCTATCTTCCATCCCTTGTAGTTTCTCCACTCAAAAGCCTCAAGAACGGACTTCAGCGTTTCAGGAACAGAGCTTGGTTTCCTCCCAATGAAGCATAGGATTTCGAGTATCACTATTATAGCCATGGAGCTGAGTGCATTATTAGACCATTAAAGAACATTTAGTCAATATAACCCCGCAAAGTTTTTCATAGGTTTCAAAAGGTTGGTTATATTAACGACGTCAAGTTTGAGAGATCGAAGTTTTGGGGAATGTTGGAGCATAGACATAAGTAGATCCCACTCTGTTCCAAAAGTGCAAAACTCCAAGTGTTCAAGGATACTACCAGTAGAAAACTTAGGCTGCAGTACAAAAAACAGTTAAGCGTAAAGACTATACACGATTGATTTATTCACAACAGAAATCTATGTAGAAAACATTTACAGTTGTGGCAAGGATATCTTACCTTTGAGGGAAAACATAGCGAGAGGCGTTTGACTGAGGATCTCATCAGTGTTGGAACATCTAATAATCATGACGTGTGCTTCCACAATCTCAGGCGTATGTTCAATCGTACACTTGGCACCACTCTCTAAAATCCTTAAGTACTTCAAAGAAGGCACCGTAACATTGTCAAGGTTGTAGTCTGCTCGAGTCAAATCCAAGACTTCAAGAATAGGCAAGCTTGGTAAAAGCTTCTTAGGAGATTCATCATCTAGGAAAATCACATAATCGAGATTCATCGTCCGATCATTTCTTTTTAGGGTTGCACTTGAATGTCAAAGTTGGCCATGTAACTTGAATGGCATAATTATATATAATGGGCGTAGGCGGTAGGCCTATGAGGTGAGCATGGGTCGCTTTAGAGTTAAAACTGACTAGGTTATTTTCGAACGAACATAATTTTTTTTATCCTATTGTTCAACAATTCTCTTCATCTAATTTTACCAAACACTAGCTCACATTCTGCTGAACCCCTGGACAGCCGCGCCAATTCCGTGATAAGATGATATTTTTCTCTCAAGTTGGTCGTCTCCGCGGAGAAAATCCCAATCTTTAAACGCTTTGAATGTTTCAAGATAAACGTTGCAAGATCTCTTTCCTTCTTCCATCCTCTGTAGTTTCTCCACTCTAAAGTCTCAAGAACGAACATCAACGTTTCAGGAACAGAGCTCGGTTCCTCCCAGTGAAAAATATGACCTCCAGAAAAATTGTCATGGATCTGAGTGCATTATGAGACACCATTATAGATTTATTAGACAATCAAAAAAAAGAGAAAGAACCAAACCTGCAAAGCGTTTCATAGTTTTTTTTATTTACCTCGTTAAGTTTGAGAGAACGAAGTTTCGGGGAATGTTGGAGCATAGACATAAGTACCTCCCACATTATTTCACAACTACACAGCTCCAAATGCACAAGCTGATGAAAGATACTACCAGTAGGAAACTGAGGCTGCGATTACAAGTTAACAAAAACTTCAATAAAAACCACAAGTTCGATTTGATCACAAAGGAACTCACTAATGTTGTCAAGTGCATACATACTACCTCCGATATCAAACATAACGAGAGGCGGTTGACTGATTTAAGAGATATTAGAATATCTTCAATGTTGCAACAATTAACATGGACATGTGCTTCCACGATCTCAGGAATATATTCAATCATACAATTTTCACCACGATCTGTAGTCTTTAGGTACTTTAAAGAAGGCGCACTCAGCACCAACTCTTCAGATTCCAATGCTGAATCATAGACAAATCTCTGTAATAACAGAGAAACTAATCACATTGTCACCCTCGGCTCGATCCAAGACCAAAACTTCAAGAAGAGGACAGCTTGATAAAAGCTTCTGAGGAGTTTCATCGTCTAAGTAATCCACATATACCAGGTGCAGCGTTTTCAGCAACCTAAAACATACAGGGAACCGAACATCCACAAGAGATACGTGTTTTAATTTCAATACCACGAGTGTTCCACAAGTAACAAACTCTGAGGCAATCTGATAGGGTCTTCGATTCTATAACTATAATCAAGATTCAGCTCACGTAAGCCTCGTTCCACCGCAGTTCTAATCCAAACCCCAATATCTACTTCGCTGCATTCTCGACCTAACTCGAAATGCAAACTCTCTAAGACTGGAGCAGTGTTTGATAACAAAGACCTATCCACAAACCGCAAAAAACTCACATAATAAGCATTCTCGTCTACGTCGATGTACTCGAGTCTAGGCACTAACTTCCATAGATACCGCCATCGTTGAGACAGAACATTGGTGTTCAAAACATCTTTTGTAGGAAGCAATGACAGTATCTGCAATAGGAAATCATTGGGTAGTAAACTGATACGGTCCATAACAGCTCCCCTAAGCTTTTTCTGTTAACACAGAGAGAGAACAAAATCAGAGACAAAATGATGAACCTGAGTAAGATACAAATTCAAAGTTTGGTGCTTTTTAAATCAAAAATCGAACCAGTTTCACTAACGAGAGATTGAATTAAACCAAGTAATATGAATTAAGAAATGGCTTTACCTGTTGCTGTGTTACTCGATAATGGCAAGGGAATCAAATCGTCTTCACACTGAAGAAGAACCCTAATTCTAAATTGTGCCCTCTTTCTTTGTTTCTTCTTCTGTTCTTTAATTTAATCTTTGTTATAAAGACAAGATTTTATTTTATTTTTTGGGAAAAAAGACAAAATTTTTATTTTTTTCTTCATTTTTTAGTTAAGTAAAGCAATGAGGTCAAACTAGCATCAAAGTAAAGGTGAAAGTCAACAAAGAAGAAAAAAATCAACTACGATACGAAGAGAAGAAACAGAGCAAAAGCTGACGACAAAAATAAATCTTGCAATTCAAAAAATATAGACGTTAGAACACTGCAAAAGTTTAACGTCGAACTCCAAACAAGGAAATAAAACAATCTGAATAGGTTTGGTCTAAGAGTGATGATCTGCATGAATTCTTCAGTTAAACACAAGCTCACAAATGGATGAAATCCTTCGTGACAAGGCTAACTCCCGAAGCATCTGCAGTTTCTTGTTGGTATCATTCCATTTGGCGGTGAAACTCGCCTTCTTTAAACACACTGCGTTTTTCAAAATATATGTCGAAAGCTCTTTCTCTTTTTGCGTTCCTTCATACCTTATCCACTCCAAATTTTCAATATTTGAGGACATACATCTTGGAACAGATGCCGGTTGATTCCAGTGAGACCGGGCATTTTTAACATAATGACACTGAGAGAATCCGTAAGGTTGCAATGTACAGTGCATCAGAATCATCATAGAAAATTAAATTAAACGCTATAGTTAGGTGAATCTTCGAGCAGATGCATGAACAGATCTAGCCACTCTGATTTGCATGTACAAACCTCCACACGTTTCAGTCTACGGAAGCAGTTACCATCAGGATACACAACCTACATAAAAAAAATATATATATAAGAGACAGCATAAACATACTAATAATATCCACTCCATATATATAACTAAAGAGACAAAAAAAAATAACCTATGTAGCCGATAAAGATAAACGAATATGCTCAACGGAAGCAAGAGAATGCAGAAGCTTCTCGGGTCGGCTGAGAATAACCTCAATGTTGGCCTTCACCACAGCATTGGCGTTAACAATCCCGCTAACTGAAAAAGCACCCGAACGATCTACAATTTGCAAGTATTTCAAACAAGGAACATCTAATACAAGTCCTGTGATTCCACCAGAAGCTTCAGATGAGCCAAGCAAAGACAACTTCTTCAAGAAAGGCGCTATAATTTCGAAACTCAGCGCGCAAGAACGATTGGAAACAAGTCTTCAAGAACAGACAATGGTGTATAAGTCTTAGGAGAGAGCTGGGGTTGGAGGGATAAAGTTTTCAAAGACCTTAGACAAACGAGATCAGGAACATCCAAATTACCGTTTTGCAATTTCAAGACCACGAGTGTTTCACAAGTGTATAGACTTTTCGGAAGAAAACTACCCCGCACATCATAGTTGTGAACGTTTCGAGTTTCATCTCCATTAGACCGCGTTTCACCGCGGTTCCAACCCAAATCGCAATATCATCAAATGTGTATTGTTGAGATAACTTGAGATACAGACTTTGTAGAACAAGACCTTCACGTAATATCGAAGATCTGTCCACAATCCGTCGAAACCTCCCACAACCACCCAGATCCCCAATAACGTATATCATCAAATTCTAGTATTGGTACCAACAACCAATGAGACGTAAAGCGTTTAGACAAAAGCATAGTCAGCATAACAAATTTTGTCTGAAGAAATGATAATATATTCGTTAGGATTTCGTCAGGTAAGTCACTGATACTATCCATTGAAACAATCCCTTTAGGCACAAGAAAAAAGGGCTTTTTACTTTCACTTACTTGACTCTCAAGAAATCAAGTAAACCTAAAACCTACACATGAAAAGGAATCAACCCTTGGAAGATGATTAAACTCCGAATTATTGCAGCATAAATAGTCACGAAGTTGGGACTTTTCGAAGTGTTTCGTTTCATAAATCAAAGAATAACTACAAGAGAAGAAAAATGACTTGTAATAATGATAGTTTCTTAACAATATAATGACTTGTAATAAATCAGCAAGATTTTTAAAAACATAAAGTCATTAAAATTCTTTCTAAATCCTAAACCAATACCTCCCCCTTAATATACATATTTCTGTTTAAGTTGCTTATTAATGAAGACATGTTATATTTAACTAATGGATTACTTTAAACACCTTAGGTTCAAGATTAAAAATGACCAACAATACTGACCCAATGTGTATAGGCAACAGTTTCACTTGAAATTAACTTGGAAATATTTTTTTTTTAATAAAAAATCTAAAATATCTAGATGGAGAAATTCAGAACAGAGAACCCTGAATTCCGAAAATATGCCATTAAACAAGACCATAAGAAGAACGGGAGAAAAGAAGACTTGTTGAGGTGAAGCCTCTGAAGAGGTTTGGTCTAAAGAGTGATCAGGATGAACTTTTTAGTTAAATACAAGCGCACAAGTGGATGAAACCCTTGGAGACAAGGCTAACTCCTGAAGCATCTGCAGTTTCTTGTTGGAATCATTCGATTTAGCTGTGAAACTCGCCTTCTTTAAACAAACTGCGGTTTTCAAGATATATGACGAAACTTCTTTTTCTTCTTGCGTTCCTTCGTACCCTATCCACTCCAAGGTTTCAAGATTTGAGGAAAAACATCTTGGAACAGAATCAGGTTGCTTCCACTGAGGCCGGGGATTCGTTCCCGGATGACACTAAAAATCCATAAGTTTGCAATGTACAGTACATTAGAATCATCAAAGAATATGAAATTCAACGCTAAAAACAAATATAGATTAATGGGACTAATGATAATACTTACCTTCTTGATTTTGATCACCTTTAAGCTATGTGAATTTTCGAGCATATGCAAAAATAGATCGAGCCACTCTGATTTGCAAGTACATATCTCCAAATGTTCGAGTCTAGGGAAGCTACTACCAACAGGATACACAACCTGCCTCGAAAGGACAGGAGAGAGGAGACAGTATAAAAAAAAACGAGCAACATAATGCTCAATAAGGCTAGGAGAACAAATTACGAAAGCTGAAAAACACAAACGAATGTGTTTCACTGTAGCAAGAGAATGTAGAAGCTTCTCGGGTCGGTTCAGAAGAATGACTTCGACATTAGCCTCTACCACTTCATGGATGTTTATATTCTCGCTAAATGAAAGGCCACCAGAACGATCTACAATGTGAAAGTATTTCAAAGAAGGAGCATCTATCACAAGTTCCGTGATTTCAGCGTCAAGCAAAGATAACTTCTTCAAGGAAGGCACCACAATCTTGAAAACTAGCGGGTAGGTCTGTCTGTTACTAATTTTTTCTATCAACAAGTCCTCAAGAACAGGACAATTGGGTAAAAGTCTAACTAGAGCATTCTCGTTAGAGTATTTCATAGATTTGAGGGTTAGAGTTTTCAAAGACCTTAGAGAAACGAGTTCAGGAACATACAAACAACCCTTCTCCAGATTTAAGACCACAAGTGTTTCACAAGTATAAAGAGTCTTTGGCAAGAAACCTTGCCTGCCATGTTTTAACGCGTATTCGACTTTCAGCTCTATCAGACGACGTTTTACCGCGGTTCGAACCCAAATCTCAATATCATTATCTGTGCAATGTCGACCTAACTTGAGATGCAGACTTTGAAGAACATGACCTTCGCGTGACATCAACGATCTGTCCACGAACAGTCGAAAAATCCCATAACCATCTTGATCATATCCCCAAAACCCAAGGTCGGGAAAGTGAGTGAGCTCATCAAACTCAAGTCTTGGCACCGAGATCCAGAGAGACTTAAAGCGTTTAGACAAAAGCATAGTTCGCATAACATATTTTGTCTGAAGGCATGACAAGATCTTCAATATGACATCGTCAGATAAGTGACTGATTCTATCCATTTAGAGTCCGGAAACTAGAGACGAATCAACTCAAGGACAAGAGATTACGATAAGAATTTCAGGCCAAACCTGATTAGTGATTGGTGGACGATGGAACAAGAAGAAATCACAAGGGAAGGCAGTAAGACTTACTCTGTCCCTTGTGGTCTCTTCAACCCTAATGGAAAACTTAGGCGGCGATGGTAAACCCAATTTGGTCGGTAATAGTTTCATTGATTAAAGTTAAACATTTGGGCAAATATCCCCTATATATAGATAGAGGAACATTTTGGCTAAAAAACTGAGGTGTCAGTATTAGAGAGCTCTGTACACTATTTTCTTTATTTGTCAACAGTTTGTAATAATATTTACATTTATTTATCATTGTATTCTTCCCAAAATTAAATTCTTATATTTTCTTTCTAATTTAATTATATCCTTTATTATATTTTCATAAAATCTTTAAAATGAATTTTAAGAACTCTTTGTTCATATGATATAATAATATAAGATTGATATTATAATAATTCTCACGGATTAAATTATAATTATTATACAAATTTTTTTAATATATATATACTACACAATAAAATTTTAGATTTTTTAATTACCGATAAATATAATAGATTTTGTAGATAAAAATTATAGAAAAACATTTAATAATTATTTTATACCGCGCATAGTGCGGGTTGTTACCTAGTATATTGATATACGAAGATACAAACCCCAACTCGAATTTTGCCAAACCTAGCAATTAATGACTAAAGCCCTAACTTCACCAGGTTTACGTAGGTGAGTACTTTGCCCCAAAAAAAAGGTAGATAAGTACAACACAATTACTTATTGATTATAGAAAAAAATCTTACAATTTAAATTATACCAGTTTAATTACATTTTTTCAGGTTTAGTTTAAACATTTTTTCAGGTTTAGTTTAAACATTGTTTTAGCTTCATGGTCAAATGTGTTATTTTGAGTATTTTGTATAGAAGAAAATTCAACCCTTTCTCTATTAGCGCAGTTAGACACTACTATCCATAAAGCAATGACTCAATAACGTTGCAAACTTTGACATCAAACTCGAAAAGAGAAAATGAAAAAAAATTATACTGTCACTTTTAAAGAGTGTGGAATCAGATAATTTTTCATCAAAAAAATAAAAATAAAACACAAGAAGAAGACGACATGTTTTTTGATCTGAGAGTGATCACTGAGTAGCATGAATATTTCAGCTGAATAGAAGCTCACACGTTGATGAGGCCCTTCGCGACAAGGATAACTCCTGAAGCATCTGCAGTTTCGTCTTGTCATCATTGGATTTAGCGATGAAACTCGCCTTCTTCAGAAAAACCGCGGTTTTCAAGATATATGTCGCAAGCTCTTGCTCTTCTTGCACTCCTTCGTATTTGATCCACTCCAAAATTTCAAGATTTGAGGACATACATCTTGGAACAGAGCTCGTTTGATTCCAATAAGGCCGCACCTTTGCAGCGGGATGACACTAATATAAAATCAATAGGGTTGCAATTTTCAGTAAAACATCATTGGATCATTTTACGCGGAAATAACACAAATTTGACTCAAGAAGATAAAGAACGAAACAGACCTGATTGATTTTGATAACCTTTAAGGTAGGTGAATCTTCGAGCAGATGCATGAACAAATCGAGCCACTCTGATTTGCATGTACATACCTCCAAATGTTTGAGTCTATGGAAGCAAATACCAACAGGGTACTCAACCTGCATAACAAGGATACGAGAAACTCAAAGACAGAGAGATTTAAGGCTGAAAGAATAATAACAAAGAGACCAAAAATTTACCTCTGAAGCTGATAAACATAAACGAAGATGCTCGACTGAAGCAAGAGAATGCAGAAGCTTCTCGGGTCCGCTAAGAATAATATCAAAATTGGCCTTAACCACCTGACTGAAGTTAAAACCCTTGCTAACTAAAAGGCCAGGCGAACGATCTACAATGTGCAGGTATCTCAAAGAAGGTGCAACTATCTCAAGTTCTTTCATCCCAAGATAATCTAAAGATAAACTCTTCAAGGAAGGCACTACAATCTTGAAAATCAGACCATTGGTATGAGGTCCTTTTTGTATGAACAAGTCTTCGAGAACAGGACAATTGGGCAAAAGTCTAACTAGAGAATGCGGGTCAGAGTAATTCGCATATTTGAGGGATAAAGATTTGAGAGACCTTAGACAAACAAGGTCAGGAACATTCAAATCAACATCTACAAGTTGTAAAATCACAAGCGTTTCACATGTTGTATATAGACTTGTTGGAAAATTTTGAGGCCTGGAACCGTAATCGTACGAATATTCGAGTTTTAGCTCAACTAGACCACGTTTCAACGCGCTTCTAACCCAAATCGCAACACCTCCACCTGTGAACCCTCTACCTAGTTTGAGATACAGACTTTGAAGAACCTGACCTTTGAATGACATCAAAGATCTGTCCACAAACTGCCGAAATATTCTATAATCATACCGAGGTGTGGGAAAGTGAGTGGTATCATCATATTCAAGTTTTGGTACATACATCCAGAGAGACTTGAAGCGTTTGGACAAAAGCATAGTTCGCATAACATCTTTTGTCCGAAGGCATGACAAAATCTTCAGTAGGACATCGTCAGATAAGTGACTGATTATATCCATTAGATTTTGGAAAACCAGAGACGAATGTTAGACAAAGGGAATCTCAATGCTTTCTCGATTAACCTACACCATGAAAAGGAACCAGACATACCAGGAAAAGCATTAGCGAGATTGGATGGCGACGGAAGTGAAACAAAGACAGTATTTTTTACGAAGTGATTACGTTTCAAAATCGTACAGTAAGAAGAGAGCACAAAAGAAGACAGTGAATTATTCTGTTCCTTCGTTTCAGAAGCCTATGGAGTAGAGCCTAGTACGGTTGATATGGAGCTAAGTTTTTTACCCACATATCTCACTGCTGGTTGTCCTCCTGTCGTTATGATGAATAATAGTCAGGTCACAAATTTTCTATCATATTATAAAAAGAAGAAAACAGTAAATCTGTGTGTGACATTCAAAGGTGGTGTTGAGGATGTTGGGAGCAAAGTCATATTGGATTTGAATAAAGAACCAGGGGTTTCAAGTGTTGAAGATGGCGATGGTAGACCGAATGAAAACCTAGCTTTATTTGTGGGTACTGATGATGCCAAACAGAGAGATGTTTTAGGGAAGAAAACATCCGACGAAAACGCCGGTTATGGTGTTGGAACGTCGTTGAAAGGTGTGAGCGTAAGGAAGGTCAATATTTCAAAAGCAAAGAAGTGTTACAAGCAACAATGGAGTTGTATGCTATGAGGTACAACTGTGACTACATGGTTACAAAATCTGATACAGTATTCTGGTGTATACGCTGCATAGAGGATGTTTGCAAATGGAATCTTCGTGCTGAGTGTTTAAATGGGTCTACGTATTTCAAGATCAACAAGTTTGTGGGGGACCATACTTGTGCTCCTTCGAAGAAGAAGGAATTTTGTAGGACACCTTCAGCTAAAACAATTGGACATCTCATTATGCAGAATTATGAGGGTGTATTGGAAGGGCCTAAACCGAATGATATCATTAATATTATTCGTACAGAGTATGGCTGTGATTTAACTTACTCTCAGGCATGGGAGTCTCGCGAGTATGAAGTGAACGAAGTTAGAGGAATTCCTGAGAAGAGTTATGGTAAAATACCAAAATACTTGTACATGACACAAGAAGCGAATCCGGGTACGTTTACAAATTATGAAGTTGATTGCGACAGTAGATTGAAATATCTGTTTATGTCTTTTGGTCAGTCAATAAGAGGATTTTACAAGGGAATGAGGAAAGTTATTGTGGTTGATGGAACATTTTTGAAGAACAAATACAAAGGAGTTCTACTAGTTGCTACAGCAGTAGATAGGAACTCTAATTTGTATCCAATAACCTATCCATTGTCTACTCATGATATTTGCATCAACCAATAACCTTTGTCCTTCTTCCAACTGTCTTCATTCCAAGATTTCAAATCTAACCTGAAATCATCCTTGCATTTGAGTCTAGTGACTGCATAATATTTTTGCAGCGAAAATCTCATTGGCTTCCTTCCAAACACAAACCAAAGCTCATGTTTCTTATCTGTGATCAACTGCCTACACATGATGCTGTGTATCAAACGAGCAGAGTACCCTAAACCATTTTCGTAGATGGCAAACAAATTTGCAAAGACAGGATCACTCTTCACTTGCTCATACTCGGTTGGCAAAGCATCCTTGATTCTTGTCAAGATAGACATTATTCTGCAGCTATTGTTTATCTGCTTCACTTGCGGTTCATCACCATATCTAAAAATCGTTTAGGACACTCCTTTTCAACGTCTGAACAATAGATTAAGCAAAATTAAATCAAACACAAGATTAAAAGTTGTTAAGTATAGCTCGCATGACAAGAATCACAATAATCAAGAATCACAATTACCATGAGTTAATTTCTTATTTCAAAATAGATGAAAGTACCTTCGTTTATCATCCCGATTGATCCTGATTTTCATCCATGTAGAAGCTAACTAAATCAAAGTGCACCTGACATGTCAAATAAAAACTTATTACAATCAAAGAACCAAGAAACCAAAGAACCAAGAAACTAAATCGAAGTGCACCTGACATGTCAAATAAACACATTTGTCTAATAATCATTCACACAAAATGAAAACAAGAACATGAAGAAGGAATGTAAAATAAAGAGCACAAGAAACCTAAATGCAATTAAAATTCAGAAATTTAAAACTAACTAAATTGAGATTTTTAAAGCTTAAAAAATCTAGATGTCTTTTAAAATTCAGGAATTTGTTTACCCGATTTGGTAAAATTAAGAAATTGACCCATTTAACATTCACACTTTTCACCGAAAATTATCGACTAAAGATCAAACATGGAGGAAGAAGTAATGTTAAATCAAGAGCATAAAAAATCAACATGCAACTAAAATTGATACTTTTAAAACTAACTAAATCAATATGATAAAACTACAAAGATTTACTGAAACACATGTATTTGGTGGGTATGGTGATGAAATGGATTGAATGATGAGATATGAATGAATTGATGGCAGAGTGTTTCATTTCCCCTTATGCAATTGTAGTACAAGAGGTGTCAATCCAATCTGAGAGTTTGTGAACAATCAAGATGTGCATAAAGGTCTAAGTCAAGTCAGATGTAAAGGATGTTTGTCACTAACAATCCTATTATGAAATGCAAAGTGCAAAATGTAAAGCTATTGGAACTAGATGCTAAATGTAAATGGAACATAATGATTATGACAGTTATGAAACTAGAACAGAAATAGAAACTATATTAATGCAAGTATTAAACAGGACACTAAGTGAATGCAACAGAAATGCAAATAGAATGAAACAGGAAGTAAGACAGGACAACTACAAATCATAAATAAAAGTTTTGGAGATGAACTCGAGCAAGCACTCGATCGAGTGTAGATCGAGTGCAGGGTCGAGCTGGACAAAAACGACAGAACAGAGCAACACAAGAAAAACAGAGCAATATGAAAGCAAATCAAACAACAAGTAAGCAGAAGGATTAAGACTATGAAATCAATAAACAAAGAAGGCCTTGAGGAGGGATTCATGGGCTGGACTAATGATTGAGGTCATCTAACTTGGTCAACAAATCTCAAACAACTTGAGCTAATCTCTAGACAATATTTCTCTAAGACAAGTTTAATCCACTCTCATGGCAAGAAACAATCAAACTCATGCATCTCTAGACTTGTTCTCACACAGTAAAGAATCTACACAAGCAGGCATTAAGCAATATGTCAAATACCAAACAAGACCTCTAATCTCTTAGCAAGCCTAATGGTAAACTGTAGATCTAGCCTTATCTATGCTCTTTAAACATTGGTATGATGCTAAGATGCTTAAGATCAGATCCTACCCTCTCAGATATAGAATCAGCATTAAGAACATCTAGACTAGAAGAGATCTACAACAATCAAGCTTGACCAAATCAAACAAACCTCAAACATAATCCAACCTAACCCATCCTCAAGATCCTAAGCAACTACTCACAAGAACACATGATGAACATCAAAGTCATAAACCCAGAAAATGCTGAAACTTGCATCAAATGAAAGATAAAATAAAGATCTACAATTATGAAGAAAGAATCAAACTCAAATTCTTAATATCTTGAAAGTTATGAAACCAACAAAATACAAGAATCTTATGTTTATCCCTTCAAAAGAAGGTACAAGATCTAATAAAATAAAAATGCAAAAGAAATAATTCATTAAAAGGTAAAAACTAGATTTGAGAATATCTAAAAAGTTGGACCCCTGGTGGCTGAAGGGTACAAGGTCTTTTTATAGGAAAAGTAGTGGAAGCTCTAAAACTGCTAAAAGACAAAATAGCTAGGCGGCTTGGCCAACTCGACCTGGTGCTCGGTCGAGTGACCGGTCGAACTGGCTTCTCTTCTGCTCCTTCCACTCGCTCGAGTCCCTCTCCGCACACGGTCGAGTGTCTGGTCGAGTGGGCGGTCGAGTGGAACTCCGGACCTTGGTTCTTCAGCTCTAACTCTCTTGTTTCCTTCTCTTCTCAGCTCCATTCTTCTTCAGCAATCCTTCCATGCTCCTTAGGCTCCAAAATCACCTGTTTATGCAAGAAAACATGTAAATGCCATGCAACTACACTCTAATGCATAAACATTCCTAAAACCATGCAAAAGGGGCCAAACTAGATGGTAAATGATGCAAAGGAAGTGAAAATACTAAGGGAAAACAAGGTAAATTATATGAACATCATTTACACTACAATATGCTGAAGAATTTAATATGTTGTGAAGAGAAGCAAACGAAATTGAGCGATTAGTGGGAGGAAACTAAAAATTGATGATTCGTAATAACAAGAGGAAGACAAATAAAAAGGAGGACGAAACAAACATAAAGCTTTGCCCAGATGAGTAAAAAGGAGGATAAAAACACACCTTCGTCGATGAATCACGACCACAAGAGGAACCCAGTCACCGCCGCTGTCGATATCACCGAAATTTGTTTTTTTTTTTATGATTTCACCGAAGCTTTGCCCAGATGAGTAAAAAGGAGGATAAAAACACACCTCCGTCGATGAATCGCGACCACAAGAGGAACCCAGTCACCGCCGCTGTCGATATCACCGAAGTTTGTTTTTTTTTTTTTTTTTTTACGATTTCGTAAAACAAGAAAGAAGAGAAAGGGTTGGGTAAATTACGATTTCGCGAAGTCTCTTTTCCAATTAGAGGTTTAGGATTTTGTTTTGTTTTCTGATTATTTTAGGAAATAAATTTAACGATTACTTATATATTAACTTTATACATTTTTTCTTTTTTAAGTTTTTTATAAATTGAGTGCAAAACTGGATTTTGATTATTATAAAACCTATATGATCAAACCTAAAAAAACAAAGTGTATATGGACATTTTTTTTAAAAAATGTCCTTTTTTCCAATTTCCCCTTATTTCAATCCAAGAAATCAAATCAAACCAAAACAACATAAAAACTCCCAATTTGTTGAAGAACCAAGACTATAGAGTTAAACAGCGAAAGTCAAAACATTACCAAATTGAATAAAAGAGAGATAAACCACTGAGAAATTTAAGAGCTAAATTGTATGAGTTATCAACATATCTAAGGTTTGGATAAAAACACTCTCCAGCCAGATATTACTAATTAAGGTTAGACCATAACTTTAATTAGTCGAATGCAAGCAGACAGGTAGGTGAACGCCTGGGAAACAAAGACAACTCCTTTAGCATCTCGAGTTTCTTGTTAGGCTCTTCGGTTGATTTAGTGGAGATAGTTGCCTTCGTTAAACAGTTTGCATTTCTTAAGATAAATGCTATTACTTGTTCCTCTTCTTCTGCTCCTTCATATTGTGACCACTTGAGAGTTTCAAGACTCCATATCACACATTCAGGGATTGAACTCGGTTCACTGCAGCATGGGCGGCCATCATCATCGTCCTCTTCATCATCATCTTCACCATCATCTTCATCATCATCTTCAACATCATCGTCATCTTCATCTTCATCTTCATCGTCATCTTCATCATCATCTTCAACATCATCAATATCATTATCATCTTCACTGAAGTAGAGCTATAAGTTGACGATATAGAAGTATAGTACATTAGATCAACATATATGTATATATACTTATCCAAGGAAAACTGAATCATTTGGGACGAATTATATGTACCTTGCCAAGTTTGAGAGCTCGTAAACAAGGAGTGCTTTTGAGAACACACATGAGTAGATTCAACCAATCTGTGTTAGTTGTCCATATCTCTAAAGACACAAGAGAGTAGAAGACTGTGCCAACAAGATATGCATCCTGCAATACAATGAAATACAAAATCAATGTTAGTGGCAACAAATTTTGCTCACAAAATTATGTAAAAAAGTTATTTTTCGGTTACAATCTGATTCATGGGCAAGAAAGGATTCTAGATTCTGTTAGATTGTGGGATGTTTATGTGTTCTCAAAATTCTCTTATCAATTCATAATATTTTGGCTCTAATTTTAAATTTTAGGAATCCATTCCTGCTTAGTTTCTGGCCTTTAGTCTTATATAATTTAATGGTGAGATGTTTTCTGTAAGTAATTTGATAATTGCTTACTCATTCCTCATTAGATCTTACCAATTCTTTTTCCCTAAAAGTAGAATTCATTCCGTTTTCCATAAAAATTAGAATTCAATCCCTAATTACTCTTCTTTTAACACAAATTTTCAGTCATTAGGATCCTATGAAAAATTCTATTATTTTTATATATCTTTCCAAAATTTAATAGGTATTTTTGAATAATTTTTTAAATTTTTTTACAGGTTATCATGTTTGTTGTTTGCATTAATACTACGAAGAAAAAAATTATGTGATTGACGAATTTATTTATTCATTAGAGTGTTTGTATATCTTTCATATTCTCCATGGGTCGGTGCAGAAATTTTGGATGTCATACGCCAATGTTTTTTTAAAAACCCTTTTTATTATTGTAAATAAAATTATAAAATAGTAATAGAAAAATTTATTATCATTATTTCCATATTGTAATTCGTTTTGCTTGCTCAATTTTTTGTTTTTTTTTGATAACTCAGGACTGATCCTAAAGGCTTCCTAGGCCCAAAGACTAATCTCACATTTTTCTTTGTCTTTTCAATATTTTCATGTTCATTTAAACATTTATACGAAAATAAATATTATATTCCCTAATAACTCATTATTGTTTTAAAACTTTCAAATATGGAAACTTTAAATCTAATGCTCATTTACCACAATTCAAAAGATGAAATCCGTAAATTGGATATATCTACATGAATAATATACTATTTTCTTATATAAAACTTGAACTTCTAAATTTTTTCGAACTTATAAAAAAATCTAATAATAACTAAACTTATAATTTTTTTCCTACATAAATAGACCTAAAACTTTTGGTCTAAAATATGCCCCCGAAAAATTAATGCCATAATCCTTGGCTTCACTTGCTTGGCCTATGGGCCGGACCTTGAACAATGTTTTATTTTTACTTTAGGTTGTCGTGTTTGTTGGTTGTGTTAATATTACTACATCATGAAAAAATATGAACTATCATGATTTAATATATTGAACATGTTAGGTTTTGTTCCTTTCTTATATTTTAGAATCTCTATTTTTTTTATTGGCCATTCATGTGATTGATGAAACTTATTGGATGATGCATATGAGTCTCTCCATTGTAAATTTAGTTTCTTATTAGTCTTTATCTTTAAGAAAAAACGTATTTTAAACTATTATGAAAAAAAGGAAAATTGTATGTTACTATCATATGCTTAAAAAACCATGTTGTTAAGCTTGTGATGTCTTTTTATCTCATGGTACGATATGAGTTGCATTTTTCTATACTATTTCTAATTAGTTTGACTTCTATAGTGAGTAATATATACTAATTGTATATTGGTATCATATATTTTTAGGAATCATAGTATCAAAATAGTGAGGTTCCAAAATTTCTCTACATTAAAAAAAATAATATTATATGATGAAAAATTTAATGAGTTTGTCACCAATACATATGCTCTAATATGTATTCCATAAACACTCTATTATGTAATCAAAAATTTCTCCATGTGTTGAAATACTCAAATACTATATATAAAATGAAAACTCAAGTAACATCAAACAAATGAACCCAAAAAAATTAATATGATCAGTATCACAAAAATAATCATTACTGAGTAAACAAATAAAAACTAATATCCTCTAAATTACTAAAATAGAACAACAATGTAAGCTAAACCCGTGCGTAGCACGGGATGACTTCTAGTATATATATGTACATGTTCAAGTTTGAGAGCCCGTAACTTAGTGGAATCTCTGAGCAAACACATGAGTAGATTCAACCACTCTGTCTCACATGTGCATAGCCTTAAGTTTACAAGACGGTGGAGGACACTACCAACAGGATATGCAGTCTGCATAAGCGACAGAAGAATAATTAGTACACAAGGACTGTGGCGGCAACAGGTTTTGTCACAAGAAATTACAGATTGATTCTAAAAAGAAAATCAAAAGAAATACCTTTGAAGTTGATAAACACAAATAGAGACGTTGTTGAGGATAAGCTTGAATTAGCTTAGGCTATAAGTCATCCTAATCTCAACCGAGTTATGATTCCTAAAGAGATTAGGATTAGGACAGTTAGGAGTTATCTAATTGTTATAAGGTCTCTCTATATATAAGGAGTTGTTGAGTTGTAACAACACTTGTGAGATTAGAGAGATCAATATTGCATTAGTTTTGAGAAGTTTCTAAAGCAATAAAACGAGAGTTATTCGTTGATTCTTTGTGTTGATTCAATATTTGGTATCAGAGCATTATTGAATCAGAACACAATTCGGTTTTCTTTTTTTGTTCTAAAGAAAAACACCTAATCAATTACTTCAAGAAGCCATGGGAGAGATTGTTGCTTCGACATCCATTGCTAAGGAGACCAGTACCTCAACTCTTCAATGTCCTATGCTTACCACAACTAACTACACGGTGTGGGCAATGAAGATGACGGTAGTTTTGCGGGTGAATAAGGTATGGGAGACGATTGAAACAGGGGAAGCTGAAGGAGATAAGCTGGACCTAGCTAAAGCTCTCTTGTTCCAATCAATCCCGGAATCACTAATTCTGCAGGTTGGGAATCTTGCTACTCCTAAAGAAGTCTGGGATGCTATCAAATCACGTTACGTCGGAGCTGATAGAGTCAAAGAGGCAAGATTACAAACATTGATGTCAGATTTTGAAAGAATGAGGATGAAAACAACAGATACAATTGATGACTTTGTGGGAAAGTTGTCAGAGCTTTCGTCGAAAGCAGGAGCTCTAGGTGTGAGTATCGAAGAACCCAAATTGGTAAAGAAGTTCTTGAACAGCCTACCAAGGAAGAAGTACATCCACATTATTGCAGCCTTGGAACAAGTTCTTGATTTGAACAAGACCACTTTCGTGGACATAGTGGGTAGATTGAAGACATACGAAGAGAGGATTCGTGATGAGGAAGATCAAGAAGAGGATCAATCAAAGCTTATGTATGCCAACAACTACCAAGAAGGCGATGATCAAGTACATGGAAAGGGTGCAAGAGGTGGACGTTCTCAAGGTCGAGGTAGAGGACGTGGCCGTGGTAACTATCAGAGCAGAGACAAGTCGCTGATTGTTTGTTATCGTTGCGACAAGAATGGCCACTACGCCTCTAATTGTCCAGATAGGCTACTCAAGCTTCAAGAAGTTCAAGACGCGTCTGAATCCGACAACCAGGAAATCGAAGATCTTCTAATGCATGAGGTAGTGTTCCTCAATGAGAAGAAAGTCGAACCTCGTAAGTATGAAGCAGATACAGGAAGAGATAATGTGTGGTATCTTGACAACGGTGCCAGCAATCATATGACTGGAAACCGAAGCTTCTTTACCAAACTCGATGAGACAGTAACCGGAAAAGTAAGGTTTGGTGATGATTCAAGAGTTGATATCAAAGGAAGAGGTTCGGTTCTGTTCATCACCAAAACAGGTGATCCGAAAGTTTTGGCACAAGTCTACTGGATACCGGATCTCAAAAGTAATATCCTTAGTCTCGGACAAGCAACAGAGACAGGTTGTGAAGTTAGGATGAAGGATAATTACTTGATGTTGTACGATCGTGATGGCAAGCTCTTGGTAAAGGCAAATAGATCACCGAACAGGCTATACAAAGTTCGTATGGAAACTGAAGATGTTTGTCTGCAAGCAACAGAAAAGGATAGTTCTACAAGGTGGCATGAGAGGCTAGGTCATATCAATCACAGGTCGATGGAGTCTATGGTACGAAGGGAGCTGGTCATTGGATTGCCTAATCTGAAGGTTATCAAGGAGACATGTGCTGCATGTTTGTTTGGCAAACAAACGAGAACAACGTTCCCTAATGCAACTGGATTTCGAGCTGAAAAACCTCTTGATTTGATTCATGGAGATCTCTGTGGTCCCATCTCCCCTGCTACAGCCGCACAAAACAAGTATATTTTTGTGCTCATCGATGATCACTCTCGATATATGTGGTCTATGCTTATGAAGGATAAGAGTGAGGCTTTCACTATGTTTAAGAGGTTCAAAGCTCTTGTCGAAAAAGAAGTTGGAGCAACCATCAAGATGTTCAGAACCGATAGGGGAGGTGAATTTGTGAATACTGAATTCACAAATTTTTGTGCAGAATCAGGAATTCAAAGACAGTTGACAGCTCCTTATTCACCACAACAGAACGGTGTGGTTGAAAGAAGAAACAGAACTCTTCTTGAGATGGCTAGAAGCATGTTGAAGCATATGGACGTTCCCAATTACCTTTGGGGAGAAGCAGTAAGGCACTCTACTTTTCTGATCAACAGAGTAGCCACTAGAACATTGTGTGATAAGACACCATATGAAATGCTTAAGGGAAGAAAACCAAACATAGAACACCTGCGTGTGTTTGGCTGCGTCAGTTATGCCAGAGTGGAGTCTCAACACCTTAAAAAGCTTGATGATAGATCTCGTGCATTGGTTCATCTCGGAACAGAGCCTGGAAGCAAAGCATACCGACTTTTAAATCCTTCAACACGGAAGATAATAGTGAGTCGAGATGTGACTTTTGATGAGGAGAAAAAGTGGAACTGGAGTGGTGGTTCACATGTTGAAACAGAGGTTCCGGGGTCTTTTACTGTAGGCTTCGGAGATTATGGTATCAATGGTTCAAAAGAGGTTGTTGCAGAGGAAACAGAGGAAGTCGACAGTTCAGGATATAGTGTTGAAGTATTAGCAGAACAAGAGATAGTAGTAGTTCAACCTGAACTACGAAGATCTACTCGACCAAGTGTAAAACCGAGTTATTTAAGTGATTATGTTCTCTTAGCTGAAGACGAAGGAGAGTTGTTGTTGAGCTCCTTAGATGATGAGCCAAGGAACTATGAAGAGGCAAAGAAATTAGAAGTATGGAGAATGGCTTGCTTTGAAGAACTGAACTCTATCGAGAAAAACAAGACATGGAATCTGGTTGAGTTGCCGAGTGGTGTTAAACCAATTGGTTTAAAGTGGGTATTCAAGATCAAACGTAACTCTGATGGTTCTGTTAACAAATACAAGGCACGTCTAGTTGCAAAAGGGTATGTTCAGAGACACGGGATTGACTTTGATGAAGTGTTCGCGCCGGTAGCGCGTCTTGAAACTATTCGGTTTATCCTTGCTTTAGCTGCTTCCAACGGATGGGAAGTGCACCATCTCGATGTGAAGACTGCCTTCCTGCATGGAGAGCTTAGGGAAGAAGTTTATGTTAAGCAACCTGAAGGTTTCATCAAGAAAGGTAAAGAAAGTTTGGTGTACAAGCTTAATAAGGCTCTTTATGGATTGCGTCAAGCTCCACGGGCGTGGAATCACAAGCTCAATCAGATTCTGAAGGATTTAGGCTTTGTACGTTGTGCTAAGGAGCCGGCGTTGTATCGAAGACAAGAGAAGGAACATTTGTTGATCATTGTGGTGTATGTGGACGACCTTCTCGTCACTGGTAGCAGTCTGAAGCTGATTTATGAATTCAAACAGAGTATGTCTTCCAAATTCGAGATGAGTGATCTAGGCAGATTGACTTATTACCTAGGTATTGAGGTTTTACAAGAAAACACAGGAATTACTCTGAAGCAGGAACGGTACGCAGAAAAGATTCTTGAAGAGACTGGTATGAGTGAGTGCAATGCTGTGCAGATTCCGATGGATTCAGGAATAAAACTCTCGAAGTCTTTGGAGGAACAGTCTATCAGTGAGAACGACTATAGGAGGTGCATCGGTTGTCTCAGATACCTGGTTCACACTAGACCTGATCTTTCGTTTGCAGTTGGTATTCTGAGTCGCTATATGCACAATCCGAAGAAGAGTCATGGCGTGGCTCTGAAACATGTTTTGAGGTACTTGCAGGGAACTGCAGGTTATGGTCTCGTGTTTAAAAGAGGAAGCCGTTCGGGTCTGGTTGGATATTGTGACAGTAGTCACAATGTCGATGAGGATGATGGTAGAAGCACTGGCGGCCATATTTTCTATCTCAACGGTTGTCCGATTACCTGGTGTTCGCAGAAGCAGGAGACAGTGGCGTTGTCCTCTTGTGAAGCTGAGTTTATGGCGGCCACAGAAGCAGCTAAACAGGCTATCTGGTTGCAGGACTTGCTCGCAGAAGTCTTAGGTAATGTTTCTAAGAAGGTAACGGTTCGAATTGATAACAGGTCTGCTATAGCACTCACCAGAAATCCTGTCTTCCACGGACGTAGCAAACACATTCACAGGAAGTATCATTTTATACGTGAGTGTGTTGAGAATGAGCAGGTGGAGGTTGAGCATGTTCCGGGAGTTGATCAAAAGGCCGATATCTTAACAAAACCGCTTCCCAGAATCAAGTTCAGAGAAATGAGAGACTCAGTGGGTGTTCATGAAGTGTCGAAGAAAGAGTTCAAGCTTAAGGGGGTGACTGTTGAGGATAAGCTTGAATTAGCTTAGGCTATAAGTCATCCTAATCTCAACCGAGTTATGATTCCTAAAGAGATTAGGATTAGGACAGTTAGGAGTTATCTAATTGTTATAAGGTCTCTCTATATATAAGGAGTTGTTGAGTTGTAACAACACTTGTGAGATTAGAGAGATCAATATTGCATTAGTTTTGAGAAGTTTCTAAAGCAATAAAACGAGAGTTATTCGTTGATTCTTTGTGTTGATTCAATAGACGTTTGACAGAAGTAATAGACCCCAAAATCTTCCCAGGAAGAATGTAAGTGACGTCAACATTTGCTGTTACAATCTTAGGCATATCATTCTCAATGATACAAAACCCACCCTTATGATCAAGAACATGGAAGCACTCCAAAGAAGGAGCATCTACCACAAACCCACGAGAATTATCAACACTGTTTGGTGACTCACGTAAGAATAGACTCTTTAGAGAATGCACAATAACAGTGAAAATGGTCACACTATCATTGGGGTCTCGTTCCACAACTAAGGCTTCAAGAACAGGGCAATTGGATAAAAGCCTCGTGACAAAACCATCATTTGGGTACTTCACAAACAAAAGGCTCAAAGTTTTAAATCAAGCTTTAAGCGTTTCAAAAGATTTACACTTTCTAAATCAAAACCTGAAAACATTAAAAAAATATATGAACAAATCAGATTTTGAAAGCAACAAAGGATATCAAATTCTAAGTATGTGTTTTTCTCATGAACCATGCAAACAATCATAAGCAACAACGCAAGGTCAAAAGCAAACCTTAGCGAGGTACATAAACCACAAATAGAAAGTGAAGCAAACAAAATCCAAACTCAGTTAGCGCTCAAAGTTAATCCAGGAATTATATTTATGAACTAAACTTACAAGTTACAAAATCAAATAAGCACGACTGAGAATCAGAAGAAATTCACAGAATAGGTAAATTACCTGAAACGGCTCCCTATAATCAGAAAAACTGTTTTTTTTTTTTTTGGTCTACTGGAACGGTGATACCATCTTCTCTTAATATAAGAATATTAATTGATTTGAAAGCGGTGCAACTTTCAAAATTCTACGACGCTTCAGTAACTAAGAATTAATGACTATTTTTCTAACCCCTAAGGGTAAAGGGCTAATGTCTTTATTAGAATAACAGTCGCTGCGTTTCTCAAAGCTGTCGACCATTGGGAACAAAAGAAAACGGAAATGAGTAGTTTAATTTTTTTTTATAAAGTAAACTAATGTTTAAAGGTGATCAAGTGACAAGCACACAACAAACAAATCTAACCTACTCAATAGACTGAAATGGAGCAAATACCATAAATTAAACCACAAACTAATGAAGACACCTAAAAAATTCTCTCCAAGAGAAAGCAAAGAGTACAAAGCAGCCTCAAAGATCTATATATTACAAAGAAAAAACATATAGTGCATTGCATTATGTTGATGTTCAGTCGACTGACTTCGACTGGCTTCGCTGTCTCTGTATATTGAGCGCATAGCATTATGTACACTACAAGAAAACAATCGATTTGCGATGGAAGAATCAATCGCACATCCCTCACAAATCATCAATCGCAAGGGATTTGCGAGATACTACGATTCCTCGCAAATTGCGTCTCGCAAATTCCAGACGTCGCAAGTGTCACGCAAATTTTGCGAGGAAAATTTTCCCTCGCAAATGCCTCGGTATTTGCAAGGACAAATATCCTCGCAAACCACTAGCAATTTGCGAGAAACATCTTTACTCGCAAAGCTGAAGCAATTTGCGAGAAACTGAATCCATCGCAAATACGTTACAATCTGGATTAATTGTAATAAAATTAAATTAGAATTGAAATTTTAATTTGAATTGGCAATTGGTAATAGAATTAAAATTTTAACTTGAATTGACAATTGGTAATAGAATTAAAATTCATATAATATCCAAACTGAAATGGAATTTTAATTGTCTTAACAAAAAATTCTAACTGGGATGAAATTTAAATTGTCTTAAAAAATATTTACATTACAAAACACAAGGTTTTAAAAAGTTTGAGAGAGAGAGAGTTGGTTCTGGTTCCGGTTGCACTGTTGGTAGTGTTGGTTCTGGTTCCGGTGTTGGTAGTGTTGCCCTCTCCTCCGGCTTCTGGGTTGGTCCTTGTCGTGTTTCCAAACTTAGAAGCAAATTCCGGATCCTTTTCAGCGAAATACTCGAAGTATGCATCATAGCTATGCATCCTCTCTGAACTTGTTTGGATTTGATTCGCCTGAGTTTGGATTTGATTTGCCTGAGTTTGGATTTGAGTCGCCTGAGTTTGAATTTGAGCGGCCTGAGTTTGAATACAGTCCTCAGCGGCAGCTAGCTTCTGATCCAATAGTTTGGATTTGAGTCGCAAATCCCTCGCACCTTTATAATCAATCAAATTCATTTTATACCAAGATCATCCTCATTAAAATGTAATTAATCAAAAGCTAAAGAAATACGAAAATCCAATATTATTAATCAAAAGCTACAGAAATACAAAAATCCAAGTAATCAAAATCCAATATTATTAGTTTTCCAAGTCCAACATTATTATATACAAATAGTTTGCTATGTGTAGATAAATCTCTAAAGTTTTGGAAATTAATCTCCAAAGTTTCTTGTCTCTTGATGCAATGTTGGTTAGTAATGCTCTTCTTTAATTTGCTTGTAAAAGATCAAATTGCAAGGGAACCGTGAGGCTTTAGCGAGAGATTACCTAGGTGGCCTCGCAAATCCCTTGCAAATTGCGAGGGATCTGCGAGGCCACACTCGCAGATCCCTCGCAAATCTCTCGCAAGTGTATATATCCTTTTGCATCAACTTTATTTTCTTAATAATACAATCTCTATTAATTTCATGTTTTTCCTATGTTTTGGAAAGTTCATTGTTCATATAGTTGGTGACTACTGGACTATGGACTCTACATTGCAATTGTTGGTCAAAACACCTTTAACACTTGGTCATATATATATGTTCATAATGAAAGTAAATCACATATTGATTTACATATATATATATATATATATATATATCTTTATGTGTTTTCTTTACAGATTCATCTCAAATGTTTTTTTGTCTCTTGATGTTTAATGGAAACTTCACTTCAGAATTAAACCTAAGCTCAAACCCTAAACCTTAAACCCTAAATCCATAATGACCTCACAAATCCCTTGCTTATTCCTCGCAAATTTGCTACGGATTATATTGCTCCCTAATTCGTCGCAAGTCTGCGATAGATTTGCGAGGGACTGCCATTTCCTCGCAAATATATCGCAAATCCCTCGCAAATTTGCGAGGAACGTGCGATGGACATTTCCCTCGCAAATTTGCGAGGGATTCGCGAAGGTCCTCGTCTTCGTAGCAAATTAACTGCAAATTCATCGCAAATTTGCGAGGGCGTTTGTCCGTCGCAGATTTCCGTCCCAAATAACGTGTTTTCTTGTTGTGGTAGAAGTTCACTGATTGTCAAACATGAGATACATAGCTGCTTACCTGATTTACAAGACCTTCCTCCTATACTATATGCAAAAGTAATCTCTTTTTTTGGCTCATATATGCAATTATAATATCTTTCTAAATCTTGTTATCTATCAACTTAAATAACTCTTTAAGAAATTTCAAACGACCAAATTTTTGTCTCAAAAAAAAAAAAATGAAAAAAAGCGGCCAAATTTTTTGATCAAACAATACATAATTCATCTAAAAGCATAAATGGAACCACCCCACTCCTCCAACTAGAGGTGTAATTAATCACCAACAAAGAGAGCAACCCCTGTCTGAGGAAGATAGAGATATATCCAAGAGTTCCAAGAACCTTTTCCTCACATAAAAACATTCAATGAGCTAAAATTAAGAAAAAGATAAACATAACAAATTTCTAGTTGCTTATCTAAGATTAAGATATAACACTCCAGCTGAAAGCAAGCAGACAAGCTGGTGAACGCCTAGACGATACTGGAAAATCCTTGAGCATCTTAAGTTTCTTGTCGTGGTCAACAGGTTTAGAGGACTTAATAGTGGCCTGCTTTAAACAGCTTGCGATTCGTAAGATGAATGCTACTACTTCTTTCTCTGTTTCTGTCCCTAGATATTTCACCCATTCAAAGGTTTCAAGACTAGGTAACAGATATTCAGGCACCAAGCTCGTTTCTTTCCAGCACGGGCGCGGCTCACCATCCCGAAAGGCATGGTACTGATCAGATATACAAAGTACATCGCAACATATCAATCGATTGTACTGATATAGTACTGGTAAAAGTAACCTTATCTCAATGACAATGAATGAATTAAGGTGATATATATGTACATACCTGTTGAATTTTGAGAGTTTTTAGATTAGGGGAATCTCTCAGCACACGTATAAGTACATTCAACCAGTCTGTCTCACATGTGCATATAGTTAAATGTACAAGAGAGCGGAATATTCTGCCAACAGGATACGCATCCTGCATAGTTTCAGTGCATGAGAAGTGTAGTGTCAATAGTTTCGATCATATATAAGAGAAGTCAATTAGTGACCATATCAAATGTAGTTAATGTGTACTAAACAACAAGTTACCTTTGAGTTTGGTAGGCAGAGAAAAAGACTCTTGGCTGAAGTTAGACAGCCCATAAGCTGCTCTGTTTGGGGAGTAAACAAGTCGACACTTGCGGTGATGATCCTACTCATATTACTCTCAGCGATACGAGACCCAAGCGAATAGTCAACAATCTTCAAGCTTTCCAAAGAAGGAGCATCTATTACAAACTCATGAAGAACGTTGTTTACCTTTTCTAATAAGGATAAACGCTTTAGTGATGGCACTCTAACGCTCCAAATGGTGGCACCTGAACATTCCTTCAAACCCAAGTCTTCAAGAACAGGACAACTGGATAAAAGCTTGCTGACAGCTTTACTACCTGCGAACTTCACGAATTTCAGCTTTAACTTTTTTAGGGATGGGAAAGAAACTGTGGTAGCAGGAAATTCCATCAGCACCACGTTATGTAGTATCAAGGTCGCAAGCATGTTACAAACCCCACTATACAAGTTCCACGGAACCATGACTGGAGTTTGACTACTAGTAGGAGAAGTATCGATCTCGATAACCAGTTTACGCACACAAGATTTATAATCTGCAGCTCTAGCCAGAGTATATCCAGTACCAACGATTTTACCGAGTTTGAAATGCAAAGTATCTAGAACTGGAGCCTTGTGCAACACCAAAGACCTGTCTACAAAGGTATAAAATCTTTCCTTATCAGTGTTCTGATAGCTATCATCGTACACAAGCGTTGGCACCATCCTCCAAAGAAATCGCCAACGTTTTGACAAAACCATTGTGGCCACAACATCTTTAGCACTAGGCAGTAACGACAATATATCCAAAAGAAGCTCATCATGTAAATGACTTAACCTGTCCATAGTTAAGAACTTTCAGCATCCGGAGAAATCTAAAAGCCTGAAAACATCAAAAAAAAGACGAACAAAGGGATATATAAGATTCTCAGGAGCCAAACAAATTAATAGGATTCATAAACAAAGGACGCAGAGTAAAAGCAAAACCCTAGCGAGATATATAGAAATAGCAACAAACAAAATCCAAACTAACTCCTCCAAAATCGAATCATAAGCAAATGCTTTAGAATCTGTCATGTAATTCACAAATTTATCATTAATTATAAATATAAATTGGGGAGTTAATTAATCTAAATAAGACATTTTCTGCTAATATATTTTAATTACAAATTATTTACCCCTAATTAAATATCAATGTCATTATCATCTGATACATCAAATAAATCTGAACTAAATACAGTATATGTTTTGTTGGTGAAGATAAGTTGTATAAAATAACAAATAATAGCACAATGTTTGACATTAATCTTACTTAATCAATAGAAAAATATTCAATTTTATACATTTTGGTTGATTTTGCAGTGAAGATTGAACCCATACTGGCCGTACCAGAAATTTTCAAACCAACTAAAATAAGAACAGAGCGTGATTAATTCCCTTTAACATGATCACATCTCCACTAAATCAATTAAAGGTGATTCGATATTTTATTTCCTAGCTAATGGCAACGCAACAAATATTTAGCTTTCCTTTCTAAGTTCTGAATCAAGACTATCCAATTATACCGCACCAATATCAGAACCAAAGAAGCTAAACCGGAATCACTAGTCACAGTTGAATTAGACTAAAAATGTAACACAGAATGACAGAACAGTATATTGGCTCAAGAAGGAGCGTGAGATATTCCTCTCATGTGAACGAGGTAAGTGATTTGTTTCATAACTAAGTTTCTAAGACACATAACAAAAACAATTAGGAGACATTCAAATTTGCAACTTAAATAATTGAAAAATACTTTTATTTACATTCGAGTAAGAGACTAATTATCGTCTTGTTCTTGAACTTTTTTAGACAAATAATGTTTCTTTCCCAACATCACACGTCCTCTATTAGGAAACTTTACACCACCTTGACGCTTCTTCAAGGTTCTCAACCAGTGTGATTTCTTGCCGTGTCCCTGAGACTTGTGTTTTTGTTTCTTTGAATGCCTTCTATGTCTCATCAGACCTTCCACAAGCGCATGGAATTGCCCACCTCGGTGCTGCTTCTTACGTGTAATAAAACTTTTGGTTTCTGATTTCCACTGTCTCTCAACTAATTTTTCTTTGTTTTTGTGAAGTTTCTTCTGAAATTGCTTCCAAGGTGATGCCTTACGGCCTTGCTCCTTTTTATGGTGGTAATAGTGATGGTGGTGAAAAACTTTTCCTAGTTTCTTCTTCAATCTTTTAAACCGCCCCATCGCCTTTTTCCTCTGTTTTGCAGGATAGTGTGATAGTATGTCTCTCATTTTATGTGGAGCACTGTCTTCAGAGTCATCATCAACACTCTGTGGTGTATATGGTGAGTCTGACTCAGACTCGGACTCTGTGACACTTTCTGTCTGAGTTTCCAAGTTTGAGCCAGAGTCTGACCCAGAGGTTTCTTCTGATGATTGCTCAATAGAAACTGTCCCAGACCGTGTCTGTTCACTCTCAGTTTCATATGAATATTCATCCCAACGTTGAGCTTCTTGATCCAACAAAGTTGGTTTCATATTACTCTGACCTGGCTTCTTGAAATCAAGGGCTCCGACAGGAAGAGGTTGTGATGACTTGATCCGAACAAACTGACCATGAATTGAATCATCATGGCTTGGAACTGATATCTCTGCTTTGTGATTTTTCACACGATCAGAAACAAATCTTAAAGCAGAAAGCTGTGTATCAATTAGTTCCGTTGCATCAGTGACTTCTTCTGTCAAACCATCCTTACTAGGATTGCACTGAATCAGATTCAGTCTAAGGTCTCGCTTTAATGTTCCTTTTGCCTCAAACAGTTTACCACTTTCTGAGATTTGAGATCCGTTGACTCTCATTGCAGAGGCATCCACCACATTCGACGGTTTTAAACCTAACTGTGATGCAAGTATCTGTATAACAAATTTTAAAATTCAGAAACGTACACAACAATCAGAAGATGTATAAACAAAAATGTGAATGGAGATTTTTTTTTTTTTTTTTTTAACATACCTCTGATTGTCTAACGAAAATTTCATAGGAGGCAACATCTAGCAATCTCTTCAATAGTAACTGAGTGTCCTCATCCAACTGCAATTTTGAAGGTTCCTGATTAATGTTAAAATTACTCTGATAAGAGAAAAAATTATGATTCTGGAGGCTGAAGATGAGGTAACTAAACTCTCACCACATATGCCTCGGGATTATATTCATTCCTTGAATTTGAATCAAGAAGACCGTATAGTTTTCTTAGGATTGAAGATTACGCACTAAATTATCGGGAACCATCATATAGAGTTTTATTCAGAAAACAAAATGAAGAAGAAGAAATATAAAAAGATGCGAGGAACGGAATTGAACACAATAACCGATTGAATTGCATATATTTTGTTTTGTTTTGTTTTTTTGCTTTCGTGTCTGAAACGAAACGTTGGTTACTTTTAAATAACAAGAGAAGAGCATCGTTTAAGAAAAAATAAACACGTCGTCGTTTTGTTTAGGGATCTTATACTCTGATTTTTTTTTGAGGAATGCTTTTTAGATTTTATTTTCTACAATTGAAGTCATATGTAAGAGTATCTCCAATGGTCCTCTATTTTTGCCTCTATAATAGAAATTGCTATTTTTTCTTCTATTTACAGAGGAACCTTATTTTTTTCTTATACAAAGGTTCCTCTATAAACAGAGAAATCCTATTTTAGAGGTGGGAATAGAATACCATTGGAGTAAAACTCACCTCTATTATAGAGTTACTCTATTATAGAAGAAAAAATAGGAAAAACCATCGGAAATGGTCTAAGATTCAGATCCCAAACAACCAAAAATATTTGACTTGACTAACGTGTCCTGCCCATTCAAGGATGACAGTAGTTTCAGTCGAATGTAAGATGACAGGTACTTGAACACCTTGACAAAAATGACAACCCCCTAAGCATCTCAAGTTTCTTAACAGGATCCGTAGATCTAGAGGAGATAGTAGCTTTCTTCAAACAGCTTGCGTTTCTTAAAATAAACGCTACTACTTGTTTCTCTTCTTCTGATCCTTCGTAATTAACCCATTCCAGAGTCTCAAGACTAGTTGACAGACATTCAGGAACTGATGAGTTTGGTTCATTCCAGCAGAAGTGTAGATTTTCATAGCCCCCGCACTGAGATATAGAAGCACAGTGCATAGTGTCATCATTACTGGCAAAATAACCTGATCGAAGATAACTAAATATAATTTGGATTTATAACAAACAGTACCTGTTCGAATTTGAGAACTTGTAATTTAGGAGAATCTCTAAGCAGACACATAAGTGGTTTCAACCACTCTGTCGTACATATGCATAGCGTTAGATGTACAAGACGGTGGAAGACACTACCGACAGGATAATAAGCATTCTGCATAACAAGTACCCAAGCAATATATTGCCAACAGATTATATCAAAAACAGAACCCACACTTTGTAGCAATGTAGTGCCAATAGTTTTGGTCATGTTGGTTAGAAAAAAGAACATCAAGAATGCAGAGTGGTAAAACGTAAGGAACATCATGTATTGTTAAGAAGATATTACCTCTGCGGTTGATAAACGTAAATAGAGACGCTTGACCGAAGTAATAGAACCCATAACGTTCCGAATACGATAACTAATGTTGAGATTTGCATACACAATCTTAGGCATATTATTCATGATGCAACAACCGTCAGAATTAACATAAACGTTAAGTCCACCCGTATTATCAAAAATGCTAAAGCTCTCTAACAAAGGAGCATCTATCACAATTCCACAATCCTTGCCTTCTTCATCTATGTCGTGGTTGAGGTCAGTAAGAAGCTGCTTACACCGAAAGCATAATCTCTTCAGAGAAGGTATTTTGACAGTTAGAACGGACGTCAGATTGTCACCAGGACATTGTTCCACAGCCAAGTCCTCAAGAACAGGACAGTTGGATAGCAACTTGTTGACAAATTCTTCACTCGGGTACGTCATGTTTACAAGGCTCAATTTTTTTAGAGAAGGGAAAGTAGAAGCTGGCAAGGAAGAATCATCCACAAGAGTCGTGTCATTTAGTTTCAATGTCACAAGCATTCTACATCCCCCGCTATACAAGCTCCATGGGAGTATGACCGGATATTTCATGGCATGACTATTAATCTCGATATCCAACTCACGGACAAAGCGTTTAACAGCAGTTCTAACCCATACTCCAATATCTATAGCACTTGACTTCCAACCATGATTGAAACGCAAACGCAAACTTTCTAGAACTGGAGCCTCGTGTAACAACAAAAAACTGTAAACAAACCGAGATAAACTCTTGTCTTCAGCATCTCGATAAATCTTATGTTCATATTCAAGTCTTGGCACCAACATCCAAAGAAACTTCCATCGTTTTGACAAAACCATTGTGACTACGACATTTTTTGAAGGCAGTAGCGACAATATTCTCAAAAGAAGCTCCTCAGGCAAATGACTTATCCTATCCATATGAGCCATTCCTTTTTCAAATCCTAAGCTTTCAGATTCCACAGATTTCTCTGTTAATACCAGAAACTTGAATCTACATAAAAGATAAAACTAGGTCTTTTTAGTTGTTTCGTCTTTCAAAGCTCACTTGATTACCACAGGAACCAACATGATATATAAGCATTAAGCAGCCGGAAAAAAAAAACAGGGGACGCAAACAAACCCTAACAATTACAGGAACTGAAACTCACCAGACAGTATTGTGCAGAAAAGAACTGATTCGTTTATGTCTTTTATGAACAAATTCACTACCGATTTAACAAAATTAAGACGAACAATCAGAAGATTTTCATAGAATTGTTAAGTAAAAACCCTATAGAGAGATACATTACCGGCTCTTAAAAAAAAGAACTTATACATTAAAAATAGGAAATATACTTATATTATATTTTGGTTACATTAAATATATTCTCATATCAAAATTGTAGTCATATTACAATTTACAAATAAAGAAAATTTTTATTTGTCATCAGGTTTACAAGAAAAGTATTAATTTTCTTTTTTAAAATCATAAATTAATTATTTTATAAAATCATAAATTTTCTTTTTTTATAAAAGAAATTAATTATTTGAAATTATTTTAATATATATTAATATTTTAGAGTTAAATGCTTGGGAAATGCTTCAAATGAGAGCACTCTCATATGCAGCTTTTAAATGCTCCCTTATATGCTCTCCTAATAAATGTTGATTGGATGATAAAATTAAAAAAGCTTCTTCATATGCTCTTCCAATCAAAGTCTTAATTGTCACCAGATTCAAAAGTTAATTATAATTAAATACAAGTAGGTGAAATAGTTCTATTTTGCCTTTAATTTAATTTAATTTAATTCTTATTCAGAAAATATACAAAACATCAAAACTTCATCTAACTAACTGGATTCCTCTCCTCCAGAACGTGTGTTTAATCACCAACAGAGCGAACCATTGTAAAAAAGATAAACTATTAAGTAAAAACAAATGAAATTTAAAGAGCCAAAATATTGGAAAGAAAGAACACCACAAGTTCTATATCATCTTGTTAAGATTCAAATCAAAAAACCAAAAACCAAAGAAAAAAATGTTAATCATAATTGACCATGACTTCAGCTGAACTCAAGCTGACAGATGGGTGAACGCCGGGATGACAAAGACAACTCCGTGAGCATCTCAAGTTTCTTGTCACCGTCCATAGAGTTAGGGGAGATAATAGTTGCCTTCTTCAAAAAGGTACCGTTTCTGAAGATAAATCCCACTAGTTCTTTTTCTTCTTTTGTTCCTTGATAGTTTACCCATTTAAAGCTCTCAAGACTGTATAAAATACATTCAGGTACTGAGCTTGGTTCATTCCAGCACGGCCGCGGTTCTTCAGTCCGGAGGGGATGGTACTAAGATAAATGGGATAGAGTTATGGTTGATTAGATAAATCATACTGATGATATATTGATGGAAAATAATCTGATAGAAAAAGAAAGAAAACGTAAATAATTTATACCTGGCTGAGTTCAAGAGCTCGTAAATTTGGGGAATCTCTGAGCACACATATAAGTATATCCAACCACTCTGTCTCACAAGTGCATAACTTTAGGTATGCAAGAGAACTGAAAATACTACCAACAGGATATGCATCCTGCATATGATACGGCAGTTAGTAATGAGCAATGTAGTGCCAACAGATATTGCCACAAGAGAAAACCAAGAATGCAGATTGTAGAAGGATATGTATAGCATATTACCTTTGAAGTTGGTAAGCAGAGGAAAAGACGCTTGGCTGAAGTTAAAGAACCCAAAAGCTGCTCAGAATGGGGATGAGAAATATCGACGTTTGCTTTCCCAATCTTGCACATATTATTCTCAATGATACGAAAACCATGCGAATAATCAACAATGTCCAAGCACTCTAAACAAGGAGCATCTATCACAAACCCATGAGCATCCTCTTTAACTATAAGATCTGATTTGTGCAAAAATAAATGTTGCAGGGAAGGTATTCTAATGCTTAGAATAGCCACATTGTCATCAGGACATTGCTCCACAACCAGTTCTTCAAGAATAGGACAACTCGATAAAATCTTGTTGGCAAATTCATCACATGGGTACTTCATGGATTCAAGACTCAGTTTCTTTAGGGACGGGAAAGAGATTGGATTGGTATCATCAACAAGAACTGCGTTTTTTAGCTTCAAGGTCACAAGCATTCTACAACTTGTATACAAGCTCTTAGGAAGTGTGACTTGTATACGACTTGTATTCTCAATAACTAGCTCGCGCACACAACCTTTATCTGCAGCCCTAATCCACATCCGAAGATCTTTGCTTCCACAGATTTGACCAAGTTTGAAGTGCAAAGTTTCTATAACTGGAGCCTCGTTCATAAACAAAGACCTGTCAACAAACCGCGAGAATCTTCTATACTGGATAGTTTGGTAGTCGTACACGAGCTTTGGCACCATCATCCAAAGTTGCGAAAATCTCCCATACTCAATATTATGATAGCTATCATCGTATATAAGTTTTGGTGCAGCCATCCAAAGAAAACGCCATCTCTTGGACAAAACCATCGTGGCCACAACATCTTTCGCATGCAGGAACGACAAAATTCTCAAGAGCAGCGCATCGGACAACTGATTTATCGTGGCCATATCATGCAACAGAGCAGTAGCTGTATCCAAGGAAATTTTTCTTTGGTGCCGTGCAAATCAAAAGCTAGGAAAGAGAAATTATTAAACAATCGAAATTAAGGATATTACCTAATACGGAGAGAGAACAGAAACCTTTTCCTTGATTCTTCGAAAACCCTATTACTGTATGGTACTTGTGTAGGGTTTTTTTTCCTTAATCATCTATATATATAAAGTTATCTTTCCTCATTCCTGGTGCTGCCACATCAGCAACAACAACTTATTTTTTAATTTTTTTGGGCCTATTCTTAAACACTTATCCACTAATCAGTTTCTAATTTTATTTGTTCATAACCCTTGAAATGTCATATTAAACCCAAATGTTTTACTTCTTATATCTAATTTCTAATTTTGACAACAAAAAAAACACAAATAATCCTTCAACTCTAAGACCAATATATTAAAAAGGCCCACAATCTTAACAACAACATCTAAATTCTAGATCCATGAATAAAGACAAAAAAATTTGTTAACAAAAACATTTAGGTTATTGTAATCTGATATACAAATTAAAGGTGGTTTCATTAAAACACAGAAAAAAAAATTACCTAAAACAACATTTTTCTCTGAAAACTACTTCATTTTAATACATTATAATAATTAATAGTATTTAGGACAAAACAAATAGAGCAACGGATTAATTCGGAGACCATCAACAACTTCAATACAGTATATGTCTTAAATTATAAAAGTATAGACCAACAAGTTCATAATATATTTAAAACAAAATTTAAATTTTTTTTTAGATCAAGCCACACAACAAAATTACTCACAAAGTGGATAATAAACAAAAACGCCACTAAACACAATTACTCAGACAATGATATGATAAAATAATGATTAAGAGAGGTAACGACAATACTACATAAAACCCCAATATAAAACACACAATTAACCAATAATAAAGACAAACCAACAATTAAGCCATAATACCAAAACGTAACTCCAACGCACGTCAACACTATAAAATACATGAAAAATTATGACCAAAACAATTCACAAGAAACATACAAAAAATGTACCAAGTAAAACCATACACCCTAGAAGAACTCCCAAATGACATCCTCGGAAATATATAATGGCACGAGTTGCTCGCAATTCCCGCAAAAACGTAAGACATATATTGGAAGCATCACCACAACTTGCAAAGGCAGCCCGAGACAATCGAGTATACAAGAATATCAACTTAAGGTCGCAAGGTATGAATCCATTATCAACAATAAGTAGTGACAAAGACCTCATGGAAAAAGACTTCGCAAGTCAAAATGTGGATGCACACTACATAAAACAAATTCAAGAATATTTTCATAAAAACAACACAGATTCAGGATTGTAATATTTACGAACAGCAGTAGTATTTACTTTTACAAAATTGTAATGTTATGCAGAGGCAATATTGTGGAAAGAAAACTCTGGTTAGATAAGCTGGGTTGGAAACAAAGCAAAGCGAAGACCGATCAATGCTAGAAAAAGACAAACAATCATCACATGGAGTCAGGGTAACAAAACTACAACTCAATTACGCTACTTTGGCAGTTGTTTGATCAACCATCATGTGCAGCATCAATGACGTTGAATACAGATGCAATAACTATTTCAAAATTTTCAATTATATTATAATTAATATTACAAAACTACCCCACTTTAAAAAAAATAACAACCAAAACCAATGAATCACAATATAAAAACAAAAGCCAAAATAACAACAAAAATCAAATAACAAATAAAATAAAAATAAATAGATAATAGAATTTCCGCGCGTAGCGCGGATCAATTGCTAGTATATATAATAGCAGAGTTTTCTCTCATTAGAGAGCTCCACGTCAGCATAAGTTTCAATAAATTTTATGGGATTTGTCTCTAATTTGAAATTATGTGGGTTTTGTCCAGTTTTATAAGCCTACTCTTTTTTCTTTAATTTTCCAGAACATAAATATTTTTCTGACAAAATATTAAAAACATAGAAATATCACTATCAAGATACTTTTAATCAATATGATTCTAAGATAAACCATCAGCCCAAAACTTCAAAACCAGTAAAAAAAATTCGAAACATAAAGGAAAAGAAAACAAAATGGTATTTCTATGTATATTTTAGATTCATAGAAAACAAAATTAAAACAAAATAGAGGTTTGGACCAACACAGTTTAATCTTTTAGATTCATAGAAATCAATTTAATAACTAGATAAGCCAAACAAAAATAAACGAAACTTTTCACAATAACACATTAAATAATACACTATCAACGAGCATCAAAATAAAAAAACATCAATCTAAACTACCAAACAACCTACTAATGATGAATTTACAACAAATTGACTTTACCAAATTAGACACATAGTTAAGTCAAATAAGGCTTTGATTGGAAGAGCATATGAAGAAACTTTTTTAATTTTATCATCCAATCAACATTTATTATGAGAGCATATAAGAGAGCATTTAGAAGCTGCAGATGCTCTCATATGCTCTTTTCCTATATGCTTTCATTTGAAGCATTTCTCAAGCATTTAACTACAAAATATTATTATATATTAAAATATTTTTAAATAATTAATTTATTTTTTAAAAATAGAAAATTATGATTTCAGAAAAGATAAATTTATTTGTTATAAGATAATATATATGAGAAACTACTTAATATTATTATTTAAAATAATATAATAATTTATTTAATACATTAAAATATTAATGTGGATATAAAGTTTATAATATATATTATTGTTTTATTTTAGTTGAATGTGTTATATTATATATATTTTAAAAAGTTATGAAATTAAAAATGTAAATATAAATATAAAGTTTTAAAAAAAAAATAATATATATTAATTATTTTGTAATTAATGTGTTACATTATATATATATATATATATAAAAATTATTAAATTAAAGTTCATATTTATTAAATGTAAAATATATTTTAAAATATTATATAGCAATGAGTGATAATTTTTTTTAATAAAACATATTTAAATTATATTTGTTTAATTTATATTATATATTAAAAATAAATATGATATGTAATATTCACTACTATACCAATCAACTAAATCTGTTATATTAATCAGAACATACAGCTTATGCACATTAATGCTTATGCTGCATAATGCTTATGCTGCATAATGCTAATGCTCTAGTATATGTTGTTCCAATCAAGCCATAACAGACAAATTCTACAATGTAAATCAACGTTGATAACTTTCGTTACACATCATATATATAATAGCAGAGTTTTCTCTCATTAGAGAGCTCCACGTCAGCATAATTATCAATAAATTTTGTAGGCTTTGTCTCTAATTTGAAATTATGTGGGCTTTGTCCAGTTTTATAAGCCTACTCTTTTTTCTTTAATTTTCCAGAACATAAGTATTTTGCTGACAAAATATTAAAAACATAGAAATATCACTATCAAGATATTTTTAATCAATATGATTCTAAGATAAACCATCAGCCCAAAACTTCAAAACCAGTAAAAAAAATCGAAATATACAAGAAAAGAAAACAAAATGGTATTTCTATGTATATTTTAGATTCATAGAAAACAAAATTAAAACAAAATGGAGGTTGGACCAACACAGTTTAATCTTTTAGATTCATAGAAATCAATTTAATAACTAGATAAGCCAAACAAAAAGAAACGAAACTCTTCACAACAAACATTAAATAATACACTATCAACGAGCATCAAAATAAAAAGAACATCAATCTAAACTACCAAACAACCTACTAATGATGAATTTACAAGAAACTGACTTTACCAAATTAGACAGATAGTTAAGTCAACTAAGAGACAAATTCTACAATGTAAATCAACGTTGATAACTTCTGTTACACAATGAAACGACGTCGTTTGTAAGTTAAAAATAAAATAACAGAGCCGCTGGTAAATTGACAAATAATTTGAACCCTAGCTTTTTCTCAAATTCAGATTTAAGCCACCAATAGATTCTGTGAGAATCGTCATATGAACTCCACCACCATCCCTGAGAACGTCTCAGCGAGGAGATGGTGATCTCCGCCATGAAATCTGGAAAGTAAGGTGAAAAATAAATTATTTGTTTGAAATTTAATAAATTATAATGGAAAAATAAAAAAAAATCATAGTGGAATTGATCAACGGAAAGGCTTAAATGAGGAAGAAAGAAAATTTTACTGATTAGTACACGGTTCTATGGATCGTGAGAAGGAGAAAGTCCAAATAAGAGATTAGCAAAAAATATAAATATGTGTTTGGTTAAGTATTGATTGACTAATCAGGTGGCAGGTTCGAATCACCATATCATGTCTTTTACAAAAAAAATATTATTAATCGACGTCATTTTACTGTTTAACTGATCTTACCGACGTTGACTTAACCCTGTAAAATATATCCGTCAGTTAACTTAACTATGTGTTTTATTTGGTAAAGTTAACAAAAGTTTGCGATTTAACGTAAAAAAATAATAAAAATTGAAAATTTAATTACCTTAAATGAAATTGAATTTTTTTCGATATTTTTGTTAATTTCATGTTTTAGTAGTATTTTCTTAAAAATAAAACAGAATGGTCAATAGAATAACAAAGAACCCAGCACGTTTCAGTTGTATAAATAAACAAGTACAAATTACGATAGACACGTTTATATATGGCCTATTTTTCAGAAACGGGCCTGGGCCCGTGATTTGAGTAGGCCGCAATACATACTGAAACGGGCCTAGGCCCTTGTTTTATTTTTTTTTGGCAAGAAACAATCTTTTGTATAAATTCACATATTTATCAAAAAAGAAAAAAAAAAAAAAAGATAAAGACAAAAAATATGTACGTTGGTTATACAGCATATATAGATACGATAAATTAAAGACAATATATACTGCATGCAAAAAATTTGATATACGAGAAGTAACTGACATCAAAATTGCCTTCATGGTGTTCTCAGAATTGCTTGTGTGGAGTAGGATCATAAGAGATAAATTTGGTATGGTGTGTTTGGTAGGTGCAAGCACCGTGTCAAGGCTTTCAGGAAGAAGCATTGAGCTGACTGGTCAGCGGTGCTAGTGCACTCGAAACTTATGTTATTGTAAAGTGACTTTTAATTTGAAACTATGGCACAAGAGATTATCACCCAAATGTGGTAGTATGTTTTAAGACTATAAGGATTCACTTCCAACCTAAATCTATATGTGTAAGTATTTGAATCCCAAGCACTTGTTAATATGATACAATTGTGAATGAAATTTGAGGACGGAAAACATTTGATGTCCTTTAATGTATATTTTGGATTGATAAACTTGGAATAGAGTTTTTTTTTTTTAAAAATTACTAGAAAAGTGACTAGTCTTACTATTTGATACCATATCTTAATTCTACAAAGTAAATAAGATCTTACCAGTTTGAGCAAATTCTGCCTACACAATTTGATACTAAACTAAAAATAGGACAGTTTAAGAACCAACGGATAACAAACCTGGTTTGAGAGCAAGTGTGTTGGTAAACAGAAAGTGGAGCAAATGTGTTGGTATTTCTTTTTAAAAGTACGCAGAGATGGAAAGAGCAAGGAAACTTGAGGGAACCACACTCCCTGAGTCCAGTGTTGCACAGGCTTGGCCGCACGTAATTGGAGCCAGGTTTCGCGAGTCGAAAACTTTTTCTTAGGACCAGATGTGTGTCTCCACAGATGCACATCAACAGTAGTAGGTTGTCTCTTAGCTCCAACAGAGGCAAGCTGCGTCTCCACTGCATTGAGAGCATCCACTCTATGCCTTCTGATTCGATGATGCAATATAGCAGATTCAACAGTATCATGCTAGGACATCCCAAGATCAATGAAGCCTCTGTTGCCAAAAGTATCATATAGTCGACCAATTGACGACCAACTGTCATACCAAAAGGAGGTAGAGTTACCATTTTATATTTCTTTACTGTGAAACTGCTTGGCTAGCCCTCTTAGTTTGAGTAGTTTGCGCCACATCCAAGATCCATGTAGAGTCGTTCCCCCAACATCCCAGAAAGAAGATTGTCGAATGAGATAGGTGTGCAGCCATTGACTCCACAGCGAGTTTGTAGAGAGTAACCGCCAAATCAGTTTAAGACCACACACAGTGTTTACCTTTTTCAAAGGGCATAAACCTAGACCTCCCTCACAATAAGGAAGACAAACAGTTTCCCAAGCAACTTTTGCATTATGTGGTTTCAAATCAGGGCCACTCCAGAGGATAGCAGAGCATAAATGGTCAATCTCTTTCAGACAGCTACTTGGCAATCGGAAAGCTGAGGACCAGAAATTGGTGATGCTGATTAGGACCGATTTGATGAGTTGAAGTCGACCACCATACGACAGAAACCGGCCTGTCCAAGAGCTTATGCGCTGTCGTATCTTTGCTAGTAGAGGTTGGTAGTCAGTCGTGGACATAGCTTTGGTGAGAAGTGGCAACCCAAGGTAACGGACCAGTAGTGTGCCGACTTCAAAGGGGAATGATGCTTGTATTTCCGACTGTGTTGCAGGAGAGATTCCGGCCATATATAAAGTGGACTTCTCCAGACTAATCTAAAGTCCAGAATAACGAGCAAAGTCATCAAATATCTGAATAATCCCCTCAACTGATCGTTTAGTACCTTCAACAAAAACCATGAGATCATCAGCAAAGCATAGGTGTGTGAGGAGAAGATTATGGCAGCGAGGGTGATAGCCAAATTTATTTATTGTGGCTGCTTTATTGATCAGGTGAGACAGGACATTCATACAGAGGACGAACAGATACGGAGAGAGGGCACAGTCCTGCCTCAAACCACGAGCACTGCCAAAGAACCCAGCTAACTCACCGTTGCCGTGGAGATACACAGTCGGATCCAGTGGATAAAAGCTGCAGGGAAATGCAGAGCCTGAAGAGCATTAAGTAGAAAGGACCATGGCACTGAGTCAAAAGCTTTGGAGATATCAAACTTTATGGCACAGCGTGGAGATATATCATCCTTGTGATAATCCTTAACCAACTCAGACTTGGGAGATAAAGACCTTCTTCATAGAGAACTTCTTCAAACAGCTTCCGCTTCTTAAGATGAACGCTGCTACTTCTTTATCTTCCTCTGTTCCATTATAATTTACCCATTCCACGGATTCCAGACTCGTTAACAGACATTCAGAAACTGAATTCGGTTCAGTCCATTACAGACGTTGTTCCCCGAATCGAAATTTATGGACCTAAAATAAATTAATGTGATGCATTATCAAAGAAATTATAATGATTTGGGTAGAGATATATATGTGTACCTGTTCAAGTTGGAGAGCTCGTAAATTAGGGGAAACTCTGAGCACAAGCAATCGTCGACTGAACCAATATATCTCACATGTGCACATCTTTAAAAGTACAAGACTGCAGAAGACACTATCAAAAGGATACCTATCCTGCATATAGGATATGCATATGATCAAATTAGTGCATTTGAGACCATATCAACGAGTATCGTTCATTAATTAGACCCAAATAAGAAACAGGTATAAAGCTAAAAACAACAGTGACACTACAAGAAAACATGCATTTTGGGACTACAGTTTGTGACTACTTATTCAGTCATAAAATATAGCGACGTTTTTGAGAATAATTTGCGACGATTAAGCGACTACAAGAAAATTGGAGAGAAAAATGTCACTTATTAACGACGAAACATAAACGTCATAAAAGGGGTCTCAAATAAGCAACTACATTAGGACGATTTTGCGTCGAAAACAAATTCGTCTCATAATGGTCACAATTTTGCGACTAGTCTGTGACCAGCTCTATAGTCGGTAAGGATAGTCGTAAAAACGTCGCATATTGAGGACTTACTTGCGTCTACATTTTTTACCCCTACCACGTAACAAAGTAGTCACAAATTGCGACTATATTGTGACATATATCTGAAGATTTTGCGACTAACACCTGATTTAGCTACTCTTTTATGACTGTTTAGCCACTCTCTCTATTTTTTATTTTGAAATTTCACATTTGAGATTCATCTACATGTTTAGGTTGAAGTTTATACTTTGTTTTGCACACCTTGTCAATAATAACTTTCTCAAAGTATTAAATTTCAATGACTATAAACTAAACATCCATAAGTTCAAAATTTATCCTAAGTGTTACATGTTCTTTTATAAGAATGTGTTCTAATGAAGAAAAATCAAAACTAAGTAATGTAAACATTGTTTAACTAAATCTTACTATTACAAGTACTTTATTGTATCTACTATGAGTTCTCCTTAGTGATTTATATTGTTCATAATGTGTAGAATTCAAGATTTTTATTTTGTGACTTTAATAAGGTAGTGTTAAAATAGTCACACATTGCGACCCGTTTGCCACTATGTTACGACTGAAAGCTTTTGTCACTCTTTTACTACTAAGTTGCGACTACTTTTGCGAATATATTGTGACATATATTTGAAGACTTTGCGACTAACACCTGATTTAGCTACTCTTTTAAGACTGTTTAGCCACTCTATATATTTTTTATTTTGAAATTTCACATTTGAGATTCATCTACATGTTTAGGTTGAAGTTTATACTTTGTTTTGCTCACCTTGTCAATAATAACTTTTTCAAAGTATTAAATTGCAATGACTATAAACTAAACATCCATAAATTCAAAATTTATCCTAAGTGTTACATGTTCTTTTATAAGAATGTGTTCCAATGAAGAAAAATCAAAACTAAGTAATGTAAACATTGTTTAACTAAATCTTATTATTACAAGTACTTTATTGTATCTACTATTTACTACTTATATGAGTGATTTATGTTGCAAATTAGCGATTAATGTGTGTAAATCAAGCTTTTGGGTTGCAACTAAAAACATATAGTCACAAAAGAGTAACAATTTGCGACTAACTTGCTACTATTTCCCTACTGTTTTATTTTACGACTAGTGTGCTACTCTTATGCGACTGCTTTGTCACTATTTTTGCGACTGATTTGCTATTTCGTTTTGGCGGTATATCTTCCCACCACTTATTAATCTAAATAGTTATGGCGTTTTTTTTTCCCCAATTATTTTGGTTGCGACTGGTTTGCGACTAAATTGCGACCTAGTTTCGTTATTAACTAGGCAAACCCATTAAACAATTAAACACTTCTTCCTTCTTTTTCAATTCGATCTAGGGTTTTCGAGAGAAAACCTCACAACTCTCCTTCTCTCAAACCTCTCAATCCTCTCCTTCCTCTCCATCCTCTCATTCGATCTAATCACTCAATTCTCTCCTTCCTCTCCTTCGATCTAATGCCTCCTAAAGGTAAGGCTTCTTCCAGAGGTCGCGGTGCAAGAACAGCCACAGGTGTCCGAATCTATAATGGGAATAACAGTTTGTCTTCTCATTCGTCGAACCCCTCTCAACGGACACAGTCTGCGACGCAGTCGGCAAGCCATTCACACCAAAGTCGACCTTCTCAGTTTCCGCCGACGACCAATCCAGTGCCGATAACAAGTCCATCGCCGAGTACCCATCCACCGTCGAGGGAAGATCCTGAACCGAGGAGAGAACTTACACCGCCGAGTACAAATCCACCGGGGAGGAAAAATCCTCACCAACTGCCTCCTCATCAACCGCGGAGGACAAACCCTCACCAACTGCCTCCTCATCAGCCACCTCCTCATCAACCGCCTCCTCATCAACCGCCTCCTCAGCAACCGGAGCAACTGCCGCCTCATCAACCGCAACAAAATCCTAATCATGAAGAGGAAGATAATGGCGAAGAAGGAAACCAAGAGCAACAAAATCCAAATGTTAATTACTACCAAGAGCTGTTGGATGGTTTGCTAAGACTTCCAGGCCGAGAACATCTACCACTCTTGTCTGAGCATCCTATCCTTGGCGTCGAAACGCTATGGTATAAAACTCTTTCCTTTGCTTACTCGGTTGTAGTTGTTGATTACTCGGTTGTAGTTGTTGATTACTCGGTTGCTTGTAGTTTCTTGAAATGCTATGGTATAACACGCTATGGTATTAAGTGTTTGTAGTTGTTGCTATAAGTGTCTATAAGTCTATAAGTGTAGTTCTTGCTTTAAGTGTTTGATATTCAATAGTTTGATTTTCAATAAGTCTAAGTTTCTAGTTGTTGTTTGATATTCAACAAGTCTAAGTTTGATATTTAATAAGTCTTAGTTTGTAGTTGTTGCTTTAAGTGTCAATAATTCTAGTTGTTGTTTGATATTCAATAAGTATAGTTGTTGCTTTAAGTGTCGGTTGTTTCGGTTGGTTGATATTCAAAAGTTTGTTTCAATTGTTTCAAGTTCATATTTAGTAGTAGACTTACTCATTTTATGTAACATGTTTAACCGACAGAAAGGTCAGCTGTCTCGAGCGATTTCTGGAATATTGAGGAGAAAGTTTGATGGGCCTTACTACAGTTGGAAGGTTACTCCAGTCAACATTCAAGAGCGATATTTCAGGACATTTGCGGTTAAGGTTTACTCCTTATTTCTGTTATTGTTGCTAACTATGTTTTGGTATTGTTGCTAACTATGTTTTGTGTTATTGTAGCGGAAGTACAATTGGGATATCGGCATTACTGAGCTTGTTAAAGCAGATTTCTTGAAGATAGCCAAGAAAAGGATGAAAGGAATTGTCAGTCAAGCTAGGAGGAGTGGTGTACAACAACCATGGATTGGTGAAAAATTATGGCATCTTATGGTGGAACATTGGAAGACCCCTGATGCAATTGAGAAGAGTGAGAATGCGTCACAGTGCAGAAACTCTGATCGTGGAGGTCTTGGAGTGCACAAACACTTAGCTGGTCAGAAATCATTTGTGCAAATTCATCAAGAGATGGTAAGACTTCTCTTTTATCGATTTCAGCTCAAAGTTTCTCTAATATTTCCATGTTTTTCTGATATTTACATAATTTAATCTGTTTCACTATCATTGTAGGAGGAAGAGTTGGGGCGTCCTGTGTCACTGGTGGAAGTGTTTCTTAAAACACACACTCGTCCGGATGGAACATTTGTGGATCAAAAAGCCAAACAAGTTGCTGAGACATATGAGAGGACCATAGAAGAGAGACAAGCTGAAACAGAGGAAGATGGTCCAGATGGTTCAGAGAGTTCAACACATCCTAATCTTTCCCTTGATGAAAGAAACGAAATCTTCCTTCAGGTAAATTCGTTTCTGTCTGTTTTTTTATAAATCTGGTTCCATTTAGTCTGTAATGATTACTGAATGTTTATCTCTTGGTTTAGTGTACTCATACAGACCACAAAGGCAACCCATTTGGACTTGGATCACTTGTGGAGACACTAAAGAAAAGGAAAAGGACAGAGAGTTATACAAGTGCTTCTCCAACAACTCTTGGGGAGCTTCAAGATCAACTTCGGCGCAAGATTTCTGAACACGAGGCTGAGAATGCACGACGTGATCAGGAACACCGAGAGTCTCAAGCTGAACTGAAGAGGCTTCTCCTCTTCATGAAAGAAAAAAATCCTGAGTTTGAAGCTTTTATGGTTTCTCCTCCTGAATCATCCACACCTCCAACCACCCATCCAGCTACCGCACCTGCAAGCAATGCACAACTCACTGGCGGAGGAACCACACCAGTCTCCAGTCCAGCTGCCAATTCCCCTTCCTCTAATACTGCTTCCAACTGAACTTGTTGCAATTCCCTTTTTTTTTCTTTAATGAACTTGTTTTGCTTTTGAATACTTTTTGGATGATCTTTTTGTTTAGGATGATAAGTTTGCATGATTAGTACCTTAAATCATCATTACTTTTGATTAATATCATTTCAGAATCCAAAATTAATCAGATTTAGGATTGCTAAACCGTGACTAATTTGTGACCAAACCAATTCAAAAAAAAAGTAACTACTTTGTGACCAAACCAATTCAAACAATGGGACCACTTCGTGACCAATCCAAATTACATAAATAGTCACAAAAATGTCCCCAAATAGAGTTGGTTGCAGTTTAGTCGGAAACTGCAACTACCATATACGGTCACACAAAGGTCGCTAATATACGACTATACTAACGAGTCTTAAATCGGTCGCAAATAAGCGACCATGTTGCGACCAACAAATTTTGCGACCGTTTTTTAGCGACCTTCGCAAATAGTTGCTAAGTGGTCGCAAAACCCTTTTTTGCGACCATTGAGTGACCATTACGGGTGTCGCAAATGACAAGTTTTCTTGTAGTGTAAATGTAGTAATTTGCATATTAGATATTACCTCTGATGAGCAAGGGTGTGGGGTCAATTGCCTCCTCATTAACTTTTTTTTTAAAAAATTTAGTAATACATATATTAGTTTAGTAAAAAATTTAGTAATACATATATTTAGTATAAAAAAATATGTCACATTCTTTAGTGTTTGGGCTGCTGAAGTTGGTTTTGATTTTGCGTGTTGCTATTGCAACTGTTGAGAGATGTTTTTCAGCGATGAAGATTGTGAAAGCTCATCGACACAATCAGATTGAAGATCAATTTCTCAATGATTGTTTAATTTGTTTCATCGAAAAATATGTATTTTTATCTATTACAAATGAAAATATGATGAAGAGATTTTATATGAAAAATTTTAAAATGGTTTTGTAAGATGTTTTTATATTTATATTAAAAAAATTTTTTATGTTTTGATGTCGGTAAAAATAATTCTTAGATCCGTGAGCTTGGTAAACAGAGACGAAGACGCTTGGCTAAAGTTATAGAACCCAAAATTTGCTCCGTATGGGGATAAAAAATACTGATATTGGCTTTCACAATGTTGGAGAACTCATTCTCAACGATGCGAAACCCACGTGAATAATCAACAATGTCTAGGCAGTCTAAAGAAGGAGCCTCGATCACAAACCCATGAGATTTTTTTTAACTCTGTTCACCTTTTTGTCCAAGACTAAACTCTTTAGAGAAGGTACTAACGTTCAAAATATCCACATTATCATCTGGATATTTATCCACTACCAAGTCTTCAAGAACAGGACAACTAGATAAAAGCATCTTGACAAACTCATCACCACCTGGGTACGTCATGGATATAAGACTCAATTTTTTGAGTGATGTGAAAGAAATCGGGGAAGAAACATCCACGAGAACCGCGTTACTTAGTTTCAAGGTCACAGCCCTTGTACATTCCCCACTATACAAGCTCTTAGGAAGTGTGTCTGGAGCTTTACTATAAGAAGTATCTAAAATCAGCTCATGCACTAAGCATTTATCTGCAGCTCTAATCCACACTCGAATATCTCCACTACCACAGATTTTACCAAGCTTGAAATGCAAGGTTTCTATAACTGGTGCCCCGTGGAGAAACAAAGACCTATCCACAAATTGCGAAAATCTTTCATACTTAGGATTCTGATAGCTATAATCGTATTCAAGTGTCGGCACCAACATCCAAAGCGTCTGCCACCGTTTTGACAAAACCATTGTGGCTACCACATCTTTCGCAGGCAGTGAAGACAATATTTTCAAGAGTAGCGTATCAGGCAAGTCACTTATAGTATCCATTATCAGCCAGCTTCTGAATTCCAAAAAGCTAGGTTTATTTTTCCAGTATTTTCCCAAACCTGAAGAAAATGAAAAGAAATTTTGATTTTCTCATGAATCATCGACTCTCTAAGACTCCATAATATTCTCAGAGTCAGTATGAGATTAGTACAAACTTCAAATCAAAATAAAGAGGAATCAGTGAGGAAACTTGAACCGGACCTGAAAAAGACACCAACACTGATTAGCCACGAGGAAAGAAGCAAAACGCCTCCATAGGTTTCAATGCTTGATTTGGTTTAAACAATAAAGAAACCCTAAATCCTGGTTCCGCGATACATTAATTATGAGAATAAAAGGGTTCTTTTATATGAATAAAGGTTTCTCGTATTGGTTTACCAATAAAAAAAAAAGGTGTCTTGTATTCAAAGAAAGGATTTTTTCCTTATATTTTTTTTTTTTTTTTTCAACCATTTTACATACCTTTTTCTAAATAAGATATATTCTGTTACAGAGGATCTCAACAAAAACTAATTAGTCAGATCATGCAGATATGGTTCAGTTCAAACAATTAATGAAATAATTTATCATCTAACTAAGTCAGGAAGAGACTAAAAATCAGAATTCTGAGTTCTCATTGTTACTGTTTCCATGGAAACAAAACAAATATGCTTAGAAAGACATGACTTAGCAAAAACAGAGGAATCCCATAGATGTTGAGCTACTTGAACTGTAATTTCATTCCAACATAAGATAACAGGTATGTTAAAGCCTTGACAAAAAGGGAAAAATGCCAAAAAAAACCTCATATTATTTTTATTTGAACGTTTAATACCCAATGGTTTTTGATTGGAATAAAAATACACCAAATAATAAAAACGTGTCATCTAAAACCCAAAATATAATAAGTTTTGTTATTCTCATACCCACGATATTTCAACAAAACTAAAATTCCAATTTTACCCTGATTATCTAATTAATTATTAATTTTTAATAGAATTATTTTTGGTTTTCTGTTAACTACATCAAACCGGTAATTAACCCAGACTATCTTTACCACCGAGCAATCTTGCCGGATTTCCAACAAACGTCGTATACGGCGGCACGTCCTTCAACACCACCAACCCAGCATCAATCTTAGCTACCTCTCCAATCGTGATATTCCCCAAAATACATGTCTCAACTCCAATCAGAACTCCATCTCCAAGCATAACTTTGTGGAGAATCAAAACGTTGTTCCCAACAACCACTGTCTCTCCGATCACGATAGCTGTAGCATGGTCAAGCAAAATCCCAGTAAAATCAACGGCGAAGGCTTCAGAGATTCTGTTCTGAATCAATAAAGCAAGGATTTTGCAGTCTTGGGTCCAAAGCTCAAGAGCAATTCGATGCACTTGACAAGCGAGGAAGCCCTTAAAATGGAGGAAACAATGAACGTAACAATGAAACAGGACCGAATCTCATTAAAAACTAATTCTGGAACAATGGTATCTATCTACTATTGTATTACGAAACAGTAATTCAAATTCTCGAGTTTCTTTAAATATTTTTGTGTATGGTCTCATACAGTTCGGGTACTAAAAATATCAACAAATAAGATGAATATAACAAACGAGTAACACCAAATTAAGATGAATACATTCTCAAAGAATGCACCAACACCTACTGATGAACAGCCAGGTCCCGTAAGAATCAACAATTTTATTTTATTTTTATTACTGATATTTAAATTTCAAAGTGTGTAATAAAGGATGAAAGATGCTAATATTTTAACCTCCATTGAGCCAGAGGACGAGAGGTTTAGAGATGGGTTTGGTTTCAGCTTCAGCCAAGTAGTAAAACAGAGCTCTCTGTTTCTCTGTTTCTTCTCGTCAACGGTGACATAACCAAGTCAATAGAGAAGGAAGAGAAGAGAAAGATATGACTTTTGTGGGTTTAATCTGGGTTAATTACCGGTTTGATATGGTTAACAGAAAATAAAAAAAAAATCTATTAATAATTAATTAGATAACCAGGGTAAAATTGGAATTTTAGTTTTGTTGAAAAATCTTGGGTATGAGAATAACAAAACTTATTATTTTGGGTTTTAAATGACACGTTTTTATTATTTGGTGTATTTTTATTCCAATCCAAAACCATGGGATATTAAACGTCCAAATAAAAATAACATGGGTTTTTTTTGGCATTTTTCCCTTGACAAAAATGACAAGTCCTTAAGCATCTCAAGTTTCTTGTCGTTGTCAATGGATACAGAAGAGATAAGAGTTACACTTTTTAAATATTGGTAACCGTTTCTTAAGATAAATGCCACCAATTCTTTCTCCTCTTTTGCTCCTTCACATATTGTAGATCGCATAATTAGAGAGTTTCAAGAATAACTGACTTAGTAACTATCTCATGAAATAGTTAAAAATTTCCATGAAAAATCTTCTTAGATTTTTTATTTAAACCATGAAAAAGGAAACCGAAAGCAAAAAAAAGGTAAAAGATGTTTAGTTCTCAGTCGAGTTCATAAGAACTCGAGCCTGAATTTTGGGGGGATAAGCAACCTCTTTAAGCAAATACTATTCTTCAAGATATACACCGCAACATCTCTCTCTTCGAATGTTCCGTTATAGTTTACCCACTCGAAAGTTTCAAGAGTTTTAGTCAAACATTCTGGAACACAACTCGGTTGCTGGTTCCAAGAACGAGAGCTATGCTTGCCAACGTTATGGCTCTGACAAAAAACAGGACAGGAAACATAATGATCAGTAATTAGATCATCAATCCAAAAAAGAAAACAAGTAAATAAATTACTACAGATAAAGTGATGAGCGAGGAACTGTGAAATTAATTACCATATCGTTAAGCTTGAGCACTCGAAGATTAGGAGAATCTCGAAGCAAATTCGCGAGTAGATTTAACCACTTTGAATCATCGCATGTACATAGCTCCAAATGCACAAGCTGAGAGAAAATAATACCTTCAGGATACTGAGCCTGCACATAACATAAGCATTTCTAAGTACATGCAAAAATCAATTAAAGAAAAAGAGAGGGGTTTAAGCTAACTAGACTTACATTTGATTTCTTTAAGCATAAGGAAAGTTTCTTGACCGAGGAAAGAGATTGAAAAAAGTTTTCAGAATGGGTGAAGGCAACGTCGAGGTAAGCCTCTTCAAGATAAGGCATATCTTCAAAAGAGTAAAGATCAGTGCAATGATCTTTAATGTTCAAGTACTTCAGATAGGGTGTATTTATGTAATACGCATCTGAATCCGCTACATCATGTAGGGGCGATAAGTACATCGTCAAACTCTGTAAGTAACGCACTATAATGATGAATCTCTTCACGTTGTCTTCATTGTGTCGTTTCACGACAAGGTTTTGAAGTGAAGGACAGCTTGATAAGAGACTACGAACATATTCATCCCCGGAGAACTTCACATATCGAAGGTGAAGCGTTCTGAGTGAACTGAAACATGCTGGGAGCGAAATAGTCTCAAGAATAACATTCTTGAGTTTTAAGGCAACAAGGGTTGTGCTGTTGCATAGTCTCCGAGATAACGTGATGTGTCCATGATCAGGATAATGTTTGATGATTAGCTCGCAGATATTACGATCCAACGCGAGTTTAATCCACAAACCAATATCATCAGCAGTACATTTTGGACCAACACTCAATATGAGGCTTACTAGAGGAGCCTTATGTAATAACAAAGATTTCTCAACAAAGTGAAGGAAGCTGTCGTACTTTTTACCTTCGTAGATTTGATCGTTGAACCTGAGTCTATGTACCCTCTTCCACAGAGATCTCCATCGTCTCGATACACCACTTGTGGCAACAAGATCGTTTGTAGAAAGTAAAGACAATATGTTTACCAGCAGATCTTCAGGAAGATAACTGATCTTATCCTCATTCAAATGATCCATCTGATAATTCAAGATTTTTTGCTGCTGATTCTTTCTTCGGAGTTTTACCTAGAAACAGGAGACAAAAGCAAATTAGATTCATAATCAAAATTATAAAACCAAGATTTACGATTTAGTAGATAATCAGATAAGTGGATTAAGCACAAACCCTAGCAAAGCTGATAAGTATTTTAAAAAGAAAAAAAAAACTAGGTAAACTGGAATCAAGGACAAAAGAAAAACACTATCGAAGCTGTAAATGTGAGATTTGGAGATGGCTTAAGAGATATAAGTTCATCGGATAATCAAAGAAAGATATTTCACCTTTCGTTGTTACTTTTCTTCAGAAGGTTTTTGCAGTCACCATTCGCATCGTCGTAGTCTCAGATATATCTAAGAGAAACCCTAGCTAATCTTGAACAAGTAAAATAAAATCTTTCAAAATTATCTTATAATATTTTAATTTCAATTTCGATAATTAATATTGAATTCATTTCTTTTTTTCCTTTTTATTTTATTTTGTCTTGGCAATTAATAATTTTAAACTTGTATTATTTCAAATTTTTATAGCATACTAATTACTAAACCTTTTCTAATAAACAAACAAACTTTTTTTTTCCGCAAATCAGACTTTCATTAAATTCAAAGATTAATTACAAAGACGTTATACATAATTACTGTAACACAATTATTACATACGCACATGTATGCGCCATACACTAAGAAAAATACAGCAGAAGGGAGATTGACATGCTTTTCGAAGAGTAGTCTTACTCGCTAACCGTTCATATGATCGGTTATTTTCCAACTTCATATGTTTGCATGCAGTATCTTGTGGCTGAACTTTTTACAAAACCATAACTGTAAACCTGATGTGTCCAAACATAACTCTGGAATATAAACATAATGGTACCAATGCTTCCGTACCAAAGTCTTTATGACAAAACTCGACTTTGTAATATTCTTCGACATATTCACGAATAGTTTCTCCACCCTAACATCCTTTGAGAAGATCCTCTTGATAAAATTCAACCAAACTCTAAAACAAACCAGGGAAGGCCATAATACTTTGCGTGATCTCATACTTCGGTCAACACCATCAATAACAACACTCAAAAAGCCATGGATATGAATAACCATAGTCGGAAGTTCTTGACGTGCATATGTAAAATCATTGCCACGGAAATAAACCCAATCGTCCCATCCCTTGACCAAACTTAATCAACAACGTAATATGAGCATTATCAAATCCAACACTAATTTGGGACCTATCATGACCATAAAGTTCCATCTAAGCGTTGTTAAAACATTCTTCAAAGTCCATAATTGACCATTATCAATAATATATTGTCGCCTATTTGTGATAAAGTCCTTGTTCAGTTTCAACACGAGAATACAACAATAGCTTAATAGATGAAGTCCCAAACTCATCACCCAAACAATGGAATCACCAAAAGTCACCCCCGGATCCCATATCTTAATTGGATCTCTGTTTCTCATGTAATAAATATAGAGATTAGAGTGAACAGAGCATATATGGGAGATGAAACGAAAACCATCAATCGGAGATGGGAAGAGACTGACACAATTACTCTTGGCCTGAGGTTTGAGTAAGGTCAGAAAAACACTCTTCCAGAAGAAGAGAATGAAAACGCGAATCAGAAAGTAATTCCAACCGCAACAGGGACAAGACAACAAAACCCTTTTCCAACTCCAATGCAAGACTTCCGGTGAAGTTTGGGTGTGATGAAACACCACAAAAGTCGAGAATGTTACCAGTAAAGTTAACGAAATCAAATCTGTCCACACTATCTGTCCAAAGGCGTAAAGTAAGGAGAATTGGAAAACCGGATTTGCCGCAATTGCCACAATAATTATCTAAAAACTATACAGAAAGAGAAATTGAGGGACTGGAATGAAAGAAAACATTACAAGAAAACTTGCTTATAGACATAAATTTTTTTGAAGCTATACCCATAATTTTGTGGCTATTACGTCAATTTCCTCAAAAAGCAACAATTTTTTTTTTGTGTCTATAGCGTTGTAGCTATTTGTCAGTCATGTCTATATTTGGTTACCTTGCCACAGTATAGCCGCGAAAAATTTAGTGGCAATTAGATACGAAATAGCCACGCACACATTCGTGTCTAGTATAGCAACAAATTGCAACATAAAAATGTTGTAGCTATAGGTTTCTAGATATTTAAAAATGGGTGAATTAGGTGAGTAGCAAAAAAAAAAAAAACTGTAGAATAATATAACCATCTATTAAAAAAAATTAGAAAAGTAGGATCAAGGGTAGAGTAAATTACTATTTTTGGTTTTTTGGTTTAAGGGTAGGGGTGAAGGTGATGGCTGGCAGTGGTGGTTGACGGTGTTCCGGTGGCGGTCCGGCGGCGGCTCGGCGGTTCTCCAGCGGTGGTCCGGCGGTTCTCCGGCGGTGGTCCGGCGGTTCTCTGGCGGTCTCCGGCGGTGGTCCGGCGGTTCTCTGGCAGTCTCTGGCGGTGGTCCGGCGGTCTCTGGCGGTGGTCTGACGGTTCTCCGGCATTGGTCCGGCGGTTCTCCGGCAGTGGTCCGAAGGTTCTCCGGCGGTGGTCCGGTGGTAGTGGTTGGAGGAAATCTAAACCCTAAAGGATAGTACATTGAGAACCCTAGTGGTGATGGTGATAAAGAGGTGGTGGCCGCCGAAGAATCATCGGAGGTAATGGCCGGTGGTGGTAACGCCGGAGATGGTGGCGATGACCGGTGGTCAGAAGATGGTGGTGGAGGTGAAAAGTAGTGAAGGGATAAAAATTGGTATTATACATATAATATAGAATATATAATCAATACATAGTTAGTATAATAACTATAGTTAGTTATTAAATTATAGAATTTTTTTTGGTCATACAACCCAATTCCCCTTTAAAAAATTCATGGGTTTTTGTGGTTATCTGAGACATGGATAATGACAAATGTAATAGTGGCTATGTTGTACATTTGATTAAAAGAAAAATAACTAAATTAAATAATAGAATACAAAAAACAAAATAAAAATCGCAATTATATTTACATCATCATCGTCAAAGTCATCCCCTCCACCGTCATCGTCAATGTCACCGCCCCACCTCCCTATCACCAACTTCTCTAGCAACTCGACCATCAACATCAGCTTCTTCGATCAGTATCCTCTTTACTCTTCTCCACCGCCACTGCATCGCTTTCAGTTCAGTCTCCACCATCACCATCTCGCCACCACCTCCTGTTTAATATCCTCCTCCACCTAGAAGAAATCAATAACTTGCTTGCTAAAGAAACTGAATTTGAGCAATGAAATCATAAAAACAACTCTCAGATTCAAAGAATGGACCATCACGGGATAAGAAAACCCATGTAGAACCCAAATATAACCAACAATAAACTAACCCAGATTATGTATAGAGGAAAATGACACCTTCATAATTAGATCTGAATCGAGATGAAGGATGATGGGAAAAGCTGAAGGGAGATTTGGAGAGTCTCTCTATTAATTTGCAGATGTTCTTCACTGATAAGAACCCAATCAAGTAAATAATGAAGAAACGAAAAAACTGAGTTGGAAATTTTCATAAATCTTCACTCTAAAATCGATCAGATCTATATGAGAAAGAGAGACAGTAGAAGATAAGACATAAGTAGAGAAAAGAAAAGAAAAGATTGTAGGGTTTTCATATAGCCACTGGAGTGTTTCGTCGTTCGTGGTTTCGTCATTTAATAATTTTCACCAACAATTGACCGGGAATTAAAAAAATCAACTTTCAGTTAATCATGAAGGTATCCGTGGCTATCCGAAGCTAAGACAAATTTATTTTTTGAAAAAGAATCATAGAATCTGTATACAAAACTTCATATTGTAAATTTGTAACTTTTGATAATAAAAAAAAAAATCATATTGTAACTTAGACACAATTTAGAAAATGAATAGTTTTGAAATGTTTCGGAAGTGATGGATTTTGATATATCGGTATATAGTTTGGAAATTGAATATTATAGTATAAATTAAATATACATTTTTATTTATTTACGGCTTAAAGTAAATGATTTAATTAAAATTTAAATGATTAGAGGTTTGGGGTATTGGGGTTAAGTTTTAATGTTTAGAGTTAACATTTGGAAAATATTAGATTTGAAAAATTAGTTTTTTTGTATGTCTTAGATCGTATCATTAGGATATATTATAGTAATTATATATTTTTTCTTAGAGTTTATAGTTTTATGGATTGTGTTTAGAATTTAGAATTCCATGTAGCCACAAAAAAAATCAATATTGAATAGCTACTACAAATTTGTGTTTTTTGTAGCTTATAGTCACGATTTAGCCATAATTTATATTTGTAGCTCTAATTAGTCACGATTTAGTCATTAATTAGATTCATAGCTAAATAGTCACAAATACTTACAATATAGCTACAACATGGCCATGATATACTTTTGTGTCTGGTTTGTGGTTAGTATATGCTAGCTATGGAATTTTTGTGGCTATATCATGGCTTCGGGTGAATTTTCTTGTAGTGAAATGGGCCGACCGACGCCAGAGAAACCAGCGCCGTTCGAAAACTATGGAGATTGAAAAACGGTTTCTGTAGAGGCGTAGCTTTGAGAGAGAGAGAAGAGTCAATGAGAATTTTTTTTTATATATATAGTTTTTTAAATTCTATTAAATATAAATATAAAATCATATTAATTAAAAACAAAGTAGAAAATTTGAGGTTTGACAATAATTGAAAAACAAATATATCAATAACCATGAGAGGCGATCGTAGATGCAATTCCAAATCCTATTCACCAAATGATTCATTCAACGTGAGCTTGCATGTGGCTGAAGCGAGAGAATAAGATACCAACTCATTAATCATCTCTGTTTTCCTTTGCGGATTAATTTTAGATTCATCAGCCAAGACTGTTGCAGTCTTTAAGCAACGAGCATTGTTCAAGATGTATGCGACAACATCTATTTCTTCTTGTCTTCCTTCGCACCCTATCCACTTGAAAGTTTCCAGATTCGTCACAATACATTGAGGAACACAACTCAAATGATTCTTCCAGTTAACCATTGGAGTCCTACTGATAGGTGAATGTTCCTTGAAAATAAGAAAAGTAGCGTTAGGCTAAAACATAGAGTGAATTAATACCAAAATAGTAGATAGTCGATGATTTAAGTAAACTCACATTGACATAGAGCTCGAGGACTCGTAATTTAGGAGAATCTTCGAGCAATTGGATAAGTAAATTTGACCAATATGTATTGCATGTACATAGCTTAAGATGTTCAAGCTGATTGAAGACAATTCCACCCGAATAGACATCCTGCTTATATGATAAAAATAAAAACCAAGAAGAAATATGTTTTAATGAACTAAATATCTGTTGAAGACGGTAAAAGATCTATTACCTGTGCACTGTTGACTGTTAAGCATAATAAAAGACGCTTTACGGATGCGATTGGTTCGAGTATCTTCTTGGTGTTGTGGGATACAACATCCATATATGCTTCCTCCAACTTAGGCATGTTTTCAATGGAACAAGAGGTACGGTAATAAGGATCCGTAATTTTTAAATACCTCAAAGAAGGAGTATCTATCACATATCCCTTAAAATCAGTTTCACCATCTATCATAAACTCTGCAGAGACGGGACGTTAATACTTAACTCTTCTGTGCTGTCACGATGTTTGATTTTCAAAGTCAGATTCTCAAGAACAGGGCAGTTAGATAGAACCCATTCAAGAGGATATTGGCGTATACTCACACTTTGAAGTTGCAAAGTTTTCAAAGATGGAAGACTTTTGAGAGAGGGATGACAAAACACTGATATCTGCCCTTCGACTTTCAAGGAAACTAGCGATTTGCAAGTATACAAGTGAATCGGCAATGTGGCAGTATACCACTTCTTATCAGAAGAATAGGCTATACTCAGCTGACGTACGCCCCGAGAAACTGCGAATCTAACCCACGAGTTTATATCTTCAACTTGAAACGGTCTAGTACTAAACTTGAGAGACAAGCTTTCTAAGTCAGATTCTCTATCTGTATTTGCAAATTTCTTTTAACAAAACGCCGGAACCTCTTGTGTGATATAGATGGTTTATTTTTGACTTCAGTGTCATCGTACTCAAGTTTTAGCACCCGCTTCCAAAGATACTTCCATTGCTTCGACAAAACACCTGTGATTACAACATCTTTCGTTGGAAGATACGATAGAATCTTCACTAGCAATTCATCTTCGGAAACCCCAATGATCTTGTCCATCTCTTCGGAAACCACAAAGTTCTGTTACCGTCGACACCAACAAGGGTCTTAGAAGAAGATACTTAAGTTTTTGTATGACTAACCAAGACGCATACAACAAGGAAGAGCCCAGGAATAAATAGAAGAAAACAAATTAAAACCCTAGAAATATTTCAATTGTCAAAGGTTGGGGATGATAAGGGAATAGATTTCGTAGTAATATAAATTAGTCTTTTTTTTAATATTTCTATTTATAAGCTAATTAAAAATAGAAAATTTTCAAATTAATTTTGTGAGTCGATAATAATTAAAAAAGGGGGAAAATATCAAAATACACGGTGTTATTTAATTAAATGATTATGTTAAAGTAGTGTAGTGGTATAGGGTAATTTTATAACATCTAAATGCCGTTTCGAATCTCACCTCCTACACTTTTTTTTTCAACGCCGATATCATCGCCTCACCTGCCAGAAACAAGGAAGAAATTAGCAGCCTCACCTGCCGGAACAAGGAAGAATTCAACCGCTCCATTGAATTCACAACCACCAGTAACCGAGTCTGCTGCTCCGTCGAAGTCGCAGCCACCAGTTAACGTTTCCTATCTAGATCTGCTGCGAAATTATTTGAGTTCAGCATGAAAGCCTCTGTATGAAGCTCCAGACCAAGCAGCATTAATCTAAGAAGGAGGTTTCCAATCCATCGATTTGGCAGCTTCCGTATCAACCTATGAATTTCCTCGCCGTTTTCAGATCCAACAAGGAAAAAAAAATCTCGAGTTTCCAAAATTTTTTTTTTTTTAAAACATTGGGTTGTTTGTGAACCCGCGTGCGATTGATCATAATACACACCGTTTACCACTAGACTACTTCAACATAAACATTAAGTCATGTAAACATATTGTATAAATCTGTTTAAATTCGTCTGATTTAAACTTAATCCGGTTTAGCGATTTCAGTACCAAAGTTAACGTCTGTTAATTCGTATGTTCGATTCAACCAATTTTTAAAAGATAAGGTTTTATTTGATACTGATTTAATGTACGAAATATTTTTATTTCAACCGAAAACAATTGGGTATTAAACGTCTAAAAAAAATAACATCGGGTTTCTTCAGCATTTTTCCCATTAAAAAAGTAAGCAAACTAATAAAATGTGAAGAAATAATCTTTTGAGTGTTTTTCTATAACTTCCGTTTTTTAATTAGGTCAGAAAAGTACTCAAACTCTAATTCATTTTTTTTTGTTTGTGGCAGCCAACTTAATTTTATAGAAACAGAGCCCTCTGAAAACAATTCCCTTGCTCTGAACCATACTCTTAGCCCATCTTCAAGTTTTTTTTGTGCCCAGGTCCTTGAGATTTGTCATGCAGCTGTGTAACAACTTACAATGCAGTCAATTTCTTTGATTAACTAGCTGCAGAAACAGGTTGTTTGGTATATCTCTCCATGTATATCATGTCTTGAAATTTACGTACTTCACAAGGAATTGATGTGTGTAGTTATACGTAACGTGAAATAATCGAAAGGATATTTACCAAATTGTAAAGGATAAATCTCGCATAGGCTTCTCATCTCGTACAGTAATCCGATCTTAATGACTTAAGAAACATGAACACTCTAAAATCATCTAAAACCAAATGCAAAAAAAAAAAAATTAATATTAAAATCCAAAGATGTCATTTGCAAGATTGTAACAATCTTTAAGATAAATATCTCTTTCAAATATAATGATTTGAATCATCAGTCGAATACGAGGTTGCATGTGGGTGAACCACGGCAAGAATTTATCACCTCCATCTCCATCTCCATCTCAAGCTTCTTTTGTGGATCCATCCCCGGTCCGATCGAGATTTTTGCCGTCTTTAATAAACAAGAATTTCTCAAGATATATGTCGCCAGATCTCTCCCTTCTACGGAGACATGGTAACCTGACCACTTGAAAGTTTGGAGACTCGACAATAAACATTGAGGAACACTACTAGTCTGTTGCTTCCAACAAACCAGTGTATCCATGTCATCAAGTGAAAATTGTTCCTTAGATTAATTACAAAAAAATGGGAGTGAATTAGATGAAAAGGGCAAATTTGACCAAAATTTAGAGTCTTATCCAAGAAACTTACTTCACAGTTCAAGTCTCGTAGCTTAGGAGAAGCTTTGAGTAACCAGAATACTAACTTAGACCAGTATGAGTTAAATAATTTTAAATTCAAATGTTCGAGCTCGTTAAAGATACTATCATCACAATATACAGCCTGTAAAAAGGAAGGTTTAATATTGTAAGTGATGTAAAGAGATCGAAGACATGAAGATTACCAACGGATTCCAATTACCTCTTTACAACTGTTTAGTATGCACAATGAAAGACGTTTGACAGATGTGACAGGTTTGATAAGCTTCTTGATATCTAGAGTTTTTGACCACAGAGCAGCAGTGATATTGGCCTCCTCCAGCTTAGGCATATTCCCAATCAAACATGACGATGGGATCTTACTAATATGTTTAGCTTTGAAAAAATTCAAAGAAGGAGTATCTATCACATAAGAACATTGACCAGAAACCGCAATTGATAAACTAAGCAATGAAGGGATGTTAATAGCGAACTTTGTCACATTGTCACCTTCACGTCGTCGTTCCACAACCAGATCTTCCAAAACAGGGCAATTAGATAAAAGCCGTTGAAGAGATTCTTCATCCGCGTATATATGTCACACGTTCAAGGTGCAAAGTTTTCAAGGAGGGGAGGCAAAAACCATGAGGAACATCCACGAGAATCCTGTCTCTTAGCTTCAATGTCACAAGTGATTCGCAAGTGTACAAGCTACTCGGCAGTAATGCACAATTCGATATGCCCTTGGGAAGATCAAATTTAATTAATGGTTAAATCCTGAACGGAACGAGAAACTGCAATCTCAACCCACAATTTGATATCTTCAGGTTGAAATGAGGCAGTAAAAAACCTGAGATGCAAGCTCTGTATCACAGGAGAGCTACGTAATGGAAGATTCTTGTTGATAAAACTTCGCTTCCTCTGGCTTTCTTCCGCATCCGATTCTCTTCTACTGTTAAATCGTTTCATATAAATGCTAACATCATCGAAGTCAAGTTTTGGCACCCGCGTCCAAAGAAACCTCCATTGCTTCGACAAAATACTCATGCTTACAGCAACTTTTGTTGTAAGAAAAGATGAGTAATACTTACAGTTCCTTTACAGGGCTGCGCTTACTTATAAAATGCACATCGGAAAGAAAACAGTATGTTGCATATTATAGAAGGCCTGGATAAAAAAAGGTTTGGGCCGTCAGCTGTGGATCTTTTTTTAAAAATATACCATGCTAAAGGTTCTAAATTAGTAAATTGACTACAGCTCCAGCTTTGGCATATGCCCGATCAAATAGTAGAAACTTTCTCTTTCATCCTCAATTATAAAATATGGAGATTTTTATCTAATCTGCGGTGAAAACTTGAACAGTGTCTATCTTTTTAACCATACCATTTTCTACGTTTCTTTTTCCCTTCTGCCATACTCACTCCCAAAAATGACAAAATAGCTCCTACAATTTTACACCACAAAATAGAAAATAAAAGAAAATTATTTACAAACTTTTTCTACAAAAAAACCTAAAACATCTATTCATTTTCTTCTATTTCTCTCTTACTTTCTCACTCTAGCAGCAAAACTTCTATATTTCTCTCCAAATCTCTAGTTCTTTCACTGAAACCCTCAACCTTTTATTTTTTAATCTTTGTATCACTCATGACTATGTATCATGAAAAACTAACCCACTAAAAAATCGTTTCTTTATAGATACCTTCCATCTGATCTGAGTACTCATATTGTAGATGAACAACGTTGTGTATCTCTCTCCTGAGATGTTGAAGAAAAATTTAGGTATGTTATCGCAGAAGAATTCGGTGGACCAGATTCAACGATCGGACAGGTTTTGTCCACCCCAATTATGTCCATCGATCTTTTTAGTGGACCAGATTCGTTTGGTTGTACTCTACTTTTCTATCATTACCAAATAACTTGTCCACTTTGCTGATATGCTGACGTATTAAACGTTTTGTTCCGGCAGTCAAAGGAATTGGATGATGAGTATTGAGAAAACAGTTCCTTACAGGGCTTCGCTTACTTATAAAATGCACATCGGAAAGAAAACAGTATGTTACATATTATAGGAGGCCTGGATAAAAAAAGGTTTGGGCCGTCAGCTGTGGATCTTTTTAAAAATTATACCATGCAAAAGGTTCTAAATTAGTAAATTGACTACAGCTCCAGCTTTGGCATATGCCCGATCAAATAGTAGAAACTTTCTCTTTCATCCTCAATTATGAAATATTTTTAAATTATCTTTCAAATTAAAATATTTTTAAATTAAGTTGTATTTATATATTTACACTACATTATGACCCGGATACACCGCGGGACAAGTTTTTTCTATCTTTTTTATTAATATATTATTTTAATACTAATTTTACTAATATACTCTATTGTTATTTTTTAGCTTATGACTCGATTATATTCTGTGATATACCGTACAATAATTTTTTTTAATACAATTTTTAATTAAATCAGTTTGACTCAACTTATATGGTGTTGTTAAAATAGTAAAATAAGGATTTAACCCATATTGAAATATCATATTAATTAAATTTTATTTTTTACTATTATCAATTCAATCATGTAATATCATATAACCCGTCATGTAATTTAACTCGTATGTGTTATTTTAAAATTTTAGTATGTTTAAATATTCATAATTTTAAGCTTTTTATCAAGTTTTGATATATCAGTTTTAAATTATAATTTTCTTAAAATTCTATTATTTACTATATACGGTAAATTTACTATATATGTATGTTGAACATTCACTTTTATATAATTGAGTAATATATATTCATTTAAAAAAAAATCAATCACAATATATGCAGAAAAAATAAACATTTTTATTAACTTTATGTATGAAATGATGATTCCCTACATTTAAATTTTAAATTCAACAAAAGATGATAAGAGAATAAAAATTTTCAATATGAAATAAATATTCTAAATATCTATATTAATTATAGAATATTATATATATGAATATTTAAAATATTTTAATTTTGTTTGGTTATAAGGATAGTAGAGAAAATTAACTAAACTTGTTTGGATATGAATATAATCATTCAATAGCATTAAATGCAAAAACTTTCCAAAACCGATTTTTGAGCAAAAACTGCTGCAAAAATACTAATATATATATATATATATTCATTTTTATCATTAGTTATAACCCGTAATCACCAATTTTCTTATTTATGTGGAATGATATTATTACGTGTACTATTTTGAAATCCAAAAATATTATTTAGAAAAAAAATAATTAAAAATGAAACATAACATATTGTTAATTTAAAGAGATTTTTTTCGTTACATGTCAGATAGTTTTTTTCATCAATAATCAAAAATAAATTATCTTTGTCAGATAGTTGTGTAAAGATTTTATTAGAAAGATTTGTTCAGTAATAATGAAGTATATACATTTTTAAACATATGCAAACGTCTATTATTGTTATTAGATAAAATAAAATTTGTTAATGTTATAACTATTTGATTAGAAAGACATGTTAAATGATTTCTTTGAACCTACGCTCTTTCTTTGAATAAAAATATTATAAAAATAGTCATTTTCTTAGCTACTAAAAATATTAAATTAGAAATAGTCAGTTTCATCGAAAATATTAAATTGAAAATAATATAGCAAAATTTAAAAAAACTAAATAAAAATGGCTACAACAATTTGATAAACTATTTTTTTTCAAATTTATTTGATTAATATAGACAAAATAATATTAATCTTCTTATCCTTTGATTTCCATTTATTTCATTCAATATCATAGGATTAAGTGAATTAAAACTTGTTTCTGAAAGTTATGATTCCTAGAATTTTGGCAATCAAAAATAAAAACTATAATAAAAGGAATTATTATGATTTCAACATAATCATAACATATATTTAAAATGTATAGAATAAACTAAACCAAAAGAAACAAAACCTAATGAGAATCTGGCCTTTTGCAACAGTTTTGATCACGACGTCAACTCTATATCAGGCCAATGAACCTGAATATTTCCATAGAATAAAAAACTTAATGAAACACATGTATCACATTCGTATATTGTTTATACAAATATAAAAAAATTATATACAAATAGAAAATTAAAAAAAAAAAAGTTAACAAACGTCTGAGATATGTAAAAGAACATGTATTGACAATAAGTTTAAGAGGCAGGAAGAAGATGAATTCTGAAATACTCCACTGATGCGGGGGCAAAACCTTTATGTCTTTGCAGAATCATTTTTATTTTGTTATGAAATGAAAGAAAAATGATTAGATTGGTTTATGATGATGAAGGTTAGAATTTGTTTGGATTTAATCTGTATATAGAGGAAACAAAAAAATAAAACTAATATTTAAAATATTTTTGATCCGAGTTTAAAGAGGAAACAAAAAAATAAAACTAATATTTCGAATATTCCTAATCCCAAATTTTTTTGGGAAGTTTTGATTTTTTTTAGTTAGAATTGAGATTTTTACATTCTGTATTTATATATTAAAATGTGATCAGATGATGTAGAATATTGATGATTGATTGATGAATCTGTTTTTCAAAATTTTGCCGGAAATTAGGCATGAAGTCGTAAGGAAATTATTAAACTAAAGAAAATTGTAATAGTTTCTATAATTCCGAATATATATGGATAGACTAATGTTAAAATGTTAAAATTATAGAATTTAATGACTGGAGAATCTTAATTTGATTTTTGGTTTATACGGAAATGTTAATATTAATTTTACAACTGTTTTTTCGATTTTGTGCTTTAATTTTTTTAAAATGTATTAATTACAATGGTAAATACTTATCGACTTCAAACCTACTTTACTAAAAGCGCTGTAATGTTAATATAGATTAAAGAAGGGGTAACTATCACATACTCATCAGAAATAAATCTACTCCGGCATGCTTGCAAGGGCAGTATAATAACAAGCAACAACACTCTCATATTGTCGTACAGTAGTCGAAGAGATTCTTCGGTTTGAGTATCTCAAGGAATGGAGGAAGTTTCTTTGGAAATAGTTGTATATGTAATTCTTGTGTAAAACACTTAATGACTTAAGAAACACTATAAAATCATCTAACCAAATGAAACAAAAACATTAATATATAGTTCAAATTGAATTAAAAATTGTAATTTGCAAGATTATTACAATCTTTAAGATACATACAGCAAGTATAACGTTTTGAATTAATCCTCAATTGAATACGAGGTAGCATGTGGGTGAACCACGGAAAGAATTTTTGAATCCAACCCTTGTCCGATCGAGATTGTTGCAGTCATTAATTGGCAAGAGTTTCTCAAGATATATATCGTTAAATCTTTGGCTTCTACGGAGGCATGGTAACCTGACCACTTGAAAGTTTGGAGACACGACAACAAATATTGAGGAGCACTAGTAAGTTGCTTCCAAAAAACCAGTGTACCCATGTTATTACGTGAGTGTTCTTCCTTAGATTACAAAAAAAAATGGGAGTTAGATGTAAGGGCACGATACAGTAAATTTGACCAAGATTAATAGTCTTATAGAAGAAAACTTACATTGAACTCCAAGTCACGTAGTTTAGGAGAAGCTTTGAGTAACCAGAATAGTAACTTCGACCAATATGGGTAATATATACGTAAATTCAGATGCTTCAGCTCATTAAAGACAATATCATCATCATCACCAGATACGACAGCCTATAAAAACAAACGGTTTAATATTCTAAGTGATATAATTAATGAGAATCCAAGACATGAAGATTATCAACGGATTTAAATTACCTCTTTACTGCTGCCTAATATGCACAATGAAAGACGTTTGGCAGATTTGACAGGTTCAAGAAGCTTCTTAGTATCTAGATTTTCTGGCGAAAGACGAGCAGTGATATCTGCCTCCTCCAGCTTAGGCATACTCACAATCAAAGATGATGAAATCATACTTGGATATACTTTGAAATACTTCAAAGATGTTGTAAAACACTTAGTGGACTCTACTCAACCGGCCCACTGTTGTCCTTATAGTCATGGTCCATTGTATTTAGGTCCATCGGCCATGTCCTAAAGCCCGCGGCCTTGTATTAGCCCTAGGTCGGTTTTGTGTAATCCCTTGTGGAAACCTATATATATGTAACCTCTTGAGACTTCATTGATTAATAAGAACAAGAGATTTCCCTAAACTCTCTGCTTTTACAACACGTTATCAGCACGATAGACTCAAACCCTAAAAACCCTAAAGCAGCCGCCGATCTCTCTACCCTAAAAACCCTAGAGCAGCCGCCGATCTCTTGCTTCCCTAAAACACAAAACCAACATTTGTTCTTCATCACTTTCGAGATCCTCTCTTGATCTCGAAACCCTTTTCTGTCGATACACGAGCATCCTTAGCTCGTGATCGAGATCTTCTCAAAACCCTATCGAGGTTTTTCAGTTACTTGTTTCGGGGGTGAGTTCGCATCCAACGTTCGCATCGATCGTCCGCATCCATCGGATCCATCGTTCGCATTCATCGGATCCATCGTTCGCATCCATCGGATCCATCGATCGCATTCATCGGATCCATCGTTCGCATCCATCGGATCCATCGTTCGCATTCATCGGATCCATCGTTCGCATTCATCGGATCCATCGTTCGCATCCATCGGATCCATCGTTCGCATTCATCGGATCCATCGTTCGCATCCAACGGATCCATCGTTCGCATCCATCAGATCCATTGCATCGGATCCATCGTTCGCATCCGTCGTTCGGATCCATCGTTCGCGTCCAACGTTCATCCTTCGCGTCCAACGTTCGCGTCCAACGTTCATCGTTCGCGTCCAACGTTCGCGTCCAACGTTCGCGGTCCGAAGAAGCTGTTCGCGGGAAGCAGTTCGCGGGAAAAGAGGAATACCGAGGTCTTTAGCTCCCGGTCCAAACCAGTCAGAACCCAGTGGTTTTAAGGTAGTACAATATCGAACCCTCTCAAAACCCTATAACCGAATTTAACCTAAAACTATCGGACCCTAAAACATACAAGTACACAATCTAACAAAGTTTAAATTCCCTAAATCCTAAGACTTAAAATCGGATTGTTAGGTTGTTAGATTGTTTGATAGGTGCACCAACTTTTATCAAGTTTAAAATCGGTTTGATTGCTTGATTGCTTGATTGTTTGTGTTGCATAAAGAACCTAGAATTAAATTGTTAGAATCATAGAGTTTTTAATCTATCTGTTCTATAAGATTTAAAACTCGGACTATTCATATAGAAATCAAATTCGCATAGGATTGTTTAATCAGCTGCATGAACTAGTTTGTGTTCTAGGATTTCTTGCATGCATAAGAATTAAACCACGAAAATATACATAAGGCATGGCATGTTTGGTCTTAAATACCACATAGGCTAAGGCAAGGGTAACGGTCCAAAAACTATGACCTGAAAATTTGTTGCATTTTTGAATAAGCATGCTTTTCGGTTGTCTTTATCTGCATGATGGCAAACCTCAAGAGCCTTGACTACCCAGTCCTGCAAGCTTCAGGAAAGAACTACTTGCAATGGGCAAATGACACCGAGATCAACCTTGAATCAAACGGCTTGGACGATTGCATCAACGATGCAGTTGAGAGCACTAACAAGAAAAAGAGTATGCTCCACACCTACATCATCACATTGCCGAACTCTCAAGAGCCAGTACCTCCTTTTATAAGAGACCCTCTAGTCCTTTGGACACAGCTTAAAAGCCGTTATGGGCACCAAAAGACGGTGCTCCTTCCAAAGGCAGAGTTCGACTGGAAACACCTAAGGATCCAGGATTACAAATCCGTGGAAGAGTATAACTCTGAGCTTTTTAGGATTGTCTCAATCCTTAGGTTGTGTGGGAGAGAGGTGACTGAGCAGGCTGATAGAGAAGACACATCTACCTTCAGCCTCTATAACAGAGTTCTTCAGCAACAATATCGTAATGAAAGGTTTGCTGACTATGGGGAACTCATTGAAGCATTGCTGCTCGCTGAGCAGAATGATGAGCTGCTGATGATGAACAATGCTATGAGACCTCCTGGTACAGCCCCATTACCGGAGGCTAATAAGGTTGAGTTGGGAAAGAAAGCTGCAATAGGGCCTAAAGAGCCCAAGGAACCTACTGAGACCCACTACGTCCACAGAGAAAGACACTACGGCCAAGCTAGTCGCGGTCGTGGTGGCAGAGGACGGGGTGGTCGAGGAGGTCAGGCTGGCCGAGGAGGCCGCGGACGTGGTGGTTTAGGCCGTGGGTCTTTTAAACCACACACCAAGGCCAAATCGACCTGCCACCGATGTGGTATGACAAACCACTGGTACAAGAACTGCAGAACTCCCAAACATCTCGTTGAGGCATACCAAGAAGTTCTAAAGAGGAAGAATCCAGAAGCTAACCTTGTGCACCTCGATGATGAAGGAGACTTCGATCATGAGAAGGATGACTTACTAGATTTTGAGACTTCCGATTGCCTTAGGAATGGTGTTTGAATTTCGTTTTTATTTTGGTTTAAATTCTATGCTTTTATGATTTAATTTCATGTATTGGATATTTTCTTTGATTTAAATGCAATGGATTTTATTTTATAAAATTTGTCTTGTTAAAACACAAAATTATTGTCCTCTTTATAGAAATGGCCGAGGACATGAGTGAACTAGTGGTGGACAGTGGATCCAGCCACACTATACTAAGAGACAAAAGATATTTTATCAATCTTATAATGAAAAGTGCAAATGTTAGTACAATTGCGGGTACAGTCTCTTTGATAGAAGGCTACGGCCAGGCTCACATTTTGTTGCCTAAGGGTACACATATTGAAATAAGTGATGCCTTATACTCACCCAGCTCTAAGAGAAACTTATTGAGCTTTAAAGATATAAGAATAAATGGTTTTCATGTTGAAACCAAGGGTGAAGGAGTTAAAGAGTTCCTATACATTACAGAAATTATAAAAGGACAAAAGAAGGTCCTAGAGACTATACCTGCACTAGCCACTGGTTTATACCATGCTAGGATCAATATGATAGAAGCTAATTTAGCAAAGCACAAAATGTTCAATGAACAATTCACTCTATGGCATGACCGGCTTGGCCACCCGGGTTCGAACATGATGCGTAAATTGATAAAGAGTTCGAATGGGCACAATCTTACAGAAAGAAAAGTTTTCCCTAAAAATCTCACTTGTGTTGCATGTGCACAAGGGAAACTTATCATAAGACCCTCACCAGTAAAAGTCACAAAAGAGACTTTAAATTTTCTGGAAAGGATACAAGGTGACATATGTGGACCAATACATCCACCATGTGGGACGTTTAGATACTTCATGGTGATGATAGATGCATCGACCAGATGGTCTCACGTATGCTTGTTGTCCACAAGAAACCTAGCATTTGCTAGGCTCTTAGCTCAAATCATTAGATTAAGAGCACATTTTCCAGACTTTCCACTTAAGACTATACGTCTAGATAATGCTGGTGAGTTTACATCCCAAGCGTTTAATGATTACTGTATGTCCATGGGGGTGAGTGTGGAACATCCTGTGGCACATGTCCATACACAAAACGGATTAGCTGAATCCTTCATTTAAACGTATACAAATGATAGCTCGACCATTGTTAATGCGATCGAAGCTTCCCGTGTCAGCTTTGGGACACGCAGTCTTACATGCAGCAGAGCTCATACACATCAGGCCATCTAGTGAACACAAATATTCACCATCCCAATTATTAACGGGTCAAGAGCCAGACTTGTCCCATCTCAAAACATTTGGTTGTGCCGTTTATACACATGTTGCTCCACCACAGAGAACTAAGATGGGACCTCAAAGGAGGATGGGAATATATGTTGGATATGAGTCTCCCACCATTATAAAGTATCTTGAGCCATTGACAGGAGATTTATTTAAGGCCAGATACGCGGACTGTCAATTCGTTGAGTCCGAATTCACATTAGGTGGTGAGACCAGCAAGCTGGTCAAGGAATTAACATGGAATCAAACATCCTTAAATTGGCAAGATCCTCGAACTCTAGCTTGTGATGCAGAGGTTCAAAAGATAATTCATTTACAGCAGCTAGCTAATCAATTGCCAGATTCCTTTGCTGACCCAAAGAGAGTAACAAAATCGTACATACCAGCTTGCAATGCACCAGTACATATTGATGTTCAGAAGGAACACAATAACCAAGTTGCTACAGAGTCTAAGCCACGTTTGAAACGAGGTAGACCATTAGGTTCCAAAGATAAGAACCCTCGGAAAAGAAAAGGTGCAAAACAGACCGAGGTTCAGGGAATTACAGAACAAACAGACATTACCACGGAAACCCCAAATGTACCAGGTGACGTTCAGGACGTTGAACCTCAAGAACCTGAAGGAATTGATAACAATGAGATATCAATCAATTATATAATGTCTGGAAAGCAATGGAACCGAAAAAATGTTGACATTGATGATATATTTGCATACAAGGTAGCACTTGAGATAAATGAGGATCTAGAACCCACGTCTATATTAGAGTGCACTCAAAGTAAAGATTGGCTCAAATGGAAAGAAGCCATTGATGTGGAGTTAAAATCTTTAAAGAAGAGAAGTGTGTTTGGTCCAATCTTAAGGACAACACCTGAAATTAAACCAGTTGGACACAAGTGGGTCTTTGTAAGAAAGAGAAATGAAAAGAATGAAATTGTGAGATATAAAGCACGGCTTGTAGCACAAGGATTCTCTCAAAGACCTGGAATAGATTATGAGGAGACATACTCCCCTGTGATGGATGCAACGACTTTTAGATATCTAATAAGTGTGGCTGTAAGAGAAAAACTGGATTTGCGGTTAATGGATGTTGTAACTGCATATTTATATGGTCCACTGGATAATGAAATTTATATGAGATTACCAGAGGGTATAGAACACAAGAAGAGTGGTTCTCGAGACCAATACTGCATAAGGCTAGACAAATCGCTTTATGGACTGAAACAGAGTGGTCGAATGTGGTATAACCGATTGAGTGACTATTTAGCTAAGGAAGGCTATAAGAATGACCCGATCAGTCCATGTATATTCATAAAGAAGTTTGCAAACAAAGGATTTGTGATAATAGCAGTCTATGTGGATGATTTAAACATCCTTGGAACCTCTGGGGAAATCGCCCAAACTGTAGAATATCCCAAGAAAGAATTTGAGATAAAAGACCTAGGCAAGACAAGATTCTGTTTGGGGTTACAGCTTGAGTACACAAATAATGGAATCCTTGTGCATCAAAAGGCATATACAGAAAAGGTACTCAAGAGGTTTAATATGGAGCAAGCTCACCCATTGACTAGCCCAATGGTTGTGAGAAGTACAGAAGTGGATAAAGATCCATTTGCTCCTAAGAAGGACAATGAAGAAATTCTTGGTCCTGAAGTGCCTTACCTCAGTGCTATAGGAGCGTTAATGTTCTTGGCTAGTCACACTAGGCCAGATATATGTTTTGCCGTGAACCTCCTAGCAAGATATAGTTCTTGTCCGACCAAAAGGCACTGGAATGGTATTAAGCATGTTCTGCGTTACCTGCAAGGAACGACAGACTTTGGTCTTTACTATACTAACTATAACAAAGATGGTTTAGTTGGTTTTGCTGATGCAGGTTATCTATCCGACCCACACAATGGTAAGTCACAAACGGGTTATGTGTTTACACATGGTGGTACTGCGATCTCTTGGCGTTCCATGAAGCAGAACTCTTGTGGCCACATCGTCAAACCACGCAGAGATCCTAGCAATCCATGAAGCCAGCCATGAGTGTGTGTGGTTGCGGTCCATGACTCAACATATCCGGACGGACAGTGGCATGGACGAGGACAGATCAGCAACAATCATCTATGAAGACAACACAGCCTGCATTGCACAACTCAAGGACGGTTACATTAAGGGAGATCGGACGAAGCACATACTGCCAAAGTTCTTCTTCACACATGAACTACAAAAGGCCGGAGAAGTTCAAGTGGTACAAGTTCAGTCATGCGACAACTCAGCCGATCTCTTCACCAAAGCACTGCCGACAACAACATTCAGGAAGCTCACGCACCAGATTGGAATGCGGAGGCTTAAGAACTTAGAGTGATGTTTGGAACAGGGGGAGCAATGTGTGCTGTACTCTTTTTCCTTCACCAAGGTTTTGTCCCAATGGGTTTTCCTGGTAAGGTTTTAATGAGGCAGCATCCCCTAAGCACATCAGCGATCCCGTCCAATCCAAGGGGGAGTGTTGTAAAACACTTAGTGGACTCTACTCAACCGGCCCACTGTTGTCCCTATAGTCATGGTCCATTGTACTTAGGCCCATCGGCCATGTCCTAAAGCCCATGCGGCCTTGTATTAGCCCTAGGTCGGTTTTGTGTAATCCCTTGTGGAAACCTATATATATGTAACCTCTTGAGACTTCATTGATTAATAAGAACAAGAGATTTCCCTAAACTCTCTGCTTTTACAACAAAAGAAGGAGTATTTATCACATATTCATCCGAATAACCCTGACCAGAAAGATCTAAAGATAAACTTAACAATGATGGGATGATAACGGCGAACTTTCTCACATTGTCACCTGCATGTCGATTCACAACCAGGTCTTCCAGAACGGAGCAATTAGATAAAAGCAGTTGAAGAGATTGTTCGTCTGCGTATGTAACACGTTCAAGGTGCAAAGTTTTCAAAAGAGGGGAGGCAAAAAACATGAGGAACATCCACGAGAACGCTGTCTCATAGTTTCAATGTCACAAGTGATTTGCAAGTATACAAGCTACTCGGCAGTAATAATAATGCATCACATATTCTGTTGAAAGGGAAGTAATTAACGCTTAGCTCCTGAACATAGCGAGAAACTGCGATTTCAACCCAAGATTTGATATCTTCAGGTTGAAGTACCGTATAAGTTAAAAAACTGAGACGCAAGCTCTCTATGACCGGAGAGCAATGTAATCGCAGATTCCTGTCAACAGAACTCCGTATCCTCTGGCGATTTTGTAACAGTACTAAAGCATTGGTTCTACTGTCACTGAGCATATTTCGATTACTTACTAGTTTATTCCAAATGATTAATTCATCGTAATCAATTTTTGGCACCCGCATCCAAAGAAATTTCCACTGCTTTGACAAAACACTTGTTCTTACAGCATCTCGCGTTGGAAGAAACGATAAAATCTTCACGAGCAATTCGTCATCAGAAAATCCAATGATCTTGTCCATATCTTAAACCAACCCCCTCGTCGTAGGGATAGAGGCAGAGAATACTAAAAACAGAGCAGCGGAACAGAAGTCAAAGGAACCGGATGATATGGTACTCCTCACTCTTTCGATTTAAAAACAAAAAACAGAAAAAACTATTCTTTTTTAGGGCTTCTCTAATTTATAAGAGGCTAAAGGGAAAGAAAAAAATATATATAAGATATATAGGAGGACTACGTATATGAGGCCCTAGATAGGCCTGTGGATCTTACTTGTAAATATACTAGTAAAAAGGTCCTACATTAGTAAATTAACTAAAATTTTGTTTGGCCCTTACAAGTATAACACTGTAATTCAGGTTGAGGAAAACTCACCCCTTGACCTTGAGAAGTAGTTTAGGGAAACTTTGAGGACAACATGTTCCAAACTTTCAAAGCAAAGCTTATTCACTTTTCTTAAAGGAAGTCGGACGGTTCGCGAAGGGACATTCATCACACAATGTTGGATTTTTTTTTTATATGTTATTTTTTAAATGTTACAAGATAAATTTGTAAGGAAAAAGAAGAAGGAAAAATTGAAGTTGTTTGATGTTTTCTTACTATAGGATTCTTTTATCTAAAACCACTTACAACGTTACAACGGTAAAAAGGTGATTTCCAAAATTATTGTCAAATACATTCAACCACAACCATATGTGTTTCTGCGAGTGATTGCGGAAGATTCAATCAAACTCATATTCATTAAAGAAATTTAGTAATATAAAAGTGAGTGTAAGGAATTAAAAAAAAAAAAAAAATGTACTTTTCAAATTAATTGTGCAAAATGAGACTAGATTATGCTTTGTTTGAAGCTAATTGTTTTGGATCTAACCTAATCCAGTCCTAACCCTATTTTGTTTTGGCCGATTAGGGATATGCATCAAAGTTAAACCCAAATTGACGCACCTAAGTCTTAACTAACTGTGTGATTAACGTGAACTCGAGTGGTCTCTGAAAAAACTTTTAGCACAAAAAGAGAAAATATATCCCAAAACAGACTTCGTTCGCAACTCGCAAGAAAAACTATATACAATGCAATTTTCATTTCAAAAGCAACTTCCACATGTAGTTAAAAATATGTCATTTGTTGTCAACACTTACACAGCAATAGTAAATCAAATGAAACAAAAACTTTGTTTAATAGATCAAATCCGAAAGATGTCGTCATTTAAATAGAACGTACTACCAATTCTCATCGAATACGAGGTTGCATGTGGGTGAACCACGGGAAGAAAATTTCATAGCCGTCTCTATATCAAGCTTCTTTTGTGGATCCAGTCCTGGTCGGATCGATATTGTTGCAGTCTTTAATAAGCAAGAGTTTCTCAAGATATATGTCACCAGATCTCTCCCTTCTACGGAGACATGGTAACCGGACCATTTAAAAGTTTCTAGACTCGACAATAAATATTGAGGAATACTATTCAATATGCTCCAGCAAACCAGTGTATCCTTAATCTTCAATTTGTCAAACCCTAGGAATCGGATGATGAGTTCTATACCCAAAAAAGAACCAAAGTATTTTGTAAATTCGGAATTTGATGGGCCTAGAATTTAGTTTAACAAAATAGACCAAGGAAAACCCAAATTCATTTTTTAAATTACTATCTGGTGAAGCAAGGAATAACATTATTATAAAGGTTCAGATGGAACTTGAGCTATCTAAAGACCGAACTGATCGAATCTCTGTCTATATATAATAGCAAACCTATTTTTTTTTGTCATCTTTAATCCAACGGATGAGATTTGTTAATTATTCCATCTAACGGATGAAACTTATTAATGATCTCAACAGTTGCAAGTCTTTTTTCCTTCAAATAATCGTGTCTCTTCGTCGCACCCCCATCTTTCAAAAATCGCAACTTTTAATTTTTGTATCTCTTCGTCGTACCTCCATCTTTTAAAAATCGTACCTATTTTTTCACACCTCTATGTTTTACACCTTTTTGTTTATTATATATAAAATTTTATGGACTATAAAAACAAATTTCGAATTTTGTTTTCATTGTATTTAAAAAAAAAAAAAATCAAAGATTTGTTTTATTAGAATGTCTTTAAATTAACCTACATCGATCTCTATATCAAGGTATTTTTATGAATTTGTTAGTGTCCATTCCGAATTTTTTTTTGTTTCCTCCTCCGTTTCGTTCTCGTATATAGATTATAGATTAACGAAAAGTTTGGTTCTTCTTAAGTGCTCTGTTTGTCTTTATGTTTGTCGGTTATATAATTTACTCAAGATAGCATTTACATTTAATTTCTTCAAGTTAAAGTAGAGTAGTAGACTAACAAAAGGACGTGAGATCATCAATATCTATAGCACAAAGGGGCGTAATTTTTAAAATATTTTATGACATGATTGCAACGTTTGATTTTTGATAAAAAATTTTTTTTCCATATACAATTCTAGGAAGCTCTCTCTGAAATAATTTTTCTCTTTATCATGGGCTGAGACTCAATTTGCTAATAGATTGTAATTCTATTTCAGGTTGATTACAGCATACGTTCTCTCGCCACCGCCACTGTTGCCATTCTTACAACTGGTTTGTTAGTATTCTCATCGCTGGGCTTACAAAGGCTAATATTTTAATTAATAGCTTAAAAAGCATCGATCTTCACTCTAGACTCCTTTGAGCTTGCATCACAACACGTTGGTTAGTATTTTTCCTGAATTTAAAACTGACATATCTCTCGTGATCATTGTTAAGTCTGCTATTTTGGAGAGAATGTAATACGTGTGTTCATATAGTTTTTTTTTGTAATGTTCTCTTGCACGACAGTACCATCCAGAAAAGCAAAAATATCAATAACGTCATCTTCTTCTTCCGGAGTACGACTCAACCCGTGGTAACTCAACGACGGTAACCAGGAAAAACCGAAACGAGAGGCATGATGACATGCAGTAATGCTAGATATACGAATAACCCAAACTTTTTTTAACAAAGATAGTATAATTTTATATATGTTTTTATATTGTCTTATTTAACATATTTAAATTTTTGGGTGTCAAATTTAATCTAACAGATTAGATTGTTTCTATTATCTCATCTAACAATTTAGAATTATTAATGACCCCAGCAGTAGCAAGATTTTTTCATAATCTTGTTTCTTCGTCGTACCCCCATCTTTCAAAAACCACACTTATTAATTTTTACACATTTTTGTTTCACACGTCTATGTTTTACAACTCTGTATTTTACACATCTTTGTTTATTATATGTAGATTTTTATTAAAATAAGTTTTGATTTTATTGTTTTCTGAGTATTATTATAATTTTAAACTTAAGAGTTAATAAATAAAATCAAAGAATTGATGTATTGGAGTATTTTTAAATTTTATATATAATAGCAAACCCACTTTTAATGGTCAATTTAAATTTAACGGATGAGATTGTTTTTATTGTCTCATCTAACGGTTTAGATTTTTTAATGATCTCAAAATTTGCAATATTTTGATCCAACAGTTGTGTTTATTCGTCGTACCCTTAGTTTCAATATTTGCACTTATTAGTTTTCGCACCTTTTTGTTTACACCTTTTTATTTTACCTATTTGTTTTCACACATCTTTATTATATATATATATATATATATATATATATATATATATATATATACAGATTTTTATGGACTTTGAAAAGAGTTTTTGTTTTCTTGAGTATTGTTTCACACCTTCAAGTTTTAAAAATTCTGAGTATTATTTTCTTTCAATTTATTAATCAACATTGGTTAACCCATCTTTGTTAAAATTTGGATTGTTTTATTTATTGATTCCATCATCTAATTTTCGTTTGGTGTGTTTTCCATTGACACTGCATCAATCATCTCTTCCAAGTATTAATCTAGGTAATTGATTGTGATTTATATTTTTTCATTGATTTGAATGTTTAGTCAATTCGGTTGGTTGCAGGCTTGCAGCTATGAGCTTTTTCTCTCTATTTATTTATTTATTTTTTGTAAATTTTGATAGAATATTGATTGAAATTTTGTTTTATGTGAATATCTTTCAAAATTGATTATCTGAGTATGATTCAGCAAGCTTTGATTCATATATCTTTAACATTATTCTCTTATTGTCACTGAATCGATTTTTATATATACAACAAAATTTTTATTTAATTAATTTGGTTGATTCATCTTAGTCATTATTTCTGATTTTATATTATACAGTTAAAGAATTACCAAAAGTTTCCATTCAGAATGTGAAATTAAAAAAAATTATTCATTTTAAGTTTTCACTTTCCCGTGCGGCAACACACAGGCCGACATCCTACTATATGTATTAGCAAATTCCTTTTAATGAAACGCCTAAGCCTTTTCTTGCATGTAGAGATCTCACTTAGCATTGATGTCATTCAACTCATTACTCATATGTTTTGGCACTCTCTTCCAAAGAAACCGCCATCGTTTCGATATCTTCATTGAACTCTCATGCTTACAAAAACTTTTGTTTGGAAGAAACAAAAATATATCTTCATCAACAACTCACCCTCATACATGATACAACCCAATGATGTTGTCCATAGCTTGATGAAAACTCAAGTTTCGTTTCCCGTAGATAGCCCTGGCGTTCGGATTTTTGGATCGGATCGGATCGGTTTTTCGGATTTTGTTTTTTTCGGATTGGGATATATAGAATCCATTTAGAATCCGACTGTTTTTCGAGTGGGATCGGTTCGGATTCGTTCGTATTTGGATCGGTTTTCAATTTTTAAAAAAATATCCGTACTGAACCGAATCGCTTATATATATATATCATTTGGAAAGTAAAATCAAAAAGTTTGAATAAACTCAGCACAAATTCTAGCTCACCTTTCTATCAGACATGTTTCTTTATAAACTCACCACAAATTGAGAAATCAATGTGTAACGCGGAAGTGGACTAGAAAACAAAACTAGTTCTCCGTGTACCTGTTAGAAATCGATGCTAAATTGCTAATTGTACACTTACATTTATTTAGCAGATCGATAAAGAGAAGATGGTTTTGTCCTTTGAAGCAGGTCTGAAGCTTTTATGTAGATGATAAAGCTTTGTGTTTCAAAACTGATTTTGTGAGTATTTATGTACACAATGTGATTACAGAGTTTCGGGTGATTAGATCGGTCCACTTTAGTAATGTCCTCGACAACTTTGAGTTCCTCGAGAAGGGAAGTTTTGTCATTTAATATACTGTAAGCTCTTCTATATTTAAGGATAAACCAAATGCAGATGAAGTTCTTAACTTCTAACTCTAAGATCAATAGAGACAACAACCCAAAAGATGTTTTACTAAACATGTACTATCAGAATTTAAAGGACAAATTAAGTTCATTTCATCTTCCCTTTTTTTCAGTCGAACAAGAGCTCGCATGTACTGGAACCACGCGGCGAGGATGACAACTCCTTGAGCATCTCATGTTTCTCAAGCAGAGTACTGGTGGGCTTTGGAGAGATAATAGCTGTCTTCAATCGAATAGCATGTTTTAAGATAAATGTAGCTACTTCTTTCTGCTTTTGTGATCCTTCATATAGTTCCCACTTGAAGGTCTCGAGATGAAATAACAAACACTTGGGTAGAGAAACAGGTTGCTTCCAACAAGCCCGGGGAGTAGGGGCACGTCGAATATGTTTCTGAGATCAAGATTGGGTAAAAAGCTATAAAAATCTAACGCTGTGTGCAAACAAAACTGAAACTGAACAAGAAACTTAAGGTTTGAGTTAACATACCTGGCGGAGTTTAAGAACTCGTAGTTTAGGTGAATCTTCAATCAGTCTGGTAAGTAAATCCCACCATCGTGGCGCACATGTGCATAGCTCTAGATGAACAAGCTGAGAGAAGATAGTACCAGCGGGATAAGCAGCCTGCATTTAAGAACATAAATATCAAATCACAAGAAACCGACTTCTTCTGTATAGGTAACAGAAAAGAGTAATTACATCAGATGTGATCAAACAGAGTGCAAGACGTTTGACTGAGGTGAGAGATCCCAGAAGTTTCTCAGTATTTTTATAAATAACATCGACGTTCGCCTCTACAACATCAGGCATGTTCTCAATGTAACAAAAGCCACCCCAGTAGTCTTCAATATCCAGTCGCTTCAATTTAGGGGCATCAATCAAGAACCCATCATCATCTCCTTCAAAAGCTTGTGACGATTTATGCAAAGATAGAGTTTTTAAACAGGGAGCAGTAACAGTAACAACTTGAACATTGTCACCAGGACATCTCTGCACAACCAAATCTTCAAGAAAAGAACAGCTGGATATAATCCGAGGAAGTGACTGATCATCTAAGTACTTCACATCAAGAAGGTGCAAAGTCTTGACTGATTTGAAGCAAACATAACACGAAGCATCAACAAGGCTTACGTTTTGAAGCTTCAGGACAGCAAGCGTAGTACAAGTAAATAAACACTTGGGCAACCTAATAGGGTCTTCACCAGAACAATAACTGATACTCAGCTCACGAACGCAACGTTCTACCGCAATCCTAACCCATACAGCTACATCTTTCTCCGCGGTAAAACATACTGAACCAATCTTGATATTCAAACTCTCCAAAACCGGAGCCTTGTGTAGCAGCAAAGACCTATCAACAAACTGTGTGAACCTTGGACATATATTATCATAATGCCTGAGATCATAGTTGAGCCTAGGGACTAACGTCCAAAGAAACCTCCATCGTTTAGATAAAAGACTCGTCACCAAAACATCTTTCGTTGGAAGCCATGATAATATCTGTAAAAGGAAATCATCTGGCAACTGACTTAACCTATCCCTAGAACCAACCATTTACCACAATTTTGCTCTGATTCCTGCACAATTAAATGAGGATACAACCATATAAGCAAAAATTGGAACCGCAGGAAGATGGAAACGCACGAAATCAACCCTATGATGCAGTCTAGACAAGTTCAGCGTTAGGACTTGACTAAGAATCACAACGAAACTGGTTCTTTCGCATTTGGGTTCAAAATTCAATTCACAAAACCAGAGTTCTTGAAAACAGAGATTGATTAAAAATCCATGAAAAGAAACAGCGAGTAAATTAGTAGAAGCTTACGATCTTGTAGCCAAATCGTTGTTTCCGTGACGAATTTGTGTTAAGGGTTTCGCTATCTCTCTCTCTCTCTATCTGAGGGTTGTGCGAAAAGAAGTGAAGAGGCGCATTGAAGGAAGCGAATTCGGTTCATTTACATTGTGTTCGCTCGGTTCAACTTAAGGCCGGTTTAATTTTGGAACGATTTTTTATCAAACCAAAAAATAATCGGAAACAAAATTAACAGATTTTGTTGAAGTTTATTGTGAGAGAGGGGTATTGGTTTACGATTTAAAGGTAACTAGATTTTAATTCGTGGTATATTATGGGATAACTTTTAAAATATAACATTTTAATTTTTACTTATTTTGTATATTTAGTTTGTTTTGTTTAGTTAAATAATAATTTTGTTTGGATTGTCATAGCGGAAATAAATACATAAATATATAACTATAAACTATTGTCTGATTAAGTCACAATTTTACCAATGATTTAATTGTTTTACAAAATTTTAGTTAAATTACCATGATTTAATTTGTCTAATATTCTAACATTAGTGGTATTGACCAAATAATTAAATGAAGCTTTAATCCGTGTTTCAAAACTGAATTAATAATATTTTATATTTATATTAATGTTAATTCAAACCGTCATGTTAATAACATATCCTGCCATATAACAACAAACCATCATATTAGTGGTTTAACCCGTATTTCAAAACCGTCATATTAGTGGTTTTGGTTGTGGGTGTTGGAACAATACTTGGGTTCACCCCTAGGAGTGAACCTCTCCATTCACCCTCTTATAAATAAAAAAATAAAATATGTATACATTGTTATAAAATTAAAAACTTAAACCGCTCTTTAATAAACCCAAACCGACATATATTAAATCTAAACCCTAACTATCTTATTTGTGAACCCAAACCGACATATAATTTTGTTCTAATTGTGAAATCTAAACCCTAACCATCTCATTTGTGAACCCAAACCGACATATAATTTCGTTCTAATTGTGAAATCTAAACTCTTACATCTCATTTGTGAACCCAAACCGACATAATTTCGTGTTAATTGTAAATCTAAACCCTAACCATCTCATTTGTGAACCCAAACCGACATATAATTTCGTTCTAATTTTGAAAATCTAAACCAAGCCAATATTTATCTTTCCTTAATTAAAAGTATACATAATTTGTTTCCTTAATTTGGTTTGCTTTTTAATTTAGTTTTGATTTATTTTTTAAATGAAATATTAGATGGAAGATTTTGATTGGATGAGAGAAGCGGAGATGAATGGAGATGTTCACCCCTAAGAGTGAACCTAAGTATTTTTCTGAGTGTTGTGTTTTGTTTGTGAAGTTGATATTTATTCATGGAAAATGTTTGATGAGCAAGGAGTTTACGATGTGTAGCAATAAAAAAGAGATTTTAGTGTTTTATTATTTGAGTTGATAACATAATAATACAGTTTTTTAACGCGATATATATACTATATTAAACATACTCGATTATTGAGTTTCTAAATTTGGGTTTCGTTTTTATAAACTTTATCAACATTATAATAATTATTGGGATTTAATCATTTGTTACTCAAATTCAGTTTTGTCATTTAATATGTGGATTTTAGTGATTACTCAAATTCATCTTTAATCACTTAATATGTGGAGTTTAGTGGCATTACCTTCTCTCGGCTTGAACGGTTTAAGCTGCTTACAAGTTCCAAAGGCTGGTCGAGTCTACTTCTACTAGTTCTCAATATCTCTCATAAGCTACGGTTCTCCATATCCATTCCGTAAGTAACTCTCCACATACGAATTTTTCTTTTTGTTTTCTTTTTTCTTTCTAACTAGATGTACGTGGATCCAGGAAGATAAAAATCACCCATTGTCGTGGAAGACACCGAGTTCTATCCCAGAATGCTTGTCATCCCAGCTCGAGGTCTTTCATTGGAAACAATATAATGGAAGAAGAGACGAGAAACAACTCCTGAGATACATTTTTACGAACTCAAAGTGTTTAAAGAAAGCCAAACTTAACTTGAGATTCAATTTCCGAAAGTTACCGGTAACGGAAAGCGAGGTGGTGACAAGAAAGATGGTGGAGTTAAAATCTATGTCTAGAGCTTCAATTATGTCCAAGCTTGTTGTGTTTGGAAGAAAAAAAAAACGTCTCTGGTAGTTTGTGATCTTCTCCACTCAAATAGAAACTATAGAATGGATACACTTATTTCGACTACTCTTTTTTCTTTTCTTTTATTTTCATATTTTTAGTCATTTTGTTATTTGAGTTCCAATAATCCTTTGTATAACTCAATGAAGTTCCACAAAAAAAATATCAATAAAAGCAAGAATGCAAGAATTTGTTATTTAGGAATGTGTTGTTTGTCGCACACACACATGCAGTCTTAAACATCTTATCTTTGTTCCTGTCTTCACACAATAATTCTCTACCATGTCTCCTGAGAAAATCCAATGAGCTTGAGATAAGGAAGAAGCCTGCTTTGTTTGTTGATCGCTTGGTGCGCAAGCTAGAGCTTGAGATGAGGAAGAACTCGTGAGATACATCCTTGCAAACTCAAAGTTTTAAATCAAAGCGAAAATCACATTGAAATCAACCTTTAATGATGAAGAGAAAGATGTGATAGTAAAGAAGTTAATATCGATGTTATATCTCAACTTGTCTTTGAATAAAAAACAAAATCGCCTCTTTGTTAGTACAACCCAAAAACATGTTGCCTCTTGAGACACCTTCATGGATAATTTCAGTGAAACACAAGTTTACATGCCTTTTAATATATGGGCACGGATCCTGTATACTTCTTGAACATAAGATGTTAATATCTATGTCGTACGGAGATTTTGGCCATTTGAAACTTTCCCTGTTGGCTATGATCGATGTCTCACCATGCCAAAGAAACAAGTGGTAATGTTTTAATTTAAGGGACTCTTAATTTAATGTACAGTTACCACTTGTTTCTTTGGCATGGTGCCTATGTTACTATCTCAACTTCAAAATCTCGAGATAAAATGATAAACATACTAAATAAATTAGTAATGTGCTAAATAAACATACTAAATAAGTCTTTGTAATGTCCTAAATAAACATACTAAATAAGTATTTGTAATGTCCTGTTTAAGACTATTATTAAGGTGATAGTGCTGAGGTTGAAGAAAGTCATTCCTATGTTGATTGGACCAGAGCAAGCGAGTTTTATTCCGGGGAGACTAAGTATTGATAATGTAGTGATTGTTCAGGAGGCTGTTCATTCAATGCGTAGAAAGAAAGGGTGAAAGGGGTGGATGTTACTTAAGTTGGATCTGGAGAAAGCTTATGACCGCATTCGATGGGATTTCCTTGAGGATACGCTTATAGCAGCAGGATTACCGGATGTTTGGATAGGATGGATCATGGAGTGTGTAAGAGGTCCATCAATGAACCTTTTATGGAATGGGGAATGAACTGAAGCTTTTAAACCTGCACGTGGACTACGATAGGGCGATCCTCTATCGCCATACTTGTTTGTTATGTGCTTAGAGTGGCTATGCCATCAAATTGTGCGGTCTGTTGGGATGAAGGAATAGAAACCGATTAGCTTATCAAGGGGTGGTCCGAAGCTCTCACACATATGCTTTGCGGACGACTTGATTCTGTTTGCAGAGGTTTCTGTGGCACAAATAAGGATCATTCGTAAAGTATTGGAGACTTTTTGTGTGGCTTCAGGACAGAAAGTGAGTCTTGCGAAGTCCAAGATTTTCTTTTCAAAGAATGTCAGTCGAGATATGGCGCAGTTTATCAGTGATGAGAGTGGTATCAGCTCAACTAGTGATTTGTGTAAGTACCTAGGGATGCCTATCCTTCACAAGAGGATTAATCAACACACGTTTGGTGAGGTGTTGGAAAGAGTCTCTTCACGTCTGGCTGGTTGGAAGGGGCGGACGTTGAGCATGGCAGGAAGGATCGCTTTATCCAAGGCGGTCCTATCCTCCATCTCCATTCACTCGGTGAGCACTATTTGCCTGCCTAAGTCTACTTTGGCTAAACTGGATAGATTCACAAGATCCTTTATATGGGGCAGTACTGCTGAGAAGAAGAAGCAGCATTTAATGGCATGGGATAAACTCTATTTGCCAAAAGGAGAGGGTGGCCTTGGTGTTCGCTATGCAACAGCTACGAACAAAGCTTTATTGGCTAAGGTGGGATGGCGACTGATTCATGATTGTACAAGTCTCTGGGCACGTGTTGTGCAGAGCAAATATAAAGTTGGTGTCATTCAGGATAGGTCCTAGACGGTAGTGAAAAGTAATAGGTCTTCTACATGGAGAAGTGTTGGGCTCGGTTTGAGGGAGGTTGTGATCCCAGGGCTGCGTTGGATCCTTGGTGATGGTAGGTCAATCAGCTTTTGGAAGGAAAAATGGCTTGATAATGATGTAAGTTTGGAGATCATCTCAGGTGAAGTCCCGGTGAACCTTATTGATCTTCGTGTGTGTGATGTCTGGGTGAACGGGTCTGGTAGGGACTTTTCACGAATTGGTCCGTTTGTTTCTGAGTTCACTAGGATGCAACTTGCGGCTGTGGTGGTGGATAATGTGACCGGAGCACCGGATAGGTTGTCGTGGGGGGGGGGTGAGCTCTGATGGCAGGTTTACTGTTAAGTCGGCTTACTCCTTTCTAACTAAGGATAGGTCACCAAAACCGAACATGGAGGTGCTGTTTGGAAAGGTGTGGAGGTCATTGGTACCAGAAAGGGTGCGAGTGTTTTTCGGGTTAGTGGTGAACCAGGCTATTATGACTAATATTGAGCGTCTAAGGCGTTATTTATGCGACTTGGGTATCTGCCAGGTCTGTAAGGCTGGAGATGAAACAATAATTCATGTTTTGCGTGATTTTCAAGCGATGTCAGACCTTTGGGACCGCATTGTTGATCTGGTGAAGAGAGGGAGGTTTTTTGGTCAGTCCTTACTTGAGTTGTTTTCGGGGAATCTGGGGGATGTGTCAATGCGATTTGGTGTGCCTTGGACTACTCTGTTTGGAATGGCTGTATGGTGGGGTTGGAAGTGGAGATGTGGAAATGTGTTTGGTACGGCTGGCAAATGCAGAGACAGGGTCTGTTTTGTGAAGGCTGTTGCAAAGGTTGTTTATCAAGCGCATTCTTCTTGCTCGGGTTCTCGGCCAGGAGGGACACGGGTGGAGAAACAGATTTTGTGGGTTCTGCCACAGGGGAACTGGTTCACACTTAATACAGATGGAGCTTCTCGTGGCAACCCAGGGATGGCATCAGCAGGGGGTGTCATTCGGGATAGTGAAGGTATGTGGGTTCAGGGTTTTTCATTCCATATAGGCTACTGTTCTGCTCCTCTTGCGGAATTGTGGGGGGGTCTACTATGGTCTGTTTATGGCATGGGAGAGACGCATTTCTCACTTGGCTGTGGAGATTGATTCGGAGATGGTGGTTGGTTTTCTAACAACGGGGATATATGATACTCATCCCTTGTCGTCCCTAGTACGGTTGTGTTATGGCTTTGTTTCTAAGGACTGGACAGTGTGGGTTACTCATGTGTATAGGGAAACTAATCGTCTCGCAGATGGATTTGAAGCAAACATTAATTGTTATCTCTATATAAAAGAAGACTTTCAATAACGTTTCACGCCTCTTTCCGTGGCTTTGTCAAGGTACGAGTAGTCTTCCTCCAGATACATAGATTTTATTTGCTCTTCTTTTTATTTTTCCCTGACATATCATGCTATATCTTTGTATATTTCTGTACCAAAAAGGCTGTTGATCGTTCAGCCTCTGATATCATTGGAAAATTTTCAATGGAACAGATCCTTGCACCCTCGCATCACCAATTTATAGGGTTGATTAGTTTGGCAACATAATTTATAGGGTTTTCCATATTTTTTTTTTTTAGGGTTTTGAATCTGAATGATGATATGTATGTAAACGATTGATTAAAGATATAAAGTCACCCTTTTTGCTATCTTTTAAACGTATGTTTACAACAGTGGTACAGCTTCCGCTGAAACCAACGTCGTATGTTACAATGATATGTGTGTTTCTTATTTGGCATGCATGTAGGAGATAGAAGCAATGGCAGGTAGCAGAAAAAGGAAACTGAACAGAGAGGATTTTCTCAGTGACATTGTTACAGCGTTTAATGAAAGAATACACACTGATGTTATTGTTAAACCTGGTGGTGGTGGGCCTGGAATTCCCGCTCACAAAGCTATTTTGGTAAGATATATCTAAACTTGAATAATCGGTCTATATATGGATGGATGTTTTATGTCGCAATTGGCTTTGATAGATTGCAGTTGTTAAAGAACCTATAAACTTGTTATTGCTCCTAGTGATCTATTGCGAACGACCATAAGAAAAATCATATATTGTAATTAATCTATGGACTTTTGACTAACTTTTGTTGTTTAATTTGTCCCACAGGCAGTGAGGTCGAAAGTGTTTAGCTACATGTTGGACTCGGATGAATTCAAAACTGAAATAGAGGGATCAATCACTATTCCTGACTTGAGTTATGAAGAACTCAAGACTCTACTCGACTTCTTTTACTACGGTCACCTGAGTATCACCACCAAACACACTCGAGCTCTCTATCTTGCTGCCGACAAGTATGACATAGAATATCTCCAAGATCGTTGCAGAGAGCAATTATCCCATTCTTTGACTGTGAGCAATGTTCTCGACATCCTTATGCTGTCTAGTATCCCTTCAGACAAAATTTTGATGACATCTGCGATAGATTTTATTGTAATTCACATGGCAGAGATCGTCAATTCCAGTAGATACAAAGCATTTGTTCGGGGGAACCCTGATCTAAGTTTGGAAATTACAAAGGCCTATATTACTTATAAGGGTAAGGGGGTACTGAGTCATAACAGATCTCAGGCCACAAGGTTAGAATATGTACACATTGATTTAGCTCGTAAAGCATCATAAGTTTGATTATTCTCTAGATGTGTTCGACTATTGTTGATCGCTATGATTTCAACACTATGTTAGATGTTTTTATATTTTATATATTTTTTTTAACTAGACACTAAACCTTGCAATAATGTGAGCATTTACTGTCAATGACTTTTCTACCCAACTTGTTTTCACAATTGTTGACCGACAAAATATTCTAAGAGGGGGTAATCAACTATATTTTAGTTGTCAATTTCTGGAATTGGTATTTTGTATTTTATCAATTTCTCAAATAAAAAACGACACTAATCTCTTATATCCTATTTCATCAAAACAATTTCTCAAAAATCTCTCAATGGTAAAAAGACAATATTATCTTTAATGAAGGTTGTTAAAGGTTAAATATAATTAAATCAGTAAGTGTTCAACGAAATAGCTCAGTGGTTGCAAGCTCATGCGCACGAGCGCGCGCCCAGGGTTCGAATCCTACTATGCGGGGTACTACTGGTACAACGAGTACAACACGGGTACAACTACGGTGCAACGGGTACAACTAAGGTGCAATGCGTACAACTAGGATGTTCGATTTTATTTAAAAATTGGTAGAGGGGTAGTTTCGTCATTTCATTAAAGAAGAGGGTATGTAGAATAAGTTGAGGTAATGCAGAAAAGAATTTCTGATATAGGGGCAAAACAGAATTAAATCCAATAAAAAATTAACTAAAAAATGTGTGAGTATGAATCTTCTGAGCAAATGAGGGAAGAGGGGATGTTTTATTGCAGTCTGTGTGAAGTTGAGGTGCGGGGAATACATCTAGACACATGCTTGTCTTGTGATTAGCTCTACATTTTCCTTTCTTCACAATTCAATATCAAAATAGTTTTACATGTTTGTCCAAAAAAAAAAAAATAGTTTAACTTATTTCTCTGGACTAATTATTATATTCCTTTTGTAGGTCTTCAAATACAGCAAGCATTGCAGGGCTTGTGACAATATGTTAAAATCACCCAAAATTTAACAATTGAATCTCACAGAATCCATTTCGAGGGGGGTATTCAAATGAGGAATTTGGAAGATTTTGGGTTTCTATTAAAATCATTTGTTATTCAACTTATGATTTTTAAATCAGTTTCCAAATCCAATGTTATTCAATTTGGAATTTCTATAAAATCATTCAAAATCATTCACGATATCTTGTTATTCAATTAATAATTTGTCAAAATCATATAGAATCACCTGTTATTCAAAATCTGACTTTTTTTTAATAGAAAATTAAAACACAGATTTTAGGAGATTTTGAATACATTTTCACATGAGAAATCCAATAGGAAAAATCACAGCTTAGGAGGTGTTATTTTGATAGATTTGTTTTTTTTTGAAAAATAAGCAGTCAAGACATGTCCCTCTGTGGCGTCATGATGGACATACGTATAAGACTTCCTTCTCGTCCCCACATACTTGGAACTTCCTGCGACAGTCACGGCTCTAGGTTTTATGGCATAGTACAGTTTGGTTTCCGGAGAGAGTCCCGCCATTCTTTCATAGTATGGCTTGCGATTAAGGATCGTTTATCCACCGGATCTCTTAACGATCAGTGAAGGTGCTTGGGGAGCACAGCAACCATGTTCTATCTGTGGAGAGAAAGATGAGTAAAGATATCACCTCTTTTTTGCTTGTCCATTCACGTTCACTATATGGTCTGATCCTGAGTACTCATCTTCTCCTTCAAAAGCTCAATCCAGATTGAACACGAACTCTTGTCTCTTTGCGCTCATCACAGTTGACGCTTTACGACAAGACGTTACTCCGTATGGCGTTTCAAAAACTATCTACAAGTTGTGGCGTGAGAGTAATGGTCGGACACACAATCAAAGCTTCTCTTAAAGCTCGTTCTACGTTTGAATCTGTCTCAGGGAGAGAAACACGAGCCTGAACAGTGAACACTTTAAATTACTCTTGACTCTCCAAGATGCTCTAGTGTTTATAATTTGAAGTTATTACAGTGGTTAAGACTGCAAAAGTATGATGAATAAAAATTTGTCGTTCCAACTATAAGCATATGTTGTTCGAGATGGACCTCATTAGCAACTATGCTTTGGGTGGAAATGGTTGTACTTGTACACTAACAAAGTTAGTGGGATACAACATTGCTCTAAATTTACCATTTAGGTTGAAAAATGTGGAATAATAATACAGTCATCGTAGTCACACTAACATTTCAATTTCTAACTGCAAGAAAAAATCTATAACCCCATAAAGATTTGGTTATCTTGGAATGAATCTGCAACAAGATCAGAAGAAAAGATGGGTATCTTCATCATTCTTTTGCAACAATAGGATCTGCTTCAGATGCATAATCATGCCTGCAAACAACACATATATCAATGTCAAAACAGAGACAAAACATCAATAGTGAAGTTCGAAACAAAAGAACTTCAATGCATATCTCATGCAAATGTAAAGAGTATTAGAATATTGAGAGGAAGAAGAAGAAAACAGAGCAAGAGACCTCTTTGTCTCTTCTCTTAGATAGAAGGCATGAACGAAATTGAAACTTTTATTTATATGAAACTTGTAGGGTTTTTGTTTTACAACACACCACATTTATATATAAACCGTACGGTCGTAACCGTTCGTAACTTGTCACAACCGACAAGTTTAAACAACACATCTAATAACACCCGTGTATACACACCTCTTCACTAACTAGAGACACATTGATTCATTTAATTATAGAACATAATAAGACCAAAATCAATTACAAACTAACAAAGAGTATTGTTCTGTAGATCTTACTTTATTTTACGAGTAAGTTGGTATATGCCTGTCACCGCCATACCAAGACTAACACTAAAGAGATTCTAGTTCTTTCTGTAAACAAAAGTTACAACAAAATCATAATAAACCAGTAATCCCACTAGCCACTTAGTAGTTAGTACTAGAGCAAAGCAAACTGTAATACATATATGAATGACATGAACATGAGTTGCAGTAAACATACCGGAATGATTACAGTACTGTAACGTGACCAAATAAATCCAGTTCCTGTGATCACTAATAACAATAGATATAGAAAATAAAGAACTGTAAGAACATACGAGGCAAGCTGAGGAGATTTTTCAAGAGTATTATTAATACCAAGTTGTTGAGGGTATGAAAGTGTCTCATGGAGGTTTATGAAAATCTGCAATTCATTCTCGTCATAAAAAGTCTCTTAAAATCACCCAATATATTCCTTTAAAATCTAACCAAATCACAAACTAATTTTCCTTTTTTAAAATTGAAAAACTAACAAATCCACCAAAATATCCTAAAAACTATCAAAATCCAAAATCTCTTAAATCCCATCAATTTCTCCAAAATCTCATTTGAATACACTCATGTTCATGTCATTCCGGTAAGTCTTTGGAAGATTTATGTGAGTTTTTAGATTTGGTTGTGTTTTAGAGTTTTTATATTTTTGAATGATATATATTATATTTGATTTTAACACATTTATTTTAGGGGGAAGTCAATGCGTTGAGATCAAAAATCTCGGCCACAGATCCTTCTCCAAGATCGAAAATCAATTCGTTTCTTGGTTAGACTGATTGTTTAAGAAATTTGTGTATGGAGAAAATATTGTTTTGTAAAATTGGAAACTTAATATTAATTAAATCAATTATAAAATTAATATTTAATGTTAAAAGAAGTGGTTCCAATTTTTTTGGAAATTTATTTAGGATGGAAAATCTTGTTTTTAAAAATAGAAACTTAATATTAATTAATTAAATGAAAAACAAATTAATAATTAATGCGAATGGCAGTCTTGTAAATAGGTGGCAACTTCAGGATTTATTTGCTAAATGTACTTGAAAAATGTATATATAGATATAAGATTTTAAAATAAGGACATTTAATTTTTCCACATTCCAAAAAAAATAATCAGTTTTTATAAATAATATAAAGTTATGCACATTGAAATTTAGGAAACAGAGGAATATACGGAAACAGAGTAAGTTACGACAAAAAAGGTCAGGTCTTATAATCTACGAAATTTTTGGTGAATATATCGTAAACACCTATCAAGTTTTGGTTAAGACTTCTTTGCATATTCTTTTTTATCAGTCTTTATTGAGGATTTGCCTGACGATCTACTCGTGAAAATATTGTCATCCATTCCGACAAAAGATGTTGTGGCCACGTGTCTTTTGTCAAAAAGATGGGAGTCTCTGTGGACGAATGTGAGGAGACTGGAGTATGATCAAGAATATCACTACGATAAAAGAACTGGATTCTCAAGATTTGTTGAAAAGTGTCTGCTTTCATATCAGTCTCCGGTTCTTGAAAGCCTGAAATTTCAAATTCAAGTCAAGGTATGGTTACGGAGACTGGAGACATTGGACTGTGGATTAGAACTGCTGGAAACCGTCACATACGTGAGCTCACAATCGAATGTGGCGATGTATTGATCCAGTTACCGCTGAAATTGTTAACCTGTAAAACACTTGTGATCTTAAAACTCAATGGTTGGATCGATCTGAACATTCCTTTGACGGCCTCTCTCCCTTCCCTTAAGACTCTTCATATCGTCCTCCTTAGGAAATCAATCTATGAATCATTTTCTAGGCTTTTATCAAAATGCCCTCTTCTTGCTGACCTCATGGTTGAACAAAGACAAAGCAATGCTATGTCAAAGCTTAATATCGAGGTTCCTTCACTGCAGTGATTGTCCATTAGAACAGTGATTGATAGTGACAAAGAGTTCAGATATTTTAGTTATGATAAGGATATTCCAAAGGTTGTGATAAGTGTTCGTTCTTTGAAGTACTTATCCATTGACGATAGGGGGAATGATTTTCATGTCAATGAGAACTTGTCTCAAGTTGTGGATGCAAAGATCAAAGCTGATGAAACATCCACCAGAGCTTTTCTAAGGTGTATTATCAGCTCGGTGAAGCGTCTTTCATTATAGTCATTGAAGTCAGAGGTAATATACAATCTATCGGTTATTTAAACCATCAAAGTTTAGAGCTACACACTGATGCCGCAAATGGATGGTTGAAGTTACTTGCACGCATACTTGAAGGTTCCCTTAATCTACGTGTTCTCAAGCTCTTCAATGTAATGCAGCTAGACCCTACTTTAGACTTAGTCCTCTTTCCTTTATATGTTCTTTTAGTTTTGATGCTCAATGATCTGATTAATATAATATGTTTTCCTTTTCACTCTGGTCTTAGTAACATTCTAACTGGCGGATGCATCCCTTGGATCACTGGGGGACTTCGAGCACTGTTCCAGAATGTATTACCTCCAGTCTTGAAATACTAGAGTGGAGAGGGTAATTAGAGAGAGAAATAGATAATGAGGTTAGGACTTAGGAGTTATCTACTGAAGCATTCGCTATGTTTGATACAGAGTCTCTCTTAGACAGAAACAGAGTAATTTACTTGGTAGTTACAAAGAAGTAATAAGTAGTGTACCTCTGTATTCCAATATTTACTAATGCTTTGCGTTGGTCTTTGGATTTTCAAAAGTTTGTCTCATTCTCTTTGCTTTGGTAACTTTAGCAACTAAAAATTGCAACCATATTAGAACTACCACACTATAATTATATATTATATTCCACAACATTCCCAGTTTTCTTTTGATGTATAAAGTCAACTACCTAATGTTACGATGAATCAATTTAGAGGGGGTATTCAACTTAGATTGTAAAGGATTTTGTAGGATTTTAACATTTTAGAGGGGGTATTCAAATGAGGAATTTGGAAGATTTTGGGTTTCTATTAAAATCATCTGTTATTCAACTCATGATTTTTAAATCAGTTCCCAAATCCAATGTTATTCAATTTGGAATTTCTATAAAATCATTCAAAATCATTCACGATATCTTGTTATTCAATTAATAATTTGTCAAAATCATCTAGAATCATCTGTTATTCAAAATCTGACTTTTTTTTTAATAGAAAATTAAAACACAGATTTTAGGAGATTTTGGATACATTTTCACATGAGAAATCCAATAGGAAAAATCACAGCTTAGGTAACAAACATATTTACCATTCCATTGGATATCTTATTCAAAGAATAATAATAAAATATAAAAGATATTGCTTGCTCACAGATTTATTTTTATTTTGTATTACATATTTAAAAGTAATTTTTATTTTCACGGGTTTCATATGATGAGTTTTTGCGGATTAAAAATCTTTGAATATGTTGCCTTACCCGCCTAGCATGGCGGGTTTGGAATATAATATACTATAGATTCGTAATCATAGTTTTAAAAATTAACTTATAAAAAAAAAATATTCTTAATATTACACATACTATAACACATTCTTAATATTCCAAAAAAAAAAAATACACATAAAATATACACTAACATACTATATAGGCATATACCTCTGTTTAATTCTAGAGAACATAACAAATCTAGAATTTTATATTCTATCTAATAACAAATTTAATGTAATTAGGTTATAAACTTTATAAAACGTAAGAAGAAGAAAAAAAATTCTAAATAAATTAGACAAAAAGTTAATTAATTGAAAAATTAAAAATTAAATAAATTAAAAATTATTATTTAAAATACAATAATTTATAACTTAGTCCCGCGGTGTACCGCGAGTGAAATCCTAGTTTGTTTAGTAATATGTTAAGTCTGTAATGACATAATAATGCAGAAGATATGATTATAAACTCATATATTTTACTCTCTCTATCCCTGATAAATTGATGTTTAGACACTATCACACATATTAAGAAAAATTTTGATTTTTAGTTATAAATTAATTTCTAATTATTTTTGGGTAGAAAGAAAAAATATAAATCAATTAGATAGATGTCATGTGTGAAAAAGCATAAAATAGAAAAAGTAGTTTAATTTTTTAATACACAAAATCAATCTATTAGGGACAAAATAAAATCCTAGAACAAAAAAAAAAAAAAAAAAAAAAAAAAAAAAAATTTGTACAATGCTGTCATAAAAAAATAAATAAATGGGATTTGACAAAACGAAATACGAACGGCGATAGAAATGGCGATTAGGGTTGGGTTTTGAATGGTTCTCGACGGCGGTTCACGAGATTTGTCTTGGGGGTTTCGAAGTGGGTTTTTGGATCGGATCGATGGAAATTTGCGATCTCTATTGCCGTTAATGGTGGTGAATCAAGTTCCGGTAATAGGGGATTGGGGAGAGAGAGATCTCCTTCTCCGGAATTTGCGATTGGGCTTGAGGCAGATTAATGGCTTGAGTGGATTACGATGAATGTGGATTTGGCTCTGATTTCTTGGGGATTTGATTGGGATTTAAAAGGGCGGTTCGGATGGATTTTTGGAAAGAGAGAGATTCGGATTAGGACTCTCTCCATGAGTCAGGAAGTGGAGTTTCGGAGGGTGGGGGATCTCGATCTTCTGATTCTCCAATCGACTGCTTGGTTGTTATCGCCGATGGTGAAAGATATGATTTCGTTGGATTTGATTCTGGCCTCAAGGGGCTGTGCTTATTGTATTTATGGGAGACTTAAGTGTGACAACGAAAATGGAAAGAGGAAGATTTGGTTTCAAATGCTTTCGGGTAAGCAAATATTGTCTTTGTCTCTGTTTCGAGATTGTATAGCTGGATACAAGATTTTCTATTTACTGGAGATAGTGGATCCCGATTGCTGCCCTTGGGTATTTATTTGGCTTCGTGTTGTGTTCGGGTACATTCTCTCACCTTGTTCATTCCTTTTCGACTCTTCCTTCTACTTACGAGACACAGTTGCTTTCAAGTTGTTATTGTGGTGTGTTTTCGTGTCTTCAAGGGTTTTATTTCGTTTTCTGGTTTTGTTAAGGTTGGTATGGTTCAAATGAATCTCAACAAAGGCAAGGTGGCCTTGGTTCGAACTGAGACGGTGACAATCTCAAACTCCTTGATGGCTCAACGTATTCAGCAATTCTCTCTCACTCTCATTGGGAGATTGATGAACCCGACGGTCCAGCGCATGGAATCTCTTTTGGCTAATTTGCCAAATATCTGGAAGCTTGAAGAGAGGGTTGAAGGTGCTGATTTGGGACAGGACACTTTTTAGTTCAATTTTCAAACCGAGGATGATCTTCAAGGGGTGATAAGGAACGGTCCTTATCATTTCGATAACTGGATGTTATCATTGGTTCGGTGGGAACCCATCATCTCGGATATTTACCCTTCTGCTATTAACTTTTGGGTGAAAGTTTCAGGGATCCCAATGCACTTTTGGGAGGCTGCAACCCTTCAGGCTATTGGTAAGAAAGTAGGTATTCTCCGTGATGTAGATGAGGAATCTGGTAGCTTGTTTGTCACTGTAAATGGGTTTAATCCTCTCATTTTTCATCTGGTGGTTCCGTTTAACACTGGTGATGAGTTGGTGGCCTCACTAGAGTATGAGAAGCTCCTTGGTTTTTGCAGTCACTGTTTCAGGCTAACACATGATGTCAAGGTCTGTCCAGAGCTAAGCAAGATCGAGGGGGGTCGAGGTCGGGGTGAAGGTGCTGATAGGAGAGGAGGCCCATGGAATAAGCCATTGGTAAAACCGGTTGTTCAACATTTTGAAGGGGCCTGGGAAAAGCCAAGGAAGTTTGCTAAGCGCTCCTTGGATTTTAATTCAGAGGGGACCAGAGATAGGGATCACCATCAGCAGCGTATTGGTGAGAGTTCAAAGAGTACTTTCAGATATCAGGCAAAGATTCAGGGAGATATGGGTCAGCAAAGGGTTTCTGGGAGATATTCAGAGGGTAGAGAGGGGCAGGGTACTAATATGGTTCAACAAGCACGATCGCATCCTCCTAGAAAGGGGAATGGACCGGCCTGGCCTAAGCCTTTATATCAGGCAAAACAGAATAACGGTTCGCAGGTTGGAGGTGTTTCTGAGTCTGAGGTCCCTTTGGCTGCTGATATGGTGGTTCGAGAGAAGGATGCACTGATGGAGGATGCTAATGGGGCTAGTGGAGGAGACAATGAGGCTGGTTTCTCTGTGAGTTCTGATGATCTCCTTGAGGATGGGGAATATCAGGAGGGTGAGGGTCAGGCTGTCGACAATGCTAAGGATGATGAGGATGCTCAATCGGATACAGATAAGGATGTGTCAGAGACCGATGATGATGTCCCACAAGGTACCATTTCGCTCTCTCCTTTCCTCGTTAAGGACTTGGGGCATGTTAGTAAGGCTATGAAAAAAATAGAGTTGGGAAATGCTAAGGTTGCCAAGGTAAAACGAGCTGGTTTTTTGGCCTCTAAGGGTGGTAGGGATAAAAGACATATTGTAGCTATAGCTTCGCCTGGTAAAAGATTATTAGCTAAGGCTCTATTGTTGAAAACTGCAGGTGATGCTGCAAAGAGTAAATGGATTGTTAGGCCACACCAGAAGAAGTCAGAGGGTGGCAATATGGGAGGAGGAACCCGCAAACTGAAGAAAGGGATGGTGGCTCTCCCGAAACCGCTGGCTCAAACGTGAAGATCATGAGTTGGAACTGTCAGGGCATTGGTGCTGATCTGACAGAGAACTATTTGACGGATTTGTGGAAGCAGAATAAACCAGATGTTTTGTTTTTATCAAGAAACAAAAAAATGTTTTTCATATTTACAAAAGTTTCAGAATAAATTTCGGTATCATCATTTGTATACGGTTGAACCCTGTGGGTCTAGCGGTGGTTTAGCTATTTTTTAATAATAATATAAAACTTGACGTTCTTTCTGCTTGTGATCGTTTAATTGATGTTCAAGCTTTTTTGGGATCTCAAATCTTTTTTATTACTTTTGTTTATGGAGATCCCGTTCCCGGGTGTAGATAGGAGGTTTGGGACAAATTAACTCAAATTGGTGCTATTCGGCAGGATCCTTGGTTTATGATTGGTGATTTTAATGAACTAATTGGTAATCATGAAAAACCGGGAGGTGCTTTAAGACCGGCTTCATCCTTCCTTCCGTTTATTTCAATGATTAGAGAATGTGGGATGTTAGAGTTTCCGTGTTATGGAGATTCTCTTTCCTAGCGAGGTAATCGCTGCAATAATCAAGTGGTCCGTTGTAGATTGGATCGTTCTTTAGGAAATGAAGATTGGCATACACTCTTTCCGTGTTCGCGGGTGGATTATCTGGAAATGATAGGATCGGATCATCGTCCTATATTAGCCTCTTGTGCGAAAGCTGAGGGACGTCGTTTTCGTTAATTTCGTTTCGATAAGAGGTGGATGGGGAAAGACGGGTTCTCCAGAGCTGTGGAAACGGGATGGAACCGTACAAAAAATTTCAGGATACCAATGTTTGTGGATAAAATTAAAAATTATCGGAATTCTATTTCATGGTGGAGGAAGCAGAATGTTCCGAATAGCAACACTCTTATCTCATCCCTAAAGTCGGCTTTAGAGGATGCTAAAAATGATGATTCTTTTTCACAAGTGGAGATTCACATTATTGAGAAGAAGTTAAAGGATGCATATCACGATGAGGAACTGTATTGGCAACAGAAAAGTCGAAAATTTTGGTTACGGGTGGGGGATAAGAATACTAGTTTCTTTCATGCGTCTACCAAACAGCGGAGGACTAGGAACAAGATTGTGGGACTGTTTGATTCTGAGGATGTTTGGGATGAATCGAATGAAGGTATGGAGAGGATTGCGTCCGATTATTTCAAGAAACTTTTGCTCATTCGGAGGTGAGTGGTATCTCGAGAAATGGTTCAAGCGGTCAATCCTTTTATCACGAAAGTATGAATCGGGAGTTAACTAAGGATATATCGAGTTAGAAGTTCGCAAGGCCTTATTTGCAATGCATCCGGAAAAAACCCCCGGTCCGGATGGCATGACTGCACTCTTCTTTCAGAGGTTTTGGCCGCACCTTAAAAGGGATCTGGTTGCTCTCGCTCGAGATTTTTTTCAGACTGGGAAATTTGACCCCAGAATTAATGCAACTAATATTTGTCTGATCCCAAAGGTTGATGTGCCTAAGAGGATGACAGAATTCAGGCCCATTAGTTTGTGTAATGTGGGATACAAAATTATATCAAAGATCCTGTGTTTCCGCTTAAAAAAGATTTTGCCCTCGATTATTTCGGAAACACAATCGGCCTTTGTGTCTGGCCGGTTAATTACATATAATATTCTGGTGGCACAAGAGATGTTTCATGGCTTACAGACTAATCGGATGTGCTATTCGGATTTTCTGGCTTTCAAAACGGATATGAGTAAGGCATATAACTGAGTAGAATGGGATTTTTGAAGGCGGTCTTAATAAGACTAGGATTTGATTCGAAATGGATTTCTTGGATAATGTGGTGTGTGAGTTCGGTTTCCTATCAGGTGTTGCTTAATGGTCAACCACGTGGCTCCATTCTACCAAAAAGAGGCCTACGGCAGAGGGACCCTTTATCTCCTTATTTGTTTATTTTGTGTATTGAAGTGCTGATTGCTAATATAAAGAAGGCGGAGAGGGAAGGAAAAATAACAGGCATTAAGATTGCCCGAGATTCCCCCCCTATTTCCCATTTGTTGTTCGCGGATGATAGTCTATTTTTCTGCAAAGCGGATGAAGAGCAATGTTCAGCGGTTATGGATGTCATAGGCAATTATGGTAAAGCATCCGGCCAGGAAGTAAATTTAGATAAGTCATCGATCATGTTTGGTAAAAAAGTGCCTGTAGAGGTCAAGGACAAGGTTAAATCTGTTATTGGCATTTCTAATGAAGGGGGAATGGGCTCCTATTTGGGAATCCCTGAGAGCCTAAGTGGCTCAAGAGTACAAGTTTTCGGTTACGTTCGGGATAGGTTGAACGACCGGGTTAATGGTTGGACGGCAAAATTTTTATCAAAGGAAGGAAAGGAAGTTTTATTAAAGTCGGTGGCCTTGGCCATTCCTACGCATGTTATGTCCTGTTTCAAACTTCCTCAAGGATTAGTATCCAAATTGACGAGTGCTATTTCCAATTTTTGGTGGAGCTCTGATGGGAACGATCGGGGGCTCCATTGGGTGGCTTGGGATAAATTGTGTAAAGATAAAGCTGAGGGCGGATTGGGATTTCGGGATTTGGAGTCCTTTAATGATGCTTTATTGGCAAAACAATATTGGCGTTTAATACAATTTCCGAATTCATTGTTTGCTCAAGTTTTTAGGAGTCCATATTTCAGGAACAAGCATCCATTATTGGCAACTAAACCAAATTCTCCCTCCTTTGGCTGGAGAAGCATTTTCTCAACTAAAAGTATAGTGGAAAAAGGAGCCCGATGGACGATTGGCTCAGGGTTCAATATATCGGTTTGGCGTGATCCGTGGATCCCTGACCAACACCCTCGACCTGCACAGGGCAGGGGTCAGCACCTGCATCCAAATTTAATGGTAAACCATCTAATTAATCCTCGGACTAAAGAATGGCATTTACCTATACTTCAGGAATATATGGATCCGGAGGATATCCAAACTATTCTAAGTTTGCCAATTAGCAAATCTTTTAGGCCAAATACTTTGGTATGGCATTACACACAATCCGGTCGATATTCGGTTAAGTCAGGTTATAAGGTTGCCCAAGCTTTGACGGCGGACATCGAGGTGGGTCCTAATGTTAATGCCCTGAAGGCTAAGGCATGGGATCTCCCGGTACCACCTAAAATCAAACATTTTTTCTGGCAGATTGCCTCGGGTTCCCTTCCGGTGACAATGCGTTTAGCCTCCCGGGGAGTTAATTGTGACACACTATGCAAAATATGTGAATTGGAGGAAGAGTCTATTAATCATACCTTATTTGAGTGTTCTCATTCACGCCAGGTTTGGGGGAGGATTTTTGCTGGAGCTGATAGGGAATTTCTGGTTGGTTCAATCTATTCGAATTTAGACTTTATATATGGCAAAGGTTTAGCTCATATGGCTTTGGGCACTACTCATAGCTCGATCCCATGGTTGGTATGGTTTTTATGGAAGGATAGGAATAACAAGGTTTTTCAAGGACTACAATCGGAGCCAATGGTTATTATTAATCAGGCTTTACAGGAGCAATTGTGGTGGAAGGAATCACAATTAACCACAAGGGTCAATCTCGATCCGACGGATTCACTGATTACGCTGGAGTCGTCTATTCACTGTCAGGTGGATGGCTCGTGGAAAGCCACAGAGCCTCATTCAGGATTAGGATGGTGGTCTGGTAATGGTGAGAATCAGACTTTGGTAATGGGTGCCAAATGTCATCGTCGTAGTTTATCTTCACTTCATTCAGAGCTGGAAGCATTATTATGGGCGATGGAGTGTATCCGTACCAAAGGGATTGACTGCCGGCGATTCGAGACGGATTCTGCAGAGTTGCTAGCAATGGTGCAAGCTCCGGAGGAATGGCCAGCCTTCTCAACGCTCCTGGAGGAGTTTCAGGTGCTTAATGCTTTAATGCCTTTTTTCACCCTTATCAAGATCCCAAAGACGTCCAATGTGAAGGCCGATTGCTTAGCGCGTTCTTCTAGAGTTTTAGTTTCAGAGTCATCCTTTGTAAACACCTTTCCCCCAGTTTGGGCAACCAATCGGGCGTTTTATTTTAATTATTTAATGTGAGATTGACAAAAAAAAAAAAAAAAAATAAAATAAAATAAAATCCTAGAACATCAATTTATTAGGGACAGAGGGAGTATACATTAACTGATATGTTATTAGTACCTATTTTAAAATATTTTTTAAATGACCATTTTTATAACTTTTAAAAATTCTATGTAAATATAAAATGAACCCAAAAATATAGTTAAAATATTAATCACTTAGATTGTAATTGATGCTGCTTGAATCAGACGTTTACTTATTAATGCTGCTTGAATCTTAAGCTTTGAGATGCAAGAAGCACTTAGGTGAATGAAAGCTGACATCTGTTCGACCTCCTTGGCCTGGACTCTAACTCCATCGTCATTTGGTTTCTCTCTTCCAAGGTGATGGCTTCTGAGAATTTAATACTGATAGTCTCTAAAGAGTCTCCATTCTTTAACAAATACATCACCACAGACTTTTCTTCCTCTTTCCCTATGTACTTAAACCATTCAACAGTTTTCAGACTCAGAAGTAAACATTCAGGAACACGTCTCGCGATCGGTTTCTCCCAGTTACTACGGACACTTTTGGAATTCTTGCAGCTCCAGTATACCTCTCTCTGATATCAAACAGTTAGCAAAAAAAAAAAAGAGTTGCAGTTAATTACCTCTAACTGAAGATGAAAACATCATACGGGTTTAGATCAAAACTTACCGCTTGGTATAATCTGAGGGCTCGGAGTTTTGGTGAACGTCTGAGAATGTAATTCAACCAATCTAAGGAGCACATAACACACAGGTCTAGAGACACGAGCTGACCAAAGTCACTGTGAAGATATGCACCCTGCAAAAGTGACACCCTTATTAGCCGAAACTATAAATATAAACGCAATAGATTAATCCTAATCACATGAGAATACAGAGACTTTACTTCTAATGCTTTTAAACATAAGGAGAGGTTTTTAGATGAGGTAAGACATCCCAAAAGCTTCTCAGAATCACAATGTCTAATGTGGATGTCTGCTTTCAATTGCTCCGGCATATCTACTAATGAATAATACCGGCTCGAATGGTCAACAATAGTTAGATACTTTAAAGAAGGAGTATTGATCACAAATCCATTAACATTTCGTGGATCGTGATTACCCATTACAATGTGGCGGATGGTTAAGCTCTTCAAAGATGGCACACAAATTGCGAAAGTATTCACTTTGTCGCGTCCCCATCGGTGCACAACCAATGTTTCAAGAATAGGGCAACAAGACAAAAGCCTAGTGACCGTTTCATCGCTTGAGAACCAAACATCTAGAAGAGACAAATTCTTGAGGGACCGGAAACAAGTTGTCGAAGGAACATTGTCAATGGCCACTTTCTTGACGCCTAAAAACACTAGGGTTTCATATGTGTACAAGCTCATAGGCAATGGAATGTGACGTTGTATACCGTAACGAAGAAGCTCAAAATCACGCACATTGCGAGCAATAGCAACGTTAACCCATGTTTCATAATCATCAGGTGCATAATCTCGCCTAAGGTTGAGATGAAAAGACTCTAAAAACGGAGAATTGTTTAGCTGCAAAAACTTCCTGATAAACCCTGAAGGCACAGCACTAAGTGAATCGTCATAATCAAGCTTCGGAATCAATTTCCAAACCGAACCCCATCGTTTGGACAAAAGACATGTGGACACAGCAACTTTTGTGGGAAGTGATGACAAAATCTTCACCAGCAAATCGTTAGGCAGATCATTAATATTTCTCATGTTGAAAACAAACTTTGGTTCAATTCTATCGGAATTTGAAACACGGAGAACCTCGAAACACACAAAGACTTGAAATCAAAAGAAGAAGAAAAAGCAAAGAACCGTAACCATCAAAATATATTAGGTCGCATTGACTTTCTCACCCAAATTCTCAGCAATATTAAAAACAAAAATAATGAAAAAGTTGAGAAATATTCTCATATGAAAAATTTGGTGAGATACTTATCTCACATATGGCATCATTTTATTGATTTTGTTTTTTTTTTTATTTTTAATTTAAAACAAAAATTAAATTATATGAAATATATTAAAATAATATATTGAGAAACTTTTACTAATTCTACCAATACAGATGCTTTTAGATTTCGCCTTGTTATTATGATCACCTAAGAGATAATAATAATAATAATAATAATAATGATAATAATAATAATAATAATAATAATAATAATAATAATCTATATACAGTACAATAACAAACCCACTTTTGGAGATTGTTTATATTATCTCATCTAACGGTTCAAAATTATTAATGATTCCAACAGTTGCAAGTTTTATTTTCCAATAATCGTGTTTCTTCGTCGCACCTCCATCTTTTAAAAATTGCACTTATCATTTTTTAATGATCTCAAAATTTTATGTTGGCACCCATTAGTTTTCACACCCTTTTCTTTTTACATCTCTTTGTTTATATAAAGTTGCAATGTTTTGATCTAACAATTGTATTTCTTCGTTGTACCCTAGCTTTCAATAGTTGCACTTGTTAGTTTTCACACCTTTTTGGTTCACACTTATTTGTTTTCACACTCTTTGTTTTCTGTATATAATAGCAAACCCAATTTTGGAGGTCAACTTTAATCTCACTGTGAGATAATAATAAAGATTATTAGCTCTAATAAAATATTTTGAAACATGAACATTTGATGGAGAAATGTTTAGAAGAAAGGAAGAGAGATTGCTGTCAGGAAAAAGAAAGAAAGAAAGAAACGGCGACGAGGCGCCGCGACAAGTTGGTGGAGGAAGTGGGAAACACGTGTGACCATATTACTCTATCTCTTGTGTCTATCCTCATACACATTTTCATACTTGTATCTCTCTATCTTTTGTTGATAATTATGTCTAGTATTTAATTATATTTGAAAACTTATGGTTAAGATTGAGTCAAAAATAATGATGTTTGTGTGTTTATAGTGCCTTTCTATGTATGATGCCTAAATCTGAAGATTGAAGTCAGGAGTGCCTGTTTTGATAATAAGCTCTATCTTAATACAAAAATTTTGTTAGAGAGGTCAATATGACTAGTTATACATTCCAAGTTTTTGACCTTCGTCCTCTCAGCGTATACAAGAGCCATATATTTAGAAATTTGATATGTATACATACACACACATATATATATATATATATATATAATGTAGATAAGTCTATCCATTTTCTTTTTATCCATTGGTTTAGATATGACAAATTAAATAGTGAACGTAGAAATTTAGATTGAAGAACGAAATATAACACTGCCTATATTTGCTATTTAACAAAAGAAGTAAATAACAAGCAAAAAGTTTGGCAAAAGATAGATAAAAAGCATGCCAAGAACCTTTGATTCTAGATTCTGGACTCTTGAGCATGTTTAGCTTCATAAATACTTATATTTATTATTTTTCAAATATAAATGGTTAATGTAACTAATAATATTCCAACTCATCACCTTTTGAGATTTTGAGAAGTTGCGGTTTAGCTTACGTTGTGTTCGGGAGCCCTCGTCCAAACGATCTGATAGGAATTTCAAGCAAAACATATAATCTATTTATTATAATAATGAAATAAAGGAAAAAAAAAATTAAAAGAGAAAATTATGATTTTGAAAAATATGCTACACAAATTAAAAAATAAGTTGAACATATCTTATAATGTATAATATGAAATTATATTGTATCTTAAATATAAATATAAATAGAATATTGTATGTCATATAAAGTTAATTGAAAAAATACATTAAAATTATTAAAGAGAAAATGATATACGTTGCAATCAAATAGCAACTTCTTAGAGAAAAAGAATAAAAATTATTTTAGACTATAACTACACAAATTAAAGAATAAATTAAACATCTTATATAGTATAATATCAAATTATATGTTGTCTTAAATATAAATATAAATAAGATAATGTATGTTATATAAAGTTAATTGAAAATAATATATTAAAATTATTAAAGAGAAAATAACACATGTTGCAATAAGTGCCAAATGACAACTTTTTAGAGCTTACTAAAAAAAAATTTTACTTTATTATATAAGATATTAGGTCATATCTCGCGCATATGCGCGAGTTGTTATATTAGTTATGTTAATATTTTAGTTTATGTAATAATCAAACTATGAGAATTTTCTGAGAAAATTTTTTTAGTAAAGTTTTTTAAAATGGTATTGAAAAAGATGTATTTTTGAAAATTTCTTTAAAAATACATATATAATAAACAAATTTCCTAAATGTCAATAATACACTTTATTTATTCAAATCTCTTTTATTTTCACCTTAATTTAAGCTATATTGCTAGATTAAATTTTAATGATTTCTTCTTTGTAGTAAAATTTTGGAAATAGAATATCAAATTGTGTTTTATATAGAAAATCATTAAATTATAAAAGTCTGAATTAAACAAATATTATAATGATCATTATATAATTATATTTTGGATCACAAGAACTAGCTATAATGATGAGTATACAAATTTTCAAAAAAAAAATTGGAGGTAACGGAGAATTAAAAATTTTGATTTAATAATTCTATTATAATAGTTAATTTTGTTAAAACATTGCTTACCTTTAAAAATAAAATATATATACATGTATGAAGATGATTTTTTTAGCTTGATTCCTTCATTGGGCTTTGGTTGAAATTGGTATTGTTGAATCTGCATCGATAATTTTTTTCTTACAGCCACCAAATTTTTATTATACATATATAATTAAAAATCATAAGAAGATAAAAAAAGGAAGGAAGAAATAAATTTAAAAAAGAGATATAAAATTGAACAAAATATAAGATAAATCTATCAAAATATATAATCACAGTCTTACCATGAATTTTGAATTCATGCAAGAACATAACCAAAACAAAGAAAATATTTAGAATTTGTGATATGGTGGATGATGATGTGAGAATGGTTATTTATAGGATTTCAAGGACGCAATTTATATTTCTAAAATAATTTAATTAGAAGAGTTATATTTTGGATCACAAGAACTAACTACAATGATGAGTATACAAATTTTCAAAAAAAAAAATGGAGGTAAGAGAGAATAAAAAATTTTGATTTAATAATTCTATTATAATAATTAATTTTGTTAAAACATTGCATACCTTTAAAAATAAAATATATATACATGTATGAAGATGATTTTTTTTAGCTTGATTCTCTCATTGGGCTTTGGTTGAAATTAGTGTTGTTAAATCTGCATCGATAATTTTTTTCTTACAGCCACCAAATTTTTATTATACATATATAATTAAAAATAATAAGAAGATAAAAAAGGAAGGAAGAAATACATTTAAAAAAAATATAAAATTTAACAAATTATAAGATAAATTCAGCAAAATATATAATCACACTCTTACCATGAGTTTTGAATTCATGCAAGAAGATAAACAAAACAAAGAAAACATTTAGAATTTGTGATATGGTGGATGATGATGTGAGAATGGTTATTTATAGGATTTCAAGGATGTAATTTACATTTCTAAAATAATATTTATTAGAAGAGTTACTAATATAATTTATAGTGTGTTTGAGTTAAAATGAATGGAAAAAGTCAATTCATAATTTATGTAATTTCAGTTACAATTTAGTAGTAAAATGTTAATTTAAAGTATAGATTAATGTACATTATTACATTTTTATTTAATTAAAAATAAATATTTTTTTTTTATAAATTAAATGCTAAATAGACCAATAAGGAGATAGTGAAACCTTATAAAATCATATGAAATGCAATAAAATTTCCAAAGATTAATTTAATTTTAAATATTGAAAACAATGTTAAATATATATAATACTTTCAAAATTAAAATATAGAATCAAAATCTTACAACACATATGAGATATAACAACATTTGATATTGGTGAGAGAGGAGGAGAGAATGATTACTTATAAGATGATAATCCAAATTAGATAATGGAGATGAATCTTTTAAAATAAGAACAATGTAAATATATATCATGTATCTAAAATTAAAATTTAGCATTAAAAGTTTTTACAATGATATTTCATTTGGTTTTCTTTAACCCATACAGCAAAAATAAGAAATCGAAAAAAAAAACATAAAATGATTTGAAGTATTGTGGAAGAGAATGAGAGAAGTGGAAGAGAATGAGAGAATGAGAAAATGAATAAGTAAAAGAATCCCAATATGAGAGAATGAGAGAATGCTTATATATATAACTAGAATTTGTACCCGCGCACGCGCGAGATTTTAATTTAAAATATTTCTTATCAATAGAAATTGTTGAGCTCAAATATAATCATTCCAACTTTTGAGTATAAATCTATATGAATACTAAACTTACTTTACCCAGTGATATACAACATATATATTTTTGAAGATAATATTTTTTTATTATATCTATTTGCAATTTTACGTGGGATTTTAGTTAAAATTTTTATCAATAAGAATCATTGAATATAATTTGAAGATTAAAAGATAAATCTATATAAATTTCGTATTTAAACATATCGTAATCCTACACTAAATTCATATCCCATGAAAACATAATTTTATAAGTTCTAACGTCAATGTCGATCGGTGACCTAATTAAAGAGACCATTTAAACATATCGTAATCCTACATTAAATGCGAATATACAAAGTTTCATGAACTGTTTTAGTGTTATGTGGCTACAATGAGGTTGTCCAAATGCATCATCTGCCATAATATAATTACTGACTAAGGTAAGAATGTTTAAATGATGAAATGTTTAAACCCCACAGTGAATATTTATTTACTAATCCAAGTTTCATATTTTTCTAAAATCTCATATGTTATTTGCAGATGTTAATTTTGTGATGCAACCTCAGCTTCATCTTCCAAAAAAAACATAGTGTATTTTTAAATATGTTGTTTTTGCCAATGTTTTGGGTTAAAAGCATTTGATAATATATATATATATATATATATATATTATATTTGTTATATATGTTATATATCATATTATAAAATTGTAGCTCCAGTTGATAATATACCCTATGAGATATGCTACACAAATCACATGCCACTTTTTGTAACGGCTTACATATCATTTTTTCTATATTTTCTGACCATTGATTATATTTTTTAAATAGATTATTTTTTCAAAATTCTTTTTTATAGTTTTCCCAAAAGAAAGTGTGCCCCTTACATTGTCTTTGTTTTAGATCAAAACTTTAAAGTTAAGTTAAGTGATTAATCTTATATTTCTTATAAGTGAAATTTAATAATAAATCTTTATGATATATGTTTCCATAAATAATAAATCTTTTATGGTTACAAATTTTAATAATAAATTATTATTAAAATAAATTTATAGTATTATTTTTCCTATTTTAAAATTTTCATTTATTTACGTAATTCATTTTTAGATAGTTATTATTTTTATTATTTAATGAAAAATATATTAGTGTTTAAAGTATTTTAAAATTTAATTAATTTTATTAAATTCGTTTTTATTGATTTTTTACTATTATTAATTATAAATAATAAATATGCAATGAATGAGTATTAAAAATATTATTTTTTATGCAAAAAAAAATATTGATTAGGTGGATGCTGATGTGGAGGAAGGAGAAGTGAGCAAAGTTAACTTTATATGTATAGATAAGAATTAGTGTAAGTTACATTTAGAATAGAATTATGATAGTTACAATAATAATTTATTGTGTTTGAATAAAATTGAGTAGTGGAATATGATTAATGCATTATTTATTTTATTTTCAGTTATAATTTTATTTTAATGTGTGAGTTAAATGTATTGATCTTAGATATTGTTTAAAAAATTAAACAATTAGAAAGCAAATAAAAAATATAAAAAGTTAAAAATCATTAAATGGAAATCTACCAATAAATAGAGACCAAAACCTTACTTTTATATATATGATTCTAGATCTGCTATTATAATAAGATGATCTTAACTTTTAATAAACAATATTTTTTCCTTCACAACTTTTAATGATAAGACTTTATATATTAACACTCCTTTGATTATAAATACAAAATACCTTCCTCTTAAAATCTTCATCTCTAGCTAGTGCAATCTAAATTTTTTTGAAAGAGATGATTATTTGATCAAAAACATGGATTTTAGTATGTTTTTCATTCTTCACTAATTGTTCAGAATTTTTTCTGTAGTTACATTTCTGTTTGGAATTGATATATTAAAATTTTACAATATGTACAGGTAGTGGTATTGCATGTGGAGACACTACAATTATATGGCCAACAGAAAATCACACGGCCACTATAGTCTGGCTTCACGACATCGGGCATAATTGCAAATAGTAACACAATCACATGCTTTACTTTTAATTTTATATATATATATGATTCGTTTTTATTCAAGTATCTAAGTCACCTATTTCGTTACAACAAAAGTTTAAAACTAGTGACATCTTTTACTAATAAAGTAATTTATAAACATTTTTTTTAAAAGTATTTTAAAAGTTGACTTTGACATGTTTTACAAATATTATGATTTGATCTAAAGTGTTATTTGTTTAGTATTAAAACATTGGTGACCTGATAAGAATAATTAATAACTTTTCTCTGTCGTACAATTTCACATAATTTTATTTCTTATGTTCTCACTTCACTAAAATTATATATACATAAAATCATGTCCTTCTATGTACTTGAAGTGTATCTCTGATCACTCTATATATGTATATTCTTTCTTCATGCAGCTCAGCTAAATTTGTACGTCAATTGAATCTTCCAAATGTACGAATCCATGCAGATGTTAAATTTTGTCATATATCTGTTTTTTACCTTTAGTTAAACAGAAACTCAATTGAAGTTTCTAATTAGAATTTATGATTTTTATGCATAGGTAAAATGGATTTGTCCGACTGCTCCAATACGTCCCATTACTTACTTGTATGGAACAAAAACTACTGCTTGTAAGATATACTATTTGGCTTTAAGCTTCAGAAAGACACTAGTATTAATTAATGTCTTCTAAATTTTAATTAAAAACTAATAATATTGTATAAAAAAATTTAGGGGCCGATATCAGCGGAATTTCTGAGAACATGGAAGAGGATATGGTTTCTTTCAGTTCAGTTTCTTTGTTTGTTGTTAACCTTCTAAAACATGAACCAAACAATGGTAACCCATAATCATCAACATTCAACACATAGCATGCTTAGTTTTATTGTATGCATCAAACTTTTATATCAAATCTATTAATCCAATTGGTTTTGATAGTCATGATAGGAGTAGGAGGTATCGGCTTGGGTGCAGCGGTAGCTCTCAACTATGCGTCGTCTTATATCACAGGAATGATAAATATAAACCTACGATTTATTGTTGGAATCAACGGCTGGCTTCCCGCTTGGAGGTAGGCTCGTTTTAAACTGTAATTTCACTATTTGTAAGGAAACTTAAAGTTACACAACTTTTAGACGTGGTATAAACTTAAATCAATCTTGCAGAAACTTACTGAGTACAGCATCTCATTATGGATCCACAAGTCTTGCTCCATCGTTACCAATCTTAGTTACACAAGGAAATTGTATGTGTATATTGTCATCTACAGATCTTCATTACAATTTAGATATCAATCGCGAGAGGATGTTGATTCTTCTTAATTTTTTTTTTTTTTTTGTTTTCTGTGTGTCACAGCTGATAACATAGTTCCCTTCCAATTAGGATACAAATGTGCTGAAACTCTTCGCATGGCTGGATTTCCAATTATGTTTATACCAAACAAAGGGTCTCTAAACATAAAATTACCTTCACTTTTTTATTTGATTTAATTTACTACTAGACCTTATTTTTCTGAATCTAATTTTGGGGTTATGCCTTGTGCAGGGAACATTATCCAATCATTCCCGAAGTAATCGATGATGTTCGTTCATGGCTCACAACAAATTTCCAAATCTAAGGTCAATAATGCTCACTAGTCACTACTGCATAGAGAAAGGAATTGGAGAACAAAACTATGATACAATATACTACATTCATTTTTAAATTTTTCATTTTTTAGTTCAAAATCAATAATATGTATGAATATTTCAAAATCAATAATATATATGAATATTATATTATATTAACTACATTTAAACAAAACTAATTACTTTATAAGATCTAAATTATATAATTAATGCAACTTTGATGAGATGTCAATTTACCTAAAAGAGGTTTTCTTTTCTTTTATTCATATGAGGTTCTATAATTATTGGATTGTGTTCCACCCAAATATGTTGTTTTGTTTTTTTTTTTATTTGATATTGTCGACCAATCAAACAAATATATTTTTTTGGTCAACCTGTGTGACAACCCATCCCGCAGACTCCACTAGCCCTCGCTAGCTGCCCCAACGGACCGTCCATGGACCCTACTAGCCTCCGCTAGCCGTCCCAATGGACCCCAAGCTGGCCCTGCAGGGCATCGATCCTAATCCTTCACCGTGGACAAGAACTATTTATCCAAATCCACCAATAGGTTATTGGTGCACCAGGCGTTCCACGAACCCTGCTCCCCACCCTTTTAACAACTTTCCCACATGACAAGCTGTCACCAGGGTTCGAGGAACGCCTGGCGCACCAATAATCTACTGGTGGATTTGGATGATTTGTTCCTGTCCACGGTGAGGGGTTAGGAATGATGCCCTGCAGGGCCAGCTTAGGACGTATGGGGGCAAGCTAGTGGGGGACTAGTAGGGTCCACCGAACGGGTTATTACAACCTGAAACAAATACTAAGTGAACAAAATATTATTAACTACTTTAAATAGATTATGCCTCCAGTGAAACTTTTGTTATGAAATAAATTGTGTTCCACTCGATTTAGTATAGGATTTTTGCCATCCATCCAACTTTTATAAAAAGTGTGATTTTGTTAACATTTTTGAAAGGTGTTATTTTGTCAACTTTTAATATTAAGATTTTTCTTTCATAAGGCTCCTTTCTTGATTTTTTTTTTTTTTAAAGAAAGACTGATTTCTCTTATAAATACACAATATTCTTCTCTTGCTTTCTTTTATATCTTTGTGACATCCGCAAATGAATTTATGGGATTTTGGGATGGGTGTCGATCCACCAAGGTGAGTGTCGGCAGTGAAGTTCAAAACTGTATATGAAGTTCTAAGTATCTCCTCAGAGCCGGCAGTAATTATAGAGTATGTCTAACAGGCATCCAAACATCGGCGTCTGAACTTGGCAGTTCTTTTTATTGGCTGATGATATCATCTCATCCACATCGTCTAACTTGACTGATAACTTATCACCTGAAACACACACACACACAAAACCTCAGATTTTACGTTGCAGTGTGTATCAGATAATTAATGAACAGAGGAGACAGACTCCATTGAGGTGTTAAGCAGGGAGTTTGTTGGGACTTTTGGTGACTTCCAAACCAAGAAACTAGACTCACTTTTAATTCAGTTGATCGGTTAAGCAAACCAACATGATTTAACCGGGACCATAACATGATGGGCCTTTATTAGTACTAAAATAATATGGCTTTATTTTCATACAATGGCTACCACAGAACGATAAAAAAAGAAAAAGAAAAAAGGAAAGCCTACTGGACCCGACAAATGAAAAATCCCATAACGTTTTGTAAATTCTCAAAGCCGATGCAATGTTTGTATTGAGCATAAGCTTCTACATATACATGATACATCTTTGCGAATAGAGAAATCGGTGAGTTCTTGACTATTTGACAACATAATTTACTTATTTACATGTCCTCGTCCTACACAAACCTTACTTCAATTCATGTATGACATATTCCATAAAAAAAAAATTTGTAAAAAAATTGTGCACGATCATCCAGTTTAGAATTTGGAACTATGCAAAAGTTCATGGACGTATTAGCCATATGCATGTAAATTTTACTTTAAAGAGTGTAGTTCTATACATTTTGCTTCTTTATCTTTTCAGTACACTTAAAAAAAACTAAAACAGAGTTGTTTCTTGCTTCTCTCTTTAAAGGTTATATATCCCAATTTAAGGAAATGTACAAGCGTATATGGTCGAGGGTTCTCCTCAGACCATGCTTAAGAACTGCCGCGTTACCTTGCCTGAACCCATCCCCACATGCCGATGAAGAATCTGACTCGATTTGGTGCTTGAAAAACTCACCAAGTTTCTTCTTAAACTCAGACCTCTCACCTTTCTTGGATGATGCAATCACAGCGGATGATGTTGAAGAAGAGGAAGATGCGATATCTACTAATGTGGAGCCAGCATGTCTCAGAGTCCAACCACATGTGAGCTAAAACCTGACATGTCCCTTCTTCCACTTCTGGTCTAAGATTTGGAAACCCTACTCAGAGCAACAAAACAGCAAACAGCAATCATTAATCGATATTTCCCTAGGTTCAAGTGCTCACCTTAATGAGAAGGGAGAGTTCCTCAAATTACCATTTAGTCGAAGCCACGCATGCATCATCTCATGAGCAAGGATTGACCCAGTTAACAAAATGTACAAGTGCAACACAATATTTTAAATATCTCATAAAGAAAATTTTTTGGTTTAAGGGTGAGTTGATAAGTGTTTTTCTTTTTTTTTTTTACCGAGGAAGTCCATATAAAATGAGAATTGCAGTGAATTCACAACGGCGTATCAGCCTACAAGGCTCTGTGATCATGTCTATTAACTTGTAGCCTGCCCCAATTCTTGGTCTCCTTAACACCTAGATGAAAAAATTACTTACTTAAACACAATTTGTGATGGAAAGACATTAAATAAGATGTTACTGCTTTTAAAACTGGAAGAGTGAATTGAATATTGTGGTCACAGTTTGTTCTTCAGACAAACAAATTCCTCTAGTTTCAGGTAAATGATGATGTCCCTGCAGCAGTATTATATAAAAGTAAGTTGAAATGAATGAGCAAGAACGAAAGAAAGAAAGTATAAACAACATAGTCTTAGTAAATAGCAGTTTTTACGTGTTTCTCTCCTTCCATAGCTTCGTTTAGAGCTGAACTCTCCACCAAAAGCATAGGAATTTGCTGTTCCACTTTCATGTGTAAGCCTTCGTAAAATTCACGTATATCAATGTACAGTGGTTGGCATTCATGAGTGTCCATAATGGCTGAGTCAAGACACAGTTTTCGACCATAGTCAAGAATGAGATATTTTGTATCTTTTGGCTGAAACCATGACCCAAAAAAACACAGAACATCTAATTTTAGAAACAGATTTTTAAAATTGTTTTCCTATTAGTAGAACCGATATAACAAACAACTGACCTCCATCCGCTCACAACTGCAACACCGAGGAGTTCCATCACGCTCATGTGAAGGATAATACTTTTGCATCCAAAAGGGGTGTGCCCTATACTCAATAAGACCAGCTGGATTTGTCGGAATCTAGAGGCGTTAAAATTAAGCATACACACATTAAGTTTTGTATAACCTGAAAACAAATTTTATGTAAAATATAATTGAAACATGGAGATCAACAGATATTGGAAAATCACTCACAAAAGTTATGGCAAACATCACATTTAGGATGATGCTGCTCCTTGCAACATAATTTGTGATAAGGCCGATTTCCTGACATTGAGAACTGTAAAACAACGCTTTAAATGGTTAAGCTTCACTCCATTCCAGAACAATGTGATAATACTCAGAAACGAAATATATTAAGTGTAAGTGTATGTGGGCGAGCTCAAGTTGAAAATAAAGTTAAGGAAGCTGTACAAAATATGTCTGCACAAGCTTCTGTCTCGGCACAAGCATCTGATGTATGCTCAAGCCGTGTCCTACAAAAGAGCATCAGAGGCCTGTTGATTTTGTCTGTATGTCTCGGTTTTGAAGATATACTTAAAACACGTTTTGGGATATTACTTGGAGATAAAGCACAAAGAAAAAGGAAGCTTGAAGATATTTAGAAAATTTAGTGAGATTAGGAAATATTCATTTAACAAAGAATAAAGTTAAATGGAATATTTCCTCTTGATTGTAGGAAAGTTGTTAGCCTTGAGAGAGGCACGAAATCCCTTAAATATAGAGGGTTTAGGACTTAGAAACTTATCTCTTTAGAACGTAACAAAGAGAGGAAAAACCTTGTAAGCCTTTTGGCATCTTTGGGAGAAAAGGGTGAGGGTTTTGTTTCTAAGTGAGAGTCCTGGGTATAGATCATTTGTGTTGATCTTAGGGATCTCTCAGTGGGTTGGAAATAGATTGGGAACAAGCTAAGAGAAGATCTTAGGGTTGTGTAAGTCCAATATTGAACACTAACTGTAATTGTGTTCAAGAAATATTTCCATCAAAGATTGAGGACGTAGGCATTTGCTGAACCTTGTTAAAAATTGTGTGTCTCTTGTCTCTTCTACACTAACAAGTGGTATCAGAGCGGGCATCTGCAGAGTCTAACTCAACCAACGAGTGAATATCTTGGGAAGAAGAAGAACATGGAGGCATAATCAATGTTATTTATGGCAAACAACTTATTGATGTTAGATCCAAATCATTATGGGAGGTGGAAGGTGTTGATAATGCATAGAATTAAAGAAATTCATGTAGATGCATGGACAGCAGTTGAATGTGGATGGCGCCGAAACAGGCTGTTGTAGATTCTGACGGGAATCAGGTGGCTGTTGAAAAACCCAGAACAGAGTGGTCAAAATCTTACAAAGCGTTGTCCACACTCAATTCACTCGCACTTTCAGCAATATTTGATGGCGTTCGCAGGGATCAGTTCTCATTGATTCAAGGTTGTACATCTGCTAAAGAGGCTTGGGAGATTCTGCAAAATATCTTTGAAGGTACAACAAGTGTGAAACGCACAAGGTTAGATATTCTTGCTTCTGAGTTTGAGAACCTTAGGATGTATGAGTTTGAGAACATTACTGCTTTTAGTGGTAGAATATATGCTATTGCAAATGAAGCTAGAGCTCGTGGAAAGAATTACAAAAACAGGAAGTTGGTCAAGAAATTGTGGAGGAGTTTAGCTCATAGATATCATCCTGTGAAAATTGCGATGGATGTTGCTCTTGATATAGACAATATGTCTTTTAAGGAGGTATTCAGCAGATTGATGAGCTATGAGTTGCAGTACTTGTCGTCTAAAGTAGGTAAGAACACACAAGAGATTGATGTTTGTTCAGTCTGTGATAGTGAAGAGAACACAGAGGCTCGTAAAACGGTAGAACTTGAGAGTCTTATGGTGAACAAAGGACGAAAAAGTTTGAAGATTATAGCCGAACAGAAAATGAATAAGGTTCAGTGTCATGGTCGTCAGGGCTTTGGTCATTTTAAATCAGATTGTCCTTCAGTGAGGAAGAAAGAGATCAAGAGTCTGCATTCGCCAAAAAGGAAGAAAAACACACAAAAGCCTCAAACAAAAAGGTCAATGAAACTTGCTGCTGATAAGTTGGAACTGAAGTATGATAATGGAACAACTTGTTGTACGGATCAGGACTCTGAGCCAGCAGAAGAAGAACTTAAATTGTTGTTGAATGATCAGATCAACATTATGAGGAAATATCTGATACAAAGGGAAAAGGAAAATCAAAGGCTTGTCACAGAGAAGAATGACTTGGTAAGCAAAATTTCAAACCTGGAAGAAGATCTAGCTCTGGAAAAAGTAAAGTCTTGTGTTTTAGAAAAACGTTTAGAAGGTCAGTTAAGAAGCATCAAGATGTGGAGCAGAAGAACAAAGGATCTTGACAAGATTCTGACAACTGGTAGAACATGTAATGTCAGATGGGTTTGGGTTACCATGGAGGTGATTCTGGTGCAACTACTCAGTTTGTTAAAGGAGAAACTTTGGCTTCGAAATTTGTAGATTCAAGTCTCTGTATATCTCCATCAAAGGTCCGAAACGTGTCTGTCAGCAAGGAGACAGGTGATAACCAGCTGAAGTCTTGGCAGGCGTCTGTACACAACAACTTTAAGAGAAGAGTAATTGGTTGTTGGTATTGTAGGAAACCTGGTCATATCAAAGCTCAGTGCTACAAGTTCTTGAAGAGGGTAACACAAGTCATGAGAAGGAAGAAATATTACAAAGAGGGTTAAAGATTCAATCAAGGTTGGATCAAGAAGCATGCTTTATATTGTCCTGAATACTACACAAAACATGCATCAAGGGACAGACGTTTGTATCCTGACAGTGGCTACTCAAGGAATCAGAGAGGTGTTCAAAGCAAGAAACGACATCTAAGACATGTGCATGAGGAATTCCAAGATTCAGGTCAATGGAAAAAACGTTGGAGACCGAGATGTTGAGCCAAAAGATGTCGTCTCACAGACTAGATAATAAGAAGAAAGACAACTGTCTGTTTGACGACTGATCAAAGTCTTGTGCTGATGGTTGATATTTCAGGATGTTGTGGCAAGGTAAACCTGAGCTCTTACAGTTTTTTTTTTAATGAGTTTTACTACTCAAGCAGGGAGAGATGGTGTAAGAAGAATATGATTCTTGATTGTGGGGGAGTTTCCAAGATGTTGTTTGATTTTGGAGGAGTCTTCAAGGGGTTGTGTTATGGATTTCCAAGAATCATGAAGTGTTGTGCTTAAGTTATAAAACTCAGTAAAAAAGGGGGAGAATGTAAGTGTATGTGGGCGAGCTCAAGTTGAAGATGAAGTTCAGGAAGCTGTACAAAAATATGTCTGCACAAGCTTCTGTCTCGGCACAGCAATCTGATGTATGCTCAAGCCTCTGTCCTACAAATGAGCATCAGAGGCCTGTTGATTTTGTCTGTATGTCTCGGTTTTGAAGATTTATGAAGATATACTTAAGACACGTTTTGGGATATTACTTGGAGATAAAACACAAAGAAAAAGGAAGCTTGAAAATATTTAGAAGATTTAGTGGGATTAGGAAATATTCGTTTAACAAAGAATAAAGTTAAATGGAATATTTCCTCTTGATTTTAGAAAAGTTGTTAGCCTTGGAAAAGACACAAAATCCCTTAAAATATAGAGGGTCTAGGACTTAGAAACTTATCTCTTTAGAACGTAACAAAGAGAGGAAAAACCTTGTAAGCCTTTTGGCATCTTTGGGAGAAAAGGGTGAGGGTTTTGTTTCTAAGTGAGAGTCCTAGGTGTAGATCATTTGTGTTGATCTTAGGGATCTCTCAGTGGGTTGGAAATAGATTGGGAACAAGCTAAGAGAAGATCTTAGGGTTGTGTACGTCCAATATTGAACACTAACTGTAATTGTGTTCAAGAAGTATTTCCATCAAAGATTGAGGACGTAGGCATTTGCTGAACATCGTTAAAAATTGTGTGTCTCTTGTCTCTTCTACACTAACATTAAGACCTCATAATCTATGATAAGCTTATCACATGCATGGCAGCAGAAACATTCAGGATGCCAAACTCCATCCATGCAACTCAGAAACCTTTCATGTCCAATCTCAGCTTGGCAACCGGCGCATATCCTCCAAGAAGATTAACAAAGAAACAAAAATTACTCATTGCAGCATATGTGATTATGAGTCATCTACCTAGAGGATGATAGTATCTCTGATCTGAATCTAAGAAATGGATATAATTGTACTTTTGAACCATTTACCTGTGATCAGATGGCATGAGGAAGGGATATGGTTGAAATATACTTCCTGGATCATATCGAGGAGGAGATCCAACATTCATACTTTCTTGAATGGCCTTAGCAAGTTGCTCGTCTTCCTCCAGCTGAGCTTTAGCAGGCCTCGTATTAATAATAATAAAATAAAAACGGAGAACCAAGAACGCTCCTCTGTTTGGATCAATGTTTTTAAATCTAGATCAGACAAGCCGGTCGGACCGGTCTAACCGCAACCTGGTGGATCACTGGTTTTAAATCCGGATTGGACCAACTGGCCAGACCGGTCTAACTGCATCCCGGTAAACATTCCAGTTCAGATTATCTTTAAGAACCAGAAAAATAAAAATCTAGAAAGAAAACCCGCTAAAACTCTGTAAATTGGTGGTTAAACGGGAAGGTCGAACCGGTATGTTGATCTAACTCCATTAGCAAACGGGTTTTCTCTTCCAAAGTGGACTTAAATTTAATAGTCATCTTGTTTAGATAGCTAGTTCTGAGAATAAAGGAGTAAAAAAAAAGTATCAAACAGTGACTACTAATCCTGCTCAAATGTAAATAAACTTCGAGAGAATTGATAAGATTGGCAATATAATATGAGAAGAAAGGAGTCAAAAAAATATCAAACAGTAACTACTGATCCAGCTCAAATCTTGGCTCTCAATTTCAGTCAATAATTTGGAGTAAAACTACAAGCGCTTTGAGACAAATAGAAGAAAGAAGATTGGAAACTTTAAGAGGGCGAAAAAAAAAAAAAACATGTTCATAAAAAAAACAGACGTTAACTTATTAATTTTGCTTGAATCTTAAGCTTTGAGACGCCACAACACTTAGGTGAATGAAAGCTGACATCTGTTAGACCTCCTAGGTATGGATTCTAACTCCATGTTCATTTGGTTTCTCTCTTCCAAGGTGATGGATTCTGAGAAGTTAATACTCATAGTGTCTAAAGAGTCTCTATTCTTTAACAAATACATCACCACAGACTTCTCTTCCTCTGTACCTTTGTACATAAACCATTTAGCAGTTCTGAGACTCAGAAGTAAACATTCAGGAACAAAACTCGCGATTGGTTGCTCCCACTTAGTACGAACACTTTTGGAATTCCTGCAGCTCCAGTATACCTCTCTCTGAGATCAAACAGAGAACAAAAAAAAAAAAAGAGTTGCACGCAATTAGATACAACCAAGGGTCTAAGACTATATACTGAAGATGCAACATCATATATGGGTTTGGATAAAAACTTACTGCTTGGTATAATCTGAGAGCTCGGAGTTTTGGTGAACGTCTGAGGATAAGATTGAACCAATCTAAAGAGCACATAACACATAGGTCTAGAGACACGAGCTGATCAAAGTCGCCGTGAGGATATGCACCCTGCAAAAGTACAAACATAATTGGGAGAAACCAAATATAAACGCAATAGAATCCTAATCACAGGAGAAACACATAGACTTTACCTCAAGTGGTTTTAAACATAAGGAGAGGTTTTTAGATGAGGCAAGACATCCCAAAAGCTTCTCAGAATCACAATGTCTAATGTGGATGTCTGCTTTCAATTGCTCTGGCATATCCACTAATGAATAAAACCCACTAAAATGGTCAACAATATTTAGATACTTTAAAGAAGGAGCATTGATCACAAATCCATTATCATCTCTTGGTTCATGATAACCCCCCTACTCTGTGGCGGATGGTTAAGCTCTTCAAAGATGGCACACAAATTGCGAAAGTCTTCACTTTGTCGCCGTCCCATCGGTGCACAATCAATGTTTCAAGAATAGGGCAGCAAGACAAAAGCCTAGTAACCGTTTCATCGCTTGAGAACCAAACATCTAGAAGAGACAAAGTCTTGAGGGACCGGAAACGAGTTGTCGGAGGAACATTGTCAATGCTCACTTTCCTGAGGCCTAAAACCACAAGGGTTTCATGTGTGTACAAGCTCACAGGCAATGGTATGAAACATATACAGTAACGAAGAAGCTCAAGATCACGCACGTTGTGAGCAACCGCAACACTAACCCATGTTTCATAATATTCAAGTGCATAATCTCGCTTAAGTTTGAGATGCAAAGACTCTAGAAACGGAGCATTGTTTTGCTGCAAAAACTTCCCGATAAACCCTGAAGGCGCATCACTAAGTGAATCGTCATAATCAAGCTTCGAAATCAATTTCCAAACAGAACCCCATCGTTTGGACAAAAGACATGTAGACACAGCAACTTTTGTCGGAACTGATGACAAAATCTTCACCAGCAAATCGTTAGGCAGATGATTTATATTTCTCATGTTGAAAACAAACGTTGTTTCAATTCTATCGGAATTTGAAAGCCTAAAAAGAACTTCGAAAACACAAAGAGTTGAAATCAGATGAAGAAAAAGCAAAGAACCCTAGTCATATATATGTTGATATATGTTAGATTTCGCATTGATATTACGATCACCTTTGTTTATCGAAACCCTAATCATAAAGTTTTTATATAGCTAGTTTTGGCCTCTTTATTGGTAAACAGTATTAATGAAAAAAGTTATGTGTGATCTGGAAAATCTTATTTAAAAAGGACGTTAATTAGTGAATAGTGATGATGCAATAATTTTATTTAAATCTTATATGATTAATTTTATATATCTCATTTATTTGCATTATTATAATGTAGAAAATTTATGCAGATATTAGTAAGAAACTAGCTAATAAAAATCTAAAGTTTACCAGTATAATTAATAAAGAAAAAAAGAAAAAAATATATATTAAAAAAAATCTCTTTAAATGATGTAGACTTTTGTTTATAAGTTTTTTTTAAATCTCTTTAAATGATGTAGATTTTTTTTATATTATCCAAATATCTTTTTTATCATTTAGATAATTTCTCCTTCTTAAAAAAGAGTTTCTCTTAGGGGTTTCAGATATATTATAGATAAGGTTATCCCCAATGGAAGGTTTTAAAGAAAAAGGGTAAATCAGAAAATGTGTAATTAATAAAAGATGCCTCTTATTGCCTCTTATTTAGTAACCTGAATTTTGCATAAGAGACAGTGACGTATCACTTACAGGTTGGATGAACCGTTTAATATAGAATTTTTTTTTACCCGATTGTGGTTCTTTTTCTTCCTCTCTCTGGCCGTCTCGCGAATCTCTCCGATTGCAAGAGTTGTTTCGCAATCAGTTGGAATATCGGAGGAAATTGAATTGATTGGAATCGGAGGAGAGTGAATCTGGAGGAGATTGAATCGATTGGTCATGGGAATTTCATATTGATGAAGAGAGTGAGACTTATGTGCTTCCTCCCTTTGAGATGACTTTAAATGATAAACTCTGATTCGTAATCATGTGGTCATGTGGAGATTAAATTCATAAGCCCTTCTTGTTGATATGAAAGTTCAGGAAAGAAATGAAATAGGATTCTGGTGTTATCTAATGGCAGCTGGTTGCATCGTTGATGGTAGAGACATTGGCTTGGCTCTCCATGATTGTTTTGATTGGGCTGGAAAGTGGAAACTAAACAATGTGTCAAAGAGTTTCGATGGTTCCTGAGATTCAGTGTTGTTTATGTTTTGGTTGCTGATGCTGTGCTATTGGACCTTGTGTTGCCTCTCAAGAACTCAATTAATAGGTTTGTTATTGTATATTTCATATAAATCATAAATGAAAGTCTTTCTTTTGCTTCTGCTAAGATGCTGGTTTCCTTCTCTGAGTTAGTTTGGTAGATAACGATTTTAAGCTAATATAAAAGTAACTGTTGATTTCTTGCAGAGATACTTATGAGGTAGAGGCTGAACAGAAGATGCTTGATGAGGTTAGTCTTTTACTTATTCTGCTTCTGAGTTCCATTTCCTGCTTGTGGATCTTTTTTACAAGATGCTTTTGGTGTTCTCACTGAATTTTTACTAATGTGATGCAGACTATCAAGAATGCTAGGGAAAGGGATCGAAGGACACTATTACGTGTGGTAAGCTTCTTTAGTTATGCGCCCTTTGTACTACCTATGATTTCAACCAAATAGAGTTATATCTTACATTGAAGAGTGTTTGAGATTTGTAGATGTGTATGTTTGTGTTATTGGTCCTAAAGTTGCATATTTGCATGACTCAGATGAACAAAGATAACATGCCAAATAAATCAGATGAAGCTACAAGGAGTGATAGCAGCAAGGTTGGCGATGTGTTTCCCTCAACATTCCTTGAAGAATATGCAAACAAGTCAGGAAGAGTTAGCGGGAGTATTGGTCGTGGTAGCGTACTTGATCATGGCCATGATCATGATGCGAGTGGACCTGAATCAGATGAGGATCACACTGGTGATGATGAGCATGATTTGCAAGAAGACATTGATGAAACTAAGCCATCTCAACTGCAGAAGTAAACTCAATTTTGACAGTATTGTAAGATTTTGCATAGACTTTGTCACCTCACTCTGCAATGCAAAGACTTTGTCACTGCAATTCAAATTAAGAGACTTAAAATTAAAAACCACTATTGGAGGGCAAAATTTTATTTAGGATCCCCAAAGTTCTTATCCTACTAAAAATACAAAAAATAGTAATTAAAAATTTTAAGAGCTCCAAAAATATAACCCCAATTTTGGATGCCCTAAGCGTCTAAGATTGTATTTGTGAACAAAAGATTTAGGAAGGAAAATTGTTTATATACAAAACATTATGTGGAGATGTGCGCGCATAGCATGCCAAAAGATCCGCTTTTACATTTACATTTTCAGGAATAAAACATAAAGAAAATTCAGTTGTTAAATTATAAATAAATATTTCTCTCTTTCCTTGTTTTGATTCAATTTTTAGTTCATCGAACAAGAAATATTGTGTAGATTTGACTAAGTTGTTTTTTGGTAATGATTTGACTAATATTCGGTTCGATAGACATTTTTCAATATTGTTCGGTTCGACGGATATTTTTTGATATTGTTCGGTCGGTAATATCGTCAGAAACATAACTCCAACGGATTTTCAACCGGCTTTACCGACGTTTTACCGACAAATTGACCGTTAATATGTCTGTCGGCTATACATCGGAAATGCGTGTCGAAAATCCCTCTGTAATTACAGACAGATTACCGAGAGATTTATTTTACCAACAATCTAAAAAAAGCTGCAGTTAATACGTCATCAGAATGAAACAGCAAATACATTTGGGTTTGTACGTACTCAGAACCTAAGAGTTCTAAGATTAGGGGAATGTCCGAGTATATGATTTAACCAATATGATGAGCATCTCGTACATAACTCTAGCTACACTAGCTGATCGAAGTCGTCTGGCGGAAGATTGTAATCCTGCATATGACGACATTATGATAACAAGTGGGAAAATGTAAAACACACAAAGAATCTTAAATCACACGAGAAAACAGATAATTTACCATTTGTAACTCAAAGGAACATCATTCACAGTGAAATCTGCTTCTAGGTTTAAAGTCACAAGAGTTTCACATGTATACAGACTCCTAGGAAACGGTACGGGCTCTAAAACGGGATATATGGTCCCCGAACCCGTACCATGAAAATATCGAGTTATTTTAAGATCACGCACGCCACGAGAAATTGCAATACGAATCCATGTTTCAATATCTATAGGAGGACAATTCCGACTAACTGTGAGATGCAGAGTTTCCAAAACTGGAGCTTCGTGGAATAGCAAAAACTTGTCAACAAAACGCGAAGCTCTCCAATGCTCACTTTCACTAGATGGATCACGATAATCAAGCTTAGGCACATGATTCCAAAGATAACGCCATCGCTTGGACAAAAGACTAGTGGTCACAGCAACCTTTGTTGGAACGAATGACAATATCTTCAATATTACTTCATCTGACAACAGACTGATCCTATCAATTGTAAACGAACCCTTCAAAATCTACGAAGAAATTGAGAATCAAAGATAAAGTAAACGACCTAGCGTCGTCGCCTTTTTTTTTGGGAAGAGAAACCCTAATTGCTAATTAGAAAGAAAGAAAAAAAGAGTTATAAAGTGAAAAGGAAGTTTGAGAAAGAAAAAAAAAATGAAAAGGAAAAGGTAAATATACTGATTTTTTTTTGTGTTCTCTTTTTGTAATAAATGAATATTTACATTTAATAATTTAGAAAAGAGCGACCAGATTGGTTGCTCAACCAGGAGGATAAAAGTTTACAAAGGAAACTTCGGAAACTAAAGGTATGGAAGACCGAGCAAGGCAGTCAGCCCTAGCGTTGGACTCTCGAGTGATCCTGGACAGGGTGAAAGAAGGAAAAGCGGAATGGAGCGTAGAGAAATCCTCCAACAAATTCGAGAAAGCTGGCCAATCGTCCGGCATTCGTACCATCGTAACTAACTCCGCACAATCTGTCTCAAAGGCTTGACACGCAACACCAGCCGCTAGTAAAGACTCCATAGCCCAGATTAGAGCTTGTAATTCCGCATGTAGGGAAGAAGGTCCTCGTCGATGACTCCGAGCTCCCATAAGGATCGTCAAATCTTCAGCATTACAACACCACCAACCTGAACCCTGAAGAGGATCTGTACCTTTCCATGAACCATCAATCTGACAACGTGGGAAGGACCCCTATCATCCAAGGAATCCGGGGGAAGCAGAAATCTCCCCGAGCAAGACTTTGCCTCTTCCCATAACAATTTATTATTTGCTGCCTGATTTAAAAGATTAACTGGCTCTGATTCGACTCCCTGAAAAACCTTATTATTCCTATCTTTCTAGATTGACCAGATAATCCAGGGAAGGTGAGAGGCAACCCCGGAACTGGAAGCCGCCCGCCAAAATATAAAATCTAAATTCGCATAAATAGAATCATAAGGGAACCCAGCCGGTGTTAAAAACACTATAAACACTATGTAACATATGCGGAATAAATCGATTTAAAGTACGGGATAAATAATTTTTAAGAAAATTATTACAGTAGAACTTCTATAAAATAATTCTCGTTAAATTAATAGTCTCTGTAAATTAATATATTTTCCGGTCCCAAGTTGGGACTAGTGTAATTTTGGACAATATTCGATAATATTATAAGATAATAATTTTTTGAAAATCCTTTGTAAATATATGGTCCCATCAATAACATAAATTAATAATTATACAAATATATATATATATATATATATATATATATATATATAAATATATATACACATTAATTTTTATTAAAGTTCAGTTTTAATATTTTACTATTTTAAAATATTTAAGTGTTATCGTTAAAACATGATAATTGTTATTTTCCTTGTAATTGATTTTATAAAAATATTAGGTATAACTATAATTTTTTTTTAAAAATTAATTTTTACCAAATTAGGAAAGTCTATCTATAAATTAATAATTATTAATTTATGGACAAATTAAAATCTCTATAAATTAATAAATTTTTATGGTCCCGACATTATTAATTTATAGAGGTTTTGCTGTATAAGTAAAATTATGATCCTAGAACCAATATTTGTTTGTGACAAATATAATAAGTAACTACAACTTTTATTTATTTATTCAAAACTGCATTTTTTCGTGTAAAAAGTACGTTTCACCCTTGAAATCTTTGAATGTGTAAGAGGTTTTATGGTAGAGAAAATATTGATAAAATGTTACTATTTATTGCAACATGTCTTTTGTGTGGTTGAAAAATCAAATTCATATCTTCTTATGTTTATTTTGTAATCATAACAATTCTGCATGTTTCTTATGTAACCATAATAACATATACTAAATTACTCGGTAGTTTAATTATTTAATTTTACTATATGTTAGTAACAATCGGAATCTAAACTAAATTTTCCGAGGATAATCTAATTTATTGATTCAATTTTTTTATTATGCTATTTAAATCTTTTGAGTTAGTCAGTTTGTTAATATTTTTTATAAATGACCCATTTTTACCAAAAAAACCATTATAAAAAAATTAATGAAATTCCAAAATCAATGTAACCATGGAAGAATACATGTCACCCGTAAAATATGTGAACCTGGTAAAGAAAATATTTATGAAATGTTACAATTTATGGCAATATATATTTTTTGTGTGTTTAAAGATTAAATTTATATTTATGGTCGAGTAACTATAACACTTTTGCATAATCTAATAGACACTCATTTTAAATATATTAAGATTTTTTTTGGGTACTAAGTTTTTTTTTTTCAACCTAACATTAATTAAAATAAAAAACCTCGATTGGTTGCCCAAACTGGAGGAAAGTTGTTTACAAAAATAGTTTCTGACAATAACAATCTAGAAGGAGGCACTAAGCACCTGTAACTCATCAAGAAGCGTTGAGAAAGCCGGCCACTCCTCCGGAGCTTGCACCATCGCTAGTAACTCTGCAGAATCCGTCTCGAACCTCCGACAATCAATCCTTCTGGAAAGGATACATTCCATCGTCCATAATAGTGCTTCTAGCTCTGAATGAAGTGGGGGCGCACTGCGACGTTGACATCTGGCACCCATTACCAAAGTCTGATCCTCACCATCACCACACCACCATCCTACACCTGAATGTGGTTCTGTAGCATTCCACGAACCATCAACTTGAAAATGAATTAACAGCTCCGAAGTATGCAAGGAATCCGTCAAAACGGAATCAACCCTTGCAGCTATTTGGGCTTCCTCCCACCACAATTGTTTATGTATAGCCTGATTAATGATATCTATTGGCTCTAATTGTAACCCTTGGAAAACTTTTTTATTCCTATCCTTCCATAAGAACCAGCCCAGCCACGGTATCGAACTATGAGTAGTGCCTAATGCCATAGGAGCTAAACCTTTGCCATATATAAAATCTAAGTTTGAATAGATCGAACCAAATGGGAACTTGTCCGTGTCTGATCCATCAAAAATCCTCTCCCAAACCTGACGGGAATGAGGACACTCAGATAAAGTATGGTTAATAGACTCTTCCTCTATGTCACATCTCTTGCATACCATGTCAAAATCAACTCCCCGGGAGGCTAATCGCACCATCACTAGAAGAGAACCCGATGCAATCTGCCAGAAAAAGTGTTTGATTTTAGGTGGTACTGGAAGATCCCAAGCCTTAGCCTTCAAGACATTAAAGTTGGGACCAAAAACAATTTCAGCCTTCATAGCTTGAGCTACATTATAACCTCACTTCACCGAGTAATCAAATTGTGTATAATGTCACACCAATCGATCTGTTCTAAAAGATTTGCTAATAGGCAAACTCAGAATAGTTTGAATATCCTCTGGATCAATATACTCATGTACGATAGGTAAATGCCAATCTTTAGTCCGTGGATTAATCAAATGGTTTACCATTAGATTTGGGTGTAGTTGTCGTCCCCTACCGTTTGCAAGTCGAGGATGTTACTCAAGGATCCAAGGATCACGCCAAACCAAAATGTTGAACCCTGACCCAATTGTCCATCGTGCACCTTTTTCCACTAAACATTTAGTTGAAATGCTTCTCCACCCAAATGAGGGAGAATAAGGTTTTTTTGCCATTAACGGATGTTTGTTCCTGAAATAGCGACCTCTAAAAACTTGAGCAAATAAAGAATTCGGAAATTGTATTAAATGCCGATACTGTTTAGCCAATAAAGCATTATTAAAAGTCTCCAAATCCCGAAATCCCAAACCTCCCTCAGCTTTATCTTTACACATTTTATCCCAAGCCACCCAGTGGAGCCCCCGATCTTTCCCATCAGAACTCCACCAAAAATTTGAAATTGCAGCCGTCAATTTGGATTTTAACCCTTGAGGGAGTTTGAAACAGAACATAACATGCGTAGGAAGGGCCAAAGCCACCAACTTTAGTAAAACTTCCTTCCCTCCCTTGGATAAATTTTTTGCTGTCCATCCATTCACCCGGTCACTCAACCTAACTCGATCATAACCGAAAAATTGAACTCTCGATCCTCCGAGACTCTCAGGAATTCCCAAATAGGAACCCATACCCCCTTCCTTGGAGATTCCAATGACAGATTTTACCTTGTCCTTGACCTCTGAAGTCACTTTGTTACCAAACATAATAGAGGATTTATCCAGATTTACCTCCTGGCCGGATGCTTTACCTTAGGTATGATATCCATAACCGTTGAACATTGTTCTTCATCCGCTTTACAAAAAAACAGACTATCATCCACAAACAGCAAATAAGAAATAGGAGGAGAATCTCGGGCAATCTTAATACCCAATCTCGGGCAATCTTAATACACACATGCATCATGATATCCTCTAATTTGTTGCCATTTTTATATTTATTTATGAATATATATATATATATATATATATATATATATATATATATATATATATCTATATTTATTGGGTATTAAGTTTTTTTTAATGAGTTGGAGATAATTCAGGGATAATATACTTCTTTCTATAATCAATTAAAATAACTATTGAAAGCTTGTTATTTAAATTATTATGGTAATAATACTAACATAAAAATAACATTTTGTTTTTATATGATTATGTTGATAAGTTATATGTTCTTTATTTTTATTACTTTATATTAATTAATATGTTTTTATAGCCTTTTAGAATATTTCTATTGATTTTAAGAAATCAATATCACTTTGATTTGTCTATTTGTAAGTAAATTTTAGTGAAATTTTGCCTTAAAATAGTATGTAATTATTTTTTATAATTATATTCTTCCGAGAAAAAAATAGCATCTAATTATTTAATTAATTTTAATATTTGATTTTAAATTTGTGTGAGAAATGATGACATATCTAATTATTATTCAGTTAATTGTTTTCTTTAAATATAATGGCATGTTAATGTAATTACGTAAAATTTAAGGCTATTTTGCTAAAAAGTACACAGAACTCTCTGGCGGCGACACGTCAGCTTTTTCAAGAGTGTGTTTCTCTATTTTAATATATAGGGGATATTTACGTTTTTATACGCACTAATTTTAGGTCTAATATAAAAGAAATTTCATTCTTTTTGACAGTTTATTAGTCAATTTCATTTGGAATTTATGATTAAATAAATTTAATTGGTTTCTTGTTTTTCTTTCTTTTTTTTGGCAACAAGATACATGATTGACTCAAAGCCAATAAGACGGAACATCGTTTACATAGGTAACAAGCTGTGTTTCGGAACGAACTCATCGTGCCAAATTATCCGCTTTACCATTCTGTGATCGAGGAACTAAGATCAACGAGAAGGAAGCAAATTCTTCTTTATCTTCCGCAATAAATGTTCAATGAAAGACCACTCCACCCGATCATATATATGCTTTGCTCATATCTGTTTTGATGGCCATAAACCCTTTACATGAAGGGTTAGTCCGTAGCCCGTGGAATATCTCTTGAGCAATCAAAATGTTATCAGATATCAACCGGCCCTCTACAAAGGCCGACTGCGTCTCCGAGACTAGTGTAGGCAGAAAAGTGCGCAACCTCTGGCATAAAACCTTTGAAATAATCTTATACCCAACATTACACAGACTAATGGGTCTTAATTCCGTCATCCTGGTTGGTTTATCCACCTTAAGAATAAGACATATATTTGTCATATTCAACCGCTTATCAAAAACCCCATCCTGTAAAAAAGAATTAACCAAGAGGACCAAATCCGCCTTAACAGTCCCCCACGCCTTTTGGTAAAACAAAGCAGTCATCCCATCTGGACCTGGAGCCTTATCCGGGTGCATCATGAACAAAACCTCCTTGACCTCTTTCTCAGAAACCTCTTGAGTCAGGAAATCATTTGTATCCGCTGAAATCATAGAACGAACCTCACTTAGGGCCTCGGGGAACCTAGAAGGATCAGACGATGTGAATAAATCTTCAAAATAAGATACCGCAATGTTTTGAATTGTAGCCTCCTCAGTTGACCAATTACCATCCTCATCATGGAGACCAATTATTCTGTTTTTCGCCCGTCGTTGCTTTGTCTGGGCGTGGAAATAGCTAGTGTTATGATCACCAAGCTTCATCCACCGTCTCCTGCTCTTCTGATACCAATAAATTTCCTCATCCCGATATGCTTCCCTCAAAATCCAAGTCAAAGCCGCAATTTCCTCAACGGTACTTGCATCATCTGCTTGAGCCGCCACCAACCTTGTTTTTAACTCTTCAATTGTTTCTCTCCCATAGGGCTGTTGTTCCTTTCTCCACCTCGAAATCGCCGCACGACAAAAAACAATCCTTTCAAACACATTGCCCGAAACAGAACCTGCTGCGGACTCCCAACCCGTACCAATAGCTCCAAGCAAGCCCTCCTTATCCAACCATCTTCTGTCGAAACGGAACACATTCTTACCGCGACGTACCCTATCCTCAAGAGAAGCTAAAACTGGTTTGTGATCCGACGCAACCATCGGCAGATATTCCGTAAAAGAATTACTAAACATGTCATGCCCTTCATTTATCAACTTTTGGAAGTGGTGGTTTAGTACCACCCACAGTCTCCTTCTCCACCCCCTGTGGCTTAGGATTACTAGGAGCCCCGGAAAAACCTGTACCCTTCAAAGCGGGACGCTTGCGAGGAGTGTGCACATAGATATTCAACTTCTTCGACCCCATCCCTTTGAAACCCATGGTGCCCTTACCCTTGCGTTGCTTAGGCAAAGTATCACCCTCCGTGACCTACTGGTCCGTCTCCATCACATCATCACCAAAAGCACCTGGCATACGTGTATCAAGAACCTCATCAGCGGCATCAGCAACTCGAGGCGCACATCCTCCTCCCCTAGCTCTGACAAACCACGATCCCCAGTTTTTCCCTGATCTCCTTCGCCAGTAGCCAAAAGCAAATCCTCGAGAACCTTTGTCTCCTCCTTATCCGAGTTTTCGACAATCTAAGCTTCCTCCTCTTGGAACAAAGCCTTGCGGACAACCTTGGTCAGGGCAGGAGCACCATTCACCGCCTGAGAGTCAGATACCTCACCCTCCTCCATCACCCCCGACGGTGCACTAGCCTCCTTAGTAGCATTCTCCTTAGCACCCGCACGTGAATGGCGATGATCATTAAACTAAACATAAGACTGAAAGCGTCTCTGTTTAGCCACCGGTTCCCCAGCCGATAAATCAGACCTAGACTTCGAACTCTTATTGGATCTCCCCTCAAACGGACGCTTGCCCTCCGCATGAGAAACCTCCCCTAAGTACTTGCCTTTAAAACCATTCTTGTAACCACACTCATGACCAGCACCCTGCCTCCCCTCAGAGACAACAGCCCCTCTATAACTCTAAGCGTGATGATCCTGAGGCTCATCATGATGCAAAACCGGAGCATCAGGTACCGACGACGCCTGCAACAATGGGCAATGATCATCGTTATTGCACAAGCTGAAACAACGCCGACAATAGCCATACACCCTCTCATAACGAAGCAACACCACAATTTCCTCACCATTGAAAAACTCTACTTCAGTCTCGAAACTCAAAGGTTTGAGGCCATTAATTGTAACCTGGACTCGACCACCATCGATATCAACCGCCTCGACACGACCCAGGTCCGCAGCAATCCCTCTGAAGGTTGGCTCCGCCCAAAACAGGAAAGGCACACCCATAATACGCACCCAGAAAGTTAAGGAAGAAGGGTACAAAGGATCCACCGTCAGAGTCCATCGGACCATTAAACCATCCAATGATCGAAATGAAACGGGGTCACCTTCAGCACCTTAACAATGTCTTCTTCCTTGTCAAAATCAAACTGAAACTTGCCCAGCCCCAGATCCGCACCAACCACTTTCCCTTCTAGACCCCATATACAAGGGAACATGAGAAGAAGAGACTTCATGTCTTGACGTCATGTCTTGACGTCGGGGATTGAAACACCTTCCAACCACCGTCTTGGAGTAACCCTCAATCAACGCCGTGTTGTCAAAGAAAGGAATTTTCACCTTCCTCTTATTCACAGCTGGAACCGCAGCACTCAGGAGATAAACCTTGCTCAGCATCACACCTTGAGACATTGCCGGAAACAAAAAGAAAAGGAGAATAAGAAGAAAAACTATTGCCCCGAAACAAACAATAAGAAACAAATGAGGGAGAGAAGGATGAGTTTTCCCCCTCACCCCAAGAGCCCTTATATACCCCATCCGAATCTTCCACAATAACAACCCAATCACCCCTTTAAAGCCAAATCTCCTGAAATCCGCCAAGGATACTCAAACCAAAACTCCAGAAAGCAATCCTCCTGACGAACCCTTAAACATAGACACCAAATCTGACCAAGATCATCACAGGTCAAAACGAATCGACCTAGATAATTGTACTCAAAGATTCGTTGTCCTTTCCCGACAACACCATCGAAAGAGACCCACAATACCAGATCCGAAAACAAATCCGAGAAACAGCAGTGACATCAGAGAAAATCAGATATTCATAATCCACCCAAATCGAGTCCCCACGACCCATAATCAAACACAATCAGATGCAATTTGTGATAGCAATTCTGAGAACCAACGCATATCCCTGAAAACCCGCGAAAATCCAAAAACAAAGACCCAAAATCATCGATCATCAAGAAACTAGGTTAAAACTCAGAAACCCTTCGCGGTAGCTTTCTTTCCTTTCCTTTACCGATTCTTTCTTCATTAAATTGGTTTGGTTTCGTTGTTACTAAATGACCCAAAATTAATAAATCATTTTATGTTTTTTTTTGTAGAAAGTATGTAAGGTTTTAATTGTTGATATATACATGCATTTCTTAGTTATTAGCCAATTTGAAATGAAAAATACTTAGGTTCACTCCTAGGGTGAACCTTCTTGTTCATTTCTTTCTAATCAACCAATCAGAATCTTCTATACATTATTTTTTTTTATAAATAAATCAGAATTAAATTAAAAAGCAATACATATTAAGGAAACAAATTCTGTATAATTTTTTTTAAGAAAAGTTAAATATTGGCTTGGTTTTATTTTACAATTAGAATGAAATAATTTATCGTTTTGGGTTTACAAATAAGATGATTAGGGTTTAGATTTTACAATTAAAACGAAATTATATGTCGGTTTGTGTTTACAAATGAAGTGGTTAGGGTTTAGAGTTTACAATTAAAACAAAATTATATGTCGGTTTGGGTTTACAAATGAGATGGTTAGGGTTTAGATTTTACAATTAGAACGAAATTATATGTCGATTTGGGTTTACAAATGAAATGGTTAGGGTTTAGATTTTATAATTAGAATGAAATTATATGTCGGTTAGGGTTTACAAATGAGATGGTTAGGGTTTAGATTTTACAATTAGAATGAAATTATATATCGGACTGGGTTTATAAATAAGCGGTTTAAGTTTTAAAGTTTATAATAATGTATACAGATTTTGTTTCCATATAATATAAGGATGTGAATAAATATGTTTTTAAATATATTATGACATGTCAAATTCTCAGTGGCTAAAATAAAGAGAAGTGAACAAAAGGGTTCACCTTAGGAGTGAACCCAAGAATTGTCCATTTGAAATATAAGTCAACCTTTCTCACTTCTATGTAGGAAAAAAGATACCTAGCTACATGAAGTATCGGAGAATGCATGGTCACACATGCCAAGTATACTATTATATAATCAACTACACGAAGTATATGTATTACATGACCACATGCATGAACTATATGAAGTTATGCGGTCAACACCATAAACATATAATCCAGTACACCGGTTGACCAACTCCGGCGAAGACTGACGTTGACTCCGGTGAAGACCGACGTTGACTCCGGCGTTGACCAACAATAACAAAAAAAATATTTTAAGTTTTACAAAATTTAAAATTTAAAATAATAAATTATTATACTAAATCAGGTATGGTTTTTCATGATTAAAAGACATATTCTATTCAATATCCAAATATTTTTTATATATCTCTAATATATTCATTCTTATAATTAGTTACTTTTTATTTTTCAAGCTAAAGTAAATAGTTAAGTAAAAATCATTTATAAATATTTCAGGATAGAAAAATTTATTTATAATTATTTTCAAGGTAGAAAATAATTATAAAGATATATAAATCATTTATAATTATTTTTAAGATATATATATATATATATATCTGATAATCAGATTATTTAAATACTACAAATAGTTTTGAGGAGTTAGGAATTAGTATTTGGAGTTTAAGGCTTAGAATTTAGTTTTTTTTTTATATATAAAAAATGAGTATTTTTGAAAATAGACAACATAAAAGAGTATTTTTTTAAAAATGACATAGGAAAAGAGGTATTTTTGATAATCCTCCAAGAATGAATACACTAAAAATATATAAAAAATATTTAGATATTGAATATAATATTTTTTAATTAATAAAAACCATAAATGATTAAATATAGTAATTTTTTAGTTTTTATTTTTAATTTTAGAATTTTTTTTTGGTCAACGCCGGAGTCAACACCGGTATTCACCAGAATTAATCAATCAGTGTACCAGATTGTATGTCTATGATGTTGAATACATGACGTCATATAGTTCATATATTTGACCATGTAATACATATACTTCGTGTAGTTGAGTATACAATAGTATACTTGGTATGTGTGACCATGTATTCACCAATACTTCATGTAGCTATCCATCTTTTTTCCTAAAAACTATATAACCAATCAATCTCATAGTTATTATGAAAAATGATTGCCAGCTACTTGAAGTATACACCAACACATAGCCACACATACAAACAATATAAATGTCTTGTTAACTACGTGAACTATTGTCATTATTTTTGGTATATTTTCTGTATTAAAAAACAGATAATAGTTCACGTAGTTAACAAGACATTTATATTGTTTGTATGTGTGCCTATGTGTTGCCGTATACTTCAAGTAGCTGGTAATCATTTTTTCTAGTTATTATTTTTTTGTAACATCTATTTTATTAATTAGTGGAAGTTTGAATTACAAAAATCAGCCATAAAAAAAAAATTAGTTAATACAAAATTTAGAATATAAAAATGAAACATAAAATTGGAAGCCTGAAGCACAATCAAAAAAGAAAAAAAAAAAAAAAAAAGCACTATAGACTTTGTTTTATGATTGTTCTTTACAAATCCATTGGAACTAAATTTCTCTAATTTTGTAACCCCAAATCTGAATCCAATACAATTAAATTTGTCAATTCTTGGCAATCTCTTTCAAAGATAGCCAGAGTCAGCAGCTGAGATTTCCTTTGATTAAAGTTATCGAAAATCTAATATAAGGAAACATTATTTTTGTTTGTGTAAACTCTAAATATTGGAAAAAAAAAAACAAAAAATTCATTGGAAATCCATAAACAGAGTCTGATTTCTCATGGGAAAAATGTCATTAAAATCCCCAAGTTAGCATTTTTGTTGATTTAAAGCACGAACTCTAAACTTGGAGGTAAAAAACACCAATCGTTTGTTGACTTCCAAATAATTAGCAAACTCTTGTTGACCTGGTCATTTGAGGCACAACGTTATGTGGCCAAACGGAAAAATTAGACGGAGTTAATTATCTGTTAACGAGATCCGTTAATAGCAAAACGACGCTGTTTATAACACTCCTAAACCCCCCAAATTGAGAAATCGATAATCTCTTTTCTTCTTCGATTTCTCTCTTCTTCTTCGAGTTCAACATATGCATTCTAGCTCAGAGACATCGTTGGTCGTTTGACCGTGGAGTGCCATCGAAGTGAGTTTCTGGAGCCGGAGTCATCAGTTGAATTCGAAGAAGAAGATCTAATCGAAGAAGAAAGGAGGAATCTCAAATTAGGGTTTGTGATTTGGGAATTTTGGGAGGAATTGATAATCGGGTTCGATTTGAGGATGTAATTAAAGAATAAACGACGTCGTTTTACCAACTAACGGATCTCATTAATGCCTAATTAACCCTGTTTATTATCTCCGTCTGACCAGTTAATGTTGTGCTTCAAACGGCGAAGTCAACAAGACTTCATGATTTAAATAGAAGTCAAGAAAAAAATGAGGATTTTTTTTCAACAAATGAAGATTTCGTGATTTAAATCAACAAAAATGCTAACTTGGGGATTTTAATGACATTTTTCCCGATTTCTCATAATGACACCAATAACTTGAGAAGAAAAGAGAGTTCGTGTAACGTGTATTGAGAAGTAATGAGAATTAGAGAAGTCAAAACTTGTTAAATATCAAAACAATATAACTACAAATGAGTAAGGCTCTAAGATTGAAAACAACTAGTTCGGTGAAATTTCAGGTGATCAAATTAAAAGCCGACATTTGCTAGTACTCTTGATACGCATAGACGACAGCTCTTGCAGCATCTTGACTTTCTCAGTATCATTGGTGGATATCAAGGATCTAAGAGCATCTCCAATTTTCAGCTGTCGTGAGTTCTCTAGCAAATACATCAGTACATCACCACATTTTTCTCTACTTGTGTTCCTTTGTAATTAATCCACACGACAGTTTCAAGACTCGAAATCAAACATTGAGGAACAGAACCCGGCTGCTCCAACTGAGTTTGGATAACTCATTGTTTTGCATCATTTTCTAGTCTTTTGTATACACTTTGCATGTCTAGGTAGTTCTTGCATCATCCTTGCATACATTGTGCACTTTGGAGTATTTCAGGTATCTAGGAGACGTCAGAAACGCATTAGTCGAACTCACCAATCGAGCACCAGTTGAACTCACCAATCGAGCACCAGTCGAACCCACCAATCCAGCACCAGTTGAACTCACCAATCGAGCAACTTTCCGAACCCACCAGTCGAGCCACGATGAGATTGCATTCCACTTGACGCGCACTGACTCGATCGCACATGTCAGGAAGGAAGACGCTCCGTCTCACACGCTTCAGGAGATTCCCAAACCGACCATTTACCTTGTTATTTTATGTTTTAGGGATTTCCATGTTGGACTGTTATTTTAAGTCTTTGCCTAGACATCTTATCTTTTATCTCGTTTTGTTATTTCTTTTCTTAAGGTTTTACCTAGCCACCAAAAATGTTCTCAGACTTTGTAATCCGACATCTTTGAGATTATTCAGTTTTTGCATTTGATTTCTTCTACAAAGTTGTTCATCTCATTTTTATCTATCTAATGATGCTTGATTCAATGTTTTCTGAATTTGTATCGTTGATGATGATTTCTATATCCGAGTAGTGTTAGAGTTCTTGAGGATGGGATCGACTAGGTGGAGGATCTTAGGATGTAGGATGTTTAAGCTTTGATTTATATGATTCCCTTCTGGACTAGAGTTAGATATACTAGTTTCTCTCTGATCAATTGGAACTAGGTCTTAGACACTTCCACACCCAAAAGGTGTTCTATGAAATGTTTGACCAACTAGTGTCAGAGACTTACATTCCTAGTCTAAGAGATTGGTTGTCTAGGATGCTTGTTGACGCAAATGAACTTGTTTGTCATGCCTGCTTGATCATGTTTCTCTAGCGAGAGCTAGGTTTGGAAGTGGTTGAGTCGGAGTAGCTTCTGTCAAGAGATTGGATTAGCTAAGTCGTGATGTTCATTGTTTAGGGATAGTTTGCATGTGGCATGTTAAACACTCTGTAGACTAGGATACTCCACCGACATCAATTACTCCCCACCCTTGGGACTTCTATCTTCCTGATTGATATTGCATTCCTGAGATCGTTTCCGTTCCTGCTATTTAGTTCTTGTTTAGACTCGTTTTCATTATTACTCAAGTTCGCTTCTTGTCATACATTTTCGTTTCTAGTTTTAGAACTCATTTCCATTTTGCATTCTGATCATTCTAGGATTGTTAGACAAACATTTTTTTTGAATTGGCTTGACTTGTGATTGCTTGATTGCATCTCAATTGTTAGTAAAGTTTCCTAACTGGATTGACACCTAAAGTATTACAACTGCATAAAGTTAATTGAACCTGCTCGGATAGACAGATACAAAAATCTTAGTATCATAAGCTTGGGGAACTCGACTTCGCACAATATATATGGTCGATGGAGTGGTTGGTAGCTTCGAGATAGTACTGAAAATCCTCCAAATTAAAGGGGTGTTGACTGTAACTTGCAAGAGGAGCTTCAAAACAGTGGACTTAAACAAGTTCATAAAAAAATCAGACGTTTACTTATTAATTCTGCTTGAATCTTAAGCTTTGAGACTCCACAACACTTAGGTGAATGAAAGCTGACATCTGTTAGACCTCCTAGGCATGGATTCTAACTCCATGTTCATTTGGTTTCTCTCTTCCAAGGTGATGGATTCTATTTCCATTCTTTAACAAATACATCACCACAGACTTCTCTTCCTCTGTACCTTTGTACATAAACCATTTAACCGTTCTGAGACTCAGAAGTAAGCAACTTTTGTCGGAACTGATGACAAAATCTTCACCAGCAAATCGTTTGGTAGTGGCAGATCATTAATATTTCTCATATCGAAAACAAACTTTGGTACAATTCTATCGGAATTTGAAAGATCGGAGAAAGCCTAAGAAGAACCTCGAAACACACAAAGACTTGAAATCAGAAGAAGAAGAAGAAAAAGCAAAGAACCCTAGACATATATGTTTTTTTTTTTTTCCTAGACATATATATTTATGTTAGATTTCGCATGATATTACGATCACCTTTGTTATTACGCTCCTCTGTTTGGATCGAAGCCCTAATCATAAAGTTTTTATATAGCTAGTTTTGGCCTCTTTATTGGTAAACAGTATTATTGAACAAGTTATGTGTGATCTGGAAAATCTTATTAAAAAGGATCTTTTTATAATTTAGATCTTTTCTCCCTTTTTTAAAAATGAATTTTCTTAGGTGTTTAAGATATATTATAAATAAGCGTCAAAGATTGTATTCAGTTGTTAAATTATAAATAAATATTTCTCTCTTTCCTTGTTTTGATTCAATTTAGTTCATCGAACAAGAAGTATTGTGTAGATTTGACTAAGTTTTTTTTGGTAACGATTTGACTGAGACCTTCTCCAACTCAAGGATGTTAGCAAATATCTTAAATTAAAGATGTATTAAATTAAATCAGAAATGTGAATTAAGCTAAGATTCTTAGCTAATATGAATTAAAAAATTTCATCTCATTGACCACCAGACTAATTCTTGGCGTATGGATATGCTCTATGAGCATTTTGTTTCTGCTGATGCTGATTTGATAAGGGTTATACCTTTGGGAATTTCTCCAACGGAGGACTCTATTGGTTGGCATTTTACGAAATCCGGAAAGTATACAGTTAAATCTGGGTATCAGACGGAACGCTTGGCGAAGCAGCGGATTTCTAGGGATATTCGGATTGGCCCATACATTTCTCCTCTCCTTGCAGGTGTTTGGCGGGTGTCATGTGCACCGAAGATTCGTCATTTTATGTGGCAAGTCTTGTATGGGTGTATCTCGGTCTCGGCAAATCTGAGGAGGCGAGGTATTGCATGTGATGCTGGTTGTGCTAGATGTGGGGATGTTGAGGAAACAGTCAATCATGCTATTTTTCCGGTGTCCACCGGCACGACAAGCTTGGGCCTTAGCTCAGGTGCCTGTCGAGCCGGTCTCTTTTCCCACGGATTCTTTATATGCAAATGTGAATCACTTCCTTTGTTCTTCCAATCCGGGCTTTTCCGTTTTGGCTTTTCCCTAGCTTATGTGGTATATTTTGAAGGCAAGGAACGCTAGTGTTTTTGAGAATATCAAGGAAAGTCTGGAGGAGGTTGTTAGGTTAGCGATAGGGGAGGCGTCTACTTGGTTGCGAGCTCAATTGGAAGCTGAGGATGGGGATGAGTCTATACCCCCCCTTTCTAGTGTTTCAATTGACCGTGTCTCGGGACGCTTAGGCCCCCTTCCTATAGTTTTTTCAGGACATCGGTGTTTTGTAGATGGCTCGTGGAAGGCAGATGATCCCTTCGCGGGAGCAGGGTGGGTGTGCTCAACTTCCCTCAACTCTTCATTGTCGAGAGGTGAACCTACTTTCCGTCGAAGTCTTTCTCCCTTGCATGCTGAGGTCGAACCTTTTGTTTGGGCTATGAGATGCATGATTGGCCACGACTATCGGGACATCGCTTTTTATACAGACTTGGTGAAGATGGTGTCTTCTCCTCAAGATTGGCCGGCTTTCAAAACCTACCTCGACGATATTAAGATAGATAGTGAGGAGTTTACTTCTTTCTCTCTCTTTTATTTCAAGAAATACAAATGTAAGTGCGGATTGTTTGGCACGCGAAGCGCGTACATCTCCTTACCCTGTTCTTTTTGTAAACGATTTTCTTTCTCATTTGCTCGTTTGAGCTGATCTTTTGTTGTCAAAAAAAAAAAAGTTTTAGCTGAAGAATTTGTACTTTTATAGTTAAAATAATGCTTAGAAATTTGCTAACATATTTACCATTGTAGATGCTAAAACGTATATAAGAAATTGCCAAAATTTTCAACTAATTAGTAAAAAGAAAACTGAGAGAATAATTTTAATGAATACAATATAGACAAGTTATTGATCAGAAATAATATCTTGAAGTGTGTCTCAAAGCTACAAACTATATATCAGAGAACAACTGAGGAAATTAGCAGAAAGCCACAAACTAATACCAACAAAAAAAAAAAAAAAAAAACATGAAGGTGAATCTGTAGTAAAGAAGTTTTGGTAACTTAGAGAGGGGAAACGAGAAAAAAAGTTCAAATCAAGTCAAAACATAAAATGTCAATGTAGCTCGAATCTTAACTCAAATGAATGAAATTAATGAGACATTTGCTGGAACTCCTCTGCTTGGACTCAAACTTCACTAGCAATCGGTTTTTCTCTTCCAAATTAGAGAAACGTGAGGATTTAAAAGTCATCTTGTTTAGATAGCTTGCATTCCCTAATAAGTAGATAGCAATTTCTTTCTCTGCTTCTGTTCCTCCGTACACAATCCTCTCAACAATTTCGAGACTCGAAATCAAACATTTAGGAAATCGGTTGCTCCCATTTGATCTGGACATCTCTTAAATCGTTACACTCCTTCTGAGATCAAAGAGTTTACGAAAACGAAAAAACAGCTGCAGTTAATACGTCATCAGAATGAAACTGCAACTACTTGAATATTTTTTATACAAGTAGTATTGGAAAAATTATAAAATATCTATAAAAAAATGGTTCAGAAGAAACTAAAGTGTAAAAACGTTCAATTATGTTGATAAAAAAATAAATGAAACGTTTTATTCTTCTAAAAGTCGAAAACTCCAAAAATAAACATATTTGGCTTTCTAAAGGGTGAATGGTCAAAACACGATTTTTAAGATCATTATCCAAGGATGACGTGATATTCTTTTCTCACTTCAGCTTGCTCATCTTCTTTTTCAGAGATGATTCATACTACAGAAGTTTGAGAACAGAGAGCAAAACTCTGAAAAATATCAAAAAAGCAAAATCAAACTCTAAAACAGAGCATATGAAAAGGACAAGATTTATTAACATCGTCTTTGTTCTTTAATGTGAAGGCACAACAACCAAGCGTGACCTCCAATAGAAAGATACGATCTCAAAATACTTTCCTTTCAAAACAACATTATTAAGTACTAATGATGCTCTGAGTTCGGATGGAACTTCAAGTGAACCTAAGCTGACATTGATCTGTAGATGTTTCTACTCAAATTGGGTTTTAGTGTGATTTAGATGAAGAAGTTCATAGTATCATCTTTGTTGTTCTCTAGTAAAGTTCACATATGCTGGTTTTTTATTTATATTTGGTCAGAGATCATTGTAAGTTTACTAAGTTTAGTATGTTTATCTGCCAAGCATTGTGAATTTGTCATCAAGACAGATCCTCGTTGTTGGAGAGTCTGGGGTTTCTGGTCATATGACTTATTTGGAGGCTGTTTACATCAATGAAGATAATAAAAAATTATTTCATTTTTTAGTTGAAATTTTAAGTGGTTCCCGAAAAAAATAGCCAAAAAATTAATTCCTAAAGTGGATACTAAGAGAAATGTGTTTGGTCATTCTTGGTTTCTGGTCATAGGACTTGTTTAGTAACCGTATGAGGCTAGGTGGTGTGATGGGCATAGCCTCATAGGTCATCTACTTGGCTAAATTGTCTCACGGGTCTTGTTTTATGTTTTGTAAAACAAGTGATGAATGAATCCAATGATGAAGAAGAATCTCCTACTGGTGTTGTTGGACAAACATCATCATCAAGTGCATCACAAATTGTAAGTTCTTCTCATCATGCTAAAAGACGTAAGAGGTCATTAATGTGGAATTACTTTGTAATAGAAAAAGCTGATGATGGTAAAGAAAGAGCATATTGTAAGAGATGTTAAAGAGTTATTTGTGACAACCTACTAGTGGAACATTTAATTTGAAACGACATTACGAGGAATGCTCACTAGATGTGGATGTAGAAAGAAAGAGGGTGAAGTTTAATGATAAAATTGCTAGGAGAAGTTTACTAGGGTGATTATACCACATAAAGATCCAGCCTGCTTTTGATTTGGTAGTAGTATTGTAAAAAAAGAAACATTTTTATATGTTTTTTTTTCAACAAGAAACATTCTTATACTCTCTCTGTTTCATAAATAAAAGATGTTTTAGAAAAAAATTATGTTTCATAATATAGGATGTTTTTAAGTTTCTATGCAACTTTTAGTATTGTTTGTTTCTAATTGGTAGGATTTTATTAAAGTAGTCATTTTTTAATATGCGTGATTTATTTAAAATATCCTATATTTTGAAACGGATGGAGTATATGGTTTGACCACTTGTAGTCAACTTTCACTTTTAGTCAATTTTCAAATATCTTTCCTATGATTTATTCTGATGTTTAGTCATTTACAGAATCTAATTTTCTTTAAATTTTTAGTCATTTAGTTACATTCAGTCATTTACAAAATCTATTTTTCTATTAATTTTTAGTCATTTAGTCACTTCTAGTCAACTTTCAGAGATCTTTCCTACATGTGTTATTCTTATCTTTATCTATTTAGATTATCTGTGCATGCATCTAATTTCTTTATATAATATATATATATATATGGTCTTCACGTGTACATAACTATCACACCTATAACTTTTAATTTTGAAATTATCATTTTAATTATGTCAACGAAGATGTCAAAAACCCCCGTTATTGCTATCTTCATGGTCTTCCTCGTTCTAGGTTTGACACACACTTACATATTATACGATTAATATTTTAAAATAGGAATCTATATTACGTACTTTCACATGTCTTCTCTTTTATTTGATAGTTTTCTTCTAATCATTGCCTGTTACAAAACAACAGAAAATTTGAGAATATATTTAAATATTTGTTTTAGGGCCGCTGGTGGTGAAGGAGACGCAAGGACAAGAACTGTGTCATGAATATATTCAATTACAAGGACCATGTGAAGCCAAACTGTGTGTTAATGTATGCAGTTCGAAGCACAAGAATGGAAAAGGCACGTGCATGCCATCGAGCAAGCAATGCCTCTGCACGTTTAGTTGCACAATTTGATTATTATTTTTTCCTGATCTATAAACTACATGCTATATGTCAATTCTAATAAAAATAAATAATATTATCTCGTTTTTATATGCATGTGAATTATGATTACAATTATTCTGAAGGAACTATAAATTGGTCTTTTAGCATATGTGCCCTAATTCAATGAAAAAATATGGGGTTTAGGGGCTATCAAGATTCAGGTTTGTCGGGGTCCAACAAATTCACAGCACAAAATCCAATAATCTTTGGGATTCTAGTTGTTCAGGATCAGTTTCTGTTGATCTAAAGTATCTACTAGCTCGAGGATGATAGAATAAAGGGGACGAAACAAGGAACTTTTATTTAGATAGTCAAAGATCGTCGAACTACAATGTAACCGTTATAAGCCGATCGGCGAATTACAGAGAATTGTATTTCTCAAAATGACTAACTGAACTATAGCTTTAGAATCGGATTATTTCCTGACTCTTGCTAGACGTCACCCGCCTTCTGCAAGTCGCTCTCTCCTTATTTATAGCTGATGGGACGTTCCACTTTATGCCTCGGAGTCGATGTGGGATTGTCTTTTGAGCAAAGTCGGTGATCGTTCTTATTCGGGCCGTCACTTGCTGGGCTGTCCGTCTCAATTGGGCCTTCTGGAAGCTTTGTCGGCCCGGCAAATGGGTTTTGGTCAGACTTAGTTCCTAGACTTCGGGGTGACTATTTCGGTAACGGGCCTATAGGAAAGCCTGTTAAGGTTGGGTGAAACCCATATCCAACAATTGTCCCCCCCTTAGTTCATTGTGGACAGCCTTGGGCCAATGAGCTTGCTTCGGGAAATATTGAGTCTGGCCCGTTATTGAAATGTCGATCTAATCCCCTTCATTTGGTTAAGGGGAGGAGGAAATGAAACGTCGTTTCCTAGGGTTGCGTCGATCCGCGCCCACACCGCTTTAAGGGTTTCTTTTTCCACTGCTTATAAAAGGAGACTTTTTGGGGTGCCTTCTTCAGTTCTTCTCCAGCCGCAAAGGTCAAGGTAACTCGTCTTTCTCCTTTTATTAGAACCCTTCTCTTTTTTCTTCTTCCTTAGTTGTCTATAGGTTGTTAGTGTAGCTTTTACTTGCTCCCCACTGGGTTTGTTGTTGTAATTGCCTATTCGATTTCGATGTCGAGTTCTTGTGAGGAATTTTTAAATGAGCGTTCGTCATCCGGTTCTTCTGAGGCTAGTCCGCCATTGCGGGCTGCCGATTCGTCTGATTCCGGAGCTTCGGCTGATATGCCTAAGCTCTGTAGACGGAGTAGGAGGGTGGAGTCTTTGAACCGTCCTTCGGTACCTAGGGTTGGCCCGGAACCCTTCGCTTCTAGGGTTCCAGTTAAACCGGAGGTGGACGATTTTGGTCCTGATAGAACTGGTTATTGTGGTTCGCCTAGCTCTCGCGATGAAGCCAGATCTGATCATTCGTCCAACAACGTTTCTCTTGATGATGAGATCGAGATTGCTGAAGGGATCGATTATCCGGATGCGCCTTTCGACTCGGGAGAGTCACTTTGCGATGCTGATTCGCTCTGCGCGATGGCTGACTTCTGTAATTCTCCCCGGCGTGTCTCTGTTGTATGTCCGACTCCTGAGGAGCGTGTATTTAAGTGTCCTGACGGATTTATTAGTTTATACGAGCCGTTTTTACTAAGGGAGGTCTCCGCTTTCCGATTCCAGCCTTCCTGATGGAATATTGTTGGCGTCGTCAGATCGCTATCACGCAGCTTACCGTCCATACTATTCGTAATATGGTCGGCCTCAAACACCTCGCTGACCAATGCGGGGTCAAATTGACTGCTTACTTTGTTGAGGACATGATGCGTTTTACTAGGCAGAAAGGTTTTAATGGCATTTGGTATGCTAGTGCTACGCCTGGATACAAGCTGATGGATCATCCGCCATCAAAGACCCATACTTGGATGAACAGATACTTTTATGCTAAGGTTGACGAAGCTTTGGTAGAGGATATGTCGATAGGTTTTAAGACTGAATGGAATTTGTCCCCTGGTAGTTTCTTGGGTGACCTTTGTCCTTTTCCATTTGTTCTGATTGTTGATCGTTAATTGCCTTTATTTTTGTTGACTTCCAGATTTGGTTGATAAATCTGCTGACCCGCCGATTCCTAACTTCTTTGAGGTTCGCGATCTACTAAGGAGGCAAACGGTTCTTGATTGGAGGACTATTCCGCAGCTAGACCATACCAGGGGGAGGAAACCATCGAAAGGTATTGTTCCGTGTGCTAGCCGATATTCGTTCCATTGGTTTGTCATTTATGTTCTGCTGAGGATCTTGGTTTATGATGATAGGGGGTGCTAGTCAAGCAAGGATGGTGAAATGGGCGTTCCCAAATACTCCGGCAAGCCGGCTTCGAAGAAGAAGAATGCCGCAGAAGAGAAGGAGCTGCAGTTGGCTCAAGAAGAGTCTGGTTGACCAATCATCCATTCAGGGTTCTCGCGCTGGGGTGCCTCGGGTAGTCGATCCTCGAAGGTAACAAATCTTCGCGGGACAAGGGGAAAACAGTGAGTCTGTTCGGCGAGATAAGGACATCGTTCCGATCGACCTCACAGTTGACAAGGAGCGTTCCTCTTCAAAAATTTGTCTGACCCGATAGGGATTCTGTAAGCGCAAAGAGGTTCCGGCTGGTTCTGATGCGGTCGCTGGGTCTAAAAGACTCAAGACCTCCTCGCTGGATCCGAAGGACAAAGGCGTCCAGCCTTCCTACTTTCTGCACTTTCGCTACGCGAAGGACACCCCTTTTCTGTCTGACAAAAGGGAATGTGGATCTCTCATTCGCGAGGTTTCTAAAGTGCCGGGTGATCGTTCAGGGGGATTTGAGGGAGGATGACGCGTTTGACGAATGGGCTCGGCATCATCTCCAGGTTTACATTTTTTTTCTCTACTATATATATATATATATATATATATATATATTTTTTTTTTTTTAACGTTGTTTGATTTTGTCTTAGTCTGCGGGTCGATGTACTCGATGGTTTGTCGCTACGAGCGTAGGCTTAAGGCTGCCGAACGTGAAACCGCCCTTGCCGAGGCTGGACTGAAAGATTGCCAGAGCCAGGTTAGCAAGTATCGATCCGAATCGACTAAGGCTTGGCGAGAGTTTGACCGTCTGAAGGAAGAGAACCGCCAACTGCAAGGGTCGTTGGAACGTTCTTGCGCCGACGTCAGTCGCCTGGAAACTTCCGTTCGACAGGCTGCTGAAGGATTTGATCGTCAACTAAAAGCTGCGGTCGAGAAGAGAGCCGAGGAGATACGCCACGAGGTGAGGGACGTTTACCGCGATCGGTCGGACCAAAATCGTCAGCATATTTGGGATGTGAGGCGGGCTTTCAATCCAATGATGATGAAGGCTCAGGCGAATGGTATCTTGAAGCAGGTCGAAGATCTTGTGGCTGATGGTTGCCCTATCCCTGCTAAGACGATCCAATTTGTCACTGACGGTTCGGCTTTTTGGGATAATGTTGTGGACGGCATCGAGATCACTCCTCTTGTTAATGACGGGTATGTGGTGACTCCGACTACTGAGCGTGTTGCGGCTAATCCTCGGCGTATTCCTGGCTATGATGAGATCGTCGATTTTGACGAGTACGGCTCGAACATGCCGTCTGCTACCGCCGAGGTGGTGGAACCCGATCTGCCTGACACTGGAGAACAAGCTCCCAATGTTGATGTTCAGTTGACGAGGCAGGGGACGCCGGAACGCGACATTGTGACCGGCCTAGCTTTGGCGGACGCTGCTGTGGCTTCGACTTCGGAGGGTCGTAGTATTCAAATTGCCGGGCTCGTCAGCGATGCAGGTGTGAGGGACCCGCTAGCCTCTGATCCAGTCACCGCTCCTGAAGGCGAGGATGAAATTGCGCCGGAATAAGCCCTGCGTGGCTTTTGAAATTATGCCGTTTGTGGCTTTTAAGACTTATTTTACGCATCACTTACTGTTCCCCCTTTTTTTTAAGAAACTTGAATGTTTTGAGGTAGGTTTATTTCTACTACCTTCCTGTTGGACGTGAATGATGATGATGGGCGTTTATGCCTATAGAATTTTAACATTGCGATTTATATATGTCTCCTTTTTTTTGACGTGTTGGTCGAGACTTAGGCAAAATTAGGATTTGCCGTAGTCCCCCTTTTTGACGTGGGCGAGACTTAGGCAAAATTAGGATTTGCCATAGTCCCCCTTTTTGATTTTTGGCGACTTAGGCAAAATTAGGATTTGCCATAGTCCCCCTTTTTGACGAGCTGGGGCGAGACTTAGGCAAAATTAGGATTTGCCATAGTCCCCCTTTTTGACGAGCTGGGGCGAGACTTAGGCAAAATTAGGATTTGCCATAGTCCCCCCCTTTTTGAAGTTGGAGACATAGGCATTAGGATTTGCCATAGCGAGCAGTTGCGCAAAATTAGGATTTGCCATAGTCCCCCCTTGACGAGCTGGGGCGAGACTTAGGCAAAATTAGGATTTGCCATAGTCCCCCTTTTGACGAGCTGGAGGACCAATGCGTTAATTGGCGGCGACTCTTGGACTCTTCGGCTTCACTACATTAAATGCTTGGTTTAAATGGTGAATTGCTTTTCCAAGGCGTTTCTCATCATTACCGGGTGTGGATGTTGCGTGTGGCACGATTTTTATTGCGAGGCGTTGGTTGGTGGAGGAGGGAGGTTCATTAAATGCGGGAAAGTGGACGGGTAACCGTCGTGTCGCTTCAGGGCTATCTTGTATTCGCTATATAAGGGGAGGCGTGGGTGGGGAGAGTGGATCACGCAACCTTCTCTCCACCTTTTTTTTTTTTTTTTTGCTCAATATCTTTCTTTGCTTCGTACTCGCCTTGCTCTTTCTCCGTTTTGACGATGAGTGACTCCGAAGACTCGGGGGAATGGGTTCCGGTGAATCGTGGTGAGCGGATCGTCTTTGGTCGTCCTCGTACTAGTCGTTCTCCGTCGCCGGTGCGTGTCGATCCGGCTCAGCCTAGCGATGGGTCGGGTCGATTCGTTGAAGCTCGTCCCAACGACCTGTTCTTCCCATGGAGAAGCCCACCGGTTGCTGCTGCGTCACCCCCGTTTCGACCATTGCCGCGGAACTTCGTACCGGGTGTTGCTGAGATTCCGGCGGAGTTCCTTCAGTCCTTGAGTCCCGACGAAAGGCGTCTGGCGGTCGGCTGGTTTAGGACGGTTAGTTCGTCGTATTGAGTTTTCCACCGTTTGGTTCGACCTTTTAACTATTTTGCTTCTTTCTTTCTTGTTTATGGTAGATCGAGACTCAGCACCGGGCCTACCGTCGCCAGCACGAGTTTCTGGTCAAGCAGATTATGGATCTCGAGATGGGGATGAGGAAATTGGAGGCTGGGCCAGAGGATTGGGAGCGATTTGGGTTCGGGAAGTTCCGTGCAATGCCTTTCTGGCTCCGTGACCGAGTTCGTATCTACAGTCGGGAAGTTCGCGAGAATCGCTGAGGGTGTTCGGCGTATTCTGTGTTTCTATCGGTTGTCGAACCGTTTTTTTTTTGGTACCCCTGTGTTGGGTTACTTGTTATTCTCGGAACTCTTGAATTATGGTTGGTCGTAACATTTATTTTTTTGTTGAACACTTTACCCGCTCTGCGGGTCTTATTTTCAGATGCTTTTATTATATTTGGGTTATCCTCAACAGTGAGACGTCTCTCATCTTATTATGTCGAGCCGAAAGTTTTTGTTCGGAACCCCTTTTTTTTTTTTTTTGGGCCTGCTTTTGCAGGATGCGGCTGCTAGATTTCGGGAGCGAGAAGCGTTGGATTCGCGTGTTAAAGCTCGGCTTATTCCCTACCTTGGACTGAAGAGATTGCGCGCTGGTGGCGGCTTATCTTGCTCATCGGCCTTGGTTTATTTGCGAGCAATGGTTGGAGCTCGGCTTACGATTTACACTTCGTGCGGGGTGCAATTTATTATTATCTTGTTTTAGTCGGAACAACTGGCCAAATTGCCGACCTTGTTTGGATATATGTATATATATATATATATATATATTTTTTTTTTTTTTTACTCGTTGTTGCTTGTACGATATTTGTCAATTTTTGCAAGTCAATATGCCTGAATAAAGAGGCGCAGAGATTCACCAAAGAAAATTGCATTCATAAGTAGTGGCTGCACCTTTTCAGGTTGCCTACGTACCTCCCTCTTTTTTTTTTTTAAGGAGGATCAAGCCGACCGTAGTTCAGATTACATAGATATTAAACACTCCTAGGTGGATATAGAAATATGCATAAAATATAAACTTCTTAATAGAAATAGCGCTTAAGGTTGCCAGCATTCCAGGACCGCGGGATTGCCTCGCCGGACATAGTAATTAGCTCGTAGACGCCGGGGCGGACGACCTTGGATACTTGGTATGGCCCTTCCCATTTCGCACCAAGTTTTCCAGCATTGAGTTCGGTGGTATTCTCGAATACCTTGCGTAAAACGAGGTCTCCCTCGTCGAAAGATCGCAGGTTGACCTTTTTGTTATAGTGACGGGCTGCCGCCTGTTGGTAATTCTGAATTCGGAGCAAAGCGCGATCTCGTAGTTCTTCAATCTCGTCGAGGCTGTCGTAGAGCATTTCATCATTTAGCTCGGCATCCTTGACTAGCATGGTTTGGCGTAAACTGCCGACGCTTACTTCGGCTGGTGCCATTGCTTCCAGGCCATAAGCTAACGAAAAGGGTGTTTGTCCTGATGCTCTTCGTGGAGTTGTTCTGTGGGACCATAATACGCCATCTAGCTCGTCAGCCCAAAGGCCTTTCTTCTCTTCGAGTCGCTTCTTTAAGCCATTTAAGATCGTCTTGTTGGTCGCCTCTGCCTGGCCATTCCCTTGAGGGTACCTCGGGGTTGACTTACTGAGCCGGATGCGCCAACTTGCGCAGAAATCGTCGAATTTCTTTGATATGAATTGCGACCCATTATCCGTTACGATTTCGTAAGGTAATCCGTGTCGGCATATTATATTTTTCCACACAAAATTCTGGACCTCATTCGCTTGGATTTTCTTATAAGAGTCAGCTTCAACCCACTTGGTGAAGTAGTCAGTCAATATAAGAAGAAATTTTTTGCCGTGCGAAGCGGGTAGTGGTCCGACGATATCCATTGCCCATCTCATGAACGGGTACGGCGCTGTTGTCGTTGAGAGTAATTCTGCCGGAGCGTGTATGTCTGACGCATGTCTCTGACATTTTTCGCACTTCGTGGCGAACTGTTCGCAGTCGCCGACCATGGTCGGCCAGTATATTCCATGCTTTCTGATTTTTAGTGCTAGGGCGTGTCCGCCGGAATGATTTCCTCCGGCTCCTTCATGCGTTTCCTGCATTACTTGCTGGGCCTCTTCTGCTGAGATGCAATGTAGTAATATGCCGGCCGCGCTCCAACGGTAAAGGCGTCCCTCGACCATAACGTACTGTGCCGCTTTCTTTTTAAGGCGTCGAGATTGCCATTTGTCCGCCGGGATTACTCCTCCAGTGATGTACTGACGTATTTCCTGGCGCCAGTCAGCCGGCTCGGCGACGGGTTCAGCCTCATGGTTAGGGTGTGTCTCAGCGTCGAGGTCGGCATATTCCTCCGGGTTGGCAGATATGATGTTAACTTGTGCCCCGGCATCAATGCTACTTACTGAAATACTTTCGACGGGGATTACCCGGCGTAAGTCCGGATCTGAGGTTGATGCTAGGACGGCCAGAGCGTCCGCGGGAGCATTGGCGCTTCGAGGTATTTTGTCGATCACGAAGTGATCGAACTCTTGTGCGAGCTCCTTAACTATTCTCAGATATGCGTCCATGCGGCCGCATTTGGTGCCGTACTCGCCATTGTATTGACTGGCGACGAGCTGGGAATCGCAGTAAGCGTGAAGCCTTTTTACGCCGATCCCTGCTGCGAGTCTCATTCCGGCGAGTAAGGCTTCATACTCTGACTCATTATTGGTGGCTGCGAAATTGAGGCGGAACGACTGCTCGACGACCTCTCCGGTGGGGGATGTCAGACGGATCCCGATTCCTGATCCGTGCTGTGACGAGGCTCCGTCGACGTACAAATACCAGTTTTCCTCGTTTGAAGTCGGAGAGGTGAAATGTTGAGGCAGCTCGACAATGAAATCCGCTAAAACCTGAGACTTCATGCAAGTTCGGCCCAGATATTCGATATCGTACTCACTCAACTCGACTGCCCACTTCGCCATGCGGCCTGATTGTCCCGGGCTATGGAGAATTTGGCGCAGAGGTTGGTTGGTCAAGACCGCGATTGTATGCGACTGGAAATAGGGTCTGAGCTTACGAGCTGAAATTACCACGGCGTACGCTATTTTTTCCAAGTTCGGATAACGCAACTCGGCCCCGTCGAGGGTCTTGCTGACGTAAAAGATAGGCTTTTGCTCGCCTCGGTCGTCTCTGACTAATACCCGCTAACTGCCGACCCCGAAACGGCGATATATAGGTAGAGCTTTTCTCCCTTCGGGCTTTGAAAGTATGGGAGGGGTGGTTAAATAAGTCTTTAATTCGACGAACGCCTGTTCACATTCGTTGGTCCATTCGTACGCTTTATTCGTCGATCGCAACAGTTGGTAGAACGGCAAGCTTTTGTCGGTCGACCGCGAAATGAATCGGTTTAAGGCTGCTATCCTGCCAGTCAGGCGTTGGACTTCGCGCTTGTTTCGCGGCGAGGGCATGTCGAGTATGGCTTTTATCTGCTTCGGGTTTGCCTCTATTCCCCTTTTTGTGACGATGTACCCTAGAAATTCTCCTGACGTTACGCCGAATGAGCATTTTGCCGGGTTGAGTTTCATGTTATACTTATTCGGTGTATGAAAACACTTTCGCAGGTGCTCGACATGATCGTTTGCGCTCGCGATTTGACTAACATATCGTCGATGTACACCTCCATAGTTACTCCCAATTGGTCGGCAACATCTTATTGACGAGACGTTGATAGGTGGCCCCGCGTTTTTCAGACCAAACGGCATTACCTTGTAGCAGAATGTGCCTTGATCTGTGATGAAGGCGGTTTTTTCGCGGTCGTCGGTGTGCATCAGTATTTGGTTATATCCCGAGAAGGCGTCCATGAAGGAGAGTAATGCATTGCCGGCCGTGGCCTCGACAAGTCTCTCATATGTGGTAGCGGGTAGCTATCCTTGGGGCAGGCTTTATTGAGATCCGTGAAGTCGATGCAGACTCTATTCTTCCCGTTTTTCTTCTTAACCACCACCGGGTTTGCTAGCCACTCAGGATACTTGACTTCCATGATTGATCCGGCATCTAACAATTTTTGACCTCGTCATTTACTGCTTTAGATCGTTCGGGTCCGAGCTTCCGTCGCTCGCGACAGGTTTATAAGTGGGATCGACGTTAAGTTCATGACTTGTGACGTCCATGCTGATTCCAACCATATCATCAAAAGACCAAGCAAAGGTGGAAATGTTGTCCTTCAAGAATTGGATCAACTCAATTCTTATTGCCGGGTCGAGATCAGCGCCGATCCCAACGCACCGCTTTGGGTCACTCTCGTCGATATTGATTTCGTCAAGCAGGTGGTGACTTGGAATTTCCTCGGGGCTAGGTGCTGGCAGCTCGTCCAGCGCTTGCTGTGATTGCTATAAATCAGCGGCCTTCCGTAGCTTGCATTCGATTACGAAACAGTTCCTAGCGTCCCCTTGATTGCCTTTGATTGTGAATATTTGGCCGGACAGGGGGAACTTTACGCATTGATGATAAGTGGACGGGGCCTGCATGTCGTGAATCCAGGGGGATCCGAGGATGATGTTATAAACGGCCGGCTTGTCGACCACCACAAACTTGTGCCACGAAGGTATGCCGGACACGTAGATTGGCAGCTTGATTGTGCCGGACGTCATCATGTAATTTCCATCGAACCCGGTAAGCGGCCTGATCGATGGTTTGATTTCTCTATTATTGACCTCCATTTTGTCGAGGACATCTCTGAAAATTACGTTAACGGAGCTCCTGTGTCGACCATAATCCTCGTCACTTCGCTCTCACCAACGTGTAATTCGATGACGAGAGGGTCGTTGTGCGGGAAATTGACTCCAACCAAGTCGTCCGCTGTGAACGTGATCGGAGGTATGAAGGGTGGGACTTTAACTGGCCAGACCGCAGCTGTGCCGGCCTTTACGTAGTCGCGAATTGAACGTACGGAATCTCTGCACGCTGTCAATCCTCCCATTATCATGTCAACACGGCGACGGGCGGCCATTGGGTCGCTGTCGGGTCGGCGTAGAGGGTGTAGGTGCCAAACTCCGTTGGGAATTTAACGCACTGATGGTAGGTTGACACCGCGGCCTTCATTTTATGGAGCCAGGGCGTCCCTAGGATGGCATTATACGCGCTTGGACGATCGACGACTGCGAAGTCAAAGAGGTGAACTGTACCACCGACCCTCATTGGGAACATGACCGTTCCTAAAGAGGTAAGAGAGCACCCGTCGAAACCAGTCAAGGTTTGCACTTCGGGCATGGTCAGATGCAGGTCGGCTTTTATCGAAGTGCCCTCGGAAGATGACATTTACGGAGCTTCCTGTATCGACCAACACATCCGGGACTAAGCAATCTCCGATGTTTATTTCAATAACGACAGGTCCAGTGGACGAAGTTCGATGCTCAGTAATGTCCTTGTTCGAACACGATCGGAGAGTACGATTGTATAGGTGTTCTGCCAGGTAACCAATCGCGTTCGGCTCTCTCGACGCTGTGGGTGGGATATACGGTGCGAGGCCAGTTAGGGTCGTACGGTAGGCTTCCTCGTATGACATTAATTCTACGACGGGCTGGAGGTGGTGGCGCGTCGGCCGGTTGGTTTTCTTGTCCTCCCACCTGGTTGCCAGCTGGGGCTGGTTATTCGGCGCTGGTCCATTGTTGAAGTGGTTGTTTGGGCCTCGTCCTTGATGCCCATGACGTCCTCGACCTCGCCCTCGCGGGGCATTGCTCTGAACTGGCGTAGCTCCACTTTTACCTCGCCGTTGAGGTATTTGCCGAGCAGCGCATTTTGCAAATGTCTGCAAGACTGCGTAGAGTGTCCAGTGTACTCGTGTAATTCACAATACAAGTTATGGTCAGGCTCTTCTCTTGTCCCTTTTGGTGGGGTTGTCGGTACTATAGCTGATGAGCTGATTGCAGGGGTTGGCAGGGCGTTATTGACGAGGTACGTTGCGCCGCGCTTCTTACTGTCCGCGAGGTATTCTTTGTCGAGGTGTTGGCGAGGTTCGTGGTATACCTCTTTTGCTTTGCCCGTCGGCGTCGAGCTCCGGTAGAAGCACGTTTTTGTCGTAGATGACTTTTTCTTCTTCCAATTCAATGTGGACTCCCGCTCGATGGAGGGCATCTTGGAAAGTCGGGAACCTGTTCAACTTGAGATCCTTTCGGAACGCGGATTCGTACCACAGGGCCTTGTGAAGGGCTGCAAGAGACACGCTATGGGGTGCTTTTACTTGTGTGGCAATCTTTTTGAACCTATCCATAAATGTTCGCAACGGCTCATGCTCCCCTTGCTCGATATTGTGGAGATCGGCGATTGTCGCGGTGGGGACGGCCAATATCGAGTATTGCTTCAAGAAGGTCAGCGAAAGTGTACGGAAGCTGTCGATTGAGTCGGGCGGCAGAGAGAACCAGCCGAGGGCGTCGCCGCTCAGGTTTTCGATGAAAAGCTGGCATTTTCCGGCATCTAGCTCCTCCGGAAAACTCGCAACGATGAATTGCAATTTCGAAGGATGTCAAATGATGGGTCGGGTCCGAATCTCCCTTATATGGAGGCAAGTGCTTTATTTTGCAATCGGGACGAACGACGACTCTACGGATTCGCAGTGAATGGCGTTTTCTGGGATTGTTCCAACATATGGTCTACATCAGGTGCCGCGCTGGTTGCTTGGTGGAACTTGCTTGTGACATCTTTCATTTGACTTTTGAGTTCGGCCAAATCTCCGCTCTGGTTTTGATCGGCATTATTGGGATTGGCTCTATTAGCGCCATCCGGATGTTCGGCATTTTCTTGTAGTTTTGCACAGACGCTGGAGAGAGTGGCGAATCGTTCCTCTGTCTTTCTGTCCTGGGCGTCGATCTTCTCCAGGATGCTTCTCATTAGTGCTCCTATGTCGGGCGCTGGTGCCTTCTCCGATTGAGCCGTTCGGCGTTGTCGGGGCCGGGTCGGCGGTATTGGAAGCTCCTCTTGGGCTTGCTGGACGCGATCCGGTGTGTCCGCCACATATCCGTCACTGCCCGTCGTTTCTCTTTCTGCCATTGTTCGAGATGTACTCCGTCGATGTTGGACTTTCTTCAGCTTTCCTTGTTGATTTCCCTGGATGCGCACCAAATGTTGATCTAAAGTATCTACTAGCTCGGAGTGATAGAATAAAGGGGACGAAACAAGGAACTTTTATTTAGATAGTCAAAGATCGTCGAACTACAATATAACCGTTATAAGCCGATCGGCGAATTACAGAGAATTGTATTTCTCAAAATGACTAACTGAACTATAGCTTTAGAATCGGATTATTTCCTGACTCTTGCTAGACGTCACCCGCCTTCTGCAAGTCGCTCTCTCCTTATTTATAGCTGATGGGACGTTCCACTTTATGCCTCGGAGTCGATGTGGGATTGTCTTTTGAGCAAAGTCGGTGATCGTTCTTATTCGGGCCGTCACTTGCTGGGCTGTCCGTCTCAATTGGGCCTTCTGGAAGCTTTGTCGGCCCGGCAAATGGGTTTTGGTCAGACTTAGTTCCTAGACTTCGGGGTGACTATTTCGGTAACGGGCCTATAGGAAAGCCTGTTAAGGTTGGGTGAAACCCATATCCAACAGTTTCTTAAAAATCTAATAATAAATATTAAAATGATCTCTCATTTTATGTATCTTTGGTAATAGTTCTCTATTCTACCTCTAACTGATTATAAAGTAATTTTGTTTGTCATCCTTTATTTTTAAATATAATAGAGTGCTTATTTTTTACTATTTTTAGAGGAACTGTTTCATCCATAAATAGGGTGAACTATCTTATTTGCAAAAGTAGTCCTTTTTTAATTTTTAACTTATTTATGGCCAAAATATTTAAAAAAGTATTTTTAGAACTAATAAAATAAATTTAAGTAGAAATATTTATTCTAAAATATTAAGACTACCATTTGCAAAAAGATAATTTAATAATTTATATAAATAATTGATTATTTGTGAAAAAAATACAATAGTGTTGATGATTAAAAATCTAGTATATTTTATAATTTTTGTATGATGCGATGCTCTTTATAATAATAAATACTTAATTTAAATAAAAATAATAAATTTATGAAAATGTTACAAAATTTAAAGTAAAATGGGTTAGTTTGCAATTTTTATAAATAAAAGGTTTTAATTACAAAATAAAAATAGTATATCTTTAGAATATTATTTTATAGAGGAAAAAATAGAGAAAACCATTGGAGCAAAACTCATCTCTATTATAGGGATCCTCTATTATAGAGGAAAAAATAGAGAAAACCATTGGAGATGGTCTTAAATGATACTCCCTCCGTTTCAATATATTGAATGTTTTGAGGTTTATTTGGTGTTTCAAAATATAAGATATTTTCAAATTTTTATGCAACTTTTAGATTAATTTAATATTTTATATTATGCAGTCTTGTTTATGATTGGTTGAACTTTTATAAAGTATTATTTTCTTAATCTGCGTATTTTACTCAAAACATCCTATATTTTGAAACGGAGGGAATATAATTTTTTTTTTTGAAGAGATATGTATGGTGGCCTTTTGCTGCAATGAATATATCTCGAGAAACAATTACAGTAGCTTGTTGTTATCTTTTAGTCTTATAAGCACATGAATGAGGTTTAACAAGTTCAATAAATGGAACATGCATTATTTATTATTTAAGGCATGGCTACAAGAAAACAATTCAATTTTTGACGATGGTATTGGTAGGAAATTTGTTGAAATAGAATATTATGACAAATTTCATACAAAATCAAAATTGTTGAAGTTTTATGTGGGAAACCAACGTTTGTGGGAAATCGTGATAAATTATTGACGAAAAATATCGTTGGAAACTCCGTGAAATTATTACCTTAAATGTTCTAAGAAATTTGTTGAAATAGAATATTATGACAAATTTCATACAAAATCAAAATTGTTGAAGTTTTTTTGTGGAAAATCAACGTTCGTGGGAAATCGTCATAAATTATTGACGAAATATATCGTTTGAAACTCTTTGAAATTATTTATCTAAAATGTTCTAACGAATTTTCAACAAAAATTTATATAATGGTCCTATTTGTTTACACGTAAGTGATATCTTATGTTTTGATCCAAATATTATAGATAAAATGCACCTTGAAAAAATTACTATTTTGCATGATCAGAAACAGAATTATAGATGTATATAGTAAAAAATGTACAGATATTTGTTAATGCATAACCATTTCACTTAAAAAGGGTATAACCTACAATTACTCAATATCATCCATCATTCTTTTCTAGAATTACAATAGAAAAATAACCATTCATTTTTGTTTTAAGGAACAGTTGTTAAATGAGTATCTATAGATAGCCTTAACTGATTGTTTACCTTATTTTGTCAAAAAAAAAAAAAAAAAAAAAAACTGATTGGTCACCTTATTTTATTATTATTTAAAAATTAAATAAAAAACAATTTATTATAAAAAGTTTGAATTAATGTACTTAAGAGACTTATGCATTAAATCCTTTTTTGACTGTTTAATGACATTCTTATCTGTTTTTTTTTTTTAAAGAAACATTCTTATATGTTTTGACCACTTGTAGTCAATTTTCAAAAATCTTTTCTCTGATTTATTCTGATCTTTAGTCATTTACAGAATCAAATGTTCTTTTAATTTTTAGTCATTTAGATTATATATAGTTATTTACAAAATCTGTTTTCTATTAATTTTTATTCATTTAGTCACATGCATCTAATTTTTATGTGGTCTTCATGTGTATATATATATGATTTTTATTCTTAATTTATTTTAGTCACATACGTCTAATCTCTGAATATAGTAAAAAAAAAAATACAGATATTTGTTAATGCATAACCATTTCACTTAAAAAGGGTAATAACTTACAATTGTTAAATAACATCCACCACTCTTTTCTAGAATTACAATAGAAAAATAACCATTCATTTTTTTAAAAAATAGCAGTTGTTAAATGTGTTCTATAGATGACTTTAACTGATTGGTTACCTTCTTTTGTCCAAAACAAACAAAAAATAAACTGATTGGTTACCTTATTTCATTATTATTTAAAATTTAAATAAAAAACAATTTATTAACAAAATTTTGAATTATGTACTTAAGAGACTTATGCATTTAATCCTTTGTTGACTGCTTAATGACATTCTTATCTATATTTTTTAAAAACATTCTAATATGTTTTGACCACTTGTAGTCAAATTTCAAAAATATTTCCTATGATTTTTATTCTGGTCTTTAGTCATGTAGTCACATGCATCTAGTTTTTTATATATATGGTCTTCACGTGTACCTAACTATCACACCCATAACTGTTAATTTCGAAGTTTTCAATTTAATTATATCAACAAAGATGTCTAAAACCCCTGTCATTGCTATCTTCATGGTCTTCCTCGTTCTAGGTTTGATTCACACTTACATATTATGCCGATTAATATTTTAAAATAAGACTTCATATTGCGTATTTTCACATGACTTCTCCTTTATTTGATAGTATTCTTCTTATCATTTGAGATTATATTTAAATATTTGTATCAGGGCCGCTGGTGGTAAAGGAGGCGCAAGGACAAGAACTGTGTCATGAATATATTCAATTACAAGGACCATGTCAAGCCGATTGGTGTGTCGATGTATGCAGTGCGAAGTACAAGAACGGAAAAGGCACGTGCATGCCATCGAGCAAGCAATGCCTCTGCACTTTTAATTGCAGAGTTTGATTTTTCTTTTCTTCTTTCTATATATATGCTATTCTCAATTCCAATAAAATAATAAGAATGTTTTCTAGTTTCTAGTGAATTATGATTTCAATTTGGAAGCAACTATAAATTGGCACCTTAACATATGTGCCATAATTCACTGAAAAATATGGGGGTTAGGGGGTTTCAGGATTCAGGGGTGTCGTCCAGAAAATTTACAGCACAAAAAACAATAATTTTTAGGACTCTAATAGAAAATTGAAAATGATAAAATAATGGTAAATATGATCCTAAACATTCATATTAAAATCTGAATTCTAACAAGTATAACTGAAAGTTTTAAAAATGACAAATCATTTCCATTTTGGGGTATCGACTTACACAAGACATGTAGCCTTATATGTCAATAGCTCTAGCCGGTTCAACTGAGACTTAGAACGAAATCATATAAAATGTTCTAAGCCCTGTCCCAAAAGCATGTATGAGTTTAGCCCAGATACCTCTTACTAATTCAAAATAAAATAAAATAAACTTATAGCCTTTTTAAACATATTTGATAATGTCCTTGGTCCTTACTATCCATAATACTAAATATTATGAGAAACACATATATATTATATATAATAAATCAAATAAAACAAATTAAAAGAGAAAAGCCTTAGAATACCATACATTAAAATATTTCCAACATATCTTATTGAAACGACCCCACTCGGATTTTCAATCCTTAGACATGTTTCACGAGAAACGATCTCACTGAAACCCCATAATTCCACGAAACAACTAGAGTAGATATCGGTGCTTACAAAAACTTCCACCAATATAGGCTAGGTCCAACTAACCCATGCTCCGCATCCTCAAAACACAGTTATACAAACGTATTTCAGCTCCCCAAACACGCATCAGATTCATTCGATATCCAACCGACAAACCACTTTGCTTAATAACATATCACCAAACACCACCTCATCTAGAAAAGGCACAAAGAGAACATTCGTATTGAGACTTTGTTAGAAAGATATAAAACGCCCACACTCATAGCAAAGGTCTTGCTTCCATTAGCAAAACCAACCAAACACGATGGAATGGACTCTATTGGTCAGCATAGAGAGTCTCCCAGTCATACGGTGAGACGCTCTTGTGTCCAAAATAACATCACCAAGTTCTATCTTACCAGACAATTTTTCGGAACTGCCGTTGCCTGATTTTTCTTGAATCATCTGAGTAAGAACCTTCAACTGATCAGATGTAAAGGTAGGAAAACAGAGAAATTGGAACTAGTGGCATGAGCAGTCACAATTTTCCCACATCCTCTTCCTCCACTAGTAACCATGGAACCACGGCCTCCTCTACCCGGACCTGAAGAACCACAACCACCACTATTACCTCACTCAGTACGCTCTATCCACCAATCTGGAAATTAAACAAGTTGCCAACAATCCTTATGTTCATGTTCGGTACGACCACAATGAGTGCAGTAATGACCTTACCAAGAATAGAACTAGTATGGTCAATTTGTAGTGAGGAAGAATCACCACGAGAATCACCACGAGAATCACCAAGAGAAAACTGCTCATGGTTGTCACTGCGAGCTAAGAACCCGACAGCCTCGTGATTTTGTTGTCGAAGACGAGCAGAGGACATTCTTTGCTTCTTCACGGATCACTTTGGAGTATGCTACGACAAGGCTAGGAAGAAGATCCATACTAATCATAGTAGTGCAGAGCCCACCAAACCTTGAATCATCCAGACCCATCACAAACTGATGAAGCTTCTCTTCATCTCTCTCTCTCTTACAATCTCTAACAAAGTAACTCCACAAGAACAGACAGGGCTCGCGCGATAATTCTCCAGCTCGTCCCAAAGATTGCACAATCTTCCATAGTACTCCTTCTTGCTGACACAAAGCAAGCTTGGCCTTGATTTGGTGAACATGCACCTTGTTCCGAACAGAGAAACGATGCTGCAGTTTTTCCCACAATTCTTGTACACTAGAAACAAAGGTCACGGTTGATTTCAATTTTGGTTCGATTGACGATCAAATCCAACCAATAATCATTGAATTTACTGTTTTTAAGTTTTCAAGGTCATGACCATCACTGGAAGGCCTGAGAATAGTACCACTGATAAATCTGGTCTTGCGCTTGGCTGAAGAGCATTCAACATCTCTTCAGACCATTCAATGTAATAATCTTCGGTTCTATTAACCGAAGTAATCATAGCATCAGGGTTCTCTGAGCTTGACAACGTGTATGGAGAGACAACTGTCTTTAAGTCAGGCTGAGAAACAATGGCACCGGTGGAACCAATCGTAATTGAAGATCCTTCATCATCCATGATTTTCTTGTCGCGCAAGAAAGTTCAAAAACAGAAAAAAGTTGAAACTAGAAAAAAACAAAAGATCGAAACAATTGAAAAGAAAAAATTTTAGAATGATTTAGGCTCTGATACCATGTAGAATTGGTAGTCGGACTAACTTGTTTTATTGATTGCCTTGGGTATTTATACAAAATACAATGAGTTTAAGATAGACACAAACAACATAAACTTAGGCTTATAACCCTTATCAATAGTCTCTAAACCTTATCACAATAGATTTTGAGTGATCCTCATAGAAACCCTAAATCTTAAATAGGAGGGGATATTCAACTTGATGTTTTAAGGATTTGTTAGTATTTTAATACTTAAGAATTTTGAAAAATTTAAGAGATTTTTAGGAGATTTGATTGTGTTTTAGAGTTTTTCTTTTTAAAAAAAAAAAATAAAATGTGATTCTATGAGATTTTATTAGTAAACTTTGGATACTTTAAATATATTTTACAACACAAAAAAAAAAAAAAAAAAAAATTCTATGCCAGAAAAGAAAATTTCACTTATTTGTGAAGTTGTATGGGATGAAGACGTAACTTTGTTGTCATCACCAAGATGATCCCCTAATAACATATTTGATTGTTGAGATTTGATTCTTGATTAAAACTTGCAACAAAGAAAAAAAAAGTTTCAAGTGAGTTGAAGAACAGAGTAAGAAGAAGCTAATTATGTTCCTGTTTTAACCTTTAGCAGAAAAAGATCTATTGTCTCTCGATTTAATTGAAGTGAGGAAAAGAGCACCTATGTGAATTCTGACCAAAAGTCACCTTCATGTGATCACGAGAACAAAGAGAATGTGAAGTGTGATCAATAAGCCGATAGTTCAAGGATGAACATCCTACCTTTTTGTGATGAGACTGAACGTCCGTACACACTTCTTTAGTTCTTTAATTTGCATATAAACGTCTGAAAAAACATAAAGTAAACAAAAATCTAAATGACTGGTGTTTGATCCCTAAATATATATAATTGAAAACTGATAGTTCAAGGAGTGGATGGATCATATCCTAGAGGATGGATCTTTCATGGACTACTTTTTTATAAATGAAATCCTTCAAAATTCTACCTCAAAAAGTAGGATTTTGTTACATATATTTGTCAACTAAAAAACAAAACAAAAAAATCTTGCAGAATCATTCAAAGTAGACTTCTTTAAAAAATTGTGATATTTTAAATAACACTAGATTTTAATTAAGTTTTATAACAAAACGCCAACATATTATATTCACCCCCTCTTAATTAACCAATCAAAATACAATAAAACGCCATGTCATATTATATTTATAAAATAAATGAAAATTAAAATAAAAAGACAAAACAAATTAAGGAAACAAATTCTGTAAAATTTTTAATAAAGAAATTATGTCGGTTTGGTTTATAAAGGAATGATTAGAGAGTAGTTTTTACAATTAAACAAAATGATATGTCGGTTTGGGTTTACAAAATAATGATTAGGGTTTAGATTTTACAATTAAACGAAATTATATGTCGGTTTGGGTTTACAAAATATAGTAGTTAGGGTTTAGATTTTATAATTAAACGAAATTATATGTCGGTTTGTGTTCACAAAAGAGTGGTTAGGGTTTAGGGTTTAGATTTTATAATTAAACGAAATTATATGTCAGTTTGGGTTTACAAAAGAGTGGTTACGGTTTAGGGTTTACATTTTACAATCAAAGAAATTTATATGTCGGTTTGGGTTTTTAAAATAGTGGTTAGGGTTTAGATTTTACAATTAAGGAAAATTATATGTCGGTTTGGGTTTATAAAAGAGTGGTTAGGGTTTAGATTTTACAATTAAACAAAATTTTATGTCGGTTTGGGTTTATAAAAATATAATTTGAATTTAGATGTTATAATTAAAAACTATAATATAATGTTTATAATTAAAATTGAATTATATACAGATTTTGTTTCTTTAAATAATAATTTGTTTCCTTAATTAAGAGGGGTGAATAAGAGAGGTTCACCTCCAAGAATTGTCCTTATTTTAAATGATTTTACATAAATCTCAGGTTGAATAACATATGATTTTAAAAGATTTTTAAAAATTATCAATTGAATAACAATCAATTTTAAGAATACTCTAGAATCTTTCAAATATCAAATTGAATACCTCCCTCTAGAATTTATACGAATAAATTAAAAACTGAAAACAAAAGGTTCACTAGAGAACTTACGACAAAAGTTTACAGAACACCACGAGATAAACCTGGTACAAAGGAATCACAGCACCATAGTCTTTTTGTGATTCTACAGACCAAAGTTCTTCACTTTAGCCACTTTTGCAATATCCATTCGAATTAATTAAGGTGTAATTGTGTAAACATAAGGAGTCGATATAGATTACCGAAGAGCTTGAAAGCTGAAGAAATTGTAAAAAGAAGAATCAGGGAATGAGAGTAGGTTATTCATATTTGGGCATCTTTTTTTAGCCCATTAAGGGTTTTGTACGAAAATAACTTTTGGGAAGAGCGGGCACACACAAAAGTAGCAGCCTCTTGCGTTACAAGGAAGCAATGATTTGATCTGATAAAAAAGATTAATATCACATCACATGCATCCTTAAAGAGTAATGCGATGTTAGGTGTCCCGTGGAAAAGAATCTGGAACAATCGTCGGCCAGGCTATTGATTCTGTACCCGAAGAACAGAGAGTGCAAAATGAGGAATCGAAGTCGTTGATCTTTTGTTTAGGCCATAAGAAGATATCTGCTTCCATTCATTCGACTGGGACAGAGTTGACAAACACACAGTTGGCTCCAGAAGTGGACCATTCCATAAGTAACGAAGGCGATCATCCCATAAATTTTGTCGTCCATCATAATAATAAAGCTTTGCGGTGGTTTTATTATCATCAATGAAAGGTTGCAATGTAGAGAATGGGAGTTTTTAGAGTATATAATTGGCATTGTCCTAAAGTTGAGAGAAAGCCAGAAAAACTTTAACCATCTCTCTTTTTTTCTTTCTGTCGCTATCAAACATGCTCTGTATCAGTAACTGATTGATGATAAAATTTTCTCGAAGCATTGTTTTTGTTTGAACAAAACTAAAAAAATATTGATCAAAGTATTCAGAAAACAAAGTCTTCGTTCTCATGATGATAGTGACACCAATAACTTTGGACACAAGTAAAGATTGTATCTTAAAAAATAAACCCTTCCAATGTTTGCCAAACTTGTAAACTTAATTATCAAAACAAATATAAATACTAGTGATGCTCCAAGAACAAAAACGACTCTGAGATGATCCGGCTGAACTTCAGGTGAACGAAAGACAACATTTGGCTGAACTCCTCTGTGTAGAAGACAGCTCTTGAAGCATCTGGAGTTTCTTTTCTGAATTGAATAATTTCAAGGATCTTATAGCCATTGTCTTTAGCTGTCTAGTGTTCTCCAATAAATACATCACCACTTTTTTCTCTGCTTGTGGTCCTTTGTAATCAATCCACTCAACAGTTTCAAGACTCGAACCCAAACAGTTAGGAATAGAACTGAGTTTGGACATCTACAGAGCTGCTGTAACATCTTTGGAGAGGATTTACCTTTGAATGCAATCTAACTTGTTTCAATTCGAATCTGAGAACTCGGAGTTTAGGTGTATGGTTGAGTATAATACGACACCCATCTAAAGAGCATGTACAAAGATTTAGAGACACTAGCTGATTGAAGACGCCTATTCAATATGAATCCTCCAAGTGGCATCATAAGTGAATATATATACAACTATGTTGTATTCAAAAAGAGAATATGTTATCCCATAAGCGCATATTATAGATATTACCAGTGGTGGTTGTAAACATAAGGAAAGGTGTTTGGCTGAGATAAACGTGTTTTGGACATGTTTCCAAAGTGAACACCAACGTTTTGACAATAGGCGTGAGGTCACGGCATCTTTAGTTGTAACCAATGACAGTATCTTCAAAAGCAAATCATCAGGCAACAGACTTATCCTATCCATTGCAACCGGAAGACCCTTCAAAGAAATCTCAAAAGTTTTGTCTCTGTTAATTTTGTTGCCGACGCTGGAAAACAGTAAAAAAGAATGGTTAAAGCATCTTTCTCAAGCCAGTAGCAATTTCACAGACCCTAGCATACGAATAGAGTTGAAAGAGAAAGTGAAAGAAAAAGGTTTGACCTAATTAGCTTCGATCGTTTGCCAACATACTAAAACAGATATAGGGAGGAGTAGCTTGACCCAATATGCTTTCAGAAAATAATATTTTTTTTTGACACAATATAGAAACTTCTAAATATATCCAAAATGAAACAAAAATATTAAGTAAAATTAACAAAACAATGTTAATTGAACATCCTGATCATCAAGGAAGAAACCAAAATTTTTACTCTCTAACCACAATAAGAAAATGCCTAAAGTCAGTTACTCTGTTTCAGTTAAGGAACTAAACCAGTAGACACATCCAACATAGAACTAAACAGCACAGTTCTTTAGAAATTAATTAAAATGCCTAAAGATTTCGATCCTACATTAAAATAAAATAAAGTATTAAATTTTGACAAAATAGGGAAATTGGCAAAGTGTTTTAACTTGGTGTCACTGATTCATCATCATGAAACTTGATTTCTTCTGTGCAACATTCGTATAAGGGATGTCCTTTACATATACAAACACCTATCATAAAATCACCCAACTTCAAAAATGCAAAAGAGAGATCCCAAAGAAAAAGAGAAAGAGAGAGGTCACAAAGAGGTAAAACGTTTGAGTAAGTAAACTCAGAGAGCTTGGCAAGAGGCATATATGATTGATGATGATCAAATTTTGTTTGAGTAAAACTCTAATATATCAAAGAAAAAAATGTCTCCTACGCAAGTCTGCGTTCTCATGATTACAATTGACACCAATAACTTTGGTCACGCAAAATAGAAAAAGACAAAACACAATGTTGAACTTCAAGTGAACGAGAGCCGACATTTGGTTGAACTTCTCTGTGTAGAAGACAGCTCTTGCAGCATCTTGAGTTTCTCTTCTGAATTGAGTGATTTTGAGGATCTTATTGTAAGCTTTGTATATATTTCATATATTACAGAAAGGATTACACATTGATATATATACATAAGTCGAGTAGAGGAGACTAGGTTTAGCTAGATATGTAAAGTTCTGTACAAGGGAACAATATATTGCAGGAGTAATTGAGTGATACGGACGTATCCTTGACAGAGTGATAGACTGATACGGACGTATCCTTAACATCCCCCCTCAAGATGGAGGGGCTGAAGTCACGCCAATCTTGCCTCGTAGTATCAGAAACCGTTGTCTTGGTAGAGGTTTGGTAAGTGCATCAGCTAGCTGATCAGTGGTGTGCACATGTGCGACCCGTAGTAGACCATTCTGAACTTGATCTCTTATGAAGTGATAGTCAATAGCTATGTGTTTCATTCGGGAGTGGAACACCGGATTAGCACAGAGAAATGTTGCGCCGACATTGTCACAATAGATCACCGGAGGAGCACTTCTTTGGATCCCAAGCTCGGACAGAAGACTGCATATCCATCGTATCTCGGCAGCTGTGTTTGCAACAGCTCTATACTCAGCCTCAGTGGAGGACCTAGCAATGCCACTCTGTTTCTTGGCAGACCAAGATATGGGAGTTCGGCCAAGGTATACGATGTAGGCATTGGTGGACACATAATCATGAGAATCCCCTGCCCAGTCTGCATCGGAGAACGCATGTAAAGAGAGTGGGTTGGTTGAGGAAAAGAAGATACCGTGTGTTGGTGTGCCAGCAAGATATCGAAGGACTCTCTTGGCCGCTTGCCAGTGAACATCAGTGGGACGATGCATGAATTGAGAGAGTCGATTAACCGCATATGCGATATCAAGCCTTGTAAAAGCAAGATACTGGAGACTACCAACAAGCTTTCGATAGATAGTGGGATCCGAGAGGGCAGTACCAGAAGTAAGTGTGAGTTTGGGCGATGACGCCATGGGAGAGCAAACTGCATTAGCTGAAGACATATCGTAGTTGTGCAGAAGATCCACAATATATTTCCGCTGAGAGAGATGTAGACCGTTGCTTGTACGATGTGCTTCAAGTCCAAGAAAATAGTTGAGATCCTCAGGGTCTTTGACAGAAAAACGCTCAGCTAAGAGATTGAGGATCCGTTGAATATGCGCGTCATTGCTACCCGTGACGAGGATGTCATCTACGTAGACAAGGAGATATACATAGTCCTGGCCATGTCGTAGAACGAACAAGGATGTGTCTGCAAGAGAGTTCACAAAACCGATGCTCACCAAATAATTTCTCAACTCAGTGTACCATGCCCGAGGTGCCTGTTTTAAGCCATAGATGGCTTTGCGAAGCCTGCATACATGATTGGGGAAATCCGAGTTCACAAAGCCAGGGGGTTGCTCCATATACACTTCATCCTCTAGAGTACCTTGAAGGAAGGCGTTGTTCACATCTAGCTGCTTGATGGGCCATGATTTGGAGATGCAACATCGAGCACTAAACGAATCGTTGTGGATTTTATCACTGGACTAAATGTTTGAGTGTAGTCTCGGCCAAGTTGTTGAGAGTAACCCTTGGCAACCAATCGCGCCTTACACCTGCCAAGAGAACCGTTAGACAGGAATTTATTCTTAAACAACCATTTACAGCCAACAACATTAAAGTGAGGCTGTCGAGGAACAAGATCAAGTGTTTGATTTTGAGCAAACGCATCAATCTCTGTTGACATAGCTCCTCGCCACTTTTGATCCTTCAGAGCCTGGTTCACTGTCGTTGGTTCAGGAGGAATATGTCGGGATAGAGCAACAGAGAGATTGAGTTTTGTTTTTGGTTTCTGTATATTATTTTTCCGGCGAGTGGTCATCGGATGGTGATTAGCAGCGAGAGGTTGTTGCACGGGTTGGGTGGGTATGGTTGGAGTTTGATTAGGAGTGGGTATTGGATTTGAAGTTGATGGGTTTGAATGGGCCTTCGAGGTTGGGCCTGAAGTTGAAGTGGGTCTGCGACGCTGATATTGTTTTAGGTGAGTAACAGGTTGGTTTGGTTCGAGATCGACGTTGACGACACTAACACGATCCGGGTTGTTGACGGTTTCCTCTGTTATCGGCGGGTGACGGTCTGATGTCGGAGATCCTGGCAGCTGTGACGGCGGCGTTACGAGTGATGATGGTGGCGGCGGTAAAGGTGGTGAAGGTGACAATGGAGGATTTTCAGATCGTAAGACAACAGCAGAGGGTTGCGGTAGGGATGAGGTCGTTGGTGTGGAGACTGCTAGTGGCATTGAAGGAGATCGCGACGGGAAGCTATGTTCATCAAACTTCACATGGCGAGAGATATAGAGTCGTCCGGAGGTGGGCTGTAGACAGATGTAGGCGCTTTGCGTGAGAGAGTATCCCAGCCATGGAGAAATGATGAGAAGATCAGATCGGAGAGAGGATTGAATGAGAGGAAAAGAAACAGATGGGAAGAAGGTGATGGCAGAGATTTAAAAGAAAATTTTAAGAAGGGTATCGATTTGCTCTGATACCATGTAAGCTTTGTATATATTTCATATATTACAGAAAGGATTACACATTGATATATATACATAAGTCGAGTAGAGGAGACTAGGTTTAGCTAGATATGTAAAGTTCTGTACAAGGGAACAATATATTGCAGGAGTAATTGAGTGATACGGACGTATCCTTGACAGAGTGATAGACTGATACGGACGTATCCTTAACACTTATAGCCATTGTCTTTAGCTGTCTAGTGTTCTCCAATAAATACGTCACCACTTTTTTCTCTGCTTGTGTTCCTTTGTAATCAATCCACCCAACAGTTTCAAGACTCGAAACCAAACATTGAGGAACAGAACTCAGCTGTTCCCATTGAGTATGGACATCTACAGAACTGCTGTAACATCTCTGGAGAGGTTTTACCTTTGGATGCAATCTAACTTGTTTTAATTCGAATCTGAGAACTCGGAGTTTAGGTGTATGGTTGAGTATAAGACGAAACCAATCTAAAGAGCATATACAAAGATTTAGAGATACTAGCTGACTGAAAACGCCTAGAGGACATGAATCCTGCAAGTGACATCATAAAATTGAACTATTTTTTTAATCACAAAGAGAATATGTTATCACAAAAGCAGATATAGAGATATTACCGTCGGTGGATGTAAACACAAGGAAACGTGTTTGGCTGAGATAAGCCATCCCTCAAACGTCTTAGAATCACCATGTCGAAGCTTGATATCGGCCTTCACGAGGTAAGGCATTTTCACTAATGAATAGCACCAAGTAAACTGGTTAGCAATCGTTAACGACTTTAAAGAAGGAGCGTTGATAACAAAACCAACATCATCTCCCGGAAAATGAGAACCACAGTTAAAGTCAATGAGGGTTAATCTCCGCAATGAAGGAACTGCGATTGTGAAAGTTTTCAAGTTGTCATTGGTGCCTCGAACCAGTCTCAGATCTTCAAGGACAGGGCAACCAGAAAAAAATCTACCAGCTATCTCTTCGCTTGAGAATTTCACAAGAAAAAGGATCAAAACTTTGAGTGATGGGAAACAAGTTGTCAAAGGAACATAATCCAAAATGAACTCTGCTTGTAGGTTTAAAGTCACAAGGGTTGCACATGTATACAAGCCCCTAGGCAACCGTATGGGCTCTGAACCAGGTCTATATCGGCAAACGTAAAGGTTGCGCAACCCACGAGAACTTGCAACACTAATCCATGTTACAATATCCGTAGGACAGCAATTTCGATCAACTATGAGTATCACAGATTCTAGGACAGGAGCCTTGTGTAGTAGCAAAAACTTGTCAACAAAACGTGAAGCTTTCCAATACACAGTGTTTGGATCCTTATACATTAGATCCAAATAAACAAGCCTGGGAATAAACTTCCAAAGTGAACACCAACGTGTTGACAAAAGGCTTGTGGTCACGGCATCTTTAGATGTAAGCGAAGACAGTATCTTCAAGAGCAAGTCATCTGACAAGAGACTTATCCTATCCATTGCAACCGAAGCCTTTATAATTTCTCAAAAGCTTCAGTCCTTTCTGTCCCTCTGTTGAATTTGTTCCCTACACTATGAAAACATCTTCGCAAACCCTAGCAAATCAAATGAACTCAGCGTACGAAAATAAAATTGATAGCAAAAGAAAAAAAAAAAGAGAAAGGATTAACCTTTAGTCTCGTTCGTCGCCTCAGGGAGAAACCCTAAAATCCTAATTACAATTTCTTAGCGAAGAAAGTTCTTTCCTATATACATCAGAAAAATAAAAGAAACTGAAAAAGTGAAAAAGGCTTATTCGTTTCCTAGTTTAAGTACAAGAAAACAGATTATTTTTCTTTTTCTAATTGTTACTTTTTTACTTCTCCAAAATTATACAAAAAAGAAGTTTCAATATTTTCATAATCCAATCTGGTCTGAATCCTATATGTTAATATCCACAAATTGTAAATTCAATAAAATCCTAAAAAATTTGGTAACAACTACATTGACTCATGATTCCATCCATTAATCTATATTAGTTAAACCGATAACAACACTTTACAAATTTTTTTGAAATTAAAGGAGTAGTCAGGATTGCTCATGTTAATCCTCATAAAATTTAATCTTCTTGTCCTTAATGAAAAATACACTTTTGAAAAAATCAGACAAGCTTTTCTCTTCTATTTGAATTGCAGAAACGCATCACATTCATCCTCAGACCTGAGATTACTTTTTTTGCTAAAATATTCCTGATAAATACATGAGGAGAATTATGGATAATGCGCAGGGTATATGCCGATCAGACATAATATTTACTCATGTGGAATACGTTGAACATATTTTCTGCTGGTCATAGTGCTTTTATCCATTGCAGAGCAGGTATAACGGACGGGTTTGACTCATTTGACAACTATATATTGGTCATCCGTTTCATGAAGTTTAAATATTTTTTTAGTGTTTTTTATACGGTTTGATGGTTTACGAGTTTAATAAAAATATAGATGATCACTAATCCACATTATGTTATAAATGATATACCAAATAAATATTTAAACAATTAAAAATCATAGATTTTACGTATATCTTTATTTGTTGGACTAAAATATACAATCTTAAATGGGAAAATTATTATGAAAACCATAGTTATGAGATGGAAAACATGAAATATACGATATATGATGGATTTTATGTCCTAAATTAGAATATCCTCTTTCGTTTGCTATTTTTTAATAGAATTGTTTTTACTAATAACAAAAACAAATTTGATTATTTTTTGTCTAAACCGAATTAAAAACAAATTAAATACTAAATTGGTACGAGTTTGGATTACGAATGTTAATAACATTCCTAAATAATATGTTTACAAACATAACCTACATGTACGTAATAAATTATAAATGTGTTAGTAAACTTAGTTTTTAAAATCAATCTAGCACGTATGTGCGGGTCCAAATCTAGTATTATTTAAACCGATCGCAACACTTTACAATTTTTTTAAAGATTAAAAGAGTAGTCAGGATGGCTCACTGTAATTCTCCTAAAATTTGACCTCTCTTATCCTTAATGAAAAATACCCTTTTGAAAAAATCGGACAAGCTTTTCTCCCCTATTTGAATTGCAGAAAGCACCACATTCATCCTCAAACTTGAGATTACTCTTTTGCCATTAATGAAAATCAATTCTGGATAAGAGAGGTTTTAATTTTTGCCCTTTTCCTAAGTTTTATTTTTTAAAAAATTAAAACAAAAAAACAAAATTTGTTTTACAAAATCGGAAATCTAATATATTTATGCGATATCTCTCTTTAAAAAAATGGAAGATAAATATTAGAATATGTTACGAATATTCGTTTAAAGAGAATTTCTATTTTTAAAAATATTAAAATGGTAAAGATAATTTCAGCCAAAACAGTAGAATCAGATTCATTAAGCTAAACATATAGTTTTGAGAGTATAATTTTTTTTTGTATTATTTTGGTTCTATTGAATCAACTTTACTATTGTATGATTTTGATTTTTTTTTTCATGTTGATGTACTATCGATATGCTTTGGTGCTTTGCATGATTAAGTTTTATGCTGCTATAATTTTTATTTATTATGTGAAATCATATCGAAAGATTTACTCATTTTGTACTGTTTGATTGTGTTTTAGGTCTACCTATCATGGACCATGGATGAGTTTTTGTATATCAAAAACAAGATTGGACGAACGAGTTGATGAAGTAAGCAAAAAAATCAAATCGGTAAAGTATTATTAATAATTGTGTTTATTTTTTTTTTTGGTGGTGATTGTTATATAATTTTATTTTTTTGGTTAAAGATGATCATATTTTTATTCAATGATTTTTTTCTACAAGCAAAGGAGAAAAGACAACTTTTGGTAATATAATCTTGGTCCTTTATATGATTCATCGGATTCTAATTTTTATGTTCTCTTTTGTAGTGGTTGTTTGGAAAGCAAGATCAAGCAATCATAGACAAAAGTCTATGATTTCTCCATTTTTTAAAACATCTATGTTGTATTATTTTTTATATTTTGTTTTGTTGTTTAGTAATTTGAAATAAACTCTTATATGTAACCTAATACATATTTTTTTTCAGTTGAATTCATTGATGATAATCATCGATCATAATTGTGGATCTATAAAATTAAATATAATTAAATTCAGGTATTAATCTTTATTAACCCGAATCCTTAATTTTTAAAAATAATATTGATGCTTATGTTCTTTTTTCTAATGTTATAGTGGTTGTTTGGAAATCAAAATCAAGCAATTTCTCCACCTTTTAAAACATGTGTGTTTTGTTGTTCTCTATATTTTATTTTATACTTTGGTACTTTGAAATAAACTCAGAATCTTTTTTTTTCAGGTAAATTCATGCATGATCATAATTGTAGATATAAATAAACTGAATATAATGAAATTCAGATATAAAACTTTGTTAACCCGAATCTTTAATTTTAAAATAATATTGATGCTAATGTTTTTTTTTTCTAATGTTATGGTTGCAGAAAAATTATGGTGGATTCTATTCATATAAATTTTATGGTAATTTAAAAAAAAATATGGATTTTTTTAATTAAAAATAGATTTAAATTATAATTCTGTTAAAAAATAATATAATCTTTGTGCCTAATAAATTATTTACCCCTCTTGAATAAATAGAAAGAAGACGTAATTTCAATTACAATTATGTTTATTTAAAAAAACAATATAATATGTTTATATTCCAAAAATAATATAATAATTTTGACTAATATTTTTTTCTCTTAAATTGATAAAAAGAAGAAAAATTAATATGAATTAAATTCAGGATTTCATATCTGAGATGTTTTCAAGAAAATAGAAATTAAGGAAGATTATGAAGAGTTGTTTTAACAATTTACAATTATTGTTTATTTGAATTGCTTTAGATGGAAAAATAATATATAGTAAATTGTATATTTCCCATTTTTTATTAAAAAAATCTGAAATCTAAATTTTATATCCCATTTAAATTTTAAAGTAATAGAAGATAAATAATAGGATATATTGCAAATATATCTTTGAGAATATCCTTGTTTTTAGAAATGTTAAATATCTACAGAATATTTATTTCACTTTTAAAATTAATTTTTTAAAAACAAGAAAAATTAGAAAAATTGGAAATCAAATATTCGTATTCCATTTAAAATTTTAAAAAATGGAAAATAAATACTAGAATCTATTGTAAATATTTGTTTTAAGAAAATTTCTATTTTCAAAAATGTTAAATTTGTATAGATAATTATGAAGGTTTTATTTGGATAGAAGAAACTGAAAATCTAAAAAGGATATACTACAAATATCCATTAAATTTGAAAATATGGCACAATATTTTGTGATACCGACGAAATCTGAAAGGACCGACCCTTTTAAAAATATATATATATATATATATAATAATAAATAATAAATATATTATAGTAATTAAACTACAACTAGTAGTCCCATACCCACTAGTCACCTAACCACAATCACAATCATCAGCGGAATAACCAATCTCAATATCCAATAAATAACCAATAATATAACCAATAAATATAACATAAACAATATCCAATAATCAAATAACATGAAACATAGAACCAGCAACCTAGCAATGTTCTAATGACCCAACTCTAGAAACCTAGCAATGTCAGACAACATCAAACCGAGTCCCTAGAACATCCTCCTCTTCATTGCCTTGATTCTACGATCACACTTTGCCTTTACCTGCACCACAAACACATATTGAGATGCATGAGTATTTGATAAACACTCGGTGAGGCAATCCTCTCATCTACTAGGCTATACACACAAGCAACAGTGATTCCAATGTTCCAAACAATCAACAAACAAAGCACACAAACCAGGAAAACGAACACCGACTCGCTGGAAGGGAGGTGTCGACCGACACCAGCCAAGTGTCGACCGACACTAGCATTGGTGTCGACCGACACTACCCCACAGTGTCGATCAATGCTGTTCTGCTGGTGTCGACCGACATCAAGTGGTGTCGATCGACACTACCTCTGCATATGCGATCCGCACGAAGCCGAGAGTCGAATCTCGCTCCCGAAACTCCACCAAATCGCCCAATACTCAAAACCCAAGCCATATTCGTCCGTAGGAACCTGTAGCAATCAATTCCAGTAAGAAAAACACACAAACACAACAACAACAAGCCAGAACAAGGAAATCAAAACCTTAGATTAGCCATGGTCATGCACTCACCTCTTTGCAGGAAGTTTCTGACCAACAATGGACGAATCCACACTCTCCGCAAGCTTCCCACACGATCCTAGCCTTGAATCCTTACTCCCACAGCAAGATCTCTCCCACAAAGCATTGAAATCTCACCAACTCTCTCTAGAACTTCAAGAACCAACTCTCTCTTTTTTTTTCTCTAAAAGCGGTGAAACAACAAAAAAACACGACCCTATGTCGTTTGCCCCCTTTTACAACTCGGATCAATGGTTTCCTTATACCAAATCGGCCAAAATCGACGATTAAATCAATTCGATCGAAGCAGAAAACAATGGTGTCGACCGACACCCCCTTGGTGTCGATCGACACCCTCCCCCAAAACGCACAGTTTGGTTTGCAGGTGTTACAATTCTCCCCCACCAATCTAGATTCGTCCTCGAATCTCAAACAACGTCAGCCAAGGACTCCCGTGCAACCGTCTCCACAGCCCGCACTCCTCCGACCAATCTACAGAAGGTCACCTCTAAGCAATAGACTCACGCTCCAGGCGTCATTTGCTCTCGACATTTTGGACTTTCCTTTACTCATAGGCCTAAACCTTGAGTTTTTATTGGCTCCTCATCAGGACGAAGCCTGCATTCCATAATATTGGCTCCTCATCGGGCCTAAGCCCGCATGTCGTAATATATATAAGGAAAAATCCAAAACTCGTCTCTCAGGTTGCCACCCTACAGCGCGCCCCCGGATCGTCATCCGAAGTCGATATACCAACCATATTTCCAAGCCACAAAGTCTCTGAATATGGCAGTACTAGGAGAACCTAAGTCCTCCAAGAGTCTCGAGCAAACAATTCTGAACACGTCTGAGTCCTATCCCTATCCAGGTTTCCTTCCTGTGGCTCGCGTAAAACATCCCAATGTCCTACCAACCACATATCCCCTCACTGGAATACCTCATGACCACACAAGGATCATATACATGCCACAAGGGCCGCCACAAAGGCCAAACAAAATGTCTTAAAGAGGACCGCCACCAAGGCCAAACAAAATGTCCTAAAGAGGACCGCCACCAAGGTCAAACAAATGTCCTAAACAGGACTGCCACCAAGGCCAAACAAATGTCTTAAACAGGACCGCCACCAAGGCCACTCGTCCCGAAGGACCGTCACAAAGACCATCTGTCCCGAAGGACGATCACAAAGACCATCTACCCCGAAGGACCACCTAAACAGGCACTATGGCTAAACAGCCCGCCACAAAGGCCACACAATTGGGTAAACAGCCCGCCACAAAGGCCACACAATGGCTAAACAGCCCGCCACAAAGGCCACACACGGCTAAACAGCCCACCACAAAGGCCACACAATGTCTAAAAGACCGCCACACACGGGCACACTGACTCGAAAGTCCGCCACACAAGCCCCTCCAAGGCTCTGCACCGCTAAAATGGACAAATTCTAACTCCCGTAAAACTTTCCATATTTAGCACTTTCCACCTTTGGAAACTTCTATTTCAGGAAACTTTCCTTGAAAAACCCCGCCTCACGGAAACTTTGTACTCCGAGCACCACCTCATCTTGTTACTGAGTCGCACAACTAACCACCCCAAGCGACCGAGTAAATAAGAGAGATGGGCTGAAATACTCCATTCCCGCTCCAGCCACGGATTACAGATGGGACTAAGATAGACAAGTTCAAGTCGCGGCTTGCTTCTCATACCACTTCTTTAACCTTGCCTTCATCTTTGCCTCAGGCTCCCAAGTCTGCTCCTCAACACCATCACAGTCCCACAGGACTCTCATCAAAGGAATCTTCTTCTTCCGAAGTTCCTTGATCCTCCTCTCGAGAACCCTCACTGGTCTCGCCCCCAATGTCATGTTAGGCTGAAGATCCTCAGGTATCTTAGCCAACACCCGCTTTCCCTCACAGAGACACTTCCGCAACATAGAAATGTGGAACACCTTATGGAACGCACACATAACCTCAGGCAACTCCAACCTATATGCTACCGGTCCCACCTGCTCAATCACTCTGAACGGATCCATGTACCTCGGACTCAACTTAGTCTCTGACAATGACCTGTTCGGACCCCGCAACATGGCCATCTTGAGATACACTATGTCTCTTACCTGAAACTCAAGATCTCTCCTCCTCCTATCAGCATAACTCCTCTGCCGATCGTGAGCCTCCTTCATGTTCACCTTGAGAACTCGAATGTTCTCTGAGGTCTCCTGAACAAAACTAGCACCAAACATGCTCCTCTCCCCCACCTGAGTCCAGCATAACGGTGTATGACATGGTCTCCCATACAAAGCCTCATAAGGAGCCATATTAATACTCGCCTGATAACTGTTGTTGTAAGCAAACTCTACCAGGTTCAGATGATCTGCCCAATGGCCACCCCAATCCAACACACACATCCTCAGCAAATCTTCCAACGTCTGGATCGTCCTCTCTGACTGTCTATCACTCTGGAGATGATAAGCGATACTCATATGCACCTTAGTGCCCATCTCTGCCTGAAATGCCTTCCATAACACCGAAGTGAACTTAGAATCCCTATCAGACACAATGCTTGCTGGCACCCCATGCAATCTGACTATCTCTCTCACATACTTCTTAGCCAAGACCGCTGCTCCATTAGTCTTCTTAATGGCTAGAAAATGTGCTGACTTAGTCAACCGGTCCACAATGACCCAAATAGCATCAAAGGTCTGTGGCACTGGCAATCCTACCACAAAATCCATAGTGATCATATCTCACTTCCACTCAGGAATGGGTAGACTCTTCAGTACACCGCCAGGAACCTGATGCTCAACTTCACTAGACGACACACAACGCACCTCGCAACCCAACTAGCTACATCTTTCTTCATCCTGACCCAGTGATAGTACCTCTTGAGATCACGGTACATCTTAGTCGCTCCTGGATGAATAGAAAACTTGCTCGCATGAGCCTCTCTCAGGATCTCCTGCCTCAACTCCTCATCCTTGGGCACACAAACCCGACCGTGAACCAAGATAGTACCATAATCTGAGACCTGATACTCTGAATCCACATCCTTAGAGGCATTCTCCAGCCCCAAATCCTTCTCCTGAGCCAACCGCACCCTGCTCAAAAGATCCGCTCTATCAGACACCTCCAAACCCAACGGTTCTCAAGAAACGGCACACAAGCTCAACGCACTGATCTTTCCTACCAGAGAATTCATCTCCTGCTCCTGTAGTAACCTGCCAAACCAAGGAAACTCCTGATCTCCGTGGCATTCTGCAGTCTAGACCAATCCTTGATATCCTGAATCTTCTGCGGATCTACAGAAACTCCCTCTTGCAGAAACAATGTGACCTAGAAAACCCATCTCACGCTGCCAAAAACTACACTTGCTCAACTTAGCAAACAACTTCTGCTCCTGCAGCTTATCCAGAACTGCCCTCAAATGCACTGCATGCTCTTCAGGACTCTACGAAAATACCAGAATATCGTCGATGAAAATGATGACAAACACGTCCAGAAACTCCTGAAACACGCTATTCATCAACCTCATAAACGTTGTTGGCACGTTAGTTAACCCGAAAGGCAGCACCACAAACTCATAATGCCAATACCTCGTCCTGAAAGCCGTCGTCCTCACATCTGCTTCATCTATTGGTATCTGACGATAACCCGACGCCAGATCTACCTTGGAGAACAAGTAGCACCTCTCAGCTGATCCAACAACTCATCAATCCTGGGAAGAGGGTGCTTGTTCTTGATAGTGACCTGGTTCAAACCCCGTTAGTCAATACACAAGTGGTAACTCCCATCCTTCTTCTTAACAAATAACACCGGTACTCTCCACGGTGATACACTAGAACGTATGAATCCCTTGCTCCATATATCCTCTAGCTACTTCCTCAGCTCAACTAAACAAATACTCAAGTATGTTGACATCAACTCGCCGCCACCTGAATATCAACCCTCTTGTTCGTCCAAAAAACTCTAGTAACTTGCCAGTTAGGGCAAAATTCCACAAGATATCTTATTCCAGAAATAGCTTTCTGCTTGGCAATTCTCCACAACAAATCATCAATACGAGCGTAATAAAACAAACAAGTACCATACGTTCGCGTATTCTGATTCACCGCTTCAAATGCTTTGCAGGTCGCTAACTCAAACCACTTGACTTATTCCCTCCAACAAGCTTACCAAAACCTCGAATCTAACAGCCCTGTCCATCTCCAATGAACTTCATCCAACATCGTTGCAACGATTAGTCTATCCTGCCATGAAGGCTTCACGTGAATCTTATGTCCCTGGCAACCATTCCCTTGCCGGCTCATATCTGTTGCAGCTCTCCTTCCCGGGACTCCAGCACCACCGGCCACCCAATCCTGGCACATCAGCCACACATTCATGACCACACCGGTCATAAAACCGTGGCCCACCGGCCAACATAATCCTAAAATCCAATATTAAACCACCATCACTCTCGAGGTCTACATTTCGTCGTTATGTTTATACTCACGTTCTATACATTGCTTGCTCCCAACTCTCCCACCCTTAGGACGCAACCTTCGAGCCATACCAATCCCACTCTCAGACCAGCGTCTTCGAGTTATACCGTCTCACTCTTGGACCACAATCCTCAAGATCTCGGTATCAGAGGAACTACTCATCCCCTCTGCCACTCTGGGAGCCCTCAGCCTCTCGAGCTATCGGTGTTCAGGGGAATCACCATCCCCTCAGGAGCAACAATCCTTAACGATTAAAAACATCTCTCGACAAAAAGTACCTCTTGTGATCCGAGTATAACAATGCAATGTTACACATGCCCACTCAACTTCCAATATTCAACTGGATTAACCCCCAAACAAAGAAATATCTGCTCCAACTGCATATGTCCACCTATCCGCCTCTCTAGGCCCGATACCCCTTGAGAATAATCTCATACCGGTCATCTACAACCGCTCCATCCTCCTAACATAAGAAGGAAAGTCTTCAACATCCGCAGCCCTCGGCTGCACCCCGCCACATGCAGCACAACTGGAGCCTGCACTGGTACCCCTCTCGGTAACCGCTCCAACAGCACGTCAACCGATCCACCAAGCGATCATCTCGACCCTGGGCTCCACCTGCTGCAACCCCACACCTGGATTCCCAGCACCCCGGCACGCTTACCGGCTAGACCCCTCTGGCCCCTCCTGATATGCTTGCGACCCTCTGACGTACCTCCTCGTGCAACTCCGGACCACACACTCGCTGGCCTCGGGACCCGCCCGACCATGACCACGACCATGTCTCCGTCCACGACCAACAACTCAAACAACTTTAACCACTGCACTTCCAAGAACATAGGCTAACAAGCAAACTCTTTCATAACACAAATACAACAAAAAATACAAACTCACCATGGAATCACACTGTAGGCTCGAAGAGGATGTTCTAGGACTCCATGCCACACACAATTGACTAACTCACATAATCAATCAAAGCATGCAAATCCCAAACATCTACAGCACAAAGCCTAGTGAACCCAAACCTAGAACCGTAAGGGCTCTGATACCGAAATGAAAGGACCGACCCTTTTTAAAAAAATAATAATAATAATAAATAATAAATATATTATAGTAATTAAACTACAACTAGTGGTCGCATACCCACTAGCCACCTAACCACAATCACAATCATCAGCGGAATAACCAATCTCAATATCCAATAAATAACCAATAAATATAACATCAACAATATCCAAAATCAAATAACAAGAAACATAGAACCAGCAACTTAGCAATGTTCTAATAACCCAACTCTAGCAACCTAGCAATACCAGACAACATCAAACCGAGTCCCTAGAACATCCTCCTCTTCATTGCCTTGATTCCACGATCACATTTTTCCTTCACCTGCACCACAAACACATATTGAGATGCATGAGTATTTGATAAACACTCAGTGAGGCAATCCGCCCATCTACTGGGCTATACACACAAGCAACAGTGATTCCAATGTTCCAAACAATCATCAAACAAAGCACACAAACCAGGAAAACGAACACCGACTCGCTGGAAGGGAGGTGTCGACCGACACCAGCCAAGTGCCGACCGACACTGGCATTAGTGTCGACCGACACTACCCCACGGTGTCGATTGATGTCGTTCTGCTGGTGTCGATCGACACTACCTCTGCATCTGCGATCCGCACGAAGCCGAGAGTCGAATCTGCTCCCAAAACTCCACCAAATCGTCCAATACTCAAAACCCAAGCCATATTCGTCCGTAGGAACCTGTAGCAATCAATCCCAGCAAGAAAAACACACAAACACAGCAACAAACACAGCAACAAACAAGCAAGAACAAGGAAATCAAAGGCTTAGATTAGCCATGGTCATGCACTCACCTCTTTGCAGAAAGTTTCTGACCAACAATGGACGAATCCACACTCTCAGCAAGCTTCCCACACGATCCTAGCCTTGAATCCTTACTCCCACAGCAAGATCTCTCCCACAAAGCATTGAAATCTCACCAACTCTCTCTAGAACCTCAAGAACCAACTCTCTCTTTTGTTTCTCTCTAAAAGCGGCGAAACAACACAAAAACACGACCCTAGGTCGTTTTCCCCTTTTTACAACTCGGTTCAATGGTTTCCTTAAACCAAACCGGCCAAAATCGTCGATTAAATCAATTCGATCAAATCAGAAAATCAATGGTGTCGATCGACACCCTCCCCCAAAACGCACAGTTTGGTTTGGGGGTGTTACAAAATCTCATAGGGTAGCTGCAAATATGCGGAATTTTTTTGGCTGGATACTCTATCACCAAAAAAAGGAGCAAAGACCCTAATAAGACAAAAATCCTGACAATTATAATTAGGAGGATGATCAAATAAAACAATTAAAAATGTATATATATTGAAAATAAAAACAAATGATTTTAAAGAATAATTTTTCTTTCACTTTTAAAAATAACTTTTTTTAAAAAGAATTATTGTTTTTAAAAGGAAAATTATAAAAAAATTGGAAATAATCCCATTTAAAATTATTAAAAAATAGAAAATAAATACTAAAATCTTTTGTAAATATCTTTTCAAGAAAATTCTATTTTTAAAATGTTTAATTTTCTATAGATAATAATGAAGGTTTGACTTAGATATTATTAAGCTATCAATATAAAAGCTCTCAATCACAAGATTATAAGTCATGTTTGTTAGGCCTAAATATTTTGTCGTGTATGCCAGCGGGTAACTCCCCTAACTATGTTATTTTATGTTTATATTAGAATAATTACTTCCATTTCTTGTTATTGAAAATTAAATTATAGCGTCTCTTTTGGTTAATTCTTTTCTATTTACATTTTTGTTGGAATCTTTTTTAGTCTTTTAATTAATTTATTTTTTGGTTTGTTAAATTAGTTGAACTATTTTTAAAAATATATATTTGCCCACACAAGCGTATAAAAGAATTGAATTAATGATATATTTGACCACAAAAAAAATAATTGTTTTAAAAAAATTTTGTGTCCGCACAAGAGTGTGGGTAACTCTCCTAGTATTAGTTAAACCGATCGCAACACTTTACAATTTTTAAAAAATTATATATAGTACTAGAAATTGACCCGACCTACGCACGGGAGTTAAATGAGGGTTTTTTCGGTTGTTTTGTTACTTTGTTTGTTGGTTATGTATTGTTCCTCTTTCCATCTGGTTATGTTGTTCGTAAGTTTTCCTTTACTCTTTTGTTAGTTTATTTGTTTTCTATATGTTTTTTCAGCTAGTATAGTGTAGTCAAATTTAATATTTTTATTAAACTTAAATCATCATGATTATTTTTGTTTTCAAAACATATAAAATTAGAAGTTAAATTTGTATAGTAATAATTGTTGTCTCGCTTTAGTCGTTAGTTGTGCTTAATTAAAATTATTTTTCATTTTGTCATTGGATTGTTATTTGGTTTTATTTTATATGGTTGTAGATAATCTTTTCATTATTTTATTATTTTGTTAGTAACTTGTTTGAATAGTTTTTTTTTAATTCTTTGTATTTGTAGTGATTAGTTAGTGGTTTTTAAAAAGATTTGTAGCAGGTATATTAATTTTAATAATTCAAAGAGGGTGTATGAGTTGTGATTAGTTTTTTGATTTTTTAGATGAGTTAGAATTGGGTTGTTTTGGATATTTTTAATCTAGTGGGTTTTTATAAGATAGCTTTAAAATGTTGGGGTATAATGGGTCATTTTTAAAATTTCAAACAAATTGATAAAGTAATTAACGTGAGGGGGAGTCGCACGTGGGTTGACATTGGTGTCTGCTGCATCTTAGATCTCGCTGGCTACAGATGACAGCGAACCAATTTCGAGTAAATCTAGTTTTTAATCCATTTTTGTTTCCGAGTAAAGAACATAATCCATTTTGGAACTCCGATTTCGAAGTTTCTTTTTCTTTTTATATCACCAATTGTATCGTTGCAATTTTCTGACTGTTGCCTGTTTGATCGGCTGCTTATGTCCTCGATTCCAATTTGTTGTTGGAAATGCTGGTCTAATTATTTTTTTCGGGCGATGTATGTTATTTAATGTGTTAATTGTGATTTGCCGAAGATAATTGTGAGTTGATTCTCTTTTCGCGTAGTGACGAAGTAAATTGTAAGTGATTTTTTTTCAGCTTAGATCAGGCTTTTTTTTCTTAGTGTTTTAACTATCTTATCCTTAATCCGTTTTGCATAACCAAATTTTTTTTTTTGTTTAAACAACTTTGATCGGGCTCTGTTTTTTTTTTTTTTGTAGCCCAGCTTATCCTTCCAGAGATTGCCTTTCATGTTCTTGTCCGTCCCTAACATTATAATTCGATTAAGGTAAATATTTTTTCGAAATATATGTCCCCTGCTGTTCGTAATTATATGAATTTGGTACTTGAGTTGTTTGCTTATAAATTTTCTGTAATTACTTTGATGATGTGTTCCATATATTTGTCTCTGAGGTTTATGTCATTGAGGTCCTTCTATCTACTAATTACCGGTAATGGTTTTATGGCGAGCAGACCTATATTGATGTTGTTGTCAATTTGATTGTTTGGGGGTGTTGTTGGAATGTGTTCTGATGCTTCGCTATCTAGTGTTATCTTATTTTGTTTGAATTTAAGTTTCTTTTTTATACATTATTTATGTTTGTTTTTTGTGTTTGGTTTTGTATATATTCGTTTCTATGTATTGGTAATCAATATGAAAAAGAAATAGAAATGCTTTTATTCGAATTGTTGGAAATGATTTGCTCATGATAACATTGGTAAACCTTATAGTCTAAACGATTTGGATGAATTTGATCATTTGTTTGTAGTGGTAGCAGTGGTCACATCTATTTTCCATGTCATTGATGCTACAGTTGACTGTTGGTTAAAATGTGGCCAATGTAGCGTAATATCTTTGTAGCTTTTGTACTTAGACTATGTGTAATGCCCTCTTGATATTTTTCCAGCATTGATCACCCTTTGCTTTGTTTTCCTTCCAGCCTAGCTTATCCAACCACATCTTTCCTTCCACTATATCGCCCCTGCATAATTTTACAATTCCATAAAGGTAGGTACCATCTTTGTAATTACCTTCTGCTGCCTTTTTCAAATGTTCCAAGCCTGCTTCTTTGTTGTTCTTGTGAAAATACTCTTGTATTCCTTTGATGTAGTGTGCCTCCACATTTCCACTTGCTATGCATTTCTTCATGAGGTTTTGTATTTGGTAATTGCTGCTAGTGGATTCATAGCTAGTGGCCTTAGGTTGGTTTTCTTGTATACTCGGTTGTCTTGTGCTGCTTTTGCTAGTTGTGGTGATGCTTGCATAACATGTCTGACTGTTTTGCGTGAAATGAGAGCAACTCTTGAGATGATATCTCCCAGGATGTCGTTTGGTAGTTCATCAAGGGAGTAATATTTCTTTTGCTGCATTTTCATAGTGTTTGCTCTGTATTTCAGTCTGGACTTTTAAGAGCGTACTTTATAGGCTGGATGTCAATTGCAGTTACGTTTGTGTTTTGTTTTCCCTAATTGTTGTCCTGCTATTATATTGTGTATTTTCGGCGTTTGATATTGACGATTTAATGATTTTTTGCCGTTACTTAGAATCATTATTTTTGGGTGTTATTAGTTGAATAATTGGGTTGAGTGGGTTTTGTTTTAATTATTTCTATAGTTGAGGTCAGCGAATGAACAAACAGAGGAAGTCATATTAGTCAGGAAAAAAGTAGAAGACAAAGTATAACCTGAGCATCATGAAGTTGCAAGTGGTGGCTTTATATAAGACTGCGACTTAACTCAATTGAAGAAATGAGTCGTGGGCTAAGCATTAGAAAAGAGAGCTTTGAACGACACAAATTTCCGTTTAACACAGACCCGTGAAATTGGAAATTAAAGAGAGGGCAGGCTAAGGGTGTCGAGGAGTGGGAAATAATATTTAATTCATTTCTAACCATTGCAACGTGAGAATATGAAACGCGAAGAACATAAAACGAAGCAGGAAACAGATGCCTGCGATTGAAGACGGCGAGTAGGAGGAGATAGGTTGTTGTTAAGACAGCTAACAAATTTGGGTTTGAAATGAGCCTTTCAAGTGTTAGTGGGTAAGTGTTATTACGAATAAGCCCACAAAATTAAATCAGGGGTTGCTAAAGTGGCATCACCAGAAATGAGAAAAGACCAATTTTATATATATAATATTGAGTAAAGCATGTTATTTGTAATTTTTTTACATTTAGATGAAAAGTTCATTATAACATCTGAAAATGAACGAAATGTTGACTGAAATAACCTAAACTGGTTGTTGTAATGCATTATTAGTTTAGTTAGAGTGGTATAATCATGCATTATATGTTTTTTTTTTTTTTTTTTTCATTGTATAATCATCACTGGGAAAAAAAACCCAAATTTAACTCTCTAAACACACATTCAGAAACAGCCTAAAGTTAGTTACTCTGTTTCAGCCAACGAACTCTTTGACCTGATCAAGCGCTTTCAACCTCCTTTAGTTTTTCTCCCCAACCAAACCAATAGATAGAGAAGCAACATAGAACTAAAAAGCACTGTTCTGAAAGAATCGATCTGCCAAAAGATTTCGATACTGCACAAAAAGATTAATTTTTGAAGTGATTCGGTTCAGATACTAGGGGAAATATAAAATCGTTTGTGCCTAATTGGCAGAGTATTTATCATCGCGGATGAATTCTAAATCATGATGCATGATTTCTTCTGTGCAGCATTCGTTTAAGGCATGTCTTTTACATATACAAAACACCTATCAACCCAACTTCAAAAATGAAACAGAGAGATCACAAAGAAAATGAGAAAGAGAGAGTCCAAGGAGAAAAACATTCAGTAAGGCAACTTCCAAGCGCTTCAGCACAGCAAAACATTTCAAGCAGTGTCACTAAGAGATCTCATAAACTTACAAAGGAGATCTTACTACTGTTTTATTGATGCGTCCCTCTGACTATCAGAAAGATTGTTAGAGTTGTCTTGCAAGATTCTGACTAGCAAGAATAGCAGAAAGGTTACAGCAACCACGTACAAAGAGAAACCATCGTACAACGTCTTGGACATACCCACTTTCTTGTATCCACAGGAGTAGATCAAAGTTCGAACCTTTGTAATCTTATCAATAATGGAAAACTCAGATTGATGACAAAAAATATCAAAAACGAATGCAATACTTGAGATTAGACCAATCCATGTCTTTTATTTACAAAATAGTTTCCTTCTTTTTCTTTCCTCAATACACACAAAAGTCTATAACAAGAAGAAAAGAATCAAGATGCATAACGTTCCAGCCAAATCCTCAAAAACGAATATTATCACCTAAAACTTTCTCTCTACATATGTCTCATTGTTAAGGTGTAGTAACAAAATGAATAAATCCTTCTTCTTATATCCCTAATTTGGATTGACAAGGCTTACCTCTCAACTTGTTATTCTCAGATCCCTCCCCAATTCAAGAACTTCTTCACTTCATCATAAAAAACCAAGATAGCAGCCGAACCAGTGCTTCTAAACATATTAGAGAGTGCTCCACGGTAAAAAGAAGCCAACCCCTCACTCCTATAAATCTTCTTCCAACAATCCAACGTGTTACGGTACATCGGATGCTCCATCCCAGACTGCATCATTATCCGTCTACGAACTGTATCCAACGGGTAAGAAGCCAATCCAGCAGAAGTAGTCACAGCTTGAGCCAAACCCCATCTCTTCCACAATGCCAACTCTGGTTTAGTATCCTCTGAGAAAACCTCCTTAACCGTATCAAACCCTCCAAAGTATAACCCACGGTGAATAATCACACCATGTAAAGACGCAGGTAAGCCTCTATAGATTCCTCTAACCCCATCTTTCTTATGAATCGTTGACAAGAAATGATGGATACCTCTGAACTGACGAGCTTCAGGCTTCCCAATGTCAGCAGCTAAACGAGTGTGTGCTATATCAAGAGGGTAAACAACAATCAAAGCAGTACAACCAGCTGCAGAACCAGCCATGAAATTAGCTAATGCACCAGAGAAGATATGATTCTCTTGAGAGCTACTGTTTCTAAGTATGCTTCTGTATAGATCTTTAAGAGAGAAATTGAGAGCAACTGAAGGGTAATAACGAAGCACACTGCTTCCATTGCCTCTCCATAAAGATAAAACACCTTCTTCTCTAACAGTACGGAAGATAAAATCGAACATTCCTTTGAACCTTGTCTTCCCTGCGTCTCCAACGATTGCGATGTTGCTCTCTTGTGTTTGTAATAAAAGCTTCGCTCTTTCGATTGGAGCAACGATCGTGTGAACAACGCCTCCCATTACAGCACCAGCGAGCAAATCTTTTTGGAAATGTTTCAGAGTTTGAGGAAGCGATAATGGTTGTGGTTGATTCTTTCGATTTCTTGATGGATCCTCGGCTTCTCTTGAAATGTGCATCTTCGGAAAATGCAGTCAACAAGACACAAAAGTCTCGATCTTTGAACGGAAGACACCAAATTTGCAAAAGGGTTCGATTCGAATTACTCAATCCGGCATTATAAACAATTACTCATACGCAACAACTCGTGGATTTCAAGAAAACAGGGGAAATCAAGAAAACCCTAAAAATTCTCATAAAGAGAAAAACCAAAACCTCACGCGACGATTTAGAATCACAAGAAAAAAAAAAAAGAAAGACAGGGATATCTTTGTACTCGGATTGATGGAGATGGTTTGGTACCTTGCGTGGATTCGAACTCAAGCCACAAGGAGATAAAAGTGTACGCTTTCAAGAGATGCTGCGAGAGATAGAGGAGAACTTTAGACTTGAGAATTCAGATACATTAAAACTGGGCTTGGGCTTAACATTTACAGCCCAGTATATAATAGCTAATTTCATCAAAATTGCACCACTCTATTACATTTTCCTTGCATCGTTTTCTTGAAAACAAATAACATTAGAGCAAAATCTTCAAGACTATTTCAATTTCTTCTTAACCCAATATAAGTTTACATGAACTTGAACCCCTAGGCAGAGAAACCAACTCCTCTCTAATCCCCTTAGAAAAAGATGCAGTTTTTAAATGTCTAGCGTTATTAAGAATATACGCCATCAGTTTCTTCTCTTCCTCTCTTCCATTGTAGTATACTTCCACTTGAAAGTATTGAGATGAGACAACAAGCATTCAGGAACAGAACTTGATTGTCTCCAACGACCTTTAATAGGCTTTACCAAATGCAACACCTTATACTAATAAAATACAAATGATAAAGTATTAGACTTTCAAAGTAGAACTTGAGACAAAAAGACAAGTGCATAGAGAAACCGAATGCATCAAATGTACCTCATTGAGCTTGAGAATTTGTAATTTTGGAGAAATTTCGAGCATCCAAGTAAATAGTTCCCACCACTTAGAAGCATGTAGACATATCTCCAAATGAACAAGCTGGTAAAACACATAATGGTGCTGATCAGCTGCATTGACAATCTCGAAAACATAAGCACATGAGTAATGTAATTACAGAGAATTAGGATCATAAGAAACACACACAAACTGCTTCTTGTTACCATTGAAGTGGATATGGGTAAACATAAAGAGAGTCGCTTGACAGATGTAAGAGGTTCCATTACCGTCTCAGGACTTTCATGAATAACATTCACATTTGCCTCAACCATTTCAGGCATATTCTCGCTCAAACACGAGATATCATTGCCAGTTTTATCTACAATGTTCAAGAACTTCAAAGACCTCCATCTATTGAAACATATGAATCAAAATCGTCATCCCACATATCAACGATAGATAATCTCTCTAAGGAAGGCGTTAAAACATAGAAACAAGGCAGAGAGCTGTTTTCACTTTTACCTACAACAAACTCTTCAAGCACAGGACAACCTGACAAAAGTCTACAATGACATTCATCGGTTTTGTACTTTACACGAAGGTGTAACGATTTCAGAGACGGAAGACAAACAGCGGTAGGAACATCCAGAACAATGGTATTACTGAGTATCAAAACCTCGAGCTTCGCATGCACATACAGACTCCTCGGCAGTATCATTAATTCATGATACTCGTCATAATCAACAGAATGAGAAATTTCAAGTTGACGTACACCACGAACAATTCCAGTTCTGATCCAATGGGCCAAATCTTCAATCTTCAGAGTTGCACCAGGGACCAATTTTGAACTTCAAAGTATCTATAACCGGAGCCTTATGCAACACCATAACTGAAGAAATCTTTCGTAACTGGAAAGGAGACCATCAACATAATCCTCATGAAGGTAACGCTCGAAATTATCATCAAACTCAAGTTTATGGACTCAAAAATCTCCCAGAGAAAGATTAACAACTCTCAAAGTTATGGCCCAAAATTTAAATTGATATATATATATATTTCAGAACTCAAACATATGATCAGTCCATATATCAGATTATGAATGCAAGAAATCATCACTCTGTTCTATTTTTCGGAAATAGCATGCAAAAGCAATATCATAAAAAGCTCTAAGAGTTTTCCGGCACATGTAAATCTCACACCAAGCTGGGAACAGACAATTAGAAGTTTTGTTGACCCTTTCTCTTCAAACCAAAAGAAGCTGACATGAACTTGAAGCCCTAGGCAGAAAAACCATCTCCTTGAGTTTCTGAGATAGATCTTCCTTCAGATAGGAAGGTTCAGCTGAGACAATTGCCGTCTTCAACAGTCTTGCGTTCTTTAGGATGTATGCCACAACTTTCTTCTCTTCTCTTCTTCCATTGTAATATTTCCACTCAAAAGTATTGAGATGGAACCGCAAACAATCCGGAACAGACCTCGGTTGTCCCCAACTACCTTTAATGGGCACTATGGAACATATATAGCGCTCCTCACACTGACAGAATACAAACTATAGTTAGACCTATAATTTAACGCAAAGCAACGAGTGAATAAAGAAACCAAATACATCAAGATGGGGTTAATGTACCTTGTTAAGCTTGAGAACTTGTAGTTTAGGAGAAATTTTGAACATCCAAGTAAGTAGATCCCACCATTTTGGGGCACATCCACATAACTCCAGGCGAACAAGTGAGCTGTTTGAATTCAATATCATGCTGAAGCTGCATAGATAAAAGTCATAAACATAAGCACATTCGTAAATAGTAAGATGACAAATGTTGAAATCACAGGAAACAAAACATGGTTTTTTTTTGTTTACCATTGAACCATATAAACATAGGGAGAGGCGCTTGACTGATGTAATAGATCTCATTAGCTTCCCAGGACTTTCGCAAACAAAGCTTCACATTTGCCTCGACCAACTCAGGCATATTCTCACTCGAACACAAATGACCAAAGTCATAGACATCTACATAGTTCAAAGACTTCAAAGATGGAACATTTATCACAACTTTTCCGTGAAGAAAGTATGTGTCTTCGTAGTCCTTAGATGACACATGCTCACTATAAGTTTTGTCAAAAAGAGTTCTATTTTTAAAAGAGACTTCTAAGTTTTTACACACACTTACTTCTTGACCATGCTATACTTTTGAGCATGATTTGGTAACTTTGTCGTAATTTGATAACTATTTTGTCCTTATTTTCCTTTGAATAGCACAAGAAGTAAATGGTCCCTCTCTCTTTTATCTTTTTTTTTTTTTAACAAACACTATTTTAAAAATTGTAGTTATTATCAATAAATTGTATATATTTATTTTAGAATGTATTATGAACACATTTTTCTACATTTTAAAATATGCATTTTACCATATTTTAGATGACCATTTGGAGTTATAATTTTGGAGCTTCAGAACTTGTAATTTTGGAGAACTTTCGAGCATCCAAGTAAATACTAAATAGTTACCACCACTTAGAAGCATGTAGAGAGACATAGCTCCGGATGAACAAGCTGATAAAACACAATATGGTGCTGAAGCTGGGAAAACAGCCAAAATCAACTTCAATTATTTGCCGAACGCTTTTTCATACCTAAACTTCAACACCCTGCAAATTACAGCATGAACTGTATTAAAATTTAAATTTGCTTAGTGAACTATATAAAATATTGCAATTTGAACGTCTGTTCAAACAGTGTTATGTCATAGTTTAACGGTGTTGAGTCAAATGATCCGTGACATCCACGTAGCACTAGGACTTACCAAAACTACATCGTTTTGGTCATTTTTGGGTGTGTTAATGTCGTAGAAAATGGCCAAAAATGAAGTCTCCAACGCACTCGAAAACGGATTTTAATACCCCATTTTTTGTCAAACACTTTGTTTCTTACCACAACACACCTAAAAATGACCAAAACGACTTAGTTTTGGTAAGTCCCAGTGCAACATGGATGCCACAAGTAGTCTAACTCAACACCATTAAACTCTGACTTAACACCGTTCGAATAGATGTTGAAATTGACAATATTTCATATAGTTCAGGTAGCAAATTTGAATTTTAATACAATTTAGATTGTTATTTGCAGGATGTTGAAATTTAAGTATGAAAAAGCGTTCGGAAAATAGTAAAGGTTGATTTTGGCCATTTTCCCATGCTGAAGCTGCATTGAGTATCTCGAAAACATAAGCACATAAAAGTAATGTAACTACAAAGAATTAGACTGATAAAAAACACACAAACTGCTTCTTATTACCATTGAGATGGAACAATAAACATTCAGGAACGGAACTTGGTTTTACCCAGTGCCCTTTAATAGGCTCTGTGGAACACAACCAGCGGTCCTTACACTAAAAAAATACAAATTATTAAGTAATTAAACCTTAGAAATACGACTTACGAAGAAAAAAAAAAGATAAGTGAATATAGAGAACTGCAGATTTACCTTATTGCGCTTGAGAACTTGTAGTTTAGGTGTGAACTTAGGAGCATCAAAGTAAGTAGTTCCCACCATTTTGGCAACATCCACATAGTTCCAGGTGGACGAGCTGATAGAAGTCATCAAGCCAATATTATGCTGAAGCTGCATAGAGGAAGTTAGAACCATAAACACATGAGAATAGTGCAAACGACAAATATTTGAATTACAACAAAAGAAAAGGACAGAGATGGTTTGGTGCCTAGCGTGAATTCGAACTCAAGCCACACAACTAGATAAACGGGAGATGAAAAAAGGCGTAAGCTTTCAAGAGATGCTGCGAGTGCGAAACATAAAACAGAGACCGGAGAATTTTGATAATGACTAATTTAATCAACAGTTCCCTTATTTTGAGAATAAAACCAGTAGAGGGGGACTTCATACACTGACTGATATGCAGTTTTCTCTCTATTAAACATGCCACATCTTACGGACTACTAAATCTTTTTTTTTTTTTTAATCCAGAAGAAGCTGACATGAGCTTGAAGCCCTAGGCAGAGAAATCAAATCCTTGCGTTTCCGAGTTGGAATTTTCTCCCAAGAAAAGATGGCGGCAGTCTTTAACATTCTTGCGTTCTTGAGGATGTACGCCACCACTTTCTTCTCTTTCCGTCTTCCATTGTAATTTTCCCACTCAAAATTATTAAGATGGCTCAGCAAACACTCAGGAACAGAACTCGGTTGTCCCCAATGACCTTCAATGGACTTCGTTTTACTATCAGAGCGCTCCTTACACTAGTACAAATTATAGTATATTAGACCATGAAACTAGAACTTAAGACACTAAAACAAGTAAAGAAACCATATGTATCAGGAGGGGAGGGTATATGTACTTTATTCAGTTTGAGAACTTGCAGTTTAGGAGAACTTTCAAGCATCCAAGTAAGTAGATCCCACCACTTTGGGCAGCATCCACATAGCTCTAGGTGAACAAGCTGATAGAACTCAATACGATGCTGAAGCTGCATAGAGAAAGACAGAAACATACACACATTAGTAATAGCGCAATGAAAAAAGTATTCACATCACAGAGAATATGTTGTGTTTTTGTTTACCATTGAACCATGTAAACATAAAGAGAGGTGCTTGACTGATGTAAGAGATCTCATCAGCTTTTCAGGACTTTGGCAAACAAGCTTCACATTCGCCTCAACCACCTCAGGCATATTCTTACTCAAACACAAATGACCAAAGTCATAGATATCTACATAGTTCAAGTACTTCAAAGACGGGACATTAATCACAACACTATTGTTGGAAAAGACTGGTGATCTTTCTACAGCAGAGTAGTCTTCATCTATATACACATCAAGTATAGATAATCTCTCTAAGGAAGGCATTATAACAGAGAAGAATGGCAAAGACCAATGTTCACTTTTGTCCACAACCAACTCCTTGAGAACAGGACAACCCGCTAAAAGATTGCGATGGGATTCATCGTCCATGTACTGCACACTCAGAAGGTGTAATGTTTTCAGAGACGAAAGCGTAACCTCCAAATCCCAAGGAACATCCAGAATAATCGTTTTATAGAGTTTCAAGACCACAAGGTTCTCAAACGTATACAGACACAATGGCAATATGAATGACTTATCATCATCGATGTGAAAACGGTTAATCTCAAGTTCACGCACTTGGCGAACAATGGCAATTCTGATCCATGTTTCCATATCATCAGTACTAGACAAAGTACCAAGATTGAACTTCAAAGTCTCGAGACGCGGAGACTTATGCAGTACCATAAACCTGTCGACATGTTGTCGAAATCTCTTAAAACCATCATCATTGTAGCTTCTATAATCTCCATAGGGGTCGAACCCATCGTCAAACTCAAGTTTATGAACCATTGTCCAAAGAAACTTCCAACGTTTCGACAAAAACATTGTTTCCACAACATCTTTGGTAGGGAGTTCTGACAAAATCTTCAACAGCAAATCATCCGAGAGATTACTAATCCTGTCCATTTCTAAAACCCTAATCAAAACCTAAATTTTCAACCTTTTAGATTCAATCGAAGATGTATCTGATTACAGTACCAAAACAGCAACAATAACACCAGAACTATTTACGGGATTCAAAGTCTGCATCTTCCATGGAACTAAAACAAACCCTAACAAACTCAAATCTAGGAGAAGAGAAGAAACCCAAAAACGTGAGAGAGATGCTCTGGCCTCTGGAGTCTGTAGCAGAACAACAGATGAGAGAGAGCAAGATAAGGTGTAAGCTTTCAAGATATTTTGTGAAACATCAAACATTGGGCTTGTGCTTAGGCTCAGCGTTTATAGCCCAAAAACATAATAACGGTAAAACACTTAAGTGGACTCCATCAGACCGGCCCATCTATTGTCTAGTTCATCGGGTACTTAGCTCCAGTCAATTAGTTCATGGGTAAGATTAAGAGATTTACACCCTAAACTCTATAGTTTACAACACGTTATCAGCACGATAGCCTCTAGCCCTAAAACCCTAAAACCACCGCCGATCATCTTCTTCTTTCCTAAAACCCTAAACCCAATAATTGCGGTTTAAAATAAACGGTCCAAAATAATTAATATAATTATAAATTATTTTGTGTAATATATTTTCATATATTTTGTAGATATATTTTTTATACAAAATATATTTAACATAAGTAAACAAATTTTGTATAAAACCAATTAATTATCTTCACTAAAAATCTCATATAGTTTATTTTTTAAAGATAAAGTGATTCGAATATTGTTAAATGACTATCTTCATCAAACTCTTATATATTTATGTGAAAAGACTGAATATCTATAGCATATTTTAACAATTTTAATATACTAGAATATCATATGTTTCTTCGATATTTATCTAATAATAATGAAGTTAAAATAAAAGAGGAAAGAGGAGCATATATAGCTTAGATAGAAGTATATATGTGGGACAGTGGGAGATAAAACAACAACAAAAATGTCATAAAAATCTCCAACTTTCAAATTTGGGATGTTTTAATCATCAATTTTTAAGATGCCATTTTAATCACAAACTTTCAGTTGACTTGACCATAAAATAGCAAAGTTTTGTTGACCTCGCCGGTTTAGGCACGACGTGTATTCTCTGTTATATATCTTAAAAACAGAGTAAATTATATGTTATCTGCTATCGTTTTGCATAAATAACCACGTTTTTAACGCTAAAAACAACATAGATTACCAAATTGAAGAAACTAAATCCCCAAATTGATTCCAATTTTCACAAATCCATAACCCTAGAAAGAAACCCCCAAATTCTCTCTACACCATCGATGACATACCACACTCACCGATGCAACCAAAAGTGTCAAAGTTTGAACTTGAACTCATCGGAACAGAGAGATTGCATAAGATATTTGGGTATTACAGAGAAAATTTGGGGTTTTCTTTCTAGGGTTAGGGATTTAATAAACGTTGTGCCTAAAACGGCATGATCAACAAAATTTTGCTATTTTATTGTCAAGTCAACATAAAGTTTGTGATTAAAATGACATCATGAAAGTTGGTGATTAAAACATCCCAAATTTGAAAGTTGGAGATTTTTCTGACATTTTTCCCATGAAACAACAGCTATATACTCCTTTTAATAATAATCAAAATAATAAAATATATGTTATAACAAGAGGTTTTAGAGAATTGTTCTCTTGTATTATTTATCTGTTCCATATGATACAACATATATATAAGGATACATATTAGGGTTTAGGCTTTACACTAATGGGCCGATAATGGGGATCCACATAACCATAGAGTTATTTATAACACTCCCTCTTGGATGACCATTATAAAAATGTAGTCTCAAATGCGCATATGAGATGCTGCCTCGTTAAAAACCTTACCAGGAAAACCCAGTCAAAAAAACCATGGTTAAGGGGAAAAGAGTGCAGCGCGCTTTTACTTCCCGTCTTGAGTACATCACTTTAATCTTCGAGATAACTGAACTAGTGTGATGAAGTAGCTTCTTGAAAATAGTGGTTGGAAACGCCTTGATAAATGGTTCGCCAAATCTTCACTTGAACAAATTTGTAGGACATGTATATCACCTTACATCACCATTCTTCTGCAGGCTGTTGGTCTCTTAGATGACTCATCTTGATCATTATCTACATCTCTCACGATCTCATCAATGTATGTCAAAAGCTTTTAGGTGAGTTTGGGACGGATTGGAGATTGTTGGAAACGAAGATTCGACGATTGACTTCGAGCAGAACGTGTCTGCGGGGTCGGTGTCGATCGACGCCAAGTGGGTGTCGGTCGACACCATGTTTGGGTCAGTGTCGATCGACACCAACTTGTTTGATTCGTGTTTTCCTGGTTTATTGGGAAGGGGTGTCGATCGATACCAAGGAGAGCGTCGATCGACACCATCATTTTTTGGTTCGACCAGGTTTGTTTGAATTACTGTTTTGGTTTGGTTTAGTTCAATTGAAGTTCCTAACCGACATATATAAGGAAAAAGTCGACCTAGGGTCGTGAAGGAGAGTGTTTGGTCGCCGTTTGCAGAAGAAAATAGAGAAAAGAGAGAGTGTGTTCTTGAGAGATTTTGGCTTGTTCTAAGCTGTTTTGATGAGGTCTGTTCCTGTGAAGTGGAGATCTTGTGCTAGGAAAAAAAGAGAAGGCTTCTAAGGGTTGGATTCGTCGTTGTTGAGTCAGAATCTTCCTGCAAAAGAGGTGAGTGCATAACCATGGCTTATCTAAGCCTGAGAATCCTTTGTTTGCTTGCTTTGTTGTGTTTTGAGGTGTTGTTCTTGCTTGTGGTGGTTGTTTTATGGTTATTATAGGTTTGTGAAGCTTTTGGGTGAGTTTGGGACGGATTGGAGATTGTTGGAAACGGAGATTCGACGATCGGCTTCGAGCAGAACGTGTCTGCGGGGTCGGTGTCGATCGACACTAAGGAGAGTGTCGATCGACACCATCATTTTTTGGTTCGACCAGGTTTGTTTGAATTGTCGTTTTGGTTTGGTTTGGTTCAATTGAAGTTCCTAACCAACGTGTATAAGGGAAAAGTCGACCTAGGGTCGTGGGGGAGAGTATTTAGTCGCCGTTTGCAGAAGAAAATAGAGAAAAGAGAGAGTTTCTGTTCTTGAGAGATTTTGGCTTGTTCTAAGCTGTTTTGGTGAGATCTGTTCCTGTGGAGTGTCGATCTTGTGCTATGAACAAAAGAGAAGGCTTCTAAGGGTTGGATTCGTCGTTGTTGAGTCAGAATCTTTTGTTGTGTTTTTTGGTGTTGTTCTTGCTTGTGGTGGTTGTGTTATGGTTATTATAGGTTCCTGAATCTTTTGGGTGAGTTTGAGACGGATTGGAGATTGTTGGAAACGGAGATTCGACGATCGGCTACAGGCAGAGGGTCGGTGTCGATCGATACCAAGTGGGTGTTGGTCGACACCATGTTTGGGTCAGTGTTGATCGACACCACTCTGGTGTTGGTCGACACCACTCTGGTGTCGGTCGACACCATGTTTGTGACAGTGTCGATCGACAACAATCTGGTGTCGGTCGACACCCCTCTGGAGTCGGTCGACACCATGTTTGGGACAGTGTCGATCGACACCAATTTGGTATCGGTCGACACCACTCTGGTGTCGGTCGACACCAACTTGTCTGATTCGTGTTCACTTGGTTTATTGGGAAGGGGTGTCGATCGACACCAAAGAGAGTCTCGATCGACACCGTCATTTTTTGGGTTGACTAGGTTTGTTTGAATTGCCGTTTTGGTTTGGTTTGGTTCAATTGAAGTTCCTAACCGACGTATATAAGGGAAAAGTCGACCTAGGGTCGTGGAGGAGAGTATTTGGTCGCCGTTTGCAGAAGAAAATAGAGAAAAGAGAGAGTTTCTGTTCTTGAGAGATTTTGGCTTGTTCTAAGCTTTTTTGGTGAGATCTGTTCCTGTGGAGTGTCGATCTTGTGCTATGAACAAAAGAGAAGGCTTCTAAGGGTTGGATTCGTCGTTGTTGAGTTAGAATCTTTTGTTGTGTTTTTTGGTGTTGTTCTTGCTTGTGGTGGTTGTGTTATGGTTATTATAGGTTCCTGAATCTTTTGGGTGAGTTTGAGACGGATTGGAGATTGTTGGAAACGGAGATTCGACGATCGGCTTCGGGCAGAGGGTCGGTGTCGATCGACACCAAGTGGGTGTCGGTCGACACCATGTTTGGGTCAGTGTTGATCGACACCACTCTGGTGTCGGTCGACACCATGTTTGGGACAGTGTCGATCGACACCCCTCGTGTCGGTCGACAGGTGTCGTCACACCATCGTCTGAAGGGACTCGGTCAACACCATGTTTGGGACAGTGTCGATCGACACCAATCGGTGTCGGTTGATTCTGATTCGTGTTCACTTGGTTTATTGGGAAGGGGTGTCGATCGACACCAAAGAGAGTCTCGATCGACACCGTCATTTTTTGGGTCGACTAGGTTTGTTTGAATTGCCGTTTTGGTTTGGTTTGGTTCAATTGAAGGGAAAAGTCGACCTAGGGTCGTGGAGAAGAGTATTTGGTCGCCGTTTGCAGAAGAAAATAGAGAAAAGAGAGAGTTTCTGTTCTTGATAGATTTTGGCTTGTTCTAAGCTTTTTTGGTGAGATCTGTTCCTGTGGAGTGTCGATCTTGTGCTATGAACAAAAGAGAAGGCTTCTAAGGGTTGGATTCGTCGTTGTTGAGTCAGAATCTTTTGTTGTGTTTTTTGGTGTTGTTCTTGCTTGTGGTGGTTGTGTTATGGTTATTATAGGTTCCTGAATCTTTTGGGTGAGTTTGAGACGGATTGGATATTGTTGGAAATGGAGAATCGACGATCGGCTTCAGGCAGAGGTTCAGTGTCGATCGACACCAAGTGGGTGTCGGTCGACACCATGTTTGGGTCAGTGTTGATCGACACCACTCTGGTGTCGGTCGACACCATGTTTGGGACAGTGTCGATCGACACCAATCTGGTGTCGGTCGACACTCCTCTGGTGTCGGTCGACACCATGTTTGGGACAGTGTCGATCGACACCAATCTGGTGTCGGTCGACACCACTCTGGTGTTGGTCGACACCAACTTGTCTGATTCGTGTTCTCTTGGTTTATTGGGAAGGGGTGTCGATCGACACCAAATAGTCTCGATCGACACAGTCATTTTTTGGGTTGACTAGGTTTGTTTGAAATGCCGTTTTGGTTTGGTTTGGTTCAATTGAAGTTCCTAACCGACGTATATAAGGGAAAAGTCGACCTAGGGTCGTGGAGGAGAGTATTTGGTCGCCGTTTGCAGAAGAAAATATAGAAAAGAGAGAGTTTCTGTTCTTGAGAGATTTTGGCTTGTTCTAAGCTTTTTTGGTGAGATCTGTTCCTGTGGAGTGTCGATCTAGTGCTATGAACAAAAGTGAAGGCTTCTAAGGGTTGGATTCGTCGTTTTTGAGTTAGAATCTTTTGTTGTGTTTTTTGGTGTTGTTCTTGCTTGTGGTGGTTGTGTTATGGTTATTATAGGTTCCTGAATCTTTTGGGTGAGTTTGAGACGGATTGGAGATTGTTGGAAACGGAGATTCGACGATCGGCTTCGGGCAGAGGGTCGGTGTCGATCGACACCAAGTGGGTGTTGGTCGACACCACTCTGGTGTCGGTCGACACCACTCTGGTGTCGGTCGACACCATGTTTGGGACAGTGTCGATCGACACCACTCTGGTGTTGGTCGACACCAACTTGTCTGATTCGTGTTCTCTTGGTTTATTGGGAAGGGGTGTCGATCGACACCAAATAGAGTCTCGATCGACACCGTCATTTTTTGGGTTGACTAGGTTTGTTTGAATTGCCGTTTTGGTTTGATTTGGTTCAATTGAAGTTCCTAACCGACGTATATAAGGGAAAAGTCGACCTAGGGTCGTGGAGGAGAGTATTTGGTCGCCGTTTGCAGAAGAAAATAGAGAAAAGAGAGAGTTTTTGTTCTTGAGAGATTTTGGCTTGTTCTAAGCTTTTTTGGTGAGATATGTTCCTGTGGAGTGTCGATCTTGTGCTATGAATAAAAGAGAAGGCTTCTAAGGGTTGGATTCGTCGTTGTTGAGTCAGAATCTTATGTTGTGTTTTTTGGTGTTGTTCTTGCTTGTGGTGGTTGTGTTATGGTTATTATAGGTTCCTGAATCTTTTGGGTGAGTTTGAAACGGATTGGAGATTGTTGGAAACGGAGATTCGACGATCGGCTTCAGGCAGAGGGTCGGTGTCGATCGACACCAAGTGGGTGTCGGTCGGTACCATGTTTGGGTCAGTGTTGTTCGACACCACTCTGGTGTCGGTCGACACCACTCTGGTGTCGGTCGACACCACTCTGGTGTCGGTCGACACCATGTTTGGGACAGTGTCGATCGACACCAATCTGGTGTCGGTCGACACCAACTTGTCTGATTCGTGTTCTCTTGGTTTATTGGGAAGGGGTTAGCCTATCTGCATGTCTTTAATACCAATTATAGTGTATTAGACCTTCCAATCATAACGTAAGACAATGAAACAAGTGTGATAAATGAATGCATCAGGTTGATGCGAATGTATGTATACCGTGTTTAACTTGATAAATTGTAGTTCAGGAGAAATTATCGAGCATCCCACCACCCTGAAGTGACTTGACATAGCTCCAAATGAACAAGATGATAAAACGCAATACGGTTCTGAAGCTGTATAAAAAAATGTCCAAAAACATAAGCAAAACAGTGTAGATGTAATAAATCACAAGATAACATAGAGATTTGGGTTGTACTACCATTGAAGCAGTTAGACATAAACATAGATTCTTGACTGATGGAAGAGATTCAAGTAGCTTCTTGGGACTTTCATAAACCACTTTAACAATTGCCTCAATCACTTCAAGCATACTCTCACACAAATACAAGCACCAGAGAAGTCTACAAAGTTCAAGTACTTCACAGACGGGACATTGATCACAATCTTATAGAGCCCATTTTCACCGGAGTTCATTGACTCAGATCTATCAAGTGTAGAAAATCTCTGTAAGGTAGGCATTTCAACATAGAACGACCGCAAAAAGTTGCTGTTTTTAGTTTTGTCCAACATATTAACTCCTCAAGAACAGGACAGCCCGATAAAAGCTTGCGGTGGGATTCTTTGGTTTTGTAACTAACTAAACCCCTTTTGTCAACTCAAAGCAAAGACCTTTCAGATTCAATCGAAGATGTATCTGATCACACTACCAAAACAGCAACAAGAACACCACAACGATTACGGGATTCAAACTCAAAGTACACAGCTTTCACAGTTCTCTAAGGAAATTAAACAAATACCCATCGAATCAAGCAAAACCCTAACAAACCATGAAGAGTGAGGGGCAAGAGAAGAAAACCCAAAAGCTATTGCATGAAGGCTGAAGCAGAATCAAAAAGACAGATACGATTTAAAGGAAACGATTAGGGAAGATTTTGGAGGTTTGAAGAGATAGAGAGTGAGCGATGTCATTGAAATAAAGAAACAACAAGAGAAATTGGGCTTCAACGTTTATGACCCAAATTAAATATTTAAGGCCCAAACATATTAGTAAACAACACCTGCTTTTGATTAACTTCTCGATCGTGTCGTGTATTATTACCTGCTTTTCTTGAATTACTTTACATACAAGGGGAAAGAAACAAGATTGTTTTTTTTTCTTAGGTCAAAGACTTCAAATTTTGGATGTTTCTCTCAATTTCAGAATCTTCATTAATCTGATAGTTCCAGTTCAGATTCGGACTTATCTGATCACTTTCTTGTTTGCCGCCACCAAACCCAACATTCTAATGCACTCAACAAGTCAACATGACGTCAATATATCTATATATGTTCATATTGCTAGTTTTCGTAGAGACTATAGTCTATAGGCTAAGAGAGCTGAGAGAGTCACCGCCTCACCAGCTAACGGTTAAACAAATGACATTGTTGTTTATATTTTGGGTTGCCATTGAAATATCTTTCTTGATATATATATATATATATATATATATATATATATATCTTTGACTGGTGGTATTATGCAAAATTCACGGGAAATGTTCATCATTTCAATCCTTAATATACGAGAAACATTAACCGTAAGATGCAAGTTATGTTACTGTTTCTTACCCGACAAGAAAATCGTTGGTTGATCAAGAAATCTAATTATTTATATTTTTTTTTTTTGAAGTAACTTGGTTATAATTTACTATTATTATTATTTTTTTTGTATGGTCTTTTAATATATACTGTCTCCGTTTCATATAATATAGGATGTTAGAGAAGTATTTTTGTTTGATGTTTCCAAGTTTCTATGCAACTTTAAGATTAATTTTATATTTTATATTATGCAGTATTATTTGTGATTGGTTTAACTTTTTAAAAGTAAATATGCGTGTTTCAACTAAAACATCCTATATTTTGAAACGGAGGGAGTATAATTTATATATTAGTTTGGTTTTTTTTTATGCTCAATCAGTTTTACACATATCTTGGTCCTAAGTGGCGTTCCGTGATACAAATGTAAAGATATAGTTTCTTTTACTAAAAGAGTATAAGACAGATATTGATTAGCAATATCTTAAGGAGACTACTTAGTGAGGGAGAAAGATATAGAAAGGATAAAAGAACAAGTGGGTGTGGAATGATCTAATAGCAACTTTACATCAACGAATCTTTTTTTTTTTTTTATCACTAAAAATATTATATTGATTGATAACTGAGTTCGGAAAGATTACAAATCACAAGATAAAAGACGAGAATGAAATTACAGAAACACAAAGATCTATCCATAACCTATAACTAGAAGAGGAAATGATTTTACAGATACATTGTTTAAACCAAAAACATCTTGTCTCGAGACTGTATTAGCTCTCGAAAAACCATAAGGACTTCCCGCATACCAATAAATGATAACGGGCTTCAACACAAATGGCCATAACAAGAGAATGGAACTTGGTTTTCTCTGCATAAGATGCATCTTTCTCTGTAAGTGCTTTGTCAAGGGTCTCCCGAGATGTAACCGTAAGATAATCGAGACCCACTTGAACCTTTCAACGCCACATAGAACAAGTAAATTAAGCTAAAACAAGCCTTAATTCTAAATGTTCTAAACCAAGCTCAAACCAAAGCTCAATCCCCTAACTAACAAAGAGATATAGTCGAGGATGAGAAACTTAGCCCAAAAGAGGGAGACTAACCCAAACAAGGGAGGCTACTAACCTGAGCTCTAATGATACCAGATCTTAAACGATTACAATCTGATCAGAGCAAACAGGGGACACACGAAGGGAGAGAGGAGAGGCAAACGAAATACCAAGATAAAGAAGAGTCAGAGATCCAATGATGCATAGAATTGTCGATGAAGGAAGGAAGAAGAGCCGTCGCAGGAAGAAACAAGGATCTCCACTGTCGCGTATTCTCAACCAAAGTAAACCAACGAAAAGATCTGATCCTCCACTCCGTCAATAGTGAACAGCAACGGCGACCCGAGCTCATCAACAACCCACAGATCCGAAGAAACTGGAAACAAGGACAATATCTCACTAGCTCTCGATCTCAAAATCTTCAGATTCAGATTGCCAAAATCTCCATGCTTCCTCAACCGCAAAATACAAAGATAAAGACTAGAAACTAAACATGAAATTTAAAGGGGGTGACCGACGCCGGTGCTATATGAGCCACCACGCGCCGGTCAAAGGCTTAACGGAGGCTTTGTGTTAAGGAGGCGGCGAGAGAGAACTAGGGTTCGAGGACTCACCAAACTTGCTTTTACCAAACTCATTACCCTTTACATCAACGAATCAGAGAACCTTTTTTTTACTTCTGTATCCTTAAGAATTTAGAAATTTTGCGATTAGTTGGGAAGAAAATAAACAAAACATAATATTTCAGGCTTATCTAAGTAAACAAAAAAACTATATGGAAAAAGAAATTCCAAGATAGCTAACACCTGGAGATAAAAAGGGATCCAAGAAACAAACTAGTAGTGGGTGTTGAATTATATCCTCTTGTTGAATCAACTTTTCTACCACTTATTTATCACCCGCACACGTTTGATTTGTTGTTTTCACACACATTTTAAATTTCATGCATTTAAATGATCAAACTTTAAATACAATACTACTTGAATACAAAGAACCTCATAACTTCAGCTTTACTTGTTCAAAACATATAATCATATCAACGTTTACAACATTAAAACATATAAACATATATGGAACGGATTCATGTATTAAGGAAAATATATATATGAATACAACCTAATAAATACTGCGTAACGTGCGTGATGACATATAATGGGGAAAATATATAGGTCGGATTGTTAAGTGGAACGTTAATCTTGAAGATTCTTGTGCCGTTGTGCGTTCGCATATTTTAATAGTTAATAAGTGTTTATACTTTAGATTAGTAAATGTTAGGTAAGGTGTCTATAGGATATTTTCATCTAATTATATGCTAGTTGATGCTAATTGACCCACTAATCCTCTTCCAATTCTACGAGGTATAATATATTTTGTAGATAAACATTGTTTGACAAGGAAAAATGTATAATCTCCATGTAACAGTATAAAACGTTATATAGGGGATGTAACATTCAGGTATACAAAAAATTTACACAGTATCTTTTTTTTGTTTACATTTAATATTTACACAAATAACTACTTTTCCAAACTATTACATACAGTATTTGAAAGCGAGAAGCCGAGAATTTTTTTTTAAAAAAGGCCCTAATGCATAGTAAAGTTTTGATATAATAATGGATTGGGGTTTTCTTATTATTTGTTTAAGGAAAAAATGAGTTTGTCGACAGCTCTACTTGTGAGTCACTAATGGGTAAATGACCAATGAGCACATCTGTTTTTGAAGAAATTAGCGGATATTAAAAATGTTGAGTCACTTTGTAAGATTATGCACTAAACACATAGTATTCGATTAAACTGAAATGTGAACATAAATCAATAAACCAAAAAAATATATAATACTAATAATAATGAAAAGAACAATAAGAAAGAATTGGAAAAAGGCAAAGGCGCACGCTTAGACAAAAAGAAAGCGATCTGATAAAAAAGAAAACAAAAATAAAAATAAAAAGAAGGAACCAAATAAAAGAGAGTTGTGGTTTTCAAAATGCGCTTCATTCATGCGCACTATTAAACCCAATCAGTTTGTTTTTTAATTTTTTGGTTCAATCAATATTGACGTCAACCAAAATCTGTTGATTCTTTTCTTTTTTTTTTTTTACAAAAGGGAATTGTTTGATTACCAACCAAAATACTAGTATTAGTGAATCGAAAGAGATTAGAATTTGGTTTATCGGAAACAAAAACTAAACCAGAAATAGGAATGACAACCGAACCGAACCGGAGCAAAAGAAATCAGACCAGAGTAGACTGATGTCTTAATCGTTTTTGTTCCTTTTTCTCTGAATAAGAGTTTCTGTTTTGATTTGTCAATGGAAAAAGAGAGAGAGAGAGAAGTTGGGGGCCCATCTCCGCCATAGCCAAAGACCTCTTTCTCTCCCACCTCATACCTCCTCAGCTCCTCTAGTCTCTTCCCATCATTGCCCCCGACGAATCTCCCTTCTCTCTCTCTCTCTAAAAGGAGAAACAAAACATTTCCTTAGTGTGTGTCTCTCTCTTTTATCATCTCTTTTAAGTCTTTACCTTTACTTTTGGTTCTTGAAAGAAAGGAAGAAGCCAAGAAAAAAAAACAGAACAAAAAATTCCAAGAAGAGAAATTGAGAGCTTATGTTTTCTTTACGGGCATGAATTTGTAACTTACATAATAAAGTTGTTTTTTTCCCTTTTTCATTTCTTGATAAATTTAGTAATCTATCTTTATATATTTGTCACTGTGTGTGTTGTTTGGGGAATAAATGGGTAACTGTTGGTGTAGCTTTGAGCCCTTAAACCACAGAGTCTCTGCAAACGCTAAATCAGGTTTCCTTTGTATCCTCTTCTTCTTCTTATTTTGGTTTTTTTTTTCTCTTTTTCTTTTATGTTACTGTTATGGTTATGGCTGAAATTACAAGATTTACTTAAAGGATAAACTCAGAAATATGTATCGGCTATAACGCCTAATTTATTCAATGGAGTATTCTTTTTTACTTTCTTGATTATTCTGATTATACTCTGTTTATATTCCCCTTTTGAGACTTTTTTTTTTGGGTTCTAAACTTTTTCATTTAGGTAAGTTTGGGTGTTTATTGGTAAGCTAAGATTCGTTTCCTCTCTATTCTATAAGTTTGGACTCATTTGTTGAGAATTTTGACTTACTGATTCTTTCTTCTTTAGTCTCCTTCCATTTCATCATATCTCTCTTTCTATTTTTGTTTTCTTCTAAATTAGTCAAAGTCACATTTTTAATTATATTATTCTATGTTCTTGGATTTTAGACCCCTAGAAGAATCAAAGTAAAACTTATCAAACATTGGTTTCTTTGTTGTCTCTTTTTGTGTGAAACTATGCAGAGTCACCAAAAGAACAGAGTCCAACCGTAGAAGATAAGCATATTAAGGAAGTTCATAAGCTGCCATCAAACCCAAAAGAAGTTGAGGATCTAAGACGTGACTCAGCAGCGAATCCTCTGATAGCTTTCTCATACGACGAGCTTAAGAACATCACAGATAATTTCAGACAAGACAGAGTTCTTGGTGGTGGTGGATTTGGAAGTGTTTACAAAGGTTTTATAAAAGAGGATTTGGGTGATCAAGATGTTCCTCAACCACTTCCTGTTGCCGTTAAAGTTCACGACGGTGATAATAGCTTTCAGGGTCACAGAGAATGGCTGGTTAGTCTCTCTGTCTTTTGCTTGAAGTCCAAGTCTCTCAACAGATTATAAATCTTTGCAACTGAGGAATGTGGATATCTATGATCATGTGGAGTGAAAGTAGAGTTATTGATTACGCTTTATTCATAGCTCTATAACAGTTTGAGGTCAAATTGGTTCCTTAGTTTGCAGCAGAGGTCTCTGAGATTCTTATCTATTGTCTCGATGTTGTGTTTAGGCAGAGGTGATATTCTTGGGGCAGCTTTCACATCCTAACTTAGTGAAATTGATTGGTTATTGCTGTGAGGATAGTCACAGGGTGCTAATCTATGAGTACATGGCTCGTGGTAGCGTGGAGAACAATCTTTTCTCAAGTGAGTTTTAGAGGTCTTACACTCATTTGTCTTCTTGAATTGATAAGGAAGTCTAAGTTATGTGTATCTCTTCTTGGTAGGAGTGTTGCTTCCTCTTTCATGGGGAATTAGAATGAAGATTGCTTTCGGAGCAGCCAAAGGACTTGCCTTTCTACACGAAGCAAAGAAACCAGTCATTTATCGCGATTTCAAAACCTCTAACATTCTTCTAGATATGGTTAGTAGTAGTATTAGATCAAAGCCCTTCTCTTGTCCATTGACACAATTGTTGAGGTTTCATGTTGCTGTTGTAACAGGAATACAATGCCAAATTATCAGATTTTGGTCTTGCCAAAGACGGTCCTGTAGGAGATAAATCGCATGTTTCCACTCGCATAATGGGAACTTATGGCTATGCAGCTCCTGAATACATCATGACAGGTGAGTAATACAATATGCCAAACTTGCAAATTACACGTTTCTAGAATGTACTATGCATCTTGTCACAGCTTCTACTCTAGCTAATTGGATTCTTTCTGATGATGTCTTGGTGACAGGTCATTTGACACCGGGGAGTGATGTATATAGCTTCGGTGTAGTTCTGTTAGAGCTTCTAACAGGAAGAAAATCATTAGACAAGTCACGGCCTACACGTGAGCAAAACCTCATAGATTGGGCTCTTCCATTATTGAAGGAGAAGAAGAAAGTCTTGAACATTGTAGACCCAAGAATGAACTGTGAATACCCGGTTAAAGCAGTTCAAAAGGCTGCAATGCTAGCTTACCATTGCTTGAACCGAAACCCAAAGGCTCGGCCTTTAATGAGGGACATTGTAGATTCTTTGGAACCTCTTCAGGCCACAGAAGAAGAGGCCTTACTCGTCCCAACTGTTCAGAAAGCAGTAATTACCATTATAGACGAAATGCCTAAAAATGGATTGAAGAAAGTTGAAGAATTGAAGAAGGTTGAAGAACTGAAGAAGGTTGAAGATGTGTAGAAGGTTATTGAAGAATGATGCTAATTCACATTGTAATTGATCACTTGGTTTTTTTTTCTTTTTTTCCTTAATATACAATTCAAAAAGTGAAAACTAGATTGTGTTATGTGTATTTTGACTAAATACAGATTAAAAGACAGATACAGAGAGGTTTGTGAATTTTCTTCTACTAGTGAAATACAGAGCTTCTGAACCTTTGTCACATTGTAGTTGAGTGTTTTTTTTTCTTTCAAATATTAGTTTTTAATTTAAAAAGACACTTAGTGTCAGTGATGTACTTGATTAAGATCGGTTTGAAATTTACTCATAAGATTTGCTTATTCAAAGTTTATACGACTGACTTACACAAATATGTGAATTCGTAAAAGAGCCGTAAGTAAACGTTTACCAAATAGAGTGAGAGACCACACTGTCTTCTACTCCACTATAATATGTTTTCTTCATAGAAATAGAAAACCCAAGATACTAAAATGAGTCATACTCATTATCTCGTCATCTCTAAACAGCATCGTTTGGTTCATACAAAAAAACAAAAAAACAAAAGATATATGATGGTTTAACATTCTCTTTAATATTAGTTATGGATCCACATACCATCACTAATCCGCTTCATAATTTGATTTATTTATCATTTTCTAATGTGGGTGATGAGCTTAGAAGATTATGATAAAATTTAAAATTGTAGCCGATCAAGATAGTGAAACCAATCTAATTTATTTTTAAAGAAAAGAGAATAGCTAGCTACACCAACTATATCGCAATACATGACCACACATGTGAATTTCAGAAATGTATATTCAACTACATGAAGTATATGTATTGCATGACAATATATATCAACTATATGATGATATGTGTTCAACATCACGATCATTTTATTCCGATACACTGTTCGTCGGAATCCGGTATTGACCAATATTGACCGGCGTTGACTAATATTGACCAACCAAAATATTCAACTTTTTTAAAAACAATGTTAGAAACAAAAATAAGAAAATTCTTTTATTGAATTATCTATGGTTTAAAAATTAACAAAATGTTTATATTCATTGTAAAATTATATTTTGTATATGTTAATTATATTCATCCAACCTTATAATAATTAGTTTTTTTTTATTGCAAAACTTAATAAAAGTGAAAAAAAAATCATTAATAATATTTTCAGATAATAAAACATATATTTTACCATGAGTATATAACTTTTTCAATAATTCTAATGATTTTGACATGTATTGGTTTGGTTCTAAGTATTTTTTATTGTAGAAAATATTTTTTTTTGTGGTTGGGAATATTAAATAATATTATAGATGTATTTAAATAAATTATGTAAGAAGTTGATGTTTATTAATTAATACTATTAAAATAAGTGGTTTTTTATTTGATTCACTACAACAAGATGTTTTGGTTTGAGTTTAAGTTTTAATATCATATGAATGATTTTTATTTCAATTTTGGTTAAGTTTTGAAATTGAAAAAAAAGTAACTATTATAAAACTGAATGAGTGAAACATAACAATATATCTCTATATTAGATACAAATATGTTTTTAATTATAAAATATCATAGATAATTCCTAAATAATTCAATTAAATTTCTTATTGGTTTCTTATTAGATAATTCCAAAAAAAATTTCTTTTTTTTTTCTAAATTTTTTAAAAAATTTTTTTGAATATTTTTGTTAGTCAAATATTGGTCAACGCCGGTCAATATTGGTCAACACCGGATTCCGAAGAACGGTGTATCGGAATAAAATGATCGTGATGTTGAGCACATGTTATTATATAGTTGGTATATGTGACCATGCAATACATATACATCATGTAATTGAGTATACATTTTTAAAGTTCGCATGTGTGGTCATGAATTGTGGTATAGTTGATGTAGCTACAATTTTTTTCTATTTTAAACATAAAAATATGGATAGTTACTATTTTTCTTTTATTTTTATACAATCATATTTTTTTTAAGGCTTAGAGTTAGATGAGGTGTTTTGTGGTAAAGTTCAATTTGAGAAGGTCAATGTAATTTTTGTCATTTCTTTTACCCATAAAAACTCAAATAATTAATAGGGGTCTATGTATTCTATGTGATGTAAGTCCAGTTTAAAGTCAGTCAAATATCATCATATCATGTTCTAAAGAGTAACTATATACGTGATGTAACTAAAAGCCCTAACAATATATCTAGCTAGGTCCACTTTCTAAATAATTAAGTTCTTCTCTGAATTTCATTTAATATTTTGTCTCTTTTGTCTTTGGAAAAGTATTTTGAGAATATGATGTTGATATAATACCATATACTATACCACAAAAGCTCAAAGTACAGTTCGCTCTTTAATAATACCATGTGATGATATGTTGAAAGTTGAAACTAGGAAAAAACTCTTATGTTACTACATACCACAAAAGCTCGCCATATAGCCGATTACATGTCCGCTCTTAATATCTATTTAATAATTCCATATTTCCATGTGATAATTTGTTGAAACTAAGAAAAACTGTTCTGTAAACATACCACAAAAGTTCATATAGCCATATAACGTGTCAGCTCTTAATATCTATTTAATAATACCATGTGGTGATATACTGAAATGATTGACACTAAGAGATTAGAGAGTAATATATATAGATGAGATCATGAGAGGCTTCCCAAACATTTTCCCTTGCAATTAGTCTTGAAAAGTTTCTTACAACATGGCTTTTTGGCTAAGTTTGATCTTTTGCTTTTTCGCATTTGCTTCCTCCACTCCACCCCCTGATCCTGTCAAGTGTGAGTCTGGCAACACTATATGCACAGTAACGAACTCGTACGGAGCCTTTCCTGACCGTTCTATATGTGCAGCGGCAAAGGTGGAGTACCCAAGAACCGAGGCTGAACTGGTCTCTGTGGTGGCTGCAGCCACTGAAGCCGGCCAAAAAATGCGGGTCGTGACTCGGTACTCTCACAGCATCCCAAAGCTGGTTTGTACTGACGGCAAGGACGGGATCCTCATAAGCACCAAGTTTCTAAACAACGTGGGGCGAAACAACCCTGATGCCAAGACTTTGACGGTTGAGAGCGGCGTGACGTTAAGGCAACTGATCGAAGAAGCGGCTAAGTTGGAGCTAGCTTTTCCATACGCACCGTATTGGTGGGGACTTACAGTTGGAGGAATGATGGGGACCGGTGCTCACGGAAGTTCACTGTGGGGTAAAGGAAGTGCGGTTCATGATTACGTGACCGAGATAAGAATGGTGAGCCCCGGTTCCGTTTCTGAAGGGTATGTAAAAGTTTGGATTCTTAGTGAGGCTATGAATCCTGAAGAGTTTAACGCAGCCAAAGTTTCTTTAGGCGTTCTTGGAGTTATCGCTCAGGTATATATAGATCACTTATATTAGCTGCTTTATTTAATCGTTTATAATTATAGATTTGCTTGTTTGTGCATGCTCCAAACGTATCTATATTGTCAAGGATCCAAAAATAAATATAAAAAAGTCTACTGTCTACATATCAGCGTTCTAATAAGGTTACGGCACATCCTAACGCCACAATTAGTGTGAGCGTTTGAAGTATAATGGGACATTTAAGGTGATTATGCATATTTTTATTTTCAGTATTATAATTTTCAAATTGAATAATTAAAATGGATTAGTCACATGTAAAAGTCCTATTTCCAAGTCTCGTTCGAATATAATAAATTTATGGCTGGACAGACCTGGTTTAAAACCTGACCCGTTTTAAATCTTTGTTTTTATTAGTAACGAAACTCGAAAGTTCTAATAAAATTATAACGTTTGCTTGTTAATCTATGTTTTTGGGAAGGTAACTTTCAAGTTGCAACCGATGTTCAAGAGATCGTTGACATATGTGATGATAAATGACACTGATTTTGGAGAGCAAGCCGTGACTTTTGGGGAAAAACATGAGTTTACGGATTTCATATGGTTACCAAGCCAAGGGAAAGTGGTGTATCGAATTGATGATCGAGTTCCGGCCAACGTTTCAGGCAATAGCTTATTCAATTTTTTGCCATTCCGTTCACAAGTCTCTCTGGTCTTAGCCATCACCAGATCCTTAGGTTCATTATTTTATTTAACACTCATAAATATAATTTGTATATGGTTATAATATTTCTTAATTTTATATGCTTTTGGTTCATGATATGAAATGAAGAGGAGAGCGACGAGTCTTCGGGTGAGGCAAACAACAAGTGTGAGAGAGCAAAGACATTAACGTCTTTTTTGTTTAAAATCTCATACGGTTTAACCAACAATGGTACTCTCTCTTGATTGAATGACCTTGTATGTCAGATTTTTTCTAACTATCTTACACATATATTATATATTCACTTTATTTCCACTGTAGGCTTTCTATCTACAGGCTATCCGGTCATCGGAAGCCAAGACCGTATGATGTCTTCCGGTGCGTGTCTGGATAGTCACCAGAACGGACTGATTACGGCTTGTCCGTGGGATCCACGCATTAAAGGCGAGTTTTTTTACCAAACAGCATTCAGTGTTCCTCTCACACATGTCAAAGATTTCATCAACGACATCAAAGTACTTGTGAAGATTGAGCCAAAATCTCTCTGCGGCCTAGAACTCAACAATGGTGTTTTAGTCCGCTATGTCACATCCTCTACTGCTTATCTAGGGAAAGAAGAAAAAGCTTTAGACTTTGACCTAACTTACTACAGAAGCAAAGATGATCCTTTGACACCACGTCTCTATGAGGATTACATCAAAGAGATCGAGCAAATAGCCATATTGAAATACAACGCCTTGCCTCATTGGGGGAAGAACAGGAACGTAGCTTTTGATGGTGCCATTAGAAAATACAAAAACGCAAACGCGTTTTTGAAAATAAAGGAGAGATTGGATCCGTCGGGTTTGTTTTCTACAGAATGGACTGATCAGATTTTTGGTTTAAAAGGAAACGTGACGATTGTGAAGCCAGGTTGTGCATTGGAAGGGCTGTGTATTTGTTCGGAAGATTCTCACTGTACTCCGAACAAAAGTTATATGTGCTGACCAGGTAAGGTTTATAGAGAAGCTAGGGTTTGTATTCTTGTAAGACCATCTTTATAGGAAAACATAAGGGATGTTCTTAGCCCATTAAAATTATAAATATAAGGAATAGTGGCAGAAGAACACCAAGATCAGTTCTTGACGTAGAACTGATCTTGGTCCAATTCTAAGCTGACGTGGCAAGCTGTGAATTGATATAATTTTTTGCAAACAATTTTTCACAAATTAAAAGAGGATTTGATTGAGAATATATGGAATAAATTTGGATATTAAATTATGTATTAATTAAATAAAATGTTTGTGTGCTTTAATTAAGTAATATGTTTTTTTTTTTAATGTTTTTTTGTTTCATAAAAATTTGGTATTGTATTTTGAATTTTAGTAAAAGTTTTATAAATTTGCAATTTAAATGTTATTTTATAAGTTTTTATAATTGTAATATGTTTAAGAATATTATATTATTAAATCTTATGATCTTAAACATGTTCTTCCAATAATTAACTTTTTAACAAAAGTCTTAACTATTGATCTTACATTATTTTCATAATATATTTACTCTAAAAACACCCAAAATAGTTCCCTTATAAAAATGCCCTAAACCCTTAAGCGTGATTCATCTAAAGTATTACTGAAATAAAAATTATAGCTAAAAAGCATTGTAACTATCATGAGTGCAGTTATCGCATGTCTACGCGTGTCATAAGTATTTGCGAAAATCATCATTACCTTATTTCGTCGAATCTGACTTGTAACGTGAACAAGGCATGCCAGCTATGATATAATTTTCGCCATCACATTCACACCTTCTCTGTACATATGGCATGTGGCGGGAACATTTTACACCCGATCCCAGTAAAGGTAAATGTAAAATACACCAAGTAGCTCTTGGGCCAGTGGCGTGTGTCAGACCCCTCCAAGGGAGTGAGAAGTCTGGGCCCCTGTGTTCGAGTCTGTTTGGGAGGGCAAAGGGAGACTATGGGCCTAGGTCCAAAAATTCCTTTAAAATAAATAAATAATAAATAAAAATGTAAAATATACTAGCTATAATCTCAAACAGTACTAGCTAAAGTAATAACAAAATTTACTCCTAGTTAGAGATAAACCGGCTTGGCCCAAAGAGAGTTGGAATAATGTGGGTTAGTGTTAGTAATCCGGCTCAAACCAGCTTGGCTCTAATTAGGATGAGCTAATTTGAACCACCAGGTGTGGCTCATCCTCACAACCCTACTCGCGTTTTTTAGAATTTGTTAGTAGCCGGCTAATAAATTATATACCTAATTTGTAATTTTACTGTACAAGTACTATTTTAAAATTTAATTTGATTGGCCCATACAGTATTATTTTGCACATACAATATTATTTTACTGTATGTGTTTATGAATATTGATTACTTAACAATATGAGTTTTTTAAAGAAAAACAGGAACTGTCTCAAATTATTCGTGCATTTAATACACTTTATTTTTCCAATAAGTTACAACAAACTGTAGTAGATTCTCAATATAACTCAGTTATGATGTCTCATCATAACACCGGGAAGGCGGGAACTAGGAATCCTGCGGTGAAAAAAAAACACAAGTAAATCGAAGGCATGGTATAGTAAGTTAGATAGACCGGCAAAAAACAAAAAAACATGTGGGCTAAGGCTAAGCTATGACTTACTTCCGCATTGTGAACCAGGAGCAAGAGGACTGCCACAAGTAGCAGCGACATAGACGAGCTTTTTTATATCAATGGCGTCTTCGATTACTTTAGTACTGATAGCTTCGCAAACGCAATTCATTCCGGCGAGGCGGACTTGAGTGCAACATTCTTCAGATGGTCTTGGCGGAGTTGGCAGCCTCTTGTAGATAGAATATGAACATGACCTCAGACCTTCTATGCCTGCATCATGTCATCGCTCTCCCTGAATTTGAGATGCTGACAACAACATCATTGCGACTAGAAACTGACAAAAGATATGTTCTTTCATTTTTTTCTCAAATTCTTTTTCTCTCTCTAACACATCTATGTAAAACAAAATACATAAATACAGAAATGAGGATATGAATTAATCACATTTTGCTTATTTTGGCAGTAGATCAATTTATAGAGATACAAAATTTATATCTATTAATTAGGGAATCCTTTGATTTAAAGAATATGGTAACAATATCAATCAACTAAAGAGATATCTATGAAAATTAACTACATTACTCTTTTTTGGTCAACATGACCAAAAAGAGATATCTATCAACTAAAGAGATATCAACTTAATAGAAGTAAAGGAAAATTGTAAATAAAGAATATATTTCTTAATATGTTTATTTATACCTTTATTTGAAAAGTTTGGCGATAGGGGGTTTATAATAATCTAAAACCAATTATCCTCAATTTTTACAGAAAATTAAATAACAAAATTATAACTTCTTAATTTATACACAATCAAACACAGAAATATTTTATAATATTATTTTATGATTGATAAGCACAACTTCATAATATTATAATTAATATTAAGAAGTTATTAATCATAATTCTTAATCAATTTTATACAATAAGATACACCTTCTCTCGACATATGCAATGTGGCGGGAACATCCTATCCTAAAACATAAACCCAAAAAAAAAACTTGAATTCTCAAATGGTAAATTTCAAGTGTGGAAAAATTAATAACAAATTTTACTTCCAGCTAGATATAAGTTTTAAATGGAACGGCTCGATTCGGCTTGGCCCATAGAAAAGAAAAATAATACGGAACACTTTGTATTTACCTCTTCATTTTCCAACCAATCAAAATTTTTTATAGGGATTTTTACCAAATATACCACATTTTTATAAAAATTTTGAGTTAATTAATGAAAATGCCATGAACAGTAACTTTTTTAGTCAAAATGCCACTTTTTTATTTCCTTTTCTACAATGCCACAACCTTAACTTGAAAAGACGTAAATGCCCCTCGATGAATGCTATGATGTTGATAAACAAAATACGAATGATGGACAAAATGTGGATGATAGACAAGATGACGATGATGGAAAAAATGTGGATGATGGACAATATGCCGATGATCAACAAGATGTGGATGATAGACAATATGCGAATGATTAACAAGATGCGGATGATTGACAAGATGCGGATGATAGACAAGATGATATGAAGAAACCCAATCCTCCACATCATCTTTTTGTCCCCTCTCATCCACATCATCCTCTTTTGGTCCATCATCCTTTTTTGGTTTATCATCATCGACATCTTCTTTTGGTCCACCATATTCTTTTAGTCCACCATCTCGACTATTTTACCTTTTTTTGTCTAATTATCTTTCATAGACAACTTATCTTTAATAATATGGATAACTAGTTTGAACTCGTGGACAACTTCGTTAATATAATTCTCGTAGACAAGTTATAAAAATGAAATTCGTGGACAAGTCTATGATTTCCTCTAATAAATTGTCCATCAAATCTTGTCCACGACAATCACTCTCTTTCATACAAGGGTATTTTCGTCTTTTAATCACATGTGAACAGTAAAAATGTGGCATTTTTAGAAAGATGAAGCAAATGTGGCATTCCCCAAAAGTTTTTGGGATTTTTGCCAAATATGCCACATTTTTATAAAAACTTTTGGGGAATGCCACATTTGCTTCATCTTTCTAAAAATGCCACATTTTTACTGTTCAAATGTGATTAAAAGACGAAAATACCCTTGTATGAAAGAGAGTGATTGTCGTGGACAAGATTTGATGGACAATTTATTAGAGGAAATCATAGACTTGTCCACGAATTTCATTTTTATAACTTGTCTACGAGAATTATATTAACGAAGTTGTCCACGAGTTCAAACTAGTTATCCATATTATTAAAGATAAATTGTCTATGAATGATAATTAGACAAAAAAATGTAAAATAGTCGAGATGGTGGACTAAAAGAATATGGTGGACCAAAAGAAGATGTCGATGATGATAAACCAAAAAAGGATGATGGACCAAAAGAGGATGATGTGGATGAGAGGGGACAAAAAGATGATGTGGAGGATTGGGTTTCTTCATATCATCTTGTCTATCATCCGCATCTTGTCCATCATCCGCATCTTGTTAATCATTCGCATATTGTCTATCATCCACATCTTGTTGATCATCGGCATATTGTCCATCATCCACATTTTTTCCATCATCGTCATCTTGTCTATCATCCACATTTTGTCCATCATTCGTATTTTGTCTATCAACATCATAGCATTCATCGATGGGCATTTACGTCTTTTCACGTTAAGGTTGTGGCATTGTAGAAAAGGAAATAAAAAAGTGGCATTTTGACTAAAAAAAGTTACTGTTCATTGCATTTTTATTAATTAACTCTTTTTTATACAATATTGCATTTAAAAATAAATTAAAATTAAATTAATTGGCAAAATTAGTTGAAGAAACAAATTTTGTATACTTTTAATTAAAAAAGTTAAATATTGGTTTGGTTTAGATTTTACAATAAACGTGGTTATGTATCGTTTTGAGTTTATAAATAAGAATTAAGGTTGGTAGCGAAATTATGTTTCTATTTGGATTTATAAATGAGGTGATTAGAATATAAATTTTACAATTAAGAAAAAATTATATGTCGGTTTGGGTTTACTAATGAGGTGATTAAGGTTTAGATTTTACAATTATAACGAAACTATATATCAGTTTACAAAGAAGATGGTTAGGGTCTAGATTTTATAATTAGAACAAAATTATATATCAGTTTATGTTTACAAATAAGATGGTTAGGGTTTAAATTTTATAATAAAATTGAAATTATCTGTCAGATTGGTTTATAAAAGAGCGATTTGAGTTGTTAATTATACAATGATATATACAAATTTTGTTTCTTTATTTTACGAAAAGGTGAATGAAGAAAAGGGTGAATCCAAGTATTTTCCATTAAATAATTGGAATAATATGGATTATTGTTAGTAATTCGATCCGAATCAGGCTGGCACTAATTAGCTAGGGTTGAGCTAATTTGAAGCAGGAAATTTAGCTCATCGTCACAACCCTCAGGTTTGTTGTTTGGTCTTTCATCTCTTGCATTTAGTAACCAGCTAATAAATCGCATATCTAATTTAGAATTGTAATGTACCAATGTTGTTTTCTCCATTTTAAACATATATTTTAAATTTTAATTTGATAGGGCCATGTGTTTTTAAATATTGAATTTAAATATTTGATTATTGACTTAGCCATACCCATACCCAATTATTCCAACACAAGATTGAAAAAATAAAGATAAAAAATAAAGATAAAAACAGGAGTCGTCGTCAAATGAGTACATTCAATTACTTTTATATTATTTTATCATCCTTATAAGTTATAAACCAATGGATTCTCAATAACTTAGTCATGATGTCTCATCATGCCACCGGGAACTAGGTAATTAACGTGCGAAAAATAAACACAAACAAATGAAATGTATGATCTAATAACATATCACAACCGTACTAACTCCAAAACATAACTACTATATTCGATATCTGATACATGTTTCGGACAACTAGCGGTGGTGATATACATATATACCTAGGGCTTGAATAGCTCTCGTGGATTCATTTAACTATCGTTCTTCACAAAAATAGATTGTGCGCATATAAACAAATATAATAAAAATTTACAAACCGCATTAGATTGACTGACAAAAAAAAACAAGTGGGCTAAGTTGGACTTACTTCCGCATTGTGAACCAGGAGCAAGAGGAAGGCCACAAGCAGCAGCAAAATTAACAAGCTGTTTGCATTTTGGCGAGAAGCACGAGTTCGCGGATTTCATATGGTTACCGAGTCAAGGCAAAGTGGTGTATCGAATTGATGATCGAGTTCCGCTTAACACTTCAGGTGGTGGTTTGTTCAATTTTTTCCCATTCCGTCCACAACTCTTGGTAGTGTTAGCCACTGATAGATCCTTAGGTGAGTTCTATATTTCTCAAGATAGTTAATACAAATATTTATGAGTTGCATAGTTATAACTACCTGTGCTTCATGTAATTATGAAGAGGAGCGTGACGAGTCAGACGAAAATGCAAACATGAAGTGTGAGAGAGCAAAGCTAGTAACGTCGTTTTTGTTTTCAGTCTCATACGGTTTGACTAACAACGGTAATTTGTTCACTTGCTTATACATTGTTGATTGTGACAAAACTTTATATCACACTTATACATAACCACTTGTAAATTTCCACGTGCAGGCCTAATATTCACAGGGTATCCGGTCATCGGATTGCAAAACCGTATGATGTCTTCCGGTTCATGTCTAGACAGTCGTCATGACGGACTGATCACTGCTTGTCCGTGGGATCCGAGGATAAAAGGCCAATTCTTTCACCAAACAACATTCAGTGTTCCTCTCACACGTGTCAAAAGTTTAATCGAAGACATCAAAGCACTAGTTAAGATCAACCCGAAATCTTTATGCGTTCTTGAAGGCAGCAACGGTATTCTCATCCGTTATGTCACATCCTCTACCGCTCTCCTTGGGAAAGAGGAAAAAGCTTTAGACTTTGACCTAACTTACTACAGAAGCAAAAAAGATCCCTTGACACCACGTCTATACGAGGATTACATCGAAGAGATCGAGCAAATGGCGATATTTAAATACAATGCGTTACCTATCAGAATGCAAACACGTTTTTGAAAGTAAAAGAAAGATTCGATTCTTTTGGATTGTTTTCGACGCTGTGGACCGATCAGATTCTAGGTTTAAGAGGAAACGGGACGATTATGAAACAAGGATGTGCTTTGGAGGGGCTGTGTATTTGTTCCGACGATTCTCATTGTCCTCCTAACAAAGGCTACTTGTGTCGACCAGGTAAAGTCTATAAAGAGGCTAGAGTTTGTACTCGTGTAAGTGCCTAATTGATGTTTTTGGTCCTTACGGTTTTCGTAATCAAAGCCTTGTGCTCCTTTGTTATGCTATTTCGTAGTATATGAGAGAAGAAACAGAGCAAATATGAGAACAGAGCAGTCTTTGTTCATTCACGATACGATGTGTACCATCAACACGTGATGGGTATTGAATAGATGATCAAATTATTATAAGAAGCAGAGTAGGTGGGTTTAAAGATTCTAGACTCTTCCAAAATATAATCGATCCAACCGCTCAGATTTAACCTAAAACTTTTGAAGACGCGATCCTCGCGAATAGGACTGGGAAAAATATTAGAACCCGAATCCGAATCCGATTAAAAATACCGGATCCGAACCTAAATCCAAATTTAATAAATATCCAATTGGATGCTTTTAGTAAATGAAATGGATACCTGAACCCGATTGGGTATATCCGAACACCCGAACAAATACCCGAAACTATCCAAAATTATATATATATATATATATATATATATATATATATATTTAACAATAGATTAAGTTAATTTACAAGTTTCGGAAGTAATTTTATAATCACTATTACAACTTACAAGATAAAATGTGTTTTTCATTTTTAAATATGTCAATTTTCATATGTTAATTTAGATAGATTATATAGTTCTAACTTTGAATTTGATGCCATTTGATGTTTTAAGAAGTATAAAATTATCGGCTTGAAAATTTGGTATTTTGTTATTTAGAATTGTCTTTTTCTTTCCATGAATTCAATTTTTTTTTGATAACTTTGGTTTTTTTTTTTTATGATTATAATCATTTTAATGAATTTAAATTGATTTCATTTTTTTTTTAAAATTCGGATAGATTTCGGGCTTTTTACTTTGGTTTGGATTAAAAAATTACACATCTGATCCGGATCTGAAATATAATTTAAGGCTTTGGGTGAAACCCGAAATACCTAAACCCGATGGGTGTTTATCCGAACCCGACCCAAAATATAAAAATATCCGAATGAGTCTTATGTTTCTAAAACAGAAGACCCTAAATACCCAACCCAAAACCCGAAAGGGTACCCAAACGTCCACCCCTACTCGCGAACTTCATCAGTCCGTTCTGCACTATGCAACCAAATACACTTTAGTATCGAGTTAGACCTGGGCATAAAAACCGTACCCGAAAAACCGGGTTCGGATTGGGTACGAATTTACCTATAAAATCCTATTGGGTTCTATTTTCCTATGCATGTGCATTCGGGTAAGGGTCCGGTAATAGCCGGTACCCATTTCGTTACCCATCAAACCCAAACATATAAACATTTTAATTATATTTAGCATAAATATAATGCAATTATTTAAAATTATGATTATAGGGGGTTTATAATAATCTAAAACCAATTATCCTCAATTTTTACAGAAAATTAAATAACAAAATTATAACTTCTTAATTTATACACAATCAAACACAGAAATATTTTATAATATTATTTTATGATTGATAAGCACAACTTCATAATATTATAATTAATATTAAGAAGTTATTAATCATAATTCTTAATCAATTTTATACAATAAGATACACCTTCTCTCGACATATGCAATGTGGCGGGAACATCCTATCCCAAAACATAAACCCAAAAAAAAAACTTGAATTCTCAAATGGTAAATTTCAAGTGTGGAAAAATTGATAACAAATTTTACTTCCAGCTAGATATAAGTTTTAAATGGAACGGCTCGATTCGGCTTGGCCCATAGAAAAGAAAAATAATACGGAACGCTTTGTATTTACCTCTTCATTTTCCAACCAATCAAAATTTTTTATAGGGATTTTTGCCAAATATGCCACATTTTTATAAAAACTTTGAGTTAATTAATGAAAATGCCATGAACAGTAACTTTTTTAGTCAAAATGCCACTTTTTTATTTCCTTTTCTACAATGCCACAACCTTAACTTGAAAAGACGTAAATGCCCCTCGATGAATTCTATGATGTTGATAAACAAAATACGAATGATGGAAAAAATGTGGATGATAGACAAGATGACGATGATGGAAAAAATGTGGATGATGGACAATATGCCGATGATCAACAAGATGTGGATGATAGACAATATGCGAATGATTAACAAGATGCGGATGATGGACAAGATGCGGATGATAGACAAGATGATATGAAGAAACCCAATCCTCCACATCATCTTTTTGTCCCCTCTCATCCACATCATCCTCTTTTGGTCCATCATCCTTTTTTGGTTTATCATCATCGACATCTTCTTTTGTTCCACTATATTCTTTTAGTCCACCATCTCGACTATTTTACCTTCTTTTGTCTAATTATCTTTCATAGACAACTTATCTTTAATAATATGGATAACTAGTTTGAACTCGTGGACAACTTCGTTAATATAATTCTCATAGAAAAGTTATAAAAATGAAATTCGTGGACAAGTCTATGATTTCCTCTAATAAATTGTCCATCAAATCTTGTCCACGACAATCACTCTCTTTCATACAAGGGTATTTTCGTCTTTTAATCACATGTGAACAGTAAAAATGTGGCATTTTTAGAAAGATGAAGCAAATTTGGCATTCCCCAAAAGTTTTTGGGATTTTTGCCAAATATGCCACATTTTTATAGGGAATGCCACATTTGCTTCATCTTTCTAAAAATGCCACATTTTTACTGTTCAAATGTGATTAAAAGACGAAAATACCCTTGTATGAAAGAGAGTGATTGTCGTGGACAAGATTTGATGGACAATTTATTAGAGGAAATCATAGACTTGTCCACGAATTTCATTTTTATAACTTTTCTATGAGAATTATATTAACGAAGTTGTCCACGAGTTCAAACTAGTTATCCATATTATTAAAGATAAGTTGTCTATGAAAGATAATTAGAAAAAAAGGTAAAATAGTCGAGATGGTGGACTAAAAGAATATGGTGGAACAAAAGAAGATGTCGATGATGATAAACCAAAAAAGGATGATGGACCAAAAGAGGATGATGTGGATGAGAGGTGGACCAAAAAAAGATGTGGAGGATTGGGTTTCTCCGTATCATATTGTCTATCATCCGCATCTTGTCCATCATCCACATCTTGTTAATCATTCGCATATTGTCTATCATCCACATCTTGTTGATCAACGGCATATTGTCCATCATCCACATTTTGTCCATCATCGTCATCTTGTCTATCATCCACATTTTGTCCATCATTCGTATTTTGTCTATCAACATCATAGCATTCATCGAGGGGCATTTACGTCTTTTCACGTTAAGGTTGTGGCATTGTAGAAAAGGAAATAAAAAGTGGCATTTTGACTAAAAAAAGTTACTGTTCATGGCATTTTCATTAATTAACTCTTTTTTATACAATATTGCATTTAAAAATAAATTAAAATTAAATTAATTGGCAAAATTAGTTGAAGAAACAAATTTTGTATACTTTTAATTAAAAAAGTTAAATATTGGTTTGGTTAAGATTTTACAATAAACGTGGTTATGTATCGTTTTGAGTTTATAAATAAGAATTAAGGTTTATATTTTACAATTATAGCGAAATTATGTTTCTATTTGGATTTATAAATGAGGTGATTAGAATATAAATTTTACAATTAGGAAAAAATTATATGTCGGTTTGCATTTACTAATGAGGTGATTAAGGTTTAGATTTTACAATTATAACAAAACTATATATCAGTTTACAAAGGAGATGGTTAGGGTCTAGATTTTATAATTAGAACAAAATTATATATCAGTTTATGTTTACAAATAAGATGGTTAGGGTTTAAATTTTATAATAAAATTGAAATTATCTGTCAGATTGGTTTATAAAAGAGCGATTTGAGTTGTTAATTATACAATGATATATACAAATTTTGTTTCTTTATTTTACGAAAAGGTGAATGAAGAAAAGGGTGAATCCAAGTATTTTCCATTAAATAATTGGAATAATATGGATTATTGTTAGTAATTCGATCCGAATCAGGCTGGCACTAATTAGCTAGGGTTGAGCTAATTTGAAGCAGGAAATTTAGCTCATCGTCACAACCCTCAGGTTTGTTGTTTGGTCTTTCATCTCTTGCATTTAGTAACCAGCTAATAAATCGCATATCTAATTTAGAATTGTAATGTACCAATGTTGTTTTCTCCATTTTAAACATATATTTTAAATTTTAATTTGATAGGGCCATGTGTTTTTAAATATTGAATTTAAATTTTTGATTATTGACTTAGCCATACCCATACCCAATTATTCCAACACAAGATTGAAAAAATAAAGATAAAAACAGGAGTCGTCGTCAAATGAGTACATTCAATTACTTTTATATTATTTTATCATCCTTATAAGTTATAAACCAATGGATTCTCAATAACTTAGTCATGATGTCTCATCATGCCACCGGGAACTAGGTAACTAACCTGCGAAAAATAAACACAAACAAATGAAATGTATGATCTAATAACATATCACAACCGTACTAACTCCAAAACATAACTACTATATTCGATATCTGATACATGTTTCGGACAACTAGCGGTGGTGATATACATATATACCTAGGGCTTGAATAGCTCTCGTGGATTCATTTAACTATCGTTCTTCACAAAAATAGATTGTGCGCATATAAACAAATATAAGAAAAATTTACAAACCGCATTAGATTGACTGACAAAAAAAAACAAGTGGGCTAAGTTGGACTTACTTCCGCATTGTGAACCAGGAGCAAGAGGAAGGCCACAAGCAGCAGCAAAATTAACTAGCTGTTTGCATTTTGGCGAGAAGCACGAGTTCGCGGATTTCATATGGTTACCGAGTCAAGGCAAAGTGGTGTATCGAATTGATGATCGAGTTCCGCTTAACACTTCAGGTGGTGGTTTGTTCAATTTTTTCCCATTCCGTCCACAACTCTTGGTAGTGTTAGCCACTGATAGATCCTTAGGTGAGTTCTATATTTCTCAAGATAGTTAATACAAATATTTATGAGTTGCATAGTTATAACTACCTGTGCTTCATGTAATTATGAAGAGGAGCGTGACGAGTCAGACGAAAATGCAAACATGAAGTGTGAGAGAGCAAAGCTAGTAACGTCGTTTTTGTTTTCAGTCTCATACGGTTTGACTAACAACGGTAATTTGTTCACTTGCTTATACATTGTTGATTGTGACAAAACTTTATATCACACTTATACATAACCACTTGTAAATTTCCACGTGCAGGCCTAATATTCACAGGGTATCCGGTCATCGGATTGCAAAACCGTATGATGTCTTCCGGTTCATGTCTAGACAGTCGTCATGACGGACTGATCACTGCTTGTCCGTGGGATCCGAGGATAAAAGGCCAATTCTTTCACCAAACAACATTCAGTGTTCCTCTCACACGTGTCAAAAGTTTAATCGAAGACATCAAAGCACTAGTTAAGATCAACCCGAAATCTTTATGCGTTCTTGAAGGCAGCAACGGTATTCTCATCCGTTATGTCACATCCTCTACCGCTCTCCTTGGGAAAGAGGAAAAAGCTTTAGACTTTGACCTAACTTACTACAGAAGCAAAAAAGATCCCTTGACACCACGTCTATACGAGGATTACATCGAAGAGATCGAGCAAATGGCGATATTTAAATACAATGCGTTACCTATCAGAATGCAAACACGTTTTTGAAAGTAAAAGAAAGATTCGATTCTTTAGGATTGTTTTCGACGCTGTGGACCCATCAGATTCTAGGTTTAAGAGGAAACGGGACGATTATGAAACAAGGATGTGCTTTGGAGGGGCTGTGTATTTGTTCCGACGATTCTCATTGTCCTCCTAACAAAGGCTACTTGTGTCGACCAGGTAAAGTCTATAAAGAGGCTAGAGTTTGTACTCGTGTAAGTGCCTAATTGATGTTTTTGGTCCTTACGGTTTTCGTAATCAAAGCCTCGTGCTCCTTTGTTATGCTATTTCGTAGTATATGAGAGAAGAAACAGAGCAAATATGAGAACAGAGCAGTCTTTGTTCATTCACGATACGATGTGTACCATCAACACGTGATGGGTATTGATTACATGATCAAATTATTATAAGAAGCAGAGTAGGTGGGTTTAAAGATTCTAGACTCTTCCAAAATATAATCGATCCAACCGCTCAGATTTAACCTGAAACTTTTGAAGACGCGATCCTCGCGAATAGGACTGGGAAAAATATTAGAACCCGAATCCGAATCCGATTAAAAATACCTGATCCGAACCTAAATCCAAATTTAATAAATATCCAATTGGATGCTTTTAGTAAATGAAATGGATACCTGAATCCGATTGGGTATATCCGAACACCCGAACAAATAGCCGAAACTATCCAAAATTATATATATACATATAACAATAGATTGAGTTAATTTACAAGTTTCGGAAGTAATTTTAGAATCACTATTACAACTTACAAGATAAATGTGTTTTCATTTTTAAATATGTCAATTTTCATATGTTAATTTAGATAGATTATATAGTTCTAACTTTGAATTTGATGCCATTTGATGTTTTAAGAAGTATAAAATTATCGGCTTGAAAATTTGGTATTTTGTTATTTAGAATTGTCTTTTTCTTTCCATGAATTCAATTTTTTTTGATAACTTTGGTTTTTTTTTTTTATGATTATAATCATTTTAATGAATTTAAATTGATTTCATTTTTTTTTTATAAATTCGGATAGATTTCGGGCTTTTTTACTTTGGTTTGGATTAAAAAGTTACAAATCTGATCCGGATCTGAAATATAATTTAAGGCTTTGGGTGAAACCCGAAATACCTAACCCGATGGGTGTTTATCCGAACCCGACCCAAAATATAAAAATATCCGAATGAGTCTTATGTTTCTAAAACAGAAGACCCTAAATACCCAACCCAAAACCCGAAAGGGTACCCAAACGTCCACCCCTACTCGCGAACTTCATCAGTCCGTTCTGCACTATGCAACCAAATACACTTTAGTATCGAGTTAGACCTGGGCATAAAAACCGTACCCGAAAAACCGGGTTCGGATTGGGTACGAGTTTACCTATAAAACCCTATTGGGTTCTATTTTCCTATACATGTGCATTCGGGTAAGGGTCCGGTAATAGCCGGTACCCATTTCGTTACCCATCAAACCCAAACATATAAACATTTTAATTATATTTAGCATAAATATAATGCAATTATTTAAAATTATGATTATAATTTTGAATATTTCATTTATTTTTATACTTAAATATCAAAAACATAATCAAAATATCTAAAAAAATTTGTCACAGAAGTCAAAAATTAACTAAATTTATTTATTAATTAATTTTAAAGACTTTTATTGGGTACCGGTAGTTTGGGTGCTAATCGGGTTCTAAAATTTGTAATATGAACCGACCCGAATCCGATAGTACCCAAACCGAACCGAACCCATATATCTAAAAATATCCAATGAATTATGTTTTTCTAAACCCGTTTACCCGAACCCAAATGGGTAATACCCGAATGGCCAGCCCTTCAATCTTTTTGATCGCTTCTCTGGGTAAGTGTTTAATGACTTAGTGATTTTTTCTTCTTTAGTCTCCTTCCATTTCATCTTTCTTTTTGCTTACTTCTAAATTGGTCAAAGTCACATTTTTTATTATATTATTCTACGTTCTTGGATTTTTAGACCCCTAGAAGAATCAAAGTAAAACTTATCAAACATTGGTTTCTTTGTTGTCTCTTTTTGTGTGAAACTATGCAGAGTCACCAAAAGAGCAGAGTCCAACAGTAGAAGATAAGCATATTAAGGAAGTTCATAAGCTGCCATCAAACCAAAAAGAAGTTGACGATCTAAGACGTGACTCAACAGCTAATCCTCTGATAGCTTTCACATAGGGTGAGCTTAGAAACATCACAGATAATTTCAGACAAGACAGAGTTCTTGGTGGTGGTGGGTTCGGAAGTGTTTACAAAGTTTTTATAAAAGAGGATTTGGTGATCAACAAGTTCCTCAACCACTTCTTGTTGCTGTTAAAGTTCACGACGGCGATAATAGCTTTCAGGGTCACAGAGAATGGCTGGTTAGTCTCTCTCTGTCTTTTTGCTTGTATTACAAGTCTCTCAATCGATTATAAATATTTGCAACTGAGGAATGTGGATATCTCTGATCATGTGGAGTGAAAGTAGAGTTCTTGATTAAGCTTCACTCACACCTCTATAACAGTTTGGGATCAAATTGGGTCCTTAGTTTGCAGCAGAGGTCTCTGAGATTCTTATATATTGTCTCGATGTTGTGTATAGGCAGAGGTGATATTCTTGGGGGCAGCTTTCACATCCAAACTTAGTGAAATTGATTGGTTATTGCTGTGAGGATAGTCAAATGGTGTTAATCTATGAGTACATGGCTCGTGGTAGCGTGGAGAACAATCTTTTCTCAAGTGAGTTTTTAGAGTTCTTAAATTCATTATTCTTCTTGCTGGACATCACTCTTGAATGGATAAGGAATTTTGAATTATATTTGTATCTCTTCTTGGTAGGAGTGTTGCTTCCTCTTTTGTTAGGGGTGGATCTCACTCCTACAAAAGACCCGGCCCAGAATAGGCCCAAAGAGATTATTATGCCAAGAAGGGTATAATAGTCTTTTTGGTGGATAAACCGACACAGTAATCTATAAATAGTGAGCGTACGGTGTACGGGAAAGAGATAGAAAAAGCGAAAGGAGATTTCGTATGAGAAAACCAATCTTCGAAGTATAGAATCTATGAGCTCGCAGCTCGTCATTTGCTTTTATCTCGTCTTTCCCAGCTCGTCAATACCAATTGTAGCTCGATCTTTTCATCTAATAAAGAGAACTTCGACCCCATTTTATACCGAACTAAATACTCTAATTGTACCGATCTGAACATCAACAATTTGGCGCGCCAGGTAGGGGGAACAAAGTTGAAGTTTTAAAAACAATTTGAAAGACGGACCCAGTAGAACTTGACGAGATGACTGGACCCACAAAAGACGGAAGCAAGGATACCAGCACGTCGGGTGGAACGACAACTACAGGAACGGACCAAACCGAGCCCACTGTCCTTCCGACCCCGGACGCTCCCAGAAAAAATGTCGCAGCTGAAAGCCCGGATTCATTCGTCAAAGCAACAAATCTGACAAGCCCGACGAGTATGGAGGCGACACAGAACCCTGCTCAACTCGCTACGTTCAACGCCCAGCCCGTCTCCAGTATCGACGAGCTCTTTCGTGGGATACTGATGTGTCTCGATCAGCAAGAGCAAAGAACCAGCACTCGTCTGGACGCACTAACCATGGCTCAGGCTAGTTCGCAGGAGGAAATCGACCACCTCCGCACCATTCGACAGAGCACAGCAGGGAACCTCCCTGTTGAAACGATGGCGAAGATGCCCCATGTGCGAGCTGACCAGACAGAACGAAACTCGGTCATACAAATTGACGAGACAAGCGATGGAGCGAAAGCGGCGGAGTTGAAGGAGATTAAGGAAAAAATGCAAGAGATGGAAGCAAGATTCCATAAGGTAACAAACAAAGCCCCAGACGTGGACCTCGTGCTTGAAGCGACACAACGAACAACATTCTCTAAAAAGCTCGCAAGCACGCCAGTTCGCCGAACGATCAAGCCCAGGTTGGGTTACTATGATGGTACAGTCGACCCAAGAGACTTCCTACTCACGTTCGGAGTAGCACTCGCCCTTTGCAATTCAGCCCGGAGGAGTATGAAGCGGGGGCATGTCAAGTCTTTGCTGAGCATTTGACAGGAACGGCCCTAAGTTGGTTTTCGCGGCTCCCGTCTGGATCAATTAATAGCCTGGAGGATTTAATGACTGAATTCATGAAGCAGTTTTCGGTTTTAGTGGAGAATAAGAATTCGCATGCCGATCTATACTCTCTAACTCAATTACGACAGGAGTCACTTCGGTCGTTTATTGCGCGATTCAAAGAAGTCGTCGTCAACATGTCGATACCGGATGCAGCGGCAATCGTAGCACTAAAGAATGGACTATGGTACGAGTTGCGATTCAAGGAAGAGTTGTCCTTAACACATGTCAAGACAATCACAGACGCATTATGCCGAGCCGCGAAGCATATTAAAATGGAAGAAGAAAAAGCCGTCCACACCAAGAAACATGCGCCAGAAAAAAATATCATAACCAAAGAACCAACAACCGCAACCCCAAAGGTTGATCACGTCGAACCACGACAACACTTCGTTCGTATTCAGGACCCGCGATCAGTAGCGATACACAGAGCTTGCCATCGAACAGTATATCCGAAAAGAAGGTGGGGAGGGAAGCGCAACACAATTTTGCACCTACCATCAAAGTAATACACACGCAACCAAGGAATGTCGTTACCTCCAGAACGTCCTAATAGAGCGGTATAAGGGAGGCACATTCGTTGTTGAGTCAGACAGGGCTAAGATAGCGCGACCTGGAACGCCAAACGTCAAGCGAACTGAGAACATTGCTCGGAAATTCCTCAAAGAGCAACAGCAGCTCGGCGAGCAAAGTGAGGACGAACCCGAGATGGCGGAAGATGCCGTTCACGAGAAAAGAGCGCGAACTGAACGACAACCTGAAAAACTTCCCCCAATTCCAAGACGCCAGATCAACATGATTATGGCCGGGCTAACAGGATGTAATGATTCAGTGCGATTAATAAGGGATTATACCAAAAAAGCAGAAATGAGAAAGTCCTGGCCCTCGAAAGTCGAATCCTCCAACATACCAATCTCCTTCGATAGCAGCGATCTAGAAGGGTTAGATCTCCCTCACAACGATCTTTTGGTCGTCGAACTCCTGATCAGTAAAGTCAGGTCACTCGAAACCTGATTGACACGGGAAGTTCAGTAAACGTCATTTTTCAAAATGTCTTAGCACAAATGGAAGTCAGCGAGTGCGACATAAAGCCAGATTGTAACTCTCTAACCGGCTTTGATGGAGATCATATCATGTCAATTGGAACCATTGACCTACCAATTTTCGTCGGAGGAACATCACGGTACTCCCGGTTTGCCTTTATCGATAAGCCAATCATCTACAACGTCATCCTTGGAACTCCATGGATCCATAAGATGAACGCAGTCCCATCGACTTACCATCAGTGCGTCAAATTTCCAACCGCAAAGGGGGTGTACACACTACGTGGTAACCAGCAAACAGCGAGACAATGTTTCCTCATCGAGCATAAGATTCGTACGTCAAAGAAGTTATAGCAATCAAAGCATCAGGTCGGCGACAGCATCCCGTCACCGACCGATGGACGACCAACCCTGATCCAGCAAGGGGTTACCGCAACGGAAGAGGTCAATATTGACGCGACCGATGCTAAACGATGTGTTAACATTGGAACTGAGATAACCCAAGAAATGCGAGACGAGCTGATTAAATTCCTCAAGGTCAATGTAGCGACCTTTGCTTGGACTGTGACCGACATGAAAGGAATTGATTAGACGGTAACAACCCACAAGCTTAACACCGACCCAACACATAAACCAGTCAAGCAGAAACGGCGTAAGTTGGGACCCTGAGAGGTTGCAAGCAGTAAATGATGAAGTCGAGAAACTCCTAAGCGCCGGATCAATTGTGGAGGTGAGATACCCAGAATGGCTTGCCAATCCAGTGGTCGTTAAGAAGAAAAATGAAAAATGGCGGGTTTGTGTAGATTTTATCAACCTAAATAAGGCCTGCCCGAAGGATAGTTTCCCTTTGCCCCGCATTGTTCAGCTCGTTGAAGCGACTACGGGAAATGAACTTCTGACCTTTATGGACGCTTTCTCAGGATATAATTCAGATCTGCATGCATAAGGATGACCAAGAAAAAACGTCGTTCATTACGGATAGAGGAGTTTATTGCTATAAGGTAATGCCTTTCGGTTTAAAAAACGCGGGCGCGACATACAAGAGACTAGTTAACAAGATGTTCGCCGAACAGCTCGGCAGAACTATGGAGGTTTACATAGATGACATGCTCGTCAAATCGCAGCATGCTAACCAACAAATTAACCACCTCCGTCAGTGTTTCGATATTTTGAACAAATACGGAATGAAGTTTAACCCGGCGAAATACACTTTCGCAGTCAAGTCAGGCGAATTCCTAGGATATTTGGTAACTCGGCAAGGCATTGAAGCCAACCCAAAGCAAATAAAAGCGATCATCGACCTACCGTCCCCTAGAAATGCCAGAGAAGTGCAGCGATTAACTGGGCGAATCGCCGCCCTAAATCATTTTATATCTAGGTCAACGGAAAAATGCCTCCCTTTTTACCAACTTCTCAAAACCAAGGGGAAGTTCGAATGGAATGAAGCTTGTCATGATGCATTCAAGAAGCTGAAGGATTATCTTTCGACACCTCCAATCTTAGCCAAGCCAGAACATGGAGTGGTTCTATTCCTCTACATTGCAGTATCGACATCGGCAGTCAGTGGGGTGCTAGTTAAAGATGATCGTGGGAAACAACGACCTATCTTTTATATAAGTAAATCGCTCGATGACGCCGAAACCCGCTACCCAACAGTTGAAAAAGTCGCCTTGGCAGTTGTCACCTCAGCAAGGAAACTCCGACCATACTTCCAATCTCATACCATCGCTGTCCTGACTAATCAACCATTGCGATCAATACTGCATAGCCCGAACCAATCTGGACGATTAACGAAATGGGCGATTGAGCTCAGTGAATATGACATCGAGTACCGCACCCGCCCAGCTGCTAAATCCCATGTTTTGACCAACTTCTTGATCGAATTACCTCTAGAAGGGGCCGAGCCGGCACCCGCCGACCACACCTAGGATCTGGCGTAGGAATCCGACTAACGTCCCCAACTGGAGAAATATTAGAGCAGTCATTCCGTCTAAGGTTCCAGGCAACAAATAATGTTGCCGTGTACGAAGCACTTATCGCCGGCCTTAAAATCGCTAGTGGGATGCAAGTCAAACGCATTCGGGCGTACTGCGAATCACAGCTCGTCGCCAACCAGTTTAACGGGGAATTTGACACTAAGAGCGAGCCAATGGCTGCCTACCTCGACGTCGTTAGGGTGATTTTTAAGCGTTTCGATGAGTTCGAGTTGATCAAAATCCCTAGGGGAGATAACGCCCCAGCCGATGCTATGGCGGCACTCGCTTCGACATCAGACCCAGACCTTAAACGGATTATTCCATTCGAAAGCATAGACACGCCCTGTATCAAAGAAGCTCCAGCGGCGACCTACCTTGCACTTCATCAGCCAAGCTCGGAAATCCGACCTACTTGGTAACCCACGGCATCAAAACAACAATCTGAACCTCCTGTAGAAGAAGATAAGACAGACTGGCGAGTCGAAATTTGCGCATTACACCCTCATGAAAGAACATTTGCTTCACTGGACCGCGTCGGGTGCTCTATTATTGTGTCTACATGGCGACGACACAGAGCGAGTCATGATGGAACCCACGAGGGCGCAGGCGGAAACAATTTGGGAGGTAGAGCCTTGGCACTACGAATCAAGAAATACGGTCATTATTGGCCAACAATGATATCGGACTGTGAGAAGTTTGTCGCCAAATGCGAAAAATGTCAGCGTCACGCTCCGATCATACATCAGCCGACTGAATTACTACGAGCCGGAGTAGCCCCATATCCCTTCATGCGTTGGGTAATGGATATAATTGGTCCACTACCCGCGTCAAGACAGATACGCTACATCCTCGTCCTCACTGACTATGCCATGATCAAGGCCAGAGACGTGCAGCTTTTCATCTGGAAATTCATTATCTGCCGACACGGACTGCCGTACGAAATAGTAACCGACAACGGATCGCAGTTCATTTCCCTCCAGTTCGAGGATTTTTGCGCCAAATGGCGGATTAAGTTAAGAAAATCAACGCCACGATACCCCCAAAGCAACGGGAAAGCAGAGGCAACAAACAAGACAATACTCGACGGCCTGAAGAAGAGGATGGATGCCAAGAAAGGTGTGTGGGCCGACGAGCTCGACGGAGTGCTCTGGTCGTATCGGACGACCCCACGACAAGCCACGAACCAAACCCCCTTCTCCCTAGCCTATGGGATGGAAGCAATGCCCCCCACCCCCCGAGGTCGGCAGCACCAGTCTCCGACGAACAATGCTAGTCACCAACACAAGCCTCAATAATGACATGATCATGGACCGTCTTGACGAACTGGAAGAGGAACGCGACAAGGCCCTTCTACGAATCCATAACTATCAGCTCGCCGCGGCCAAGTACTACAACAAGAAAGTACACAATCGACATTTCGATGAGGGCGACCTAGTTCTCCGAAACGTTTTGAGAATACCGCCGATCCCAACGCTGGAAAAATGGGAGCCAACGGGGAAGGACCATATCAAGTATCCAAAGTAGTTCATCCCTGCGTGTACGAGCTGTTAACCATGAGAGGCGAACCAGTCCCACGTTCCTGGAACTCGATGCATTTGAAGCTTTTTATTATTAAAATAACAAGATGGCTCGACTATCTTTAACTTTCTGTCATGTAATGTGAACAACGAGCGGCTTGATCCCTCCTGACCGGAGGGTACGTAGGCAGTCCCGTTCACGGGACCCAGCTGCCGATAAAACAAATTTTCTTTTCAAGATCTTTTGCTACCATTTCGCTCCCTTAGGAACAATGCGAACAATAGTTTGAACGATCATCACCTTGGCCTGGTAATGATTCAGCGTTCCAATATTATCTCTAAACCGAGTCGCAACTCGCAAATTTAGGAGTAAGCCGATCACCGCAAATTTAGGAGTAAGCCGAGTTCCAATAGTATCTCTAAACAAAAGCCGAGTCGCCACTCGCAAAATATAACTTAAGTCGACCATAGCTTGTCGCACATGAATAAACAAAGTAAATCCGAGTCTTAACGGGTAAGCCAACCATCGCGTTGCACCTAAACGTTCATAAGTATCCACTCGAAATATTAAAAGAAAAAAGAAACATGGCAAATGTAAAGCTTTTAATTAAGGAGGGTTGCCAAACCTAGAACGGCAAGTCGGAAATGGGAGCCGACCCCGACACAACGGTAATTTTTTTTTTTTTTTAAAAAAAAAGGGGGAGGGGGAAGCCAACGCTAACTCGACAAAAATTATTATTAAGCATTACGATCTAAGATCAAACCCCGACCCCCATGTCAGAATCAGTTGGCGTCAAACTTCAGCTTGCCGATCGTGTCCTGCCCGACACTCCTCTCGCAACTTTTCTAACGTATACGCCGACACCTCCGCACCTTTCCCAACCATTTTCTCGAGATACGCAAGGATCTCCTCGGCGCGACTGCTCTCAATGAAATGATGGTCCGTATTCTCCAACTGAAAGATGTAGCGACGCAACCTCTCGATCCGAGCCCGACACTCTCCGATCTCCACATGGTCATTGAAAAGCCTCCGGGGAAGAGGCTCAAGGTCGCCCTCCTCACATTTAGAGTCTTCCGCTGCGGCCACCAACGCTTCACAGCGCGAGCGCTCTTCTATGAGCCGATCTCCTCTCCACTTTGACAAAAAGAACCCATCTGCAATCATATGTTCAAGGTATTCAACTGTCCCATCTACACGATGAAACTGGAAATGAAGCTCGAATTTACGATGGATCGCCACGATATAAGCCCTCAACCTGCGAATCCACGCACGATAAAATTCGATCTCGTCGCGAATCGCGTCGTCTCATGAGCGTCTCACAGCACGATACTCACGAGCCCTCTTCAACCATGCCGACCTCGTCGTTACAGCCATAGCAGCAATCTCAAATTATTTACGAGAAAGAGGCTGAATTTTAAAGGAAAGGAGAGGAATGGTATGAAGAAGTAACATGTTCCAATTTATAGAATGAAAGATGCAATTCCCGAGGCAAAATGACCACAACCGCGGCACCTCGCACCCAATGATTGATTGACGCGAGGCAAATAAAGACGGAGAATACAAAGCAAGTTGGTCCATTTCCTTAATAGGAAAAACATAACGTAAAGGTCCAAAAAAAAAAAGAGTACAAAGCCTCAAGGGCCCGATGTCCGCGACAAACGGGAATAAGTTCGAGATAATAAAAAATAAATAAAGCTAAGGAGCAACGAGACCGTCCACGGGAGAACTACCACCGACCTCAGAAACATTGGGTTCAGAAGGAGCAGTAATCGAGTCGATTGGCACAACAGTAACGGTGCCGGCAGCCGAATCGTCCGGCACAGGAGGATCGGTATTTTCTTCCGGAGCTTCGCCACTAGACACATGATCCGACTTGTTAACCTTACCTTCATCAGAGAATTCCGAGTCTGAATCACTCGAGACGCCCGGAGAAGGAACCCAGCTAAGAGACTGGGGAAGAGGACCAGCAAAAATGGTAGAGATGTCAAAGTCACCAGGGTTAAGATCTGGGATTTCAATCTTCTCAACCTCCTCCTTCAGCTCGGACATCACAGCAGCGATCCTCTCTTTCACTCCGTCGGACAGAAGGGAGATCCGGCCATCGGCAACCAGCGTCTCAAGCATTTGAGCGTTCCCTATGGCTTGGTTATACTTGAGTAACTTTGGCCGAGATTCGTCGATCGCAACAGATTGCGCCTTATGACGGTTCAGCATCTTCTGAGCACGGTCAGCAACATTGCGGTAAACAGTCATCTTCTGAAATTGACCAAACTCTTGACGACGAGCCCTTAGCCTCTTCGTTTCGGAGTCCAACGTAAGCTGAAGTTTGGCACAAGAATCCTTCGATGCCTTGAGCTTTGAACGGAGATCGGCCTTTTCCGAATTTGCCTCCTCTCGTTGGTGCTTCAGCTCGGTAATACTCTCGCTCAGCTTTTTGTTTGAAAGAAGTGCCTCCTCAAGCTGGCCTTCAAGCTTCTTGACTTCGTCGATCGGCAGACTCGAGGGTGCAAAAGCGGTGGTCTCCAGATCGTACACACGTCTCTCATAACTAGAAGCGAGACGGTTGATCCGACCAATGAGCTGTAATAACAAAGGATCAGTCATAAAAAACTTATAAAGAAAACGGAGTAAGAAAACGAGATACGGACCTCAAAGGCAGAATTCGCCACATCAATGATCTTGTCACCCTCTTTCATCCTCTCGACCGGCAAAAGGCGACCAGACCCGAAATGAATCTTGCAAAATATCTCAGTGCATGCCCCCGAGTCATTAGGAAAAGCTCGTGCAGCCGAAGTATGCGAAAAATCCTACCGGTAGTCCACAGTCCGCTGCTTTTTTGACGGATCAGACCGATCCATAGGTCGATCTGTTCTTTTATTCGAAGAGTTCCGGGCCGACACACTCCGACGGTTGGAGTCACCCATGGGCTTTCTCCCTTGAGGAACAACTCCGGAAGGAAGAGTCATGACATTCGGTTGCGACCCCGAGACCGGCCTTTTACCAGCACGGATCTCGGCCGAACATCCCAAGAAACCGAGGAAGACTTCTGCAACGAGCCAGTTCCAGATGGAGGGGACTCTGACTGTCTTCCTGAGTGAGAAGGCGGGGCAGTCGCCGGGGGATCAGAAGTTTAACGGTAGCGAGCAGAAACATTTGGAATGTCCAAGTTAAGTCTTCCCATCGTGTTAGCTGAGTAAAGGGTTGTTAGAAAATCCCCGATCCTTAAGCATTTCGCCGGAGAAGCTCGTTGTTTCTTTGGACGACCTCCTTTTCTCTGTCCAAAACCCGGCCAAACATAAGGACCTGCTGCCCTAATCGCGTCAATCTCGGCTCAGAAAGCAGGGGGATAGGGGAGAAGACACCTTGGAACAACAACTGCAAGAGGCGGATAGGATGAGACCGACAAAAATGACATAATGAACAAAATAAACTACGAAGAAAGATGAACTACCAGGTGAAAGGTTCCACCCAGAAAATAAAGGGATCGCGGGATCCTCGATGACCCCCGGAACAACTTGTAAATAAAAATAAGACCCTTCCCAATTGTGGGTCTTCCCTTTTGCTCCTTCAACGAGCTGAGGCGATCGCGAGCTAACATAATAAACGACGGGCTTCTTATGCCTGTCGGATGCAGTTAAGCGGGTTAGTTCCTCGAAGTGATCAACCATAAGGTCAGCTCCAGCCCTCTTCGCCAAAATCGAAATACCGACCGCATTCCAAAATGTGGCAGGTGCAAACTGAGATATTGCCGCTTCGCGCTTGGCAAAATACGACATGAGAAAGGAAGAAAGGGGAAAGTAATCCCGCACTCGGAGAAAAGTTTTTCCGAAGGGCAGATGAATCCCCGAGGAACATCCCAGGGACGCTGGTTCTCACTAGGAATAACGATTGTTGGTTCGGCAGATAAGAGGCCGATTTGAACCGCTTCCAGAGCCGAGTCATGATGAGAGGAAGTTTTGGGAACAAAGTAGAGAGAATGTTCCCTGGTTCTTGAAGGGGTAGCGACCATCCGAAGGGACCCGCGCCTAAAAACGCGATCTTCCAGAGGCGACGTATCGTCTAATTCCTCGTCAATAAGAGAAGGTATTTCGCACGGAAGAGCAGACGAACTTGGTACGGCCGCGTCAGAGGAAATGTGACGCTGAAGTTTGGCCAAGTTAGTATCGTCAAAGCTGGTCGACAATCCCGACGAAGCGAGATTGCCCGTTGAAGACCTAACCCTACGATGACCTGATCCGCTGGAATCGCTGGAATTCGACGAGGTATTCTGGCAAAGATGGCTCGCCGCAGAAGAGTCAGACGAAGTGGACCGGGGGAAGCCATGGAAAGTTCAAGAAAATAAAATATAGACGAGCTAGAAAAGCGAGAGAGGAGAGTACCTGGAGCAGCGAGCCGAGGAAAATAACGATGAAGATAAATGAAATGAAAAACAGTGAAGGGATGGATATTTATAGGAGGGAAAGGAAGGTTCCCGAAGAAGCCATCATTACAAGTCGAGAATCGAAGCGACGTTACAGCTTTTAGATGCCACGAGCACCAAAACTAATGCGTGACAAAGAGAAAGCTTCCCTCGAAAAATGGGATATCTCACGCGCGACTCTCCGATTTCCCGATATTTGTCCACCAGGATAACTTGGGGACTCATCAGTCATCTATTTCGGCTACCGGGAGACGAGCGAATCATTGAACAACATAGAGTTCTTCGCGTAACTACGAACTGAAGATGGGGGGAATACTGTTAGGGGTGGATCTCACTCCTACAAAAGGTCCGGCCCAGAATAGGCCCAAAGAGATTATTATGCCAATAAGGGTATAATGATCTTTTCGGTGGACGAACCGACACAGTAATCTATAAATAGTGAGCGTACGGCGTACGGGAAAGAGACAGAAAAAGCGAAAGGAGATTTCGTACGAGAAAACTAATTTTCGAAGTATAGAATCTACGAGCTCGCAGCTCGTCATTTGCTTTTATCTCGTCTTTCCCAGCTCGTCAATACCAATTGTAGCTCGATCTTTTCATCTAATAAAGAGAACTTCGACCCCATTTTATACCGAACTAAATACTCTAATTGTACCGATCTGAACATCAACATCTTTCATGGGGAATTAGAATGAAGATTGCTTTCGGAGTAGGAAAGGGACTTGCCTTTCTACATGAAGCAAAGGAACCAATCATTTATCGCGATTTCAAAACCTCTAACATTCTTCTAGATATGGTTAGTAGTAGTATTATGTCATGCTCTTCTCTTTTCTATTGACGTAATTGTACGTGGAGGTTTCATATTGTTGTTGTAACAGGAGTACAATGCCAAATTATCTGATTTTGGTCTTGCTAAAGACGGTCCTGTAGGAGATAAATCTCATGTTTCTACTCGCATAATGGGAACTTATGGTTATGCAGCTCCTGAATGCATCATGACAAGTAAGTAATACAGTATGCAAAACTTGCAAACTACACGTTTCTAGAATGTATTATACAACACAATGATTTTGTGGTATTTGGATTATTTCTGATGATGTCTTGGTGACAGGTCATTTGACACCAGGGAGTGATGTATATAGCTTCAGTGTAGTTCTGTTAGCTAGAGCTTCTAGAGCTTCGGTGTAGTTCTGTTCCCAAAGGCTCGGCCTTTAATGAGGGACATTGTAGATTCTTTGGAACCTCTTCAGGCCACAGAAGAAGAGGCCTTACTCGTCCCAACTGTTCAGAAAGCAGTAATTACCATTATAGACGAAATGCCTAAGAATGGATTGAAGAAGGTTGTTGAAGATTGATGCTAATTCACATTGTAATTGATCACTTGGTTTTTTTTCTTCCCTTAAATATACAATTTGAAAAGTGAAAACTAGATTGTGTTATGTGTATTTTGACTAAATACACATTAAGAGAGAGATACAGAGGTTTGTGAATTTTCTTCTTCTAGTGAAATACAGAGCTTTTGAACCTTTGTCACATTCTAATTGAGTGATTTTTTTTTTTCAAATATTAGTTTTTAATTTTAAAAAACACTCAGTAATGTACTTGATTAAGATGGGTTTGAATCTACTCATAAGATTTGCTTATTCAAAGTTTACACGACTGACTTACACATCTATGTGAATTCGTAAAAGAGCCGTAAGTAAACCAAATAGAGTGAGAGACCACACTGTCTTGTACTCCACTATAATATGTTTTCTTCATAGAAATCCCAAGATGCTAAAGTGACTCATACTCATTATCTCGTTATCTCTGAACAGCATCGTTAGGTTCATACAATATATATATATATATATATATATATATATATATGATGGTTTTTACATTCTCGTGAATACTTTCTCCATTTCTAAATATAAAATATTTTAGTTAAAAGTACGTATAATAAAAAAATGTTTACTTTTTAAAAGTTTAACCAATCATAAACAAAACTGCATATAGTAAATAAATAAAAATATAAAATTAATTTAAAAGTTGTTTATAAAATTGAAAACATCTTATATTATAAAACACAACAAAATTCTTAAAACATCCAACATTATGAAACATAGAGAATATTAGATATGGATCCACATACCATCACAAATCCGCTTCATAATTTGATTTATTTATCATTCTCTAATGTGAACTGGTGATTATGGTAAAATTCAAAATTGTAGACAATCAAGAATGTGAAACCCATCTAATTTATTTTAGCCATCAAAATATGCATAGTTAATAGAGAGTCTACAAAAGGTTAGCTCCTATTTTTATTTTATTTTTATACAATCGTATTTTTGAAGGCTTAGAGTTACACGAAGTGTTTTGTGGTAAAGTTCAATTTCAAAAGGTGTAGCTAAACGAGAAATTTTTGTCATTTCTTTTACCCATAAAAACTCAAATAATTAATAGAGGTCTATGTATTCTATGGGATGTAAATCCGGTTTAAAGTCAATTACGTATCATCATATCATGTTCTAAAGAGTAACTATATATATGTTATGTAATTAAAAGCCTAATAATATAGCTAGCTAGGTCCAATGTCTAAATTATTAAGTTCTTCTCTGAATTTCATTTAATGATTTTATCTCTTTTGTTTTTGGAAAAATATTTTGAGAATGTCCTGATGTTATCTATTTAAAAGCTCAAATTACAGGTAGCTCTTAATATCTATTTAATAAAATCATGTGATGATTTGTTGAAACTAAATGTTATGTAGCATACCACAAAAGCTTATATAGCCACATATGTCAGCTCTTAATATCTAATTAATAATACCATGTGGTGATATACCGAAATGGTTGACAGTGACACGCTTGTTTTTTAAATCTGTGTCTAATCCTGAGTTATTGATTAATCTCCGCCTAGCATCGATTATCTGGCTCACTCTCTCCACCTCAGTTAATGACTAATCTCCACCTAGCATCGATTATCCGTCTAATCCGATTACTTACCACTTTATTTTGTGTTTACTGATTATATTTGGATTCAAATATAAATCAAATATATATATATATATATTGTTATTTAGACATTTATATTAAAAGTTTATGATGTTTTACAATAATTAATGTATAAAATTTTAATATAAATTATAAATTATAAATTTTTCATTTAAATTGACGTTTTTATGTGTTTACCATAATTGTAAAGACAGTACTATAGATTTATATTTTATTTGATATTTATTCTTTCTTTCAAAAAAAATTATTAATTTCAGAAAATAACCCTAAAACTAGTCTATGATTAATTCCCATTTAATTCCGATTTTTTCGCTAGCGCTAAGTACATCCCAACCGCCCAACTATCACCTAGCAATTTCTAAAGCATGGGTTGACACTAAGAGAGTAATATATAGATGAGATCATGAGAGGCTTCCCAAACATTTTCCCTTGCAATTTGTCTTGAAAAGTTTCTTACAACATGGCTTTTTGGCTAAGTTTGATATTTTGCTTTTTCACATTTGTTTTCTCAACTCCACCGCATGATCCTGTCAACTGTAAGTCCGGAAACACGATATGCACAGTGACGAACTCGTACGGAGCCTTTCCTGACCGTTCTATATGTGAAGCGGCAAAGGTGGAGTACCCAAGAACCGAGGCTGAACTCGTCTCTGTGGTGGCTGCAGCAACTAGAGGTGGCCAGAAAATGCGGGTCGTGACTCGGTACTCTCACAGCATCCCCAAGCTGGTTTGTACTGACGGCAAGGACGGAATTCTCATAAGCACCAAGTTTCTAAACAACGTGGTGCGAAACAACCCTGATGCCAAGACTTTGACGGTTGAGAGCGGCGTGACGTTAAGGCAACTGATCAAAGAAGCGGCTAAGTTGGAGTTAGCTTTGCCATACGCACCGTATTGGTGGGGACTTACAGTTGGAGGAATGATGGGGACCGGTGCTCACGGAAGTTCACTGTGGGGTAAAGGAAGTGCCGTTCATGATTACGTGACCGAGATAAGAATGGTAAGCCCCGGTTCTGTTTCTGAAGGGTATGCAAAAGTTTGGGTTCTTAGTGAGGCTATGAATCCTGAAGAGTTTAACGCAGCCAAAGTTTCTTTAGGCGTTCTTGGAGTTATCTCGCAGGTATATATTGATCACTTATTAGCTGCTTTAATCGTTTTATAATTATATTTATATTTGGTTGTTTGTGCATGCTCCAAACGTATCTATATTGTCAATGATCCAAAAATAAATATAAAAGTCTACTGACATATCACCGATCTAATAGTGTGAGCGTTTGAAGTATATTGCGACATTTTAGGTGATTATGCATATTTTTATTTTCAGTAATTTTCAAATTTTGATTAATCAAAATGGATTAGTCATATGTAAAAGTCCTATTTCCAAAGTCAGTGCACTCGTCCGAATATAATAAATTTATGGCTGGACAGACCTGGTTTAAAACCTGACCCGTTTTAAATCTTTTTTTTAGGATTTTTTTTAATATTAGTAACGAAACTCGAAAATTCTATTAAAATTATAACGTTTGCTTGCTAATTGTATGTTTTTGGGAAGGTAACTTTCAAGTTGCAACCGATGTTCAAGAGATCGTTGACATATGTGATGATAAATGACACTGATTTTGGAGATCAAGCCGTGACTTTTGGGGAAAAACATGAGTTTGCGGATTTCATATGGTTACCAAGCCAAGGCAAAGTGCTGTACCGAATTGATGATCGGATTCCGGCCAATGTTTGTGTTTCAGACAATGGCTTGTTCAAATTTTTCCCATTCCGTTCAGAACTCTCTCTTATCTTAGCCTTCACCAGATCCTTAGGTTTCTTTTTTTATTTATCACTATTCACTCATATATATAATTTGTATAGTTATAATATTTCTTAATATTATATGCTTTTGGTTCACGATATGAAATGAAGAGGAGAGAGACGAGTCTTCGGGTGAGGCACACAACAAGTGTGCGAGAGCAAAGACATTAACGTCTTTTTTGTTTAAAATCGCATACGGGTTAACCAACAATGGTACTCTCTCTTGATTACATATGGTACATCAGATTTTTTCTAACTATTTTACACATATATTATATATTCACTTTATTTCCACTGCAGGCTATCTATTTACAGGCTATCCGGTCATCGGACGCCAAGACCGTATGATGTCTTCCGGTGCGTGTCTAGATAGTTATCATAACGGACTGATTACGGCTTGTCCGTGGGATTCACGCATTAAAGGCGATTTTTTTCACCAAACAGCATTAAGTGTTTCTCTCACACATGTCAAAGATTTCATCAACGACATCAAAGCACTTGTGAAGATTGAGCCAAAATCTCTCTGCGGCCTAGAACTCAACAATGGTGTTCTAGTCCGCTATGTCACATCCTCTACTGCTTATCTAGGGAAAGAAGAAAAAGCTTTAGACTTTGACCTAACTTACTACAGAAGCAAAGATGATCCTTTGACACCACGTCTCTATGAGGATTACATGGAAGAGATCGAGCAAATAGCCATATTGAAATACAACGCCTTGCCTCATTGGGGGAAGAACAGGAACGTAGCTTTTGATGGTGCCATTAAAAAATACAAAAACGCAAACGCGTTTTTAAAAACAAAGGAGAGATTGGATCCGTCGGGTTTGTTTTCTACAGAATGGACTGATCAGATTTTTGGTTTAAAAGGAAACGTAACGATTGTGAAGCCAGGTTGTGCATTGGAAGGGCTGTGTATTTGTTCGGAAGATTCTCATTGTGCTCCGAACAAAAGTTATCTGTGCCGACCAGGTAAGGTTTATAGAGAAGCTAGGGTTTGTACTCTTGTAAGCGCTTAAGAGTGATTCTTCTAAACTATTAATGAAATAAAAATTCTAGCTAAAAAAAGCATTGAAACTATCACGAGTGCAGTTATCGCATGTCTACGCGTGTCATAAGTATTCATACGCGAAAATCATCATTACCTTAGTTCGTCGAATCTGACTTGTAACGTTAACAAGGCATGCCAAATATGATACAAATTTCGCCATCACATTCACACCTTCTCTGGACATATGGCATGTGGCGGGAACATCTGACAACCCGATCCCAGTAAAGGTAAAATGTAAAATACACTATCTATAATCAAACGGTACTAGCTAACAAAGTAAATGTACAACAAGTGTGGAAAAAATAATAACAAAATTTACTCCCAGCAAGAGCCAAGAGATAAACCGGCTTGGCCCATAGAGAATTGGAATAATGTGGGTTAGTGTTAGTAATCCGGCCCGAACCAGCTTGGCTCTAATTAGGATTGAGCTAATTAGAACTACCAAATTTGGCTCATCATATCGTCACAATCCTACTCGCGTTTTTCTCGGATTTGTTAGTAGCCGGCTATTAAATTGTATACCTAATTTGATTGGCCTAAATGTGTTTATGAATATTGATTATTAACAATAGGAATTTTTTTAGAAAAACAGGAGCGGTCTCAAACTATTCCTACATTTAATACACTTTATTTTTTCAATAAGTTACAACAAACTGTAGTAGATTCTCAATATAACTCAGTCATGATGTCTCATCATACCACCGGGGCGGGAACTAGGAATCCTGCGGAGAAAAAAAACACAAGTAAATCAAAGGCATGGTATAGTAAATTAGATAGACCGGCAAAAAACAAAAAAACATGTGGGCTAAGGGCCTAAGGCTAAGCTATTACTTACTTCCGCATTGTGAACCAGGAGCAAGAGGACTGCCACAAGTAGCAGCGACATAGACGAGCTTTTTTATATCAATGGCGTCTTCGATTACTTTAGTACGCTATCACATTTCATTCCGGCGAGGCGGACTTGAGTGCAACAACCTTCAGATGGTCTTGGTGGAGTTGGCAGCCTCTTGTAGATAGAATATGAACATTCCTTCAGACCCTATGCCTGAATCATGACATCGCTCTCCCTGAATTTGAGATGCTGACAACAACATCATTACGACTAGAAACTGACAAAAGATATGTTCTTTCATTTTTTTTTTTTTTCTCAAATTCTTTTTCTCCCACTAACACATCTATGTAAAACAAAATATATAAATACAGAAATGAGAATATGAATTAATCACATTTTGCTTATTTTGGCAGTAGATCAATCTATAGAGATACGAATTTATATCTATTAATTAGGGAACCATTTGATTTAAACAATATGGTAACAATATCAATCAACTAAAGAGATATCTATGAAAATTAGCTAGTTACTCTTTTTTTGGTCAACAACTTAATAGAAATTAAGGAAAATTGGAAATAAAGAAAATTAAATAACAAAATTATAACTTCTTAATTTATATACAAAATTAAAAGAGATTAATTTATTTAATTGGAAAAGAGATTTCTACAAAACTGGTTTAAAGTCAAATATCATCATATCATGTTCTAAAGAGTAACTATATATGTGATGTAGTTTTTTTTTTTCTTTTTTCTTGGCTCAACATCAACTTTCCATTAACCAAATAATAGTACAACCAAATCAAAGACACATTACATTCGCCCAATAGACTTGGACCACAAAACAAATGCGATGGTTGATCAAATACAACCCTGGAACACTAGGCGGATCCAACGCTACCTAATCGAGAACCAATGCATTTTTTAACGGACAATTCTTGGGTTCACCCCTAGGGGTGAACCACTTTTATTCACCCTCTCTTAGTTAAGAAAACAAATTATTAATTAAGGAAACAAAATATCTATGTCAATCAATTTTAAAATTATTAATTCTAAACATTATATTATAGTTTTAAATTATAACATCTAAACCCAAATCACTCTTTTTATAAACCCAAATTAAAATACAATTTTTTTCATTATAAAATCTAAACCCTAACCACTATTTTATAAACCCAAACCGACATATAATTTTGTTTAATTATAAAATCTAAACCCTAACCACTCTTTTGTAAACCCAAACCGACATATAATTTCGTTTAATTGTAAAATCTAAACCCTAACCACTATTTTGTAAACCCAAACCGACATATAATTTTGTTTAATTGTAAAATCTAAACCCTAAACTCTAACCACTCTTTTGTGAACCCAAACCGACATATAATTTTGTTTAATTATAAAATCTAAACCCTTACCATTCATTTGTAAACCCAAACCGACATATAAATTTGTTTAATTGTAAAATTTAAACTTAATTCATTCTTATATAAACCCAAACCGACATATAATTTTTTAAACTCTAATCCTCCTTTATAAACCAAAACCAACATAATTTTCTTAATAAAAAATCTACAGAATTTGTTTTCTTAACTTGTTTTGTCTTTTTATTTTAATTTTAATTTATTTTATAATTTATGACATGACATGGCATTTTGTTGTATTTTGATTGGTTAATTAAGAGGGGGTGAATAAGAGTAGGGGTGAACCCAAGAACTTTTATTTTTTAACCACAATGAGATAGATAACACCCCACAACTCGAAGTGAAGTCATTTCTTAAACCACCTAAATTGACATAAATGACACAAAAATAAATATTAACAGAGAAGGCCAAAACTAAAACTGAAGAGCAAATCAAAACCAAGCTATGAGATCCTCATGATCAACATGAAGAACTTTTCCCAATAGCATCAACACCTAGAGACGCAACATTAGAAAAGCTTAGAATTCCTGGCTTTCAATGTTCTGGTCCTAAACCTAATAATATAGCTAGCTAGGTCCAATGTCTAAATAATTAAGTTCTTCTCTGAATTTCATTTAATGATTTTATCTCTTTTGTGTTTGGAAAATTATTTTGATTTTTTAGTGTTATATACTATACACCACAAAAGCTCAAATTACAGGTCGCTCTAAATATCGATCTATTTAGTAATACCATGTGATGATATGTTGAAACTAAGAAAAAAAAAAAACTGTTGTTGTAACATACCACAAAACCTCGCCATATAGCCGGGAATTCTTCAGCTCTTAATATCTTTTGAATAATCTCATGTGATGATATGTTGAAACTAGAAAGAACTGTTATGTAAACATACCACAAATTAAAGCTCATATAGCCACATTACGTGTCAGCTCTTAATATCTGTTTAATAACTAATGTCAGCTCTTAATATCTATTTAATTACTAACACTTTGGTTGTTATATAATCACTGTTCTATTTTAAAGAAATAACATAGATTAATATGTTATTATTATTTTAGTTTTTTTGTGTACATCAAAATATTTTATTTATGTTTTGCTTATATGTTATATAGTTTTTGCTTATTTTTTGTTAATTTATTTTTTTATATAAAAATATATATGTAACAATGTAGATTTTTCATATCAGGGCATGAGCGTATGTATTTGTTAAATCATCTTAGATTTGTTATCGTTTTAGCAATGAATCTAATACATTACATTAATAATGATATCATGCATTTTAAATGTTTGACTTTTCAGGTTATCATTATATTTTAATATATAAGTAGTTCAATTTATGAATTTTAATTACAACTTTTTACTGGGCTACGTTAGTGTATAGATGTTGTTCATTTGTAAAAGTTAGTTTTAGCAGGCTTTAATATCATATTAAATATTCAAATCATGGGATAAAAATGTTACACTTGTGTAACTAACATAATAATTATAAAAAAAATTTGTGTAACTAATTTTTCTTAAAAAAAATAATGCTTTCACTTTAAATAAGTTTTGCTGTTTGCATTATATATCAAAACCCAAAATAATTATATTATTATAGGACATGTGTCCATTTCTTAGAAGTATAAGTTTGATAAGAACCCTTTCATTTACCTAAATTTAATTAAAAGCCCAAGGTAAAATAATATTATAATATAATAATTAAAATATATGATAAAAAGGAAAAAATGCTGGAATAATATTACTCTTATACGTTTTTAATATAAATTTATAAAATATGAATAATAATGTATTTGGGTTTGATTTTTTTATTATAATTGAAATAAATGAAAACAAATAATAATAAGATTTAATTTTACAAGATGACACATGTCAAAAGGAAGAGTGTCTATTTGTCAACTTCCTAATTAGAGCTTGTGTTTAGAAAAATTATTACTTTATAGAAAAAACAATCAACACTAACAAGAAAGTTGTTGCATTTCAAATCACATGCTTCCCAAAAATGGATTAGACGAATAACAATGTTTTATATTTCTATGGACTCACTAGTTTCATCAAATTTGAGATAGGAGTAGAACAATTCTTGGATTCACCTCTAAGATGAACCCTTTCTTCACTTCTTTTTAATTAAACTAATGAGAATGGGACATGTCATAATACAATTAAGAACTTTTTAACCCACTTTTTTATAATTAAGGAAACAAAATCTGTATAAATTATTATTATATTAAAAATTCAAACCGCTATTTTATAAATCCAAACCGGTATATAATTTCATTCTAATTATAAAATCTAAACCTTAACCATCTCATTTGTAAACCCAAACCGACATATAATTCCGTTCTAATTGTAAAATCTAAACACTAACAATCTCATTTGTAAACCCAAACCGACATATAATTCCGTTCTAATTGTAAAATCTAAACCCTAACAATCTCATTTGTAAACCCAAACCAACATATAATTTCGTTTTAATTGTAAAATCTAAACCTTAACCACTTCATTTGTAAATCCAAACCGACATATAATTTTGTTTTAATTATAAAATCTAAACTCAAACCACTTTATTTGTAAACCCAAACCGACATATAATTTTGTTTTAATTGTAAAATCTAAACCATAATCATCTTATTTGTAAACCCAAACCGATACATAATTTCGTTCTAATTATAAAATCTAAACCAAACCAATATTTAACTTTCTTTATTTAAAAGTATACAGAATTTGTTTCCTTAATTTGTTTTGCATTTTTAATTTAATTTTGATTTAAATTTTAAATGAAATAATTTATAGAAGATTCTGATTGGTTGAAAAGGAAGAAGTAAACAACAAGGTTCACTCTTGGAGAAAATAGTGTCATAAGTGTGAAGATCTTTTAGAGAAATTAGATTTTTTTTTTATCGAGGAAATGTTTTTTTTGGGCATGAATTTTGATGAGGAATGATATTCACTATAGAACAATACTTGGATTTACCCCTAGGGATGAACCTCTCCATTCACCCCCTTATAAAATAAGGAAATAAAATATGTATATACTGTTATAAAATTAAAAACTTAAATCGCTTTTTAATAAACCTAAACCGACATATATTAAATCTAAACTCTAACCATCTTATTTGTGAACCCAAACCGACATATAATTTCGTTCTAATTGTGAAATCTAAACCCTAACCATCTCATTTGTGAACCCAAACCGACATATAATTTCGTTCTAATTGTGAAATCTAAACCCTAACATCTCATTTGTGAACCCAAACCGACATAATTTCATGTTAATTGTAAAATCTAAACACTAACCATCTCATTTGTGAACCCAAACCGACATATAATTTCGTTCTAATTTTAAAAATCTAAACCAAGCCAATATTTAACTTTCCTTAATTAAAAGTATACAGAATTTGTTTCCTTAATTTGGTTTACTTTTTAATTTAATTTTGATTTATTTTTTAAATAAAATATTAGATGGAAGATTTTGATTGGATGAGAGAAAAGAGGGTGAATGGAGAGGTTCATCCCTAGGAGTGAACCTAAGTATTTTTCTTCACTATATATATAATAAAGTAAGACATATAATCAGGATCCTACTTAGGAAATCATGGTATCATCATAAATTATTTTCAAAAATATGGGAGAAATTAATTATGACGTTTAATGTGTTTCCGTTTAGTGGTTTAGAAAATATTAACTACATACCTACATAAATGTATTGTCGTTCCTGGTAGTGTAATGCATATACTTTTTTCAATCCAATAAAATGGAAGATCGAAAATTAGGTAGTATATAAATTGATTGCCACAAAAAAGTCAATGGGAAAAGATCAATTAATAATTATTAGCAAATAAAATGGAAGATCCAAGGTTAAGTAGTAATGTAGTATAAACATCTACAGGTTTGTTTATAAAATAAAATAGAAGATCAAATAAATTGATTGCAATAAAAAGTCAATGGAAAAAAATCAATTAATAAATAACTACCGTCATCAGGGGAACACAAATATTAACTATACACTACACCTATATAAATGTATTGTTGTTTTAGAAGTTCAGATGTTGGATTAGTTAGATAGTATAATGTCACTGATTTTTGAAATCAAATAAAATAAAAGATCAAAATTTAAGTACTATGTAAATTGATGGCCAATTTAAATGCAATGGTTTAAAATTTGATTTTTAAAATGAAATAAAATAGAAGATCATAAATTAAGTACAATTGAAATCAGTGGCCATTTTAAATGCAATGGTTAAAAATCAATCTTAGATACCATAATCGTAGACACTTTACTTCATTATACCATGATCATAGGAATTTAATGGCACCGTCACAGAGCAAGTTTAGAATGACAGTTTACTTTAGTATATAAGATTAACATGTGGTGAAATACTGAAATGGTTGACACTAACAGTATGTCTGGCATTCGGTACCCGTTCGGGTATTTTTAGAATTCGGATTCGGATCAGATTCGGTTCGGGTATTTTGAATTCGGACTCAAATTACCCAAAATTGACAAAACTCAAAATTTTAGTATCTAATTTAGTCGAAATTATTCAAACAATATATCTGAAAATTTAGAGGTTTTTTAACCCAAATTTACTAATAAACAGTTTAAATACTTCAAATTATCTAAAATATCTAAAAATCTGAATATTTTGGACACTTTTATAGTATTAAAATTATAAATATTACTAATATATTACTATTATATGTTAATAATATGGGTATATTCGGATACCCGTTCGGATCAAGTTCGGATTTTTGGGTTTAAAGATTTAGAACCCGATAGGATATTTTACAATTTCAGATACGGGTTTGGATCGGATCTTTTGGATCGGGTTCGGATCGGATCTTTGGATCCGGATTTTTCCCAGGCCTACTAAGAGAATAATATATAGATGAGATCATGGGAGGATGCCCATACATTTTCCCTTGCAATTAGTATTGAAAAGTAATTTCTTACAATATGACTTTTTTTGGCTAAGTTTGATCTTTCGCTTTTTCGTATTTGCTTCCTCCACTCCTCCCCCTATCTTGTCTAAGTGTGAGTCCGGAAACATTATAAGCACAATAACGAACTCGTACAGAGCCTTTCCTGACCGTTCTATATGTGAAGCGGCAAAGGTGGAGTACCCAAGAACCGAGGCTGAACTGGTCTCTGTGGTGGCTGCAGCCACTAGAGCTGTCCAAAAAATGCTGGTTGCGACTCGGTACTTTCACAGCATCCCCAAACTGGTTTGTACTGACGGTAAGTACGGGATTCCCATAAGCACGAAGTTTCTAAAGAACGTGGTGCGAACCAACCCTAATGTTAAGAATTTAACGGTTGAGAGCGGCATGATGTTAAAACAACTTAAAAAGTTGAAAAAATAAACTAATTCTACAGCAAAAATGTTTAACCTGTTCAACCACTATTTTGAAGATGAATGGATTAAATAATATTCGATACAGTTTCATTCAACTTAATATTTTCAATTTTTTTAATTTTAAGCAACCATTTGCAGCCTATGTATATTTTTGTTTGTCATCTCGGGAATTTTGTAGAGAACACAACAAAGAAGATGACTAAAAAAACCATCAAGGAGCACCCCATCAAGCCAAGAAGAAGGCTTACAGGCCACACAAACGCAAGTAAGAAAGAACAAAAAAAAAAAAAAAAAGTCGATGTTCATAGAAGGTATCATTTGTCTTAACGTTGCTGTTCATGTCTACGCATTCTTTTAGGTAATCTCAAATTTCCACTGTCCAAAGATATCATGTGAGAGAGGACTCTTTCACTGGAAGCAACCGTAACAACACCAACCATAATATTTAAATTTACTTTAATACTTCGGAGGAAACCTTTTGACTCCTATATGAGACAAAGACTACCACAACTCAAAAGGTACATTAATTTGTACTACTACTTACATCTCTTTAGTACTCAAATTTACTATAACTTTTCTACTAATTGTAAATTTTGTTGTAGGCTTACAGACCAAGTACTACTTTTGAGTTTTATGGATGCAACAAAATCAATTCCAACAGTAGCCATAAAAATGAATTCATGATCAATTTAAATAAATAAATCATGTTGTAAGTGCATATTTTTTATCAAATACAAATCATGTCATAACGTCATAAGAAATGACGATTTGTATATAAATTTGCAATAAAGATTGTTCTAATCCATAAAGGTACAAGTGAATTTTAGTAATCCTTCATTATTGTAGTTGATTTTGAATTTTTCTCCAAATCTTATTTTGATTTGTTTGTGTGTGCTTTTAAGTTAAACATTAACTTAGTACTAACTCGCAGAAAATCGTGGGCTGAACTTTTCTTTTGATGAAAATTTGTAATAATTTATTTTGTTATTATGTTATTTATAACGGTTTGTGATTAAAATTTTGGTTTACTTATATTAACTTTTTGTATTTTAAAAATGTTTATTGAAAACCTGTCAATAAAACATTTGCGGGTAATGAATAAAATTGTTTAAACCTTTGTCAATTAAACGCAATTCTTGGTATAGTTATCAAGTAAGTAAAAAGATATAACTAACATGTATGTCATAAATTAAGTAAACCTTCAAGCATTGAATATATTTAAATCTCAACTTAATTCTATTTTCCTAAAGAACGGTGGCTAAAAGAAAAATATAACATTTTAATATCTTTTATATTTTTTATTAATTTTTAAAATCTAAACCATTAAACGGAACTGTTATATATTTTATTTGATTAGATTTTTGATAAATAAAAAATTAATCCGTGCTCGAAAAGTTTTTTGATAAATGTGGTTATATAGATTTTATTCGATTATATTTGAAAATCTTAATTGTTAATTCTTTTTTAAGGACGAATTAGTTTTGATTCTAATAGATTTTTTTTTACTTTTCTACAATTTATTTTATTTTATATGTCCCCAATTTTCGTTTTTAATTAATTATATCTATTTAATTAATTAATTAATCTTAATTAAATTTTTCTAATGGCAATTGAATGTAAATTTTTATATATTTTAAGGTTAGTTTCATATTTGTACTTCCCAATTAATATAGTAGGATTTATTTATATTATATTGTTTTTGTCATTGTCTTTGGTCTCCCAATCCCAAATATATATCCTACTATATTAAGACAAATGTTTAATTTTTCAGTAAAGTAAAAATATAATTTTAATATTAGATTAATAAAAGTTTTAAATAATTATTAATTTCCAAAAAACATTTCTCTCTCTAAGTAATTATGAATGTGAAGCGACCCAACCGTTTTTTTTAAATAATAATAAATATAATATAATAATAAACTAAGCTAGGAGTCTCATATCCACTAGTCCTAAACACAATCACAACAAATAGGGAAAATAAATAATACCAATAACATTATCCAATAATAAATAACCCATATTCCAAAATATAATAATAATCTAATAACCTATCATCAGGAAACATAAAACCAGCAACCTAGCAATGTTCTAATGACCCAACTCTAGCAACATAGCAATTCCAGACAACATCCAATCAAGTCCCTAGAACATCCTCCTCTTCATTGCCTGGATTCCACGATCACACTTTGCATTTTCCTGCACCACAAACACAAATTGCAATGTATGAGTATTTTATAAACACTCAGTAAGGCAATCTTCCCATCTACTGGGCTATACACACAAGCAATAGAGACATCTCTAACCATCAACCAACAATCAACAATAACAAACCAGGACTCTACATCGACCGACACCAATAAGGATTGCATCGACCGACGCAAGATTACACCAAATGATACAAGCTACACTTGCATCGACCGACACTCTCACAACATCGACCGATGCATGCTCGACATAGCACGAAAACCCTAGGTTTTACGCGCCGTCCTCGCATGTGCATCGACCGACGCACAAATATGTCGAGCATCATTTTCCCCCGGAGCTTCTCACCGGATCTTCGTTCCTACAACCACAAAACTCGATCCCAAACCACAAGAAAGCTTCCTAACGTCCCAAATAACAATCTAACAAGCCACAAAACACATAACAAGCAGATAAGAGAAATCTCCAGCTTAAATAAGCCATGATCATGCACTTACCTTTGCCAAGAAGTTTCGGAACCCTAAACAAGCAAGAACATGCTCCTATGAAGCTCCTACAACGATCTCAGCTACAGATCTCTACAGGAACAGCCTCCAATCACCAGAAATCACCAAGAACACTCAAGAACACTTAGGGAATTTTTTCTCTCTTTTGTTTTCTCTTAAAAGCGGCTAAACACGACTAATGAGACAAAAAGTCGAGTTAAGGGTTTCCTTTTCCCTTTCCTTCAAAACACAGCGTTTAACTTACGTTGAACCGCTAAAAACCAACCTTGCATCGACCGATGCATCCCTTAAACCGGGATTTTGGTTCGCGGATGTTATAATTCTCCTCCACCAACATAGATTCGTCCTCGAATCTCGAACAACCATCAGCCAAGTACTCCCGTGAAACCATCTACACGGCCCGCACTCCTCCGACCGATCTACAGAAAGTCACCTATAGGTGATAGACCCACGTTCCAAGCATTATCTGATCTCGACTTTTTTTTTTTGAATTTAATGTTAAATTATATTCAAAAGAAAATAAACGTTTTACAAAGCTGTTGATAAAATCATTTCAGAATAATAAACCTATGGAATCATAAGATTAAGGCTAGTAAAATCTTGCTGCAAACTAGGTTTGGATGTTTATATCATCTCTAGTTCTAAGAGTGCTTAGCCGATTGCAGACGGTTTTGTCAATGAGCTTGAGTAATCTCGCCTCCGTAACAGGTTGTTCGCCATGGCGCCGCGCATTTCTCTCTAACCATATTGAGTGAAGTGTATTCTGAAAAGCATAGCCGACGAGAAGTTGTGTGGTCTTGTCAAGCTCCTTACTTCTGAGTAGAGCCACAATCTCTTTCCAGTCTGTGGTATACTTGTGCAGCAATAGCTTCTTTACCAGTGCCTCCCAAATGCGTTGTGAGAATTGACACTCCAAAAAAAGATGTGCAGTTGTTTCCATTAAGTTGCTGCAAAAAACACAGTTGGTGTTAGCCCCTGAATTTCATCTCTGCAATTTGTTTCCTGTGGTGAGCCTGTTTTTTACCACAAGCCAATTGAGAAAAGCAAACTTCGGTGTAGCGTAAGGTGACAAGATCACTCTGTAGCCCTCGAGAGTTGGGTGGGGAGACCGTATGAAAGACCAAGTGTCTTTAGTTACAAACTCTGATCTCGACTTTTGGACTTTCCTTTACTCATAGGCTTCAATCTTGAGTTTGTATTGGCTCCTCATCAGGCCTAAGCCTGCATGCCATAATATTGGCTCTTCATCATGTCTAAGCCTGCATGCCATAATATAAAAGGAAGTCCAATATTCGTCTCTCGGGTTGCCACCCTACAGCGCGCCTCTGGATCGTATTCCGAAGTCGATATACCAACCATACTCCCAAGCCACAAAGTCTCAGAATATGGCAGTACTAGGAGAACCGAAGTTCTCCAAGAGTCTCGAGCAAACAATTATGAACACGTCTGAGTCCTATCCCTAACCAGGTTTCCTTCCCGTGGTTCGCGTTAAACATCACAATGTCCTACCAACCACATATCCCCCCACTAGAATACCTCATGACCACACAACGATCATATACATGCCACAAGGGCCACCTCAAAGGCCAACAAATGTCCTAAACAGGACCGCCACCAAGGCCAAACAAATGTCCTAAACAGGACCGCCACCTAGACCAAAAAAATGTCCTAAACAGAACCGTCACAAAGACCAACCCATTATCCTAAACATGACCGCCACCAAAGCCACTCGTCCCGAAGGACCGCCACAAATACCACTTCTCCTGAAGGACCGTCACGAAGACCTCTCGTCCTGAAGGACCGTCAAAAAGACCATACATCCTGAAGGATCGCCTCAACAGGCCACACATCCCGAAGGACCGCCTAAAACAGGCACATTGGCTAAACAGTCCGCCACAAATGCCACACAATTAGCTAAACAGCCCACCACAAAGGCCACACAATTGACTAAACGGCCCGCCACAAAAGCCACACAATGTCTTAAAAGACCGCCACACACAGGCACAATGACTCAAAATCCGCCAGAAGGCCACACAAGTCCCTCCAAGGCCCACAACCTCTAAAAACGGACAAATTTTAACTCCAATGAAACTTTCCAGTTTTAGACTTTTCACTTTTAGAAACTTTTCATTTTTAGAAACTTCTATTTCTCGAAACTTTCCCTCAAACCACGGAAATTTCGTACTCCGAACACCACCTCATCTTGTTACTTAGTCGCACAACCAACCACCCCTAAGCGACCAAGTAAACAAGAGAGATGTGCTGGAATACTCCATTCCCGCTCCAGCCACAGATTACAGATGGGACCAAGCTAGACAAGCTCAAGTCGCGGCTTGCTTCTCATACCACTTCTTGAACCTTGCCTTCATCCTCGCCTCTGGCTCCCAAGTCTGCTCCTCAACACCATCAAAGGCCCATAGGAATCTCATCAAAGGAACCTTCTTCTTCCGATGTTCCTTGACTCTCCTCTCGAGAACCCTCACTGGTCTCGCCTCCAAAGTCATGTTAGGATGAAGATCCTCAGGAATCTTTGCCAACAACTGATCATTCTCGAGAAGACACTTCCACAATATAGACACATGAAATACCTTGTGGAACGCACGCATAACCTCAGGCAACTCCAGCCTATATGCTACCGGTCCCACCTGCTCAATCACTCTGAACGGACCCTTATACCTCGAACATAACTTAGTCTCTGTCAATGATTTGTTCAGACCCCGCAACATAGCCATCTTGAGGTATACTCTGTCTCCCACTAGAAACTCAACTTCTCTCCTCTTCTTATTAGCATATCTCCTCTGCCTATCATGGGCTTCCTTCATGTTCAGCTTGAGAACTCGAATCTTCTCTAAAGTCTCCTGACTAGCACCATATATGCTCCTCTCCCCCACTTGAGTCCAACATAACGGTATACGACACGGCCTCCCATACAAAGCCTCATAAGGAGACATTCCAATACTCGCCTGATAACTGTTGTTGTAGGCAAACTCCGCCAAACACAGGTGATCCACCCAATGGCCACCCCAATCCAGCACACACATCCTCAGCAAATCCTCCAACGTCTGGATCGTCTTCTCTGACTGTTTATCGGTCTGTGGATGATAAGTTGTACTCATATGCTCCTTAGTGCCCATCTCTGCCTGAAATACCTTCTAGAACACCGAAGTGAACTTAGAATCACTATACTCGCTGGCACCCGTGCAACCTGACTATCTCCTTCACAAATTTCTTAGCCAAGACCGCTGCTCCATCGGTCTCCTTGATAGCCAAAAAAATGTGCCGACTTAGTCAACCGGTCCACAATGACCCAAATAGCATCAAAAGTCCGAGACACTAGCAATTCTACCACAAAATCCATCATGATCATATCCCACTTCCACTCTGGAACGGGAAGACGCTTCAGCAACCTGCCTGGAACCTGATGCTCAGCCTTCACTAGCTGACACACATCGCACCTTACGACCCAACTAGCCACGTCCTTCTTCATCCCGACCCAGTGATAGTACCTCTTAAGGTCACGGTACATCTTAGTCTCTCCTGGATGAATAGTAAACTTGCTCGAATGGGCCTTTCTCAGGATCTCCTGCCTCAACTCCTCATCCTTGGGCACACAAATCTGCCCGTGCCCCAAATAGTGCCATTAGCTAAGACCTGATACTCTGAATCCACAACCGTAGAGGCATTCACCAGCCCTGAATCCTTCTCCTGAGCCAAACGCACCCTACTCAAAAGGTCCGCTCTGTCAGCCACCTCCAAACCTAACGGCTCCTGAGATATAGCACACAAACTCAACGCACTAATCTCTCCTACCAGAGTCTCCATGTCCTGCTCCTGAGCTGAAGCTGCCCTCTTCCGACTCAGAGCATCTACAACCAAGTTAGCCTTACCAGGGTGATAAGCTATCTCCAAATCATATTCCGCCAAAAGCTCCATCCACCGCCTCTGCCTCAAATTCAACTCAGGCTGAATAAATATATACTTCAGGCTCTTATGATCTATAAACACCTGCACTTTTGCACCATAAAGATAGAATCTCCAAATCTTCAGGGCAAACACTACAGTAGCCATCTCCAAATTATGAGTAGGATAGTTGTCCTCATGCTTCCGCAACTCCCGCGAAGTGTAGGCAATCACCTTCCCATGCTGCATCAGCACACACCCCAAACCAACACTAGATGCATCTGTATAAACCACATAGGGTTCTCCCTGCTCTGGCAAAGCTAACACTGGCGTAGTAGTCAGCATCTCCTTCAGGCTTGCAAAGCCCTCTCACACTCCTGGGACCAAACAAAAGGAACATCCTTCCCTGTCAACTTAGTCATAGGACGTGCTCTGCTTGCAAAGCCCTGCACAAATCTTCTGTAATAACCTGCCAACTAAAGGAAACTCCTGATCTCTGTGGCATTCTGTGGTCTAGGCCAATCTCTGATAGCCTGAATTTTCTCTGGATCTACAGAAACTCCGTCTGCATAAACAATGTGACCCAGAAATCCCATCTCCCGCTGCCAGAAACTACACTTGCTCAACTTAGCAAACAACTTCTGCTCCCGCAGCTGCTCCAGAACTGCCCTCAAATGCACTGCATGCTCCACTGGACTCTTAGAATAGACCAGGATATCATCAATGAATATGATGACACACACGTCCAGAAACTCTTGAAACATGTTGTTCACCAACCTTAAAAATGTTGCTGGCGCGTTAGTTAACCCAAAAGGCATCATCACAAACTCATAATGTCCATACCTCATCCTGAAAGCAGTCTTCCTCACATCTGCCTCATCTATCGTAATCTGATGATAACCCGACGCCTGATCTATCTTGGAGAACCAAGTAGCACCTCTCAACTGATCCAACAACTCATCGATCCTAGGAAGAGTGTTGTAACAACCCATCCCGTGGACCCCACTAGCCTCACTGCTAGCCCGCTAGCCTCACTGCTAGCCCGCTAATCTCACTGCTAGCCTTACAGGGCATCGATACTAACCCATCACTATGGATATCCCAATCCACCAGTAGGTTATTGGTGCGCCAGGCGTTCCTCGAACCCTGGTCCTCACGCTTTAACAACCTTCCCACAGGACAACTTGCCACCAACTGATCTGCATGTTAGTAGTGAGGCTAGTGGGGTCCACGGGACGGGTTGTTACAAGTGTACTTGTTCTTCATAGTGACCCGGTTCAAACCCCGATAATTAATACACAAGCGGAAACTCTCACCCTTCTTAACAAATCAGCACTCCCCCCGATGACACACTAGGATGGATGAATCCCTTGTTCAACAGATCCTCCAACTGCTTCTTCAACTCTGCCATCTCTGCTGGAGCCATTCTGTAAGGAGCCTTGGATAACGGCGTCATCCCTGGTTCCAGTTCAATCGTGAAAGGATCACACCGAGATGGTGGTAACCCCTGCAACTACTGGAACACGTCCTCAAACTCCTCTACTACCTGAATACCACTAACCGTAGACTGCCCCATTGACTGCAGCATCAAAATAGTAACCAAATAAGCCTCAAGGTCCTTCTCGATCATCTTCCCAGCCTGAATGGCCGAGATCACGAGACTCCCCGAAGTTGGTCTAACTCCCTCAAAAACCAACTTCCATCTTGGACGCTCAAACTCCACTCTACCCCGATAGCAATCCAGATGAACCTTATGCCGATGTGACTAATCCATCCCGAGAATAACATCATACAACTACTCTGGACTGATAAGCAATTCCGCTGGCTAAGACTCTCCTGCAATCTGAATATCAACTTCTTTCGCTCGGCCAATAACCCTCAGAAACATGCCTCCTGCAACTCTGACAATTCCCGCACACTCCCCAGGATCTCCTCTAATATCAGCACTCTCTGCACACCCCGGAGTAATGAAGCTATGAGTAGCTCCAGAATCAAACATAACATGGGACTTAACCCCGCCCACCAACAAGGTCCCTACACAAACCTCATGTGTTGAGAACCTAACATTTTATCACAGGTAAAACATAAAATATGAAACTACTGTAATTCACAAAATTTAGGAAACTTTAAATTTTACATGTGATCGCCCTGGCACTGTTCCACCAGTCTATGCAGTCGTGTACACCCGTGGCGCCTGCTCAATCCATGCCACATGCTGCCCTCATGTCTGCACCTGCTGCAACGCCGCCACTACCACCGGCTGCAACTTGGGACACAAGGGCCTAATGTGCCCTGGCTCCCTCCAATGACAGCATACAAGAGCCGCTGCCGTCGGAGCACTCATCTTGGGACAGCTAGAAACCTTGTGATCCTTGCTCCCACACCTAAAATAACTCGCACCACTCGTCCTCTGCATAGCCTCCCATCTCCTCTTGGTTCCCTGCACAGGCTTGCCGCCCTTTCTAGAACCTCCATGATGTTGAGCCTTACTAGGCTGAACTGTTGGACTAACCGCCACTGTCTGTGCCCGGATATCCTCATCATTATCTGCTGCAGCCTCAACCAGCTCTGCATGCGAAGCATAACTCTGTCCTCTACAGTAAACCCTCAAGTCATCACGAAGAGCCCTCATAAACCTCATGATCTGGGCCTCCTCATACTCCAAAGCCCGACCCCCATAGCACAGAAGTCGACTAAACTCTAGATCTAACTCCCGCACTGACCGTGTCCCCTGAGACAACTGCAGAAACTGCACCTCCAACCGGCCCAATACCTCTCTTGGAAAATACTTGCGGTTGAACTCTTGCATGGAGTCAAGTCATCTCCTGCTGCACCCTCCTAGTAGCTACTGATCTCCACCACACCTGAGCATCACCAATCAAATGGTGGACCCCTATGTCCATCCAAAACTCCTCAGAACATCTTAGAATCTGGAAGTTACGTTCCACACGCGTCCTCCATGCATCTGCAACAGTAGGATCTGTACCACCCGAAAACCGTGCAGTCTCAATGCCACGCATCTCCTCAACATAGACACATAAGGAGAATGCGCTCCCCCATCCGCAGCCACTGGCTGCCGCTCCTCCCACCACTAGTGGCACTACCTGAGCCTAAGTCGGTGCCACAGGCGGCAACCGCTCCAACAACTGTACTAGCAAAGCCCCAACATCAACTCCAGGGACTCCAGGACCCTAGCATCACTGGCCACTCAAGCACCAATACCGCCCCCTCCGGCCACACTCACGGAATCCTCCTGGACACCCTGTGACTCGCCAACACTCTCAGCTGCCACATTCTGGTCCGCAGTATCACTAACCACTGGACCTCTGCCCATACCACGTCCGCATCCGCGACCACGTCCGCATCCTCGACCAGCAGCAGCATTACCTGTAGCCATCTGCACTACCGTGAACAGGAGACTAAGTAAGCAATTATAAGAACACAAAAACATAACTCACCGTGGAATCACACAGTAGGCTCGAAGAGGATGTTCTAGGACTCCATGCCACACACAATTGACTAACTCATATAATCAATCAAACATGCAATCCCAAACTTCAGCAACAAAAACCTAGTGAACCCGTACCTAGAACCGTAAGGGCTCTAATACCAAACTGAAACAACCCGACCCGTTTTTTTAAAATGAATAAATAATAAATATAATATAACAATAAACTAAGGTAGTGGTCCCATACCCACTAGCCCTAAACACAATCACAACCAACAGCGGAAATAAATAATACCAATAACATCATCTAATAATAAATAATCCATATTCCAAAATATAACAATAATCCAATAACAAATAATCAGAAAACATAAAACCAGCAACCTAGCAATGTTTTAATGACCCAACTCTAGCAACCTAGCAATGCCAGACAACATCCAATCGAGTCCCTAGAATATCCTCCTCTTCTCTTCATTGCCTAGATTTCACAATCACACTTTGCTTTTACCTGCACCACAAACACAAATTGCAATGCATGAGTATTTTACAAACACTCAGTAAGGCAATCCTCCCATCTACTGGATACACACAAGAAATAGAGACATCTCTAACCATCAACTAACAATCAACAATCACAATAACAAACCAGGACTCTGCATCGACCGACACCAAGCTAGCATCGACCGACACCAATGGGGGTTGCATCGACCGACGCAAGATTGCATCGACCGACACTCTCACTACATCGACCGACGCATGCTCGACATAGCACAAAAACCCTAGCTTTTATGCGCCGTCCTCGCATTTGCATCGACCGATGCACATGCCGAGCATCTTTTTCATGCACTTACCTTTGCCAAGAAGTTTCTGAACCCTAAACAAGCACGAACACTCTCCTAGGAAGCTCCTACAACGATCTCAGCTACAAATCTCTATAGGAACAGCCTCCAATCACTAGAAATCACCAAGAACACTTAGGGAACTTTTTCTCTCTTTTCTTTTCTCTCAAAAGCGGCTAAACACGACTAATGAGACAAAAAATAGAGTTAAGGGTTTCCTTTTCCCTTTCCTTCAAAACGCAGCGTTTAACTTACGTTGAACCGCTGAAAACCAACCTTGCATCGACCGATGCATCTCCTAAACCGGGATTTCGGTTTGCGGATGTTATAGGACGAAAATTACTAATTAATTTTTAAAAAATTGTAAACCAATCAAAATTTTAAAAAGTAAGATTTTATATGTAAGTATCCTAATTATTATTTTAATAACAATATTTGGAAATTTTGTTAAGATTTTAAATTATGACTCTCCTATCATCTTTTTTTATTTCATTTACAAATGGTTTTGAATTATTATATAACACATGTGAATAATAAATATATAAATAAAAACGAAGATATATTACTAGGACTATGATGGAAAAAAACGAAGAATGTTGTGATTTGAATTTTTAAAAACGAAGATATATTACTTAATCTATGAAGGAAAAAATGTGTGTTCGGGTTGGTAAAATTAAATTTATATGGTTGATATTTCACAAAATAATGATGAAAATACAACAAACAATATAAAATGGTAATATACATCAAACAAACTAAAATACTATAATATTTTAAAAGAATTTGTATTTAAAAAACTATATGTAGATTTACCAAACATTTGCAATATTAAAAATAAATATTATCTCAAACAAAATAACTTTTTATTTTTATATTATAATTTTTTGAGAAAATGTTGATATGTGCTTTCTTTATAGTACGGGATATCTCCTAGTTATCAAAATTATTTTTCAGCAAAATAAATATATGTATTAGATTCATTTTTAATATTGCTCAAAAAGCAAATCTTTTATGATGTTCAATATTTATTATATGAAATATTGGTTGTTGAAATTATTTTGGATATTAAATTTTAAACAATTTATATACTAGTATATTTATATTTACCACTCTTACGCAGTTGACCAAAAAAAATGTAACCGTTAATGACTAGGTCATGTAAACCACAAACATTTTATGAATACTTCCATTCTCTTCACTTCATTAGTAGTAACGTAGATCTCTGCGTTCCTTGTATATATACTAGGACTCAAAACCCGGCGATGTCGCGGGATAAATATTTTAGATAAAAAAGTAAATAACATTTAAAATTTAAAATTATATATTATAAAATCATTTGAATGTAATAGAATTGTTTGAATACATAAATATTAAACATAAACTGTTGATAAAAACACAATCATCAAAATGAAAACTTATAACAAAAAAATATTATGTAGAATAGACACAACTTTACAAAAAAAAATATTGTTTTAAGTATTATAAGTATATAAGATATTTTATGTAGAATTATGCTAAAGAGCTACAATTCAAAAATCAATATGACAAAATTATCCTAACTAAGAATATTGAACTAATGGTTGTAATGAGTAAATTAATTTTCTATTAAATAATTATAATTAAAAATAATAGCGAATGAAACAGTATCAAAGAAAAAATCAAAATTAAAATATACAACTGTTTAAAACAAAATACAATAAATGAAAATAGTTTTTAACAAAAGTTACGATAAATAGACGCAACTGTAAATTCTATTTTAAGTTTTATTAAATTTTTATATTGCTATAATCATTTCTAAAATTTTAGTTAGATTATAGAATAACGTTGAATATTAGATATTAATATCCAAATTATTTTGATTCAACATTAAAATGGAAAATTTGTTTTAAGGAACAATGATTTGTTAGTTATTGATGGAGAGACAAATATATATAAAGTTCAAAAGACATGACTCTTAAAATAGAAACAACTATTATAACGAAAAATTGTGATGAAAAAGTATAAATAAAATATAGTGAAAGACACAACTATACTATGAACAGATACAACTGTTTGAGTTTTTCAAAAAAAACAAATAAAAAAAAATTTTACAAAAAATACTATGAAAAATTGCAACTGTTGTTCGCATTTATTCAGATTTTTCTTATTATTTTTAAATATTAAACTATTTTATAAAGAAAAGTTACGCTAAATAGACGCAAATGTAAATTCTTTATTAAGTTGTATTAAATTTCTCTATTGCTATAACTATTTCTAAAATTTTAGTTAGATTATAGAATAACGTTGAATATTAGATATTAATATTCAATTATTTAGATTCAACATAAAATGAAAAATTTGTTTCAACGAACTTGTTAGTTACTAATGAAGAGACAAATATAAAGAGAGTTCAAAAGACATGACTATTTAAATGGACACACCTATTAGAACGAAAAGTTGTGATGAAAAAATATAAACAAAAAATCAAATAAAAAACAAAAGTTTTACGAAAAGGTACTACAAAAAATCGCAACTGTTGTGTCTGCATTTAATTATATTTATACCTAATAACTCATATAAACTGCTTTTAAATATAAGCCATCTTTATTACCATATTAAAAAGTCAAATTCAAAAACTCACTATATAATCCATCTAACTCTTGGAAAAACTTTAGGCATTTTTATTAAATTTTTATATTTAAAATCAACTAAAAGTTGTAAATTAGATTCATCATTCCAAAAATATGTTGTTAAATCAAAAATTGGAGGAAATTCTTTACTTTTAAAAAAAGGTATGCTAGAGAATAATTTAGAAAGCTGTAAAAACCGCTGAGATTGAAAGTTTATATTATTTTGTGTCATGACAAAAAAATGAAAACAGTTCAAACAGACAATTATATATAGATTTTAAAAGATACAAATATTCGAATAAACACAACTTTATGATAAACAGTTGCAACATTTACAAAAAACCGTTACAATGAACAATCACAACTTTTTGTAAAATACACAATTTAAATTTTTTACATATTTTTTTAGAAAATTATCCAAAAGGTACGATTAAAAAAACACAACTTTTGGTGACATTTATTCGGATTGCTATTATATTCATCATTCCAAAAATATTTTGTTAAATCAAGAATTAGAGGAATTTTTTTACTTTTAAAAGAATGAATGCTACAAAATAATTTAGAAAAATGTATAAACCGTTGAGATTGATATTTTAGTTGATTTTGTGTCATGGCAAAAAAAAATGAAAACAGTTCAAACAAACAAATATATATAGATTTAAAAAGATATTAATGTTCCAATAATCACAACTCTACAGTGAACAGTTGTAACTTTTCACAAAATAATTGTTTTATTGATCCATCACGATTTTTCGAAAAATATCCAAAATGTACGATTGAAAAAACACAACTGTTGGTCGCATTTTTCGCATTATTATATATAGATTTTTGTAGGTTAATTGTTTTTTTTTTTTTTAACAAATACCTTTTCATTAAACTTGGGAAACAAACAGGGAGTCTCCAGTAATGAGTAACACCTACACACTTAAACGACCGTTACAACTATTGAAAAACTCCAAACCAAGTAACCAAGAGAGTGTTTGCAAGAAGAACATTCCTCTCCTTGAGCGTCAAGGGAACAAGGTGGGATGTGAGAATATTTTTTATATCCAAAATCAAGACAGAGGTTGGATGGGAAGAAGCAGTATGAAGTCGCGAGTTATGTTCCTTCCAGATAGAGTATACCGAGGCTTGATAAGCAAGACAAATGATCAGAGCTAGGTTCTTGTCCCTAGAAGGATTCTTCCGCCATCTAACTTCGTCTTCAAAATTGCTTGGAAGGATGAGGTGGGCTTGGTCTGTGAAGTAGTGTCAAACTTCAGCAGCAAAAAAACAATCAAAGAAGAGATGCTGCCTAGATTCATCATGAGTATTAAAGAGAAGACATGTAGAAGGAACAGAGAGTCCCCACCTAACCAACCTATCCCTCGTATGGAGCCTATGACGAGAGTTCAACCAGGTAATGAAAGCGTGCTTAGGGATTCGTCCTTTAAACTACACCAAATCAAACCAATCTGATATGCTCAAATTAAATCCTAGAGCTACTCTCTCAAATTAAGAGATCAATGCAATACTTAGGGGTTGAATTCCATAGAGACTCTAAACCACACAATAAAATTATAGAGTTTTATAATTAGCTAAACAAATTAATTTGAATTAAGATAAACAATGCAAAATATTAAATGAAACTGTTGTAAACTCAATGGATCAAAAAGTTAGGTCTAGAGAATTTCTCAGGAATTTATAAAATATTAAATCAACAAATAAATAGGATTCAAGCAATTAAGATCAGATATAGAACTCTAAACACTTTTATCAAATAAATAAGTTCTCACTGCAAATATTATCCAAATTTAAAACCAGAAAAATCCAAAACTGGAAAATCACTCAACCCCATGATGATTCTTATTTGCACTCTTCATTTACCTGACTCAAGAACTTACTTCTTATACTTAACCATGATCAGCATCAACATTTCTTACTCAAATTCCACAATCCTTTGGAATCTCTGAAATCTCTAATTGTCATTTCATTATATAAATTTAAGCAAATATAAGCGAGTTCGTACCTTGGGTGTATCAATTAGTGGCATATGGACTCTCTTCAGGCCAAGACATTCTTCATAGATCTCCTTTCCTCTCCCTTTTCTCACTTCCAAGGGATTGATTTCTCCCTAATTTTTTTTTTTAAAACCAAAGGTGTAAGCGAATACTGGGGTCATCGGTAATTTACCTACCCCTCGCTTCCAAGCTTTGTGTGATCATCTGACTAAAGAGTAGAATAATGAGATCACAGGTAATTAACCTACCTCTCTAAACTGATCAAAATCATCTCATCTTTTATTCATTTTTTCTGATCTTTCTCTTTTTTTTTTTAAAGCACTGAAGGGAAGAGAGAGGGGAGACATACTTTGAAAAATTGCACTGTCTTGTATGGTCCGAAGAAGAAGTCTAGTCCACTGATTTCCAACCCCAAAGTAAGAGATTAAGTCCGGTTAAAAACCTGATAAAAGTTGAGACAACGTTAGATCAATCAGATATCTATTGAATAAGGGCTTTCGGGATTGTTGATAAGGCTCATAGTCTTTCTAAGCTTCAGTTCTGAGATCAAGCATAAACAAATAATCATTAGAGTGTTAGCCAAATAAGATAAATCATTAGTGAAGATCATAATTCCCAAAGACAAAAAGAAAAATTTTGAAAATTTTGACTCAAACTTTATGGTTTTGATTGACACAACTGAAACTCAAAAACAAAAATGTAGTTAGTAGATAACCTCCTTCAGACTTAAACAACATTGTCCCCAGTGTTATCAAGCCTAAGATTGGCAAAAGAAAAATAAACAAAAATGAATAAGTATTGCAAGTATGAACCAAAATCGGATTAACTCATCTGTGATGGTGGTGTCGCTCGACACCAATAGTGGTGTCGATTGACACTCTCTGCGTCTGCAGAGTGTTCGCCCAGAAATCCCATAGTTAGTTGCTGTCAATTTGTGTCCCTCTCAATCCTTCGATGTTAGCACTGCTAAGAATCACTCAAACACAAGATTAAACGCAACTTGATAGATAGAAGTCCATAATTCAACACTAATTCAAATATTAATCTCTTTCCCATGGTATGTTCGATCATATTTTTGTATCAATTTTGTTTAGTTAAGGATCTAGAAATTAGTGTTCTTTGATTTAGGAAAATTAGGGTTCTTTGATTTTGCGAAAATTAAACCATGGGTCATACTCTCGGCCTCACAAGGTTTGTTTTTGCTTTACTATGACTGATATGAGATGGGTTTTGTATCGATTTCAATGATCCGTAGATTAGCTTTGTTCCTTTGATCAATCGACTTTAGATTTTTGATTTTTTTTTATGACGATTTCGGGTCTTCGAGCAAAGCGAATCGCTTTGATCGGTCTTGGACACTCTGTTCCATCAGCTTTTCATAGACTTGGTGATGCTGTAGTTACAGTTTCTAAAGCTTCTCAATCTAGTAGTGTTGCTGTTGTGCTTGCTTCAAGTGTTTATATTAGGTACTATAGTATATTCATGTGACGCTTTTGATGAAACATTCTTTATCATTAAAGAAATGATCATACGCAGGCAATACTAACTGATAATTTTTTAATTTCTTTTAATACTCACTGATTGAGCTAACTGTAATTGGATTTGTTTGTTCTTTTGCTAGCAGAAGTGTATGTGTCTAATGGAGGAATCAAGGATGACGATGAGATACAGCCAGCATCGGGCTTTGACATGAGCGAGATAAAAGCAGAGGAATTAGAGGAAGAAGAAGAAGAAGAAGAGAGAGGAGAATTATTTGGAGAGTCATGCACGAATGGCTCAACGTCAAAAAGCTTCTAAGAATATTTAGTTATGCATCAGCTTTAGCTTCAGGTAACTTTAGTTAGTAACAAGAGAAGTTTGAGTTTTGTTTAGTACGGTTTTGGATGGTCTCAAAGTCTGTCATGTTTTATGGTTTGCTGAGTTGTCTTATTCTGAGTTACTAACTGAGGAAGCAACGAAACTGGCTTCTACGTATAGTGATGTCTTCACTGCAAACATCTTGAATGAAGAGAAATGCAAAGAGTTGAAGATGGGATCTTTAACTAGCTGTTGCTGCTGCGTCTGCTAATCCCCCTCATTTCATCCACCTTGTTTATAAACCTCCGAGGTAAGTTTATCCCATCAGATTCTTCTAGAAGCTAGAGTTTTTTCCCATATGTAATTTCTACTTCTGTTTTAATATGCTTTTGTGTTTTGTATGTTTAAAAGTTTAAGAAATACAATAATAAAATTTTAGTTGTTTAAACATTATTTTTCTTTTTTTTTTCAAAACTAAGAACCTCGTTTATAAGAGTTTACCATTGGAGGGATACAATTTTAATTAACAAACAAAAAGTTCTTAATTTATAAAAGTATACCTTTTAATACTAAAAAATTTAAGAACTCCAAAAATAACAACTTATGCTCTTATGTGTATCATCGACACGTTCGAGTGTTGTGATTGGATGATCAAATTATTAGAAGAAACTCGCACGCTCACTCGCACGTGTAGAGAGAGAGGAGCAGAGTAGGTGGGTTTAGGGTTTAAAGATTCTAGACTCTTCCAAAATATAATCGATCCAACGGCTCAGATTTAACCTAAAGCTTTTGACGACACGATCCTCGCGAACTTCACCAGTCCGTTTTGCACTATGCAACCAAATACACTTTAGTATCGAATAAACTAAAATAAAAATCATAACTTAACAGTCGCATAAATCGAACTACTTGTTCTTTCACAAGAAACCTCTCAAAGTCGCTAAAACCCTCTTGATCCGTCTCTGTGATCGCTTCTCTCTGTAAGTGTTTTAAGTTTACTCATCTTTTTTTTTTTTCCATTTCAATCAAGTATAGGTGTAAAAGTTGGTTGCTTTCAGATTACCCTTGTTTTGATTTGTGTCGATGATTACGAAGTTTGCTGATTTGGTTTGTGTCTTTAGGTTTTGTTTAGACTCAATGAAACAATAAAGTTTTGATTTTTATGTGTGTTTTTGTTCTTGTTTTTTGCAGAGAGTGAGAACTATGGCAACCTTTAGCGCAACGTCTTCAATGGGATCATCTTTGTTAGCTCCTCCTTCGAATAGATTGTCATCTTTTGTTTCGATCTCTTCAAACTCTTTTGGAAAGAGTCAGTGTATTGCTCAGAGGAAAGCAAGGTTTCCCAAAATCTATGCGGCTAAGGAATTACATTTCAATAAGGACGGCACTGCGATTAGGAAGCTTCAAGTTGGTCAAATGATTGTTTTTTCTGATTTGATTTTGTGCTTTCTAGGTTTACTATTGAATAACGTATTATCATCTCATTGTGTAGGCTGGTGTGAATAAACTTGCGGATTTAGTTGGTGTTACTCTAGGTCCTAAAGGCAGGAATGTTGTTTTAGAGAGCAAGTATGGTTCTCCTAGAATCGTAAATGACGGTGTAACAGTTGCCAGAGAGGTAAGCTTTTGGTGTCTCCTGTTGTATCTCTATTGTGTAATCTGGTGTGCAATAGCTTTGTAGATTTGAAAAGCTTTTGCCTTTTTGTTAGGTTGAGCTTGAGGATCCAGTTGAGAACATTGGAGCTAAGCTAGTGAGACAAGCTGCTTCCAAGACTAATGACTTAGCTGGTGATGGAACAACCACTTCTGTTGTTCTTGCGCAAGGTCTTATCGCTGAAGGCGTAAAGGTTTGTAATATAAGGTCTTTCTTTGTGAATTGAAACAAATCAATGTTTTGGTTGCTGTGATGTGATGTAAACTGAAATATGCAGGTGGTGGCTGCTGGTGCAAATCCGGTTTTGATTACCAGAGGAATAGAGAAAACTACCAAGGCTCTTGTCGCCGAGTTGAAGAAAATGTCTAAGGAGGTAACTTTGACTTAACCAGATTCTGGATCGTAGATCATGTGCTTTATGAGAGTTCTTGATCCTAGCTCTGTTTTGAATTGCAGGTCGAAGACAGTGAACTTGCAGATGTTGCAGCGGTTAGTGCAGGAAACAATTACGAAGTAGGCAATATGATTGCGGAAGCAATGGAAAAAGTTGGTCGTAAAGGTGTTGTCACACTCGAGGAAGGAAAAAGCGCTGAGAATAGCCTTTATGTAGTTGAAGGAATGCAATTTGATCGTGGCTATATTTCTCCTTACTTTGTCACTGATAGTGAGAAAATGTCTGCAGAATACGAGAACTGCAAGGTCTTAATCATTGCTTATTAGTAAAATCCTATTAGCTGATCAAAAACAGCAGGAGCTTTAAACTAATTGTCTCTTCTTGTTTTCTTTTTACAGTTGTTTATTGTTGACAAGAAGATAACACATGTTAGAGACATTATGACCATTCTGGAAGATGCGATTAAAGGCGGATACCCGCTTTTGATCATTGCGGAAGATATTGAGCAAGAGCCATTAGCGACTCTTGTTGTTAACAAGCTTCGTGGTACTATTAAAGTTGCTGCTTTGAAAGCTCCTGGATTTGGAGAGAGGAAAAGCCAGTACCTCGATGACATTGCTACTCTTACAGGAGGTGAGACCAAGATACTAAATGTTTGTTTTATCACTGTTTCTATATGAATAAAGCCATGTTTAGTGTCTAATGTTGTGGTGTTTGTTTTTTCTCATTGTAGCTACTGTGATTAGGGAAGAAGTTGGACTTCAGTTGGAGAAAGTTGGTCCAGAAGTTTTGGGTAACGCTGGTAAAGTGGTTCTCACAAAAGACACTACAACGATCGTTGGTGATGGAACTACTGAAGAAGTTGTGAAGAAGAGAGTTCAACAGATCAAGAATCTTATCGAGGTAACCGTAACATCTCAATCCATGAAATTTCCCAATAATTGGTTTTATTTTGCAGCTGTTAAGTCTTTGGGTTTGTGTAGGCTGCTGAACAAGACTATGAGAAGGAAAAGCTTAATGAGAGAATCGCTAAATTATCAGGCGGTGTTGCTGTAATTCAGGTGAGATAATAAGAAACAAACCACATGATGCAAAATATTGTCATTGTAGGTAATAAATTTTTTAATAATTTAAACGTTTTTTTATCCTTCAGGTTGGAGCACAAACTGAGACAGAGCTTAAGGAGAAGAAATTGAGAGTTGAGGATGCTCTTAATGCTACAAAGGTAATATCATCTCGAAGCAAAGAGTCATGAAATGTTTCATTTATATATGGTAGATAAATACTAATCTGTTGAACCTTTAAATTAGGCGGCTGTGGAAGAAGGTATCGTTGTTGGAGGAGGATGCACTCTACTAAGACTTGCATCGAAAGTGGATGCCATTAAAGAGACTCTAGCCAACGATGAAGAAAAGGTTAGTCCAGAAGAGTTGCACAGCAGAAATAAAAACATGAATGATAGTTTGTGGGTTATAACGCCATTGTACAAATATTCATAACCTCCAGGTCGGAGCTGACATTGTGAAGAAAGCATTGAGCTACCCACTGAAGTTAATCGCCAAGAACGCTGGTGTCAATGGTAGTGTCGTCAGTGAGAAGGTAAATCAATCTCCTTATAAAGATTTTGCAAGCTTTGAGTCTGTTGGGATATAGAAACTAAGTGAATGGCTTTTTTCCTTTGTCAGGTTCTCTCTAATGACAACCCTAAACACGGTTACAACGCTGCAACTGGCAAATACGAAGATCTAATGGCTGCAGGGATCATTGATCCAACAAAAGTGAGCAAAGTTCCTTATTTTTCTCACAAATTGAAATCTACTGTTTCGGATACTAAACTGAGATTTTCTTGTTTTAAGGTTGTGAGATGTTGCTTAGAGCATGCTTCATCTGTGGCAAAGACATTCTTGATGTCTGATTGTGTTGTTGTGGACATCAAGGAGCCTGAATCAGCAGCTCCTGCTGGAAACCCTATGGGCAATTCAGGTTTGTCTTTGAATCCTCTGAATCATTGCGAATTCTGCAACTTTCTTTTTTCTTAAAAAAAAAACCCTCTCTTGTTTTTCAGGTTACGGCTTCTAAGTTAGCAATGAGAACAGAGTAGTGTCTGAGGAAGCAAAAGCCACGACGACTTATTAGTTCTTTATCTCATGATCTGAAACATCTTTCATCCAGTGTAAATTATATGTTTTTCCAGTGACCTGAAGAACATATAATTTGGCTTTTTGTTCTCTGTTTCAATATGATAACTTCACTGAAGAGTTATATGGTTTGCACTTTGCAATGGTCAATATATTTGATTTGGTTGGCATCCTTTTTTTCTTCTTTATCTCTTCATTTCAAATTAAAAAGAATGAGCTGCAAAAATACTAATTATGGGCTTTTTTAAGTGGATTCCGTAGCCACTATCTTGAATTCTTGATCATTGTTCGTTGCATGTATTGGTTTAATAATGTGAGGTTTTCTACTTATACCGTTAGGTCATGTGCATTAGTTAGTCTTAGTTAGTCTCTCACCAAGATTCTGACTAACAACAAAATATATAATAGTAATTTTTTATTACAAAAGTTTTTCAAAATAAGAGAAAAAGTTTTTCAGAAATTCTTAAATAAATGAGATTCGTTCTGCTTTAATGAAAAACTTTTATAATAAAAAATTATTATATTATATTTTATTATTTATTTTTAAAATAAGAAGCTTTTGTGAGATATTTTAACTTAGGGTTTCTCATCCAGATTTTCATTAATATTAAAAACAAAAATAATGAAAAAATTGAGAGATGAGAGAAATTATATAAAATTTATTAAAATAATATATTTGATAAACTTTTACAAATTTTACCGATGCACATGCTGTTAAGAACTGTAATCTCAGTCATGATGACATTGTAATCTAATTGGTTAGTTCAACATTTTTCTTTATCTGAGTTATAGATTAGACTAAAACGAGTCTGTTACGTAAACGGGTTTCCCAAAAACTAAAAAGACTCTAAACTTCAACTACACCACTTGTAAAGCTGACTAGTTTTCCAAACTCTTTTTTTTCCCCTTTGTATTTGGTCTTATACTTAAGTTTAACAAAAATACTCTTAACTATTCATGAGAGTTTATAGAAATAAACTTTAGCAATTTCTAAACTCATTATTTACTTTGGTTGTTCATCAATTTTTTATTTTTCTTTATTTTTAATAAAGCCACATTTGTTGAGTTTTTAAGTTAATAGCAAAGTGAACAAAGGAAAAAATAGTAAGTGATGATCTTCCTAGTAATTTCCTTCTAACTTTTTTGGGTTATCCTTCAATCTATACAAAGTATCTAATCGACGGTAGAAATTTTTTGAAGATCATTTTCAAAGTCAATCATACTTTAAATGCTGTGAGTGGGGTTCCACTATAACTCTTGACTCTCTCTCTTTAATAATCTTTTTTTTTTCACTTTGTTCATATATTTAAAGTTAATCAACAATTTTGATTTATTTGATGACAACAAAATTCTACAGTTTTAAGAACGTTCTGTAAAGTGAAGCACACTTTGAAAACTGCAAGTAAAGTTATACTGTTTTTGCAAACATCTCTTAGCCACTTATTTTTCTTCTAATTAAATGACTTTACGTCTTTAGTGTGATTTATAAGATTTATCTATTGTAGATCCTGCACGAGCAAATCCATTTCGAGTTCTCTTGGTTTAATTAGTTATATAGATCATACTGTTATAATATACAGCTTCTAAATTAGCAATGAGAATATAATCTGAAGAGGCAAAAGCCACCACTAAAAGTCTTCAATGTCCGATCTAAAAACACCTATATTTCTTAATGTACAATTATATATTTTTTATTCCGGTGACTTGATGAGAGTTAGAATCTGATTTGGCTCCACAAACATATATGGTTTAATTGGTCGTGTTCTCCAGCCAAATCGAAACAAGAAGTGATTATGGAACTGAGAATTGCATTAAACATTTTTTTTAGCTTGTAGATCACGTGAGAATGGAGAAGATGTTTGATTGCAATAAATCGATATAGACTGTGTCACTATGAGCTATGTACATTAGGGTTCCAGTTGTGCTTGTCACCATTCGCTATCATTTTTTTCGTTTCAAGAAGATAAATAATATTATTTTTTCTTGTTTAAAATGTTTTTGACAGCTGAATGATTTGATTGACTTTACTACTCCCTCCGTTTCATAATATAAAATAAGAATTTAGAAGATTATATTTGTTTTATAATATAATATGTTTTCAATTTTCTATGCAACTTTTAGATTAATTTTATATTTTATATTATGTAGTTTTGATTATGATTGGTTTAACTTTTTAAAAGTAATTTTTGCTTAATGTGTGTTTTCTACTAAGACATCATATATTATAAAAGGGAGGAAGTATTTTATTTTAGTTTGAAAAGTAATAGTATATAATTAACCAACTTTATAAGGAATCTTTTAGTTCGAAGTATTTTTACTCATGATATTGATAAGATATTGTTATTCGAATAAACTAATATTTGAAAAAGAAAAACTCCCTAAGGTAGATTCCTAAATTATTTTCTCAAGAAATTAACAAAACAAAAGATTTTTCTCAAGAGTTTGCTGTACTATTTTTAGAGATGTTTCACGAATTTATTTTATTTCTCAGAACTTGCAACATAAAATTATATTCTTTATTATTACTCAAAAGAGTGAAACACTACAAGTAAAGATGCTCCAAGTTGATCGTGAATTTAAGGTAAAAGACAACAATTTAGTAGTCTTCCTAGAAACTTCTTTTCAACGTTTGATTTATTAATGCGTAGCAATTTGTATATGAGTCATTTTTATAGAAATCAAGACGTTTGAAAATCAAAAGTAAAACCAAAGAAATTAGTTTAAATGGTGGTGGCAATACAAAAGCGGAGCCGGAGATATATTTGTTGAATGGAGATCGAAACTAGTATTAACAATTACCAAAATTAATTCATTTCAACTAGTCTATAAGATGTTTTAATTTATTGTCTTAAGTACATTATAGTTCTCAAATAAATAACTAATTATACTAAAAAATTAGTTACAAATGACATGTTATATATATATATCAATTGTCATATATTAGAAATGACATGTTCTTTTCTAATTATTATTTTGTAAAAAAAATACATAACTCTCATTACTAAGTAAATTTTTAGTTTTTTTTTACAATTATAATTAATTAATGAGAATTTGTTATAAATACTCTTTTTGAGATATATTAAAAAATGCTGTTTTTGAAAATGTACACCATCAAAAAGTATTTTTGAAAAAATGACATAAAAAAAAAATATTTTTGAAAATCCCCTATAACTAATGGTCACAACTTAATGCATATGTTGTTGAAAAAAATATATCACATCGGTCTATCATCTTTAGTTTTTTATAGAGTGATGTGATAATAGTGTTTAGCTAATTATTATTACATCACTCTGTAATTCTTATATTTACATGTTAATTAGATTTTACAATAAATATATATAAATGTTTTTATTTGTAAAATATATGTATGATCATGTATCTCTTTTGCATATTTCAAATCGTTTAATATCAGTCTCAACTCTTAAATAAAAGTGTTTAATCTTCAACCAAAGTGTATATACAATACACATCATACTTCGTATACACCTCCATAATCATTACGTTAAAAAGTATTGGTGTGAGAATGTGATTATGATACTAGGCTACTAGCTAGTAAACCCACAAAGACTCACTCATTCATGACATGAATTTTTTCTAGCTTTTAATCACAAAACCCAATTAAATTAATACAAACACACACGTACTTGTATACATACATAAATCTATATACGCGTAATATAAATATAGAGAGAGAAGAGAGGAAAACAAACAGAAGTATTAATCAAACGAAACCAAAGAAAGAACAAAAAGAATTATAGTGTATATAAAAGAGTGATTTTTAGGGCTGATCTGTCTTGCTCGATTTTCCAAATTTTTTATGAATTTTCATTTATAAACTCTTATTTTCAGGACAACCAAGTTTAAATTTTTTTAATTAATGTTTGGTTCAAAAAAATAAAATGAGTGATGTGATAACCAGTTATTATCAGATCACTAAGTAACTTTTCTCATTTCAAGTCTGTCTTTTCACATATTTCAAAGTTAAAGTTTTATCTAAACAATGTACATTAAATCACATCACTAAGAAATTTTTACTTTCTTACTGATATAACTAATTGGGAATTTTGTTAAGTCTACCACGTTTCGTTTGAAAGTTTTCAATTCTAACATAAACTAAAATCTTTTTCTGATCTACCACAAAAGTTGAGGTAAAAAAACGAAACTAACATTGATATAATGTCACATGTATGAGCAAATGTAAAAATATTGTCTATCAGATTTAATAATTTCGTAGACAATAATTTTTTAACTTAAAAATTTATTGTTTACTAAATTTCATAACTTTAAAAAAAAATATTTATCCGTTAATACAAATTGGGATAATATTTATGGGGTTTTTTGAGATTATAATTGTTCACCGAATTAATAAAATATTGTCTATTAAAAATATTAAGTTTCAATTTGTCCACAAGTAGGTGATTGGGAAAATTTAGAACAAACGATGTAGAGAAGATAACTCTGATGTGCTTCATGGTGAAACATGTCCACTAAGTTAATAAATGGTCTACGAGAACATCTAACTTGTATACAAGTAAAATGAATAAAATCCATAAGAAAATAACATAGGACAACGAAACAAAATTGTCCACACAACTAAGACTAAACAACCAAAATTTTACCCAGATTCCTTGTGATCATTTAATAGGATAATATGGTCATTTTAAGTTATCTTTGTGGTATATTAAAAAAGAAATATGGTAGATTAGAAACTACAATAATACTAATGTGGTAAAACTCTTAAAAAACTCAAACTAATTAATGGTCACACACAATATAATGCATGTTGTTGAAAAAAAATATATCATATCGGTCAATCATCTTTAATATATACTAACTTAGACTTAATCGTATACTTTTAACAAAAAATTATTAACTAGATAAAAAGATGACTAAGTGATGTGATAACATTGTTTTTAATCTGTTATTATCAAATCGCTCAGTAACGCTTATCTTTTTACGTCAATATAATGTATGTTGTTGAAAAAAATATATCACATCGGTCAATCATCTAAAATTTCTACTGACTTGAACTTAAACGTATATTTTTGACAAAAAAGAAAAAAATGATTAACTAGAGAAAAAAGTAACTAAGTGATATGATAACACTGTTTTTAATCCAGTAGCTCTTATCTTTTAACGTCTGTTTTTTTTTTTTGCATATTTCAAAAATGAATATATATATATATATATATATTTGTAAATATATTTATAGTATGACATGTATGCTCTTTTGCATCTTGCAAATAGTTTAATATCGAACTTAAAAAGTGTTTAATCTTAAACCGACGTGTATATACAATACACACATATATACTTCGTATACACCTCCATAATCGTTACGTTAAAAAAAGTATTTTGGTGTGAATGTGATTATGATACTAGCTAGCAAACCACAAATTAAGACTCACTCATTCATGACATGAATTTTATATAGCTTTTAATCAGAAAACCCAATTAAATTAATAGAAACACATACGTTACTTACTCATAACACTTGTATACATACATAAATATATTACGCGTAACATAAATATATGGAGAGAGAGAGAGAGAGAGAGAAGAAGAAAACAAACAGAAGCCATTAATCCAACGAAAGAAAGAAAAAAAAAAAAGGGACAGAAACGTACCAAAAGAAGGTAGAGAGAGACTCATAAGTTTGCAACCAAAATTCATAAAAGACCTTTCCATTTTCATGCATACCTATTTTCTTTTTCTCTTTCTTCCAATCTTATTTATTACAATTCTCCACTTCTCATAACCAAAACAAAATTCAAAGATCCTTTTTTTTTTTTTTTAATTTGTTTTACTTTACACAAACCAACTTAATTTTGTTACTAAAAAAAAATAAAAATTTTAAGGACTTCAACATTTTTTTTTGTTGTTCATTATATTTCTCCTTCTTCTTCACGCCGCCTACCAAATATAAACACTCTCTCTACATATCTCTCGCACTCTCTTTGCATTTTCCTCTGAATTTTCCTTGGAAAATTTTTCATTCTTTTCTCTCAATAATCTTTTTTCTTTTCCTATTTGGGTATTAAAAAAAAGTGTTTTCCTTTTCATTTTTCTGGTTTTTAAATCTCTTCTTCTTCTTCTTTCTTTCTACTTCTTCTCTTTGCGTGTGTGAGATATTTTTCTCCTATTTCACCATCACCTTTTTTTTTCCTTCTTCTTCTTCAGATTGGTGATTTTATATGTTTAATGCCTCTTCGTCTTCAACCTCACTGGTATTGTTCTCTCTCTTTATACCTCTCATTGTCTCGTCGTCACTGATCTCTAGTGGGTTTCGTCTAATAATTAAAAGCATGAAGATTTTGATCGGAGATATATAATTAAAGATCGGATTTTTCATACCTGATCGTCGTACATTATCATCTGTTCTGGGTCTTTTCTCAAAACTCATATCTTTTTCTAAGCTTTGTTTGTTTGTTTCTTCTCTACGATCGATCATATAGATTTCTACTCGATTCTGGCTCTTTTTTTTAAAATCGTCCGTACAGTTTGATCTAATGATTGTTTGATCGCTCTGTGTTTTGATTCATATGTTATAGTGTTTGATCTCACAATGTAATTTTGAGTCATATGGTTCTGAGTGATTTCAGCTTTGTGACAGTAAAAATCATATTTGTTCTTATGTTTTGTTAAAGTACTGAGTTTTTTTTTTTTTGGTTTAATTTTCTTGATTTGAAGTAAGAGACAAAAAGTACTTAGAAAAAAAAAAAGATTAGTGTTTTGTTGCTGCTGCTGCTGATTAGCTAGCTAGTGGTGGATTCTTATCCCGATGATGATGTCTTGTTTTTTGTAACGATTTTTTTAATTATATTTTCAGAAAAAGGTCTTCTTGAATAAGAACAACAAGCTTGTGACACACTAAGATCTTTTTGTCTGTTTTTAAGCTTTTTTAAGTTTCTCTTGTTTTTTTTTGTTGCAGTTGTCAAGAGTAAATCATTGATCATCATCATCAAAGTTTGCGTTTTCTCCTACTGGGTGAGTGTGTGTATATATTAGTCAGAGATGGATCGAAGCAGACATGAGCCAGAGTATGACGAATTTGAGAAGCTTCTTGGTGAGATCCCAAAAGTTACTTCAGGCAATGACTATAGTAACCATTACCCTATATGTTTGAGCTCCAGCAGATCATCACAACCCATCAAGAAGTTGGATCATTTCCAAGAACAGTATGTTCCTGAAGACCGCTCATTCACCACTTCTTTTGCTGAGTCAAACTTAAACTTTGGGTTCCCAAATCAAACTCTAGAGTCTCCCCATCCTATGTTCATTAACAATCCTTCTTACCACTCTCCAAGTAGCTCACCTTGTGTATATGACAAGTTTGATTCAAGAAAAGTCGATCAGCTGATGTTTAGGAAGCTGCAACAAGTTGGTTACTTTCCTAATCTCTCCTCCGGGTACTCACCTGCTCAGCCTCAGCATTACCTGCCACCTTCGCAGCCTCTGTCTCACTATCCATCGTTTGATAAGTCTCATATGAATTGGAGGAACATCGAAGAAGAAAACTTTCAGAGGCTTAAACTCCAAGAAGAACAGTATTTCTCCATGAACCCTCATTTCCTCCATCTTTACAATAATAACATCAGAGCATGCATACTTCTCCAAGACAGGAACATTTCGATTATCGTCAAGCTGAACAGTCTAACAGGAACTTATTTTGGGATGGAGAAGATGGTCATGAAAGAGTGAGGAGGAGTATGGATGGTGTAAGGAAAATGTACTATCCGGAGAAAATTTTGATGAAACCACAGGTTGGTTTGAACACAGCTAAAGTCATTAAGTACGGTGCTGGAGATGATTCACAAGCTGGAAGAGTTTGGTTGCAGAATCAATTTAATGAAGATCTCACAATGAGCCTCAACAATCTGACACTGCAGCCTCAGAAGTATAACTCTCTTGCAGAGGCAAGAGGGAGGATATATTACTTGGCCAAGGATCAGCTCGGTTGTCGCTTCTTGCAGAAAATATTTGCTGAGAAGGATGGAAATGATATAGAGATCATCTTTAATGAGATCATTGACTATATCAGTGAGCTTATGATTGACCCCTTTGGAAATTATCTGGTTCAAAAGCTGCTCGAAGTATGTAACGAAGATCAGCGAATGAAGATTGTTCATTCCATTACTAGAAAGCCAGGACTGCTTATCAGAATCTCTTGTGATATGCACGGGTAAAACCGTAAAAGTTTTCCGTTTGATATGAATGTCTCTGTTAATGCTCTTTACCTGACTTGATATTTGTCATTTTTAAACAGGACTAGAGCTGTTCAAAAGATCGTTGAAACAGCTAAGCGACAAGAGGAGATTTCGATAATCATTTTTGCTTTGAAGTATGACATTGTGACTTTGATAAAGGATGTAAACGGTAATCACGTTGTTCAACGATGCTTGCAGTATCTATTACCTCAATCCAGAAAGGTAACAACTTTTCTTTACAGTTTACATTAGAGAGATCACAGTATTCAAAATGTGTATTTGTTAGTCTTTAATCCACTTTCTATATCCTCTTCAGTTTCTTTTCGACGCTGCAATTACTCATTGTGTTGACCTTGCCACTGATAAACATGGATGCTGTGTTCTTCAAAAATGTCTTGCCCAATCTGAAGGAGAACAACAGAAACACTTAGTCTCTGAAATCGCGTCCAATGCTCTATACCTCTCCCAAGACCCTTTCGGGTATACTTTTCGACCTCTCTCTCTTTTGAGCTTTTTGATCTAGTTCCTTGTAATAATGGAGAAAGTATGCAAAATTTTCCTCAGGAACTACGTTCTTCAATATGTCTTTGAGCTTCAACTTCAATGGGCAACCTTCGAAATCCTAGAGCAATTAGAAGGGAACTACACAGAGTTATCGATGCAGAAATGTAGCAGCAATGTAGTTGAAAAGTGTCTGAAACTAGCTGATGATAAACACCGAGCTCGCATCATTAGAGAACTAATAAACTATGGTCATCTTGATCAAGTGATGCTTGACCCTTATGGTAATTACGTCATTCAAGCAGCTCTTAAACAATCCAAGGTAAACAAAAACCAATACATAAACAATTCAATGATTCAGATTGTTCTTCAAATTCAGTCCCTAAAAAAATCATATTGTTGCAGGGAATGTGCATGGTCTTTTGGTTGATGCCATTAAGCTTCACATCCCATCTCTTCGTACCAATCCATACGGTAAAAAAGTCCTCTCTGCACTTAGCTCCAAGAAGTAAATCAGCAGGTAAAAAAGAACTCAACACTTTTTTTAATCTTTTATTCATTCTTTTCTCTTTCTCTTATGGTTTAATTTGTTTCCTTCTTGAAAATTGCAGGTCTGTAGCAAATGTTGCTGTTTGTTGTTGGTAAAGTTACCTTGTAAATGTAATATAATAAGAGCATAATTCGCAGGTTGTTTTTGTTTGAAGGATTCAAAAAGAGACAAAAGATTCATAGAATGACTTTAAAATCTTAATATATATTAACGCTCTGTTTCGAATCTTTCCTTTGTACAATTTGATATATCATATCAAAATGTTTCTTATACATATGAAGAAAGAAAAGGAAAAGATTCATATATCTTGTTTGTGGTATGGTTTTCTTGTAAGAGAAGTAAATGGGCTAATGAATAAAGAAATGTATGGTCAAGATTCAAAAAAGTTAGTGTTGGCTTCTCATACGTGTTGGACCGTTATAATTCATTCAGTACTTTTCAATTACATGAATAAAATAAAGTGTAACGATGATCGTGTCTAACAACAAGATGAATTGATTGCGTCTAGAATATAATAAAGTGTTTAAACTAATGAAACCCCCACATCTTGTGGGGGATGATGAATAAGACAAGTGTCTAAATCATAGAGGATGAAGAGTCAAAGGCTTCTTTTTTTAATTAAACTAGTACAAGAGTGTCTAATCCTGGTTCGGTTCGGTCCTAAATAGTTCGGTTTTGATATGGTTTTGTACTTTTTGTTTCTAATGAAATCGAATCGGTTTAAAAATCTGATCTTTTAGGACCGACCGAATCATCATATCAAATGGGAAAACAAAAACAAAAAAAGTCCCACCTTTTTTTTGTTTTTGTTTACAATTTACAACACACACACACACAGAGACAAATCAAAGAGAAGACGATTGTGAAAAAAGTAAATAAAAATCCAAACTTTGGTGGAGATAAGACGATTGTGCATAGCAGAGCAAGAGAGACATGGTGTTCCGTGGCGACACAGTGATGTCCGTAGCTCATATATCGGCGGAGATATTTCAGCGGCTACGTTTGATTCGGCCGTCGGATCGAATCAGCAGCGGCGAGATGTTACAGCTCGTTTGTTGTTTCCCGCTTCAGCAATTGGGTCGGTTCGTGTTTTGGTTCTGGAACTATATCTGTGTTCCACCTCCTGAGATTTTGTATTTTGATGGTGGTCGTGGTGATATCGATGATGATGATGGTTATGGATCATCTTCTTCTTCTTCGATCGCTACTCATAATCACAATTACTATCATCTTCATTTGGAGTGACGAAAGTTTCGATTTTTTTTCTGATTTGTTGATTTGTAAAGTTCATGTTTTGATTATTGGGTTTGAAGTTCTTGGGATTGTTTGGATATAATCTGAGTATGTTCTTTTAAATCCATGTCTATAGAATCAGAGAAAATATTGAGGAGGTGATGCATATATAGTTTTAGCTTTCATCATCTTAAGGGAGTCAAAGGAGCTTGCTTTGTTCTAATACTTGTTCAAATCTAGCTCTAGATTGATGGAGATTATCTAAGCACAATTCGAGTTTATTCTGTTTTGGACAAATTTGTTTGACCTAGGAATGTTTAGTTAGTGGTATTAAGAGGGTTAAGATTAAGGATTTGGAGCTTATCATGTTGAATTTTAGCTAGAATCTAGGTCTTTTGTCGATATACTGTATTTGTGAAAGTTATACAAGGTTACAGGGGATAATACTTTATTAGAAACTGGTTTGGATGATTAAGTTCAAGTACTATCTTCTTCTTGTGGGATTCTACTAGATCATTTTGTTGCAATTGTGTGGATAGTTTGCTCTGTCTGTTACATATTGCGCTACCAAAAATGACGAGTCATCTTGGGGGTAAAGCAAGAAGGTACTTTTATCAAATCTATGAACTCTCTTTAACGTGTTATTTGGAAGTGAAGTACGTTTGTGCTGATTGTCTAACAAAGTCTTGACCTTATTTTTTTGGGTATGTGTGAAGGTGATCATGATGTGTTTTTGTCAGGAATGAGACATCAAAGTTTGAGATCTCCTACTACTGATTAGTTCTTGCTAGTCTTCTTCCTGCAAGGTTGGAGAAGTTTTGTGGAATCCATTTCAACATTTTCTTGTCATTTTTTCTTTGGATGTAAAACTCTTTGTATATGTAAAAGTTTATAAGGTTTCCGAGTCTTCCGATGTATTTAAATTGGGAATCACATTTGACTCTTATTACTTACAGAATTGTTCTTGTTTCACATTAATAGATGTTTCCAATTTTCTTAAGTAGGGAAAAAAATTTTTGTTGCGAGTTTCAACAAATAAAATTTGGGCCAGCTCGATAAAGATTGGAATAACCGCAAAGTGATTACCAAAAACAAATCAAATTTGGGCCAGCAGGCTAGGTCTCTAAGAATGGGGTCCAATCCCTACAGTGTACAAATGACCAAAAACATAATCTAAACTTGGCTATGTGGAATTCTTCAGGAAGCTCTCGTGCTTACGAAAACAGGACTCATGCAATGATGAAAACACAATATATCTATAAGATTCCACAATGACGAATCACGAAATTTTGATAAAATTCTCAAAGATCCACAAAATCTATCTCTGATGTAAGAACACTGTATTTTATAGATATTGGCACAGTCATACTAGACAGATTGGACTGACTGGTTTTTTTTAACTTTCCTTTGTAATATTATTATTATATTTACTATTATCACTCTCAGGATCCACTTGGACATATGTCCAAAATGGTTAAGGACAAAATAAAAATTGAGTTATGAAAAGAATATGCTATGCAGACATTTTCCAAAATTGCCTCAAAATTGTTATCACTCTCAGGAGTACTATTTTTTTTCTTTAGAGGGACAAAAACAAGAAAAACGGTAATAGATGCATCCAACGGTTCGATTAGCATTTATGGATTTTTAGCTAAACAAATAAAAATGGTTTACATTTCCAACGGTTTTCTTAATTAGCATAGCATTTATGGATTTTTATCTAAACAGAATGAACGGTTGATAGTAATTATTGTGGGTTTAAATACTGTAATAATCACTTGTTTGTTTAGTGCACGCACGTTATAAACTTTTAATTAATAAGCGTATAGATTAAAAAGTAGAAGAGACAAGGGTGGTGATTAACGAGGATGATGGCCCAATTAGTTAAAGATTATTATTACTTTTATATTTTTCTAGAAAAAAAATCAGAAAGAAACATGAGAAAGCTCATCTTTTCTACTACTTACCTACTCAAAGCTATCTAACCAGAAAAAGGAAAAAAAAAAAAGAGTTAAGATTTTAACTACACCTTATGCTTACAGAGTTATAGATTTCTTTCTTCATACTTTTAATTACTGTTGACTTTTACAAGAAAATACAATATAGAGTTCTAATATTTTTTTTTTGTTTTGTCAACTAGAGTATTAGCAATCAGATAAATTAATTTAAATATTTTGGTTATATGGATGAAGCCTTTTAAACTCTAGTATATTGTTGCCAAGTAAAAAATATTTTGGTTGTATTAGCAATTTTTTTAATTGTTGCCAAGTAGGAAAAAAAAAACTCTTTTTGTGGAATCTCATAATGATGCTCACTGCTACACATTTTGACCTCATTGGATTCCTCACCGTTCGTTAGATACTTAGATCCTTTCTACTCACCGTACACGTGTCATCGACTGTGATGAGATAACGTCGTCAAACTATCAACGGCGATATTCATTGTCCTTGGTTAACGGCGAGCAAACCGAAACAGAAGAAGAAGAAGAAAGGACCAAAACAGCTCCATCGGGAAACAGAATCTTGTGTCTGCTTCCCCATCATATTAATCCTACTACTAAACTTACTTACTCCATTGACTGAAACTAGTACTACTAGTATATTTGAAAGCAAACTAAAGACAAACATTATTATTACGATGCAACTAGTATCAATTCGCAATTACTATCTATTTTAATCAATCAAATATTACACCATTGCATTACATAGACGATTCTATTCTATGGTTTTTTGAATCTGAAGAGGTAACAAAAAAAAAAAATGGGTTCAAAGAGAATTGATTCTTAACATAAACTATGTAAAAACTAAAAACGATGCTCATTGAACTACCGTTGATTAGTTTAGGAGTATCTTTTTATAAGTTTATGAGCTGCTATTTCTATTTGCTTATTTCTTCATATCTACGAAAAAACTTGGTCTTTTAGAATACACATTTTAATTATATAGCCTATAAAATGATAAGCAAAAGCTAAGCATTACTAAGTAGTTGTTTAATCTGTATAGCTAACACAAAGCAATAAGCTATTCGACCAGTAGTATGATGGGTCAAAACTCAAAAACTATATATTAAGAAAAAGGAAGAAGACTACTGATAAAGTCGATACTTTTTGCAGAGAACTTTGTTCTCGTTTCTTTATCTTATCTTTAATTTAATGATATCGTTCGATACGATGTTTCAGAATTTATTCGTTTCAAAAATATCGTTTAAAACAAAGAAAAACACTAACGTAAAGAGGAATATTTTTTATCACATAAAAAAAAAAACATAAAGAGGAATATATGCTTGAAAAGTACGCAAAATATTTTAATATTTTGAAAACATTATGTGTTTCTCCTTCGTTAGTAATTAGGTCCAGTAAATTACCATATTAAGTTGATAAGTTAGATGCAACATTTAATGCAAGGACCATTATTAATTCATGTGAAAATATGAAACGAGTACAACTTGAAAACATATGTATTTTTGTGGTTAAGTAAGTAGTCGCTCTTTTGGAGCGGAGCTCGTGAATACTTTTCACGAGAAGTTGCATCGACTACCTCGCCATGACTCATGGGGCTCCCACTCGCTATCTTATTTTAGATTATGTTTTTTTGGGTTAGATTATGACATTTCAACTATCTTTGTAAATTCACATTTTATAAATCTATTAGGTAAGTTAAGATATTTTTTTTCCTTATTGATTCATTTTATCATTTGATTCTTGTAGTGAATTATTATGAAATAATCATTTGAATACCCATTACCTCAAAAAAGCATTATTATTATTATTATTAATCAAGCCAAGGCTGACACTTTTTAAGAAAAAGTTGGGGGTTTTAGAATCATTTTATAGACTGTTTCGTTTTCATAATTAGTAGTAGTATATGTTTTTTTTGGGGGCTGTAAAATACGAATTCAATTGTTTTTCAATTTAAGGGATTTATGTAAATAATCCGGTCTTTACTCTTTAATTGTCTTTTTAATTACCAAGAAAAATGTTTATTTATTATAATTAAAAAGAGAGAGAGAGAGAGAGAATGTGACAAGAAAAAGAGAGAGAGAGAGAGAGAGAGTGACAAAAAGTGGTCTTTTTTTTCATCATCAAAGGAGAGAGAGTGAGAGACCCACTTCAATGTCGCTGCAGAATCACTGGTGTTAGTGGTGGTGGGTTACAGAGTAAAGAGCTCTCTCTACTACTACTAGTAGTAAGCAGAAAGAAGAAGCTAATTTATATTTTTCAACACTCCACACCAAATAAAGCCTTTCGTTTAGAGATCAAGTGAGAAGCACTTACCCACTAAAAAGCTTCTCCCTTTCTCTCTTTCTTTATCTCTCTCTCTCTCTCTCTCTGTGTCTCTTCTTGTTGGCTTTAGACTTTTAAGAGTGAGTTATGAAGATGGGCAGTGCTGAGCATTTTAGCAATGAGAGGGTTCGCAGAGGGTTTCTTGTTTGGTTCTGCGTTTGGGGACTGCTCTCCCTTACATGCGCTGGGAGACTCAGTGTTTCAAGGCAGAATTTTGAAGTGCACAAACACTTGAATCGATTGAATAAACCAGCCGTTAAGAGCTTTCAGGTTTATTTTTGAACCCTCCATCTTCAATTTTTGTTTTTGTCTGTTTTGTTTGTTTTCTTGTCACCAACCTAATTGATTCGGTAATATAGCTTTCTAAGAGTTTATAAGTCGCAGATGATTACTAAATGTTGGCTTCTTAACCCTCTAACTTTGGTTCCAACGCTTAGTTGTTGTTAGTGAGAAAAAGTTGGAAACTTGTGATTACTATGTGACAATATTTTACTCCAAATTGATTTTGCAATTTTTTCTTGTCTGTTTGAAACAGAGTCCAGATGGGGACATAATAGACTGTGTTCACATATCTAAGCAACCGGCTTTTGATCATCCTTTCCTCAAAGACCACAAGATTCAGGTAATTTGTTTCAGCATTTGCCTCAAAGTCACTCTCTTTTTTTCTTCTTTCAATTTTTGTTTACGTTGTTAACATGTTATGGGGTTTTATAACAGATGAAACCTAGTTACACTCCACAAGGGGTGTTTGATGAGAACAAAGTCTCTGAGAAGCCAAAAGAAAGAGTCAATCCAATAACTCAGTTATGGCACCAGAACGGAGTGTGTTCTGAAGGGACAATACCAGTGAGGAGGACAACGAAAGAGGATGTCTTGAGGGCTAGTTCTGTTAAACGGTATGGTAAGAAGAAGCTTCGTACTGTTCCTCTTCCCCGATCTGCTGATCCTGATCTCATCAACCAAAGTGGTCATCAGGTAGACTTAGTGATAGCTATCTACATACCTATGTATTTTGTGAAATCTTGATCTAAAAGTTCTCTTTTGTATGTGTTTTTGATCTGGCATTTGTGGGTGATGTAGCACGCGATAGCTTATGTGGAAGGAGGCAAGTTTTACGGGGCAAAGGCAACAATAAATGTATGGGAACCCAAAGTGCAAAACTCTAATGAGTTCAGCTTGTCTCAGTTATGGATTCTTGGAGGTTCTTTTGGTCAAGATCTCAATAGTATTGAAGCTGGTTGGCAGGTAAACCACCTATATAAAGTCATACCATTTTAACTTAATCTCAAAAACACTTGTTTTTTTTTTTGAGCTTCACTGACATATATATACAAATTCAGGTTAGTCCGGATTTATATGGTGATAACAACACAAGGCTGTTCACATACTGGACGGTAAGCTCGAGAAAACTGTAAACTTCTCTTCAGTATTTAAATGACTTGAGAGTATATAATATACCTTTTGGCTACAAATTGTAATTTTTATGGATATGTCTTCTTGGAACAAAACAGAGTGATGCTTATCAAGCTACTGGCTGCTACAATCTCCTCTGTTCGGGGTTTATACAAATCAACAGTCAAATAGCAATGGGAGCGAGTATTTCACCAGTATCTGGCTTTCATAACCCGCAGTACGATATTAGTATTACCATTTGGAAGGTAAGAACAGGTCTCATTTGTTAAAGCTTCTCTGAGAGTACCATTTCTTTTCATGGCATTCTTAAAATTCTAAGCTTTTAGCTTCGAAACTGTTAACTTTATGGATCTGATGTTGTGTCTGATGAATCAAACTTGTGGAACTTCTCAAGAACCATTTGTTTTTGTCCTCAATGATGCTTAAGTTTATGGATCTGTGAGTGTCTGGTGAATCAAACTCATAACTCAATAACATTTTCATTGTAGGATCCAAAAGAAGGGCACTGGTGGATGCAGTTTGGGGACGGGTATGTGTTGGGATACTGGCCAAACTTTCTATTCTCATACTTAGCAGAGAGTGCATCGATAGTAGAATGGGGAGGAGAAGTAGTGAACATGGAAGAAGATGGTCACCACACAACCACACAAATGGGAAGCGGTCAATTTCCGGATGGAGGGTTCACGAAAGCAAGTTACTTTAGGAACATTCAAGTCGTTGATAGCTCTAATAATCTGAAGGAACCAAAAGGGCTCAACACTTTCACTGAAAAATCTAATTGCTATGATGTTGAGGTTGGTAAGAATGATGACTGGGGACATTACTTTTACTATGGAGGTCCAGGAAGAAATCCTAAATGTCAGTAGAGAGGATGAACAAACGAAAGAATATGATTGAAGATGAAGCTGTAGAGGAACACCTGTACTTGGAACTTTCCTAGTGTCTATGATAAGTGTGAAAATATCGTTTTTGTTGATTTTTTCTTACACTTTACTGTGTTTTGGTTCTGGATATTATTTTGCGTTTTTGGTTTCTAGGTTTTGATTAGGTAATAGTTTTGGTATTGGGGTTTTTTTTTGTTACTTGGTTTGGAAGATAACAAGTTTGTCTGTAGTTTGTAAGTGTGTTAAGAGAGAATTTGATAGTGTCCCTCTCTTGTAGCGTAGGAGTAACCTTATAAAAGTAAAGAAGGTTACGGACCTTTACGTTGTCTATGAGTATTTCCTTCAGTGCGTTTGCTTATGATGGAGGTCTGATTCACTGCACCAACTAATTATTCTGTTAATCAATAAAAATGTCATTTCAACTTTAAGTGGTTAATCAAAAGAAACACCTTTTAACCAAATATGGTAATAATTAAAAATTAAGTTGTTAAATTTTCAAAATCAATCAATTAAAACATTCAAAAAAAAAATGACAGGAAATTATATGCCAACTATTTAAATAGATGTAAATAAATTCAAACAAGTAATATTATTAACATTAAATCTTACTAAATGACTAAATGCTAAAAAATATGATGCATGCAATATTTGTCTATTTAGTTGTAAATAAATTTTCTGTTGTTTGTAAAATTAATGTGATTTGTAAAAGTATGATGTATCATAAATAAAATCATACAAATCAAAATAACTAATTATTAGATTGGGTGAATTCCCCCTATAATTGTCTTTTTTCTTTTTGACAAAAGGTTACGATGAATACATATGATAATATACATAATTAAAAAATTTGAATAATTACTAAATAATGTTGGAGTTAAATATTGATACGCCGGAAAAAATGATACGCCAAATCAAGTGTCAAATTCGATTAATAACGAACATTAAAATGGAAAATAAGATAGAAAAAAAAAAAAAAAGATAACACAATAATATGGGGTTAGGCCAAATCATGTTACTTGGAGCACATGGAACCATCATCTAGTTTCCATCTTCTTTACCTATAAGAAACAACTAAAACAGCTCATTGCTTGCTTCTCTCATATCTCTCTACTCATTTCACAAACACAAAATTAAAAATTTATTGAACATTTTATTATGGACAAACCTCATAGAGATGAAGTGTACCAAGAGAAGAAAGAAGATCATTCGGGAAAAGAAATTAACATTCATTGAATGAGCACACTTGACAATTTGAGACCTAACTCTTCAACAAGTAAAATGATAGTAATAAACTAATAACTCAGCAACGTTTGATGAATCTATAAACAAATAAATAAAAACAAGAATTTGCCGTAATTGATAAACAATAAATATTACCGTCCAAAATAGTGCGCACTGCTCTTTCCAACTATTTGTTTCTTCCTTTTTCCAACTATTTTATATTTCTTACGATTAAATTACATTTCTTAGTGGGATGTATAATAAAGTATTAAGAACATTAAAATTAATTTATTCACATGCGTTGGTGTAAAGTGACATGTACACACTTGGCCTTACATGCGTACTCGTGTATATAAAACCACTAACAAATGTAATTCACAAGCCACACATCAAAAACAACAACAATAAGGCACCAAGAACGTTTTCAACTCTCTTCATTGCTCTCTCTGAGTTTCAAATCCAAAAAAAATACTATAACAATGGAGGCAATGAAGATGAAGCTTTTCGTGGCGGTTTTGGTTGCGATGATAGCGTTCTCTACGGTTCAGCAGACTGTTGCAGCGGTTGACGCTCCGGCTCCTAGCCCTACCTCTGATGCTTCTTCGGTTATCCCTACTTTCTTGGCCTCAGTAGCCGTGATGGCCTTTGGGTTCCTCTTTTAAGAAGTTTCTTTCTTAAATTTGCTTTTATCATGTTTAATTGAATTTAAGTAAATTAAATCAACTAATTGATGTTTAAGTCCGGTTCTTGTTTGTGTCTCTTTCAGTTCTTGACATCTTGTAGTTGATTGTTATGTTACTTATGTTTGATCTCTTTTTATCTCTCTATTATGTATCGTTGTTGGATTTGACCTCATTCGAATATCAATAATCATTTATCATTATTTATTAATAATATTTGTTTGTTATATTTTCTTTCTCTGGTATTTCAATTTCAAATCTTAAATGTAGATATGATATGATGCAAACAGAAACCGAGAAATCTGCATATACCGTTAAGCAGGATCTATCTGGATGTGTAAAAATCTATTATACCAAAAAATTATATAATATTAATCGGAATCTTAAATCTAAAAGCAATTGAAAGCTGCTATTATGCTTTTCTTTTGTGGAGTGAGAGCGGACAAAAAGCAAATACCTTTTAAGCTTTCACATGGGATATTTTTGAAGCAAAGTGCAACTCTTTTAGCTAATTTTATCCCGAAATAAGGAGTTTCTAATTTGTTTGGTATATTGACGCATGTTTAACCTTCTACCAACATAGTCGTTTTCCTTTGATTCGATACACAATACGAAACAATTCTTTTGATGATTTTTTTTCCGTATTGGTTCGGTGAAAATATCAAGAGAAATTAAGTGGCTTTTGATAAATAAGTTAATTCTGGTTTACACGTATAAACTAATTGCAATGTTTTTATTTCCGAAAAAAAAATCAAATAAAACCTGTGGCCAGTTTGTTTGGAGAAATTGAATAAGGATATATGAGTGAAATAACCCGGAGTAACACCTTGTGAGGCAGAATTGTAGAGGGAGACAAGAGATGGGTTGCAAGACATGAGAGATCACATTGCTAATGGTGTAGTAGTATGATCTCCCTCTGCATGCTTTACCTGCAGGGACTACTAGTATATTAATCCATTGGGCACACAACTCCTATAAAATTCAATCTAAGTTCACTTGCTCGATCTACCGGAGAGAGTTAGCAATATGAGGGTTACTAAACACATATTCAAACAAAAAATTCCTCAAAACTCTCATAAGATGAAAGTTTTAAGTCAGAAAACATTACAAGTTGGAAAACATGGGAAACAAAGGAGAAAGAGAAAGCGAGAAATAGGTGCTGATAAATATAGGGATATTGGCAACACAAAAACTCAATCTTTCCAATGGTACACAAAAACTTAATCTTTTCAAATAGACTAGAAAACAAAGTAAAAGTACATTAATTAAATTCATTAGTGGGCCTCACAAAACATTTGGGTAAGGCCTCAAGCAATACAAAGGTCCAACAGATACAAAGGACAACATAGAAGAAATGGGAAATTGGACTAAAAGGACTTATATTCTCCTTTATTTGCGTAATTAACGAGTAATGAAAAAATAAAACCTTTATTTGGTTTTCTTTTCCCTGTTTGATATGACTTCCTTCTTTTAACCACATGAGCATCGTTTTGCTTCACATTAGTGACTTTACGGTTAACGGTTCGCAAGTAAAGGTGTGCTAAAGGGAATGTTCATCAGTCATCACAAAGACAGAGTCTGTGGCAAAGACATATATAGATGTGCTTAAGAAAACAGAGCACTATGGGTTCACTTGCTACGATTTGCTGAGGTATGTCCTCACGCATGATTTTATCAGTCAATCACTTATAAAGATGTTCTTACCGATTCTAGAAGTGGTACTTTAAAGCCTATTTGCTAGATGGGGCCAAGACTCGCAGTAAAGATGTTCTTATTGAGCACGACACGATGCCTTTATTATTTGTTTACATTTTTGTATTCTTGAATCATTCACTTGTTCAGTTATCCAACCTTGATATTTACTCTGTCCAGGTAAGGACGAAGAGTTGATCCCTGAAGAGCTAGCTTGACCAAACAGCCGAGGTAGCTGGAGATGGTGCTGTGAAGTAAGTGCTTACTCTATACAAAAATGATGCATCCTTGATAAAAGTAATATTTGTTTTTTGTTATTTTTTTTTGTAATGAAGGCAACACAAATGGGTTTGGATGTTCTTTAAGATGGTTCAGATAGTGAGATTTTTTTATATTCTTATGGTTATGCTGACTTAACCCTTTGATGGTATGCTGCTTTGATGAACAACAGATTGACAGACTACACATATAAATGTCAATCATAACAAAGTCTGGCAAAGACATTGACGAGCTTAAGAAGGTGTATTTTCTTGGCTGCATAATCTCAGATTTGCTTGGCTTATATAGATTCTTTGTGTTCCTTGAATTCACTTTGTCAACATCTTGTTTTCATTGTTGCAGACAGGAAATCTAGTGCTGGATCATCCAGATGAAAGAGCACTAGGACTTCACTTGCTACAATTTGCTGAGGTAGGTAAGGTTAGGCGTTAATATTGATTCAGTCAATAGCCCTCTTTTAGTTTTTTAATGAAAAAGATCATATACAATTAGATAAATGCTGTGAATGATTTTGCAGGTATATTTTCAAACATAGGATATTGATTCTTTATGCATTATCAAACTATGCTGGTCTGATTCTTAACTGAAACAAATGGTCCATTATAAAAATTTGTCAGGTTACTGGATCGGAACAAGAGACAACCCGTCTCTTCTTACTATGTGAAGCAACATCATAGTTATGTGGAACTGCTTCCACCTTCTCGGAATCACTCCTGTTTACAAGCTTTTGATACATACAACCAAAAGACCCAAAAGGCCCCAAATAAAAAAAAAAAGGTATAAACAAGTCTAGTCTACTACACAATTAAGACAACACTGGAATCTTGTTATGTTACTGAAACCGATTTTGGTGAAACCGGAAAAAAGGGTTAAAAAGTTGGCTAATGTTTCTCTGAGATTGCTAATGTTTTCTTCTCGAAAGACAAGAGAGAACAGAGGAAGGTGTTTTGTTGTTGTGTTTCTTGGAGATGGTAGCTTTAGGACTATAAACCCTTTTGTAGCTTTGATCTATAATCCCTCCAGTACTCCTACATGACTTTCTTCTTGCTCCATAGTTTCTGTTTTTAAACCCTCTCTTCATAAGATCTTCAAGGCTTTTAACATTTGCTAGTGATGTAAATGATTGTGACCTTCCTTCATAGAACTTTGATAATCCCCTCCTGAGATAATAAGCACAAAACTTTTGTTATTACAAGAAAACAGAAATGAACCAAACAGAAATGAAATGAGCAAAATCTTTTAGATCCATTAGGTATTTAAAAACATTTTTAAGAAGAAGATTGTATTCTTACTTGATAGGGAGATGTGACATGAGGTCGGAGAGATCTTCAAGAGGTCCATTAGAAGAAGATGATGAAACATCATCATCATCATCATCCTCTTCTGTTAGATCAGATGAAGAACACATGGAAGATAACGAACAAGAAGATGAATCTTCTTCTTCCTCTGAGAATGTTCTTGAAACTCCTTGAACAATGTCTTCGTCTTCTTGGATCTTTCTTGGATCTTGATAGATCATGTTACCCGCCATTTGCTTCAGATTCAGATTCATATGTATATTCATCTTTCTTTTTAACAGAACAGAAGAGAAATAAACACAAAGAAAGAAGAGTAGTTTTGGTAAAAAAGGATGGGGAGAGTTGTGTGTTGTTGTTGTTCTAGAATTGGAAACACAGAAACATGAGTTCTGTTTTGAAGATAGACATCATCTACAAAATATATACAATGGGATATGTGAAGAGGTTTTTTTAATTTATTTCTTTATTTTCAAATATTAAAAAAAAAGAGGATAAAATATATGTGTGGGTATTACTTACGTGCAAGCCGTGGATAACGTTGACCCTTTTAAAATAATTTTCACTTTTCAAGTTTTATCTTCCAATTTGTTTTTGTTATTATTATTATTGTTGTTATCTCATCGCATATGTTAATTGCTATTATTGTGTTTTTCTTTTTCTTTTTTTTGGTTTGTGGTATGCGGTTCTCATTCTATGGGCAGTCAGCATCATATCACAGCTTTTTGCTTTATGTTTTTTTGTTTTTCTTAACTCACTTTTGCCCTTTAATTTTGTTATTTATTAGATATTATTATTATACCCTTTTCTATAACATTACAAAGATTATATACACCATAAACTTCTAAACGACTATGGTTAGTAGTCTTTGTAGTTTGATAAGATAAAACATACGATGTTCTTGGTAAGAAAATATAAGGATTTTACCAACAAAAAGAAAAGATAAACAAAGTGATTAGGTGTAAAGATTTGCACACAGAGAATTCCTTAAACAAAAATAGAGTAAAGGTCGGTTAGTTCTAATTTAAAAAATAATAATAGTACTCGGAGTTAGTATTATATTATATGGATTAGATTTGCTTAGGAGAGTTTTCAATTCCCTATAAGAGTGACTAGTAGGCAAAAGAGGATAAGACTCATTCTTTTAAAACATATCCGTATCATGTCCTCGTCACACCCACCTCTCTATCCTTTTACTTACCCTTTTTATTTAATTCCTGATTTTGTTAATTGGACCGAACTTTCTTTTAGTTCCCATCACTAACAATAACGTCTTTTCACATTTTTATGCATAATTAATAGAATAATTACGCTTATATATATCCTTAAAAAACAAGAATCTTGTCCGTCTTTGAAAGAACTTTTTCCCGACACATTACAAAAAAAAAAAACGGCTTTTTATTTTTCTTCTTTATATATAGAGGATAATATCAAATTATCGGTTATTAAATTTCAAACAATTCAACTGAAAATTTGATGAAACATTCAACGTCCAGTTAGGGTATATTTATTTCTCCTATTCACACATATTTCTTCACAATTTCCTTTTTTTTAAAATGAATAGAAACATTGCTACAAATTATATAAATCTCCTTTGATTTTTTTCTTCTAATATAATATGAATAAAACATTCACTTTCTTTGGAAGTTCCAATATTGCACGAAATTACAAAACAAAAGTGCAAAAAAAAAAAAAGTGTAATAGTGCGATTCAAACTAGTAACCAAAATATTCCACGCGCAGATCTTAGATACATAAAGCGCGTGTAATTATATCTGTGGGTTTTGTAGCTCATCTAAAATTGCCCAATCTAGCAAGAGCAAAATTTGCTGGACATAAAAACGACACCGCAGTAGAGTTAGAAGTTTCTGCTAACACTTTTTTTAACTATTACATTATTGGCAAAATTCAATTATTAACTTATATAAAAATAGAAAAATTATATCAATCAAATACTCTAGAAAATCAAGTATTCTGATACAAGAAAAAATTCTAGAACATAAGTATTATGATACAGAGGGAGTACTTTCCATAATTTCAAATAAAGAATATTGGAATTAATAAGTTATATTAGGAGTAGGATTAGGAAATTAATTTTTTCTTGGTACAATAAATAAACTGAATTTTTAATCACGGAACTTGATTTGACTAGGGTTCTTAGACCATGTGCATCGGTGTACTTTGCTTCCATCCCACATAATTAAAATGTTAAATTTAAATCAAAATGAATGAATTATCAATGGGACGTATCTACAAGCGGGACGTATTTTCGTCCGTCCTTCACAACACGTGGCGGCGTTTAAAAAATCTCATCTTTTTTCTTTTTCTTTTTCTTTTTCTGTTCTCTCAATTTACATGAATCGGGTTGAGATGAGCTCTGATCCACCGGCGGCTGGTGACGGTGGCGAACAAGCCGCTGCCGTGCGAACGAGCGTGCCTTCAACATCGTCATACGACAAACAAAAGGAGAATCTCTTCAAATCTGATTTTGTGTTCCTCCCTTCAAATCTCTCAACTTTGTTATGATTTCGAATCTGAAAATTGTTTCTTTTTTGGGTATGTGAAGCCTTTGGCTGATGCAGAAGGAGCTAGGAAACAATAGATGATTGAGCTGCTGAAATCTCATGGCGGTTTATCTTATGTGAGTTTTTTTGAATTTCCTTCTGATCTTTGTAATGTGTATAGCTTTAGATTAGACATTGTCCGTTTTGTTTCATTCTTTAGGGTAGGTAGTGTGATCGCTATTGAAGATGAAAAAGCTCAAAAATTTTAGGAACTTTCATCTTCTCTCTGAAGTAGCTGCTTACTACAGTGTTGTTCGTTATACTTGTTTTCAGAGATTCAAAGAGATGCTAAAGTATTTCAATTACTCGTCCCTTTTTGTATCTTGCTGAGTACATTCTTAATGCAGGGTCAAAATGGAAGTCACTTTGAACCAAAGCCTATGCCACCACCGATTCCAAAGAAATGTGACTGGGAAATTGAACCTGCTGAGCTGGATTTCTCAAATGCCGCAATGATTGGAAAGGTTTGTATTTTAAGCATTCTCTGTGTTTATACGATGGAGTTTGTGTAGTGAGCTTCTTTTGGCTGATTGGAGGCTGATCGCATGTTTTAGGGTTCCTTTATTTGTGTTAGTCCATTGTTTTTATCCTCCCTCTGACTCTCAAATATGTTTTAGGACCATAAGACTTGGAAAGTTTTGGACCATAAGACTATAAAACTCTGTGATATCACATTTTTGGGAAGCTTATAGTATGTTTTTTTGTGGGATGCACAGACTCATGGTTTCAGGTGGCGTTCGTTTTGACTACCGGTATAAACAGTGTGTATGTGTTGGGATACTCAGGAACAATCATGGTTCCTTTAGGTTGGATTGGTGGTGTTGTTGGTCTTCTTATTGCTACTGCTATCTCTCTCTATGCAAATACTCTCATTGCTAAGCTTCATGAGTTTGGTGGCAAAAGACACATTCGCTATAGAGACCTTGCTGGTTTCATTTACGGTAATAAAAATAGACCAAACCACCTCTCTTTAGTTTGCTTTCTGTTTCTCTATCGTCTCTTTACTTTTATTGATATGAATATAAATCTCTCTTTCTATCAGGTAGACAGGCTTATCATCTTACATGGAGATTGCAATATGTCAACCTTTTCATGATCAATTGTGGATTCATCATACTAGCTGGTTCTGCCTTGAAGGTAGTAAACATTTTTATCTCTCTTGATTCTTGATTTCGTGAGCTGAATTTGTAAAATATTGGGATGTGTTATGTGTTTTTTTTTGCAGGCTGTTTATGTGCTTTTCGGGGATGATCATACAATGAAACTACCTCATTTTATAGCCATTGCTGGTTTGATTTGTGCTATTTTCGCAATTGGGATTCCTCATCTATCAGCTCTTGGAGTCTGGCTTGCGGTTTCGACCATCCTCAGTCTCATCTACATCGTTGTGGCTATCGTGCTATCGGTTAGAGATGGTATAACATTCAATATATACATTAGTCAAGATTTTAACATTATTAATTTAAATAATTAATTTTTTTAATTTAAAATACTATTATTTTTTTTAGAGGACCAACTGTCGAGGGACACTAATGCTACTATCAAACTTAAGAAACTCTAAAAATAAGATTAATATAAGTGAAGGACAAAAATTTGTCCCACACCGCTGCACATGCCCTTAGTTTTTTCTTCTTGTGCGTCTCAAAACATTAAACATGGAGAGCATCAATGACTTGCCAGATGAGATGCTCGTGAAGATATTGTCATCTCTTCCTACGTATAAAGACACTATACGAACAGCTCTCATATCAAAACGTTGGCAGGATCTTTGGAAACTGGTGCCGGTGTTCAATCTTAATGATGATTTGTTTGATGATTATGATGATGATGGTGAGAGTTTTAAGAGTTTTGTTTATAGATGTTTCTTGTTTAGCAAAGCTCAAGTTCTAGAGAGATTGTGTCTCAAGCTTCTACTTCCCGGTTATAAGTCTTCAAACATCAATGATTGGGTTAAAACCGGAGTTACTCGATCTGTTAAAGAGCTGCAACTCAACATGTGTGGCAACAACCTACAACTGCCGACTTGCTTGGGTCTTTGTAGAACCTTAGAAACATTAAAAGTCCGAGACTTGCAACTCAAGGATTTACCGCAGTTTTTTCGTTTGCCATCAGTTAAAACTCTTCACCTTCTATCGGTTAAATTCCCGAGTGATGAATCTGTTGAAAGCCTTCTAAGCAGATGCCCTGTTCTTGAGAATTTGGTTGTAAACAAGAAAGAAGCTGACAATGTGATGATATTCAATATTAGTGTGCCTACTTTGAGGAGTTTATCGATCGATAATTCTGAAGGGGTACGCACCAACAATGCGGAGATTCACGGGTTTGTGATCAAAGCTCCTTCGTTGGTGTATTTGAACATTAAGGATACATTCAGTAACTTCTTAATGTTTGAATATATGCCTGAAGTGATCAAGGCTAATATAGAGGTTGTTTGTGACCAATCTGAGAAGTTCATAGGATCTCTTACCTCAATCCAACATCTTACTCTCTGTTCTCGAACTTCAAAGGTAAAAAAATATTCTTACTCCAATAGTTTCAGTGTTTTTGTTTTCCTTATGACAGTAAATAAATAAATATATACTTCAATTTGCAGATCCCATATCATATAGGTAGTTTCTTCTTCTATCTTGAACATCTACAGCTATGTACAAGTTATGCGGGATGGTGGAATCTACTTTACCATATACTTGAAGACGCTCCAAGACTTATATCTCTCAAGCTAGATAAGTCGGTAAGTTGTACGTACGTAGATGAACCATATATATAATAACGCTCTCACGTTTGAACGATCTGTAATAATACTGACACACGTCTTTTTCTTTTTATCTCAGAAACATACAAGTAGTTGTGACATTGGTAAAATAACTCTCTCTAAAGTTGTTCCCAAATGCTCACTGACGCATCTCGAGATCTTGGAATGGAGAACATATAAAGGCACAAAGCACGAAATGAATGTGGCGCAGTACATACTAAAAAACGCTACTTGTCTAAAGAAGGCGACATTCTCAACAAGATTTCAAAACAAAAACGGCGGCATTTTATTGAAGTTAAAGTCTACGTACAGAGTTTCAAAGAGATGTCAGCTTGTGATTGACTAAACTCTTATGTGATGGTTTTGGAAAACACAGAGCTTCTTAGCTTTTTTTTTTTTTTTTTTCCTTGGATTTTAAATTTTGTTTGACGTGGGTTTTGTTTCTTATTTCCGGATCTCCATTGATTTGTGAAAACAGAGAAAATTTTTCTTGTTCAATTTATTTGATTTAAGTTATAGTTATGAAAGAAAGATTGAATATTATATCATGCATTTTAAGAAAAAATTAGAACAAAGAGAATCATTAAATAAATTGGATGGGGCTTTCCAAAAACAAATAATCTTATGAAAAAACTACTATGCAAGACTTGTTACTATCATACTATGATCTAATAATTCTATTGGTAATTAACTAATCATTTGACTTTTATTCCAATAAATAATAAATACATGAATCTATGGAGTATGAACCCAAGAGTGTCCAACTGTCCATGGCTCATCTCCACCACATGTTATTCTCCTTAGATTGGGTTTCTCTCAAGTCAATAGTATATTAGTATATACACTTATCCTTTGATTTGGCCTTTGTGAAATGTCATGATTTTGGAAATATTCAAGTTTTCACAACATATGTAGATAGCCTCTCGAAAAAATATACTACTAACCAACGATGACGAACTTTTAGGATTTGTAAATTAGGTTAAAAAAAATAAAAAACTATAACAGTTAAATTGAACAAAAAATCTATGAATAAAATTGCTGACATCCTATATAATGGACCGAGGATCCCTAACTAATAATATGACTGAATTATCATTGTAAAAATTTATTTAATAAATTGGATAATTAGGAAATTAGGCTAATTAGCCTTTGTTGGCTAGGGTTCTTAGTTTTCTCATTGTGCGTCTCAAAATATGGAGAGCATCGATGAGTTGCCAGATGAACTGCTCGTGAAGATATTGGCATCGCTTCCTATGTTTAAAGAGACTGTGGCAACAACTCTCATATCAAAACGTTGGCGGGATCTTTGGAAACTGGTGCCGGATCTCAAGTTTGATGATACATCGTTTGAGAGTACTGGTGAGACTTTTGTCAGTTTTGTTCATACATCTTTGGTGTTAAAGAATCAAACTATAGAGAGACTGCATCTCAAGCTTAGCCGAAACTATTTGGCTTCAATCATCAATCATTTGGTTCAAGCCGTCGTTGATCGATCTGTGAGAGTGGTGAGACTCGACCTGTCTGGCAAAACCCTCAAATTACCAAGTTGCTTGAGTAATTGCAAAACCCTAGAAACATTGATACTTTGTGAAACAAGTATCGAGGGTGTCCACCAATCGTTTTGTTTGCCATCACTCAAAACTCTACACCTTTCATCGGTTAAGTTCTCGGGGGACCAATCTGTTGCAATTCTTCTACAAATCTGTCCGGTTCTTGAAGATTTGGTTGTACACCAAACCAAAGTCTTCAATAAAAATGTGCTTACTTTGAGTGTTTGGGGAACCCTAAAAACATTGATACTTAGTGAATTATGTATCGATGTTGTTCCCCGTCGGTTTTGTTTCCCATCACTCAAAGCTCTACACCTTTTATCGGTTAAGTTCTCTGCCGACATACATGTTGCAAGTCTCTTAGAAATTTGTCCAGTTCTAGAATATTTGGTTGTACACCAAACCAAAGTCTTCAACGTTGAAGTGCTTAAGTTGAGTACTTGGGTGACCCTAAAATCACTGATACTCCGTGACCTATGTATGGAGATATTTCCGTATCGGTTCTACTTGGCATCACTCAAAACTCTGCACCTTATATCAGTTCAGTTCACGGCCGACGAATATGTTGTAAGAGTCTTACAAATTTGCCCTGTTCTTGAACATTTGGTTGTAGACCAAACCAGCACAGCAGTCTTCAATATGAATGTGCCTAGTTTGATTGCTTGCGGAACCCTAAAAACATTGATACTCCGTGGACTAGGTATCCAGGTTGTTCCGCAAAGGTTTCATTTGCCATCACTCAATACTCTGCACCTTATCTCGGTTAGGCTCTTGGGCGGCGTAACTGTTGCAAGTCTTTTAACAAGGTGTCCTGTTCTTGAATGTTTGATTGTAAGCGAAACCAATGAGAATGTGATGATATCCAATATCGATGTGCCTACTTTGAGGAACTTATATATCAAGACCTTGCCTATGGATGACTGGAAAGAGACACATGAGAAACGCACCTACTATGTTGCGAAGAGTCATGGCTTTGTGATAAAAGCTCCTTTATTGACAGAACTGAACTTTGAGGATACAATAAGTAATTTTCTAGTGTTTGAATCTATGCCTCAGGTGATCAAAGCGAACATCGAGGTTATTTATCACCAATCTGAGAACTTCATAGGATCTCTTACCTCAGTCCGACATCTTTCTCTTTGTACTCTATCTTCAATGGTAAATACTTTCTCACTACAGTATTTCTCTTTTAATGTCAGAAACTAATACATACTTTAAATGCAGACTCCATATCCTCAAGGCACTTCCTTATCCTCTCTTAGACACCTAGAGCTATGTACATGTTCTGAGGGATGGCCAAATCAACTTGTGTGTATGCTCAATGACGCTCCCAAAGTTCGATATCTTAAGCTTAAGTCGGTATGTAGAATGCAACTTTTTCTTTAAGGTTTTACTAGTACGTTAGATGAACAATATAATAACGGATATACACTAACTAATGATGTTTTTTTTATTTGTTTCTAGTATTTTCTCACAAGGTCACGAGTATCTATGTAAAACTTTATCATGTTTTGAATAACAAAAACTTGCCAAATTTTTTTCTTAAAACATATAATGTGGTATATATATCATTCAAATAGTCTGTGTGTTTCCACTTATTTTTTTAAGCAATCTATATATAGCACTAATTAACACACGTAATTCTTTCTTTCTTTTTTTAGTCACAGAAACATAGTGCCAGTGACAGTGAACTGATGAACCTCTGGAAAAAACCAAAAGCTGTTCCCAAATGTTTATCGAAGCATCTAGAGATCTTGGAATGGAAACAATATGAAGGCACAGAGCAACAGAGCAGTGTGGCTGAGTACATATTAGCAAACGCTAGTTGTCTAAAGACGGCGACATTCTCGTTAAGTTGTAGAAACAGAAAATATCGCAAAATAAAGAAGTTAAAGTCTATGGGCAGAGTTTCAAAGACATGTCAGCTTGTGTTTGACTAAACTCTCATTATGTGATGGTGTGTGTGTGTCTTGGTGTTTGTGGATTATATTTTGTTTTCTAATCTCCGGATCTTCTTTAGTTTTTAAAAACAGAGCAGTTTTTTTTTTTTTTTTTTTTGAGTAAAAAGGTACACTACATATATTGATATATATGATAAATAATACTTTTCATGCATTTCAAGAAGATAATCAGAACAAAGAGATTCGTAAAAACAATATAAATGGGACTTTTTTCAAAAACTAATAAAATATTAAAGAATTTCTTTTTGTGCAAAGTAATGTGGAAGACTGTATAATATAAACTATATAAGCATTGTCACTAGCTGTTAATCAATAATCATTTGACTTTTACTCTGATAAATAATAATTACATGAATGGGTCTTTGGAGTTATATATATGGGACCCATGAGTGTTCATGACTCATCTCCACCATATGTTAATCTCCTTATGTCAAGAGTCAAGACTATAGTATATTCTTATCCTTTTATTTGGTCTTTTTATGAATTGTCATAATTTGTGAGAAAATAAGTGGTCAAATTCTATTTGAACACATATTCAACCAAAACCTTGTTGATTACATACTAATGGAAGAACACAACGATGAATATCATTCAACTAATATCGTCATAAAGAAATAATCTTTAGTACACACCATGTATCTTACCATATCATATCATATCATATCAAATAAGAAGAGAACTTATTTATTCGAAGTATAGACTTATATTTAAGTGGTGGTTCCAAAGTGCCAACAAGTATCCCAAGATCAATATCCTCGTCTTCAAACTATTTTTAAAATCAGGAATATGTCAAAGTAAGACTAATTTTCTTCTTTTTTTTTTATAAATTATATTCATTTATGAAAAAGTCTAGAGGTCGCTGGTTCGAGAAGCGCCGTTTAACTTGAAAGGAGAATATAAAATGTTCAGGGAATGGTAGATCCATATAAAGTTTAGGTGAGTCAATTGACCGGGTAAAATGTTGAAATATGATTGTTTTGCATGTGAAGTTGTAATTTTTCAGTAGCATAGTTGGTTTTACTTTAATAGGTTGACCCTCCAAACATCGGTTTAACTACACTAATTGTCTTTTTTAAAGGATATGAGGGCTTAGATCTGGAAACTGTGAGCAATTCAAAAAAAGAAAAAACTTTGATAATAATCCCATGATTTATTCTCATCGCCTCTAATAAACGAAGTTTAAGGTACCGGTCGAATCACCAAAACCAAAAAAAAAATGTAAAACGAACTTTTTATTGGTTGCTATTATTTTTTTCATATGTACATTTAAAGTATTTTTTTTTTCTTATTGCAAAACCTAATTGACTAGGGTCCTTTTCTTCTTTCTTTACACGTTTTCGAAAGAGCAAGATTCAGCACAAGAAACGAAAAATATGGAGAAAGAGAGGCTAAGTGAGTTGCCAGATGAATTGCTCTTGAAGATATTGTCATCGCTTCCGATGTTTGAAGATGCTTTAGCAATACGTCTCATATCAAAACGTTGGGAAGGTACTTAGAACCTGGTGCCGGATGTCAAATTTGATGATGATAATTAAAAAATCTAAGAGCTTCGAGACTTTTATGAGTTTTGTATATGGATCTTTGTTGGCTAACGATGCTCCAATTCTAGAGAGTTTAACACTCAAGCTTAGCCAAAACTATTCTGCTTCGGACCTCAATTTTTGGGTTCAAATTGCAGTTAACCGATCTGTGAGAGAGCTAAAATTCCACTTGTCTGGCAAAACCCTAGAATTGCCATGTTGCTTGAGTACTTGCAAAACCCTAAAAGAATTGATACTCCATGATTTAGGTATCAAGGTTCTACCGCTTTGGGTTTGTTTGCCATCACTCAAAACTCTACACCTTTTATCGTTTAAGTTCTCGGGGGACCAATCTGTTGCAAGTCTTCTACAAATCTGTCCGGTTCTTGAAGATTTGGTTGTACACCAAACAAAAGGTTTCAATAAAAATGTGCTTACTGTGAGTGTTTGGGGACTATGTTGCACCGAGACGGGGACGGGAATGGAAAACGGATACGGGGACGGGGACGGGAAACGGCGAAGTAAATATTTAGGGGTACGGGTACGGCAGGAATATGTCAGTTTTATAATATATAAAATATAAAAATATCTATATATTAGTAAAATAAAATAAATAAAATCATTTATAAAGAATTTTCATGAAACAAAACATAACTATAATATATTAAATAATAATTAAAATAAGTTATTCTTTGAGAAATTCATTCTCAAGATCGGGCTCATCTAATGAAAGATTAGCAAACTCTAAAAATCCAACATCTTCCATGGTATCATATGAATCTCCACCAACATCCCACATCTTGGTCTTTTCATCCTCATATTGACCAGAATTCCTCGATAAGTGGCGTAGATTGTTGTGGATGTAAACCAAGTCTTCAGCACGGCTTGGATTTAACTTATTTCTTCTGAGTGAGTGAATAAAGTTGTAAGTACTCCAATTGCGCTCAGCACAAGATGATGAACTAGGTTGGCCAAGCAATTTAAAAGCCAAAGCTTGGAGACATGGAGTATCAGCACCAAAGTTAGCCCACCAACGAATGGGTTCCATAGTACCCATTCCTACAATGCATGATAAATCTGCAAAATGACCAGTCCTCATCGAGAATAATGCATACTCATTAAGAACCTTAGTATGCTCATCATCATTAGGAAACAATCTTCTAAAGCATTTCATCCTCTCACGAGAGATTTCACCATCTCGATGGGGACCTTTTCTTGTAGCATCCTCATTAAGCCATATATCACTATAAAATCTGCAACAAATGAAAACTATTATATATTGTCAATGAAATAAACACAAAATTAAACACATAATTTAAAATTTACCTAGGATTTAAAGAGTGAGCTAGACAATGTAGAGGAGTGTTATTCTTCGTCCAACGAGCCACTAAGATCTCATAAACAACAGTGTAAAAGACACTATATTCAGACATTTGACGTTTTTCTTTCTTGTAGATCTCAAGCTTCACCTTCTCGATCATAGAATCCCACATCTCATACACCAAATGAAGGCATGGCTTGTCAGTGTCACAAAACCTAATCATATCATATATAGGTCTTGTGAAATCAATGATATAAGAAACTTTTTCCCACCAATCATCATCCACAATCTTCTCTTTAACAAAGCTTGCTCTCCCCCAATTATCCTCTCTATAAGTAGACCAATCCTCACTTATGACCATAGCTTCAAGACCTCTTTTGATAAGCTTCAATCTCTTAAGCATCACTCAAAACTCTGCACCTTATATCAGTTCAGTTCACGACCGACAAATATGTTGCAAGTCTCTTACAAATTTGCCCTCTTCTTGAACATTTGGTTGTAGACCAAACCAGCACAGAAGTCTTCAATATGAATGTGCCTACTTTGAGTGCTTGCGAAACCCTAAAAACATTGATACTCCGTAGACTAGGTATCCAGGTTGTTCTGCAAAGGTTCCATTTGCCATCACTCAATACTCTACAACTTATCTCGGTTAGGCTCTTGGGCGGCGTAACTCTTGCAAGTATTTTAACAGGGTGTCCTGTTCTTGAATGTTTGATTGTAAGCGAAACCAGCTGTGAGAATGTGATGATATCCAATATCGATGTGCCTACTTTGAGGAGCTTATCTATCAAGAGCTTATCTAACAAGAAGTTAGCATCTATCGACAACTCGAAAGGGAAACGTGGGAAACACACATATGTTGAGAAAAGTCATGGGTTTGTGATAAAGGCTCCTTCTTTACATTATTTGAGCTTCAAGGATACATGTAGTAACTCTCTAAAGTTTGAATCTATGCCTAAGGTGATCAAAGCGGATATCGAGGTTATTTGTGACCAATCTGAGAACTTCATAGGATCTCTACCCTCAGTCCAACATCTTACTTTTTGTTCTTTAACGTCAAAGGTAAAAAAAAAAGAACTCTCTCCAATAATGTCAAGATTTCTCCTTTTATGTTTTGTTATTCTCATTTTAGTAACTCATATATATACTTTAATTGCAGACTCCATATCCTAAAGACACTTCCTTCTCCTCTCTGAAACATCTAGAGCTATGTACATGTTCTGCGGGATGGGCGGATCTACTTGCTTGTATGCTCAATGACGCTCCAAATCTTCGGTCTCTCAAGCTTAAGTCGGTATGTTTAGATGAACAGTTTTATATAACTAGTGTCCGTTACAATGATCAGATGAACATAGTCCCGCTTAAAGCAAGTTTCATCTTTTCGTCTCAGGAACATAATTTCAATTACAATGATCCGATGACCCTTTGGGAAGAACCAGCAGTTGTTCCTAAATGTTTATCGGAGCATCTCGAGACCTTGGAATGGAGTCAATATGAAGGAACAGAGCAAGAGAGGAACGTGGCTGGATACATACTAGCACACGCTACTTGTCTAAAGACGGCGACATTCTCAACAGGAAGTAAAAGCAAATATCAACGCATTCGCATGTTGGGGAAGTTAGAGTCTATGGACAGAGTTTCAAAGACATGTCAACTTACGTTTGACAACTTAACATTGATACCAAAAACAACTTGTGTTTGACTAAACTCTTAATGTGGTGGTGTATGTGTCTCTATCTATAAGACACAAAAGATTTTAGCTTTCTTTTTCCTTTACTTTGACTTTATTTTTGGCGTGTATGGTTTTTTTTCTTTCTAATCTCCGAATTCTTTTTTAGTTTGTGATTTTTTTCTTTTTGAATAAATTAGGATTCAATACTTTTCATGGATTTTAAACAAGATCATCAGAACAAAGAGTTTCGTTAACTAAAACTTAAAACATTGTGGATGGGGACTTGTTCAAAAACTAAATGTATGAATTGTCACTGTTGTTGATCAATGAGACAGTGATCGTAATTTTATAAAATCATTTTAATTAGTACTGATTGTTTGACAAAAAAAAATTTAGTAATGGATTCGGAATATTTCAGGTCGGGATCTCTAGTCCAAGTAAAAATAGAATAAAAATGGAAATGTAGTTGAATTCGCCTTTATAATAATAATTAGAACATGGAAAAAATAAAATCGAAAAAAAGGAAATTATAATTCAGTAATAAATTTAAAATAAAACTGTTGACAAAAAAAAAAAAAGACTTTTTCCCCACGTCAAATCAAAATTAGAAAACTAACTTTTATTGATTATCTTTTTTTTTTAATTATTGATAATCGTATTTTAATTTAAAACTTTGATAACAAATAGCATAAATTATTATCGAATCACAAAAAAAAGTAATAAATTAACTTTTAATAGTTCCGACCATATTATATATATATATATATATATATATATATCCTTAAACATACATATATAGTAAATTAATTATTTTTAAAAAAATCGTGCATAAAACCCAATTTGACTAGGGTTCTTTCCTAGTTGTCTTCTTCCTTCGCACACACGTCCCAAAGTTGAGAGAAAAATTCAGCAGAGCAATGGAGAACTGCCAGAAGAAGAAAAGGAAAAGACTCTGCCAGAAGAATAAGTAAAAAGAAGTGGAGAAACATGGACTCAGTGATTTGCCAGTTGAATTGATCTTGAAAATATTCTCGATGCTTCCGTTGTTTGATGAGACTTTAGCAAGACGTTTCATACGAGAATATTGGGAGGGTCCTAGGATACTGGAGCCGAATGTCATGTTAGATGATGAATCGACCATGAGTTTTGTATATGGATCTTTGATGTCGTTTAACGATGCTCCAACTCTAGAGAGGTTGAATCTCAATCTTGGAAAGCGTAGACAAAACTATTCGGCTACAGAAATCAACTTCTGTGTTCAAGTCGCTGTTAATAGGTATGTGAGAGAGCTGAGGATCGACTTGTCTAGCAAAACCCTATATTTGCCATGTTGCTTGACTACTTGCAGAACCCTAAAAGAATTGGTACTCCATAATTTGATTATCAAGGTTGTCCCGCGTTGGTTTCGTTTGCCGGCATCAAAACTCTGAAACTTTCATCTGTTCCGGCAGTGGGCAAATCTATTCCAAGTCTTTTAAAGATTTGCCCTGTTCTTGAAAATTTGGTTGTAAACAAGAAAGAATATGACAATGTGATGATATACACTATCAACGTGCCTACTTTGAGGACCTTGTCTATCAAAAACAGGGGAAGGACAAAATTGCGCACCAAAGCTGAACAGAGTCGTGGCTTTTTGATAGATGCTCCTTCTTTGACGTATTTGAATATCAAGGATGCATTCAGCAACTTTATAATGTTTGAACCTATGCCTGAGGTGACCAAAGCGAATATGGTGGTTACATGTGACCAATCTGAGAAGTTCATAGGGTGTCTTACCTCAATCAAACATCTTTCTCTTTGTTCTCTAACTTCAAAGGTAATAAAACTTTCATACTCCAATAAATAATGTCAATATTTCCCATTTTATGTTTTTTTATTCTCATTACTGAAATTAGCATAAAACTTTATATAATTGCAGACTCCATATCCTATAGGCACAAAACTCTCCTCTCTTCGACATCTACAGTTATGTACATGTTCTGCTGGATGGCAGAATCTACTTGCTTGTATGCTCAATGACGCTCCCAAACTTCGATCTCTTACTCTTAAGTTGTATGTTGAATGCAACTTTCTTATATACTTATTGTTTATGTTTTACTAGTATCGTAGTATGTTAGAATGAACATCTAAACTTTATCAATGTTTTGAATGATAAAATATTGCAGAATCATGTTAGTTATTTTTTGACGATCTATAGCATTAACACACGTAATGTTTTCTTATATTTATTTTTCGTGTCAGAAACATAAAGTCAATAAGGACTATCCGAAAAACCTTTGGAAAAACCCAACAATTGTTCCTGAATGTTTATCGACACATCTTAAGATCTTGAAATGGAGAGGATACGAAGGCACCAAGCATGAGAGGAATGTGGTTAGGTACATACTAGCAAACGCTCCTTGTCTAAAGAAGGCGACGTTCTCTACAAAATGTAGAAACCAATGTGATACCCGGTTCAGGGAGATTCCGTCTATGCACATAGTGTCAGAGAAATGTCAGTTTGTGTTTGACTAAAAAAAAACTCTTCATGTGATTGTGTGTCTCTCTAGAAGACACAACAGAGGGTCTTAGCTTTCTTCTTCCCTATTTTTCCCTGACTTTACTTTAGGTGTTTGTGGGGTTTTGATTTCTAATCTCCGGATCTACTTTAATCTGTGAAAACGTTTTTGTTTACATTATTAATTTTTTTCACTCTACATCTAAGATTCCCTTACTTAGAATTAGAAGGGACTTCCTAAAAACTACTAATAAATATGAAACAGATGGGATTCATAGTCTGGTAAATAATATATTCTAAAAGATATATACATGAATGAGTCTTTGGAGTATGGACCCAATGAGTGTCCATGACTCATCTCCACCACATGCTATTCTGCTTAGATAGGGATCATAGGATCCTCTCAAGTCAAGAGTATAGTATATTCTTATCCTTTGATTTAGCCTCAATGAGATGTCATAATTTGGGAGAAAATGACTTTTTAAATTGACCGAGTCTATCTAATCACAAACCAAAACCTTGTATATTACACATATTAAAGGAAGAACACAAAGAATAATAAAATCTCATTCAACTTTCATCCTCAAGTAATAATCTTTTAGAGACACATTACACAATATCATATATCTTATCATATCATATCATATACCAAATGCAAATGCAGAAGAAGAGGAATTACTTATCTAAGATAGTTAACAGGTGGTTCCAGACTGCCAACAAGTATCCCGAGATCAATATCCTTGTCCTCAAACTTTTTTATGAATGGATGACTCTGAGAACATGAACAAAAATATTAGAATGTTTCATCACAGATACTAGTTACAAAAACTGAGAAGAGAGAAAGAGAGAGGGAGGGAGGGAGCGGTGAGTAGGAATTACTTACCAAGAGGTCCAAAGATGATGCTCTTGCTGGAGGATCCTTTTGTATGCTGTTATTAATGTAAAGAAGAATCATATTAACCATTACTATTAATTCTTTGTGTGCTTCAATGCAGACTATATGAAGATGCAATAATGAATTTTATTTACCAGGCTGATACAAAGGAGCAGAATTCAGGTGAGAATTGATCAGAAGGAGCAGTTGGTGGTGGATTCTCTACGATTGCTGCCAAGAGCTCATAAAAGCTTGGCGGGTTTTGCTGATCTTCAGATTCTAAGTAAGGGAATCTTCCTATTGCGCATTCTAACACTGACATGCCCAAACTCCAAATGTCACTGCTGTAGTCATATGTGCTTCCACTGATCCTCTCAGGCTGTGAAAGTGAAGAAGTGAAAAAGAGACGAGGCATGGTTATGTATGTTGCAACATCAAGAAATTTTTAATGTAGATGATTTTTGGAAATGATTTCTTACCGACATATAGTTGTAGGTTCCAACAAACGTGTCCCTCTGTCCCATGGAGCTAGCAAGACTTGCACTTACACCAAAATCTGAGATTTTCACTTCTCCTTTATGGTTTACAAGAAGGTTTGATGGTTTAATGTCTCTGTGTATGACATGTCTTTCGTTGTGGAGGTACACAAGGCCTTGCAAAACCTGTTAACAAGGGTCAAATAAGTAAGAGTGATGATAAACCATGAGAATACTTTTGAAAACAATTTGATGGATTGTAGGAAGTTCCATTGTACCTGTTTACAGACAACAGCAAGGTAAGGTTCAAGAATAGTCTTCACTTGTCGTATCACATCAGCAAGAGAACCCCGATCCATGTACTCGAGCACAAGTGAAAAGGCTCCATTGTGATAGAAAGAGTGGTAGCAAACAACTACATGTGGACATTGTGATGATGCTTGGTTTATTTTGAGCTCCTGGACAATTTGCTTGCGGATCTCTTCTTGTATATTCATCTGTATGACCTGTGATTCATAAAACAAACAAACTCAATCCCCAAATGTAAAACGCCTCATTTACCAAATGATCATGTTATCAAAAAAGAACTAAACTTTCCTACTTATCATCTTACGAATCACTGAGAAGAAGCTAACAAAAAATTCAATCTTTTCATAAACTCAAGATTATAAGAGACTAAGTCAATAAAAAAGACAATAAAAAACTTTACCTTCATAGCAAAGAATTTGCCAACCCATTTATGTCGAACTAATTGAACAACTCCACCACTGCCTTTTCCAATGACTTTCACAGTCTCTAAGTCTTCAGCAGTGATTTCGAAATCAAGCTCTTTGCTATCAGATGGCTATAACGAAACATACAAGAAACCCCCTTAGTTACTTTAATCTCTGAACCATTGTGAGATCTCTCAATAAAACAAGATTAGGGTTTAAAATTATTACCCTTGATTGCTTCTCATCTGTCGTCAACCTAAGCCCCTTTTGATTCAGAAGAAAATCTCCATCATGAAACGTTCCACTCGCAGTCCTGTTTATGTCAAATCGAATTCAATAACCGATTCAAATCAAATTTCACAGAACCGATTCAAACCCAGAAAAATAAATGATTCGAATCGATCGATTTGGGTTTCACAATCACGTGAAACGAAACAGATCGAAGTACAAAAAAAGAAAGGAGAAATCGCGAAAAAAACTTACAAGTAGGAAGAGATTGGGGTTTCTTGAGCTGGAACAGAGAGAAGCTTAAGCTGCTTCAAGTTCGATTTGATCTTCACCATTTTTATTTTTTCTTGGGATTATCGCTCTCTCACTCTCTCTCTTTCTTTTCTAGGGTTTTGTAAAGGGAATAAGCAATTTCAATTTTCAAGATAGTGTGGAGAGAAGAAGAAGACGAGGATTCTTCAATCGTAACGGACTTATTAATTTTGAACGCGTGAGACCGGGAAAATAATTATAAAAAAAATCATACTAATTAAGAAAAAGAGTTAAAATCAAAAGGGCTGTAAGAATTAAATGGGCTTACATTTATAGATAAATGATGCGGCCCATTAACTGAACCACATTCCGCTACCGGACAGCTGGCGATAATAACAATCTTAATTGCTTTTGTTTTTTCTTTTGTTTTTGGGAATTCAAATTACATATATAAAAGATGTATTTGATTGTTGTTTGTCGGTTTGAAATTATGTTTCTCCACACTTTATAAATCGTTAAGCAAAATATGTATTTTGTGATCAAATTGATTTATTATTTTTATTTAGAGCATATACAAAAGCTCAACAAAAAAATTAAATTCCATGGGACCAATTTTTAATTTATTAATAGGGTAGTTTTGAGAATAACGCATAAATAACGGGGGACTAAAGTAAATAAAAGTTGGAATAATAATCTCTCCAAAGAGCTTAGCGGAATCCAGACAATTCTATCAAATCTAATTAATTGTACTGCCTGAGGCCCGCTTCGTTCCCGACCAGCAGTGTTCAACTTCTGACAATAAAAAAAAATAACTAAACTAGTTTCCCACTCCCGCTGTAGAGAGAGAAAGAGAAAGAGAGAGAGAGAGCTTTACGAAGCTTTCTTTTTTTTCTTTGTAGAGAGAGAAAAAGCTTCGAACTTTATTTCAGAAAATCGAAGAAGAAGGAGCTGCCAGAAGATAAAGCTTCCTTCTTTCGAGGAAAGGAAGCATACCAAAGTGTGTTAGTTTTGTTACTCAGCAATGACGACAAGAGACTTCAAGCTCATCTTCTCCATTTCTCTTCTGCTTCTGCTTTTGTTTCTGGGTTCGTCTCTCTTACTCATCCTCTCTTTCTGTCTTGTAGTATTCACTTCAAGAGCTGTCTGAGACTTTATTCTGAATTTGAGCAGCAAAAGCATCATTCAGTGGTTTCCAATTTCGATTCTTGCTTAAAATAGATTCTGTCTACTCTACTGTAGACTTCTAGACATCTTCATAGAGCTATACTAATTGCATAATTTGAAACGCTCATTCCAATTTTGAACCTTTTAGATATCTTCTAGACATTTGATTCTGTCTTTTCTTGTTTGCCCCTAATTTTGGCAGACGGTTGCTACGGTGGCAAGGTCGGGGTTTGTTACGGAAGAAGCGCCGACGACCTTCCGACGCCGGCAAAAGTTGTTCAACTGATTCAGCAGCACAACATCAATTACGTTAGAATCTATGATTACAACTCCCAAGTTCTCAAAGCATTTGGAAACACAAGCATCGAGCTTATGATAGGAGTTCCAAACTCTGATCTCAACGCTTTCTCACAATCCCAAGCAAATGTAGACACGTGGCTCAAGAACAGCGTCTTACCATATTATCCAACGACAAAGATCACTTACATTACCGTTGGAGCTGAATCTACTGATGATCCACACATCAATGCTTCATCTTTCGTTGTCCCCGCTATGCAGAACGTGTTAAACGGTCTCCGAAAAGTCGGTTTGAGTAAGAGAATCAAAGTTTCGACGACTCTTTCCCTTGGTGTTCTCTCTAGATCTTTCCCTCCTTCTGCTGGAGCATTCAACAGCAGCTACGCTTATTTCTTGAGACCAATGCTTGAGTTCCTTGCAGAGAATAAGTCACCTTTCATGATCGATCTCTATCCCTACTACGCTTACAGAGATTCTCCAAACAATGTGTCTTTGGATTATGTCTTGTTTGAGTCTTCCTCTGAAGTGATTGACCCAAACACTGGTTTGCTTTACAAGAACATGTTTGATGCTCAAGTTGATGCTCTCTATTACGCTCTCACGGCTTTAAACTTCAGGACAATCAAGATTATGGTTACTGAGACTGGATGGCCAACCAAAGGTTCACCAAAGGAGAAAGCTGCTGCGTCTCCTGACAACGCTGAGACATACAATTCAAACATCATCCGCCATGTGGTTACTAATCAAGGCACACCTGCAAAGCCCGGAGAGGCAATGAACGTTTATATATTCTCGTTGTTTAACGAGAACAGGAAAACGGGTTTAGATTCAGAGAGAAACTGGGGATTGTTCTACCCTGACCAGACAAGTGTGTATCAGTTGGATTTCACGGGAAAGAGCAACGGGTTCCACTCGAATTCGAGTGGTACAAACTCGAGTGGGAATAGTAATAGCTGGTGCATTGCTTCTTCTAAAGCTTCAGAGAGAGATCTGAAAGGTGCTTTGGATTGGGCTTGTGGTCCTGGAAATGTTGATTGCACAGCTATTCAACCGAGCCAGCCTTGTTTCCAACCAGATAATTTGGTTTCTCATGCTTCTTTCGTCTTCAATAGCTATTTCCAGCAGAATAGAGCAACAGACGTAGCATGTAGCTTTGGAGGAGCTGGTGTTAAGGTCAACAAAGACCCTAGTAAGTAAATAAAACCTCCAGCTTTTACTTCTGCAAAAACACAAATCAACAGTCTTGATCTTATTCTTAATCTGATTCAATGTTGTTACAGGTTATGACAAATGCATATACATAACTGCAGGAGGGTATGTCATAAAAGATAGTCGTTACAGATTTGCCAAGTAAAGAACAATACATACACATTCTTACTAATTTGTTAAAACCTTTCTGCAGGAACAAAACCAAGGCGACGAATGCAACTGCATTGACCTCCTCTGCTTCAACTTCACGCGGAAACCAACTACTCAGATGGGTTTTTAAACTCTGTCTCATGATCTCGTTGTCCTTGAGTTTGCAAACTATGAAATGACAGGAACTGTAACCCCAGAATCTGAAAGAAATTTGAGTCAGTGTTTTTGCAGGAATGTAGTAGTAGCGAGAAAAAGCAAATTTGTTCCTGAATAGTTTAGTTGGTCTAGATATTGTGAGTTTGTGACCGTCTATGATTTTGTCTTTCTTCCTGCAGTTAAATCGTTGTACAGACATTCTATCTCAAAACTTGTCTGAAATCAGTCAATTGTATCCACAGTCTTGTTATCTGAGACTCTGACACTGAAATTTACAAAAATCCCCATCTGCATAACCATTCATGAACTCTGAAGCTTTAGTACCACACTCACTGCCCATTCATTAAAAATTTCAACACAGCCACAAATGGAGAAAATATCATATTGTTATAGAAATCATACAACCTCAAGATCCATCACATGGCAGGTAATACACAGTCGAATGATCGATCACCTTCGATATATATATATATATATATATAGTTTTCTCTCACGACACAACTAGAATATTACATCAGCAACATGAATATAGCATCAGCTAGGTTCAGAGCCCTGATTCAATGAGGTAGTCACCGAGCCTCTCCACAACCATATTGCATTGTCCAGGAGTCATTGGTTCATCATAGATACCAAAGACCATTGCTTGGGTGGTCTTCTTGACAGTAACACCACCAGCTCCCTACAATGGAAGCAAAAGCAACATCCAGTTTAATAAAAGCAAATACCAGTGAGAAAGAGTTTCATCAAACGCAGAAAACAATCAAAATTTCTAGTTACCTTCTTTCCCCGAATGACGGCATTTGGCTCTCCTTGGATCACCATGTACTTGATGCCACCAAGGAACAATCCTGTTGGAGCAAGTGTTCCAGGTTCAGCAAAATCTTTGTTGATGCCTTCGATTTCTTCTGGCTTCAACTGAAACAAGAACAATACAGAAATATCAGAGAAACCCATTCCACTAATTCAGTTCTCTTAAGACCTAATGAAAGCAACCTACGAACTACATAACGAGCATTACTTAAACAACTAAGTATCTGGAAGAACTACAAAAAGATTCTTCATTTTCAAAAGTCACAACCTCCATTTAAAAGAGATTTTAAACTAGTTGAATCGAACTTTTTCTACTGCATCTTCTTGCAATTTCATAACCAAAACAACATATGATCACTTAGTGAAACCAATTCAATCTAAAACAAAAAAAGGTTGCAGATTTCAACACAGATCTAACCAAAAAAACAGTAAAACGCGTGTATCAAGTAAGAATCAGCACTTTGGTAAAAGGAATAAACCCTAACCTGAGGGAAACTGGTGCTCTGAGCCCAGACGCTACCGTCTTGACCGAGAATTGCAGCGGCGGTGAGGCGGTTGCCTTCAACGTCGCACATCAAGTGATCATCGACGTAAGTCTGCCACGACATCTTCTTCTTTCTTCTCCCTTCCTCGGCTCTGCTTCTTCTTCTTCTTTGTGGTTTATATCGGAATGTTCTAGAGTCTAGAGAGATAGCGTCGAAACTACGAGTGTGTGTGTGGCAGTGGCATTTCCGCAAATATAGAGAATATATACATGCTTGACACGTGCCAGTACATCTCTTTTTCTTAAGAAGTCTTTTTGCCCTTTTGTCCTTTTCGTTATAATTAATCTAGTAGGCCTTAACACGTCTTAATGGGCCTTAATACGTATTTGTTTTGGCAGATATGCTCTTCAAACACTTAAACCCGCTTGTTTTCATTTTGTAATGGATGGGTGATTTTGTAAATATGTCTGAATTCGTTGATTAATGATGAAATAAAAACGTTGACCAAGTAACTCGTTGAAATAGTTTTCTTCCCGGCGATGACCGATGAAACGGAGAAAGATGACGGCGAGACACAGCAGCGATCATCACGAAACGACAACGTTTCGAGGAGGAAGAAGAAGAAGAATATGGGCTCTAAAGGAGATAAAACAAAGAGAGCTCTAATCGGAGCTGGTGGTCGGATCCTGTTTTACCCAACTCTGTTGTACAACCTCGTCCGCTTCAAACTCCAGTCTCAGTTCCGATGGTGGGATCAAATCGATGAGGTTTTTAGATTTTATCTTCTTAATCTGATTCTCTGAGAAAGTGAGCAAGTTCCTATTTTTAGTTTCTGATCACTAGATTCTACTAAACTTTTTTTTTGCTAATGAGATTTAAAGGACATAACTTTATAGCATTACGAAATAGGAATCCGAAATAGGAAGTAATTTTGATGTTAAAGGTCAGATTTTTCAGACTATCTTAAAGTCAGGATTGTTTCTGTCTGTGTAGTTATGTAATAGACTGTTGAAATTTGAGCTCTTTCTTCAAGTCTTTTGAGTATCTATTGTTCAATTTGAGTCTATGTGACGTTTATCTGATACATAAAGCTTTTTTTTTTGTTTTGTGTGTGTGTTCAGTATCTTCTGATGGGAGCTGTTCCATTTCGTAAGGATGTTCCGAGACTAAAACAGTTAGGTGTTGGTGGCGTAATCACTCTTAATGAACCTTTTGAGACTTTGGTACCATCTTCTTTGTACAATGTAGGTTCTTCAATGCCTCCCCAAGTCTTGTGTTTTTCAAAATCTGTTTGTGGAGTATTTTGATGATTTCAAAATTGTTTTTAAAGGCTTATGAAATGGAGCATCTAGTGATACCAACACGTGATTACCTGTTTGCTCCTTTGATTGCTGACATAACTCGAGCTGTCAACTTCATTCACAGTGAGTGTGATGTGATGCAATGCTCTCTTTTACCCTTATTCAGTTATTTGCATTTGGTCCGGTTGTTTACTATGTGCATTACCTTTTATGTAACAGAGAATGCTTTGCTTGGTAAAACAACTTATGTCCATTGCAAAGCTGGTCGCGGAAGAAGTACTACTGTTGTTCTCTGCTATCTGATTGAGCATAAGGGTATGACCGTAGCTGCAGCTTTTGGACACGTCCGCTCGATAAGGCCGCGTGTTTTACTGCATCCTTCGCAGAGGAAGGTAAATCTTGTCAGCTTTATCAGTACATACGCCTCATCTATGAGAGAGTCATATAATGAAGCTGCAAAACATGATCTTCTTTTCTTTTGTGTGTGTGATTCTTTTAATACAGTCTATGATTTTGTTTCTAAATGATTGTGATTTTCATGTGTAATTAGGTTGTTGAGGAATATAGCAACAGACTACAATCTCCTTTTGAGTGAATCAGCATTAGCCGCCACCTCTGATGTAAATGGCAGAGATTACTCAGTCATACGTATCTCAGCAATTCCAGCATCGATCAAAAGCTTGTCAGGAGGTTCTGTTAAAATTTCTGGTTTTGACCCTCTGATCCGGCTTGGTTCCTGCAAAATTGTGGCCGGTCCAGCTGATTAATTATTGAATATTGATTAACAATTGTCCATAGTACAATGTTTTAGTGTTATATATGTACGTAATTTGATTTTGGTCTTACCAGTAGGGTGGAAACGTTAACCACTCTGCATTTTGCGGTGGGTTTGCTTCTGAATGCTCCTGCGAATTTAATCAATATTCATTATGCAATAACCGCATAACTTATGTTAAAACTTAGAATAATCACGTATCAAATTAATTAAATACATATGTTGGTTAGAAACTTACGTCTTGGGTGCAAGTAGCTGTGGTACAACCCATAATTAGGTCTTCTAATCCCGAACCAGACGACCGACCTCTCAATTGCTGCTGCTGTCATTTTATATAGACGATTGCTCACTTTTCTTATGTCATAATACTAACTAGCTAGTAATTAAACCATTCTAACAAAAAATAAACAGTACATCCCACTAGCAAAGAGTTATGGCAATAAAAGAACATATATATTATGTAGTTTGAATATGTATATATATAAAACCATTTACGCAACCCATTTATGCTTTTTTACTTTTGCAAGCTAATCTACTTTTTATGCGCCATGAGTTATAATACAACAAATATGAACAAGAATTGATCTTGTGATATATTGCATGAATTACTTTTTTGCATGAGCCTGTAGATCCAAAATCATTAGTCTTTATTTAAATGAGTGGTTATGATTAAATGTCCAAGACGACCACAAGAAACACTACTATATATATATATAATCCCATGCACGTTCGCGTGCATTGACTTTACTAGATTTGAGCTTATATGGAGGAATGAAATTTTTTTTGGATTTGATTATTATGAAAAATTAATTTACCTGAAAGGGCATAGTACTTGTGACATTGAAGATTGACTCATGTTGCGATGTGATAGCAGGGGTCATTGGATATGATGATATGTTAAACCCTCTTCTATCTCCGATTTGATGATGTTGATTATGATCATGAATCATATGATGAGATGACATTGATGGTGTTGTTGATGGTCTTATGATCCCATCATGTACTTCCTCGCACGTGCCAGACACAGGCTGGTTTTCTCTTCCCTTTGAAGCTTCGGCTGTCCCCTTGATTACATACATGTTAATTGCCAACAAAAAAAAATGTTTGTTAAATTAAACTCTCCTTTGTTGCATTAAGACTCCCTCAATATATAATTCAATTTCATTTACGTAAAATGTTGAGCATTAGCTAGAGAAGAAATGTATCGTAAAATTAGAGAAAAAAAGTATTATATATCGTCATACTATATATCTATTGTAGTATATATACCTCATCAAAGCCTCTTGTATAGGGATTCGTCCTAACCCTAGAAACGACATCACCGGAGCCAAGACTCTGCAACGCTGCAGCTACGCCGGAGATCTCATCACCGACACCAATTCCAATCACCTCCTTGGAACCATGATGATCAGACCAATGAATATTACTAACACATTGTCTAGGTTGTGTCTGATAAAAGATCTTAGATACTACAAGCTCTCCTTCTCTCTCTTCTTCATTAATCCCCAAATGATATTGATGCATTACCCAATTTGTTTTCTCCGGTCGTCGGTTCTTGCCGAAGTTTGTGTAGAGTACTAATATCTTCTTGCATCCTCTTTGTTGACCGTTGGTCATAACCGGTCTTGTCTTTCCCGTTTTGTGCCACCTGGTTTCTGATGATCCGGTTAACTCCGAGTCGTGATCTGTTTGGATGATTTTGCGTCGTTTTCTTGTTCCGGTTGTGTAAGCTCTCGATGGCTTGTGGAAGAAGTGTTTGCTCAAGCCATCTCTTGTCACTCCTAATTGCAAGAAAAAGAATTAAAAAAATTTTGAATTGAATTTCTAAAATTAGTGTATGAGGAGCAAGTTATACTATTATTTATGAGGAAACTTGGTTTCCAAAGTTGGGTCACCAAACATTATCCAAGATCCCGATACTACTACTTCAAGTTGCATGCACATACTTTGTTACATTTCTATATATAATATGTATGAACTAAGAAGTTATCCAATTATAAAAAGATATTAAGAAGACGTCAAACAAAAGAAATTAAGATGCATCGCATAAGTTCTTTTGTTTTCGTAAGAAGTTTCGTTAAAAAGTTGTGTTTCTTATTTTACACCAAATCATATCGATACAATATAGCAATAGGATGTTTCAAAAGAAATCACTTCTCCATTTAATTGATTACTACTAATAAAAGATTGATTACTACATAAAATTTGGTAATCACTATTGCGTTAAATTTTAATTAATTAATCAATAAACTATAAAATAAATATTAGGATAAAAAGAAAAGAAAATAAATAAATTTAATGGAGTGGTGATTACTAATTAAATTGCTTGTAAACAAAGCAAAAAATATTTCCATCTCCTTAACTTCAAAGAATCGTTCCATGCAGATCATATAGATATCGATCGAGTTAACTTCAAGAAGTTTGTTATATCTAAAGAATTGATATGAACCTGGAAGCTTCTGAGGGTGAGTGTAACATATTCCATCTTCTCCATCAATGGTGGGAATAAACTCATCTATTAGTGGATGAGACGATGACCATTTCTCATTTTTGTCTTTTCCCTTCACTTTTGCTTCTAAATGTTCTATAAGTTCTTGATCTGTCGGATCGAACTTCACTCCTGCCGGCAATCCAACCCAATTCTAAAAAACAAAAGAAGGCTGACCAAGTTTAAAGAAAGAACAAAAGAAAAAAAGTGACGGATAATATCTTTATTTTTATCCTTGGGAATATGTATATAGGTGGGAATGGAATATTACTGGTTTAGTAGCAGCTTGAATCATGCGGCCACATCCAGGACAATGTTTTGATCCGCAAAGATGATGATGTTCTTCGAGCTTTGAATCTATGAGGTTAAATTTACTATTCTTCATTTCCTTTAGAACAATAGCTTAATGATTTATCTCGATATTGCATGAGGATCTGCAGTTTATAACAAAAAAAAAGAAGTTTTCAAAGATATTGCCCGATACACAATTCCTAGCGTAACCAAAAGAAGACAAAAATAGTAAATGAATATAAAGATTATCATATTTTTACGTCAGTACGAGATCTACCGAAATTAAAAGCTAAAAGAAAGAAAACTGAAAGATGAGTTGATCTCATTAACATGCATATATAGCTAGAGATTGATGATCACATAAGTACAATTGAAAAACATGACAAAAGAAAGAAAGAAAAAAAACAAGAAAAGAAGAAATGAAAACAGATATAAAGATTACCAGATCTACATGAGATCGACTGGATTGGAAAAGGGGAGAGGAAGAAGAATTTGATAAAGACGGGAGTGATCTCAATATATATAGTAAAGAGAGATTTATATTAAGATAAGTATATTTGTGCTTTTTTAATTACAATTATTGTTATTATCTCTCTTTGGTTCCAGAAAGAGACACAGAAACACATGTAGATACGACTTTAAGTACAGAAAAAATCTATGTCAAGTAGATAAAGAAATGAAGAAAGAAATGAGGAAGAAGAAGAGTAAAGGAAATAAAAGGAGTTGAGACTGAAAAGGTTAAAACCCTAGTTTTACTCTCTCTCTCTCTCTCTCTCTTGTGTTTGTGCGACTCAACAGTGTCTTGACCAAACTTTTTATTTATTTCTGTCTTAGTTAAGTAAAGTGCAGTGCATTCTGTATTGTTTTATTCATATTTAAGGCGGTCTGTATAATACAGTAGCCTTTTCCTTTTTGTTTTCTCAAGCCCAAGTACAGAGTTGGTTACAAAAATATATATGCATATACATATGTTGCTTTTTGTGCAAACAATATTTGTATGACACATTTTACACATATCAGACCATGTCAACCACTTTTTTTTCCAAGCAATGTGAAGACATATATATTATGAATAATATAATATTCGTAACTAAAATTGATTTAAGTTTTAGTTGTAGTAATAAAAGATGTAATTAAGGCCTTCTAGTATGATCTATTATGACAATTATTAGAGATGAAATCAAACTTTCTTATATTTATATAAATTCATATGCTTTTCTTAACTGTTTAATTTCTTGTGTTTTAAAATAAACAATGAAGAATTAAGAGAGTTCATGATTCCTACAATTTTGGGAAGGCGTTTTTCATTGATGTATAAATTTATATATCTATTGAAAAATGAAAATTAGAAAACCAACAGAGGATCCATTCATAATTATACAAATCCTCCCCAACTTTGTTGAGGCTTTCCTCTCATTATGTCTCTACGTAAAATTTGATAGCACTATTCTTCTTACATCCATTATTGAGTATAAAATTAGTAAACCTTCTTTAACCTTTGTGGTCACGAACTTTTTGAACATATATAGTTACATACGGGTTAATTTATGAGAAGCATATATTTGTTAGTTTAAAATAAAGAAGGAACATAGGAAACAAAAGCAGTTAAGGATAATCTCTTTGGATTATAGGACAAACACATGTTTTAACTTTTAAGAATCTTGTTCTTTTTTACTTTCTTTCACATTATTTGAAATATGCAATATACTATAAGTAATATAAGTAATATATGCAGTAATATTCTTTGACGTTTGAACACAATGGTTTCTACACACTGTTGTAGGTCCAATGATGGTGTCGGGAGGATGGGGCCTAGCCGCAGATTTGTTTGAACAACAGATCGAACGGTCATCATTTATTTTGATCTAATGATTACTATTAGGTTTCTCATTTTTTTTTTTTGTTAAATCTCATTTTTTTTTGTCTTTCTTCTCTTTTTCTTTGTAAAGGGAAAAGAAAACAAAGTAAAAAATTAGGTGTGAAAGGCTACACAATGTATAATATACTAGAATAAACATATACTATATTAGCTGTATAATACAGGCTGTATATATGAACATTTTTTATTTTATTTTGGATACTATTTTTAAAAATTGGTAAGAGTTGTGCTTAAATGCTATACCATGTCAGTTTTTTTTTTTTTTTTTCTTTTGTTAGTTATTTACAACAGATTTTTATAGATGTCACATTGACTGGTGACTGAATCTTTTAGCGGTTTAATCCGTCCCAAAAATAGGGTGGACAGCAGACCGCTGCAGACCGACTGCGGATTATTTTGTGTACATACAGATTTGATTGCCAAACAAATCTTTCTATATCTTTTGGATCACACCACTGCGGACTACATTTGATGAATGGTAAATAAAAAATGGTTCTGTCTGCAAACAGATTTGTTTGCCCTGACCACTGCAACCATTCACACCCATAATGTGAAGTAAATAAAATAAATAAACCATGATATTTGGATTAATAAGCTGTCTAGCAAATTATTATATTCCAGTTGATGATCAAAAAGCCTAGACATTTTTGAAATCTTTCAAACATTATATGATCACACACACACACATTATTATAGTGGTGTTGCACACTCAAAATTCAAAAACCAAGTGGTGAATCTTTTTATAAACCTGTGACTTATATTGGGCTTTCACAATCGACCAATTTAGCTTCTTTCTTTATCGTTCTTTTCAGAAATTTGATTTCATATCCGGCCCAATAGGTATGTCCTACGTTATATGTGTGTCGGGACTCTCACGGTCATGGACCTCACGGTGATGTATGCAGGAGATCGATCTCAAAATACTGTGTAACGTTTTAATATTATTTTTTCATTCAATTTTAATTTGCGGGAGATTAGCGAATCATATGAAAGAAACGGAAATAACGGCCATATTTAATACAACTTCACTACTACTACTTGTGATTCTCTGATTCGAAAGCGACCTGCAAGGCTGCAAATAAATGCACATTAGTTTCTGTCCACCTCGATACACATTACATTACCAAGAATGATTAAGCATTACATAATTAACATTACGCAAGCTTATTTCAAAAGTAGTACTATTACATACTAATTGTCATCACACACATATATTGTTTTCTAATGTAAAACAACTAAGCAAGTATGTCATCTGATAACATTATATGAACTAATTAATAAGCTTTTTGTCAACTCTTATTATTTCATTTCAAATATACTATTATAACTATAACCAGCAAATAGTTTGCTTGACAACAACAAAAACAATCTCCAAAATCGACGAAACACTATTAAACTAAGAGAATACACAAAACATATAAAATAGAGATCAGCCGACATACAACTTTGATTTGTCTTTCTCTCTTTAAAAAGATTCTTCTTTAAAATTACAGGAATATTCCAAAAGATCTGAAATAGTGACTTCTCACAAAAAAATAAACAATTTTTTAGAAATTTTAAAATTCTGAACTTGTTTTCCAAGGTCCAAAAATTTAATCGATGTCAATAAAAGGAAACTTAAAATTTAATGAATAACAAAAAAAAAGTCGTGTTCTGGAAGAATGTGAATCATCTTCTCCAAGTTTCAACGTTCTATTCTCTGTGATCTGATCATCACCTTTTTATATATATATATATACACACGAGATTCCAGTAACATAATTTAACATATACATACATGTAAATGTGTGTATATGTATATAAAAAATTTTATTCTCTTTTTTTTTTTATATCTTAAGCTTTCTTCAAATGCCCACCACCTGTTCGATTGTATTCCTCATCTAAACCAAAAAAGCTTCAACTTTCTTCTTTCTCTCTCAATTGGTCTCTCACTCTCTCTCTCACCTCTTCTGATTAGTTTAATCTGACTCATTTTTGTTACACTCCTACAAAAGCGGGTTGCCTTGTATTGGATCAACGTGTTTGATTCAGGCTCTGTTATTTCGAAAGATTGGATTTTTTTCGTCACCCATTGACGAAGTTTTTTGATCTGATTTGATTTGATTTTGATTGTCTCCTTCCGTTATGACTAGTCCGACAAGTAACAAGCCTAAGATCGTCAACGGTCCTGGTGGTTATATTTTACAAGACGTTCCTCATCTCATCGATTACCTTCCTGATCTTCCTGTATGTGTTCACTTGTGATCTTTTTGATTGTGTTGCTTACTTTTGATTTTTGATTATTATTTTCTCGATCTGCACCAAAGAGATCGAATCTGTGATCGCTCTAGTTAATTAAAGGAGGAACCTTTAGCTTTGATCTGTTTCATTGTTTTGACTTTTTTGGAGTATGTTTAGTAGTGGTTTGATTCTTTTCCCATGTTTTTGATGTTTTTGCAGACTTATACGAATCCATTGCAAGACAATCCAGCTTACTCAGTGGTTAAGTAAGTGTCTTCACCTATTCAGACGTTTTGATTGCTTTAGTTTTTGTACACATTTGAATGTTTTTAAAATATATTTTGTCTTCAATTTATCAGGCAATACTTTGTTGATGCAGACGATAGTGTTCCTGAGAAGGTAATTTCATCAAGAGACAAGTGATGTTAGTTGATTTATGTCTTTCTCAAAAGCGAGGTTTTAACAGTAGAGTGCTCTCTGTTCTTTTCCTCTTGTTATTCAGGTTGTTGTTCACAAGGATGGTCCAAGAGGAATCCATTTTAGACGCGCTGGTCCTCGTCAAAAGGTTTACTTTGAGTCTGATGAAGTGCATGCTTGCATAGTTACATGTGGAGGTCTCTGTCCTGGTCTCAATACTGTCATTAGAGAAATCGTGAGCAGCTTATCGTACATGTATGGAGTAAAGAAAATTCTTGGAATTGATGTGAGTTTTTGTGAATCATAATTATTCTCTTCATTTTACGGTTTGGTTTTCACAACTATTGTTCTTATGATTCTCATTTGTGGAACTCTTACAGGGTGGATACAGAGGATTCTACGCCAAGAATACTATCCCCTTAAACTCTAAAGTCGTGAATGATATCCATAAGCGAGGAGGAACAATCCTCGGGACTTCAAGAGGTGGACACGATACCACAAAGATAGTTGATAGCATTCAAGATCGAGGAATCAATCAGGTTCGAGAAGAAACACAGCCACTGTTTTTTACTTTGTATGAAAAAAAGTTAATCAACCTGTTCTTGATGTAGTTTTTGTCATCATTTAGGTTTATATTATTGGAGGAGATGGAACTCAGCGAGGTGCTTCTGTAATATTTGAGGTAATGCCACTGTGATATACTATTAGAATAATAGTTATAAGTTTTAGCAATCAACAACTGAACCTAAATTGTATAAAACCATGTAGGAAATTAGAAGGCGTGGACTTAAAGTTGCTGTGGTTGGAATTCCAAAAACGATTGATAACGATATTCCGGTAATAGATAAATCTTTTGGGTTTGACACTGCTGTGGAGGAAGCTCAACGAGCGATTAACGCAGCACATGTTGAAGCCGAGAGTAATGAGAATGGTATTGGTTTTGTCAAGCTTATGGGTCGTTACAGCGGTAAGTTTTTTGCTTTAAAGCATTCCAACGTAAAACCTTTGTGAGCTGTTACTGATTAAGGCTAGGTGATGATTGTTACTACAGGGTTCATAGCGATGTATGCTACATTAGCCAGCAGAGATGTTGATTGTTGCTTGATTCCTGAGTCACCATTTTACCTCGAAGGAGAAGGTGGACTCTTGGAGTTCATAGAAAAACGAATCAAGGAGCATGGTCACATGGTGATTGTTCTTGCTGAAGGCGCAGGACAAGATTTGATGTCCAAAAGTATGGAATCTACTCTTAAGGATGCTTCTGGGAACAAACTTCTTAAAGATGTCGGTTTGTGGTTAGCACAAAGCATCAAGGTAAGACTACTTTCATGATCATGAGATTCTTATGCCATTACAGAAAATTCATCATAGTGTTTGATGTCTTTTCTCTCTCCCTCTCTTGTTGTAGGATTATTTTAAGAAGATTAAGATGGTGATGAATCTCAAATACATTGATCCTACATACATGATCCGGGCGGTTCCAAGCAATGCATCAGACAATGTTTACTGTACACTTCTTGCTCAGAGCGCAGTTCATGGTGCAATGGCTGGTTACACTGGCTACACCAGTGGTCTTGTCAATGGAAGACAAACGTACATCCCTTACTACGTAAGTTACTGATACCTGTCTAACTCTGATCTTTTGGTCCTATACTTGTGAGAAGTTCTGACTCATGTCGTTCCTTTTTTGTTTGTTTGTCCTTTCTGATGCAGAGGATCACAGAGAAACAGAACAATGTAGTGATTACGGATAGAATGTGGGCGAGGTTATTGTCTTCTACTAACCAGCCAAGTTTCTTGGGGCCTAAGGATATATCTGAAGAGAAAAAAGAGATGCCAGAGACACCGCTTCTTGACGACGGAGCTGTCGATATTCCTCCTGTGACTAAAGAGGTCACTAAGTGAAGTTTCAGGGCATGATGGCACACATATGCATAAACAGTATTCTGCTCAGAGGTTTCTGAAAACGATGACGTTTTAGGCGAAAGTGGAATAATTGTTATCCTGACGATTTTGCCCTTTTGTTGGCATACAAACACAAATTTTAGTTTTCTTAGATGTTTATTAGTTTTGTAATCTTTTTTTTTTGCATTTTCAAATTTAAACATCTGAATGAATGAATGAATAAAGTAATATTCGTAACGTTTTATTATCTTTGTTATTTGTAGTTGTCATACACATAAATTATAAATAAATTAATACAATGAAAATTAATATCTACGAAAACATATGTTTAAAAGTTTTAACGCAAATGTCTATCATTAGCCAAATTATAAAGATCATTTAAACATATTGATATCCCACATAAAATGTAAATATACAAAGTTTTATGAACATTTTTATTAGTATGTCGCTACAACGGAGTTGTCCAAGTGCATCACCAGCCATAATAGAATTTCCGACCAATTCAAGAATGCTTAGATGGTGAAACGATTAAACCCGACAATGAATATCTGTTCCCTTATCCAAGTTACATATTTTTCTAAAACCTCATATGCCATTTTCAGATGTTAATTTTGTAATATAACCCTAGCATCATCTTCTAAAAAAATAAATATGTTGTTTCTCCCAATATTTTGGATTAAAAGCATTTGATAAAATTAATGAAATTAATTATATTTTACTCTTTTTATCATTTTATAGAATTTTAGCTTAACTTGATAATATTTCTTCTGAGATATGCTACACAAATCACATGTCACTTTTTGTAACAGTTTAAATATCATTTTTCTATATTTTGTGACCATTAATTTTATTTTTTAGATGGATTATTTTTTTATAGTTTTCCGAAAAAAATTGTGACATTTACAATGTCTTAATTTTTGATCAAAACTTTTAAGTTGAGTTCAATAATTAATCTTTTAATTTACTTTAAGTAAAATTTAATAATAAATCTATGTAGTATATGTTTATAATTAGAAATTAATGTTCCTTTCAATTTTATTTTTGTGTTTATAATTTTATAAATACAATGACATAACTTGTTTTTTTTACTCCACCATGCATTAAAATCTTACTTCCATTCTAAAACTCATTAACTCATTCTAAATTTTGAAATATGATCATTTTTTTGTTAAAATTTGAATGATAACATTACTACTAAAATAAATTCATAGTATTATTTTTACTATTTGAAATTTTTTATTTATGTTACTTAATTCATTTTATATAGTTAATTTATATTATTTAATAAAACAAATTTATATTATTGTTGTTACTATTTTAAATTTTAATTAATTTACTTAATTTTTTTTAAATTTAATTAAATCATTTTAAATTTTGAAATATGATCATTTTTGTTAAAATTTGAATGATAACATTACTATTAAAATAAATTCATAGTATTATTTTTACTATTTTAAAATTTTCATTTATGTTACTAATTCAGTTTATATAGTTAATTTATATTATTTGATAAAACAAATTTATATTATTGTTTTTACTATTTTAAAATGTAATTAATTTTTTAATTTAATTAACTTATTAAATTTTGGAATATGATCATTTTTTGTTAAAAAATGATAACATTACTACTAAAATAAATTCATAGTATTATTTTTACTATTTGAAAATTTTCATTTATGTTACTTAATTCATTTTTATATAGTTAATTTTTATATTTAATAAAACAAATTTATATTATTGTTTTTACTATTTTAAATTTAATTAATTTTTCTTAATTTGATTTTAATTTTATTTTTACTATTATTAATTATAAATAATAAATATGCAATAAATGAATATTTAAAATAGTAACTTTTAATACAAAAAAAATAAAAAATAGTATACTCATATGGAGAAAGAAGAAAAGAGAAAAATTAACTTTATATAGATAGATAAGACATACATGATAATACAGTATAGTTGATTTCAATAGCTAATGTAATAATACAACTTCATCAGCTGGGCAAATAATGCTTTCCAGTGGTGCTTAATCGACTACTAATCAATCAAACGCCATTGATGGTGCAGGTTCATCACCACCTCAGATTTTCGGGGAAATACTGAAAAAAAAATCCCAAACAATTTTTTTTTAAAATTCAAGAAGCAAACAACATACAAAACAAATGATCACAATGCTTTCAAAATAAAATTTATAATTCATACTTTCTTGATAAGAGACATGTAGTACGGCTTAACCTTCTCCACATCGACGTGTACTTTGCTCTTGCTGTATAAATCGTACTTGCTATATAAAATAAACACAAATTTAAGGATTAAATCTCTCGATCATTGTAGGAAAAATTATCATCAAGTCTAGTTTAAGATTTTTAATTTAAATTACTTGAAAACATGGAGCCATTTGAGATTCTCCTTGTCTTCTTCATTCATAAGGTGAGTGTAAGCTCCAGCCGTGTGCAATGCTACACATATTAATCATATATAATTAAATGTTAATCAATCATCAAATGATATAAGATCGTTGATAATCATCTTATTAGATTAGGAAGCTTACGATAAAAGGAATGGTATCGAATGATGAATAATCCTGCGGATGGCAAGGTGCTTCCATTCTCCTTGGCTACCTGTTTAACATATAATTAGTGAATTGTAAATTAATCATTGTATATCATAATTAATATATTTAGTATTCTTTAATAAAAAGTATTTTAATGAATTATGAATGAAATAATTTAATTACCATATACATGTAGTCATCATGTCCCCATGACATATTAACATTTTCTAGTCCGCATCCTTCTGTATAGATCCCAGCTTTGGTGTTGTACTTTGGGTTATTAAAATCAGGGTTGTCCATAAAGTACTGCATTAAGTGAATAGGAAAAAATATGAAACTCTAGATCAATTGTTTAAAAACTTAGATTTCAAATACGAAAATGTTACCTTGTGGTGTACGTTAGATTCATCGAATGCACATCCAACAGGGAATGTGTCACCTGCAGGTTTTGGATAATAGAGAATCCATAAGTTACTCAAAAAAATTATAAGTTTACTATTAGAGAAAAATATCACAATTTAGACTTACCAACAACTGCCCATTGAGGAAGCTCTCCAAACTGTGGAAGAGTCAGGACCTTCCCAAGATCTGGAGATTGAGTCCATTTTAGCATTTTTCTTAAGGATTTTCATATATATGATCATTTAGGTTCTTTAATTATATAGCCATAAAAAACAATGAATTACCATGGATAAGAGCAGTGAGATGGAGCCAATCTTCGTTAGGGTAATCTTTACGGATAGCTTCCGCAGATTGAAGCAAATGTTGAATTTGTGGTTCGTCAAGGTCAGGATCACTCTCGTCCACCACTTCGTTAAGGAGTTCACAACATTCCCAAATGTTCATCACCATCTTGTCCAATTTGCCATATTCGCTTCTCATTTTCTTCACCTGCAAAAGTATAATAAACTAATTAATAAGCATTATCGTTAGATATATGTTAAAAACAACAATACTCAAATCTGTATCGTTATAAGTTTTGGCTTAAAAGCTATAGGAAATATATTAGTAGTTCATAAATCACGTCCATGCAAACATAATATAGGACTCTCAACTTTCATGTTGATTATATATATAACGATGCAAGAACAAATAAACCGGAAATTATAATACATAAGAAGAGATCTTACAAAATCTACAGTTTGATTAGTGTGTTGTGTTTTATAGAAATGTTCGACTCCCTTCTGCCTCTCGCTTTTTGTATCAGCGTAGTCTCTGTAAACAATTCACATCAAATCCAAACAATCTTTTAGGAAAAAAAATGAAATGTTTTTGAAAATCTAAACTCATCGTTTTTAATATATATAAAAAGAACCTGAATTGACGACCAAATGCATTCATCTCAGGAGCCAAAAACACTTCATCATCGGATGATATCTTCGACATTGGAATCCCGCTGTCCAATTGTAACTCTCCGGTCTTTTTATTCGTCGTAGAGTCCTCGTATTCTTTTTAAAAAACATGAAAGAACGAAAAAACGTTATATTTACGATTAAACAAGATTTACAAAAAAAAAAAAAAAAAAAAAACACAAGAATCAAAAAAATTGAAGAATGATCACAAGAAGATAGATATATGTTTACCAAAAACAGGGTTTTGGACAGAGATAGTCATCTTCAAAATGTAAAAAAAAAAAAGAAAAAAGAAGATGAATTAATCGTGTTGAAGAGAGAATGTCTATGAATGAAGATATGTAATTTGATGGGGAGCTAGAGACACAAAAGGGGGTATTTGTAGTGAGAGATGGATGATATTGGCTTTAAGAAAAAAAAGATAAGTGACGATAAGTTCTTTCCTCTATAATTAGAGACAAATCTACCCAATTAGTTATCTTTGACCTCTTTAATTAGCAAAACCAATTATATTTATCCACACACCACTCTAAACAAACAGAATCCATAATTAAAATCAAATCTGACTACTGTCTATACTAACCAGATTAACTTTCTTAACGAAAAATTAAGGATTTTAATTTTCCTTTTAAAACTAGGATATGTGTCATGTCCAGGTAATATAGATCATATACTAACATCTTATCTGTTTTACAAGTGTTTAGTTTTAATTACACTTGGATTTTCAGTTTTTTTTTTTATAACTGATTTCTTTTCAGTTTAGACTTTATGGTTTTTAATTATAATATTCTTAGAATCTGAAATATTCTGTATTTTGGATATTTGTCACAAGAAGATTACATAATTGGAGTTACGAGAAAAAAACAAACAAACAAAAAAAAACAAAGAAGAAGGACCTTTGTGATGATAAACTTAGGGCCTTTCCATCAACAAAATGGGCTTTATGGCCCATTAAAAATCGGGTTTTGTGGACTCACTTCAGTTTATGGTGCATCAGTTAAATCTGAAGTTTGTTTGTCATCTTCCTTTTTTTCATCAATGGCTCTGAATAATTTTGTTGTGCTCTTCTTCAGTTTGACTTTACAACTACTCTTCCTTCTACTTGGTGTTTCATCGGAATCACCATGGATCACCGGAGATGTGAGTCAAGTCTCGAAGAAGTACCTCGAGTTAGCCAAGAGTCCGGAGGTGTTCGATCGGATGGTGAGTATCAGAAGGAAAATTCACGAGAATCCTGAGCTTGGTTACGAGGAATTCGAAACCAGTAAACTCATTAGGTCGGAGCTTGACCTTATCGGAGTTAAGTATAGGTATCCCGTAGCTATCACCGGTGTTATCGGTTATATCGGCTCCGGAGAACCACCGTTCGTTGCTCTCAGAGCTGATATGGATGCTTTGCCTATTCAGGTGTAGTAACCAAACTCCCAGAATTCTCGTAGAACTTACATCGATTCGATATGTTTAGGTCTTTGATTTTTACTCTTTTAGTTAGAAACTTGATGGAATTAGATTGAACTACTAGCTTGATCATAGGTTTGATTGATTACACATACACCAATACCACTTTCTTAGGTAATGAAAGGTTATCACATTGTTTGATTTGATTCTTGGACTTAGGAAGCTGTTGAGTGGGAGCATAAGAGCAAAAATCCAGGTAAAATGCACGCTTGTGGACATGATGGTCATGTTGCTATGCTTCTTGGTGCTGCTAAGATACTTCAAGAACATCGCCGTGATTTGCAGGTCTATGCATTTCCTGCATTTGCCCTTTTTAAAATACTTTCATGAGTAACATTGGCCTAACACATTTCATTTCTTTGTTTTTTGTTTGTTAGGGAACTGTGGTGCTTATTTTTCAACCAGCTGAGGAAGGTTTGCGAGGAGCAAAGAAGATGATAGAAGAAGGAGCGTTGAAGAACGTCGAAGCTATTTTTGGATTACATCTTACCAACCGAGTTCCCTTTGGCAAAGCTGCTTCACGTGCAGGTCCCATGCTTGCTGGAGCTGGATTCTTTGAGGCTGTAATCACTGGGAAAGGAGGTCATGCTGCCATCCCTCAGCATACGATAGATCCTGTTGTTGCAGCTTCAAGCATTGTCCTCAGTCTTCAACACATTGTTTCACGTGAAACTGATCCTTTGGATTCAAAGGTTCCAGTTTTTTACTTTTGACTCTTGGATCTCGCACCTGGTCTTGGCTTTCCTAGAACTCATTTGTGTTTCCTTTTCAGGTGGTCACAGTGTCTAAGGTTAATGGTGGCAATGCGTTCAATGTCATCCCTGACTCAATCACCATTGGAGGAACTCTTCGAGCCTTTACCGGGTTTAGTAAGCTTCAACAGAGAATCAAAGAGGTGACGCGATCCATGATTGTGCCTTTATGAATTTTTGTGGTACTATGCTTTACCATAGAACCAATACCCGGTTTCAACTTTTGATTCTAGGTGATTACCAAGCAAGCAACCGTCCATCGATGCAATGCATCTGTGAATCTAACACCAAATGGCAAAGAACCGTTACCACCAACAGTGAACGACATGGACTTATACAAGCAATTCAAAAAGGTGGTCGGAGACTTGTTGGGTCAAGAAGCTGTTAAGGAAGCACAACCGTTGATGGGATCAGAGGACTTCTCAAAGTTTGCAGAAGTAATCCCTGGCCATTTCTCCTTCCTGGGAATGCAAGATGAGACCAAAGGGTATGCGTCATCTCATTCACCACTCTATAGAATTAACGAGGATGTGCTTCCGTACGGTGCTGCAATCCATGCATCGATGGCTGTACAATACCTCAAAGAGAAAGCTTCTAAAGGTTCTGCCCCAGTCTTCTTTCATGACGAACTCTGAATTTGTCTAGCTTGTTCTAGACTTGTTTACTCATCAGTTATTGGCTCGTTCATATATCCTAGTAATAGTAGAAGTCTCACTCCACGGAATTGAATGTTATTTGCACGACTCTTGTCAAAGTTTTTGTCGCATAATTCGATTTAAATGATGAAAAGATATAGCACAGCATTTGAAATCCGAAAAGACATCATCAATTGCTGTGCTATGATAGATTTGTGTAAAATTGTTGACCAAAACAATTAACTAAACAACACTGTATTTCATAGCATAGAATCAAAACATAATAGTTCAGTGCCAAAAGAAATTAAACGAAGAAGAAGAACAAAGATTCCCAAAGTTACAAAATAGACTTTTCCAGCTAGACGAAAGCATCTCTTGCATAATCTTTCAAGCTTCTCTACCAATCTATTTCTCAGAAGAGTTAGGTCCTCTCTTCTTTCCGAAACCAACAACTGCACAAAATCAATTAACAAAGTCTAAATAATTTGTTTTACAAAATCCATTAACAAATGACAGCTTCATTGGTTCAACAAAGCATTTCTAAAGCAATTACCAATTCCCCAAAGCAATTCTCAGCTAATTAATTACGCAACAATGCAAGAGTCTTAATCCAATTAAAAAGTAAAGTATCGAGATCGTGAAAATTACCGGCGGTGACGAAACGACGGTTGTGCTGCATACGCTTGTGAGCACGACCTCTAGGCTTCTTCTTCTTATCTTGCTTAGCAACCTTGGGGGTTTGTCCTCTAACCTTACCGGCACGAGCCAAAGAACCGTGAACCTTTCCTGTAAATCATTAACCAAAAAAACACTCACCGTTAAACAGATCGAGCAGAAGAAGAAAAAATTGGAACAAAATGAAGAAGCTTCCGAAGGATCTTACCCATGATTGATTTGCTTTTCTTCTCTTTGTTCTTCCGTTACCGACGGCTGCAAGAAGCTGAAACGAGTGAGTGCGTAAGCTCAGGAATTAGGGTTTCTTTAGATAACAATTGTGTAATTTATATATTCCCTTGTCGTTGATCTATTGGGCCTTTATAAAACTTAGGCTCAATAAATAAATTATAAGCCGATATATAGTGGGCTTATAAAGCCCATTATCAACACAAGTTCGACAATCCATTAAAATTGTTTTTAAAAAAGAAACAAAATCAACCAAGATTTTTGAAAACATTCTATCTATTATTTTTTTTTGTAATATCTTGAATTTTCTAAAAATAACGTTTCCATTAATTTTAAAAAAGGCAATAGTTTCGAATTATTAATTGCTATAGATAAATAATTTATATACGAAGCAAAAGATTCAATCTTATTTGGTGGAATCTTTTGGTATTATAAAATTTCCAATTTTAACCCTACAGAATCCCCAAAATCCAACGATATATAACCGAAAGATCCAACGGCTAATCTCACATCTCAAATAACAAAGACTCTGAAACCACTCTTTACTCTTTTAGGGTTTTGATTATCTCAAATCGCGACGCCTCCCAAAATTTCGTGCTTCAGATTCCGAAGATCAAAAACAATGGCTGATGAGATTGTGCCACCGGCGAACGAGTTAGCCGCCGTTGCATTGGGTAACGATGGATCCACGGTGAAGAGAGCGGAATTTTCTAACCGTGTTCTGATTAAATCGATTCTCGGTCGACCAGACGGCGGAGCTAGCCTCGCCGGTCAAAAGGTTCGAATCGGAGGTTGGGTTAAAACCGGAAGAGAGCAAGGGAAAGGGGCTTTTGCTTTCCTTGCGGTGAACGATGGATCTTGTCCTGCGAATCTTCAGGTTATGGTTGATTCGTCTCTTTATGATCTCTCTAAGTTGGTAGCGACGGGAACTTGTGTGACTGTTGATGGAGTTTTGAAGCTTCCTCCGGAAGGTAAAGATAAGCAGATGATTGAGCTTAGCGTTGAGAAGGTGATTGATGTTGGAACGGTGGAGGGTAAGTATCCACTTCCTAAGACCAAGTTGACTCTTGAGTTTCTCAGAGATATGCTTCATCTTCGTTCAAGGACTAACTCGGTAAATACTTCTTACTTCTTTCACTGTGATTGATTTAAACTTGTTTTTTAATGTCTCTCTATGTTTGATTGTATCACTGAATAAGTTGACTTGTGAAGATCTTTCATAGACTTGTGTGCTTATGGTGATATTTGTTATGATTTCAGATCTCAGCAATTGCAAGAATCCGTAATGCGCTTGCTTTCGCTACCCACAGTTTCTTCCAAGAACATAGTTTCTTTTACGTTCACACTCCTATCATCACGACAAGTGACTGTGAAGGTGCTGGTGAAATGTTCCAAGTAACAACTTTAATCAACCACACTGAGCAGGTTGAGAAGGATCTTATTGTTAACCCTCCACCCACCGAGGCTGATGTTGAAGCGGCGAGGCTTATTGTTAAGGAGAGAGGTGCAGCTGTAGCGGAATTGAAGAAAGCTGACAAGGCAAGCAGCAAGCAAGAAATCAATGCTGCTGTTGGTGAACTTACTTCAGCAAAGGCGAATTTAGCTCAAATTGAAGAGAGGGCAAAGCTTAAGCCTGGACTACCTAAAAAAGATGGAAAAATCGATTACTCCAATGATTTCTTTAGCCGTCAAGCTTTCTTGACAGTTTCTGGTCAGTTACAAGTTGAGACCTATGCTTGCGCTCTGAGCAGTGTGTATACGTTTGGCCCTACTTTCCGAGCAGAGAACTCTCACACTACAAGGCATCTAGCTGAGTTCTGGATGGTTGAGCCTGAAATTGCTTTTGCAGATCTACAGGTAATATATACATATGGTATTTTTTTTGTTGTCTCTTCTTAATCACAATATACCTGCAGTGTCTTAGAAACCTTCTTTGAAATTTGTGTAGGACGACATGAACTGCGCAGAAGCGTATGTGAAATACATGTGCAAGTGGTTGCTAGAGAAGTGTTACGATGACATGGAACTTATGGCTAAGAATTTCGACAAGGGATGCATTGAGAGGCTACAATTGGTTGCCTCAACCCCGTTTGGGCGTATAACATACACTGAAGCAATAGAGCTACTTGAGAGAGCTGTAGCTGAAGGAAAGAAATTTGAAAACGAAGTGGAGTGGGGTATTGACTTGGCCTCAGAGCATGAAAGGTTTGTGATAATCCTTCATTAAAAAAACCATTCCTCAACTTTAAACACTTGCAAGAAATGGTTGCTAACCAAACATGTCTTTGCACTTGCAGATACTTGACAGAGGTTATGTTTCAAAAGCCAATTATTGTCTATAACTACCCGAAAGGAATCAAAGCTTTTTACATGAGGCTTAACGATGATGGAAAGACGGTTGCTGCTATGGATGTCCTCGTTCCAAAGGTAATAATAAAACTCACCGTCTTCTTTTCAATCAATTGAAGAAAACACATCAATTGGTTATTTTGGTTATCTGTTTTCTTTGTGTGAATTAGGTTGGAGAACTCATTGGTGGAAGCCAAAGGGAAGAACGATATGATGTCATCACACAGAGGTGTGTGAAAGTGAAACCAATATTCAAAATTTTTGGCTCTATTTTTGGTGTCTTTTGTGATCCTTTATGAAGCAAAATCTGTTTTTTATATACAGGATCAAGGAGATGGGTCTTCCAATTGAGCCATATAAGTGGTACATTGACTTGCGCCGTTATGGAACAGTGAAGCATTGTGGATTTGGACTTGGCTTCGAACGTATGATTCTGTTCGCTACAGGAATTGATAACATCAGAGACGTTATTCCTTTCCCTAGGTATCCTGGAAAAGCTGATCTCTGATTCTCTTCTCTAGACATCTCTACAAACACAATTTCGGATTTTATTAGCTGGTCTGGTTTCGATAACCGACACGGTTTAGTTTACTTTATGTTTATTAAGTGAAAATTATATGGTTTTTTGACTTTTGATTTTACTGGTTTTGTTCGATTATCCCGATTGACCAAATTCAGTTAATACCACATACTCTCTATTAATGATTGGACAAAACTTTGTTGATAACAATTGGAAACCGAAAATTTTTCAATTTAAAAGTTTTAAAATTAGGTAATAAGGATGAGAACAAAAGTCAATATGTCCGAGTGGTTAAGGAGACAGACTCGAAATCTGTCGGGCTTTGCCTGCGCAGGTTCGAATCCTGCTGTTGGCGTCCTTCTTTTATTTGTCCATTTTTACCTCAATAAGTCAAAACAGAGATCAACAGAGTAACGAACAAGAAAATGTATAGGTTTTGAGCTTTATTAGTAACGATGAAGAGGGTCATCAAAAAGAGCAATTACATAAAAGAGTAGTAAACTTTGAAAATATAGATTCTACCGGCAAGATTCCTTTAAGGGATTCGAATCATGCATCTACACAAGTGTTTCACATGCGGGGTTTAGGGCATACTTCGTTTGTTCCTCCTTTAGGTCCATAAACTGCAGCTACAAATTTTGTATCCCCTGAAAACAAAATGCAATTACCCAGTTGAAAATCCCCTGAAACATGGAGATTGACAAAAAAAAAATGTACCTTGAGTTCAACAAGCAGAGCCATGTGGACGATGAAGAATAAGCAAGTGTTCTCAGCTGATTCTTAGTTTCTCCATCTTCTGTCCATCTCCATTGCAGCAAATTAATTACTCTCTAGCTCCTCTCTTAAACCCTGATTCGGGTCTGGTTAATATTAACGGGTCAGTTTAATTCAATCATAGGTCTAAGTAATTGAAGTCCTGCTCAGGCTAAGGTCCTGCTAGAGACGTCGATATTTATAATCATATGATTTTCTAGGGTTTTGTCTCTTGTTGCTCGGTTGTGGTGTGGCATTGTTTGTTTGTATCTCACGGTAGTCTTTTTTTTCTTCTTTAATTTTTTTATTTTTTCAGGTTCGGAAAACCTAAAGTGTCGTCGATTGTAATACTATCTTGGGTTTGTAATATGTTGTGACAGGATTATTAAACCGGTTTGGTTCGCTACACGGTTAACTCAGATTAGGGCTTCTATTTGTATGCCTTTGGCTAGTTACGATGAAATCAATCAAGCAAAATGAACAAATCTTCTTCAATCTCTCTTCTCTGTCTCATCATCTTCATTTACAACCATCGAATCCAGTCCTTCGATCGAAGCGATCCTTCTACCTCAGTGTTTGCTTTCTAGGCTCTTTTCTTAGATATATCTCTTCTTAGTGAGATCCTAAGGCTGTATTTGAAGAATAAAATGAGTCTTTTAAAGTTATTGTGTTAAGTTTGAATGTTTCAAACTTGAATAAATCGTAGTCCTGGTTTGTAGGACACGAACTCCAGTTTGTTTCAGTTGCATTTATTTCGCATTCTCAGTTGTAAGGTTCTATAAGAACTCAGCTTTGTTTCAATTTAATATAGGGAGCTTTTCCCCTGTTTTGCAAAGCTATTCGATCCATCTCTTACAAGTGGTATCAGAGCCTTGCTATTAACAAATCTGGGAAAAACAAACACAGAGAGAATGAATGAGAAAGACACATTGATCGTTTCTAAGTTCGATGGAGACTATGAGCACTGGGCGATGCTCATGGAGAATCTGATCAAATCCAAGGAGTGGTGGGATCTCACTGAGACAGGAATTCCACGACAAGAGAGGAATGTGATCCTCACCGGACCACAAAGAACGGAGATTGCAGAGAAGACCGTCACTGACCATAAGGTGAAAAACTACTTATTTGCGTCCATCGACAAAACGATCCTCAAAACAATTACAAAGAAGGAGACATCCAAGGATCTGTGGGAGTCGATGAGGAGCAAGTTTCAAGGCAATGACAGGGTTCAAAGTGCACAATTGCAGAGGTTGCACAAAGAGTTTGAGATCCTCGAGATGAAGAGCGGTGAGACCATCAATGGCTATTTTTCAAGAGTGATGGAGGTTGCGAACAACATGAGGAATTTGGGTGAAGACATGCCAGATTCGAAGGTGGTGGAGAAGATCCTAAGAACTCTGGTTGAAAAATTCACGTATGTTGTGTGTGCCATTGAAGAGTCTAATGACATCAAGATGATGACGGTGGATGGACTGCAAAGTTCTTTGATGGTGCATGAGCAGAACTTGAGCAGACTTAGAGGTAGGGTTGGGCAAAATATCCGAACCCGAAAATTTAACCCGAACCCGATTAAAAATACCCGAATCCGAACTTCAAAAATATCTAATTGGATGCTTTTAATAAATAAAATGGGTACCCAAACCCGATTGGGTATATCCGAACACCCGAACAAATACCCGAAACTATCCAAAGTTATATATATATATTTAACAGTAGATTGAGTTAATTTACAAGTTTCAGAAGTAATTTTATAATCACTATTACAATTTACTAGATAAATTAGTTTTCATTTTTAAATATGTCAATATAGATAGATTATATAGTTCTAACTTTGAATTTGATTCATTCGATGTTTTAAGAAGTAAAAAATTATCAGCTTGTGAATATGGTATTTTGTTATTTAGAAATGTCATGTTCTTTTCATGAATTCAATTTGGTTTGATAACTTTAGATTTTTTTCTTTTTATGATTATAATTATTTTTAATGAATTTGGATTGATTTCTTTTTTTTTGAATTCCGATTGATTTCGGGCTCTTTTACTTTCGTTTGGATTAAAAAAATTACAAATCCAATCCGAACCCGAAATATAATATGAGGCTTTGGGTGAAACACAAAAATACCTAAACCCGATGGGTGTTTACCCGAACCCAACCCGAAATCTAAAAATATTCGAATGGGTCTTATGTTTCTAAACCCAAAAACCCGAAATACCCGACCCGAAACCCGAAAGGTACCCGAATGCCCACCCCTACTTAGAGGACAAGAACATGCACTAAAGGTGGAAGCTCAATGGAGACCAAGCTATGGTAGAGGCAGAAGCGGATCACCAAACCGAGGTAGAGGCCGTGGTGTTTACCAAGGCAGAGGGCGTGGTGGCACTTCAAGGGAGATGGTAGAGTGTTACAAATGTCATAAGAAGGGTCACTACAAATCGGAATGTCCAGAGTGGGACAAAGAAGCCAATTATGTAGAAATGGAAGAAGACATGGTGCTAATGTCTTATGTCGACATGGAGGATCGAGAGCAGATATGGTTCCTAGACTCTGGATGCAGTAACCATATGTGTGGAACCAAAGAGTGGTTCAGTGAGTTTGATGGTGCCTTTAGACAGAATGTCAAACTCGGGGATGATAGAAGAATGGTAGTAGAAGGAAAAGGAAGCCTGCGATTGGAGATGAATGGAACCGTCAGAGTAATCACATCAGTTTACTATGTGCCTGGTCTTAAAAACAACCTACTTAGTTTGGGACAGCTGCAACAGAAGGGGCTTAGAGTGATCTTTGAAGATGATGTTTGTGCGATCTGGCACAAGGAGCAGAGAACTATGGTGATGTACTCGAGCATGACCAAAAACAGGATGTTTGTTGTTCACGCCGCAGTAAGGTTGGGAAGAGAGGCGGAAGAATGGAAGTGTTTTCAGGTGATGGAGAAAACAGAGCAACTGTGGCATAAAAGGTTTGGTCATCTTAATCACAGAGGTTTAAAGACACTAGCAGACAAGGAGATGGTGAATGGACTGACAGTCGATAGTCTTGAAGAAGCAGAACCAACCTGTGAAGTCTGTCTAAAGGGGAAGCAGAACCGAGACAACATCCCAAAGAAGAGTGATTGGAGAGCAACAAGAGCTTTGCAGCTGGTCCACAGTGATATATGTGGTCCCATCTCACCAGTGTCAGAGAGTAGAAAGAGGTACATTATCAATTTTATTGATGATTACAGCACAAAATGTTGGACATTTCTCTTGTCAGAAAAATCAGAAACTCTGCAGTCCTTTAAGGAATTTAAAGCTGGTGCAGAAAGAGAGTTGGGACAACTTTTGGTGTGTTTGAGAACAGATAGAGGTGGGGAATTCAACTCAAAGGCGTTTGAAGATTACTGTAGGGAGAATGGGATCAAACGTCAACTCTCAGCTGCTTACACACCACAACAAAACGGGGTAGCAGAGAGAAAAAACAGAAGTATCATGAATATGACAAGGTGTATGCTGCTGGAGAGGTCAGTACCAAGGAGATTTTGGGCAGAAGCAGTTCAATATGTCGTTCACATCCTGAATCGAAGTCCATCTGCTGCTTTAGGTAACATCACTCCAGAGGAGATGTGGAGTCAGTACAAACCATCAGTGGGGCATCTAAGAATTTTTGGGTGCATCGCTTATGCGATGGTGCCGTACGAACGAAGAATCAAACTCGATGAGAAGAGTGTGAAATGCGTGTTGTTTGGTCTGAGCAAGGAATCAAAGGCGTATCGTCTTTACAATCCTATGACGAAGAAGATAGTGATTAGTAGAGATGTTCATTTCGATGAAACCAGAGGTTGGAGTTGGGAGAATGAAACGCATGGGGATGAGTTAACATGGAATGAGCTGTTAACAGAAACAGAGGGTGAAGAAACAGTGGGAGCTGTGAATGAGAATGAGGCAGCTGAGCCACCACGTTCACCAGAAAACAACGAAGAAGAAGAAGGTGGTGAAGTGGAGACTCAACAAACTGATCTCGGTCAAACACTTACAGCTCCGGGACCAAAACGAAACCGCCAAGCACCTGTGTGGATGAAAGATTACGACATTACGTCACAGGAAATGCAGGGTTTGTAATTTCAGAAGAATGTAACAACTTCCTGGCCATGTTTGTTGCATCTGATGATCCAGATCGTTTTGAGGATGCAATACATCAAGAAGTACGGAGAAACGCCATGGAAGCAGAAATCAAAGCCATTGAAGAAAACCACACTTGGGAGCTGATGGATCTACCTCACGGAGCAAAGGTAATTGGAGTTAAATGGGTGTATAAAACCAAATTCAATGAGAAAGGGGAGGTAGACAAATTCAAGGCAAGATTAGTGGCTAAAGGATATCATCAGAAGTATGGAGTCGATTTTCATGAGGTCTTTGCTCCAGTTGCTCGATGGGACACAATCAGATCGATCCTTGCAGTTGCTGCAGAGAATAATTGGAGAGTGTTCCAACTTGATGTGAAAAGTGCGTTTCTACATGGAGAGTTAGATGAAGAGGTTTATGTAGAACAGCCTAAGGGTTTTGTAGTTGGAGATGAATCAAGCAAAGTATACAAGCTGAGGAAGGCATTGTATGGGCTCAAACAAGCACCAAGAGCATGGTACAGTCGAATTGAGGGGTACTTTATGAGAGAGAAGTTCCAAAAGGCCTACTGTGAGCATACGCTTTTTGTGAAAAGGGAAGAAGGTAACATTCTAATAGTGAGTTTGTATGTGGATGATCTGATCTACGCTGGAAATTCATCTACAATGCTGGAGGAGTTCAAAAATTCAATGATGAGAGAGTTCTCCATGACTGATCTGGGAATGATGAAATATTTTCTGGGTGTAGAGGTTATTCAAGATGAGAGGGGGATTTTCATCAATCAACAGAAATATGCTGAGGAGTTGTTGGTGAAATATGGAATGGAAAATTATAATGCTGTGAAGAATCCGATTGTGCCTGGAAGTAAACTGTCGAGAGAGGGAAGTGGAGAAGCTGTCGATTCCACAACATTCAAACAACTTGTGGGGAGTCTAAGGTACTTAACTGCCACAAGACCAGAATTAATTTTCTCTGTAAATCTGGTTAGTCGTTACATGGAGTCACCCACTGAGCAGCACATGCTAGCAGCAAAGAGGATACTGAGATATGTGCAGGGAACTATACAACTTGGTATTCGGTACAAGAGAGGAGAAGGGAAAGAACTTGTTGGCTTTGTGGATAGTGACTATGCAGGAGATGTTGATGATCGAAAGAGCACTTCAGGGTATGTCTTTATGATTGAAGGGGGAGCTGTCTCATGGGCATCTAAGAAACAGTCTATAGTAACTCTATCCACTACTGAAGCAGAGTTCGTTGCAGCAGCCGACGGAGCGTGTCAGGGAGTATGGTTGAGAAACATACTTGAGGAAATTGGGTCTGCTCAAGGGGAAGGTACTGTTCTGTTTTGTGATAATAATTCAACAATCAAATTGTCCAAGAATCCTGTGTTGCACGGTAGGAGCAAACACATTCATGTAAGGTTTCACTTCCTGCGTGAATTGGTAAACGACGGAGTCATCAGGATGGATTACTGCTCAACTCGAGACCAGATTTCAGATATCATGACTAAAGCAGTTCGACTTGATGTGTTTGAGAAACTGAGGAGAAAGATGGGAGTGTGCTGTGAGGAAGAGTAAACTGGAAGGAGTAGTTCCAGTTTAGGAGAAGAATTGAAGAATAAAATGAGTCTTTTAAAGTTATTGTGTTAAGTTTGAATGTTTCAAACTTGAATAAGTCGTAGTCTTGGTTTGTAGGACACGAACTCCAGTTCGTTTCAATTGCGTTTATTTCGCTTTTTCAGTTGTAAGGTTCTATAAGAACTCAACTTTGTTTCAATTTAATATAGGGAGCTTTTCCTCTGTTTTGCAAAGCTATTCGATCCATCTCTTACAGTATTTGCCTTTTCTCTTGGTGCGATCCTAGATTAGGGATTTATATATCTTATCCAACGAAACCCGTGACAATATGTCTCACATAAGTGAGTTTTCTGATGATTTGTTGGTTAAGATATTATCCTTCCAACAAAAGTTGCTGTCTCAACCAGTGTTTTGTCGAAACAATGGAAGTTTCTTTGGTCGTGGTTGCCTAAACTTGATTTCGTTGATTACAGAGATATTAATCATACAAAGTCTTCACTTCCGACGTATCGTTATGAGAATCTGCCATTACATAGAGCTCCGATCCTAGAAAGCTTGCTCCTCACGTTTCATTATGAATCTGAGAATATTAAACAGTGGGTTGGAATTGCAGTTTCTCGCCGAGTGCGTGAGCTAAGTATCAGCTATTTGTTTGTCTACGATATCAGTTACTGCCGTGTAGTTTGTATTCGTGCAAATCACTCGTGACTTTGAATCTTGAAGGCAAGAACATTCTTGTAGATGTTCCTCCAACGGTTTGTCTTCCTTGCTTGAAAACTTTGGATCTTCTCCGTGTGACATACTCGAATGAGATTTTCTTTCGCTGCTTTTATCCTACTGCCTTGTTCTTGAAGATCTGAGTATTAACCGAGGCTGTAATGACAATATGAGAGCTTTAGTTGTTGATGTATCCTCCTTGCGGTGTTTATCTTTAAATATAAACCGTGCATGTTCTTCTGATGAAGGGTGTGTAATAGTTACCCCTTCTTTGAAGTCTTTCTATGTTGTTGATACTAGAAGTAAATGCTCCTATTTGGTTGAGCGTATGCGATCTTGAAGATGCAAATATCTTTGTTAAGCAAAACCCCGAGAAGCTTCTCGTATCAATCACATCTGTCAAACGTCTTTCATTACGAGTAGAATTGAACAGTAAGGAAGAGGTAAGCTGTTTTCCATCTATTAACTTGTTTTCATCAATTGCATTATATATTTTACTTATATATATAGTTAACACTATATCTGTAAGCGTTTTCACGTATACAGCTCGGGTATCATAATGCTGGTATTGTCTTCAATCAGCTTGAACATCTGAAGCTATGTATAATCAACGAATATTGGTCCAACTTACTTGTCTGGTTGCTCAAAGATTCACCTATACTCTGAGTCCTCAATCTCGACGCTTCTGTAAGTTTTTATTGATATAAAATTTATCAGTATGAAAGCGTTTAGTTTACTAATCTTATCTATATCCTATTGTTGTCTCAGGCTTATATACAATTTGGCAACTTTCAACGTAACATTAATGTCCACGAGTTGCCTAGTCTTGAAGGGAGCTCTGTTCCTAAATGTTTCTTGAAGAGTCTTGAAACTTTCGACTTTGTAAGGTACAAAGGAAGACAAGAAGAGAGATATTTCTTGAGTATTATCTTAAATTATGCTCGTTGCTTGACGCACAGTACTCGCCAATTTTGGACTGATCATTTTATGTCGCAACGTAGAAGAAACTTTGGAAATCATCAAAGAGTCGGTATATTCGATTATGGTTTTTCAATGTTTGTTTTTGTTGTCCAAGAATTATATATTTAACTGTTGATTTGGGACTTGCTTTCAAAAAAAACTATTGCCTTCTAATCATTTGGTTGATAAATTATATCGTCTTGTATCACCTACATTTTGTATGTGTATGCCTTGCAAGTTGCGACACAAGTCTCTTTTCAAAGAAGAGAACCAAATCAGGTTTTTGGAACACCCGTCTCCTTATGCTCAAATATTGTCGTAAAATTCAAGTTTGGAAGCTTAAAAGGTCACCTCATCTCGAGACTCAAATCACACACAGTCATGACTCTTATGCTTGTTAAAATTTGATGTTGTCTTATCGTAAGGAGTCAAATAGGTAACTTGACCCAACCCAAATCCGTCTAGGTTCCATAATTATGTAAACCGATCTGAGCACGCATATGAGTGTACTTTCCTGCTCATGACATCTTATAAAAATTTGACGTTTGCACACGCTACGTTACAAAGCCAAAGAAGAACTAAAAATATCAGATTCAACTCAATTCGATAAAAATTTGAGATTCTTAGTTGTCACATAATTAACATACACAACACTGCTTAAGTTATTAAAACTACTCATTGATGTTGTTGTATTTGAATTAACCGTCAAAACACAAATGTACTCATACTCCTTAAGTTAATATATGACGTGTTTTGTAGTTTCATCTCAATCTCATACTCCTCTTTCAAATTTTCCTAAAATCAAACAAAAGTCAAAATAATTAGTCTAACGAAACCAGTAATCAGTAATCACATATGGCCACAGAAGACTGATCAAGCTAACAAAAGAGACAAATTCAGTCATGATTAAATACCAAATATCTAGTAAGTGAGGTTCTTATTTCTTAACATATTTAGAATAAAATTAAAAATACATTGGTATCTTATATCATAATAGTAAGTCCTTCGTAATAATGTAAATAAACCTTGATCTTCCGGGTCGGATCCTTTCGATAATGAGGTAGTACTAATTGATAGAGCTTCACAGCCCACCAAAGGTTTATATATTTATTAGCGACTTCCTTCTAGGTTTTTGTTCTGTTCCTCTGTTGTGGCTTTGTTTTCGCTTGGGTTCGGTTTGGTTTCTGACAAATCCTTTTAGTCTGTTTCTAACAAAAATATGGCCAACATCAGTGACTTGTCTGATCAATTGCTGATTAAGATATTATCGTATCTTCCAACAAAAATTGCTGTATCCACTAGCGTTTTGTCCAAACGGTGGAAGTTTCTTTGGAAGTGGTCGCCTAAACTCGAGTTCGATGATTACCCTAACACCATTAATGATTTCAATCTTTCAAAATCTTCATACCTTTGTACGTATTTTATCTACAAGAATCTGCCATTCTACGGAGCTCCCATCATAGAAAGCGTGCGCGTCAGGATAGTCTTAGAACACTTCAAAGTGAGGATTTCGAATCGTGGGTTGGACTCGCAATTTCTCGTTGTGCGCGTGAGCTAAGTATCAGCTATCTTACTTTCTATAAAGAACCTGAAGTGTTATTCCCAAGTAGTTTGTATACTTGCAAATCGCTAGTCACTTTGAAACTCGAAGGCTTCAAGATTGTTGTGGATGCTCCCCGGAAGGTTTGTCTCCCTTCCTTGAAAACCTTGGAGCTTCGACATGTGAGATACTTAAATCAAGATTGTCTTCGTCTGCTTCTACAAAGTTGTCCTGTTCTTGAAGATTTGTTTATTCATCGAGTTGGATACGACAATTTGCTAGGGTTAGTTGTTAATGTCCATTCCTTGAAGCGTTTATCTATACATATAGACTCGACATGTTCCATTGGTGCGAGTATCATAGTCACACCTTCTTTGAAGTATTTCAACTTTGAGGATTACAAAGTTTAAGATTGTTATTGTAAAGGATTCTCCTATTCTATTGACCTTATGCCAGAGCTGGAAGAGGCAAAGATCATTGTTCTGAGAAATCCTCAAGATCTTATCGAATCAGTTACATCTTCCAGACGTCTTTCATTACGCGTAGCATTCAACTCTGCGGAAAAGGTAAGTCTTTGTTTTCAATCTCACACATCATTATATTTTCTTGAGTTGAATCCTTTGTTTATTATGTTGTACTCATGTGTGATGTGATATATGCAGAGTGTGTGTCGTGAAGGTATTGTCTTTAGTCAGCTTGAAAAGTTAGAGCTGTTTATATGCAATGATGATTGGTCAAAGTTACTTGTCCAGTTGCTCAAAGATTCTCCTAAACTGCAAATCCTCAGTCTCATTGTTGATGATGTAAGTTTCTTCGTCGATTGTTTTGTATAGTTCTAAAAGCACAATGTGGTGTACGTAGTTTTAACTCTTTTCTTTTATATGTTTAATTTCAGAGTAAGTCACGTTTTGTGGATTATAAACCGGTTAGCTTGAACAGCTCCGTTTCAGAATGGTTTTTGAAGAGTCTTGAAACTTTCAAGTTTGAAGGGTACAAGGGAAGACAAGAAGAGAGGGATTTCTTGAGTTTTATCTCCAAACATGCTCGTTGCTTGAAATCTACATCAATCTTGCACGGATGATCCATGTTATACGCTCCCTTAAAAGAGTCATTGTATTCGTTTAAGGATGTTTCTGCTTGTTTAACTCTATAGATGTGGAAATTGCTTTCAAACAAAAAAATGTGCCTTCTTGTCATAAGATACTGTCTTTATAAGATAATATCATGTTGCACAAACTATATAATAGCAAACCCCATGTTATCTTTTAATCAAGCGGTTGAGGTTAGTTTTTTTAATTAATCTAAGGGTTGTGGTTTATTTTCGAAAACTCGTTAAACCAAAGTGTAACACCCGTACCGTCACAAAAGACGGGACAACATGTAATCCATCCGGTCTGGCCATAAACGTTTCTTTCTTTAAAATTCACCAACGGACAAACTTCAAACTGTAACTCTTGAAGTTTACTCAGTGAGGTGATCAAACTCTGCCCACTGGACATACAATAATCACGTTCCAAATATAACCAACAACCATTACTTAGCATAGATTCCATGCATGTCTATCAAGCAAACAAATAAACAAACATCTTATTTCTCTTTAATAACTCTCATCTTATTTTATGCACTTCTGTGGCAACTACCACATGCAAACATTTCTGTTTCTTTACATTACTTAATAAGTTTTATTTTACTTATAGGCTTGGCCATTAACACTTTTTATGGCTCCCAAACCCCTTTTTCTTAGAAGACCACGGCCCATAGCTCGATTCTTCCCCTGCTCGTCAGCGGTTTATGACCTGCAATGAACCCGTCGGTCCATTACAGTCCAACATCCTCAAGTATCTTTTCCTTTCTCATTCTCATTCTCATGTATGTTCATAATTATATTAATATTATACTATATAAGTTTATTTATAACACCATATCATGTAGCTAATGAGCTTCACATATATCATGTTACTAACAACCTACTTTATCATACACACATTCAATTAACAAACAATTCTTGAGTCTATACTCAGCAACTATCGAAGAGTACATCAGGAAAGAGGTTACTGTTATCCGCAAATACCACCCTCACCTTAGCCATTGGATTGAATCCTTGACCCACTTCAACAACAATCTCGGTCTGCAATGGTTTAAATGACAATAATCTATTAAACCAATCCAAACCAAAATCTCCATTTTAATTAATAAGATTTAGCTTAATAATTAATCAACTAAAATCTAATAATTCATAACACCACAAGTCAGCCCACAATCACATGCTCCCGCTTTAATACCAATTCCTAAACCAGCCACATTAATCAACTCACAAACCAATTCACGTGACCACGTATTACTTTCCGGTCCGATAATCCCAAATCGCACAACACCATAATTCCAATTCTTCTTCACGATAACACTAAGCACCACAGTCCATTTTATAATTCAGTTTAATAAACAACTCCAATAAACCTCACGTTCCCACTTCCCACAAAGACAAGCTTGGTTTAATGAATCGCCTTAATAGCTAAACAACACATTGACAATAGTAAACTTCACCGTTAACCTTTCTTAGCGTTTACACTCGGACGGATCTGCTCCACGATTCAAGCAACGTAGAAGTCTCAGCAACACATGATGTGAAGTGGCTCAAGTTTACGGTGGTTTTCAGTCCTCATGGATCAACAATCAAACAACAACAACAGATCATTAGACAACATCATTTACTTCATGCGCAAGTTACAAAAGAACTCTAGGGTTCCCTTACCCTTAACGGCCTCGACAATGGCTATGGCTGTTACGGAGACAACGGCTGACATCTCTGCTGACAGTGGTTAACACAAGGTTTCAAACTCCGGTGATTCACGATGGGTTGCTGACTAACGGTGGTGATTGACGATGACTAACAACAAATCCCCGTGAACTCTTGCTCTCCTTCTCAACGATGGCAATGACAACAACATGAGGAAGACGGTGATGATGGTGAACTACGACGTTGAGAGAGACTTAGGATTAGGGTTCACAAACTCTCTTCTCTCGACAAAATAAGGACGGCTATATGAGTGCATCCACACTTACACCATAAACCCTTTATCATTTTAACTTTGGTTAACTTGGGCTCTTAATGGGCTAAAACTTCAAATAGCCCACTAATTAAAAATAGGAATGTTACACAAAGGACGTGTCTTTAATTTGCAACTTTTTATTCTCATGTACTTTTTGTGAAGCATCATATGACTACTAAAGTTTGTATTCTCATTGTAAGATCATATGACTAATAAAGTACATGAGAAACATGAAAAGAGCAAGCTCACACATCTAATTGTAAGATCAAACCAGTAAGATCAGTAATCTCTTATGACTACTAAAGTTTGTATTCATCTTTTTGGTTTGACATCGTCTATACCTTTGAAATCTAAAGTTAGCTTTTGTTTAACTTGAAGCCCTAGTCACCATATGGCATTGATTTAAATTTATGCATATCGTAAATGTTATGAGCTGTGTTGGTTTATATTAATGAAAAAATTACGTGCTACAAGAGGTAGGGTAGGGGATGGCAAAGGCGATTATGTATTTGTGAATAATATATTACATGGTATATAAGAAATTTTGAAAAATTGTCTTTTTAATTTATTCTATAGTCTGGTTATGTATCCTATCAAAAAAAAAAAAAAAAGTCTGGTTATGTCATATGAGCTTAAATTTTGAGCTTTAGCTCAACAGTCAAAACAGAGATAAACACAGTTACACAGTAACGAAATACCAAGAGCTTGGTTCAAAACATCGCTAGTTTTTGAGCTTGATTATTTAAAAGATGCATGAAAGAGGTTCACATACACATCCACTGTAGAAGAACTTAGCAGTTGTTTGTTTCTAACTCAATACCGTCAAGCAATCAAATCTACTCTGTAGTGTCTTCTTTAGTATCGTGTGATACTCCTTTTCAACTTTCCATACAAATTAAACAAAAGATTCAACGCAACCAATGATTACCTAAAACCACGGAAGAATCATGCAAACAAAAGAAATTACTCATTCCGTTTCAATTTAAGTGAGATGTTTTTAGCAAAAAAAATTTTGTGTCATTTTAAGTGATGTTTTCAACATTCTATGCAAAAATTAAATGTCTTAATTTTTTTTGACCAATCATAATTTACTTGATGTTTTATATTGGTTAAATGCATTTTATTTAATGGTATTTTTATGTAAAAGAGGTAAACAAAATGAGATTATATGTTTTTTTTAAAAAAATTTTGTGCTTAAAAACCTTAAACATCACTTAAAGTGAAACAGATGGTTTAAATTTAAGGATTTAAGTGATATTTATCGTATGTGATGTTTAAGGTTTAAATTGAAGTGATTAAAACCCTTAACCCTTAAACATCACTTACACTTAAATTTTGTATAATGTATCTTCTGTTTACATCACTTAAATTTTGTATAATGTATCTTCTGTTTACATCACTTAAATTTTAACTTTTAATAATTTTATCTTCAGATTTGTAAAAATCCGATGTAAGCTCACATATTTATTAAAAAAAAATCCAATACAAAATTCAATGACAAATGAATAACACTTGGATTTTGAACTAATTTTAAATTTTACATGATTTTTTTTTTTTTTGGACAATAGTATACTTCATTCATGCAAGTACAAAGAAGCAAACATCAACCTAAATTTTACATGATTATTTTTGAGAAAACAGAAAAAAAAGAAAGAAAATAATAATACAATATGGACCTTAAGAGATTCACAAGAAAAAGACTGGCGCAGTAACTGGCCCATCCCATCAAATATTTATGTCATTACTATACCATTTTGCTAATGAGAGCGGTGGTGGTGATTGGTGATTGGTGATTGGTGACTGGTGTGATTGTGTGAGTTATCGACGGCGAAGAACAAAGCTCGTTTTTTTTTTTTGTTTTTTTTTAGTTTCGATGGAGACGACAATGTTCTGCGATTGCGATAGCTTCTGATAAACTCCCTCCTCCTTCTCCATTCTCCTTTTTCTAGTGTTCGAGTTTTGTTACCATCTTCTGATTCTTAGCTCACAGTCTATTCAGAGTTGAAATGGCCGGGTTTACAGTTTCGAACAAAGCTTTCTCAGTTCTTCCGATTTATCTACTAATTGTGGGTTCTCTAGCAGAAATCGAGCTTCCTTCTCAGGAAAAAAGAAAACACATTACCTAGGTTATTGTTCTGTTCCTTACGTTGTCTTCACTTCACTTGTTACTAACTTGTTGTTTGGTTGGATTCCAGATTAAATCTTTAAGTATTTGGTTTTGTTTTCTTGTGATATTTATTGGAATTCCAGGGTCGGAAAACCCCAAGTTCTCTGTCGACTGTAACAGTATCTTTGGGTGGTGGTGGGGGGGGGGGAGTTGTAAAAGTGATAATAAATGGCTAAACTCAGTGATTTGTCTGAAGAATTGCTTGTGAAGATACTAACGTTTCTTCCAACAAAAATTGCTGTTTCAAAATCAGCCTTCTCTCGAAACAGTACTGGCAGTTTCTTTGGTTGTGGTTGCCTAAGCTTGAGTATGATGTTTACAAAGACATTGCTGATGATTAAGAGTCTGGTTGCTTGAGGTATCGAGATTTTATTGACAAGAATCTGCTATTACACAAAGCTACGATCATTGAAAGCTTAAGCCTCAGATTTTGTCCTACATCACTTCAACCTGAGGATTTGAAATCCTGGGCTTGTGGATGTTCCTCCAAGGGTTTGTCTCCCTTTCTTGAAAACTTTGGAACTTCGACGTATGATATACTCGAATGAAGATTCTCTTCCGCTGCTTCTATCCTACTGCCCTGTTCTTGAAGATCTGAGTTTTAACCGAGAAGGGCTATGACTGTGAGAACGTTAGTTATCATTGTCCCATCTTTGCAGCGTTTAACTTTAACTACAGACAAAGGATGTTCTTATCATGGATGTGTGATAAGTAACCCTTCTTTGAATGGTAGAGAAGTTGTCTGCTTTTTGATTGAGAAAATGCCAGGTAGTATAAAAGATTATCATTTTTTTTTTAACAAACAAAAGATTATCAATTTCGTCACAACTTTTCTTAATAAATTTAGAGATAATCAATTTAATCACAAGTTTTCTTAATCAATTTGAATTTTACATTATCATAATCGTTTTCTTCCGTATTATTGACCCAAACTCACCAAACTCGAATGTTATTGATTTGATTTGACTAATAAAACCATTTAACCAGTAACCAAGCCGTGATTCCTTCCTACAAGTTTTCGTTTACTAGTTATAATGCATGTACAATTTAATGGTTTTCTTTACTTGCTTCTAAACAATAGTGGGAAAAAACATTGGTGTTAATGTCATAAATGTAATAAAAACGAAAATAACGCTTTTGAATCATTCTTTATTATTTTCAATCTGAATATATCTTATATTATAAATTAGCATTATATTAATAACAATATAAACTTGATATCTCAAAGCATAAACATATATTTAAACTGGTGTACATCCTGAATTTGTTCACTTCTTTTCCTTGTCAAGCATGTGTCTACACAAAGAAACATCAAATCAGTTTCTAAATGACATCAGTAAACTTGGTTTACCTATATCAATATGATTGGTTCAAAAAAATATCAAGTGATTGCAGATGATAAAACTAGTAAATATGTTCCTCCACATGAAGATTAGTGAAAATACCATACATAGTTGAAACATTAGGTATGTTATTGCGGGCTAAAACAGACAGTTTCCTCAGATAAGGTATTCAAGAGCAAATGAAACATTTTCTAAATCCACATCCGTCCTCTATTTAAATACCCCAACATAACCATAACATGCAAAGGTTCTTTTATATATCGACAAAACGTTCAAGCTCATTCATGTCCCACCTTTTTACCATGGCTAACCAACTATGCTCAGAGACTAAGAAAAGGAAAACAAGAATATCGATTTATAACACTGGGAATTTATGTTTGCTATAGTATATGGTGGTAGAATGTTACATGCAAAAGAAATGCCCTGCTCTGAGCATATTTGCCCTTCTCCATTAGGTTGCTCATACGCTTTTGTTGGACTTGAAGAGTATCAATTTGTTTTTCCTGCAAATACAGAACAAAAGTTCAGTTTTAGGGAGATGAAAACATCCATCATATGCACAAGACAATCTTCTGTTGTGAGGTTTTTTCAGAAGAAGCAATGCTCATTGACATAATAGAATATTATTTTAGGACAACATAATTATGCAAATTATATTTGGTCAATCTATCAACAATTATACAGAAAAAACTTAGAACATAGAGTACAAGGAAAGACCAGAGACTACACTTACAAGGATAATTTTTCTCTGATCTTGCTCGTGCTGGATTTTGAACAGCTTATATGATAGGCCCTGAAGAATCTAATTACGGAGAAATAACAAAATCGATTTAAGATCAAATCCACTCACAATCAATTTGATTCATATAATTATGAGACTAGTAAAAATTAATTCATGAAGAATCATTTGATTGGGGATTATAATGTGTCCACTTAATTGAGCATATAGCTACAGTTCTTAACAAAAATTCACATGATAAAGGTAAGAGCGAATACAGTTGAACAAGTGAGGAACCTTGTATAAAGCTTTGGTTAAATATGGCAAAGTCTGACTTGAGTCTTCTCTGTGATGATCAGGTTTCTTCTTATGGAATACAGATTTGATTTTCTCTATCGTCTTTCTCATCGTGTTCGGTTTTTTCTCTCCATCAGCTGTCAATGTTAAACCATGTTAAACAAAATTGAGACTTGTACTAGAATCAAGAAACAAATAAACTAAAAACAACATTGATCGTATTAATTTGGAAATTACACAATGAAAACTAAAACCTCTAAGAAGAATTTTTACCAGAAAATATGTTGACAGCAGTCATCTTCTTTGCTTGAACAATGATGAGAGAATGAGAGAAATCGATGAAATCTAGGCATATTTATAAGGTTTATATCTCAGAAGTTGAATTTGGAAAAAGAAAGTGCATGATTTAAACAAGGCAAGACAACATATAAGACATAATCTGAAAACATATGTAAAGACCACGTGTAATCTCTTATTAATACTATAACATTATTATTTTCAATGCATTTTACTTATATAAATTTTTAGTTATGGTTGTATATATATCTTCACTGATGAGAGACTCATCAATATAATAATTACTTTTTCTGTGTTGTTTAATTTGTGTAGTAATTTAATTTTACTTATTTTAAATTAAAAGATTTATATCTGATTAAATTTTTAATATATACAATTTTATCAATTAGTCATATTTGTTAATAATTAAAATAAAAGTCATATTTGTTAATAAAATCTACAATATTAATTTATATATTTCTTTATATAAATTATAATAGTATAACTCATCTATTATAAGATATGATTGTAATAATTGTTCTATTTTTATATATATAATTTTAGATTATAATCTATAATTAAATTATAAAGTCATCTATAATTAAATCATCTATTAATTATAATTTAATCTAAAGCAGCAAAGGTAATTAAATCAGTTATACTATTATAAATCTATAATTAAATTATAAATCAGTAAATAAAACATATGTATAACTAATATTAATTGAAATAATATTAATCTATAATTTAAAGTCATATTTAATGGAAGTTATAAGATAAAAAATTTATTTACTGATTTATATAACAAAATAATAATGACATATAAACTATTTAATTAAATTTTCCAATTATTGTGTTTTTGATTTAGTATAATAAAGTAAAGAATTAGTATTTAGAAAGGGAGACATATGTCTTATACTCTGATCATGTGAGTAATGTGACACCCACATAAGAGGTTGTTAAGAATTTCTCAAAATAATATTGGATCCCATTTTATATGTTTTATGCTAATTAATTAAAGTCACTAATCCTGTCCTATCTAGGCATGTCAATTAGGGCCAAAGTTCGTGTGCCGGCCCGGCGCGGCTCTGAAAAATACCGGATTTGTGCTTAAATATATATGTCCATAAAAAATCGGGCTTTTCGGGCTCAGCCTGTTTGGGCTATAGGATTTTTTGGGCTTAGCCCGACCGGACTCGGGCCAGCCCGAAAAGCCGTTTAACAAATATATTTCTACTTCTTTGTTAACATTTTTGTTTGATTGCAATATTTGATTAATGATTTATTGTAAATAAATTTTAAAACTCTAATCCTAGTTTTCATATTTACTTATAACCTTATTTCATACTTTTAAAATTTTTATCTATAATATTTTATATGAATTATATTTTGTTTTATTTAGCGAAAGTATAAAAATTTTATTTAGTTTAAAACTTTTTATTTTAAATTAAGTTTGGTTTTAGTAAATATAGATGAGTTATTAAAATTTTGATTGATTTGTCTTATAATGCACCTTCAAATACTGTTTTTTAAGGCTTATAAGTTTGAATTTTTGATCTGTAAGATAAGCCCGGAAAAAACCTGTAGTCCTATAGTCATATTTGTTAATACAATCTATAATATTAATTTATATAGTTGTTTATATAAATTACTAGATAAGGACCCGCTCGATGTGCGGGTTTAAAGTTTTGTAAATAAAATTAAATTAAATAAAAATATATTAAAATTTATTGTACATTATTTATAAATTTTTGTTTGCATACACTGATTTATATCCATATGCAAATCTTTTATGTATGCTATCATTAAAAGTGTATTTTTTATGCCTAGGTATACTGTATGTTACAAACATATGATTTACCACCACCTAGAAAATATCTATATGAACAAATTAAGCCAACTATTATATGTCTCTTTGCTTTCACTTTTGCATAGTTTCTTTAGTCACTAAAATTGTTGGCTCAAAATTTTGTTTTGAATAAAAAATAAATTACATCACAATAGTATATGACTAACTATGGAGAAAACCTCGGTTCTTCCCTCCTCCTTTATGGAGATAACCTTGCGTCCAACCTCCTCCATCATGGAGAAAACCTTCGCTTCGCCTTCCTCCTTTGGGGAGATAACCTTGCGTCCAACTTCCTCCACCATAGAGAGAACCTCGGCTCTGCCCCCCCTTTTGTGTGAAGAGAACATGTTTACGTCTTTTAGCTATCTCAAAGTGGCTTGCTCCAGCAACTAATGAAACTAAACACCCTTTGCCAACGTCACAAAATCTTTTGATAGTAACTAATGGTAAATTTTCCAATGTATTTCATGAAAGTTTCTTTGACACACCATGATGTAGCCTCTGTCTCCAAGCTCATATGGATCTCTATCAACAACGATTTATGTTTTTCCAATCTATGTTTGTTGTATGCTTGTGTTTGAATAGCCTATTTTATCCAATCATTAGGTTGATAACCTTCTCGTCTATATCTTCTTTTGAGATTGAATGAATGGTAACAATTATGTTTGCACCAAAAAAAAGTCTATGACCAATCAATCAAGGTTGAGAAATTAGAAGAAAATTAATTTGGCATAATTAGTGAAATAATAGAAAACTAGATGAATATCCGTGCTAGAGCATTAATTGAAATTTTTTTTATTTATATTGTATTTTTATATAAAATATAATTTATGTTATTGTTATTAAAAGTTTTTTTGGATAAAATAAAATCATATGCTAAATATGAAGGCTTAAAAAAAAAACACATATTTTGTAAGTTTTATATTGTTAATGATTCTATATAAGTATTCGTGCTATAAACACTGGTTAAATTTTATTTCGTAATCTATCTTGTAACCTACCATTTAACTTGTAATCAATCAATCTATCAATTTCGTAATCTATCTTTGGTTAACATTGTGGTCCATCGATAAAATCTGTTGAAAATAAATTTGTAATATTGTGTTTAAAGATCTTTGGAAACAACGTGATATAGAACTAAAATCTTCCAAAAATACAGTTTGGAATATCCATGATTTTATTTGTTACCATTAATATATCAATTATCAATTTGGAATATCCCTAATATTTAGGTGTAACCATTAATATTAATATATGGATTAATCTATAACCTATTTATAACATATTTGTAACCATTTATTAAAAATATAAAGTCTACAAAAACTATGTTGTGTACTTTCCTTTTATTAAAAAGGAGATTATAAGCACGGTAATATATGAATCTCAAATAATTCAAAGATGAAAATATAAATTGAATAAAACAATCTAAAACTACTACAATAAATTCTAAAATATAATATAAGAAAAAAAAGATGCATATATTTATCTTCCATTGTTTGGTTTTAAAAAATAAAGAAAATTTCTCTTCCCATTAAAAATATTTGACCAATAGAACAAAGTTGCAAGCAATATTTTTGAATAAAATATTTTGTTAGATGAATAATATGAGATGATCTATGTTATATAGAAGTGAGTATTTACATTTTTTAGAATTAATAATTTTCTGTATATTTTCCTTAATCTTTTTTCTATTTTATGAGAAATTTTATATTAATGAGCTCATTGTTTTTTTAAAAAATTTCTTGCTTCTCACTTTCTTGTAAGATATATTATCGTTCGACGATAAAAACGCTTTCTGTCTAGTAGATTTAGTGTTATATAATCTCTATTGTTATCTTGCATTTGTGTATTCATCTTTTTTTTTATGCTACATGTCCTGCAAATTAATAGAAATAAGAATAATACTGTGAGAAATTTGTTAATCCTAAAAACCTTAGTTATTATGCATAAGCTACTTTGTTAACACTTCAAAGTTAAAGATTACGTAGTATGCATTATGAAATTAAAATAAGAAACAAAATTCAAAGAAACGACGACGACAACACGTGTTAATATCTAGAAATTTTTTATATAGTTGCTTCGATTAGACAACAAACAAAATGCCTTCGAGATTTGTTCAAGAATGATGATGTGTCAAGCAAAAGGTTAATAAAAAACAAAGAATAAAATTTTACAAAGCAAAACAAAGCTAGTCGAAATTATTTTGTTTGGTAAAAAATATGTCATCATCTATTTGCTTATATAGAATGGTATATTGGTAGCTAATTCATTATCCGAACTCTTTAATGGCTCGGGTGATGCGCGGTCGATATTTTAGGAGAAAACATCCTTTATTGGCTACTAAACCATATTCTCCATCCTTTGGGTGGAGGAGTATTTTCTCAACTAAAGAATTAGTGGAACAAGGTGCACGGTGGGTAGTAGGTTCTGGATGTAATATTTTGGTGTGGAGGGATCCTTGGATTCTGGATCATCAACCAAGGCCAGCTAATGGTAGGGGGAGAGTTCTACATCCTAATCTGATGGTCAACCATTTAATTAATCCCCTTACAATGGATTGGCATATGCCTACTCTTGAGGAGTTTGTGGATCCAGCGGACATTCCGCTTATCCGGAGTTTGGCGGTTAGTAAATCATTCAAAGCGGATAGTTTGATCTGGCATTATACTAAACCGGTAAGTATTCGGTGAGGTCGGGTTATAGGCTAGCACATGAATTACTTAAGGAAGTCGAATACGGGCCCTCGTGCACAGCCCTGCGGGCACAAGCTTGGAAACTTGAAGTCCCTTCTAAGGTCCAACACTTTTTCTGGCAGGTGGCATTTGTTACTCTTCCTGTAATGGACCGGCTCGCTTATCGCGGTGTCCGGTGTGATGTTACGTGTCAAAGGTGTGGCTCTGAGGTGGAGTCTATTAACCACGCTCTTTTTGAGTGCGTACGCTCCCATATGGTTTGGAAGTTATCTCCGGTTCAACTGCTCCCGGATGGCTTTCCCTATAGATCGGTATATTCGAATTTAGATTTTCTCTATTGGCGGGTGGCTTCTTCACATTCCGGGGATTCAGGTATCGGTTTTGTGCTTCCATGGATTTTGTGAACAATTTGGAAGGATAGGAATAAGAAGGTTTTTCAGGGAATAGAGGCGGAGCCAAGTGATATTTTAAATCAAGCGTTTAACGATAAAATTCTTTGGGAGGAAGCAAAGTCCTATTATGCGAATTATTTGGAGTCACGGTCTTCCCCGGAGGTACGGGATATTTCTTCTCGATGCCAGGTTGATGGATCCTGGAAAGGCTTAGATCCACTGGTGGGTTTGGGATGGTGATATAGTAACCGTGAAAATAAGACGTTACTTTTGGGAGCAAAAAGCCTTAGACGCAGCCCTTCTCCTCTTCATTCGGAATTACAAGCCTTTATTTGGGCCATGGAGTCTTTTCGGGCGGCGGGGGTAGATTGTCAGAATTTTGAGACGGATAGCTCCGAGCTGGTTGCGATGGTGCAGTTTCCAGACGATTGGCCAGCTTTCTCGAATTTACTAGAAGATGTCCATTCTCTCAGATCATCCTTCCCCTCCTTCACTCTGACCCAGATTCCGAGGATGACAAACGTGAGGGCAGATTGTCTGGCCCGTTCTTCAAGATCTTTAGTTTCTGAACTTACTTTTGAACTGCTTCTCGAATCAATCACGTCTTTCATTGCATGTAACTCTTAACAGTGGACACTCATTGCAGGTAATATGTTTTCATCTGTCCACAAGTTTCAGTCTCATTATTTCACTTAGGAGTTAGGACACGACAATTGGCTTTTTCTTTAGTTTTAATTTTTTTTTTTTTTTGTAATGTCTGCAGATTGTGTATCCCGATGGTATTGTCTTCAGTCAGCTTAAAGATTTGAAGCTATATGTATGCAGCGATAATTGGTCAAAGTTACTTGTCAACTTGCTCAACGGTTCTCCTAACCTGCAAATCCTCAATCTCATTGTTGATGATGTATGAGAGAATTCTTATTAGTATTTTGGGTAAAAAAAATAAATCAGAAATGGAAAAAATTGTAAGATTTTATTAAAATTGACATCCACATCAATTTTAAGAGGCGATACGTGTCGGCATTCTATTGGTTAAAAGAATAAGACAAAGGAGAAAAAAAAAACATTTCCTCCATTTATTTCTTTTTTCGTCTCTCTCTCGGGGTTGTGATTGAATCGACGAAACAAACGATGAATTTGGAATCAGAAGCTTGAAGGTTTTGAATCGAATGAGAGATTGAATCAATTGGAATCAGAAAGGTAAGTTTCTTATTAGAATTGATTGAATCGGAAATTTATGAATTATTCTTCATCTCTTTCGGTTCCTCCTTCTGCTCCTCACTCTCCTAATTACTCTGCTGGTCTCCGATCACAGTCTTCTGTCTTCGTTGAGCAAGATAAGTAATTGAATCTCAGTTTTTGTATATATATATATTTTGAGTTTCATATTTTTTTTTATTGGTGTTTGATTTTGCTTTTTTGGTGTTGTTGCATCGTTACAAAGAAGCTCGTTGAGAAAACTTTTATCTTTGATTTGTTGCAGAAATAGTAGATTTCGGTGATTTTCTGTTACCAACACAAGCAGAGAAAGCTGAGCGTGATGAGGCAGTGGCGAGTGTGTCAAGTGTTATTAAGTATATCTGGCCGAGTTGCAAGGTACGAACTTTCGAAACTTCAATCTCTCTCTCTCTGAGTGTATTGTTTGATTTCAGAAACTGCAATCTCTAATTCTTGCTTATTCTCTGTTGCAGGTTGAGGTTTTTGGGTCATACACAGGGCTGTATCTTCCAACAAGTGATATAGATGTCAGTGTAGACACCAGTTTCGTTTGATTGATTCTGTGATACATAATTAACAAGAATACCTTATCTCACATCTATTTGGAGCTACTATACTGTTTTGATACTTAGACGTTAGCTACTGTATAGATTAGTGTTTGGAAAGATCTTCATGTCTAAATCTTCATCCCTTTTTGCTGTATGTATAGGTGGTGATTCTGGAATCAGGTCTCACTAATCCACAACTAGGTTTACACGCACTCTCCAGGGCATTGTCACAAAGGGGAATTGCAAAGAATATCTTGGTATTTTGACTTTTTATTATTACTATGATATGGCAGTATCTCAGTGTGATCATGTCGTATAATTAGCTCTCTAATTGTTTAAAGCTTCAGTCTTTGTTGTCTTGTGAGATCTTGTAGATTTTGTTTATGCTACATTGTCTGGTTTGATTGAATGCAAATTCCCTTTTTTTATCCTTTTACTATAATGGGTGTTTGCTTATTGTAACTCATATGTCTAGAGTCTACATGTAAACCGTTTGTGTTGTATGGAGATGGTTGACTAATATTATGAGATAGTGCAAGTGAGGTGAGCCCTCAATCTTGTAAATGATTGCCAAATACTTATATCTAACAATTTGTTAAGCTTGGTCCAACAATCAGACCATCATTAACACTTGCAAGATGATTTGGTTGAGAATATTTAAGCTAAATTTGAAGCAAATCAGTATTAAAATTAATCATTTTCTCCATTTATGAATTGCACTTCTATTGTAATATGTATTAATGTTTTTATTATGTTTTGTATATTCTAAAATTAATTAAATGCAATATTTTCTATTTTTATAAAATTTTAAATGTTTACACATTTATACCACTTCTATTCTGTTTAAAATTTTAAACAACAATAATTTCAAAAATAAGAGACCCAAAATAAGAACCTACCAATAAAAGAGAAAATTTTATCTAAGAGATCATTAGTTCTTATATTCCAAACAGTACACAAGATTCAATCCATAAGCAAAGTCAAGTCGCACTACACCACAAAGAAAGAAAGAAGTGAAAGGTCAGGACTTTTAATTCAGTCACAGCAACAAAAGTAAAAAATCAGCAAAACTTGTTCTAGTGTGAATCTCTCAATCATCCTCTTTAATAACCTTTACTGCCAAGTCCACTGAGTCCTTCTGCAGGATTTCAGCAACAGTGACAAGGGAGAAGATTTCTCTTACGTGCATAACACGAATCTTGGTGGACCTCTGTTTCCTCTGCTTCAGCTTCACTTGGTGAAAACGAAAACTAAAAGAAATTCACAAGAAGACTGGCCCAGTTCGAGGCCCATCAATATTAATTGTCATTATTAAAGGGGAAGCCAAACAGTCTCATCATGAGCACTCGGTTGACACCATTCTCTTTGTCGATTCATCTTACCATCTCTTGATTCTTAATTAGCTCACAAACACTCGCTCTACTCAGAGTTGGAATGGCTTTGCAGTTCTTCGGGAGCCTCCACTGAGTCAATCACCTGAAATTTCTAGGTTTTGTTTTTTTGTTCTCTGTTGTGGCTTTGTTTTCACTTTTCTACTAATTTGTTTGGTTTTTTGGCTTCCCAGAAATCTTGTTGTCTTATGGTGTGTTTCTGGTGATTTGTTTTTTTTTTTTGTTCAGGGCCAGGAAACCCCAAGATCTGTAGAGTGTGACAGTATCTTAGGGTTTGTAAAAGATATGGCCAAAATCAGTGACTTGTCTGATGAATTGCTTGTCAAGATATTATCGTTTCTTCCAACAGAAGAAGCCGTATCCACTAGCCTTTTGTCCAAACAGTGGAAGTATCTTTGGATGTGGTCGCCCAAACTCGAGTTCAGCTTTACTACTCCTTCAAAGTCTGCATGCCTGAGGGATTTTATTGCCAAAAATCTGCCATTACACAAAGCCCCTATCATCGAAAGCTTGGTCCTTTGCTCCTTTCCTGGAGCAATTCAACCAGAGGATTTGGAATCGTGGGTTGAGACTGCAGTTTCTCGTTGCTTGCGTGAGCTGAGTATCGATTCATCTTATTCCGAAATGCAACCTGAGGTATCATTGCCCTGTAGTTTGTATTCTTGCAACTCGCTCGTGACACTAAAACTTTGCGGCCAGGATATTTTTGTGGATGTTCCTCCAACGGTTTCTCTCCCTTCCTTGAAAACTTTGCGACTTGAATATGTTATATACTCAAGCGATGATTCTCTTCCACTGCTTCTATCATGTTGTCCTGTTTTGGAAGATCTGACTATTTACCGCGAGGACTTTGACAATTTGGGAGCGGTGGTTATTATTGTCCCATCCTTGCAGCGTTTAACTTTATCTATACTCCAATGTTGTTATTATGATGAGTATAAGATAGTTACCCCTTCTTTGAAGTTTTTAGGTGTTAATGATTACAGAGGTAAAAGCTCCTATATGATTGAGCACATGCCCGAGCTACAAGAGGCAGTTATCAGGGTAATGCTAAAAAATGATAAAGATACTGAAATGCTTCTCAAATCAATCACAGCTGTCAAACGTCTTTCATTTCGCGTAGGATTCAATAGTGGAGAAGAGGTAACATGTTCCCCATCTGTCCACAAGTTTTTAATAACTATTTTCACTTAGAACACTAAATCAGATTTTCTTGAGTTTGAATCTTTTGTTATTTGCCTTGTCGTCATTTCTCTGCAGACCATGTATCCTGATGGTATTGTCTTCAGTCAGCTTCAAAATTTGAAGCTACATATCTGCAGCGAGAATTGGTCAAAGTTACTTGTCAAGTTGCTCAAAGATTCTCCTAACCTGCAAGTCCTCAATCTCGTGCAAGATGATGTAAGCATTTCTACGTTGAACAACTTTGCGGTAAAGCAGAATTTTAACTCTTCCTTTTCATTTACTTTGTAATTTCAGTTCTTTCCATTCAATCATGGGAAGTATGAATCGGTTGGCTGGAGCGATAACCACGGCTCCGTTCCTAAATGTTTCTCCAATAGTCTTGAGACGTTCAAGTTTGAAGGGTACGTCAGTGAGGTACCAGAATATAGGGATTTTTTGAGTTTTATCTTCAAACATGCTCGTTGCTTGACTTCTACATCAATCGTGCACTATTTGTGTGTGAGCCCACAAATCCTTGGTCTTTATTGACGTTGGTTATTATGAACCCTAAACCCTAAAAGTTGGTCTTATATAAACTATTATATTCTATGATGCAACTATGATGCTATGCTCCCTAAAACGAGTCATTATTGTATTCGTTTAAACGTTTTTTTTTTAAGGTTTGTTTTGTTTGACTAAATGTTGAATTTGCTTTCAAACAAAATCTGAGCCTTCTTGGTCATGTTGTTAATTTCCACAAATTGTAAATGTGTGTGCCTTGCGACTCAATCCTCTTTCCAGTAATGACATCCAACTCATGTTCTTCAGGCTCATTTTCTTCTTCGGAAGAAGAGAACAGAGAGAATCACGTGTGAACAAAACTTAACAAGCGAGAGCCGTCACTTCACATTACAGTTTTTAAGTAAGTTACAACTGACTAAAATAGTAAACGACAATGGAGTAAAAACAAGGTTATGTAATATACATTGTCTTTAAGCTTGATCCATCATCAACCAGACAACAAGATATGGCAGATGACCAAAAAACCGAAACACAATATCTCGATGAATGAAGCAATTGTATAAAAGAGTTACAGTTGGTGTGTGTGCTCTGTTTTTCATCTCTGTTTAAGTTACTACTACTTCTGGTTTAGGATTCTATGAACTTTCAATCTCAAAGATCACTTCAGGCCTTGGGTGTGTAGTTGATTCAAGCCAAAAAGAAATCATTTTAGTTCCTCTGTTTCTTTGAGAATAAAGTAGCTTGTTGAGACGTTGAAGATAACAAGCATGGTCTCAGCTGATTCTTCCAGTAACGGAACGGGTCTGACTAACAAAAAGATACAAGGCCAAAGGCTCACGATTTTGATTCTATATATATATATATATATATCGGCTTGATGATGAGTACCACACTGTCTGGTGAGTTTTCATCGACGGCGAGAGCGAATAAAAAATCAAGGTCTTTACTAGTTAGTATAGTAGAATCATTAGGTTTTTACTCGTTTTCTTGTACACTATCTTTTGGGTTTGTTAAAGTGATAAATGGCTAAAATCAGTGAGTTGCCTGATGAATTGTTGATGAAGATATTATCGTTTCTTCCAACAAAAGTTGCTGTATCAACCAGCGTTCTCTCGAAACAATGGGAGTTTCTTTGTATGTGGTTGCCTAAACTCGATTTCCATGATTGCGATGAATTTGCTCCTAGCAATTCCAATAGCTTCTGATAAATTTATGTCAATTTCGATGGAGACGACGACGAAGTTGTGCGATTCCGATAGCTTCTGATAAATTTATGTCATTATTAAAGGTTGTGGATTTTTTTAAAGGTTTTGTCTTTAACTATATATGTGGAATTATGTATGTGTGTGGCTTGCGACTCAAGTCAAGTTGGAAAGCTCAAAGGGTTTAACTTAACCCGAATCACACAGTTATGCTTCTTAAGGAAGTTAAGATTAAATCGAAAATTTGATGTTGATGATTGACGGTATCCAAATCCGTCTAAGTTCGAGAATTTTTTTTTTGTTTCTTTACGTGTTCAATACATTATGTTCCCTGCTCATGACATCTTTATCAAAAACTTGAGGATTAATTAGATTGATCATCCCTACGATAATTCTTTGTAAATGTGAGATTTTCAACAATTTACCAGCAAAGATTAACTAAAAGAAAAAAAAATCAGATGATGAGGGCACAACAAATTATATAATCATGAAGAGTAATAAAACCAAGTTAAACGAATCACAAAACTTGTTCCTGATTCTCTCGATCTTACTCTCATTCCTCATTGAGGACCTCTGATTCATAGATCTGCTCCATATATATGCTTGTTCTGTTTTCACGTCCACCCTCACATCCGGAAACTTCTTACAAAACACTTCCTTCTTATTCATCCCCGTTCGCCTTCTAGGTTCGAGCTTTATATTAAACGGTGGATTGACATGATGGGCTTAAGAAAATGTTCTATAAGACATGAAGAGATGGAAAAATAGAAGATTTACTTTATTTATATTAATCTATTTTCCTTATTACGTCCGGTTAAGGCAAAGACTATTGCCTATATATATTTACGACATGATGTGGGATTAGGGCACCGTCTAAAACTTTATCTTGATTTTGTGAATTTTCTAAGATTTTGTTCTGTTCCTCTGTTGTGGCTTCTTAATTAACCCATCAATTTCTCTATATTGCTAATAATAGAATCTATCTCGTACAATGATGGATTCTCTTCTTAGAAGGAATATAAAAAAATCAAGGACTTTAGTAGATATGGATAGAATCAGTGGGTTGTCTGATGAATTGCTGGTGAAGATATTAACGTTTCTTCCAACAAAAGGTGCTATATCAACCAGCGTTCTCTCGAAACATTGGAAGTTTCTTTGGATGTGGTTGCCTAAACTTGAGTATGATGATTACAATAGTTTAAAGAACTCATGTCCAAGATATCGGGATTTTATTGACAAGAATATATCATTAAACAGAGCTCCTATCATTGAAAGCTTGCGTATCGTTTTTTATTATGGAATACTTCGACCTGATGATTTGAGATCGTGGGTTGGAATCGCAGTCTCTCGCTTTGTGCGTAAGCTAAGTATCAGTTTATGTTCTTTAGGAATTGAAGTTGCTGTATCATTTTCCAGTAGTTTGTATACCTGCAAATCGCTGGTGACACTGAAACTTGGCGGCCACAAGACTCTTGTGGATGTTCCTCCAACGGTTTGTCTCCCTTACTTGAAAACTTTGGAACTTCGATGGGTGACATACTCATATGAAGATTCTCTTCGACTGCTTCTTTCCTACTGCCCTGTTCTGGAAGATCTGACTATTTACCGAAGAGACCATGACAATGTGAGAGATTTGGTTATCATTCTCCCAACCTTGCAACGTTTATCCTTAGAGATCCGCGGTCTTTGTTCTTGTGATAGATTTGTGATAGTTACCCCTTCTTTGAAGTATTTCAAATTTCATGAGGGCTTTATTAGTGGAAGTTGCTATTTGATTGAGCATATGCCAGAACTGGAAGAGGCGGATATCATTGTTGTGCAGGATCCTGAAGTGCTTCTCGAACCAATTACATTTACCAAATGCCTTTCATTACGCGTAATGTTCAACAATCCAATAAAGGTAATATATTTCCATATGTCCACAAAAACAAAAACAAAAAATCGGCTTTTTCTTGAGTTTTAACCTTTTACTACTATTTGTGTTGTCATGGTATGCAGAAGGTGTATCGTGATGGTATTGTGTTCCATAGGCTTGAAAATTTGAAGCTATGTAGATGCAGCGGTGATTGGTCAAAGTTACTGGTCCAGTTGCTCAAATTTTCTCCTAACCTGCAAGCCTTAAATCTTTTCGTTGATAAGATAAGTTTCTTTGCTGACTATTTTGCAGTCTAATATCACACTATAGCTAGTGTAGTTTTTAACCCTTTGCTTTTCTTTTTAATCTTAGGTTTCGTCATGTTTTCATGGGATTATTATCATGGCTGGAAAAATAATATGAGCTCCATTTCTAAATGTTTTTCGAGGAGCCTTGAAACTTTCGAGAGGGTACAAGGGAACACGAGAAGAAAAGGATTTCTTGAGTTTTATCTTCAAGCATGCTTGTCACTTGAAATCTTCCACAATTGAAGAAACTTGAAAAATGATCTATGATGGGCTTAAAAGACAATGAAGAAAGAGAAGAATAGAAGATTTACTTTATTTATGTTAAATCGCTTTTCCTTAATTATTACGTCAGGTTAAGGCAAAGACTATTGCCTATATATATTTATGACATGATGGGGGATTAGGGCACCGTCTAAAACTTTATCTTGATTTGTGAATTTTCTAGGTTTTTGTTTTGTTCCTCTGTTGTGGAAGTAGCTAGTATATAAGGAACATATCACAACCAGCGAGTGTTTCTGGCAAATCCATTTTGTCTTACGGTAATTTTGTTTTTCAAGGACTGAAATAAAACCTGATTACCGTCCTCTCTAAAAGTATCTTTGGGGCCGGGGTTTGTAAAGTGATATGGCTAAAATCAGTGAGTGAGTTGCTTGATGATTTGCTGGTGAAGATATTAACGTTTCTTCCAACAAAAGAAGCTGTATCAACCAGCGTTCTCTCGAAACAATGGGAGTTTCTTTGGATGTGGTTGCCTAAACTTGATTTCGAGAACATTCCTCCTCTCGATAGATTCGAGGAAGCCTCATGTCCAAGCTATCGGGATTTTGTTGACAAGAATATGTCATCAACAGAGCTCCTATCATAGAAAGCTTGAGCATATATTTTTTTAATGGATTACTTCGACCTGATGATTTGAGATCGTGGGTTGGAATTGCAGTTTCTCCCTTTGTGCGTGAGCTAATTGTCCATATATTTAATTGCAATGTTGAATCACTGCCCAGCGATTTGTATACCTGCAAATCTCTCGTGAGTTTGAAACTTGCAGGCGAGTTGCTTCTTGTGGATATTCCTGGAATGGTTTGTCTCCCTTCCTTGAAAACTTTGGAACTTCTATGTGTGACATACTCGAATCAAGAATCTCTTCCACTGCTTTTATCACATTGCCCTGTTCTGGAAGATCTAACAATTGAGTGATACTATAGAGACAATGTGAGAGATTTAGATGTCATTGTCCCGACCTTGAAGCGTTTATCTTTACATATACCCTATGACGATTCTTTTGATCGATAGTTACGCCTTCGTTGAGGTATTTCAAATTTATGGATAATAGAGGTGGTGATATCTCCCACTTGGTTGAGCATACGCCAGAGCTTGAAGATGCAGATATCAGGGCAGTAAAACTTCTCAAATCAGTCACATGTGTCAAACATCTTTCACTCATATTGTACATCAATGCAGAGGTAATATATGTTCCCATATGTCAACTTCAAGTTCTGATCAATTAGGTTTTCTTGAGTTTGAAATTTGTTGTCATGTGTGTGCAGATCACTGTGTATCCTGATGCTATTTCCTTCAATCAGCTTGAATGTTTGAAACTAGATATTATATGCAAGTATAATTGGTCGCAGTTACTTGTCCATTTACTCAAAGATTCTCCTAAACTGCAAGCCCTCCATCTCAATCTCCAAGTAGGTTTTTTTTTTTTTTTGACAAGGACAAATATATGGTGCAGTTTTAACTCTTATTTGCTTTTTAGTTTCAGGCAGAATATTTAAGATATGAGGGGTATGATGGACCGGTTAGCTGAAGCAACAATGATGAGAGCTCTATTCCTAAATCTTTGTTGAAGAATTTAAAAACTTTCGAGTTGAAAGGGAAGCCTAGAAGAGAGAGATTTCTTGAGTTTTATCTCCAAACATGCTGCTCATGTGAAATCTTCAATTCTTCATCAATCATCGCCATGATAATGTTCTGTTTTCCACGGTAGAGACTTGAGAATGATCAAAGGTTGTGGTTTTTTTTTATAGGTTTTGTCTTGTTGGGTGTTAACTATATGTGCAAATTACTTTTCGAACAAAACGTGTGTTTAACTTGATGTGCATTGTAGTTCTATCGTCTCGTCTGTTATTATTTTTTTTTATATTTTTGCTTATCATTCTATGACTAATAATAATTTCTACGATTTTAATGTGTATGCCTTGCGGCTCAAGTCTAGCTCTTTTCAAACAACAGAACCAATTCAGTTTTGGAACATTTGTGTCCCTTATCACTCTCGTCGTTGGTTTTTTACTCTAGAGAGACCATTACTAGTTTATGAATTATATAATTAATTTCTATTTTTCTGTTATAAATAACTAGTGAAGGAACTTTAGAAAGATTGAGACTTTGATATTATAAGTTTGTTTCTCAATACCTTTACACAATGTTGTTACAATGTATTATATAGAGTCTAAGGAACCATCTAGATTCCTCTAGGGTTTTCCCATCCTTAACCTACTAGGACAGCTGGTCTAACCTACTCTGCACATAAGGTTAGAAGTGGTTGGAATCTGGAACCCTGCTGTACTAATTCCTTCTTCTCCGTTCTAACGTCTCTTTCTTGTGCAGGGAGCTTTGACTTCTTATGTGGAGAGCTTGATGGACCTTCTTCAGTTTGGGCCTTTTCTAGTGGTCGGCCCAACTTGGATTTATTACTTTCAACTAGGACTCACACCCCGTGCGATGTTGCGGAGGAAGAATTTTGGAAAAAAATAAAACAAAATTAAAATTTAAAATTATATATTATGAAATCATTTGAAAGTAATATTAACCATAAACTATTAGTAAAAACACAATCATCAAAATAAAGATTTATAACAAAAAAAGTATTATGCAGAATAGATGCAACTTTACCAAAAACACATTATTTAAAATATTATAAATATAAGATATTTTACAAAAAAATTATGGTAAAGTGATCTTAACTTAGAATATTAAACTAATGGTTGTAATTAGTAAACGCAATTTTCTAATAAATAATTATAATTAAAAATATTTAATAATGAGTGAAACTATATCAAAGAAAAAGTAAAATTGAAATAAATTTTAAATATTAAAATAATTTTTTTACTGAAAATTTACGATAAATAGACGCAACTGTAAATTTATATTAAGTTGTATTAAATTTCTATATTGCTTTAATCATGTATTAAATTTTAGTTAGATTATAGAATAAAGTTGAATATTGCATATCAATATTTAAATTATTTAGATTCAACATATAACGGAAAATTTGTTTCAACCAACAATGATTTGTAGTTATTGATGAAGAGACAAATATATAAAGAGTTCAAAAGGTATGACTATTTAAATAGATACACTTAATAGAATGAATTGTGATGAAAAAAATGAATAAAATATACTGAAAAGACACAATTCTACAATGAACGGATACAACCATTTGAATATAAAAAAATACAAAATGGTACTACGAAAAATCGCAACTGTTGTTTGCATTTATTCAGTTTGTTATTAGAGAATTTGTTAAAAATACCTTTTTTGATATACCTTTTTCAAAAATACCCCATTTTTTGGCCATTTTTATTTTTGCACTCCTTTAATTTTAATGCCATTTTACCCTTAGATGAAAATATATTAATCAATTAAAAGAAAACCAAAATTTTCCCGCCAAAACTATTTCCCACATATTTTCCCGCCAAAAAAATTCAAAAAAAATTTCCCGTCAAAAAAAAATTGATAAAAATTTCGACAAAAAAAATTTCCCGCCAAAAAAAATTTACAAGGTTTTTAAAAGGTTTTATAAGGTAGAAGGCTTTTACAAGATTTTTTAAAAAGTTTTAAAAGGTTTTTTAAACACCTTGTAAATATTTTTACAAGGTTTTTACAAGTTTTTAAAAGGTTTACAATGTTTTTATAAGGTATAAATTTCAATATTTTTGGGCGGAAAATTGTTCGATTTTGGTGGGAAAATATTTTTGATTTTGATGACTGTACATTCTTGCTGTCACTCAAAAAAGAGTAATTTGGTCATTTTGTATATAAAGAGGTGTAGTTTTAAAAATGGTCACATGAAGGGGTATTTTTAAAAAGGGTATGGAAAATGAGTATTTTTGCGAATGCCCCTTCAAAAAAATCTGTAATAAATGAATAAGACTGGATTTTGAACTAATACACTGGATATTTAGTCCCCATTAAGAGGCCCATCAGATGTTAATGTCATTGAAGGTTTTTTCGTTTGTCAAAAGCAGCTGATGGTGGTGGTGATTCGATTGGTGTGAGAGAGAGTTATCGACAGAGAAGAACGAAATTCTGCGATTCGGATAACTTCTAATATTCCAACAACTCCTCCTACTTCATTCTCCCTTCACTTTATAGGTTCGAGCTTTTCTGATTTACGTTATCGACTTTGCTTAGGTCCTGCCATTTCTCGATTCCTATCTCACAAACACTCTGTCTATTTAGAGTTGAATTGAGTTTACAGTTCTTCGGGCGCCTCCACTCTAAGTCAATAACCTGAAATTTCTAGGTTGGTTTATTTTGGTTATGTTCCTCTGTTGTTATGGCTTTGTTCACAGTTTGGTTGCCTTCCGACAAATCTCTTTTTTCTTATCGTCGTTTCTTGTGATTTCTTTTTTTAGGATCAGTTCTGTAGAGTGCGTCACAGTGTATCTTAGGGTTTGAGAAAGATATGGCCAGAATGAGTGACTTGTCTGATGAATTGCTGGTGAAGATATTATCGTTTCTTCCAACAAAAGTTGCTGTATCAACTAGTGTTTTGTCGAAAAAATGGGAGTATCTTTGGATGTGGCTGCCTGAACTCGAGTTCGAATTTACTCCTTCAAAGTATGCATGTCTGAGGGATTTTATTGCCAAGAATCTGCCATTACGCAAAGCTCCTATCATCGAAAGCCTGCACCTTTGCTCTAATCATGGAGCAATTCAACCTGAGGATTTGAAATCGTGGGTTGGAATTGCAGTTTCTCGTTGTGTGCGTGAGCTATGTATCCCTATATATTCTTTCGGAATGGAACCTGCTATATCATTGCCTAGTAGTTTGTATTCCTGCAACTTGTGACAACCCGTCCCGTGGACCCCACTAGCCCCCGCTAGCTGCCCCAACGGACCATCCGTGGACCCTGCTAGCCCCCCGCTAGCCGTCCCAACGGACTCCAAGCTGGCCCTGCAGCGCATCGATCCTAACCCCTCACTGGGCAAATGGAACTATTCATCCAAATCCACAGTAGGTTATTGGTGCGCCAGGCGTTCCTCGAACCCTGGTCCTCACCCTTTAACAACCTTCCCACAGGACAAGTTGCCACCAATTGATCTGCAGGTCAATTGGTGGCAACTTGTCCTTTGGGAAGGTTGTTAAAGGGTGAGGACCAGGGTTCAAGGAACGCCTGGCGCACCAATAACCTACTGGTGGATTGGGATATCCACAGTGATACCTACTGGTGGATTGGGATATCCACAGTGATACCTACTGGTGGATTGGGATATCCACAGTGATGGGTTAGGATCGATGCCCTGCAGGGCCAGCTTGGGGTCCGTTTGGGCGGCTAGCAGTGAGGCTAGTGGGCTAGCAGTGAGGCTAGCGGGGTCCACGGGACGGGTTGTTACACAACTCGCTCGTGACACTGAAACTTTGCGGCCAGAAGACTCTTGTGGATGTTCCTGGAACGGTTTGTCTCCCATCCTTGAAAATTTTGGAACTTCGACGTGTGACATACCCAAACGACGATTCTATTCGACTGCTTCTATACAATTGCCTTGTTGTGGAAGATCTGACTATTTACCGAAGAGACCATGACAATGTGAGAAAGTTGGTTATCATTCTCCGATCCTTGCAGCGTTTATCCTTAGAGATACCCCGTCTATGTTCTCCTGGTAGATATGTGATAAGTACCCCTTCACTGAAGTATCTCAAAGTCAAGGATTATAGAGTAAGTAGCTCCTATTTTATTAAGCAGATGCCAGGGCTGGAAGAGGAAGTTATCATGGTTGTGCAGGATCCTGAAGAGCTTCTCGAATCAATTAATTTACCAAACGCCATTTCATTACGCGTAATATATAACTGTGCAATAGAGGTCATCTGTTTCCATATTCAACTTCATGTTTTATACCTCATGCATTATTTCACTTAGAACAAACAAAAATCGGCTTTTATCTTGAGCTTTTACCCTTTGTTATTATTGTGTGCAGAAGGTGTATCGTGATGGTATTGTGTTCAATAGGATAGAAAATTTGAAGCTATATAGATGCTGCGATGATTGGTCAAAGTCACTTTTCCAGTTGCTCAAAGTTTCTCCTAACCTGCGAGTCCTCAGTCTCATCGTTGATAGTGTAAGTTTCTTCGCCGACTATTTTTGCAGTCTAAAATCACACTATAGCTAGTGTAGCTTTCAACCCTTTGCTTTTCTTTTTTATCTTAGGTTTCGTGATCAACAGGTCAATTAAAACCTAATGTGTACTCCACCACGATCTAGTGGTATCGTTGTAACACTTCAGGATCGAATCCACAGAGACCAAGCAATTGCACTATGAAATTGTATAGATCAAATATAGCTAAGACAAAAGAGAAAGTTTGTGTAACAAGTAACTATCAAAACAGAAAGTTAATAAGTGTTTTAAATCAAAAGAGAAAACATTGGGTGCAGGGAATCATTAGGGACTATGATAAAAAATTTAGACAATTAGATAGGGATGCATTAAACACCGTTCTTGAACTCCAATCTCGTTTGTAAAGCTATCCTACTTTCGCAGCGATAACTATCTAAGCAATGAATTTATTAAACCCTAAACCGTCGTTTGGACCTAGCAAACCAAGCAAGCAATAAAGGTTCAAGTTTGATCTGTTAACAAGGTGCCTTAACTTCAACTTTCGTTGGCTAGGGATCACCTTGCTCACCTATGTTCTTTTCAAGCAACTCAACAACACTTTTGGTGCCCCGATGAATTAAACCTAAGATCTTAATCTAGGTGATCAATCTAGCTTAAGCATTAAGAACAACAATAGATGAAGAACAATAAGATCAATCCCTAATCTAACAAATCTAGCATCAATTAATCATAGAAGCCCTTCTGAAACCCTAAACCCAATTGAGAAACTACTCAGACATGAAGAGGCAGAAACAGCAAATCAATAATGAAGTAAACACAATTGAATTGCAAAAGAATAGAAAATAGGGTTTAGAAATCTTCTCCAAAGTGTCAAGAAGGATTAGAGATCTTCTCCCTTTGCTCTCAATACAAAATAGTCTCAGAAAAATAAAGCTTATGTCTCTGGAGGCCGTGTCTCGAACTTAAATATCAAAATAAAACCCTAAAAGTCGGTTTAAAACAAATAAGGAAAAGTTGCGTCGGGGACAGGAATGGTCGATCTAGAAAGAATCAGTCGATCCGGAACGTATTTCTGCTCTCACTCCATCTGCTGACTAGCTCGATCAGTCTTCAACCAATTTAGCTCCAGATGCATATTTTCATCCTCAAAACGCTCAGATTCCTTCCAAAGTCACCTAAAACCTGTAAAGACTCACAAAGGACTAAAAGGACTCTAAAAGTACACTTGGACCTAGGAAAAGACTCAAAACAAACCTAAAACCTATAGTTAAAACCCTATAAAATGCAGACACATCATTTCGACAGATTTTGGTGGGTATTATGAACCGGTTAGGTGGAGCAATAATCAGAGCTCCGTTCCTAAATGTTTGTCGAAGAGTCTTGAAACTTTTGAGTTTGCAGGGTACATGAGAACACGAGAAGAAAGGGATTTCTTGAGTTTTATCTTCAAGCATGCTTGTCACTTGAAATCTTTAAAAATCTTGCGCGGATCAGAACCACATCATGGGAGTTATGTTCGACAATGGCCTTCAGGCTTGGTTCCAAACTAGACTTTGAACTTGTTTGATTTTTAATTATGTAATCTATTTCAGCTCAACTATTCAAACACTAGCTGCAGTTGTTGTAACAAAGCTGTTTTTTCTTTGAATATAATTTAACATTAAATTCAAAAACAAAAAAAGACAATAGAAACTTGAAAATCATCTAACAGTCATCATATTGTAGTTTGTGTATTTGTTCTTTGAATATGTAACTTTTTTTTGGAACAAAACTTGTGCCCACTTAACATTTAGTTAAGAGAATTTTGTGGAGTCTACCATGTTTCATAATAAACTTTTCTAAAATACCACATTCTATAAAGCTTTCCAAAACTACCATAGTTCAGCTTTTGCAGAGTAAGCAATGGACGATTATACTTTTATCTAATATGAAAAAAAATATATTTTTTAGTAATATTTGATGGATGATGTGATAGGACATAATAGATGTTAAATGTAAATTCTTTTTTTTTCTTTATTCTAAATTCAAGTATTAATATATTTAATAAACATCTGGTTACAATTTATATACCAATTATGTAACTAAGTTATCTATATTTAATATATTCAATGGACAATTTTAATCAAATCATGGACAAGATTAATGAACAATGTTGTCCATTCTCACATTTCGTATACAAGTTAATTAAAATTTTCATAATAAAAATGAATTTTTTTTAAAAGGTAAATATTAAACTTGTCCAAGAGGTTTGTGTAAAATCATTATTGTCTACTAAAAATTGTCAATGTTGTCTATATCTATATATTTGGACAAGTTTAGCCAAACATCCTTATAAATAACATTTTATTTTACGTGGGATGACAAGAATAAACTTGCTCAATGTGTGGATTAATTGTAATTTAAGCAACATTTTTCTCAAAGACCATACTAGAGGACTTCACAATATATAGCCAACCAATCATTTTGTAGACAACAGTTTATTTACGCTATGAACAAGTTTATGTAAGTTCTTATGTGGACATGTATTAAATGAGAGCTCATGCCCTTGCCATAGATAACATATACTCCCTCCGTTTCAAAATATAAGATGTTTTAAGTATAACACGCAGATTGAGAAGTTTTTATTTTTACCAAGTTCAACCAATCAGAAACAATATTGCATAATATAAAATACTAAAGTAATCTAAAAGTTGCATAGAAACTTGAAAACATCCTATATTATGAAACAAAAAACTTCTCTAAAACATCTTATATTTTGAAACAGAGGGAGTACATAGTAGACAACTTAAAATTATTCAGTGGACAAGTTTTACAGTGAACAAAAACATTACAAAACATAAAAAATCTTACCACAAACAACTTATAATTTTAGTTGGTTCTCAAAATTTCAGAGGTGTAAGATGAAACTTTATTTATAGAATGAGGGGACGAATAATTTGCTGTAATTATGAGATTAAGTTCATCTCGTGTATTAATTAGGCCACATAAACTTTGAAATGTATGGCAACTACAAGTAAGGATCAGAGATGTAGGGTGTGAATCTGGAAATTGAAATATTGACAATGATATCTAATTAGCCGAAAATGGAGACAAGGATTAACGGAGGTTTGCAAAACCAAAAAAAGATATAATTTAAGATCTGATAATTGTAAAAAAGATGAACGATAAACTCTAGTTAGAAATACTGAAGAAAGGTGGAAGAAGAAGAAGGGACAAGCTATTTTATCTTTACTTTAATTTAATATTAAAACAATTGTAATGACATAACATTATTATGTGTTAGAGTATATGTCAGAGTTTGGTTTTTTTATTACGGAAGAAAGAAAGCTTTCGTTACTTTAGTTAAGGTTACTTTAGTCATTTAACTTCGGTCTTATGGTAGTTTTTGGAAAATGTTCAATCAAATGTGGTATTCGTTAAAAGAAACTGAATATATCAGGTCATTTGCATTGGGGGTTTTTCACCCAGATTCTCACTAATTAAAAAATAAAAAATAACAAAAAAGTAGGAGAAAAAGTGAGAAACGTTTCTTAAGTTTCTCAATTGAGAAATCTTGAGAAACTGGTTCTGGACACGTGGCAAATTCTAATAGATTAAATTTTTTTTTCTGATTTGTTATTTAAATAAATAATAATTTTATATAAAAGTGATTAAAAAAAAATATTTTGAGATACCTACCCAAAATTTACGAATGCTAATATTCTTAAGGTAGTTCTGTTAGAATTCTCTTTAGTTAACTTATATCGTCTGGTTCTCGTTTTTTAGTAGATATGAGTCTCTATACTCTGGTTTATATGTGGAAGAGAACCAAGTGGTCTACGTTTCCTTATGTGCTAAAACATTATTTTTTTTTTTTGTAAACTTGTGAATTTCATTAAGATGAAACGTTTGCAAAATTACAACAACTTAGAAACATGAGGCCATCCCTTGCCAAAAAAAACTAAAAACAAGAGAGGATCTGACAAAGCCGGACGATGAGTAGATCATCTAGTCATATCGTAGCCAGGTATGCAAAAGATTTTTGAACTTCCTGCGATGTTGTTTTGCCAAAATTGCATCCCTGATCTGACGGTCAAGAGCTTTGAAGAGTACCAGCGCATCTGTGGATATATTGTTGTGGTAGCGACTGTTTCTCTCCATCCAGATAGTGTATAGAGTGGCCTGAGCCACAAGTCTCCGCAGACAACGGGGAGAGATATGGTCTCTGTTATCCAGCCAAGCGGAAAGAGCTGTCCAAGTATGAAAGAGGATCGGACCGTACCCTAGCCGCACGTTGATTTTCATCCAGAGCTGCTCGCTAACCTCACAATGAAGAAATAAGTGATCCCTTGTTTCCAAGTAAGAAGCGCATAAGCAACAACTTGAGTCAATATGCATTCCCCAACTAACAAGTCTAGCTCTTGTAGGAAGTCTGTTTAAGTGCATCAGCCAAAACATGAAAGCATGCCGCAGAACATGTCCCTTGTACCATACCTGATCAGTCCATGATTGGTGTGCCGATTTGGGTCGAATAGTCTCCCAGGTTCGTTTAGTGGAGAAGTTATTGAGCTCATCCTCCTCTACCAACCACAAAAGGGAGTCTGATTCTAGGGATAGAGGGACTTGAATTGTGGTGAGGTGAACATGGAGTGCTTCAGCTGAAGGTGAACGAGCGGGTCTTAGATTCCATCCCATTGAGTTACAAGCTTCTGAGATTTTTCCTGTTAAAGGAATCCCCGTTTGAGCAGGCCCAGACGGTCCCAAGTACTCGATCAGTGGGCCTAAGGGAGTCCACCAGTCGAACCAGAAGCTTAATGATTGACCATTCCCCAAAATGCCTCTAATAAAGTGTCGAGCTAGAGGGCGCAAGTTTAGCATGAATTTCCATGTCCATGAATTTTGCTTCTTTGCATCGATGTGCCAGAAGGACTCATCTTTGATCTTGGTGTTCCTAAGCCATAGAGCCCCAAAGTGAGTCAGTTGCTGTAAGAACTCGCCACAGGAGTTTGAGGCAGAGTGTTCTGTTCCAATCAGTTAGAGTTCAGAACCCGAGACCACCCTCCTTCTAGGATTTAGATCTTTTATTTATAGATTCAATACATTCATCATGTAAACAGATCGGAGTATGAGCGTAGAGAAATTTAATGTTAACCCCTAGTTAAGTTTATTTGGGCTGCAGATTTTTTTTTTTCATAAAATTTCTGGTGGTATTAATTTGGACTTTCGCTTACATAAATAGTTTAGATAGATGCCAACAACAACATCAAAGCCCGGGAGAACAAACCCGGAAAAAAGAAGAGAAACATAAAGTAGAAAAAAGGGGATTAAGGGTAGGAAGAGCGAAACCAGAGCATGAGCAGATCTTGGAACTTCAGAGAGTGATTCCTTGCCAGGCATGTGTTGCGGATCCTTCTGTCAAGCTTTGGGAAGAGAGCTTCGACCGGAGTTCGTATACCCGTGAAGATTCGAGCGTTCCGTTCCTGCCAAATAGTGTACACTACCGCCTGAGCAGCAAGTAGTTTGAGAATAACCAGTTTAGGGTCAATGTTGACGGATCCTAGCCAGGATAGAAAAGAATCCCAAGAAGTGAAACCCATAAATGGAAGTTGAAGCTTGCGGAGACACCATCTCCATAAGTCATATGAGTAAGGACAGCGCAGGAAGAGGTGATCTCTGGTTTCAAAGTAAATCTCGCAAAGGTGGCAAGTGTCGTCCTCTACTGTTCCCCAGTTTCTGAGTCTTGACAATGTAGGAAGCCTGTCTAAACAGCCGAGCCACATGATGAATGAGTGCTTAGGAATCGATCCTGAGAACCAAACTTGCTTATACCAGGTGACCTCTGGAACTGGAGGCTTGAGCATCTCCCAAGTATCAGCAAAGCTAAAACGAGGATGAGGGTCTCCATTTGGTCTAGCCCAGTTATACGTATCTGATGTTCCTTGTGAAAGTTGTGTGTCAGCTAAGTGGATAAAGAGTTGTTCGGCATTATCACTGCGTGCTCCTCTAAACCGCCATCCTACCCCTGTGTGAGCCATCGCCACGGTAGAATCTAGCGGTAGACCAAGCTGCTGATGACCATATATCCCCAAATAGGTTATCAAATCTCCAAACGGAGTCCAATTATCAAACCAGAAGGAGCAGGTTCGCCCATCGCCTATTTTGCAAGAGAGGAAAGTTTTGGCTGTGTCCCTCAACTTAAGCAGTTGTTTCCACAAAGAGGGGCCCTTGCTTTTAGCAGAAAGTCTCCAAAAACACCTTCTTCTCAACTTATTTTTCCTGCACCAGGCAACCCACAAAGAACCCGAAGCAGAGAATAGCTTCCAAATGAGTTTGAGACCAAAAACCTTATTCCATTCTTTGAGATCCTTTAGACCTAGTCCCCCTTCAGATTTGGGAGAACACACTTTCCTCCAGGACACTTTTGCTTGCTTAGGGATTTCACTTGCACCCGACCAAAGAAATCTTCTACATAACTTCTCAATGTCTTTTATGCACTTAGCTGGTAAGATGAATGCTGCACACCAATACGCAATAATATTCTGGATCACGGAGGTTAGGAGTTGCAATCGGCCTGCATAAGATAGGTGCCTATTCTGCCACGATTGGAACTTCCTTCTGATTCTTTGTATTAAGGGCTCACAATCAGATCTAGTGAGAGGGTTCGGGAGCAGAGGGAGACCCAAGTACTTTACCGGGAGGATACCCACAGAGAAGCCAAAGGAGGAGCTGATTCTGCTCTGATCAGCCACGGTGGAGCCTGCTAGATAAAGTTCCGTTTTATTTCTGTTAAGAATCAAACCTGAGATATTGGAGAAGTATCCTAGAAGGTCAACTATAGCTTGCAGGGACGAGTGTTCTCCATCGAAGAAAACCATTACATCGTCTGCGAATATAAGGTGAGTGACACTTGGATTTGACGCTTTAGGATGGTAGCCAATTTGGCCAGCTTGATATCTTAGGTCAAGGAGTCTGGAGAATATGTCCATACCGATGACAAACAGGTAAGGGGAGAGCGGGTCTCCTTGTCTTAGACCCTTCTTTCCTTTAAAATAGCCACAAAGCTCTCCATTGACAGAGATCGAGAACCGAGTAGTTTTGATACACTGGCTGATCCATTGGATGTACTTACTGGGAAAATGAGTTGCAGTCAAGATGTCGATGATGAAGCTCCATTCAATAGAATCAAAAGCTTTTTGGAGATCGATCTTGAGCATACCTCTTTTAGAGATCCCACTGTTGTTATATCCTTGCACTAGCTCAGAAGCTAAGAGGACATTTTCTACTATCTGCCGGTCCTTGATGAATGCAGTCTGATTCTCTTGGATCATCTGAGGGAGAAGGTTTTGGAGCCTTCTAGCCAGGAGTTTCGAAATTACCTTGTAGATAGCATTCAGGCATGAGATGGGCCTATACTCCGAGACTGTTTCAGCAGTTGTCGTCTTGGCGATCATGGAAACAGCCGTGGAGTTCCAGCTAGGTTCCATCTTACCATGGAGAAAAAAACTCTGCACAGCTAGAGTGACCTCTTCACCAACAATGTCCCAACAGTGTCTGAAGAACTCCCATGTATATCCGTCAGGACCTGGTACTTTATCCCGTGGAAGGGCAAAAAACTCTGCTTTTATTTCAGCGGCAGAGAAGTCTCTATTCAAGACGGTTTTCTGATTCTCTGAGCACCTGAAAGGGTGGATTGACTGAATACAAGTCCTGAGGCATGGGGTATTGCTAGAAGCACCAAAAAGCGAAGTATAAAACTCTACACAAGCATTCTTTATCGACTGAGAGTCAGTGATAATTGTGTCGTCTTCAAGGCGAAGTCTCTTTATACCACTGAAAGCGTTTTTGATAACTACGCTCTTGTGGAAAAAACTAGTATTTTCATCGCCATCCGAGATCCATTTAAGGCCTGACTTTTGATGCAGGAAGGTTGCTTCAGCTGCAGACAATTTCTGCCAAGATAGAAAAGCCTCGCGTTCTGTGGCTGCTGCCTCTTGGGAAGGAGAGTTGAAAAAGTGATATTGAGCTGCTTTTAGATCCGCCAAGGCACCTCGTACTCTATTCTCTATCCCAGAAAAAGCTTCTCTGTTGAGTTCCCTCAGCTTACCTTTTAGTTTTTTAAGCTTTTGCGTGATTTGGTACATCTGAGAGCCCGTCACATTAGTAGAGTTCCAGCACTCTTGAACAATGTGGAGGAAGTTTTCATGCTGCATTAAATGATGGTTGAAGCGAAATGGTCTGATTATCCTAGGACCTCTATCCTGGAATCTGATGCAACACGAGGCGTGATCCGAGAAGAGAGGCTCTTCGAACGTGGCAATGGAATTTGAGAATTCAGCAAGCCAGTACTCGTTGCCAAGGATCCGGTCAAGTTTTTCTGCAACAGGGGTGGTTTGCTGATGGTTCCACCAAGTGAACAGAGGTCCGTGAGCCGGGAGGTCCAGTAGACCGCAAGTGTCCATACATTGTTGAAGCTCTCGAGCACCCCCTGAGTATACTGAGAAGTCGTTTCTTAGAGAGTGTTCCTCAGGCAGGAGGGTCTGGTTAAAATCTCCTGTTACAAGCCATGGGGAGGATCGCAGAGGCGTATTGGCTGCCATGTCAGCTAGATCATTCCAAAGAGAAACTCGCTCGTGCCTTAAGTTTGCTCCGTAGACAAAAGAGGCTGTAAAGTTAATCCCTTTCTCCGGCCAAGAAATACCACAGGTGATGTGCTGTCTTGACTTCTTGTAGAGATTAACCCTCACATCTTTACTGTAAACTACCCAAATTCTCCCAATATGAGAGTGTTCGTAATTTGGGATGAGACTCCAGCCAGACAGTATCCGCTTCATGACGGTCTGCATATTGTGCTCTAAAACATGAGTCTCCAAAAGGCAACCAAAAATGGTCGATGTTGTTTGCACCACGATACAAAATTCTGCTGCTTATCAGGATCATTAATCCCACGAATATTCCAACAAAACATCAGCATCACAAAAAATATTTATCAAAAAAAGATACTAGTTGCGGAAGGAAAACCTTCCCGCATTGATGAGGCCCTTCTTAAGCTTGGCCCTGATCTTCTTCTTTTGGCTTTTGGATAGAACCGTGACAAATTCCCTTTGGTCTTCATTTGGAGGTATAGCCAAGATAGCCGCTTCGGGAGGGGGGTTGGCCGTGGGCACTCCTAATCCTCCGGTTAGGTCTACTGGATTATCATCAGCCTTTTCAGGAGCAGGGCACGGATCATCAGTATCGGGATTTAAGATTTCCTTGTTTAACACATCATCGTTAGAAGCAGGAGGTAGAGATATGGTCTCTTGTCTCGGCAGTTCTCCCTTCGATGATGAAGCTTCATCTAAGCTTTTCCTGACCCACTTCTTAGCTTTGGAGGGAGGCTCTGCGGGCTCCGGTATCAGTGGAGATTTATCAGGAAAACCTTCCTTCTTCTTCTCTTTATCCTTCCTCCAGGGACAGATTGATTCCGCATGGTAGGCTTTCTTACAGCAAGTACATAAAGGGGGGACATTAGTGCAGTGTTTAGAGGAGTGTCCCGCCTCGTCACAAATAGGACAAATGGGAGGGAGGTGAGGACAAGAGACCGCAACTCGCCGTGTGTCCCCAGATTCGAACTGAGCACAAACAAATTCAGGAAGAGGCTTATGCAGATCGATTTCCGTGAACACTTTAGCAACTTCGAAATTAGTCATTGCCTCTGTTTCTTTGTGAAGGCAAATTGGATGACCCACAATACTGGCAATACGGCTCAGAGCTGGCGGATTGTAGAATTCATACGGCACTTGACGAAGTTCTATCCAGACTGGAGCCGTTTTCAACTCCGGTTTTGATGGTTGAACCCCCGGAGTCCACTCAGCAACGAACATAGTCGAGCCATCTATGGACCAAATCCCTTCTTTGAGGACCCTCTGTCGAGTAGAGGCGTTGGGGATCTTGAAGAGGAAGGTGTTTGGTGTATCGAGCTTCGTGACAGTGATGTCATGATGCCATTTGCTCCAGATAAGGTTCACCACTGCTCTGATTTTCCCAAAGGAGGGAGCTTTGCGGTAGAATTGACCGACGACAAAACTCTGCCACAGAGCCTTGCTTTCCTCAATGACCTTGTTCGGAATTTTTACACAGAGCTCGCCTGATTCCAAGCGGAAAGGTGAGCCACATTTTTTCAGTGTGGATGAGCCACCGTAGGTACGCTCAGCCCAAGTAAGGGGGGGGGCAATTTCTCGTCAGATCCAGTCACTAACAAGTCGAGGGGTTTGCCTTCTCTTTCTGGTGGGAGTGGAACTGCTTCTTTCCCAGGGAGGGGAAGCAGAGAGCCACTGGATCTGGAGAGCGTGAGAGAAAGGGAAAGGGAAGGGGAGGGATGAGCAGGAGGTGGAGGCGAAGGCAGATGCGGGTTGAGAGGAAGAGGAGGTTTTCGTTTTTTCTTGGCCATGCCGGAAAGAGAGTCGCCGGTGGTGGCCGCCACCGACTCAGGAGGAGAAAAAAGGAAAAGTCCAGGCTATATATATTTATATTCTATATAGATCGGATATTGAATAATTGATTGAATTTGAGATGCTTTATGCTTATTATGCCTTGTCTCCTCTGCTTCAGGTATCGATTGAATTTGGATTGTGCGAGGTACTCAACACAAGCTGTATGGATAGTGAAGTTGTTCCCAAAGATGGGAAATTTGATTTCAAGATTTCAGATCTTGAAGCTACGTTTCCTGAGGGAACAGTGGATTCTAATGTGGATATGGTTTATCTTGGGCTGCAGATTTTGATACACAGATTCCACTATAATAATCACTACGATCTACTATGTTGTGTAGATGTCAAATACATCTTTAAAATGAAGATAAACTTGCCACATTCTCTGGTTCGTCTCGTTTGTTTTAAAATTTGGAAGATAAGTTACTGAGCTGTTAAATGCATGGCAGAGGAATGAAATTTATAGGAAATGATCAAAAAGTTCGAATGATTAGAAATTTAGAATAAGTTGACAAAAAAATTTACGAGTAAAGTTTACAATTTATTTGGACCTTAAATATATATACACGAATGCACTCAGAAAGAGTTTAACAAGAAGAAGACAGGCCCAGTAACAGGCCCATCATGTAATTATGTCATTATAGGTTTTTTTTTAATATAAAACCATTAGGGAATCTGATGAGACGAGAGTGACTGAGTTATCGACGACAAAGTTCTGCGATTCTGGTAAACAACCTACTACTTGTTCTTCCTCTTTTTGTAGACTCGTCTTATAGATCCTTACCCTTTCTCGGTTATTAGCTATCAAAACACTCTTGTGTATTCGGAGTTGAAATGGGTATAGAGTTCTTTGGGCGCTCCCACTAAGTCAATCACCTGAAAGTTCTAGGGTTTTTTATTTTATTTTGGTTATGTTCCTCTGTTGTTGTGGCTTTGTTTTTGATTTCTTCACTAATTTTTTTGATTACCCACTTACCTTCCGACTTTTTTTTTGTTGTTGTTGTCTTATGGTGTTCTTCTTGTGATTTTTTTTTTTAGTGTCAGACGACTAAAAACCCACCTCAAGTTCTGTAGAGTGTGAGGGTTTGTATAACGATATGGCTAAAATCAGTGAGTTGCCTGATGAGTTGCTGGTGAAGATATTAACGTTTCTTCCAACAAAAGCTGCTGTATCAACCAGCGTTTTGTCGAAACAGTGGGAGTTTCTTTGGATGTGGTTGCCTGAACTCGAGTTCAACTTTCCTTTTAGTCTTTCGAAGTATGCATGCCTGAGGGATTTTATTGCCAAGAATCTGCCATTGTACAAAGCTCCTGTCATCGAAAGCCTGAGGATCGTAGATCATTATTTGAATAATAGATTATTACTTCGCCCTGAGGATTTGAATTCGTGGGTTGGAATTGCAGTTTCTCGCTGTTTGCGTGAGCTAAGTATCGATTTATATTGTTCCGAAAGGCAACCTTTTGTATCATTGCCCTGTAGTTTGTATTCCTGCAACTTGCTCGTGACACTGAAACTTAAAGGCCTTCAGATTCTTGTGGATGTTCCTTCAACGGTTTGTCTTCCTTCCTTGAAGTCTTTGAAACTTTCGACGTGTGACATACTCAAACGACGAATCTCTTTCACTGCTTTTATCCTGTTGCTCTGTTCTGGAACATCTGAGTTTATACCCTGAAGAGTCAGGACACTATGACAATGTATTATTGCCGTGTAGTTTGTATTCCTTGAAGTCACTCGTGACTTTGAAACTCCAAGGGGAGAAGATTCTTGTGGATGTTCCTCCAACGGTTAGTCTCCCTTCCTTGAAAACGTTGCAACTTCGATGGGTGACATACTCAAACGAAGATTCTCTTCAACTGCTTCTATCCTATTGCCCTGTTCTTGAAGATCTGAGTATAGACCGATGACAATTTATTATTGCCCAGGTTTTTGTATTCCTGCAACTCACTCGTGACACTGAAACTTTACGGCCAGTATATTCTTGTGGATGTTCCTCCAACGGTTTGTCTCCCTTCCTTGAAAACTTTGGAACTTGATATCGTTACATACTCAAACAAAGATTCTCTTCGACTGCTTCTGTCCTGTTGCCCTGCTCTTGAAGATCTGAGCATTAACCGAGAAGACTATGACAATCTGAGAAAGTTGGTTATCATTGTCCCATCCTTGCAGCGTTTAACTTTATGTATAAATGAAAATTGTTCTTATGATGGGTATGTGATAGTTACCCCTTCTTTGAAGTCTTTCGATGTTTTGGATGAAAGAAGTCCAAGCCCCTATTTTATTGAGCATATGCCAGAGCTTGAAGAGGCAGATATCATTCTAATGGAAGATGTTGACAAAGATACTGAAAGGCTTCTCAAATCAATCACAAATGTCAAACGTCTATCTTTAAACATAACATACAACAGGGGAAAAGAGGTAATATATTTCCTTTTGTCCACAAGTTTTCAGTCTCACTATTTCACTTTGAACATGGAATGTGATTTTCTTGAGTTTGATTTCTCTTGTTATTGCGCTGTTCTTTCTACTGCAGAATATGTATCCAGATGGTATTGTCTTCAGTCAGCTTGAAACTTTGAAGCTATATATATGCAGCGAAAATTGGTCAATGTTACTTGTCAACTTGCTCATAAATTCTCCGAACCTGCGAGTCCTCGATCTCGAGGTCTAGTATGTAAGTGTTTCTCTGTCAACTATTTTGCGGTAAAGCTCAATATGGTATATTGCTGTGATTTTAATTCTTCTTCATTTTTTTTTTTTATTATAAGTTCAGGACTATCAAAGTGATGGGGAGTATGGACCGCTTAGCTCTAGAACTAATCAGGGTTTCTTGAATAGTCTTGAGACTTTCAAGTTTGAAGGGTACCACAGTAGGGAACAAGAAGATAGAGAGTTCTTGAGTTTTATTATCAAACATGCTCGTTGCTTGAATGAAATCTACATCAATGGTGCACACATCAATCGTGCACAGATGATGAAGTTATGTTCCCGAGATTGAAACATGAAAAATGATCCAAGACTCGTCGTATTATGAGTTTCGTATCTGGTTTGTTGTCCAAGAACAAGTTATTAGGTTTGTACTTGAATGTTGAATGTTTTTAACAAAACTTATGCCTTTGGTCAAATTCATCCTATAGTCTTGTTTATGTCATATATAACTTGCTCAAAATTTTGGTCATTAGATCCATATATTAGACGGACCACATTTGGCATTATTTGATACTCAGATTCTGTTTGATCATCTCTAAGATTCAACAATTTAGCAGGCATCCAAGAAACTGTATAAGCAAATTGAAGTTGAAAGTGAGAAGCTGAAGACTTTAAATTCAAACAAAGCAACAAAAAAACAACAAAACTTGTTTCTAGTGTGTGACTTTCTAAATCCTTCTCTTCAATGAGACCTTAGTGCCAAGTCCACTGAGTCCTTCTGCATGCAGGGAGATTTCAACAACAGGAGAAAAAACTCTTCCTTTGCAATCTTCGTCGTTGTGCAACGCGAACCCTCATCCTCCTCGGTGGTCCTCTGCTCCACAGATTTGCTTGCTTCTGTATTTGTGTTTCATTCACTTTCTTCTTCTTCTTCTTCCATGGCCGCCTCATTTGCGATGATGATATCTGTCTCAAGATTCTTCTTCACGGAGCTTTCTTCTTCTTCTGCCATTGGTTCTTCCGGTTCCTGAAATCACCAGTATGTCAAAAGCAAGTTAAAAGGAAGAAGAAACGAATGAGAGATTGAGATTAATTGAGAGTGTGTGGCAATTTTATTACAGAGCTAAATCGTCTCATCTTCTTCTTCTCTTGCTCCTTAGCTCTCAAAGATCGGATCGGAGAAATCTTCTGCTCAGAAATAAATAAAAAAAATGGCGATTAATTAAACAATTAAATCAAAATCAAAAGAAATGAAGGAGAAGGAGAAGAGTGTGTGTTTGGTTACGGAGGAATAGGCGTGAAGCTCCTTCAATCGAAAGAGACGATCGACTTGGATTTCAAGGCTTTTCTGTGTATCTCCTCTCTGTAAAAGATGGCTCATCTGAAGATCCATGGCTTCATCCTTCTCCTTGAGAAGCTTCTCAGTTCGTTCACGATCTTCTCTCAGCCTCTCGAGTTTCTTCTTGAAAGCGCTCAGCTCCTCCGCTAGAGAAGCATCTATTATTGTGTCAAGATTCTGTTTCAGATTCTCCTTCTTCTTCAGCTCTGTAGCAGCTGCTTTGGGTTTAACAAAAGTATCCTCTTCCTCTTTTGGGGTTAGGAAGATGTTTCTGGGTTGTAGAGCCTTTCTTCTACCTGAAGATTTCATTTCTTTTTGTTCTTAGTTGGATGATTGATGAAAGAGAGAGAGAGAGAGAGAGAGGCAACTAACTAACTAATCAGATGGGTTTTTTATGGTTTCTCTTTTGCTTTTTTTTTTTTTTTTTATTTTGAATTTGAATTTGAATTGGGTTCGGCGGTTAACGGCTACTTTGGAACTTCTTCGTCTCCTTTTTTGTCGTATACTAATACTGGTTCTGCAATTGACTCATTTCTCTCTTTCTGTGTGAAAATGCTGGAAAAATTGTCTGTTTTGTTGGGCTAAGTTAATTAAACAAATACAAATACTCACATGGACATAACTGGGCCATGTTTGGGCCATTAGTGTCTTTCGAAAATAAGATGTTACTCATACGACGTTTGGAGATAAACGAACCAACCAAACCAAACCGAAAGAGCTGTGAAGAAAAGAAAGGAAAATAAGAGATTAAACCGTCGGTTTGAATTGGTTTGGTTTGGTTCGTTTATCTTCAAGAAAGACTAAAATTGAAAAACTCCAGAAGAAACGATTCAATCATCAAGAAGAAATTGGGTCTCTTCGATAAACTGCATAAGCAAATTCAAGTTTCACTACAAAGAAGAAAGTGAAAGGTCAAGACTTTTTAAATTCAAACACAGCAACAAAAGTAAGGAAAAAAGAACCAACAAAACTTGTTCTAAAGACACTCTCTCTCAATCCTCCTCTTCAATGACCTTAGTGCCAAGTCCACTGAGACCTTCTGCAGGGATTTCAGCAACTGTGACAAGAGAGAAGAACTCTTCCTTTGCGTCTTCATCATCGTTTCTCTTACGTGCAACACGAACCCTAATCCTCCTTGGTGGACCTCTGATACCTTTGCTCCAGATTTGCTTGTTCAATTTCACGTCTACCCTAACGTCCTTAGTTCCCATAGCTTTCTCTGCGAACTTCCTGATCTCCTTAATGGCATTTGGTGCCTTCTTCTTAAAGGTGCTGTTTACAAAATAACAATCCATAAGTACAGGTTCTTAATCACATTAAAACCAAACCCAACACAAACAAAACTCTAATTCTAAATTCTGTGTATAAGATTACATCGAAATGGACAACATCCTTTCATGTCAACATTACATTTAGATAAACTGATACCACAGCAAACAATCAGTATACGATCTGAACACACTGGAGACGTTACTTCACAACATTAGATATCATTTCTCCATGAATTCAATAACATCATGAGTATTCAAAAGATCTCTTTTTTATGGACTAACCCTCTGATTACATTTCGGAAAAGATAAGATAATACAGGATCACACCAAAGTAAGTATTAAGAATCTTGCAACTATACTATGACAAAACTAACATAATTTTCACAGCAACCCTAGGGAATCAACCAATCAAGCAGCTAAAACATGAACACAAAGAGTGAAATCTAACATACGCGCAAACAAGAGACTAGGGTTTAGAGCAAAGCTCACCATTTGTGAAGGCGTCTGTGGAGGTTAATGGTGTACTCTCTGGTCACCACTTCCTCTTTCCTTCCCTTTTTCTCAGACATCTTCTCTTTCGTCTGCGACTTAACTCCTTACCTGCGAAATCATTTCAAAATCGATACTTTTTAATCGGAAAGCCTAAAACAGATCTGTGAACTGGCTAGGGTCAAGTAAGCAGAATTGAGCTAAGATTGATTGAGAGAGAGAAAGAGATTTACCTTTGCGTTGAAGAACGTCGAGAAAACAGAAAGGCGACGAGGGAGGAGTAGTAAGCATATATATGCGGCACTTTGTGTTAACCCTAAAAAAATTCATTTATTGGGCTTAAATGGGCCTTATTTCTTGCGCTTTCGTAATTTTTAGTAGTCCATTAAAAGCCCAAAATGTAGTTTAATCGAATTTATAAACAGACTGGTTTGGATAAAACCGGTAAAACCAAAAACCGAAAAAAATTGATCCGAAACCGTAAACATTTTGAGGATCTCTTCATAGATTGAGAATGAGATTCCTTGTTGCTGTTGTTATATGACTTAAGACTTAAGTGTTTGTACGATGAAGTTTTGTAAGTATCAGGTTATGTCCTCTTAGAAGCTTTTTCATAGATTCCTTTGGTTTTACTTAGCTTTATAAATTGAAACTTCGGAAAAACATGAAAACCCATTCGTTTGCTTGATTATATTTTTACAATTGGAAAAAAAAAATGGATTTCGTTATAGAAGGAATTGACTATTCTTCTTTAATTCAGAAAGCTTTGGTTCTTTTGTTTTGTGTTGCTTTGTCATGGAAAATGATAATTTACATGTGTAATTTGTTAAACATTGAGCAAGATCCCATAAGGGTTTTGATTACCGGTGCAGCAGGTAATAATGTCTCCTCAACCAAATTGTTTGTTTTGGTTTGGTCCGGTTATATGTAGTTTGTTCATAATTTAACTGGAAACTTTCTATTGAACAGGAAACATAGGATATGCAATTGCTCCAATGATTGCAAGAGGTATGATGCTAGGTCCAGATCAACCCATGATTCTGCATTTACTCGATATAGAACAAACTTCAAGATCTCTGGAAGCTCTGAAAATGGAGCTTCAAGATTCAGCCTTCCCTCTTCTCAAAGGCGTTATCGCGACAACAAATGTTGTTGAAGCATGTAAAGATGTGAATATCGCGATAATGATCGGCGGATACCCAAGGATAGCAGGCATGGAAAGAAAAGATGTGATGTCAAAAAATGTGGTGATATATAAAGCTCAAGCTTCGGCTTTAGAGAATTATGCATCAGAGGATTGCAAGGTTCTAGTTGTAGCAAACCCTGCAAACACAAATGCTCTGATTTTAAAAGAGTTTGCACCATCGATCCCGGAAGAAAATATCACTTGCCTTACACGGCTCGACCATAATCGAGCTTTAGCTCAGCTTGCAGATAAGCTAAGTGTTCCTGTGAGCAGTGTGAAGAACGTGATCGTTTGGGGAAACCATTCTTCAACTCAGTATCCCGACACCAATCACGCAACGGTCTCTACACAAGCTGGAGATAGACCGATAAAAGAACTTATCACAGATCATAACTGGCTGAAGAACGAGTTTATTGCGGAAGTTCAGCAACGCGGTGCAGCCGTTATAAGAGCACGGAGACAGTCGAGTGCTTTATCTGCTGCTAGCGCAGCTTGTGACCATATCCGTGATTGGTTTCTTGGTACCCCTAAAGGAACATGGGTTTCTATGGGTGTTTGTTCTGATGGCTCATACGGTATACCATCTGGTTTGGTTTACTCGTTTCCGGTTATCTGTGAGAAAGGTAGTTGGAAGATTGTACAAGGACTCAGTATAGACGAGTTTTCAAGGAAGAAAATGGATGACTCTGCACGAGAGCTAGCTGAAGAGAAGGATTTAGCCTATTCCTGTCTCAGTGCATAGACCAAAACCAAAAGTCGAAAAACTATGGGAGTCATGTACAAACAATGTAGTAAAGAAATAAATGTCTTCTAAATTTCTTGTAAAAATAATGTAAACATACATAATAAACGCTGAGGTTCATTGATACATGTAAAGCTCTAAAATCTTGAGGTTAAAAAATCAGCAAATCAAGTCAACATAAACAAAAACAAAAACAAAACAGAAGGAGAGATCAGACTTTTACTTGCGAGAGTATCTCCAGATGCCAAAAACAAGAACAGCCAAACTCGCAATGCCCCCCAAAATCTGGTAAACCAAAGAGACACCATTTATATTGTAATGATTGCAGAATTATATGTACGGAGACAAGACAACGAACAGATGAGCACTGACCTTGGTGTCACGGATGTAAGGGGTCTCGGACCGTGAAGCAAAGATAGATGAAAGAAATCCAAAACGAGATCTCTGCGGCATGAGAATGACAGCAGTGTACTGTTTCTTGCACGGGTTAGGAAGGATTCGCTGTAATGCAGCTTGCGCTGTTTGTGGTGCAAGTGACTCTCTCATTCGCAAACGCCCTTCTTCTAAGATCTGAAAACCATAGAAAAGTTTCTTCCCATTATATATAAGACTGATAACAGCTATTGCTTATTGGCAGTATATATATTTAACAGACCTTGCACGAGGCGCCCAAATCGCCAGAGTAGACCCTTGATTGGTATCCACGTAGAATCCTGTCTAACCAGTAATAGTTTTCCTGAACAGAAATTAAAATCCGTTTCGTTTCAGCAGCAAAATATGGTTTTTGTCTGTGATAGATTTGCGATTGTGAAGAGTAGGCAAAAACTAACAAACCTGCAGGCCGTTTTCGTGAGCTCTTTGTTCGATTTCAAGGATAGCTGAAATGTCTTCCTGCGAAGGGCCTTCCTCTTGAAGCCGTACAATTTCTTCCAAAGCTAAATCAACCTGAAAGACAAAGAGGTGGGTTTCGTGACCAAAAGGCAGCCAAAAATATAGAGAAACCATTATCAATCGTGTGAGAACAATGGACGTACCAGCTTAGAGGAGATTTCTGGATCACAGGAAAAATTTACACTGATGTCACCACGCAAATCTGCAGTTCTAGAAGGTTTATTCCCGCCAAGAAACACTGAGACTTCAGCAGAATATATCTGCTTAATAGGTAAGTTAGGTCACTAAAGGTTTGGTGTGATCATCATACAAAACTAACGCAAAGAGCAGAATATACCTGCCCATGCGTGAACCTGAGAAACTGTATTATCTTGGTCTCTACGAGTTTGCCTAAAAAGCCAATACAGTGGATTTCTTCGATCTACCATAGAAATTAATGGGACAAGAAGAAAAAATGTCATCAGTGTAATCAACGCAGGCTAAATTCAGAAGATAAAGCAGAGTCCCTTACCATTGTTCCATTTGTTAACTGCACAGGAAAGCATAACTGGACTGAACACTGGGCTTCTACCATTGGACTTCGTACAAATTCTCTGTAATATTTCCACGGTTAAAGTCAAATATGTAATTATCAGTGGAAATACATAGAGTATCATTGTCTCTGTTTGGTCAATGTATGATTAAGTTAATATAAAGCTTACCTTGTTATCTTCGTAGGGAAAGTGAATGGTAAGCCCTTGAGGTCATCACGGTTGAAATTGAGAACTGGTTGAGGAGGCTTAGGTATTCCACCCTGCATAATGTGAACGCAAGAATGTAGTCAATTATCCCGAGCTTACTTTTCGTATTACCAGCGATGTGATCTAACTTACCAAATACTGAAGAATTAGAGGAAGTGCGACAGTGGGATCAAGGTTCCCTACAATCACGACTGTGAAAGTTGATGGATCCCTAAAGCAACTATTGAAGTATTCGCAAGCCTTTAAAGGGTCAACTTTCCTGAGTTCACTAATCCGAATCGGCTACACATCAGAGATAGGGGTTAGAATCAGTTGTGCGTTCACCAAGAAATAATTTAGTCATTTTGAAAAAATGAAGGAATATATCATTACCCTAAAGAAATAAGAATTTCCATAATTGAGTTCCTTTACTCTATTGGCAAAGACAGTGTATGGGTCTCTTTCCCGAGCACGAACTGCTTCTTCTGCCATTTGCATTACTATTCCAACCTCTTCTTCTTGTGGCATCACGTTGGTAGTAAAAAGTTGATAAACAAGCTGCAAAGAAGTATAATCAAGTTCAACCTCTAAGGCCAAGATAATGCAAGTACAATCCAAAGAGAGTCGAAACATTAGTAGAGGAAAAAGAAGAATACAAAACATGTTAGGATGCACAATATTTTCAAGTTCTATCATTTCAATGTTAGCAAATATGTTAATGGACCCTACCGTAGGTTTCATAGAGTTCATTAGGTTTCAGCCAAATATGTTATCGTTAATGAAGTATAAATCGAAGATATCATAGTTAATGTCTTAATGAAGTCTACTGTCGAGGTTTCAGCTAAATATGTTAGTAACAAGCCTGAGATCAACGTGGAAGAACTTAGAAAATACACGTTCATCTGGAGGAAGAAGGCAAACCTGCAAAGCAGTTTCAAGGTCGGTGGGTGAACAATCACACGAAAATGTTCTCATATACGGTCCGAGTCTTGCGCTAACTTCAACTCTCTTACCAGCAAGCATATCCATAAGCATTGATGGCTTATAACCAAACATACCAATTTCACCAGCAATTGTTGATCCCATTGAACATGAAATGTAATCACTCTCAGGGAGTTCAGATAGTCCTCCATATGAGAACCCGGTAAAAAGAACCTGTAAGGGGAAAACGGCCAATCATAAGTTATGGAACAATAAGCAAAAGAAGAAGCTCATAGCTTAATCTATTGCCATCTATGCATAAGCAAATACAGACACATGCTGATTCCAAACTATTTTAATGTCAGTTAATATTTGCACCTGATCGTCCAAGAAGTCTGTGGACTTGTAGCAAACTTGCATTCCATTTGATAATGTCAATTCTGTAACCCCAACTTCTGGATATTCAAGCTGGTGAGTAACCTCCCTTCATTGAACATTAGTGACAGATGAAAAATAATAAGAAATGAAAAAATTATATGCATGCCAGTTGAGTTCTGCCTACTTTTAGTTTTACAAAGAGCCATTTAGTTTAGTAAAAGATTGGAAGAGGATCTTATTATGTTTCTTCAGAAAAGTCCTCATAACTAGTCAGCTCTCGAGGAAATTGATAATTGCACAAAGATATTAGTTTTTGAGGATCTCTATTCACGGCTAAGACCATCTTTGAAAACTAGAGTCAATAGAACCAATATCTAAAAGTAAAGAAGCAATTACGTGCTGGTGACCGTGGTCATTCCTTGTCAGCAAACCTAAAGTTATAGTTCAGAGCTTACCCTGGAGTTGGCTTCTCATTGACAACTTCTTCTGGAATTTTTTCCTCATCCCATGGAGCAATCATCTTTTCTTCTTCAAGACTATTAACCTTTGAGACAACATTTCTCAAATCATCAATCGTAGCAGCAGATCTAGGTTCCATTGTCTTGATCACACAACCACATGATGTTCTTAACTTTTCGGAGTATCTGGCAACATCTGACGCTGATATTTCTGCATCAAAAGAGGAACCAATATAATTTATACGAGTTATAGAACAAAAATGGTACTATACTGACTACACTCTATGAGGAGAGTATGCATGTTCTCACGGGGTAGAAGGGTCTTCTGAAGTTGTGCCTCGTATTCAATCCCAATCACAGGTTCCTTGTGAAGGAAATGCTGCAAGATGAAAAACATGTTTAAACAAGATTTTTGTAGAGGGGAAAGACAGAATGCTGAGTATTAAAGTTCATCACAGATTGTACCTGTATGTATTCATCCCTCAAGCTCGTTGATTGGACCTGATCACGTTCCAGATAAGCAGATTCAATCTCGGACATCATGAGAGCCCGAACAACAGATATTTCACGCTCCGAGAACCCATGAAGGCGTACCCTAGCAACCTAAACACACAAGAGAACCAATGAAGGGGTGGAAGAAGAAAGTGAAAAAAAACTTGGAAAAGAGGGAAAGGAGAAAAGACCTCGAGAAGCATAGACTCTAGAGATGCAAGAGTTCCTTTCTCTTTACAAGAAGAACTCATTATATAGGCCTTCAATGGGCTCACCAGAACATCAGCAGCCACAGAACACGCAAAAAATGGAGGATCCTTTCTACGAGATATTTTGAATAGTCTCTGGTTAAGAGCATGTAGAAACATTGACTCTGCAAGCATATCCCTATAATCTTTCACTGTCTTCAGATCACTTATAGGCATCTTATAGCTAATCATTACTGCAGACTACAAGCCAAAGACCAAAAAAGAAGCTTAGCAGTCAGGAAATTGACATCATGCTAATATGGAAGACGTTCAGAGAGTTAAATCTGACTAACCCCAGCTGCCTCTGACTCAACAAAGCAAGAAAATCGTGTCTCTTCATGTGAAGGAACAGGAAACACTGGTATCTGTGGAGGCTCGCTACTTGATCTCTTATCCTCAAAATGTGTCTTTATCAAATCAACTACAGTCTAGAAACAAGGATTATAAACAAAGTCTGACCTTATAACATAATAATAAATGCTTGAGTAGCCAGGGAACAAAAGTGATATCACAGTCATAAATGAAAATAGTAGTAGTACCTTTGTATCTGGAAAATCTCCAACAGCCACAACAGCCATATTGCATAAATGATACCACTTCTGGTAAAATTGCTTCACAGTTGCAGCAGGAACAGATCGAATCACTTTCTCCAACCCAATAGGTAAACGTTCAGCATACTGCGGTCAAATGAAAGTCTTATTTAAGAACACATTGGAATCTCTCGTAAAATGCAAAAGTGACTAACTAAAGATATCACATACCTTTGAACCTTCCATCATCAGCTGCCAATGCGAATCTTGCATCCTTCCAGTAGCATTCCGATTCCCTCGGTATTCTTCCATAACAGCACCTCTTTCTTTGTCCAAATCTTCCTTCGAGACTCGAATCTAAACGAACCAAGCACAGGTTTCAGACAGACAAAAAACAATGAAACACAAGAAACGGATGAGACAGAGTCACAAAGACATTTACCTCAGAGCTGAACTCTGCTAAAATGGAAATAGCCTGAGACAGCAATTCAGGCTTATCAACGGGAACAAACAATTCATAGATAGTCTCATCCGCTGTGGTCATTGCGTTTTGACAGGGCCCAAACTCTGCTCCGACGCTCTCTAAGAACTTGACAATATCATGGTTTGTATATCTCGTTGTAGCACTAAATGCAAGATGCTCTACAATATGAGCAACACCACGCTGATCCTCCTCTTCCAAAACTGAACTGCCAATAAACCAAAAACTGTGTCAGCATCATTTAACGCCTAATCAAAACATTGCATCATTCAATTAAACTTCATCCCAGTTCTCTATTATCCTCATACACTACGATTATATTAATGCATGTCACAAATCTGTTCATAAAAAAAGTCACAAACCAAATCAAAGTTAGATCAACTCTGCACAGTGATCAAAAAAATCAACAATTCGACTCAGAACCAAAGAGAAAACCCTAAAACTCAGCGAGAAACACTCAATTAACAGTAAATTCAATTCATCAACGAAGAAACAAATCAAATTCAATGTCGTCAAAATCGAAGAAGAAGAAGAAGAGCTACCCGACTTTAACGGCGAGAGCTAGAGCAGCTCTCATCCTTGGTTTTGAGTTTCGACGAACATAGTAGACGAGACCATTATCGAGTCTTCCATAATCAGCACCAAAAGGCTCAGGCTCGTTACCGAGTTCTTGTTCCATGTCCACACTCATCAGTTTCAGAGACCTGAATCCATGTTTCCTCAAGACCTTCTTCGAGCTCTCTCCCGCAATCAAATCCATCTCTCTCTCTCTCTTTCTCTCTCTGCCTCACTCTGTCAAAATCAAATTCGTTTATCAAAACAGAGCACGAAACCAATTCTTCTCCCTTTGGAGACGGCACAATGAGTCCCACCTTCGAGATTTGTTTTTCTTATGTTTTTTTTCTTGGTTTTGACAACCGGTTCGCCCGGTAATTTTAATACGACCAGCATTGGTTCCTTAACCAGAATTCCGGTTTTTGCTAAAATTCGATCGGTATATTCCAATCATCGTCGACAGTCTTAATTGAACCGCAATATACGAGGTAACGATGTAAGTTGTACCAAAAATACTATAACCGGACGAAACCACTAAACCAGAAGTACATTAGTTTACTCAACCTCCTCCACTACAAAACGAACACAAACAGGTTTGTCTTTCTGAAGATCACATATAGTTTGATCATTCAACAAAAAGCTTCTCATAATTATAAAAACCTCTCACAAAGTTTTCTGACTGATCTCACGCCTTTGGAGAAACCTTAGAGACTTTCTCAGCAACCAACTTGATCTCACGAATCCTTTCATCAACCAGTTGCTTCAGCTGCTGCTCTTGATCCGGTTTGTTTTCATCAACTTGAACATTGGTATTACCTTCTTCTCCATTGAGAGATTTGAAAACCACAAACGATGTTTCAGGCTCGTACTCGCTCGGAACATCCACAACCTGTTTCTTTGGAGTTTCTATATCTTTTCCCAGAATGTCGCTTCTCACATGGTTCGTGATGACAGATGTGTAATCTTCCATGTACTTGTCGATAGGATCAAGTGCAAGATATATCAAAATCTCCCAGCAATTGAGAAAATGCTTCTTGTTGATCTTCAGAGATTCGCGGACTTTCTCGATGACGTTCAAAGGTGGGGTGAATCGAGGTATCTGAGCTCGCTTCGATAGTTTTCCTTTTGTGAGAGTCTGAACAGCTGAATCAATTGCTGGTTTGATTGGATCAAAAGTGAGCAAGCGGTTAATGTCGACACAAGTGCGAATGTGTTGGAACTTCTCAGATGGCTCTTCCACTGTCAAATCGTAAACATTTTCTGCTACAGCCACATTGTTTACTACCTCCATAAGATAGGTTCCGAGTCCTTTTCCTTGGAAGGACGGTAAGACCAGGATCTGAAATCCAAACACAACATAAACAGTCAAATCAATATGACTGCAAGAAGGATTGAGATCTTTGGGATATGTATATTATTATACCTGGCTGAGTCGCATCCGTAACCTGTCAGGATAACGAAAGAATTTATAAATTGCAGTAAAGCCCACAATTCGATACAAAGGATCTTCCTTGTCCTCTTTCTTTTGAATTAAGAGGTATAAATGCCAGTCAGGATCAGTGACATCAATCGGGTTGCTGCCTGATCAAAAAGAATAAAGAATGGACGAATGTATTGTTAGTACTAACTAGAGGGAAAAAAAGTTTCAAGATAACTTGAAAGAGCAAGGGTGAATGGGTGTATACCATCAACAAAAAGAAGAACAAGAGGTACCAATCGGCTATAGAGGAGTCCAGCATTTGGAGAACCAATTTGCATCCGTATCACCTGAGAATAATTAACCATAATTTACTCAAACATTTAGCTCACAGCTGATGAAAGCATCTCAAACTAATTTACTCAAGGATACATGAAACATATCAAGCAAAACCTACCTGGAGATCTGCAGAAACCACTTTAGCATTGTTGCTGCTTCCATCTGTCGCTCCAGATTGCATTACCTCTCCGTCCGAGACCATATTTCTATAACAATCAACAAAAATGTGCAACATTATACCGAGACTACAAATAGAAACTTATGTTAAATAATCTGGGAACAAGTTCGAAATAGTATGAAAGCATTCAGCAGGTATGCACCTGATAAAATCTCTCTGTGTTGAAAAGGTTTGTAGAAATTCTTCCTTGTTATCAACAATGGTCTCAGCAAATATGTTCTGGGTTATATGAAGCAGACAATCAGAGTTGATAAAGGAAAGCAAAAAAACAAGCAGGTATTCTCAGATGAGATGAGACATCAAAGTTGATTGGTACCTGTAAAGCAGATTTCAGGTCCGTAATGCCTTTGTCTCCCTTGAAACACATACCCAAAGATAACATGATAACGATGCTCCAAGGTTAGTTTCATTCTAAGAAAGCCGTATAAAACACAATCCAACGGATGGAAAATATAATCAACACTTACGTTGGTTGTGCTCTGGTATGTAATATCAGCATATGAATGTAGTGAGATGCTATTGATCCACACATTTATCTAAAACAAATGAATTCGTCAGCCAGATTATGTCAGAACAGAATTACAACAATGGAAACCAGAAATTCAAGAAAGAGCAAAGTAATTTCCATGGTAGATCCACATTACCTTCAAACCTTGGTAACCATATATCTTGCCATCTCCATCAATGAAATCATTCAAGTCAACTGGCTTCACGCACGAAATGTCAGGGGAATCAACTTCCTCTTTGCTTGAAACTAGAAAATCACCCATCACGATAACAAACATCAAAATTATGTAACAACAAACAAACCTTAAAGAAGCTACACTCATAAAATACTTTTATGACTCATTGAGCTAACATCATATGGCAAAAAAAAAAAAAAAAGATAAACACGTAAATCAACAAAACCTCAGTATATAGATCTGCTCTACATGTTCAACATCAGAAAACTACCAATTGATACCAATTTGAGTACTGTGACATGACACACAGAGCAACTGAGCAAGGGACTAAATCACAAATATTCGTCTCATGATGTTCTTAATAACAATTATTACACCCATTCCATATACGAATTGCAACAAACACGGAATTCGAAAGCAGGAAACGAAACCCTAATTTCCGTACGAAGCTATATCCCAAAAATCAAACTGAAATGATCCAAAAACAAAATACGCACCGAGATAAATTTGGATGCACTCGTTAGCCTCCACACCAGTATCTGCACATAAGAAACAGATTAAAGAAAAAAAATAAGAAATCAGAGCTACGCAAGTGGGGTAATCGCGAGAACAGGAAAAAAAAAAAAAAAAACAACAGAAATGACTTACCGGCGGGAGAAAAACCGACACGACGACGCTTCTTAGGCTCGGTACCTGGACCGGCGGCGGCTTGTTTCTTCTGAACCATGGATTCTCCGGCGAGACTAAGGCGGGAAGAGAGTGAGACTAAGGCGGGAAAATGTGGAGGGTTAATGGGAAATGCGGAGAGAGCGATGATGATACACACAGTCAGTCAAGCTTTAGGGCTCTTTTATGTAAATGTAATGAGAGCATTGCAGATGGAGAAATACACACCACATGATCCGCACGTGACTTTTTTATCAAGGCCCGTTAAAGGCCCAAAATGGAATACCTAATTCAGCTTTCTCTTTTCAATTATATTTTTCATAACTAAAACATGTTCGGATGAGGGCGTTTGGTCTAGTGGTATGATTCTCGCTTTGGGTGCGAGAGGTCCCGAGTTCGATTCTCGGAACGCCCCATTTATTTTTTAATTTTTTTTATCACATTCTCTTAGCTAAATTGTTTGATAAAAATATTTTCTTTGTTGAGGAAAAATAAAATATATTCAAAGTTTTAAAGAATTTTTTTCTATCACATTCTTAGCTAAATTGTTGTTTGATAAAAATATATTCTTTATCCAGAAAATAGGAATCAGATAATATATTCAAAACTTTTCAAAAATTCCTTATAAGTACTGATTATAATTATCATAAAGTTGAATTCCTTGTGTTTAAAATCATCATAAATTTGAACCATTTTTGTTAAAAAAAATTTCAAACCATGAATTTGAATTCCAAAACTATGTTTTTAATAACTTCTGCATTTTATTAGATAAATTATTGTATATGATTACAATGCAAATAGTTAATAATAAGTAAAGAAACAAATTGATTTTGAAAGAAAACAATATTATTTCTAACTGGAGTTTTAGCAAGGGTATGGACTACTTGATTATTTGTTATTGGTGTCCATCTAAATGAGTTTCTTCAAACTGACCTCCTCGGCAATGATTGGTTTCTTGAATCCAATTATAATAGACTAAGTTTATTGATTTCCATTGAGCATAAGATAACTTGTTTAGGGATCATTTGGACAATTATATTACAAAGAAGTATGATTAAATAAATACAATAAATTTATTGACGGAAGTAAAATTTTTTTTGGTGAATCTGATGGAAGTAAATTTAATATAAAAGAATGATTACAAAAAAAGAAAAAAATTGATGAAGTTGTAGGTAGGAATCCAACAAAATAAGGTCTTAATAACACTAATTCGAATCTGAAACCAAAAGTTGTGCATAGTCATTGAAAACAAATATTTTGTGTTTTTTTTTTCTTTTCTGATATTCTAAGTTCTAACTTTATCCAAATTCATTATACATTAGTAATTTTCCTAAATCCAATTAACTTGGTAATCGATAAGAAAAATAATTATCAGAAAACTTTTTCATGTGTTAATATAAGAATTTGATTGTGATTAATTATATTAAAGTTTGGAATATATTAAAAACATTTTAATTAAATTTAGTATGTTTTATTTTGATAAAATTTAGTTTAACTTATGTTTAGTGTTATATGTAAGTATGCTTTTAATTTAAATAAAAATTACAAATAAATCTTTTTACATTTTTATAAAAAAGCCAAATTAATTTTTTTTTGTTTTAATTTTTTGACCGTTCGCGTGTCATGTTACGACTACCGGCGTCTATGGAGAAATCACCGCAAAATTTAAGAGAGAGAGAGACTAAACGAAGAAGAAGGAAAAAAAAAAACGAAAAAAAAATTCGTTTCTTTTTCCAGAGAGGTCTTAAGAGAGAGAAAGAGAAAAAAGGATTCGCTTTGTATATAAGCTACAGAAAAGCCAAAAAACAATCTAGAGGTTGGGAGAAGAAGAAGAAGCTTTTGTTCTCCCAGCTGTTAATAAAAACGACGACGACGGTGACGGCGGAAGCTGAGGAGCTTTTGTTGTCAATGGCTGACTCATACGGCGCCGTTTCCGTCGACGTTGAAACGATCTATCTTGGTGGCAAGGTTTCATTTTCATTCCCTTCTTTTTAACTCTCCAAATTTCCAAATCTTTCTCGTTTGTTTTTTTTTTGGTTTCTTGAAATCGGATCCGAATCAAAGTTCGAAACTTTCGTTTATGGGTTTATCTTAAACTTGCTTAAAATATAATCTTTATGTAGATTTGGTGAAGAGCATACATTTTCTGATTAAGATTTCAATTCTGTTTCACACATTTGAGAAAAACACACAAAAAAAAAAGATTGGTTCTTGAAAAATTCTTTGCTTGTGGATTTGTGAAACTTCTTCTTTTTGTTTTATGATTCTTTCCAGATGGGATTATTCTTGGGATCTTCTTCTCTATTCAAAGATATCTTCTTCTTCTTTTGTATTCCTTATTCTTGTCTTATTGCCTTTTTTATTTATAAAAATATGAGAATAAAGAAAACTCCAGCTGTTTTTGTCTACCTTTAATCCATTGTTTAATTAGACTAATCCTTCTTTATTATCTCATTAACACTCATATTAGCTCATCTTTATTTACACTGTCATTCCCTTTTTTTTATAAAAAAAAAAATCACAATGATTAGAATTAGGCCATCCCCTTTGGTTGTTGATGATGAAGTTTTGATTTTGTTTTTATGCCCTTAAAGTAGTAAAAACTGCACATGGAAAAAAGCTTTAACAGAGATTGTTTCATTTTGTGTGTATACATATGTATATGCCTTTTCCACCTAAAGTCAGTTGTCATATACCTATCTTTAGTATACAATTACAAAAGAGAGAATAAGATTAATTGTTTACTGGAAACACATGTAGTATTAACAATATGGAGAAGACAATGGTATGAGATAGTGTATGGTTATAGCTTTTAAAGCTTAGTTTTCTGTTGGTGTTCATGTTACTTTTTGTTAAAATTTGCTGGTTTCTTGTGCTCAGGAGCATCGTGTCAAAACTGCAAGTGGTGTTGTATCTGTCATTGTGTATGGAGACCGAGAAAAGCCAGCATTGATTACTTATCCTGATTTGGCCCTTAACCGTAAGTCTAAGGAATCTTTAGAGGCTAAATTACAGGATCCTTGGTCTCTTGTGCTGAAGTTTTGAATGTTTTTGTTGCTTCATTCTTCAGATATGTCATGCTTCCAAGGATTATTCTTCTGCCCTGAAGCAGCTTCGTTGCTGCTACATAACTTCTGCATTTACCATATCAGTCCACCTGGGCATGAGGTCCATATTTTAGTTCCTTTTTAAAGTTAGTTTGGTAATTAATTTGCTTGGCGTGATTACTCACATGATTGTCATCGTTTTCTTGCATTTTCACGAAGAGTTCTTGCAGTTAGGAGCTGCTCCGATTTGTCCTAATGATTCAGCCCCTTCTGCTGATGACTTGGCAGATCAGATCCTTGAAGTTCTTAACTTTTTCGGGTAATGAATTGGGATCCCTTATATCTGGCTTATTGAAGCTCTCAACTTTTGTTCTGTACTGTAAAATGTTGGAACTAACAATGTATAAGCTTTTGTTCAGCCTTGGCGTTGTGATGTGTATGGGTGTGACTGCAGGTGCTTACATCCTCACCTTATTCGCGGTATGTTCCTCATCGTTTTGTCTCTTCTCATAGTCTGTTGCTTCAGACAAACATTTGTGTTTATAATCTGTTCTCTGTTTTAAAACTTTTCAGATGAAACATAGAGAACGTGTTCTTGGTTTGATTCTTGTCTCACCATTATGCAAGGCCCCGTCTTGGTCTGAATGGTTTTACAACAAGGTTATCTCAAAGTTGTTATATTACTACGGAATGTGTGGAGTGGTAAAGGAATTTTTGCTTCAGAGATATTTTAGTAAGGTATGTTCACTGCAGTGACCATTGCTCTCTACTACACTTTTTGCATTTCCAGACTTCTCTTATTCAACCCGGTTGCAACAACTTGCTACAGGAAGTTCGTGGTAACGTCGAGATTCCAGAGTCAGATATAGCACAGGCTTGCAGAAGAGTCAGTGTTTAACTCTCGCTTTTCCTCATTAGTCAATAGATAGATCTCTCAATATCAATATCAGTGATTTGACACTTTTCACTTTTGGTAATTGTCTTAGCTGCTTGATGAGAGACAAAGCGTAAACGTTATGCGGTTTCTTGACGCCATTGATCGGTAACACAACAAACACTTCAAAATCCTATATCTAAGCAGCATTTATTCATGGTGTCAAATCTTGCCTGTCTTAACTTTATGCAAACCAAAACATTTGCTCTTGCAGGAGACCTGACATCTCAAGTGGACTGAAGAAACTAAAATGCAGGACACTTATCTTCATTGGAGATCAATCTCCCTTCTACTCAGAAGCTGTTCACATGGCAGCAACTTTGGATAGAGGATATTGTGCTTTGGTTGAGGTTTGAGAAAACAGAATCCTCATCCTTTTTTACTCTACATATCGAAACATGTTTGGTTTTCTCGCTACTTATCGATGTTTTCTTGGGGTTCTTTTCAGGTTCAGGCATGTGGTTCAATGGTAACAGAGGAGCAACCGCATGCAATGTTGATCCCAATGGAATATTTCTTGATGGGTTATGGATTATATAGACCATCTCTTTTCACAGAGAGCCCTAGAAGTCCTCTTAGCCCTTCTTGTATTGCACCTGAGCTTCTCTCTCCTGAAAGTATGGGTTTAAAGCTTAAGCCTATCAAAACCCGACTCTCAGCGGCTTAAGTTTGTGTGCTACTGATTCATTGGTTCTAATTGCTGAGGAGATATCTTAGGGCTTTTGTAGATATAGAACAATCACTAGGGAGATTCCAGAAGAAGACGGAAGAGGAAAAATTTCAAGCCATCCTTATATATAACACATTCTTTTGTAGTCAGCAGACACGACAGTTCTCTTGTTAAAAAGCCACGAAATGTTGTTTATTATTTCATTTTTTATACATATGTAAAATTTTCTGTTGTTGTGACATTGTAACAATTGTTTTGTGATGGACTCTGCAGATTCAAGTAATAAATTCATTTTGCAGTTCTTTTGGTTCTCTCATCAAGAATTGAGAGATTTTTGAAGATTCAATGGCTTTTTGGTTCTTCCTGTATATGAGATTCAATGGCTTTACAATCTTGATCCAGAACTATTTGGATAACCAGATTAAAACCTTTTAGTTTGATATTTGATCGTCCTTCAACTCTAGACAACAGAGATATGCATAAGGATAGTAACGATTGAGGAAAACCTAGTCCCTCGTCAACCGGAATCAAGGCGAAGCTTGCTTAGTCTGAAGTTCAATGCTCCTCGAGCTAAACCCGAATCCAAAGTAGAAGAAGGCCATTTATTGAATCGACATCCTAAGATGTTTTGTAAGATTACAAATACAAGAAAGCTCACTCACAATTCATAGAACCCACTTAGTGACTAACATCTCTCTACAAGCAAATAGTCGAAAGGTTTTCCCTTTCAAGAACACAGAAACAATCATAATAATAACTTTTAAATGATGTAATCCGACCATTCCGAGATGAATGAAGTATGATCCATCGATTCTCCGGGACATTCCTCGTCAAGACTCGTCGGCTTCTCTTTTCCACCAACGAGTCTCGCCGGATTCCCAACCGCTGTACCTCGAGGCGGCACGTCGATCAACACTACAGAACCAGCACCTACTTTAGCTCCTGCACCAATCTTAACATTTCCAAGAATAGTTGCTCCAGCTCCAATCAAACAACCATCACCTATCTTTGGATGTCTATCTCCACAAGCTTTACCAGTTCCACCAAGTGTCACATGGTGAAGGATCGAAACATTGTTCCCAATCACAGCTGTTTCTCCGATTACAACTCCCGTTGCGTGGTCCAGAAGTATCCCTTTTCCAATCTTCGCTGCTGGATGGATATCAACAGCAAACACATCAGAGATTCTTGAGTGTAGAGCTAATGCTAATGGCTTCCGAGTCTGTGTCCATAGCTTATGTGAAACACGATGCGCCTGTATTCAAATCCATCAAAATCAATCTAACTAAAACCACCATTCACAAATCAAATGATGCAGATTGACCTAATTTCACAAAATCAAATCGCGAATTAGGGATTCACCTGAATTGCTAAGAAGCCTTTGTAATTGAGGAGACAATGAGAGAACGAGATACAAGCGGGATCACGAACACGAGCGGCGCGAAGATCGGCGACGGTGGCGTTACGAAGAGAAGGATCGGAGGTGAAAGTGTTTAAGAAGAGATCGTACAAAAGCGTTGATAAAAGCGTCGAGGAGCAAAGCTTGTTTCCTAGATGAAATGAGATAGATCGTTCGAGAGAAGAGTGAGAAAGAATCGTCGAGTAGAGATAGCTGGCTAACGCAGGCTCCGCCTCAGCGTCACGGCGAGCTTCGGCTTTGATCTGTGTCCATAACCCAGCAGCCTCCGCATCTGCAGCTGCCGCAGATATCGCTGCTGCCGCTGCCGCTGCTGCATCTGCGGACTGAGTATCGGAAGATTGATTATTATTATTCTTCGATGGAGATTGATCTCGGAGTTCTCCGGCCGGTGGCATCTTAACGACGGCGATATAAGATTCCGATTTCTATCTCCCTCACCTGTTAATGTTTCCAACCTTCTAGGCTTATTAATTTTTCATCGTACCGAATTTTTAAACGTGCTTTCTAGAAACAAATCAGAGCCGTTGGTTTTATATCTTTATCGATTACCGTTAGATTAGATTCATATTTCTCATAATCGACGGTGGTGATTCTGCCGACAGTTTCTACCAAACTTTGTTCACTGTTGAAAAAGAAACACGTCACTGGTTTTGAATTTAGGCTATTTAGCAATTGATAAACCGATACAGAAGATTGCTTCGGTAAACCAATATCGAAACCAAACAAAACCAATTTCGGTTATCAATTGTGCCTTAAATACAGAAACGGATACTAAATACACAAATTAACAACCAACACTACAAATTTGAAACGTGAATGATTTGAACTTTGAAGTAGTCGAAGTAGGTTTGCTCCGGTTAACCAAATGGTCTCATCAGTTTGATTATTGAAGTGAGCAAATTATTGTTACTCTTCTCTTCTTTGATTTTAGTAACAACTTGGTCCAGCACTTGTGACTTTCTGTTGCTCATAAACTCGGGTTCGTTGAGCTTCGTAAGTAACTCAAGCTGGCGTCGTACCCCGTTATTGCATTTGTTCAATGCATAATCAACTCTGCTCAAAAGCATCCTTTCTGCTGCAGCACCTTCCCACTTAGATCTCATCTGATGAATCAAAATAAAGCAGATCATTAAAAATCAAATGAGTTAGGATCAAATTCAAAGTTAGATATACTTACGTAGCAGAAGTAACGAGATGAGATATGATGACATGATACCAGAGCATATCTAAATACAATCGAGCCTTGGTCCGATAATATGAATTTATATAAACCGTGGGGCGCCAAATGACCACCGCTTCTTCCATATTCTTGGAGTCTTGATCTCAGGTCTACACTTTGTCCTAGATATATAGCCAAAACATCATCAGGATCAAACTTTTGGCCTAGGTCTTGATCACCGATGAGAGCTACACCGAGCTCATACAGACCCGCAAAATGTTTAGGGGGTAAGTCCTCATGTCTGTATGGACGGACACCTTCAAATCCATTATTGAAATTATTGCAATCGTTGGGGCCTATAAGATTCTGTATATGCAGTATAAGTTTATGCTCAGCTATCATAATGCGCATAAGACAAAAGAGTAAGACCAAAAACAACCGTAGCAATGTAAGAAGACTAAGTAATATAGAGAGACAGTGCCTGCCACGGAGAGAAAACGATGCCGTGTATATTCAGCTTGTAGTCTTCTCTCTTGAACCTAATGTGGTCGATGGCGTCGGAACTGAATTCTTTTCCGATCAACCTGTCGATACATTATGACCATTAAGTGAAATAAACAAATACAAATGTAAGTATGTAACAACATTGTGAATAGATGAGATGAGAAGATACCTATTATTAAAGAATTGACTTAGCACCGGCATAGCGGTTGTGCTTCTTTGCATGGTACTGAATGTGTGTCGTATATGGTTGATATTCAACTTCGCCATCTTCGATAATAGAACAAACGACATTGTCAAACAAAATAAAACAGAACAAACGGCTCTGCTTCTGATTGTGTTTCTTCCACAGATCTCTCGTTTCATGTATGATATAAGGAGATGGTAGAGAGTTATGGAAGTAGTGTGGGAAGTTGAAAAAAAAGGTGGGTGATTTTACAGTTCCTTGCATCGTGGACGTCCAAAGTAACAGAGTGGAGAAATGGCACGGGTTTATGTATTTTTAAATAATCTAAAAACATCTAGATATACAAGCAAATATGCAACTATATGTTATAAGAAGTTACTTGTTTTTCATATAACCATAACAGTTTATCTTTTATTCATTTTAATTTTCAAGTCCACTGAACAAACCAAAATTGATTTTTAAATTAAGAAAAATGAAATTTTGAGTCACCCGGTACAGTTTATTCTTTCAGCAGACCAATACCGAAACCAAAACGGTTTGGTACAAACAATTCCGGTTAAATAAAATGAGTGAGAAAGAGGTTTAGGTGATTCTCATTCCCTTATGCTCTTCACATCTCTTACGCCCTTTGACGGGGGATCTCTCACAGATCAATCCATTGCATAGTTTAACTCCACAAGCTACGATGTTTGCGGCTTCTGGCTGAAAACATACCGGGGAAATTTTATCCTTATGTTGCCAACACCTTTTGCTTCCTTTAGGAGAACTTCTTGTACAAGGTAAGCCATTCTTTGTTGTAGCTTCACAGAAGCGAGGCGAAGCTACTTCTTCTTCACTTAACTCTTCATGCGATTCAGGATCAGATTTCTCGTCTTTGACGGATTTCTCACGATCTGTCTTGTTAAGAAGAAAGAGAAAAGCATTGATCCTCATGCCTTTATGATCCTCACATCGTTTTCTTCCTGGAACAGGTCTCTTATTGCACGGTTCCATGTCAGGTAAGATCACTCCACAGGTAACATCAGAATCTTTATGATTGTGATGATATTGTCCGGTGAAAATCTCGGGATTTGGCGGCGGTGACTGTTTTACGGGTGAAACACGACAAACTCTCTGCCCTTTATGCTCTATGCATCTCTTTCTTCCTTTAACTGGACTTCTATTACAAAACCCTCCATTTTCAAGTATGACTCCACAAACAGAATCAGTACAAGAACCATCAATCTCATCAAACCTGTCTGAAACCGGTTGCGGTCTAGACCGGGTGAGCTTGAGTATTGAAGTGAGGAAATTACTACTCTTCTCTTCATCAACGTCACAGTTTAGCTTTCTCTCTTCTTTAAGCACATGCTTCTCTCCTTTGATTCTAATACCAACTTGGTTGCGAAGAAAAGGGAAAAAAACTCGTGATATACCGGACTTTCTCTTGCTCATAAACTCACGATCACCAAGCTTCTTGAGTAAATCAAGCTGGCGTCGTTCCCCGTTACTACCTTTGTTCCAAGCATAGTCAAATGTGCTTAACAGCATCCCTTCTGTTGCCTCAGCTACCCTCTTAGATCCCATCTAATAAAGTCACATCAAAGCAATGAAACAATCACATGAGTTAGATCCAAATTGTATACTTAACAGACAAATAGAGAAGATAAAAAGACATATACTGACCGGAGCCCATCTGTATAGTATCGAGCCACCTTTGGAGAATATGTCCTCAAATAAACCCCCGGTAACAGCCTTCTTAACTGGAGATGATTCAACGGTTTCACAGTCGATAAGGTTGTAAACATTGCGCAAATGAGCACCGGATCTTCCATAACGCTGGAGTCTAGTCCTAACACTTTCAGCTTGTCCTAGATATGCAGCAAGAACATCATCAGGTTCAAGCTTTCGACCTTGGTCTTGACCAATGACCGCTACACCAAGCTCATACAGACCCGGGAAAGATCTACGGGGTAAGTTCTGAACTCTGTATCTACCTACACCGTCTTTCCCGTTTTTGAAATCCTCCCAATCGTCGGATCCAATAAGAACCTAGGCAAAGTATGGGTGCAGCATCAAACATTACACAGTGAGATACTTGGAAGAATCTCTTATTACCATTATGAAAACTAAGATCAAACTAACCCCTTCAAGTAAGCATTAATGTAATCAATGAGACATAATGAGAGTAATCGAATGTAAGAGCTAGTGACCAATTCTAATCCAGAGAATATAAAGACTATTTTTTATCTCATTTCCGCAAGTCCCCAAACGGTTTAACGCTGAAAAAGAAGAAAAAAAAAATCGACATAGACAATGCAAATGCAAATACAAGATCTTGTGTCTTCTCTGATTCGGCGAAACAATGGATTAAAGAAGACACACTAGACATTTAAAATGAGATCTTTACACCAAATTCCAGGAAAATTGAAGATATTCCAAAATGGGTTATAGTCAAAACACAAGATCGAGCAAAGAACCAAACTCAGAAACAGATCTAAATAGACAAATCAAAGGAGAAAGAGAGGACCTGCCATTTGGAGAAAACAGGGTCGTGTTTGGTCCGCTTGTAGTCTTCTCTCTTGAAGACAGTGGGGACGACGGCGAAGGAAACGCCGTCCCCAAATTCCATTCCGATGATACCAATGATATTTATATGACCAAAAGAGTAAATAACTTTTTTTTTTGTTTTTCTCAGTGATCGTGATTTAAACAGACCACCGATAAAGATGAAGAAAAAAGTAACTCCCCACCAAAAAATGGGTGGTTATATATGTAATTACCGAACCAAAAGTGGATGTGTTTTGTTTTATTGTGTCCGACGAGAAAAGTATTTTAAGTGACCGTTGGAACTGTGAAGCTTCTTCTGTACGGTTTATAGATTAGTTACCGTTGGAATAGTTGATATTTATCTACATTAGTCAAATGTTGATAACGTAATTAGGGGATATAAACATTCTTAATGAAGACTTTTAAATTTTTAAGATTATCTTCTATTTTTAGTACCCATTTATTTGACTATTAATGAAATAACAGATTTTAATAGTCCTATTCTACCACCCAGACGGAAAAAGATATATTAAAATATATATTGACATCCGAAAATTCATTTTCACCAATATTATTTATTTAATAATAAGTTTAAGTATTTCGAAAATAAAAATCAATATTTAGAAAAACTATGCCTTAGATGAATTTTTAAAAATGTATTATTACCTAGAGACAGTAATTATCAGATTATTATTTGCTATTGTATAATTTGTTTTACGAGAAAAAAAAAAAATTATGTTGTTGAAGGTTAATCCCATTCACCGGAATGGTATTTTACCAACCGGGTCGTGTGTGGCATGTGGATACCTCGAACGCACAATAGACCCTTTTAGTGATTGACGAAGGTGCACACAGCACACTCCTACGACAGTTAAAATGTCATATCATTATTTTGACTCATCATCATATTTAGTACTTGTTTTGATGGCTTGTCCTAACTAAGGATGCAAACCGCGTTGAAGCTATGAGGAGCCATGTGATTATCTGGAAGGTCGACAAGTGGCTCCTATTTCTTTACTTACAACAGTATATATACATGCATATTTTTTTAATTAAATTCCAAGATAACATATGATATATTCGATCCCATCACTAGACTTTGATTTATTGAAGCACCTTTCATGCTTTAACAAAGTACAAATCAACTTTACTCAACTTTTGTTTTTCACTTTCTCCACTGAAAGAAATAAAAGCAAACATGAAAAGCATGCACTGATGCACAAGTGCAACGTTCAACTCCTTAATTATATATATCATTCTCATTTTGTACTCTTCCTTTTTTTGATTGAATGAATTATGAGAACCGATTCTATAATGTTCTTTTTTTGGGGAAAGTTGGCCATAACTTGTCCATGAAGAAAGAAACGGTCTTAATTTGTTTACTACTAAATTATAAGAAAATCAAATCAACAAAATTGAGCCCAAAAAAAAAAAAAAAAAGTGTTATAAGGAATTCAATGAAGTATCAATGTATCATCATCCTTGGCTTCTTTTTTGGCTCTCTTTAGAATAAAGCAGAGTACTTTGTGAATATTTCTTTATTCCTTTTTATTATTCTTGGAATATAATTTTAAAAATACAGAGACAACAAATAGAGAAGAAGAAAGAAAGAAACTCTATAATCATATAATAATAATAACACCATTGTCTTTCTTGTCTCATCCTTGAAACAGAGCTTACAAATCCAATATACTTCTTATTTGTCCTCTTTCTCCTCAGTTTATATACTTTATAAATCTTCTTCCTTTTAGATATTTTCTGATTGGAACTTTGCTTTTATTATTAATCATCTTCTACCAAATTCCTCTGATTTTGTCGAAGAAATTTAGTGTTTTGTAAAATCCAAAATCTGACTTACTGCATCAGCTTTTTTTTGGCCCCACTTTACAAAAGTATGAGCAACATTTTCTTGTTTTCTACAGTAAAGCAATGCTCACACCATTTTCGTGGAGCTTAAAGTCTTCTAAACCCAAACCAAAAGCTTTGAAATTTCTCAGCAAGAAAGAGAGTGTGTGTGTGGGAGAGATCTAGGGATTGGCTATTAAGAAAAAGAGAGAGAGAGAGAGTGTAGTACTGTACACTATGGGTTCTTGTGCTGTTGTGTTTTGTGCATCTGTTCTTTGTGTTTCTTAGATTAAAAAAATTAGTTTGAGAGACATTGAATCTCACACACTTACTTACACACACTCACACACGCGTAAATTTCTCAACTTTTTATATATTTCTTTTAGCATCTTGGATTGCGTGATACTTCCACTTTCTCATTTTGGAACAAAAGTGGGTTTAGATTGAGTGAAGTGTTAAAAGTGTATGTAAGTAAGCGTTGAAGAAGAAGAAAAAGAAGTTTGGGTGGTTCAGTTTAGGGTTTCTTTCAATTTCTGGGTTTGTGATTTTCTAAATCTAGAGAATGAAGCAGAAGAGTTATAAAGAGAGAGGTGTTGTAGTTGGGAAGAAAGTGATGGTTGCTGTTAGAGCTTCAAAGGAGATCCCAAAGGCAGCTCTTTTATGGACTTTAACTCATGTTGTTCAACCTGGAGATCGTATTAGGCTTCTTGTTGTTGTTCCTTCTAATTATACAAGTAATTTATCTTTTTCTCTTCCCTTCTCTTGTCTCTAATTCACTATGGGAACAACTTGAGATCTTGGACTGTTGTTCGTAATTATTTAGTCAGAATTTGTAAAGATTTAATCTTTTTGTCTTGGTTTTGTTTTTTCAGGTAAAAAGATTTGGGGGTTTTCGAGGTTTACTAGTGACTGTGCCTCAGGTTATGGAAGGTTTCTTGCTGGAACAAATTCGGATAGGAAAGATGATATTCATGAGTCCTGTTCTCAGATGATGTTCCAGTTACACAATGTTTATGATGCAGAGAAGGTAGGAAAAAAAATTCACTTTTTATTCATGTAGATTATTAAAAGTAACAGCTTTTCTGGTTAATGGGATCATCAAGAGTTTCAATTGCTTTAATAATGCAGATAAATGTCAGAATCAAAATTGTTTTTGCATCACCTGATGGAGTTATTGCTGCTGAAGCCAAGAAGTCCAACTCAAATTGGGTGATTTTGGACAGGTAACATTATATGTTTAAGTGTTGGTGTGTTGCAAATGCATAGTTTTGGAAACAGCTTTGGTGACCTTTTGAGAATTATTGAACAGGGGACTGAAGTATGAGAAGAAATGCTGTATTGAGCAGTTGGAGTGCAATCTTGTGGTAATCAAGAAGTCACAGCCCAAGGTTCTTCGTCTCAATTTGGTGAAAAATGCAGATACAGAGCATCCAGAAGCTATATCGAGGTTAACCTCAAAGTCAGTTGAGTCCAGGAGAAGCACAAGACCCGGAAAAAAGCTGAGGGAACCGTTTGTGACTCCAGCTAGCAGTCCAGACCAAGAAGGTTCTTCACATACTGACATTGGCACTTCATCAATATCTAGCTCTGATGCTGGAGCCTCGCCGTTTTTAGCTTCTCGAGTCTTTGAAGGACTCAAGAACGAGAATTCGTGGATCAGTGATGGAAACAAGAGTTACTTTGAATCTGATTCTGACTCGGATGGTGAAAAGTGGAGTCCTTTATCAATGGCCTCTTCATCTTCTCATCCTGTGACTTCAGCTGATGTTCTGAGTCCTAGTGGTGATATACCGAAAGCTCAAACCGAAACTCCAAGGAAATCAAGATTCTCAGTTCTTAGGCTCACTTTATCAAAGAAAGAACCTGAAGCACCAAAGGAAATACGTAAATCTGATACATGCTTAAACAAAAGCGTGAGAGAAGTGGTTTCTTTATCAAGAAAGCCAGCTCCTGGACCTCCTCCACTATGTACCATATGTCAACACAAGGCACCTAAATTTGGAAACCCTCCAAGATGGTTCACCTTTGGCGAGTTGGAGACAGCAACAAAGGGTTTTTCTAAAGGAAGTTTCTTAGCTGAAGGTGGGTTTGGTTCGGTTCACTTAGGAACTTTACCAGATGGTCAAATCATTGCTGTCAAACAATATAAGATTGCTAGTACACAAGGTGACAGAGAATTCTGTTCTGAAGTTGAGGTCTTGAGCTGTGCACAACATCGGAATGTTGTAATGCTCATTGGACTATGCGTGGAGGATGGTAAAAGATTGCTAGTCTATGAGTATATCTGCAATGGATCCTTGCATTCTCATCTTTATGGTAAAGTTTCTACTCTTGGTATACAAAAAAAGAACATTCTCGTTTTTTTCTGAAACATTGTTATTAATGAAAAGTTTTGTAGGTTTGGGGAGAGAGCCGTTGGGATGGTCAGCACGACAAAAGATTGCGGTTGGAGCAGCTCGTGGGTTGAGATATCTTCATGAAGAATGCAGAGTCGGTTGCATCGTTCATAGGGATATGCGTCCTAACAATATCCTCCTCACTCATGATTTTGAGCCTTTGGTAAAAAGAATGACTAAAATATGCTCAAAGCTCTCTCTGTGTCTTTCGGGTTTGTGCACAGCTTGATCCATTTTAACGTTCTAGGTTGGAGATTTCGGGCTAGCGAGATGGCAACCAGAAGGAGATAAAGGAGTGGAAACTCGAGTGATTGGAACCTTCGGGTAATCTTATGGCATGATCTTGAGATATTATTCTTCTTGATTTATATATACTTGTAGAACACAATAACTAAGATGAACTTTTCTGTTATTCTTCAGGTACTTGGCACCTGAATACGCACAAAGCGGACAGATTACAGAGAAGGCAGATGTTTACTCTTTTGGGGTTGTCTTAGTTGAGCTTATCACAGGAAGAAAAGCTATGGACATTAAACGTCCTAAAGGTCAACAATGTCTTACCGAATGGGTAAAAACACCAAAATACAACTATATCAAAGTTTAAGTCTTTAAAGCTCAGATGCTTACATTTTTGTACTCTTTTTTTTGCAGGCAAGACCGTTATTGCAGAAACAAGCCATTAACGAACTTCTTGATCCGCGTCTAATGAATTGCTACTGTGAGCAAGAAGTCTACTGTATGGCGTTATGTGCTTACCTCTGCATTCGCCGTGACCCTAACTCGAGGCCACGAATGTCTCAGGTTTGCTGCTCATAAACTCATCTCAAAAAACACTTACCTCTACATTAATTTTTGATGGACTTTTTTCGAACGTTAATGGAATCTGTGTTCTCTCATCAATGAAGGTGTTGCGGATGTTAGAAGGAGACGTTGTCATGAATCCAATGTAGAAGAGAAGCTACACCAATGGAAAAAGTCTTCTTATGGAGTTTGTACACTATTTAGGGTATTTTACAGCTTCAGTGAGTTTTTTTTTTGGCTTTTGTATATGTAAAAGCTTGTGAATCACTGAGACAAAGATTCAAGTAAAGTTTGTTGAGATTTTTTCACTGATTTATATGTGTGATGGACTCATGGCCGGTTAAAGGTTAAATAGATCGGTTTAACACTCAGCAAATTGGGATTGTTGGTTAACCGATTGGGTTGACAGATCAAACTTGAAACCTTTTAATCGATTAAGGGGTCCTAAAACTCCCAAAATAAACCCTACAACACTTTCACTACCTCCTCAGAGGGAGGCGAGTCTCGGGGGCGGCGACGAGGACAACATCGTTCTCTTCTTTTCTCGTCATGTTCTGTTTGAAAATCGCAGGTAATCTAATCTCGTCAACCTTCTTTTTCCTGATCAGTTCTTTCTTCGTTAAGAAATTTCGGTTAGGTCGGTATTGAACCGGGTTTATCTGGTTTATAAATTAGATAATCATCCCTCGCGTCTTAATAAAATAAAAGGAAAGGAACTGTAATAAAAACGCTGGCGTCATCAGTAAGCTAAATAAGATCCAACGGTGGAGAAAGCTGCGTGAAAATTGTAGACAGAAAGAATCTAACGGTGATAAGTAATCAGCGTGAAACTGAAGCTTCCCATTTCTCTGTTTTAAAACCCCAAATCTCCCTCTCATCCCCTCTCATCAGTTCATCTCTTCTCTTTGTTTACACATACACCTCATAAGAGTAGCAAACACATCGCTTTCCTCTCCTCTCGCATTATCCGAAAACATGGTAAAGTCCTCTTCTTTCTTGTACAATCAGATTGCGTTTCTTGATCAGGGGCTTAGGGTTTCATATATCATGAGCACCTGAGTGTATAGATCTAAGGGGTTGTGTCCTTATCTTTTCTTATCATCGGTTCCGTGTGTAGTATGAATGGCGCAAATTTACATGTACGCTTGTTTTTGCTATGTGTTTCAGAAAGATTTGTGGAAGGCTGCATTTCCAGTGGGAACTGAGGTACATACATTATATTGTTTTGAGAAATTGATTGGAGTTACTGTCTCCACCATTAATATAATAATTCTTTGCTTAAGGTTGGTTGTTTTAAAATTGTGATTGCAGGTGGACCAGTTAGATACAGTTTACGATGGTTTCAATTGGAATTTCAGAACTCTTGAAGTAAGTTGTTTTGGATTATTACTACATTCTCCAGGTTAATTTTATATTGTTGAGTCGCCTGAGAGGTTCTTTAATTTGTTTCAGGAAGCATTTGAACGAGGAATGCTCTATGGGAAGACAGTCTATGTTTTTGGAGGTGCAGAACGTAAGATGATGTTTCTCTCTTCCTTTTTTCCTCTAACAATTTTTTTGCTTCTATTTCTTGTTTAATTTGTTACATTTCATATATGTTTACAGCTCAGCTCGTCCTCTACGAAGATGCACACATGATTATCAATGTCCCAACAGTTATTGTTGTAAGTACTAACTGTTTTGAAATCTCTCTATATATCAAAGGGTCTGCTTGCTGCTACCATGCACTGATATCATAATATATTATTTTATATTTTGCAGATTGAATCACCCGTTCCGCCTTCTGACAAGCTAGATATCGGATCGATTCAGCGTGGAATGGAAATCATTCCAATGAAGCAGATGGGGATGGAATGGGTTCCTTACATTCCTTCTGAAAATAGGTACTATGCATACCAACTTTTATATGCTGCACATTTGCTTACGTTTTGAATGACCTTAATCATTGAAACGAGAGACAGAGGTTATGCTAACGAGAGACAGTTGCTAATTACTTTTGCTTTGTTCTTGTTGCAGAGATGGACAAGTTGATAGGATGAACTCTCAAATTTTTAGCATGCGCTGTACTCTGACTAGGTAAGAAACATGTATCAGATGAAGAGGATTTTTTCTTTTAGGGTGCATGTAATGAAGGTGATTTTATACAAGAGTATAGTTTGAACCTACCAGTTTTAGCTTTGTACATTTACCTGCAGAGATGCTCTCAGAGATATGAATGAAGATGATGCTAAGAAATTCTCCTATTGCCTTGCTTGTGAGTTTTATTCCTATACCATAAATGTATGTTCATTGTTGCTAATGCGCAACTACGCAACAACAAAAATCTAAGATCTCTTGTGTTTAATTTTGGCTTTGCAGATTTTTGTCAACCATTTGAGGAATCTGAAATTGAACACGATGATACGGTCGATATATTGTTTCCCTCTAAACCGCCGGTAAAAACTTATGACTATCCAAACGAATGTTGTTTGTTGGAAGTTGCATGTCTACTAGTATTACATGAAATGGTTTGATAGGGGAACATTGTTCTGCTTTTTTACAGGTTTTATGTGATTTTAACTGGAAGCTTCAAAAGCTTGAGGTTTGCGTTTGATTCAAGTTTAATTACTTCCTCATTTGGTTTCACGAGAGTGCAAATTACATTCATGGTATGATGATTGATGTTGAGATGGCTCTTTTTTGTCTCATATCTTATATCAGGAATTTGTTGATAGTCTGATTCAAGAAGGAGAATTATCTGCAGAACAAAAGAATGAATTCAAAGTAAGTATGAGGCTGTCATACAATTCTCAGTTCATGACGCCTGAGTGTATCTTTAATTACCATTGTTCTTTTACTCAGGAATTTGTCACAGCGCGTGTTCAAGAAGCAATGAAAGCTAAACGAGAGGTAAAAAAAATTGTAACCAGACTGAGATTGTATGAAACTACAGTTATATGTGAAGCTAACTGTTTGGTAAAATACGGCATTATTATATATTCTTGCAGGCAAGAGAAGCTCGACTGAAAATGATAGAAGAAATGAGCGAAGAAACTAAGGAAGCCTTCCAAAACATGAAGTTTTACAAATTCTACCCTCAGCCTTCACCAGACGTCCCTAGATTCCAGACGGTAAGCACAAAAGAAATGACATTAAACCAAACCACCTTCTCCCTATTTGTTCTGAAAATGTGAATCCTGTGTTTGCTTGTTTTACGTTTTGCAGTCGTCGCGCATTAACCGATACTACGGGAATGCTCATCAAGTCCTTTGATATGGAACCTTCAAGAACCAAGAAACAAATGCCTATCTATATAGTTAAAAATCCAGTTTGAATTTTTATCTTTTATCTTTTTTTTTTTTATTTTATTATTTTATTACTAGATGTAAAAGCCTTTAAATTTTTCTTCAAAATAATATGAAATTTCTCAGATACAAATTACACTTTGCGTTTCTTGATTTTACTATATTGTTTTTTTATTTTATTTTATACATCTGATTTCCTAAGCAAAATACATCACTTCGACAAAAATAAAACAAATGTCAATTAGTCATATCCGGTTATGGTTCTTGATATAATAAGTTAATATCCGGTTCGCTCGTTCGGTAATTAAAACATCGTAGAAAAATCGATTTGGGAATTTAGGTTTCAAATTAATCTCAAGTGACGACGAACTTGTGAGTGTGTGTATGTGTGACTGTTGTGAACTCTCTCTGCTTCTTCTTCGAATGTGACGAATAGAAGTTACGAAAGGGTATGTCTCGGCTTTTAATTCTGTATATGTTACTCTCTCTATCTATTGCGACAAGCCTTGACCTTGATTGATCCCTCTTTTAGAATACCCTTTTGAAATTTCACAATTCTTTCGTATTCATGATGTTTCCAGGTTCAATTCAAGTGGAAAAGTCTTTATCTTTGAGTTCATGATTCCGGTTCTGACTTGTATAAAAAAAAAAAAGCAAGCTTTGGAGTAATGGACAAAATTAGTCATTTGTCCGATGATTTACTCATCAAGATATTATCATTAGTTCCAACAAAAGATGCCATCGCCATGAGCACTTTGTCTAAACGATGGATGTCTCTTTGGACATTGGTGCCAAGACTTGTCTTTGATGATTACTCAGACTCAGAGTCAGAGGATGAAGATGATGAAGAGAATCAATCCAGAAACCTGGCGCAGTTTGTTTCCGGGACGTTGCTGTTACATAAGGCAGCGGTTCTTGAAAGCTTTCATCTCAACAACATTTCTTCAGAATGTAGCGGTTCCGAGGTTGGTTTATGGGTTAGAATCGCAGTTGATCGTTTTGTCCGTGATCTCAAGATAAGTTTTTATAATGATCATAGCCCTGTTAGGTTGCCAAGTAGGCTTTTTAGATGTGAGACAATTGAGACTTTGGAACTCTGTAGAGTGATTGCTTTGGACGTTCCTTCTCGTTTTAGCTTTCGATCTCTCAAGAAGTTAGGCCTTCTCTCTGTGAGGTACTCAGATGAGGGATCTTTCTCTAGGTTTATATCAAATTGTCCTGTTCTTGAAGATTTGGTTGTGGAAACATGTGACGAGGACAATGTGGTGACATTCACTGTTAATGTGGCGTCCCTACAGAGTTTATCCGTTTCTCGTACATTACGAGATTTACCAAATTCTGATGAAGTGTTTGTGATACATTCCCATGGTTTGAAGCAGTTGAAAGTTGTGGACTACTATGGTGAACTTAATCTGATAGGTAATATGTCCAAACTTGTAGAGGCAAATCTTCAATACGAGTGCCTCTATGCCAAGGTTCTGGAACCTTTTACCTTTGTCAAGAGTCTTTATCTCTGCTTATTTGGAGAGGTAATTTGTTACTCTCAACATATTTTTGATTAGTTGTTCTTATGGAAAATTTTGACGATGGGAAGTTATGACTTATGAGCTTGATGATCTGAAAAAAAAAGTACATTGTTTCCCTTGCTGATATCATGTTATATGTAAATGCAGTCTCAGTATCTTACTGGTATCGTTCTATCCGAGCTTGTATGTTTGGAGCTATGTACCTGTGAAGATAATTGGACTAATATGCTTGTGAATGTGCTCCAGCATGCCCCTAAACTACAAGTTCTCAAGCTTGAGCTGGTAGCTTTTTTTTCCCTGTCCAATGAGTGCAAATTTATCAGTCATGTTTTGGTTTCCGGTTTTGACAGTGTAATGCATTAATCGCAGAACCAGAACCATTGTCTACCTGTGGTTCGTAATGTTTGCTGGATCCAACCCGAGCGTGTTCCTGAATGTTTGTTGTTCCATCTCAAAACATTTGAATGGAGAAACTATGGAGGAACACAAGTAGAGAAAGAAGTGGCCATGTATATTTTGAAGAACGCAAGCCGATTAGTGACTGCAAGTATCTACCCTGACTCAGTCAAGTTGGCCCGCAAACACAAGATGTTTGAGAAACTGGAAATTGCAACCAGGAGTTCAAGAGCATGTGAGCTTACAATGGGATATAGAAATTAATCTTACGAAGTTTCGAAAAATTTTCCAACTATCTTTGTACTTTAAAATGTGGATTTATATGATAATTTTGTCACAACTTTGTCTGGTTCTTGATGCAAAGGCTAACAATTCAGTCTGTTCTTAACAAATCTTTCGCTATCTTAAGTGAAAGATAGAAACTTTGAACACCAACACATAAAAAAAAAAGCGTTGCGGTTTCTTTATTTGGGAGGCAAAAGTCTAATATTTTACTGGCCCACAATAGGTTCGAACAAAAGATTCAGTTTTTGCCTCTGCCTCTTTGCATTCCAGTTTCGTTTAAAATGACCATGGAGGATTTTTAGGGTTTCTTCGCTATATGAAGAGGATCGTCACTAAGGCATGTTTCGATTGTACGCGTCAATTTTACTTTATTTGGTTTCGAATTTGCTTTTGAAAAAATCTCAAATGAGAAATCTTTTGTTGTTTCCAGGTTAAAAGTCTTTTCGTCTTTGATTTTGAGAATTTTGGGAATTTTGAGAATGGACAAGATAAGTTAGTTGTCGGATGATTTGCTCATCAAGATATTGTCATTAGTCGAAACTAAAGATGCCATCGCCATGAGCATTTTGTCTAAACGATGGAAGTCTCTTTGGACACTGGTGCCAAGACTCATCTTTGAAGATTACTCAGATGAAGATGAAGATGCTGAGACCAAAGAGAGACACTGGAGAGATTTGTCACATTTTGTTTACAGCACTTTGCTATTTCATAAGGCACCTGTACTGGAAACTTTTCATCTCAACGTTGCTTCATATCGTCTTGCTTTGGAGGTTGACTTATGGGTTAGAATTGCAGTGGAACGTTTCGTGCGTGATATAAAGATAAGTTTTAACTTTGATCATGGGCTTAATAGATTGCCGAGTAGCTTCTTTAGATGTGAAACACTTGAGACCTTGGAACTCCACAGGGTGTTTTTTTTGGAAATTCCTTCTAGGTCTAGCTTTGGATCCCTCAGAACATTGCGCCTTCTATCTGTGAAGTACTCAGATGAGGAATCTTTTTGTAGGATTATTTTCACTTGTCCTGTTCTAGAAGATTTGCATGTAGAAACTTGTAAAAATGACAATGTAGCAAGTTTCACCGTCGATTTGCCATCCCTTAGGAGTTTGAGCATTAGGAGTTCATCACTAGAGTTCGGACCTGATAATCATTTGTTTGTGATACATTCCCATTCATTGAAGCTCTTGAGCATTTTAGATTACTTTGGTGAAGTTACTATGATCGGTAATATGCCAGAGCTTGTCGAGGCAAAAAATCTTCAGTCCTTGAACTGCCTTGAGCATGTTCTGAAATGTCTTACCTCTATCAAACGCCTTTCTCTATGTTTGGATGAGGAGGTAATGTTGTTCTCAATTGATGCTTCTATATGGGTTCTTAACACTTGCAAACTGTGAATATTGAATCTTTTGCTTTGCTCTTCTGCTATATGTCGTGCCCTCTGCAGGCGCAGTATCCTACTGGTAGCGTTTTACTTCAACTCGTGCGTTTGGAGCTATGTGTGTGCTCAGAGAACTGGTCGAATATGTTTGTGTCCGTGCTCTAACATTCCCCTAAACTTCAAATTCTCAAGCTTGCGATGGTAACTTTTATCTCCACCCAAAGAATGTAAATTCCTAGTTTAGGACTAGTTTCATGTCTTGTTTTCTGGTCTCTAGGTATATATCTTATGTCTAATGCAACCTTATTTTCGAAAACATTTGACTATAGAATCATTGGATGGCTGTGGATCGTAAAGTTGGCTGGATTCATCCGAGTTGTATTCCTGAATGTTGGTTGTTAAATCTCAAATCCTTCGAGTGGAGACACTATGAAGGAAGAGAAGAAGAGAAAGAAGTTTCTATGTATATTTTGAAGAACGCAAAGCGATTAGTGACCGCAACTATCGATCTTGAATTAGTCACTTTGGCGTGCAGACTTAAAGTGATCGATGAATTGGTATTTGCAAGGAGAGGCTCAAGAGCATGTGAGCTTACAGTCTGCTGACTGCTGAAGAAAATTTTACCTTGTTAGAAAGTATTTGAAACTTTTCACTTTTTCAGTAACTAGTTGAATGTGGATTTAAAGTTATATTACATTCTTGTAAAAAATTTTTTTGTCTTGTTCGTGGTACAAAGCCTAGAGCTTTGTAAGTGTGGATTTAAAAGACAAATGAGGAGAGGCATTGCATAAATATGTCACAGTTGATTTATGGGACTTTGCTATTGCATTAGGCACGGTTCTTGAATGTTTCCATCTCAACCGTGCTTCGGGATGTAGCCCTTCGGAGATTGATTTATGGATTAGAATTGTAGTTGAGCGTTTCGTGCGTGATTTGACAATAGGTTTTTGTTATGAATATGAGATTATAAGATTGTCGGATAGGCTATTTAGATGTGAAACACTTGAGACTTTGGAACTCAAAAAGGTGATTTTTTTGGAAGTTCCTTCTCAGATTAGCTTTCAATCCCTCAAGACGTTGCGCCTTTCATTTGTGAAATATGTAGATGAGGAATCTTTCGTGAGGCTTATATCAAATTCCCTTGTTCTTGAAGATTTGGTTGTAGAAACTTGTCACGATGACAATGTGGCGACTTTCACTATTGATGTGCCATCCCTTGTGAGTTTCTCCATTAGGAATACATTGCAAGACTTGGAGACTGAGAATGATTTGTTTGTGGTACATTACCATTGTTTGAAGCAGTTCACACTATTGTGGACTACTTTGGTGAGCTTACCTTGATAGGTAATATGCCCAAACTTGATAGGATTTCCCTAGGACTAGAACTCTGATGAAGGCTGTAGATTCGTGACTGGTGATGAGATGCGATGGTAATGGTGCGGAAGTGACAAAAACGATGGAGGTGGTGATGATCGAGTGATAGAACAATGATTCAATGGAGATAGATGTTTAGGTGGTTGTATGGAACGAAACAAGTGAAGAGTTTCTGTATCACAAAGTGTTTAGAAACCCAGAATTCAAGAACGCATTCAAGAAATCAAATTGAGGAAGAAAGTTCAACAATTCGTGTTACAACATCATTCTTCGCTAAAGAACAAAGAGGCGTAGCTTTGGGGTTTTATAATTAACCCTAGGCTCGACACTCCAAACAACATGAAGTTCAAAATAAAACAGCAAGACGTTTTAAGGAAATAAGAAAACAGCAAAACGTCTAAGTGACCTGTAGTAGTACAGAAGTCGCTTGTACTAGTACAGAAGTACATTATTCCCCATTGGTAATGACTTCTAGATAACTCGACGTAGTGATCCATTTGCCTCATTAAAAACCATGCTGAGAAAACCCAGTGGGACAAAACTCAGCTATGGGAAAAAGAGTACAAACTTCACACCTAAGTTACCTAGTTATCATAACCGGGTGAAGTCTTCAAGGTGGATATGTTGAAGACTTGGATCCTTGGTAGGTTGAATGACCCGTCAACTATGAGTGAATGTGCTTCCTTGGCCATCGCCTTAGCTCTTGACCGAGTGATCCTTCCCACCATCTCCGGTATCTCTGCAGCTTCTGGCTCTGTGCTTGCCACGATCATATCATCCTCCCCCTCTTCAAAAGGATTTGTCCTCAAATCGGAATCTGCATTATAAGAGAGCAAGTCAGAAATATTGACTGTTGATGACATGGTATACTTACCTTGAAGATCAGTCTGATAGGCATTGTCATTGATCCTCCGTATGACTTCCCTGAAAAACAAGTTAGCTACAATAACAGCATCACCCGTCTTGTGACTTGCAATAACGTGAGCCATCTTGCTAAACCTGTCAACCACAACAAAAATAGAATCTCTACCATCTCTGGTTCGAGGTAAGCCAAGAACAAAATGCATAGAAATATGAGTCCAAGGTTGAGAAGGATTCGGTAGAGGAGTGTACAAGCCGTGAGGCTGTACCTTACCCTTCGCCATTTTGCAGATATGGCACCTGGAACAAACCTTCTTAACGTCTTTCTTCATTTGAGGCCAATAGAAGTGTTCTTGCAGTCCAAGTAGAGTCTTTGATACCCCAAAATGTCCACCTAGTCCGTGAGCTTCTCTGCTCAGCATCTCTCTCATGGATCCTCTTGGTATGCACAATCTATCCTTAAAGAACAGATATCCATCCTGTCTATAGTAGTTTTCAGAAGCAAACTTATGGCATTTGCCATAGCTCTCAGCAAAATCGAGGTCAGTCTCATAAATTCCTACTAGCTTAGAAGACAAAGTTGAAATGCGAGTGTACCTCCTGGATAATGCATCTGTGGCTACATTATCCTTACCTGCACTTGGACTGAGGTTCTCTTTAATGTGTCCCTTGCTCATCAGCTCTACTACTTGCTTCTGAAGCTCTTTAGTTTCTACTGGATTGGTTCTGTAAGCTGGTCTGTTCGATAGAGCTGAACCTGGTACCAATTCGATCTGATGCTTTATCCCACGTAGTGGCTGCAAACCTGGAGATATCTCTTCTGGAAACTCATCCTTGTACTCCTCTATAACCTCTATGATCTTGCGTGGAAGCTCCTCTGCTGGCTTAGTGCTGGTGAGTGTATCTTTGTACCCAAACATGAATGTGGTCATCTGTGGCTCAAATAGCTTGTTGAACTCGCTGTGGTTGATGTACAGGCTGTGAGACACTTTCTCTGTATCCTTCCGGTTCATGTGAAGCTGGTCCTTGTAGATTTCGCTGGGTGTAAGTGGTAGAAGAGTGACCTTGCGTCTTTTGAACTCAAACGACTGCTTGTTGGTGTAGCCATCTTGAAACACTCTTCTGTCGAACTGCCATGGTCTTCCCAACAGAATATGACTTGATTTCATCGGAATCACATCACATAACAGCTCATCCTCATACTTCCCAATCGCTAGTTTCACCATCACTTGCTGCGTGACTGTTAAAGCCCCCTTGTTGTTCAACCACTGTAGCTGATAAGGCCTTGGATGTGAAGTGGTCTTGAGATTAAGCTTCTGTACCATCTCTTCACTAGCTGCATTAGTACAGCTACCACCATCTACGATCAAGGTGCAGACCTTGTCTTGAACCATACACCTGGTGTGAAATAGGTTCTCACGCTGACCTCTATCATCTGGATGCATCTGAACACTTAAAGCTCTGTGTGCTACCAACATCTCTCCCATGACTGCTGGTTCTTCTCCTTCATCTAGTTCAGGCTCTGGTTCACTTTCTGAACCGTCTACTGGCACAATCTCTCCTCCTTCTCGAAGAAGAAACATCTTCTTGTTAGGACAGTCTCTGGAATAATGCCCCATTCCTTGGCATTTGAAACACCTGATATGACTTGTAGAGGTGCTACTCTTGGGCTTGTAATCGATCTTAACCTCCTCTTTGACTATGGCTGTCACGGGTTTGCTGTCCTTGGTGAAGGCGGGTTTAATGAATTCTCTCGGCTTGGACATGTCAGGCGTAAACGTAGACCTCACTCCCTTTCTCTTGATCTGCGATTCAATCAACTCTGCCTTATGTACCATTTCTTGCACATCTTCATAGTTCTGCAGCTCTATCTTGTCTTGAATCTCTCTGTTCAAACCTCCAAGAAACCTAGACATAACCATGTCTTCACTTTCCCTCAAATCAACTCTGATCATAAGCGTTTCCAGCTCCTGATAATAGTCTCTTACAGACTTAGTGCCTTGAGTATGACGCCTCAGCTTGTTAAGAATCTCTCTCTGGTAGTGTGTAGGCACAAACTTCTTTCTCATCTGAGTGATTAGCTGTTCCCATGTAGTGATAGCAGGCTCTCTCTGTCGATGTCTAGTGAGTCCCAACTGCTCCCACCACAACAAAGCATAACCATTGAATTCGGATATGGCTATCTTCACCTTGTTCAACTCATAGGTACCTTGAACTTGAAAGTTCGACTCCATCTTCCTTTCCCAGTCTAGATAAGTCTCTGGATCATTGGTACCATGGAACGAAGGATACTGAATTTTGAGGTGCTTCTGCTGCTGCCTCAAAGGATCATAATTCCTGCCATGATCTCGGTTTCTGTTTCTCCTCATCGTCTCTTGACTATGGTCTGAAACTTCTTCTTCTTCAGAATACTCTCTATCTGACTCAATGTAGATTCGATGCCCAGCTACTGGCTCAGCTCGTCGTGGACGTATATGTTCTCTGCCAGTTCTGCGATGCTCTCTTTCTGTGCCTTGAGTGTTTCTTCTCTGATTGAAACAAGTCTCTCTTCCCCCAGTAGGTGACTGAACGGTTCTGATCCGTGTGTGTTTGGAGGAAGCTCCCACATGAGCCTTTCCTTTAGCTAAACGAAGGGCTTCATTAGGGCTAGGCGGGTCTGAAGAACTCTGTTCTGATGCAGTAGATGCTTGAGCTATGTCTTTGAACTGTTTCTCAAACTTGTTACTGAGCTGCTCCATCTGTTGCTGAAACTGAGTAGACATTGTCTTATTTGCTTCTGCAATTTGCTTGGACATGGCTTGGTTCAAAGCTTCCATAGCTTCTGGAGAAAGCTCCATTGTACCTGCAAATTAAGGAAGAAACTCGCAGTAAATTGTTCTTTGAATGAGAAAACGAAAATAAACTATATGACTCAAAATTTTTGACACAGAACTACAAGAAAAACGAGCAACACCTAACCCTATAGCTAACAAACTCGAAATAATCAAACCCTAATTGCAGTCTAATTTCAAAACAACACAAAACTAAGTCCTAAACTCACAAAACTCGATCTAGACACAAACGAATTAACAAAAATTCAAACCCTAAAACTAAACAAACGAAATTAAGCAAAAACACAAAAGAGTAGGGTTTAGAATCGCTTAGCCTTGGCACAGAGTTGGCTCTGATACCACATGATAGGATTTCCCTAGGACTAGAACTCTGATGAAGGCTGTAGATTCGTGACTGGTGATGAGATGCGATGGTAATGGTGCGGAAGTGACAAAAACGATGGAGGTGGTGATGATCGAGTGATAGAACAATGATTCAATGGAGATAGATGTTTAGGTGGTTGTATGGAACGAAACAAGTGAAGAGTTTCTGTATCACAAAGTGTTTAGAAACCCAGAATTCAAGAACGCATTCAAGAAATCAAATTGAGGAAGAAAGTTCAACAATTCGTGTTACAACATCATTCTTCGCTGAAGAACAAAGAGGCGTAGCTTTGGGGTTTTATAATTAACCCTAGGCTCGACACTCCAAACAACAGGAAGTTCAAAATAAAACAGCAAGACGTTTTAAGGAAATAAGAAAACAACAAAACGTCTAAGTGACCTGTAGTAGTACAGAAGTCGCTTGTACTAGTACAGAAGTACATTATTCCCCATTGGTAATGACTTCTAGATAACTCGACGTAGTGATCCATTTGCCTCATTAAAAACCATGCTGAGAAAACCCAGTGGGACAAAACTCAGCTATGGGAAAAAGAGTACAAACTTGACACCTAAGTTACCTAGTTATCATTACCGGGTGAAGTCTTCAAGGTGGATATGTTGAAGACTTGGATCCTTGGTAGGTTGAATGACCCGTCAACTATGAGTGAATGTGCTTCCTTGGCCATCGCCTTAGCTCTTGACCGAGTGATCCTTCCCACCATCTCCGGTATCTCTGCAGCTTCTGGCTCTGTGCTTGCCACGATCATATCAAAACTTGTCGAGGCAAATCTCTTATCTATTTCCTGCCAAGCCAAGTTTATAAAGTCTTTTACCTGTGTCAAGTGTCTTTCTCTATGCTTACCTCAAGAGCTAATATTCTTGGTCTCTGTAGCTCTTCCATTGGTAACGAAGAAAACACTTGAGACTTTTGCATATGTCAATACATTAATTTCTTTATTGTTTGTGTTGTGTTACATGCAGTATCCCTTTCCCACTGGCACCATTTTATCTTGTGAGTTTGGAGCTATGTTTATGTGAAAGTAACTGGATGAATATGCTTGTGAGTGTGCTCCAACATTCCCCTAAACTACAAATTCTCAAGCTTGCCATGGTACCATAACCCAAATTTTCTCATCCATGCTTTGGAAACTGGTTTAAAAGCCTAATGCACTTTTACCATTGGTTGCAGAACCATTTGATGGTGTGAGGGTCGTACGGTTTGCTAGATTCAGCCGAGTATTGTTCCTGAATGTTTGTACCATCTCAAAACCTTTGAGTGGAGGAACTACACAGGAACGGAAGTAGATAAAGAAGTGGCGGTTTATATTTTGAAGAACGCGAAGGGACTAGAGACTGCAACTATCTACCCTGAAACGGATGAGTTGGTGCACAAACAAAAGATGTTTGAAGAATTGGAAATTGCGGGTTCAAGATTATGTGAGCTTACAATGTGGTTATCTCTTTACCTGTTAGAATTTGGATGTTTATCAGAAGCTACTCTATGAATATCTTCTTATTTTGTTGCTCTGTCCAAGAAAAAAAAAAAGAGAGCAACTTCATAGATATGTACTTCTGTCTTATTTGGTTTTTTCTGCACTATGCATCATTGTTCAAACTTCAAAGTTTCAAACAGATCTTTGTAATGTTCTGCCAATACTATATATGTAAATTTGTCTTCATTATCTTTGTTAAAAAATAGGAAATTTAAATTTCAGAAAACATTTAAATTCAGAAAAGTGTTTATACTATCTCGACAAAGATAATGTAACATCTGGATTTTGATTTATATTTTTAGGCCAAAAAAAAAGTAATGTATGAAATTATTATATATATTATAAAAACATTTATTAGTAGGATTAGGATATATGATCGGGTAGAATATAAATTGTGTTTTGGCAAATTCCTATTAGCATTGAGACTTGTGGGTAGAAGACATAGAATAGAGTCCTTTATATATTAACCCCAAAGTCTCTTGGCCATCATGAGTTTCATGGAAAGGGACAGTAAAATTCAGAAGAAAAATCTGAATAATGAGAAAATAGACATGATCAGTTCATTACCATATGACTTGCTCTTGAAGATATTGTCATCACTTTGTTATGAAACTTTGGTATTCACGAGCGTCTTGTCGAACCGATGGCGTGGTCTCTGGAAACGAGTGACAATACTCAATTGTGATAATTGCTTAAGATTCAATAGTTTTGGCTTTGTTCAATTTATTTCTAATTTGTTACGGTTTAGTAATAATAATGCTGGAGTGATTATAAAGAGCTTGCATCTCAAGGTTCACCTAAGTGATGAACTGAAATATCTCTTCAGACCATTGGCCAACTCCTCGGTTAATCTCTCTGAGGTGAGTATCGAGTCATGCTGTTTACCCCAACCATTCCCGAGTAGCTTCCGTAGTTGGGAATACTGGAATCTCAAAACATTGATACTGAAAAGACTAACTTTCGTGGATAACGATGGATCATATGATTATATGCGGTTTAGATCCCTCAAAACTCTGCATCTGCTGTCCGTGAGGTTCTCAACCGACAAATCCGTTCAAAGGCTTTTAAAAGTTTGTCCGAAACTTGAAGAATTGGTTGTGAGACGATTCAATGTGAAGATATACACTATCAATGTGCCTACTTTGATGAGTTTATCTATCGATTATACGCGGGCGCTATTTCGACCCGTGGATGTACACGGATTTGTGATAAATACTCCTTCTTTGAGGTACTTGAGCATTAAAGATCACTTCAGTAACTTGTTACAGTTTGAAAATATGCCTAAGCTGGTCAAGGCCAATGTAGTGGTTGATTGTGATCAATCTGAGAAGTTTATTAGATCTGTTACCTCAGTCCAACATCTTTCTTTGTGTTCTAAAACTTCAAAGGTAAAGCCCCATCTTTAATAATCTGAATTAATGTCATCAAAGATATGAAATCATATAATTTTATTAATCTTTTGTGTGTTTTGCTTTTATTGCAGATCATATATCCTAGTGGCGGCGGCACTTCCTTCTCCTATCTTGAACATCTTGAGCTATGTACATGTTCTCAAGAGTGGTGGAATCTACTTAACATTATTCTTAAAGACGCTCCAAGACTTCAGGTTCTCAAGCTCAAATTGGTATGTAATTTATTTAGGGGAAAATGCCGTTTAAATCCCCAACTTTCAAAATTACGCCGAAAAAAGTCTGGACTTTCAACATGTCATTTTAATCCTCAAGTTTTGGTTGACTACAGAATTAAATGATAAACTTTTGTTGACCTGGCCGTTTTGGTCATCGTGATAATCTCCGTTAGAAACCCCAAGACGGAGTTAATTGGCCGTTAACGGTGTCCGTCTATCAGAAAACGACGTCGTTTCTCTTAATGAAGAAACATAAAATCCCCAAATCGATTTCTAGGGTTCAAAAACCCCCAAATCGATTTTGAATTCGAAACCCCTTAGTCTTGTCCAATGAGTTCCAGCTATGTCACTTCCGGTGTCATCGGTGAGCGTGGTGTGCCGTCGAAGTGTGTATGTGGTTTAGGTGTCACTATCTTTCCTTCTAAGACGCAAGAGAATCTGGGACGTCCTTTCTTCCGTTGTGCCAGCAAAAGAGATGTGAATTCGTGGACAACCAAGAAAGATGTAAGTATATAAACTTGTTCTTCGTTCTGTTAGCCAATTCAAGGTAATAATGTGTCATTTGTATGTGTATTAGAATCACTTGTTTAAGTGGGTCGAGGATGCCGTGTTTGAAGAAGTTGAAGATGCTCTGCCAAGAGTAGCGATCATGGCAAATGAGATTAGCAAAGCTAAATGTGAGGCAAATGAGTTAAAGGCTATGATTCAAGAATTGAAGGATGAAGAAATGATTAGCAAAATGGAACTTCACAAATGTAAAGTGTGCTTCAAAGTGTGTTTTGTGTGACTTTGTGTTATCACCATTATATTGGTTTTTGTGATGTATGGTCAAGGAAAAGAGAAGAAAGTTGTTTTTGGTTATTAAGTGTATTTTCATAAATGATTTGTCTGTGTTGTAATCGCTTGGAGGTGGTGAATAAAATAGAAAATTTCATGTTTAGATCATGCCTGAATATAACCTAACAGAACATGTCTTAATACAAAACAAAACACAACACCAACACCAAATACGGTTCCTAAAAAGGTAATAATGACACACAAGCCAAACCACTCAAACAACAACACCAAATACAGTTCCTAAAATGGTAATGACACACAAGCCAAACCACTCAAACAACAACACCAAATACGGTTCTGCCACTTACCAAAAAACACATAAACTGCATCAACAGAAGCTTATTAGCTTGAACATTGAAACCATGGACGCCAACCTCTTGTCCGAGAACTTCCGCTTCCCTGAGATGCATCCTGAGATCCTCCTATTTGCGGTGGTGGTATATGTGCTCTTCCTCTCTGATTTGGTGGTATATGTGATCTTCCTCTCTGTGAGCCTCCTCTTTGTGATCCTCCTCGCTGTGATGATCCTCCTCGCTGTGATGTTCCATGATTTGGTGGTCCCTAAGATGATGGTTCCTGCGGTGGTGGTCCCTGAGATGATGGTTCCTGCGGTGGTGGTCCGTGAGAAGATGGTCCTTGAGATGTTTCTCCAACCAACGGTTGTCCTTGTTCAAATAAGATAATCCTCGGTTCCTAAGTCAATAACAATATCAATATTCATTCAATATTCTAAACAAAACACCAACTATGACTATTACCTGATCTTTTCTTGGTCGACCTCTTGCTCTCTTTGGTGGAGTTGCAACTCTTGGATTCTTACAGCTTTGTTTGTTGTGTCCTTCTTCCTTGCAGTTTGAACATGTCATGACACGGTTCATGCGTGATAACGTGGTGTTGGAGCTAGAAGCAGTCTCAAACATACCCTTTCGCCTAGCATGGTTATTTGGTCTACCAGGACTGCCTCTTCTCCATGGAGGTGGCAACACTCCTAATCTGTTCACACTTGGCCACAAGAGCTTGCTTTGAACAGGCCTAATATCATCGTAGTATGTTAGCTCCCACATTCTTGCTGTGTACCAGTCCACAACATAATCTTCAACTTTCTCTTTCTTCCCTATGATGACAGATGCAGCATGAGCACATGGTATCCCTGTCATCTGCCATTTTATACAACCACATGTACGAGCACTCATGTCCACTTCGTAAATCATATCACCATCTTTTATTTCATGTTTGTTGTGTCTTGCCATCCATCTTTGACAAGCATGTGCCCCAGCAATATTCTTCTCTATCTCAGCATGAGCTCTCTTAGTGAATTGAGTCTTCAGTCTACAAGCGACTATATATCTCTTGGCATTGCGCACCATACACTGCCTTCTAATGTCTTCCAACATCTCTAGTAACGGTTTCCTTCTCGCTTGGCGGATTGTCCTATTGAAAGACTCACTAAGGTTGTTCAAGTTGTCATTGCAGCAACTTCCAACCTTAAAGAATGCTCTAGACCATGACTGGGGATTAGTCTTCAGTAGAGACTCATAGGCACTTGGATTGTAATTCTTCAGCTCCAGCATATACCCATTGAATTCTCCTACCGTGTAGCTTCTAGCTATCTTCCAGAAGAGTCTCTGCAGCTCCATGTCATGGCTTTTTCTCTTCCAGTTGTCCATGATGTGCCTAGAACACTGCCTATGCTCAGCTTCTGGAATGACTGTTTGGATTGCTTTCACTAAACCCTGTAATTAGCCATACAACAAGTAAGAATGACAATCACTACAAAAAAATGGTCTTATTGATACCAACTATTTCGTCTCAATAATAACAAATTCGTAACAATAAAAAATATGTGACGAATTTGTGACAAATTTTAAACGGTTGCGATAAAGTCGTCACAAATTATTTTTGTAACAGATGCGTCACAATATTATGACAAATATATCTAGTAACTATATTGTAACAATAAGTGACAAAAAGTAAAAGTAACAAAAACGTTATAATTACCGACTAAAAAATGGGTCTCAAAATCGTCATATTTACTGACTGCCATAACGTCTCAATTATGTCACACATTACGATAACACTGTTGTCACTAAATAGTCATAAGTGATAACTACAAAATTGTTGGTTAATCGTCACACTTACCGCCTAAAAATATAGTGTTAACACTGTCATATTTTGTAACTATCATAACGTCTCAAATATGTCACTTTTTACAATGTAACTATAGTCATTAAAACGCCATAAACAATGACTAAAAAACTGTTACTTAATCGTCACAATTATTGACTGTAAACATCGTCTTCAAAACGAAACATTGTGTGACTATTACGAAGAAAACGTATTATATAGACATGTGTCTATGAAGAAAACGTAGATCATACAGACCTTTATTATATATATGACCGTATGATCTTAAACACATGTCGTCTAGAAGAAAACTAAGTTAATTAAAATAAAGATATATGGCTATCAAATTAAACGTGCAGAGGCCATGTTAATTATATTAGTCAACTTTTCACAGATCATGGAAACACAAACACATAAACGATGATGGACACTAGTTTAATTTCAATATAACACAAAAGTTTCAAGGATACTGTTGTGGTTTTGGTTCTGATTCAATTTCAGTAATCTGGTTGGTTTAGCTGGGTTATGAGTAATTGGAGCAGGTGATTATTTCCGGTTTGTGGATTGCTGATTAAACCGATCAGAAGAAGAGAAAGTCAAAGTCTCTAACTGCAGTGGAGTCTTGACTGATATAACAGAAAACGATATGTTTCTTATTTTTATCTTCTTCGTTCTTTCTTCTTTACTCTGAGTTTTTCATATCTTTACAGAGAGAGAGATTTAGAGTAAGGATCCGCCATTGTTGTAAGCTCATTGAGCTATATACTTCTCCTTTCTAGTGGATTTGCCGGATCGATTCGACCCCAGATGTAGACTTGATCATACTGATCTCGTCGAACTGGGTTAACAATTCTTGTGTCTCGCGTTTCTTAATTCTTTCTTTGTTTCGTTTCTTTCAAGCTTATCGAGTGATTCCGCAAGAGTCTTAAAGAGATTGATCAAGAGTATTGAGTAAATCTGTGCTCGATTCGTAACTGATACCACATAAAAAAAAAGTTGAATTAGACTTGTACCTATGAAAAGAAAAATCTTATAATTGCTAGACAAAAATTTCAAGATCTTGTCTTTTTGTTTTTTGGTAGAGAAAACTTCAAGATCTGGTCTATTGTTCTGATTGTGATATCTTCCACAAAAGCAATAATATATATATATATATCTCGATGATGAGATTTCTATTCTCATTAGTAATGGAGAAAAAACTAGTTAAGTATTTTTGTTAACTTTATCTCATAAGAAAAAAAAATTATGTATCTTTTAAGTTTATCTAAAAACAACAATAATAAAGATAAACTAAAAAACTGTTACAAAATCTTTTGCCGTGTAAATTAGATGATTATCCTATTTTAACATATTAATATTATTGCAACTATTTCATTACAAATTAAGTCAAAAGAAATAATTGTTAAAATCAATCACTATTATAACAAAAGTGCTACGAAATTATGTAACTATTTAATACAAAATATTATGCTAGTCATTCGTACCAATTTGTGACTACAGTTTCGTCACTCTAATGACACAAATTGTGACTCATATATCTGTTATAAAATTGTAACTAATTTATGACTATATATTAGTCACAGAATCATCACATTTGTTAAAATCAATAATATAGTCACATTTTCGACATTAATTGTGACATAATTTGGTACTGACGTTAAACGTCACAAAATTGTGACAAAATAACTACGAATTAATGACAAAAATAGTTCGTCGCAATAACGTATCTAAAATGTCACAAATTTGTGACGTAAAATTTTTGTCACAAACGTTCGTCTCAATATGACCATTTTTTTTGTAGTGAATGACATTTATTATAAGATTGAATGTAAAATAATTTAGTGGACTAACCGATTGTTTGTCTGAGATGACTGTGAAATTTTTCCCATCTTTAAAATCCAACTTCGCACTGAGCATCCTAAGAAACCAGTCCCAGTTATCATCATTCTCAATCTCAACAACAGCCCATGCAATAGGAACAATCTTATTATCCCCATCTCTTCCCACAGCAGCTAAGAGTTGACCTTTAATGTCCCACTTCAGAAATGCACCATCTACTCCTATGATAGGTCTGCATGTATGCTTCCAAGAATCTCTTTGTGACTTAAAACAGATGAACAGACGGTAAAACCTTTGTAAGCTTCCAATGGTTGTACCCGGTACAGTCTCAATCTCAAATGCTGTATCCGGATTAGAACGGAAGATCTCTGCTTGATAATCAAAGATACGAGCAAAATGTTCTTGATGTGTCACTTTCCTTTCTTTAAGAACTTTGGTCTTCTCCTTTGCACATTGGTCTTCAGTCACTGTCAAACCGTACTCCCTCAAGATCTCTGCAACCATCTCTTGTTTAGTAATTTTGGGATTCCTTCTCAACCTTTCTCTATACAACCAAGCAATTGTTCCTTGCTTCAACATCTTCGAGTGCCCTGACCTCACACAAGCATGTTCTTCATCATATATTTTAACTTGCATCTTATGCTTTTTCTTGTCATACGCGCAGTAGCATCTCCATGGACATTTGACATCAGGGGCTTGATAAGAACACTTCGCACCAATCTTCAAACTTTGTGACCTATAAAGCTTGATGTCGTATCTGGTTTTCAAACAATACCTCAAGACAGCTATCTTGAATTCTTCTGGGCCATTGAATGTTTTCCCCAAACTCAGCAGTTCTTCAGGATCTTCAGCTTCATGACCATCACCATTTTCATCACAATCATCTTCATCATCACTGTCTGATAGAGGCTCTGGAATCCTCTCATCTTCCCATATATCATCTCCACTATCTGCATCATCTTCATTATCCTCCTCATCTCTCGCAGCTGTTCCAAATTTGGCTTCAAAGTCTTCACAATTTTCTTCCTCGACACCTGCATCTTCTTCATCTCTTTCGACATTTTCTCTTACATGGGAATCCCAATTGTTTTCTTCCACACCTACATTTCCTACACCATTTTGTTCCACACCTAAGACTGGTTCTACAACTACAACGCCCAATTGGTCAGATTGATGAACTTCCTCTTCGTTTTCGTTTCTGTTTACCTCGTCTCCATAACCAATCTCATCACAGTCTTCATCGCCAGCCACCGTACAATCATCCCCACTAACAGCCTCACGATCTTCTTCAATATCTTCACCCTTCTTCCTTTTTCGTTACTTCCTTCGCTTTTTCTGTTTTGGTTGACCAATCTCAGTCGCTCCTTCGGGTTGGTTTGAAACAGCTTCACTCTCAGATGGGTTGCGAACCATTGCCTCTGTCTCCATTGGCTCCGTAGTCTCCACCGTCTCCATTGCATCCGCTGTCTCCACCGTCTCCATTGCCTCCACTGTCTCCGACGAACTCAGTCTCATTGACCACCGAGTTAGAAGCTTTCGTCCTCCTGCACGGGTTCTAGCCATCGCAATTAGGGTTACGTCTCAATTTCAGATAATTAGAGATTTTTGTTCAACGGTTTGGAATTGGAGAAAGATTTCGGGGTTCGAATTCGAAATCGATTTGGGGTTTTTGAACCCTAGAAATCGATTTGGGGATTCTATGTTTCTTCATTAAGAGAAACGACGTCGTTTTCTGATAGACGGACACCGTTAACGGCCAATTAACTCCGTCTTGGGGTTTCTAAGAGAGATTATCACGATGACCAAAACGGCCAGGTCAACAAAAGTTTATCATTTAATTCTGTAGTCAACCAAAAGTTGAGGATTAAAATGGCATGTTGAAAGTTCAGGCTTTTTTCGGCGCAATTTTGAAAGTTGTTGATTTAAACGACATTTTTCCCAATTTATTTATGCAGTTTCCATAATTTTTGTTTCCAGTTTTTGAACGGTCTTAGAACTTCTAACACATCTTTTATAATGTTTTCCTTCTATTGTCCCCGAAACATTGTGTTCAATATAGTACTGACTTGATGGATCACAGCTGGAACGAACCGTGCTCTGTTCTCATATATTTATCGTCTCATCTAGAGATCTTCGAGTGGGGACATTACAAAGGAACAAAGCAAGAGAAAAAGTGGCGGAATACATATTAACAAATGCGAGTGATCTAAAGATGGCGATGATCTCTTCAGTATCTGTAGAGAGGAATCGGATTTGCAACGAGTTAGAGAATGTGGCCAGAGGTTCAGAAGCATGTCAGCTTGTGTTCAAATAACATGTTTTCTTTTTACCTCTTTTTGTAACAACATATTTCTGAAACAATTATTTGACTACATAGTAAGTTTTTGGGTTTTCTTACCAAGATTTGTTTCGTACTGATTCTGATAATTCCATCTGCTTAGTTCTGGTGCAAGGAAGTAAATAACCGGCTCTATATGTGGCACTAATTAGTCTTTTTGAGGATAATAACAGAATGCCTTAGGATTTAAGTCTCCCATGTTGGACCTAACTTTCCTTACTTACCAGTTTATCATTATTCTTAAAGGTGTTTGTGTTTGTATGACTGTTGGATTCAGGGCAGAATCAGGTTGAAAAAAAAAATGTTTGAGGAATTGGGAACTGCATGAAGCCATGAAGTGGTTCAAGACCAAGTGCACTTAAACATATAATCTTTATATAATAGCAATCCGAATAAATGCAATCAAAGGTTGTGTTTTTCTAAACGTATCTTTTGAATAATTTTTTAAAAAATCTGTAAAAAATTTAAATTATGTGTTTTACAAAAAGTTACGATTGTTCATTTTAACGGTTCTTTTATAAAGTTGCAACTATTTATTGTAGAGTTGTGTTTATTCGAATATTCGTATCTTTTAAAATTTATATATATTTGTTTGTTTAAACTGTTTTCATTTTTTTCATGACACAAAATAATATAAAATTTCAACTGAACTGTTTTTACAACTTTCTAAATTATTCTCTAGTATTCATTCTTTTAAAAGTAAAAAAATTTCTCCAATTATTGATTCAACACAAGATTTTTGGAATGGTGAATCTAATTTACAACTTTTAGTTAATTGTAAAATATAAAAATCTAATGAAAATACCTAGAGTTTTTTTTTTCTAAGATTTAGATAGATTATATAAAAGATTTTGAATTTAACTTTTCAATATGGTAATAAAGATGTCTTCTAAGATTTTGAATTTAACTTTTCAATATGGTAAAAATATATTTAATATATTTTGAATTTAATCTACTAAATATGATTTTGAATATTGAACCCCAATTTATATGGGTTATTAGGTATAAATATAATAAAATGCATACACAACAGTTGTGATTTTTCGTAGTACCTTTTCGTAAAAATATTGTTTTTTCTTTGTTTTTTTTATTTTTTTTTTTAAATCAAATGGTTGTATCTGTTCATTGTACAGTTGTGTCTTTTCGCTATATTTTGTTCATATTTTTTCATCACAACTTTTCGTTCTAATAGGTGTGTCTATTTAAATAGTCATGTCTTTTGAAATTTCTATATATTTGTCTCTTCATCAATAACTAACAAATCATTGTTCGTTGAAACAAATTTTTTGTTCTATGTTAATCTAAATAATTTGGATATTATTATCTAATATTCAATGTTATTTTATAATCTAACTAAAATTTTAGAAATGATTATAGCAATATAGAAATTTTAATAAATTTAATATAAAATTTACTATTGCGTCTATTTATCGTATCTTTCGTTAAAAACTATTTTAATATTTATTTTATTTTATTTTTGAAAGTTGGGTACTTTAATATTAATTTTTCGTTGATACAGTTTTACTCATTATTAAATATATTTTTAATTATGAATATTTAGTAGAAAATTACGTTTACTCATTACAACATTAGGTCAATATTTTCATTTAGGATCACTTTGTCATAATGATTTTTTTAATTGTAGCTCTTTACCATATTTTTTCATAAAATAGTTTATATATTTATGATACGGTAAACAATGTTTTTTGCAAAGTTGCGTCTATTCTACATAATATTTTTTGTTATAAGTTTTCATTTCGATGGTTGTGTTTTCAGTAACACTTTATGTTTAACTAGTGATTTACAAAATTATTTTAAAATCCATTATTATTAACAATTAAATATTGAGGACTTGAAGGGATTTTAGATCGGCTCCTAGATGCTTATTGACGAAAAACAATGGCGAATTTGTTTGTTCCTGAGAACGGAGCCATAAAGTGATGTTTTCCCAGCTTGAGAACCACTTTGCCAAAGTGAAAACTGAGCCAGTGACCTTCTTATGTACGTTGAAAATTTCATATGTACGTATAAATTCGACACTATGGATTATAAATTCGACACTGAGCCAGTCACGAGTGCTTCGTGCGATTATAAATTCGACACTATGGATATGGATGCTCACAGGAGCTTGTCGCAAGTGCAGGTGTTGTGGGAAATTTAGGCTTGGAGAATTAAACTTGTATGGTTGTTATTTTGTTATCTTGAAGAGTTTATGTAATGAATAATATAATGGTAGAGTACACCTTTGAGTTATGTGATTAGGTTAATCAGTAGATAGGAAAACAAAACATCCTTGAGTTAAATACTTGTGGCTCTTAAACTTTGAAATAATAATATAATTAAAATAATCCATGCAACTTAGTATGCATCCATATACAAGACAACATGTTAAAGGATTATATATATTGCAAAGGACTTCATATAGATTGAAAGCAACCTTTACACAAATAAAAGGAAAAACATGAAACCATGTGTAGATTTAGTAGCAAAATATTTGAATCCATGCAAGGAAAATTAAAAATTATTGGATACAAATAGCATCAAAAAAACGAAAGAGGAGATCAAATAAAACTCAACAAGTTATAAAAGAATCCCAATTACATTTTGTAATACGAGGATGGGCATGAAGCTTAGTACTCAGTTTTTGGAGAAGGTGTGTACGTTGGTGGGGGTGGAGAACTGTAGACATACGGGGGAGGAGGAGACTTGTATACAACCTTAGGAGATGGAGAGTAGTATGGTGGTGGTGGGAAACTGTAAACATACGGTGGTGGAGGAGACTTGTAGTCTACTTTAGGCGATGGAGAGTAGTATGGTGGTGGTGGAGAATTGTAAACATACGGTGGTGGAGGAGACTTGTAGTCAACCTTAGGGGCTGGAGAGTAGTAAGGTGGTGGTGGGGAACTGTAAACATACGGTGGTGGAGGAGACTTGTAGTCTACCTTAGGGGATGGAGAGTAGTATGGTGGTGGTGGAGAGCTGTAAACATACGGTGGTGGAGGAGACTTGTATTCTACCTTAGGGGATGGAGAATAGTAGGGTGGTGGTGGTGAACTATAGACATATGGGGGAGGAGGAGACTCGTATACAACCTTAGGAGATGGAGAGTAATATGGTGGTGGTGGGGAGCTGTAAACATACGGTGGTGGAGAAGACTTGTAGTCTACCTTAGGGGCTGGAGAATAATATGGTGGTGGTGGAGAGCTGTAGACGTACGGTGGTGGAGAAGACTTGTATACAACCTTAGGGGATGGAGAATAGTATGGGGGTGGTGGAGAACTGTAGACATACGATGGAGGAGGAGACTTGTATACAACCTTAGGGGATGGAGAGTGGTACGGTGGTGGTGGGGAACTGTAAACATATGGTGGTGGAGGAGACTTGTATACAACCTTTGGAGATGGAGAATAACATGGAGGAGGTGGTGGGCAGACACATACATGAGGATGTGGTGGAGATTTGTATAATACCTTAGGGGATGGAGTGTTGTGTGGTGGTGGTGGGGAGCTGTAAACATACGTTGGTGGAGGAGACTTGTAGTGTACCTTTGGGGCTGGAGAATAGTATGGTGGTGGTGGAGAGCTGAAGACATATTGGGTAGGTGGAGACTTGTATACAACCTTAGGGGATGGAGAATAGTATGGTGGTGGTGGAGAACTGTAGACATACGGGGGAGGGGGAGACTTGTAAACAACTTTAGGGGATGGAGAGTAATACGGTGGTGGTGGAGAGCTGTAGACATATGGTGGAGGAGGAGACTTGTATACAACCTTTGGGGATGGAGAGTAGTACGGTGGTGGTGGGGAACTATAAACATACGGTGGTGGAGGAGACTTGTAGTCAACCTTAGGTGCTGGAGAATAGTATGGTGGTGGTGGAGAATTGTAAACATATGGTGGGGGAGGGGACTTGTATACAACCTTAGGGGATGGAGAGTAGTATGGTGGTGGTGGGGAGCTGTAAACATACGGTGGTGGAGGAGACTTGTAGTCTACCTTAGGGGAAGGAGAGTAGTATGGTGGTGGTGGGGAGCTGTAAACATATGGTGGTGGAGGAGACTTGTAGTCTACCTTTGGGGATGGAGAGTAGTATGGTGGTGGTGGGGAACTGTAAACGTAAGGTGGTGGAGGAGACTTGTAGTCAACCTTAGGTGCTGGGGAGTAGTACGGTGGTGATGGAGAGGTGTAGACATATGGTGGAGGAGGAGACTTGTATACAACCTTTGGGGATGGAGAGTAATATGGTGGTGGTGGGGAACTGTAAACATATGGTGGAGGAGGAGATTTATAGTCTACCTTAGGCGATGGAGAGTAGTATGGTGGTGGTGGGGAACTATAAACATATGGTGGAGGAGGAGACTTGTAGTCTACCTTAGGCGATGGAGAGTAGTATGGTGGTGGTGGGGAACTGTAAACATACGGTGGTGGAGGAGACTTGTAGTCAACCTTAGGGGATGGAGAGTAGTATGGTGGTGGTGGAGAGCTGTAGACATACGGTGGAGGAGGAGACTTGTATTCTACCTTAGGAGATGGAGAGTAGTATGGTGGTGGTGGGGAGCTGTAAACATATGGTGGTGGAGGAGACTTGTAGTCAATCTTAGGGGATGGAGAGTAGTATGGTGGTGGTGGAGAGCTGTAGACATACGGTGGAGGAGGAGACTTGTATTCTACCTTAGGAGATGGAGAGTAGTATGGTGGTGGTGGGGAGCTGTAAACATATGGTGGTGGAGGAGACTTGTAGTCTACCTTAGGGGATGGAGAGTAGTATGGTGGTGGTGGAGAGCTGTAAACATACGGTGGTGGAGGAGACTTGTAGTCTACCTTAGGGGATGGAGAATAGTATGGTGGTGGTGGAGAACTGTAAACATACGGTGGTGGAGGAGACTTGTAGTCTACCTTAGGAGATGGAGAGTAGTATGGTGGTGGTGGGGAACTGTAAACATATGGTGGTGGAGGAGACTTGTACTCAACCTTTGGGGATGGAGAGTAGTATGGAGGTGGTGGTGGGGAACTGTATACAGGTGGTGGAGATTTGTAGTCAACCTTAGGCGATGGAGAGAGATACGGTAGTGGTGGTAGAGAAACGTATGGTGGTGGGGGAGAGCTATATTCAACCTTAGGAGATGGTGTAGAATACGGCGGTGGTGGAGAACTATATGTGTATGGCTCATAAGCAGCAACCATTGTTGCCATGATGATAACTCCTAGAGTCGAAATGAGATGGGCAGAGGGCCCCATCTTAGAAGAAGATCTCATTGTGATTTAGCTTGTTTCTACCAACGCTTAGGTTGGTAAGTGTTTCTTGTTTTTGTTTGTATTGTTAAGAATGGGTGCTTGGGTTTATATAGCAAATATTTTCTCTAAGTACAGCTATACTTTCCCTGATGTTTTGGACTCCATCCAACTAAATCGTGTAGGCATGTCTACTTGTGTGAGACGTGCTAGAACGTTTAACGAAAGTTAAGCAGCCACTTTCAATTTTATATTTAGCAATCATCAACGTTGATGTGTCATGAGTGTATTATTTTGTCAACGGGCTAGTTTAATATCGCTTCTAGCTTTTTAGTTGTAGGGTCACCTCATACCAAGTTTTAGATGTTTTAATGCATTTGCGCATAAATAAATTTATTATTTTTATTTTAACAGACAATAATTTTGTATTAAAATGTACTTTTATATACTTCATATATTTATTTATTTATATGTATATCTTCAGTAAAGTTATTTGGCTTTTTTCGTAACTATGTTTTATAAATAATTAGATTAGGACCCACACATCGTCTCATGTGCCGGTTTATAATTCATGTTTTTATTTTGAATGTTTTCGTTCGTATGAAATTTGTGATTTATCTCTGACTCCGGTGTTGTCAGAAGGTTTATCATATAAGTTTGTGTACTCGAATTTGGATTTTGTTTTCTGGAGGGAGACCTCTCAACAGGGTGATCCTGATCAACTTCTTCAATTACCATGGATTTTGTGGGCAATCTGGAAGGCCATAAAAAAAAATCAAGGTTAAGAGATAGAGGCGAATAATATAATTACTCAGACTTTGGGCGATAATTTAGCATGTGAATAGACGCTCTCTTTTACGGCAGTCATGTCAGCTCTATCTTCGTATTCAGATGTACAGGTTTCTTCACCTCGTTGTCAGATTGATGGTTCTTGGAAAGCAGCCAATGTGCATTCATGATTGGGCTGGTGGTGTTGCGTTGGTGAGGAGCGAACCTTGTTGTTGGGGACCAAGTGTCTAAGACAGAGCCCCTCCCCCTGCATTCGGAGTTAAAAACGTTGTTGTGGGCCATTGAGCAGATACGTGTTGAAGGGATCGCTTGTCAACGTTTTTGAGACTGATTGTGCTAAGTTACTCTCTATGGTGCAGTCTTCTGAATATTGGCCGTCCTTCTCCAACTTGCTCGATGAGTTTAACTTGCTGGAGTCTTTCCCACTATTCTCCATCTTTTGGATCCCGCGTGCGTCAAATACGAAGGTGGATTGTTTTGCCCGTGCTTTGTGTTCTCTTATCTCTAAAGTTTCTTTTGTAAATCCTTTCCCTCCGGTTTGGGCAGCTAACCGATAAATTTCCTTTTAATTGTTTGATTGAAAAAAAAAACAGTAAATAGATACATTTTTAGTTAAAGAAAATAGATGTAGATGAGTTCAAAGTTATTAAAATAAAATTAAATTTTTAAAAGAATATATATTTAGTTCTTTTTGTAAGTAAAAACAATATATAAAAGTAAAGAGATAAAATTTTAATTATAGAAAATAGTTTTTTTTTTTTTTGCTATAATACACTAATGTATATCCATTTACAAATCTACTATCTACATCACCACCAAAAGTGTATTTGTACACACAAATATATTTTACTGTTAAAATATACTTTTTAGTCTTTACTACTACCAACAAATTGTCTTTATGAACATATTAAAGAATATATTATATGTCTCTTTGCTTTAACATTTGTGTAGTTACAAAAATACATATGTTAATCTTACATACTCCTATCTTATATATTACAATAGCAGTCTTTTTGAATAAATTATTTGATTGGTGAAAATAATATGAGACAATTTTTTTTTTTATGTTTTTTTTTCAACAATATTTTTCTTTGTGTAAAGGTGAGTATTTACATTTTTTAGAAACAGTAATTAATTATATAATTTTCACAATCATTTTTTTCTTATATAAAAAGTAGTATTTTTTCTTGTAAAATTAGCAGCTTAAAATTGAAATAAGTAAAAATATTATAATTTTGAATTTTATGATATATATATATATATAATTTCCTTATAATGATTTTTCTAAATTTTAAAACTGTTTAAATATTTTATAAAATTACGTTTTCTTTTCTCTATTTTACTTTTATATAAAACCTTTTTATTGTTCCCTTGGCTTTGCCCAATTTTGTAGCATGTCTATACCTAAAGCGTTGCTTCTTAGAACCTTAATCCTCAAACTTGACAAGAAAACTGCTTCCAAAGTCATAGATCATCTGTTATTCCCAAACCTTCCTTCCACTCTCCTTGAGATCTCAATCACTTCTTTATATAGGAGTTTTATAGCTTTCCCAAAAAACTTTAAAGTTTTCCAAACACTAGTCATCTTAAAACTCCAAGGCACTATTACTCTAGATGCTGTTGTTGTTTCTCCTGTTTGTTTCCAGTCCCTGAAAAGTTGGCATCTATTAAGTGTGATATTCTGGTCCAAATCGTCTTTGGGGATACTTTTATCGGCTTGTCCTGTTCTTGAAGATCTCTTCTTCATAACAAATATGAATACTCGCATCCACCCTTTCACCATATTAGTACCTTCTCTACAAAGATTACACATCACTGACCATGTCGATTACGGTGACCCAAAATTCGAGATTAATGCTCCTTCTTTGAAGTACTTAAAGATCATAGACTGAAGTGGTTGTATTAAATTCGTTGAAGATATGCCGAAGTTGGTGGGTGAAAAAGTTATACTTTCACAATCCCAAGCTGAGAAGTTGATCAGATTGCTTACCTCGGTATAGTTTCTTTCAATAATATATCTACACCCTTCAATGGTAAGTTACTACCACATTGGTAACTAGATGACCCTTCTCGGTCTTGTTTTATTTGAAAGATGGCATTTGTTGTATATGCTTTTGGAGTTTGGTAATAACTAAATAATGTTGTGGAGTGCAGGTTCTACCTTTTGCCAATGGAATTTCTCATCGGTTCACTACAAGAATATTGAGTTTTAATAACGTCTGAATAACGCTATCTATCAATATGATAGCGTTTTGACAAACGCTGTATCTGCGTCCGTCATCGTAGGTCCACCATTTTAGATAGCGTTTTTTTGTTTTGCTATTTTATTGTTGTATACAATAACGTTTATTTGCCCGCAATTAAATATTATATAATAGTATTTATATAAATGTAATTAGTTTCTATTTATTATTTTATACTAATTTGATTCGATATATAATAAGATTCAGGATTTAAAGACGGTATATTAATATCAAAATAATTCATTAATTGTCACAAAAATACAAACATAAGTTCAAATAAACGCAAGTAACAATTTTTTACAAAGTTTACATGATTCCATTTTCACCTTGACTTGTAATCACTTCAAATTCTTGGACTTCACTCAACACATGTCTTCTTGCTTCAAATTCTCCATCTTCACTAAACACATGTCTTCTTACTTCATCATCAATTTCGCATTTGTGGTCAAAAATATCTTCGCCAGAGCATATCTTGATGAGACAAACCTCATGTTCCCTTGTTAACATAGACACGGTTGTGTTTTCATGTTCTTTGTAGGTGACTAATCAAGTTTTTATATCATAAAATAGAATTGACAAAGAAAAGACTGTGTGCTACTTACATGTTCATCAAAGTTATGTTGTCACTGTTAAATAAGATCCTTCCTGAAAATAGGTATCAACCGGATTTTTCTCTATATATAAATCCTTCATTTTTCATCAGATCTATCAATTAAAACAACAACGTCATTACATAGAGAAAAAAATTAAACAATAATTTGAGCTAAACAACAAATAAAACCATTGAAGTTTAAAAACACAAAATTTTGTGAAAAAAATCTCACCTCATTAAAATACCTCCAAGCATAATCTTTAGCAGTCTTAGGTTGTGAATGGTTGTCCAGTACGCTCCGGATCAGACTAAAGTCGGACCAGTCCGGAGTTAGTATGCCATTCACCATTCCAGACTAGTATGCACTTTTCCATACTATATATCTCCATATTAGTTTGGAATTAAAAAAAAAACTGCAGACTGTGTAAATTATACTATTGGTCCGATTATTTCAGTTTACTCCATACAAGCTCCATACCAACTCCATACCTATAATAAAAGTTGGGTAAAAACGTGTTCAAACTAGTTGAATCCTAGTACTTTTATCTCATTGGTTAAAATTGTGTTTCATTGTACTTTCTACATATATAAATATAAAGTTGTGTTTCATTGGTTAAAGTCACAACAAAAAAATCATATTCCCAAAAACAAAATCTAGAGAGAACTCTCTTCTCTTTACTCATTGAAGCTCTTCAATCTCTCTTTTGAATCAACCATTTATCTCATCTCAAATTCATAAGTAAGTTTTATTTTCTCACCTCATTATCTTTTTAGTTTAGTTTATAGTAGATATTTGAGAATTTATTATTTAATTTTTTAAGCATGATGAACTAGTTTATTAGTATATATATGATGTTTTTAGTTAATTTTTAGTTTAATTTTATATTTATTAACTAACTTCATATTGTTTGTGATTATAGACTAGTAGATATTTCTATTAGTCTCTTAAGAACAAGAGCGCTTCATCTGGGCCAAAGATTCCGCCGCTGTTTCATCAACTCTGGAACCAATACCACCCACCTTTAAAATCTCTTCAGATTTTCTTTGAAGGTTCAAGAAGAATCTATATCCAAACACAATCATTTAAAATACTAAAGAAATATCATAGATCAAGGCATCGAATTTTAGATTTCTTACAGATTTGGGAATATTAATGGGAGAGAGGGTCATATCTAGCGAAGGAACTCAGATCTAAGAGCTCCATCTATGGACGGCGTTGATAGAGGGTTATCACGGGGAGAGGATTCAGAGGTGGGAGGCTTGAGTGAAAGGCATGAGAACTGATGTTGAGATTCATTGGCTGAATGGTTGGTGATAGGGAGGATCGATGAAGATAAAGAAATTGGTGGTGTGGGTGGAATGTGTATATGTGGTAGAGAAAATATGGTGAAGAAGGGGAGAAAAGAGACGAAGAAACAAAGAGGAGAAGTGAGGAAGTGGAAAAGACTAAGGGTGTGAATGGTAACTGCGGTCGGGGCGGATAAATCTGTCTGCGGATCAGACCGCTCTGTTTTAAGTGTGGACAGTAGACCGCTGCGGTCCAACTCTATTTGTAAAGAAAAGCGGTCCGCAGTTGGTCCGCTGCGATCTTATTTCTATTTTCTGTAGACCGTACTGCTGCGGACTAAACATAATGAATGGTAAATAAAAAGCGGTCTGATCCGAAGATAGATTTGTCCGCCCCAACCGCTGCAACCATTCACAACCTAATAGATCTGAGATTTGAGTGTGTTTAGGTCAAATGTTTGAGGGGCGACACTTAAAAAAAAAAATCAATGACTTTCTAAATTCTTAAAACGATAAATATAAAAATATCTAGAGTAAAAAAACAATAAATACCAAGAGGAAGTACAATCTTTTGAGGACAGTAATTTATTATAGCGTTTCCCAATATAGAAACGCTATAAATAAGTTACGGGTAAGTCAAGCATAGCATTAACACATAAACCGCTATATTATAATGCTATTAAAACTTAATATTTTTGTAGTGGCTTCTTCGTCTGAAACTACATGTTCTCCACAAACTTCCGCTTAGACCATCTCCAATGTATATCTCTATTTTTTTCTCTAAAATAGAGTAACTCTAAAATAGAGCATTGTTTTCCTCCAATGTAATACTCTATTTTAGAGTTGAAAATAGAGTTAGTATAAAAAAATAGAGGTGAGAATAGAGTTACTCTATATATAGAGCAATCCTATCATTTTCTCTATTTTAGAGGAAAATATAGAGTAGGGTTGGAGCAAATGTTGCTCTATAATAGAGTTTTGACTCTAAAATAGAGTAGGGTTGGAGATGCCCTTAATATGTTTCTGCATTTGCCCAAACATTCCCCTAAACTACAAGTTCTCAAGCTTCACGGGGTATTGAAAAATATGGTTCACATAATTTCCCTTGTTAGTTACTTACTGATCTATGTTTCAAGAGAGCTTAAAATGCATTTATATATATTTCACATAACCATTTTAGTTATACAACCCGAGGGATTAAGGATCAACTTCCTCCAGTCTCTGCACCGAGCTCGGTTCCTGAATGCATATCCTTACATCTTGAAACTCTTGAAATGAGTGGCTATGTAAAAAGAGAGGAAGTGAAAGAAATCGCCGTTTACATTCTGCCAAACGCTCGTCACTTAAAAACCGCTTCAATCCTTATATATTCAGAAGGTCCACCAGGTGGGGAGAATGATCTGATGCTGATCAAGGAGTTGAAATCTATCTCTTTGGCTTCGAATTTGTGTCAGCTTGTAGTTCGAGTTGCAAACATATAGTTTTAACTCTCACTCTAATCTAAATTTTGATGTGAAAATCTGAATATGCAATGTCAGCTTGTAATATTTTTGACCTTTTTAGATGATTTTGGTTCTTATAAGATATATGTCGGAGATGCGGAAAGATAGCTAAAATCAACCCCAACTATTTGTCAAATGCTTTTTTTATACCTAAACTTTAGTACCCTGCAAATAACAACCTGAACTGTATTAAAATACAAATTTGCTACCTAAACTATATAAAATGTTGTCAATTTCAACCTCTGTTGAACAATGTTAAATCAGAGTTTGATGATGTTGAGTCAGACGGTCCGTGACTTCAATGTAACAATGAGACTTACCAAAACTATGCCGGTTTGGTCATTTTTGGGTATTTTGTAGAAATGACCAAAAGTGAAGTCTCACAACACAACCGAAAACAGACTCCAATACTCCATTTTTGTCAAATGCTTTGTTTCTTACCACAATACACCTAAAAATGACCAAAACAACTTAGTTTTGGTCATTCCCAGTGCCATGTGAGTGTTACAGATCGTCTGACTCAACATCGTTAAACTCTAATTTAACACATGTTCGAACAGAGGTTGAAATTGATAACATTTTATATAGTTTAGGTAGCAAATTCAAATTTTAATACAGTTCAAGTTGTTACTTGTAGGGTGTTGAAGTTTAGGTATAAAAAAGCATTTGACAAATAGTTGGAATTGATTTTGGCCATTTTACCGTCGGAGATGCCTTATGGTTTAAGTCTCTCATGTATTTGGGAGAGTTAGGACATCTTCAGGTTTATTGCATGTGAGCTAACAAAATACTCTTTACCAAAGATTAAAAATGTTGAAGTTGAGTAAAATTAATTGAATGTGGATGACTGGATTCTTCTTATTCTAATTAGTCTTTAATTTAATTTTTGACGCAAATCAAAGAGAAGTTATTAAGGTGAGATATTTCCTTTTTTTTTTTTTTTTAATTTACATTTTCTCCAAATGTACAGTACATAATAAATTTTACCTTATCTTATGTGATTAAAAAAAAAACCAAAAAGACTTATTAGAAAAAGGTTAACAAAAAAACAGACTATCATATCTGTCATTCTAATCTTATGCGCCTACTCCTCTACGCGTGATCCAAAAACTAGGGTTTTTTTTTCTTTTCTTTTTCTTAATATTCTTCCATCAAATCTACATTATTATGTGAAAATCAAAATCTGAATATGCAATGTCACCTTGTAACATTTTTGACCTTTTCAGATGATTTTTGTCATTTGTCTGTTGTCTTCTTATTCTAGTTAGTCAAAAAGATCTGTAGTGATAAATATATAGAACATAAATTTAATTTTTGACACAAAATCAAAGAGATATTATTAAGGTGAGATCTTTCCACTTTTTTTTTTTTCTTTTTTAATTTATATTTTCTCAAAATGTACAATACATAATAAATTTTAACTTATGTGATTAAAAAAAAAAACCCAAAAAGACTTATAAAAAGATTAACAAAAAAATAGAGTTTCATTTCTGTCATTCTAATCCTATGCGCCTGCTGCTCCTGTCCGCGTAAGCCAAGAACTAGGTTTTTTTTGTGCTCCTGTGCGCGTGAGCCAAGAACTAGGGTTTTTTTTGTTTATATTCTTCCATCAGATCTAATGATATGGCGACGAATAATGCAAGATCTGGAACCGAAGAGGTTACGTACGAAGATAGGATCAGCCAATTACCTAACGATTTGCTTTTCTGAATTCTCTCACTAATCCCGCTAAGCGATGCGATGTCCACAAGTCAATTTTCTAAACGATGGAAACCTGTATGGAAGATTTTGTCAACTCTTGTGTATGATGAAAAATCTTGTCCCAACATTAGTTCCGTTGGAGGTTTTGTCCAATTCTGTGGCAGGTCCTTGCAATTACATGATGCTCCACTTCTCTGAACCCTAAATCTCAAACTTAGGAAACACTCTGATTCCTTAGATTCTCTGTTTTTATCCCCAAATAATATCTATTCCACTCTCCTTGAGATCTCAATCTCTTCTACTATTTATCCTTGTTATTACAGTACTATCAGTATCCCAAAGAACCTCAATGTCTTCCAAACACTAGCTGTCTTAAAACTCCAAGGCCGTATTCTTGTTGATGTTGTTAAGTCTCCCGTTTTCTTCCAATCCCTGAAAAGTTTGTACCTCAAATGTGTTAAGTTCGAGAGTGAAGACTCTTTCTCCTCACTTCTATCGGCTTGTCCTGTTCATGAAGATCTCTTCATCCAAAGAATTTGCAGTGTAGGCAGTTTTGGGGAACACTAGGTGAAACTAGTAAAACTAGGTGGAGTTAGTAAAACTAGGTGAACTGGTAGAACGGAAGTATACTAACTCGTTTTACTTCCGTTATACTAGCTTTACTAATTTTACTAACTCCACCTAGTTTTACTAGTTTCACCTAGTTCTACTACATTTAACTCAGTTCTACTGGTATTACCTAGTTATACTTCCGTTTACTAGTTTTAATTTTGTTCTACGAATTTTACTTCAATTTAACCTTCACTTAATAGTTGTACGTAGTTTATACTTTTGTTCTACCAGTTCACCTAGTTTTACTAGGTTTATAAGTTTCAACTAGTTCTACGAATTTTACTTCTCTTTTACTAGTTTCACCTAGTTTTATTAGTTATACTTACTCGTTTTACTTCCGTTATACTAGCTTTACTAATTTTACTAACTCCACCTAGTTTTACTAGTTTCACCTAGTTTTACTAGTTTCACCTAATTTAACTAACTCCACTTAGTTTTACTAGTTTCACTTAGTTCTACTACGCTTAACTCAGTACTACTGGTATTACCTAGTTATACTTCCGTTTTACTAGTTTTAGTTTAGTTCTACGAATTTTACTTCAGTTCAACCTTCTCTTACTAGTTATACGTAGTTTTACCGAGTTCTACTTTATTTGTTCTACCAGTTCACCTAGTTTTACTAGGTTTACAAGTTTCAACTAGTTCTACGAATTTTACTTCCGTTTTACTAGTTTCACCTAGTTTTATTAGTTATACTTACTCGTTTTACTTTCGTTATACTAGCGTTACTAATTTTACTAACTCCATCTAGTTTTACCTAGTTTTACTAGTTTCACTTAGTTCTACTAAATTTAACTCAATTCTACTGGTATTACCTAGTTTTACTTCCGTTTTACTAATTTTAATTTAGTTCTACGAATTTTACTTCAGTTCAACCTCCACTTACTAGTTATACGTAGTTTTACGGAGTTCTACCTTCTTGTACTAGGTATACTTCCGTTCTACCAGTTCACCTAGTTTTACTAGGTTTACAAGTTTCAACTAGTTCTACGAATTTTACTTCCGTTTTACTAGTTTCACCTAGTTTTATTAGTTATACTTACTGGTTTTACTTCTGTTATACTAGCTTTACTAATTTTACTAACTCCACCTAGTTTTACTAGTTTCACCTAATTTAACTAACTCCACTTAGTTTTACTAGTTTCACCTAGTTCTACTACATTTATCTCAGTTTTACTGGTATTACCTAGTTATACTTCCGTTTTACTAATTTTAATTTAGTTCTACGAATTTTACTTCAGTTCAACCTTCTCTTACTAGTTATACATAGTTTTACCTAGTTCTACCTTCTTTGTTCTACCAGTTCACCTAATTTTACTAGGTTTACAAGTTTCACCTAATTCTACTAGTTTCACAAGTTTCACCTAGTTCTACTAGTTTCACCTACTAGTTTTACTTCCGTTATACTAGCTTTACTAATTTTACTAACTCCACCTAGTTTTATTAATTAGTTTCACCTAAATTTACTAGCTTTAACTCAGTTCTAGTTAGTTAACTAGTTAAACTTCCGTTTTACCAGTTCACCTAATTTTACAAGGTTTACAAGTTTCACATAGTTCTACGAATTTTACTAGTTTCACCTAGTTTTACTAGCTTTACTAATTTTACTAACTGCACCTAGTTTTACTAGTTTCACCTAGTTCTACTACATTTAACTGAGTTCTACAAGTATTACCTATTTATACTTCCGTTTTACTAATTTTAATTTAGTTCTACGAATTTTACTTCAGTTCAACTTTCATTTACTAGTTATACGTAGTTTTACCGAGTTCTACCAGTTCACCTAATTTTACTAGGTTTACAAGTTTCACCTAGTCTTCAATCAAATCTGTTCAATTCGATATTTTTCGCCTAAGATTCCGTAAATACTAATTTATTTTATTCGATGGAATTGTTTAAATCTATTCCGTTTATAGATTTGAATAAAATTGTAGTTGCTAGTAATATTTTTAATTATATGTTATTACGTTTTGAGATATATTAAAAGAATACGTGTTAGAGAAGAAAAAAGAAACTCACGGATGTCTTTAATGTTTTGTGAAAGATTTACAATTAATAAGAAACTACTTCACACTTGTTAATGCTCTCATGTTTTATAAACCAAAACACATAATTTTCAACAATTTAAACTTTAAGAACCCTACCATTGGAGTAAGTAAAAAATAATTACTCATAAGGATATCTTAACTTTTGATTTTGTAATATTTAAATGATAAATATGGTTAAAAAGAACTCATGGACCATATAATTGAAAATATTACTAGCCATAACCAATGGAGATGCCCTCATAACATTTGTTACGAGCCTTTTCCCAATATTCAGAACCCGTTCTATTCGAAAACATAACAAGTTATGTTCACACGTTGGACTTCTGAGTAACATATGTAAAGAACCTTATCCCAATATTCTGGACCCGCTCGCCTTGTAAAACATAGCAATTACAATATTTATTGAATCTTAGGCGGAATAACGATTTGAATAGATTTGTACGTACACGTTTAAGAATAACATATGTAACGAAAAGAAAAAAAGAAAAAAACATATGTAACGAACCTTTTCCCATTATTCCGAACCCCTCCTAAAACGTAGCAACTACAATATTTATTAAAATCTATAAAGGGAGTAGAATAATATATACTAGGATATATCCCATGCTTAAAGCACGGTTCAATATTAAAAAAAAAATTATAATATAATAAGAAAAATTATTGTTTTATTTTAAAAAAAAAGTTATTTTGTTTGAGATAATGTTTATTTTAAATTGTTATGTAAATTTATTAGTCTTTTTGAATACTAATTATTTTAGAATATTATAATATTTTATAATTGACATATTATTACAGTTTTATATTGTTTGTTTGTTGTATTTGCATCAGTATTTTGTGAAATATAAACTACTAACTTTAATATTATAATTGTGAGCAAATAAAAATTATTAATTTATTATTTATATAAATTTAGTTTTACCAATCTGCCAATGTAGAAATTAAAACACACATTTTCATACAATGAGTAATATATCTTCGTTTTAAAAAATTCAAATCACAACATATGCAAAAAAAAAAAAATGCATTTTAAATTATAAGTATTATATGAAAATTCCAAACAATTGGTAAATAAAATAAAATAAAGATGATAGAAAAATCATAATTTGAAAACTTAACAAAATCTTCGAATTTAGTTATTCAAAATAATTATATTGTATACTTGGATATAAAATCTTAGTTTTTAAAATTCTGATTGGTTTATATATTTTTTAAAAAATAATTAGTAATTTCGTCCAAAATTTACTAGAGAGAGAAAATATTTTTTTAAATTTTTTAATATTTGATCTGTGAGTATTTTTTATTTTTAATTAATTATATTTATTTTAATTAGTTAATTAAGCTTAATTATTTTTTTCTTTTGTTGGTGAAAGCTTAATTATTTTTTTTAGTGGCAATTGAATGTAATTTTTTACACATCTTAAAGTTAGTTTTATATTTGTACTTCTCAAATAATATAGTAGGATAAACCATTCCATCCTATTAAATTAAATAAAAGTATTTATTGAATCGTAGGCGGAAATATCGATTTGATTAGATTTGAAGTCGTATGTACTTCATTTTAAGAAGCTTGTGGTCAGTTTTTCATTTTAAAAAGTTTATGTTCTGTTTTTAGAGCTGTTTGTGAGATATTTGCTCTGTTTCTAGGTATGTATTTACAGCTAAGAATGATGGATTCTTTATCGGTATGTTTTTAGGGAAACATGTGATTTTTTAAATTGTTTCCCATTGGAAAATATTACAGTATTGGTTTTTTTTTTTTTTTTTTTTTTTTTTTTGATAACCCAGGTATCCCAAAGCTCTTTGAAATAAATTGGTTTGCTTGGACTAGTCACGTTGGCGGCCAAATGGCACTCCACGTGTCGGCTCCTGGAACGCTGCAGAGCCGCATGTGAAAACGCAGTGGCCAGACTCGAACTCATGGTGGCGAGTACCTCAGCTGAGGGTCTTTTACCACCAGAGCTAGAAGCTCCGGTTTACAGTATTTGGTTATGTTGAAATGTTGGCAGCAAATTTTTGAATCAATCACAGTATTGGTTTTGTATCCTTGATTCAAAAATTTGCTGCCAACATTTCAACATTTGAAAACAAGATCGCTTTTTCTTTTTTTTTTTTTCTTTTTGACAACCAATGACTCTATTCGTTCAAATAGAATCATTACAAAGGAGGGGATAGATTATCCCAGAGTTAAGACAAATACAAATACAAATAAAAGCTTTCCCCAAAGCCATAGAGATAAACAAGAGTAAGGTAGAGATCAAGCAAGACTCCATGAGGGCTATGAAACAAGTACTAAAGGGCACTTGGAGACATGTGGGATCATGGTTGCAGGATCGGACATCTTCGAGAGTCTCGAGAGATGACAGGAAGGTCACGGTCAAAGGACACAGTGCCATTGGTAAGAAAGTCAGCGCCAAGGAACTCACTGAAGTGATGAACACTAGCAGGATCATAGCCATGGCAGTGATTTGGCGGCTGATAGCCCGTATGGTGGTGGAGGTGCTGGTGGTTGTTTGCTTAACAAGGTAGAACCTGAAGTAATTCGCAAGAATCATCGAGGGTTGATTAATGGTAGAGAGACTTCGACCATAATCACAGCCTCGATAATTTGAGTTCAGAACTAGCATGCCATGAAACTTCACGACCTTAGAAGCATTAGAGTTCAAAATAGAAGCTAAATTCAGGATTTTCAAGAAATAAGTGTAGAACCGTAACATAACAGGTAGGTCCTCTCTGCCATGGAAATGGTGATCAAGAATTCTACACAAAGTTAGTAGTCGGTAAGACACTGGTGAATAAGGAGCAGACCTGAGCTTCAGGGGATAGGTTGGTTGCAAGGAATTGGGTGTAGGAGAATGCATCAATGGAGCTAAACGCAGGAGCGAGGAAGTGATGTAGAATCGTGCTAGAACAGGTGGGTCCTCTCTGCCATGGAAATGGTGATCAAGTGTTCCACACAAAGTTAGCATTCGACACAACACAAAGACATAAACAAACGGCCTGAGCTTGAGAGGAGGGTATGATTGCTGGGAATTAGGAGAGGTATGATAACTCCAGATTTGGGGGCCAATAGACAATGTCATGAGCTGAGTAGTAGCCATAGTTCTAACATACCCTTTGTACATCCAAGACAGACTAGCTAGATGGATTCTCTGATGCAGTCTTTGAACACCGAGGATACCCAAGCAAGCTAGTACTAATCTATAGGAGAACAGAGGGCTATGAAGAGAGAACCTGGACATTTGGAGGTTTGGCAAGACTATTTGGGAGGCCAACAAGCCGAGTTTGGGTCCAAAGCTCATCCTCAGAGATCTGGTGGATAATGTGGATGGCCAGGGGAGTGGGTTCGTGCAGCGGCTAACCAGAGAGGAGAAGAGGTTCAGCTTCTCTGGTGGGTATGGCCATAAGTCTGCGAAGCTCTCAAGGTGACATGTCTCTGAAACGATAGTCCAAAAGCGGATGCAAGTCGCAGATCCAAGAGATTCCCCGCCATTCATCGACTCCGGCACCCCCTGGGGAGGTTCAGATGATGTTGCGGAACAGGGTTCTTCAGAGGCGGAGCACGATCCGGATCGAGGTAACTGGAGGTGTAGGGACTTTGAAGGCGTCGACGGTAGGGTTGGGCGAGGGTATAAAAGGATGGGCTTCTCCGGACTCCACATCCTTCGGTATGAGAGCGAGGGCAAGCCTTCTTCGTCTGGATCTGGGTTAGAGGTCTCGGGCTGATAAAGACTCAAAAGGGGAAAATAAAAGGGGAAGATAAAAATAACAAAGGAAACTAAGGAGACCATGAAACAGCAGAGCAATGAAACGGTTGAGAAGGTCCGACGCCGGCGAGCCGGAGCTCTACCGGCGTCGGAGAGGAAAGGTGAGCGCGGCGCCTCGAAAATAGTGTCAGAGAGAGAAATATTAGGGCGAACACCCTATTTGAAAACAAGATCGCTTAGAAAACTATGTTTCTTGCTTAGATAAAACAAGGTACAACTATTAGTTTTGGGAGAAATTGCTCAAATTATTTTCCATGATTCTATCGTTTGTTAATATCTTATCCACAGTTGTGAGAAAATGCTCGGTTTTTTTTTTTTTTTGAAAAACTGCTCGGTATAACTAGGTAGAACTATTAAGGTCTTGAGAAATTGCTGAGACAATATTTCCTTATTTGTTTTTTTGCTGATTGTTTTATCCGATATTTTTACCTAATTCTATTGTTTGTTAATATCTCATCCACAATTGAAGATATGATGCTTTGAAATTAATTTGGCGTTAAGTAAAACTAAATTAAAGTAGAACTAGTTTAGTTTGGGCTGAAAACCTTTATAAAACTACGCTTTTGGATCCAGTTGTTGACAATCTCGTGCAAACTAAAGGAGAAAGAAGATTCGATCTTGAACGAGACCGTTGGTAATTAAATTTCATTCGTCGGTTAGTGACTGATTTGGAAATTTGTGCATTAATGAAGAAAATATGGGCTAAGCACAGAAAGTGAACAATGGAATTAGGTTTTGGGTGGAAGAACAATTGTCATAGCTGATTAAAATTAATCAGATGGTCCAAAGATGATTATGGTGAGAATCCAATTCGAAATTATACCCGTTGGTTTCTATGTTTTTTTTTTTTTTTTTTTGTTCAAAACCCGTCGGTTTCTATGTATGACCTTCAAATATAGAAAGAGCCGTTGAATTTAAATTTTCGTAAAAACAAATTATGATTATGTTGGCTATTCTAGATTCCTAGGTATGTATTTTGATGTCACGTAAGATTATTTACGATATTGTTTGCGTTGATGTATTATGGAAGTTTGCTTAAACTTGAACAATTTTTTTTGCTTAAACGCGAGCCAAATCATTTTTTTCCATGGTCATTGTGTTAAATAGTGAACTAGTTTGATTATTATACATTACTTGTGTCCAATAGCTAAGTAGTCAATTAGCATGGCGTTCAATCATGAATTAAATTGTTTTTTTTTTTAACCAAACACTAAGTAGAAAAAAGAATTCCAAGATTAGTACCTCAAATTGAAGGAGAAAAGTTTACAAAGAAATTAAAGAACAAGATGACCGAGCGAGACAATCCGCCTTCAAATTTGCCGTGCGAGAAATCTTGGACAAGGAGAAAAGCAGAAAATCGACCCGTAGCATAAGGAAGTCGTCTAGAATATTATAAAAAGCCGGCCAGTCCTCAAAATCTTGAATCATCGCTTTTAGTTCTGCGCAGTCCGCCTCGAAACGCTGGCAAACCACACCATTGGCAAGGAGAGACTCCATGGCCCATAGTAGAGCCTCCTCACCATTGGCAAGGAGATTAAACCGGTTTTTTCGGCCGGTAATATGTATTTTTGAGATAAAACCATATATATATATATATAATTCATACTTTTCGATCTATACTAGATTGATCCGGTCCAGCTTGAACTGGGTTCTTGACTTAGTTGTATCACTAATTAGTAGTGTCATCCTAGAGTTTTTGGAGGTCTAAAACTAAATTAAAAGTGACACAATTTATATAGAGTTGTAACAAAACTATCATAAACGACAAAAAGAAGAATATTCGGACAAATAATTTCATTGATATCAAATCAAAAAATTATAAAGTCAATATACAGAAACATTTGAAAATAATTTATTACATAAGTAGAGATATAAATCTGACGTTGCAGTGAGAAAATATATAATAGAGAAGTAAATCTGACATTGTTTTTCGTAGATAATTCATACAAATGATAAATTTTATTATAAAAAATACTCCCTCCATTTCAAAATATAGGATGTTTTGAGTAAAACATGCAGATTAAGAAAACACTACTTTATAAAAGTTCAACCAATCATAAACAAGACTATATAATATAAAATACTAAAATAATATAAAAGCTGCATAGAAACTTGAAAACATCTTATATTTTGAAACACCAAATAAACCTCAAAACATCCTATATTTTGAAACGGAGGAAGTAATATAGAAAGATCGAATATCAACTATTTCTTTCCTCATGCGATACGCGTCTTAATAATGTTTCATTGGATTTGCTCAAAATTTATTTCTTAGTATTTGCAAGTTGTTGAATTGGCTACATTGTTTAGAAAAAAATATTTTACAATAGATTAATATTTCTATTCTGCATGAAGTTGATGATATCTTTCCATCCTCCTAATTTATGAAATAATTACATAATAAAATAGGATAAAAACCAATTGATTAATATTTTTAACAGTAATTCTTTATTTATTTTATTTTTAACTAAAAATTAACTTTATTTTAACACAAGATTTTTGTAATAAAGTAAAATATGTTTACATGCTTTTTCTTTGTAAAAAAATTAAATATAACAGAAAAAATTAAAAAATTTAGTTGACAGTTGACACTAGAGATTAACAATTTGCATTTTCATATTATATATAAATTTATGGATAATAAATAGTGTGGGTATAATTAAGTGATATATAGGCCCCACAGATTCAAAAATTAATAAATAATAATAATTTAAATTATACAATTATTATATACAAGTTTTAAAGTTTAACATTAAATCTTATAATACATATATTTTAATTTTAATAAAAAAGAAATTTCACAATTGTAAGCTAAATAGAGAGAAAAATGTATGTGTGATTGGTTTAAGTTCATCCTCAAAAATAAATCGACCAATAATATATAGAAAGCAAATCTTACCCCAATACATTGTACACAAATTATATGAAATATATCTCTAATACATATTTGAATTAAATATTATCTTTGAACGTATAATTAAATCTAGACCTTTTAATATATAATTCTACCCACTCCAATGGTAATATCTAACTTTTCACATTCTTCCCATTTATGATATAATGTAATTTTTTATATAATTGGCCATCATATCACCCTTTTCCCCTATAAAATACTGATTAACTTGTGCATTGAGAAAAACAAAAATTGTTAGTAAACACAAATATTTTTTTTTTTTTTAAGAAGAAGAAAATGGAGAATGATGGTAGTGGGAGCTCATGCAATGAACAATATGCTTCGGAAGACTCCAAGCAAAGCGGGAAGAGGACTGGTCATCGCCATACCCCTCAACAGATCCAAGGACTTGAAGCGTAAAACCTTTATTATTTATTTATACATTTTTGATAAAAACTTATGATTTTTTAATATTACATATCATTAATTTGGATTTTCTTGAAATTGTATCAAGTTTTTTCATGGAATGTCCTCATCCAGACGAAGCACAGCGACAACAGTTGTGTGAAGAGTTGAAACTCAGGCCTGACCAAGTCAAGTTTTGGTTTCAGAACAAAAGGACTCAATGCAAAGTATTCATCTTGAAAAATCCTTGTTAAAATACTCTTCAATAATTTCTCAATATATTTTAGCCAGTTGATATTTAATAATAAATAATCTATTTTTTCATATGTTATAGATCCAAGAGGAAAGAGCTGGTAACTTATCACTTCGTGGAGAAAACGAAATTCTCAAAAATGAGAACAAAGCTATGCTCGAGGCATTAAGTAGTGTACTGTGTCCGGATTGTGGAGGTTCTCCTTTTGGGAGAGAGGAACGCGCACTCAATTTCCAAAAACTGCTTTTGGAAAACGCTCGTCTCAAAAAGCAGGTATTCATATATATATATATATATATATATATATATATTGATGTTTTATTAATTTGACTAATCATCATATTCATTTAAACTTACAAACAAAATTATATTAATTTTTTTTTCAAAACGTTACTTAGAAAACCTAATAAAAATTATATATATTGCCTGTGAATCTATATACATGTACACATATGCCACTATATAATTAATCATCATATTTTTTCATTTAAATTTACAAACAAAATTGTACTAATCTTATTTTCAAAACGCTACTTAGAAAACATAATAAAAATTATATATATTGCTTGTGAATCTATATACATGTACACATACGCCACTATATAATTAATCATCATATTTTTCATTTAAATTTACAAACAAAATTGTACTAATCTTTTTTTCAAAAGAGAAAACATAATAAAACTATTTGGAAAACATAATAAAAATATTTGGAAAACATAATGAAAATTATATGTATTGCTTGTGAATCTATATACATGTACACATACGCCACTATATAATTATTTACTTTTGTGTGAAGCATGACAAAATCTCCCATTTGCTATCCAACATGTCCAAACGACCGACCGTGGGGGACTCATTAGCTTCTGTTCCTACCCAACACATCTTTGATCACATCTCCTCTTACGGAATCAACCCAAGCAATATGTTCAACCCATCTAGCTCATTCGGACCACCAACTTCTCAACCCATCCAACCACAACCACTATCCCAAATGCATGTAAGCTTGTTGTCTGAAACCGCGACAAGTGCGGTTGAAGAGCTCAAGCGGCTGTTTTTTACTGAGGAACAATTTTGGGTTAAGTCGTCTATCGACGGCACAGATGTGATTGATTCAAAGAACTATGAAAAGTTCTCGAACGCTGTCAAAAAGGTCAGGAGCACGAGTGCCCATGTCGAGTCTTCCAAAGATGTCACGGTGGTTCCAATAGAAGCTACTAACTTGATTGAAATGTTCTTAGATGCGGTATGTATTTGATTTGTCGTCTCGAGGAAAAAATATTACGTTTTGACTTTAAGACACGTTGGTTTGTCCTAAATTAAGGTTGGATGGAACTAATGATGATGAATAAAGTTAAATATGAAAATTTTACTTGTTTATTGTAGGAGAAATGGAAAGAGCTTTTTCCAACGATGGTGAACAAGGCCAAGACGTTACATGTGCTCGGGTCGGAGCTTCCTGTTAAAGAAAACTGCAACTTTTTGCGAGTGGTGAGAATTATTTTTATATTGGAACCATTATTTACGTAACCAACTTACAGTTTTCATTACCGTTCATTGAAATTAGGGATTATTTTGTTTAAAGACGCACAATCCTGCACGTAGAAATTCTAATATGGGCAAAACATTTTGTATGATAACATGTATATATACTCATCATTTGATGTTTCAAACGTGAATGAAATTTGATAGATGTGGGAGCAACTACACATTCTGTCGCCGCTAGTGCCACCAAGGGAGTTCATGATCGTGAGGTGCTGCCAAGAGATCAGTAAAGGGCTCTGGATTATTGCTGACGTGTCACATAATGGTGACTTTGACTTTGACTTTGACTTTGTCAATGCTTCTTGTTACAAACGTCCTTCTGGTTGTCTCATCCAGTCGATGCCCAATGCTCAGTCGAAGGTATATCTCTCTGATCTCCATGGTCCCTTGGTCGAACTCATAAATGACATTTTATATATTGCGCGCATTTGACTGATGCTATCAAATATTACAGGTAATGTGGATTGAGCATGTGGAAGTGGCCCATAAATTGGATACACAGAAAATCTATAGAGAGCTTTTAAGCGGCGGGTCAGGCTACGGAGCTAAGCGTTGGACTGCCACACTTGAGAGAATGTGTGAGAGGATGGCTCTCACCTCCAACCTAACCCTTCCTGCAAGTGACTGGAGCGAAGGTACGTATCATCTTTACGACGAACTAAAATAATGACTTCAAATTGTGAAAGTTAATTAAAATATGTTATTTTTTTATCACTTGATTTGAGTGGTATGATTGAATCATTTTGATTATAATACCAACATGTTCTTTTAAAAAAAAAAATTTAGTCAACATTTTCTTCAAATGGATGAATATACTGACTCATAAAAAGCATATAAAGAAAGAATATTTTTTGTATATATCTCAATTTATTTTCCGATAATTGAGTTTTCTAATTTTTAATTTTAGAAACAACAAAATTTATTTTTGGGATATTTCTTATTATTTTTATAAAAGTATGGCATATTTACAAATATTGTCACTAATTTTTATATATTTTATTTTATTTGCTTCGTCTAGATTTTAATTTTTGAAGTTTGAAATTTTTTGTAAAAATAAATGGATTAAGGAAGGTCATAGGTCATATATAATAAATACATATCATCTACTATGCTAGTGCAACCAGCTAAAAAATGTTAAGCGCTGGTCGGATAATTTTTATATCACGTATCTCTAGGTTCAAACCGAAAGACATGCTACTTTTACGTTATTACATTAATGTGGCGTTTGATCAAGTTATTCTATTTTGGCAGTCATAAGGACAGGAGATGAAAGGAGGAGAGTACTGAAATTAGGTGAGAGAATGATAATGAATTTCAACGAAATGTTGACCATGTCCGGAAAAGTTGACTTTCCGCAGCAGTCGAAATGTGGAGTGAGAGTCTCCACGCGGATGAACGTCGAGGCCGGTCAACCACCCGGTTTAATTGTTAGTGCTGCTTCGTCGCTTACAATCCCTCTCCCTCCTGTGCAAGTCTTCGACTTACTCCGGAAACTCGACACTCGTCAGCAGGTTTCTTTATTTTCTTTATCTCTTTCTTCATCTGTACGTATGATCATCATATTTTGTGAACATTGATACGTGAAACTAGTACTAGCTAGTTAATCAGTCCAGATTTTGATTAGGGTTTTTGGTTTACTATATTACTTAGCTAGTACACCTTAAACTCAAGTATGCTTTAGTCCAACTTGTTAGATAGATTACACCGGTTACACTAGCCCGAATTCATGCATAGCATTGCCGATGATGGTGGATGGAAAGGTATAAAGCCTCATGTTAAAAACATGAATATATATATTTTTTTCTCTTACTGTTGCATGTCTTAAAGAACGTACTAAAACACACATAAAAAAACGTTTAATTACGTGTAACAGTGGGATGTTCTTGCCTATGGGACCGTAGTCACTGAGATCGCGCGCATTGCCACCGGATCAAGTGAAACCAACTGCTTAAGCATCCTCCGGGTACATGTATATATCTCTTCTAAACGACTTTTTATATAATTAATCGTTTATCGGCATATTATATTACTTTAATAATCTTTAATCGTCGTGCGTGTGTATCTAATATACATTTCAGCCAACGCAAGAAGAGAATAATGGCAAGGTAATGGCACAAGACTCAGACAAGGACGACATGTTGATGCTGCAAGATTGCTACATGGACGCCTTAGGAGGCATGCTAGTGTACGCTCCTATGGACATGGCTACAATGGATACCACTCTCTCCGGAGCTGACGTCGAAATTTCCGCTATTCCAATCCTTCCTTCTGGTTTCATCATCTCAAGCGACGGCCGGCGATCCACAGTGGAGGACGGCGGAACCTTACTCACGCTGGCCTTTCAGATCCTTGTCTCTGGCAAGAACAGTAGGTCGAGAGAGGTGAATGAGAGGTCGGTGGATACAGTGAGTGCTTTGATCAGCTCAACTGTTCAAAGGATCAAAGGTTTGCTCAACTGTCCTGATCAGTTTTGAGTGAGAGAATATGCTGTGGAAGATTCTCCTCTGTTTTCATTCTTGTTTCGTTTAAGACAATTATTTTTGGGGGTTTTTGACTTTGGGTATAATGATTTTAAGGACATGATTTTAAGATATTTTCGGTCAGTATAATTACAGACCGATTTATAATAATAGTAATAATAATAAAACAACCCTTCTTTTTTATATGTGTTTTTTTTTTCTTTTTCTTTTTCTTTTTGGCTTTTGTTTGGTTATGATATTTTTACTCATAATACTTTTTTTAAAAAAGAAAAAGAGTCTATGAGTATTATTGACGTAAAGAAAATTATGTATTTAATAACCATAATACTATGAGTAACTATGGTTTGAAGATGGATTTTAACCATAATACTATAAGTAAATTTTGTTTTTTTATATAAAACACACCATAATTTAAGTTATTTTCACTAAGAATAATGATATGTATATAAGATATTGAAGTGTGACCAAAAGGAAAGATATGAATTGTTTTTAGGGAAAAGAATGAGAAAAGTTAAATACGTAATCTTTTTTTTTCAGAAAACTATATATACGTAAAGATTTCACAATTATACTCATCATTTAACACTTTCAAGTTGATGGAAAATAACATATGTTAAGTTTGGAAACCAAAAAGACTTCGAAAAAGATTAATAAAAAACAAAGTTTCATATCTGTCATTCTAATGTTATGCGCCTGCTCCTCTACCCGTGAGCCAAAAACTAGGGTTTTTTTTTCTTTTTAAAATCTGAATATGCAATGTCAGTATGTCACCTTGTAACATTTTTGACATTTTGAGATGATTTTTGTCATTTGTCTGTTTTCTTCTTATTCTAGTTGGTCAAAAAGATCTGTAGTGATAAATACATAGAACTTAAATTTGATTTTTGACACAAAATCAAAGAGAAATTATTAAGGTGAGATCTTTCCATTTTTTTTCTTTTTTAATTTACATTTTCTCCAAATGTACTGTACATAATAAATTTTAACTTATCTCATGTGATTAAAAAAAAAAAAAACCAAAAAGACTTATGAAAAGATTAACAAAAAAACAGAGTTTCTTTGACAAAAAAAAAAGCAGAGTTTCATATCGGTCATTCAAATCCTATGCGCCTGCTCCTCTACGCGTGAGCCAAGAACTAGGTTTTTTTTAATATTCTTCCATCAGATCTAACGATATGGCGATGGATGATGCAAGATCTGGAACCGAAGAGGTTACGTACGAAGATAGGATCAGCCAATTACCTAACGATTTGCTTTTCCGAATTCTCTCACTAATCCCGGTAAGCGATGCAATGTCCACAAGTCAATTGTCTAAACGATGGAAACCTGTATGGAAGATGTTGTCAACTCTTGTGTATGATGAAAAATCTTGTCCCAACATTAGTTCCGTTGGAGGTTTTGCCCAATTCTGTGGCAGGTCCTTGCAATTACATGATGCTCCACTTCTCAGAACCCTAAATCTCAAACTTAGGAAACACTCTGATTCCTTAGATTCTCTGTTTTTATCCCCAAACAATATCTATTCCACTCTCCTTGAGATCTCAATCTCTTCTACTACTTATCCTTGTTATTACAGTACTATCAGTTTCCCAAAGAACCTTAATGTCTTCCAAACACTAGCTGTCTTGAAACTCCAAGGCCATATTCTTGTTGATGTTGTTAAGTCTCCCGTTTGCTTCCAATCCCTGAAAATTTTGTACCTCAAATGCGTTAAGTTCGAGTCGGAAGACTCTTTCTCTTCACTTTTATCGGTTTGTCCTGTTCTTGAAGATCTCTTCATCCAAAGAACTTGCAGTGTAGGCAGTTTTGTGTTCAGCATATCAGTCCCTTCTCTACAGAGATTATCTTTCACTAAAGAACAAAGCTATTATGTTGACGACAAGGCCATCGTCGAGATTACTGCTCCTTCGTTGAAGTACTTGAAGATCTTCGATCGCGTAGGTTGTTACAATTTTGTTGTGGAAATGCCTAAGTTGGTAGAGGCAGATGTTAAAGTTAATCTGTCAAAGAATGAGAAGCTTCCAAAAGTTCTTGCGTCAGTTGAACATCTTTCCCTAGATTTGTATCCTTCAATGGTAACTTCTTTCTTCTCCCACAATTAATCTCGGTTCTTTGAAAATAGCATTGTTTTCAAGATAAACACTATAATCATGTTTTCTTGTGTAGGTTTTTCATCTTACAGATAGATTCATCTCCAAGCAGCTTCTTCATTTGGAATTAGACATTTACGACAATTTTAGGTCGAATCTACTTATGAGTTTGCTGAAAGATGTACCGTCTTTACGAGCACTCAAGCTCAACCACGTAAGTAAAAGTCACAGTCTCCAATTTATTAGTATTGTGTTTTGAGGGATTTGAATTGATCTAATACAATGTCTTTTGTTTCTGAGCAGCAACATCCCAACTATACTGTCGAGGATCAACCATCTTCAGTCTCTAACCCGAGCTCGGTTCCTGAATGCTTGAGCTTCCATCTCGAGACTTTTGAGTGGATAGGCTACGCAGGAACATATGAAGAGATAGAAGCTGCGGCGTACGTTTTGAAAAACGCTCGTTGTTTGAAGAATGCTACAATCTCTCTGTATTCAAGGGGCATGGAGAATGATCAGTTGATGATTAAGGAGTTGGAATCTATGTCTAAGGCTTCAACCATTTGTCAGCTTTTAGTTAAATTTTAGATTTTTCTCATAGATTTGGGTCATATCTTGGATTTGAACTTTTAGAAAGAGATAATTTTATTATTCGTATCTGACTTTGCTTAGAATTATTAAACTTTTCCCCCTTTTATTAGCGTTTTGATTGTATGAAAAACTATGATTTTTTTCTTGTAAACAGAGAGAAGCTTCTTACAATTCTATAGTTTTACGATACTTTATAATTGTTGCATTTTCTGGTTCTTCCTCTGTTCACCTTCAGAGAGGTTCACCACCAACTCATTCTCACTTTGGTTAGGACCTTCTTGTATCACTTCTACAAGTTGCAGGTCCGTTCCCTCTATATCTCTTTACTTCTCTCACTCTGTTTTACTCTCTGTTTTGTTTTAAGTAAAAACAAAAAGAAGCTTCGAGAGTTAACATTTTCAGTGTCTACATTTTTAATATTGATCACAAGGATGAATCTTACAACATCATCAAAACACACACATACGTATACTCCTCATACTAGGTATGAATGATCATCACTAACACTAGTTTTAGGCTAAGATGACAAGCAAAAGACTACTGACTCTCTAACCACTCCAACAACTTATTCTTCTTAACTAATCTTAGCTAACTTAGTTTTGCCAACATACTCCTACGATTGAGATGCAGCTAAACCCATCTAGAACACCTTTTTTGTTGGTTCATAACCAATCCTGCAAGCCCCTAACTCATTTATTATTATCTTCTCGTCTTCCTCTTTCAATCACGAGTCTCATCCGTTCCTTATGATTCTTCTTTGATCTTATAACTTGAACAATAATGAATCCCAATTAACTGAACCTGTTCTTATAAACCCCTTACGTATTTGTTTATTAGTTTGCAAGTATGTAAATTATCATTGGATTATATGTAAATTATCATCAAGTACTCATCCAATCCAATTTTAAGAAGGTCCAAATAGTAATGGGAATCTATATGAAGTATTTTTGATGCATAGGAATCTACACGAGTATTTTTGCAGCAGTTTTTGCTCAAAAATATATTTTTGGAAACATGTACCATTAAATGCTTATTTCATATCCAAGCAAATTTTGTTAACTCTCTCTACTATCCTTATAACAAAACACAAATAAAATATTTCAAATATCCATATATATATAATGTTCTCTAATTGATTATTATCTATACTATTAAAGCAAGATTACTCACTAGACTCAAATTGGACCATGATTTCTATTTGGTACGTTTTTCATTAAAAATGGTTAGAGAATTGCCTAATTTAATTAAATTACCCTGTAGTTTTGATTTATCTAAATGACATTTATACCCTTTGGTCGACAACTTATTTACCACCGGGTTGGGATGCGGATACTGTTTAACCCGACAATAGATGATATAAACTACGCGGATCCGTTTGTAATCCGGGTTGATACTATTCAGGTTGTGTATTTGGTTTGATTCAGGAATAATTATTCCCGTCGACAAACAGAGTTATAATCCCTATAAATAATAAAACTTGTATCCGAGTATTTAATGGCTTCAAATATCAAATATTAACTACTACCATACTTAATCCCTATAATTATTACGAATATTAATAATAATGAGAGATCTTTAATAATTATCGATTGTGACTTTGTTGCTTTCAAAATAATCAATAGATTAAATACGAAATTGTATATATTTGTAAACTTATTTGATTTGCTTTTATATTGTGAGATATTTACGGAAACAACAAATCTACTTAATACAATTAAAAAAAAAAACAAATCATCATTTAGTTTAGATTTTTCAATATTTCCTTAACGAAATTATAGTAATTAATTATGAGTAGTATAAATGGAAAGAATAAAAATTGCAGAAATTATATTTATGTAAATTTGTAAACTAATTTACAGAAAATGTGTATTGTATATCCCACATCGACTAAATATTTTGGAATATGGTTCATAATTACTATAAATATATGACTAATATGTGTTGAGTACAAATGAGCAGGAACCTTGATTTATCAGGTATCCAAATTTAACAGTTTAATTTGGTTCTATATTTGAGCATATTTAAACTTTTAAAAAGTAAACATATTATAATATATTTACGTTTTTTTTAAGTTTAAGATATTATAAATATTTAAATTTGTATAAAATGTTTAAATTATTATAAATATTTGAACTCGTCGAAAGTTTAAAATATTATAATATATTCAAAGTCTATAAAATATTTAAGAAATATTAATACATGTTTGTTAAAACAGGTATTTTTTAGCAAACTATAAACTAAATTGGGTTTTTACAATTGGATTTTTAAATTAAAATATTTAAGCAAATGTGTTGTAGCATGGGTATCATCACCTAGATGATTGATTACCAAATCTATTTCTACATGATTGATCACTATAGCCTTCATTAGGAATTGGAATGGTAATTACTTCTTAAATTTTTGTTTTCTGAATAATTTCAATTTACTAATATTGTATATTATTAACTCTATATTTCTTCTATTTGACAAACAGGTGAAAGACAAGAGATTACCAAAAGTGTTGCAAATATGATACCTCCATGACTTTTTTTTTTTTTTTTTTTTTTTTTTTTTCAACCAAACATTAATAAAATTAAAAAATAACTCCAAGGTTGGTAGCCTAAACTGGAGGAAAAGAGTTTACAAAAATTGATTCAGAAATTAAAGTTCTTGAAGACCTAGCCAGACAATCGGCCCTTGCGTTTAAGTCTCTTGGAATCCTGGCTAGGGTGAAGGAAGGGAAGGAAGATCAGAGCAATGAGAAATCCTCCAGCAAATTCGAATAAGCGGGCCAATCCTCCGGCGTCTGCACCATCGCAACTAGTTCGGCACAGTCCGTCTCAAAAGCCTGACAATCAACTCCAGCCGCCAGTAAAGACTCCAAAGCCCAAATCAGAGCTTGTAATTCCGCATGCAAGGGAGTAAGACCTCTCCTGTGACTCCGTGCTCCCAATAGAAGCGTAGAATCTTCTCCACTACAACACCACCACCACAGACCCTGAAAAGGGTCCGTACCTTTCCAAGAACCATCAACCTGACAACGGGGATAGGAACCCCTGTCCTCTAATAAAGACGGAGGATACAGATATCGCACTGAATAAGATTTGGCCTCCTCCCACAGTAATTTATCATTAGCCGCTTGATTCAAAATATCAATTGGCTCTAATTGAGTACCCTGAAAAACCTTTTTATTCCTATCTTTCCACATTGACCATACAATCCAAGAGAGACGACGAGTTATATCTGAAACCCCGAATTGTGAAGACTCCCGCCAGAAAATGAAGTCCAAATTCGCATAAATCAAGGCATAAGGAAAGCCTCCCGTTTCTAACGTCACAGGTGATAACTCCCAAATACATCGCGATCGAGGGCATTCAAAAAGCGCATGGTTTATAGTCTCCACTGCAGAAGCACATAGCTTACATAAATGATCACATCGAATACTCCGAAATGCAAGCCGTTCTAACACAGGAAGAGTACCCAAGGCAATCTGCCAGAAAAAGTGTTGAATCTTTGGTGGCACATCTAATTTCCACGATTGAGCCCATAGGGCCGTACATGTCGGCCCGTACTCAACCTCCGTGATTAATTCTTGGGCAAGCCGATATCCTGATTTGACCGAATACTTCCCCGACTTAGTAAAATGCCATAATAATCTATCCGGTTTATAAGTTTTACTAACCAGTATACTCCGAATAAGAGGCATATCCACCGGATCAAAAAACTCCTCAAGAATGGGCAGATGCCAATCCTTTGTAATTGGGTTAATTAAATGGTTAACCATCAAGCTCGGAAGCCATACTCTCCCCCTACCATTCGCTGGTCGTGGCCAGATATCTGGCAACCATGGGTCACGCCAAACTGAAATAGAATAATTGGAACCTACCTGTAACACCCGCAAACCATTTTCTGGGAATTTTGGTGAGGGTGTCGATCGACACCACAGAGGGAGTGTCGATCGACACCAGTTGTGGCCGGATTGGTCGGTTCAATTTTAATTGTCTGGTTTGTGTGGTTGGTTTAGGGAATCCCTAAATCGAGTTATTTGAGGTAGAAAATGACCTAGGGTCGTGTTATTTTGGTGATTCGCCGTTTTTGAGAGAAAACACAAAGAGAGAGTGTTCTTGAGCTTTTGGGAAGAGTTTGAGAGATTCCTTGCTGTTCTTGGGAGATCTAAGGCTGGGAAGGTGTTAGAAGCTTGCTAGGAGTGAGAGAGTTCGTTCTTTTGGTCAATCTTCCTGCAAAGAGGTGATCATGACCATTATCTAAGCTAAGATTTCTAGATTCTATGTGATTTGGTGCTTATGTGGTTGTTTCTTTGAGTTTTATGCTATTTTTTATCTGGGCTTTTTGGCTTCTGGGAGTGCAAGGAGCGGATTGGAAAGATTGGAGGCGAATTCGGAGTTTTGATGAAATCGCTGCAATTTCGGTGTCGGTACACCAGTTGGGTGTCGGTACACCAACGCGAACGGCTCGTTGGCGAGTGTTGATCGATGCCATGAGGAGGTGTCTCGACACAAACTACTTTTCGAGTGCCGGGCAGGTGTCGGTCGACACCATTTGGCGTCGGTCGACACCATAATCAGTACGATCGACACCATTGGTTGTGGTGACACCTTGTTCAGTTACGATGGATGTTGCATGCTTCGTATATCCTGGTTTGTCTTATTGATTGTTGTTTGTATAGACCTTATTGCTTGTGTGTATAGCCCAGTATGAGGATTGCCTCACTGAGTGTTTATCAAATACTCATGCATCTCAATTTGTGTTTGTGGTGCAGGTAAAGGCAAAGTGTGACCGTGGAATCAAGGCAATGAAGAGGAGGATGTTCTAACTCGATTGGATGTTGTCTGCATTTGCTAGAATGCTAAGTTGAGTCATTAGAAACATTGCTAGGTTGCTGGTTTCATGTTTCTTGTTGTTTGGTATTGAGATATTGCCTTGCTATAATATTGGTTTATTATTGGGTTATTGTTGGATATTAATTATGTTTTTCCGCTGTTGGTTGTGATTATGGATAGGTGGCTAGTGGGTATGGGACCACTAGCTGTAGTTGTTTTAATATATTATATTTATTATTTATTTATTAAAAAAAAAAAAAAGGTTGGTCGTTTCACTACCGCCCACCTCGCTCCCTGTTCCACCAAATCTTTGGTTGAATAAATACTCCTCCATGCAAAGGATGGGTTATTTGGTTTTTTGCCATCAAGGGATGTTTATTCCTAAAATATCGCCCTTTCATCACCCGAGCCATTAAGGACGTCGGATAGTGGATTAACCGCCAAAATTGTTTGGCCAACATAGCATCGTTAAATTGTTCTAAAGCACGGAAACCTAGACCCCTTTCACATTTATCTTTACATAATTTATCCCAAGCAACTCAATGCATACCTCCATGACTTACTTATGTGTCTCTTTTGATTGGTAGATAAAACATTTAAACATCCTACAATTCTTGTTTAAAACTTAGGTATTTAGATATATTTGTATTTAAGCTTCTCAATTAAATTAAATACCATGAGACTCTCAAATTCTCTTTTATCAAAAAGATTTTCATGCAGCTTGGTTAACTCTTTAATGGTTACTAGATTCGGATCGCACGTACGTGCGGGGTTGATTTTAAAAATTAAGATTATTATCAGGTTTCCAATATTTACGTATGTGCGTGATAATGTTTATAAACATATTTTAACGAATATTAGTAACATTTATAATCTAAAATCTTATCAGTATAGCATTTGATATGTTATTGTTTTTTGAGACGAAAAAAATGATCATATATGTTTTGTTTTTTTAGACGAAAAGTATAAACAACTACAATTAGAAAAAGTAAGACGAATATAAAATGTTTATAGCTGAACAGAAAAACTGTCACGTCCCATATATGTCATGTTTATTCTATTTCATAAGTGTGATTTTAAAAATACTTTATCCATTTGAGATTGTATATTTTAGTCTAACATCTAAAGAAATAGGTAGAAGATTTGGATGGGATATTCATACTTCATGTACTTTTTGTTTGGATATTTAATTTTTACAAATTAGTGGACATTATACAAATTTTCTTTATATTTCTCAAAATTATCTATCAAATTAGATAAAATCTGCCATAATGATTAAAATTCCTAAACTTGATGACCTAAATTGTATAGCGTGACAAACCCACATTGATAGACTTACTTTGTAATAGTTTTGCTATTTTTTTACTTGTCACCCAAAAACCACATGAGCAATGTTTGTATACGCCGTGTTGAATTTGCAAAACCTGTGGGTAACATGTATTTCAATAAAAAAAAATTATCTATAAAATATGTCTTAAGAGATTGGATAAGAAATTATTTTATGTTTTGATAGACTAAAACTCAGTAAGATATTCAAAAATACTCAAATTTATTCCATTCCAAATTGCTCGTACTCAAGTTAAATTTTGAGAATAAAATATAGCTATTAAAAAAAAAGAATTGTAGTCTGTTACCCAAAATTTTATATATTCATGTATGAAAAGAAGTGAAACTATTCCCCTTTAAATTTGATATTTATTAACAAAAATTATCCTTATGCACTAACAAAATTACGGTAATTATGTTGGTATGATAGGTTCTTTCGTTTTAGTTGGTAAGATAGCTTCTTTTTGCCCCAAAACAAAACTTGGTATGTTTAGTTCTATATTTATGCAATCGAATTAAAATGGATTTCTTTATGTTATTTAAAATTGATAATTATATTTCCAAAGTTTTATTGTAGGGGTTTCGTATAATTTTGGATATGCAATTCTAACCAATACTCTAAAATATGTTTTGTTTGATTGCCGCAATTTAAATAACACAAATTAAATGAAAAATAAACAGAAAGTGAATTTATAATTTTAAAATAATTTTGTAAAATATATTAATAAACATTTTGATTTTTTATACACATATATACACATATATACCTATGCTATATGTGTGGATGGTTACACAAATCTACTATACATTTATATTAAGTAGAATCAATCACTTCAGAATTATATTCTTGATAATTAAAGTCCTTTGTCAATACTCCATCACTTTTTTTTTTTTTTTGCTAAGCATGTAAATATCATTAAGAAATGAAAGAGTTTAGGCTTTACAAAAAGAGAACCTAAGTTAGAGTAGCCAAGGCAAAAAAAAAAAAAAAAAACAAGGCTACAATAAGGGCACAAAGAAATGGGTGTGTTAGCGGATCCAAAGAAGCATAAGATTATTCCAGCGCTTACGAAGTCTTCTAGCGGTAATGATATTTCGAATTTCCCGATCAACTGACTTGAAGACTAGAGATGAAGATAGCCTCTGGGAGTTGTGTAGAACATTGTTGCGCTGGCGCCAGATGCTGTAAACAAAAGCATGAGCAGCTAATCTGCGGAGGAGGGTTGGAGCAGCTTGGGAGAAAGATCGTGTTCAAGAGAGAAGTTCAGCCCAAGAACAGAATAGACGTTGACGCGGGCAGAGACGAGCGAAGACCAATGTCCAAAGCTGAGAGGCATAGTCACAAGTCAGGAAGAGATGGTCATGTTTGCAGGCATACTCCTTCACGTTTCACCTTACATGTTTTGTTCTTTTTACCGCCTGCAAACATATATATATACATATAAATATTAAAATCATGTGTGGCAAAAAAATATTAAAATCATGCGTGACAAAAAAATATTAAAATCATTTATATATTGGCATTTTCACGTATTTTGTTTGGTAGGAAGTACCTCCAGGTATCTATATTGGTATCTTCATGTATCATTAATAATATATAAAATGAAAATATCAATTAAAAATTTCAAATATCAATTAAAAATTTCAAATCTCAATTAAAGATATTACTATTTTTCATAGTTATGATAGTCTCAAGATATAATTTCATAAAGATAAACAACACATTGTTGTTAAATGGTTAGGATTTTGTCAATGATGTAAATGAGAACTATTTTCAAGGATGAAAAATATTAGAATACTAAAAACATAAAAATCTTAAAAGAGTAGTTCAAAATAGAACAAAAATGCCTCACATATATTTTCTTGAGTTAAACATAAATTTTTGAACTTTGTAAAAAAATAGAATTCAACATAAATTAGTTTCATATTAAAAAAAAAGACTTAGAAGAAGAAGTATGCATACTAAATACTTTATAAATTCAAACCATTGTTTATAATTGATGATTTTTTTCATTATTTTATCTGATAAAACGACCTTCAATATATCCCCACTGGTTTGAAAAAGCTTGACATCATGATTCGGATCTGCCATCGTTGGTAGCCATTTTGATATACAAAATTAGATATTTCAAGTAGGAACGGGTACAAAGCTCTTTGTCCAACGATGGTTATATTTATAGTGGAGGTCAGCGGTTCCATTAATAGGATAAATGCATTGATACCATATCTTTCCATTTCAAAATTGTTGTTTTTCTATATTTACGATTTTTTGAATTGAAAATGTCTATAATTTAGGTGATAGTAATTAATATTGTGTGCACATTTGGTAAGTAGATATATATTTCTAAAGATTTTGAATTTGATCCTAATGACTCATATCCTAAACAGTTCAAATATGGTTGATATTTAAATTTGTACTGTTAAGATTCGGTTTTGAAAATTTTGAATGCTAACTATTGTTGTTTACTTGTTTGAATGCTAATTATTTTTGTATGTCGTAAATGTTGTTTACTTGTTTCCCCTTTTGTGCTACTCATTACAGGTCTGTTTGGATAAATGTTTACCTTATACAGTTCTTCTATTAATTTTATATGTTTGCTATGAGTTATATATATCAAATGGCATTTCATGTAATAATCTCTTAATCTATGTCTACTTATTAAAAATGTTTCCCTTTTAATAGTATAGATAGATAATTAAGATAGACAACTTCCCTTCTTGCTAGTTAGTCAATTTCTTGAATATAACTCTAAAATTCAATTTCCTTCTTCTTTTCTCTCTGTATTTTTCTCAACCAACATTATATCATTAATTTAACTATCTTTCATTTGATAGTGAATAAAACTCTGATCTTTTTCATATATAAAAATTTATTTTCTCGAAAGACACACTTTCATGAATTTTTATACAATAGTAACCAAGTTACCAGTCACTGCTACAACCCTTCAAATTATTGAAAAAATTCTAAGGCTTAAACCATATGTTCATATATCTTTATGGTTTATCCTAAGAGAACAAACAAATCTTTGATTTTACTCTCGATACATTTTTTTTTCTTTTGGTGCTGCATCTATATATCAACATGTTCTGAGCCTATCTATATTTCTTATATAAATATTAAAATTGTTTACTTTTAATTTGAATTTCGTTTCACTCTATAATCATATAGAGAGAGTTGAGCAACTTTCATAATATAGATATATATATATAAATATGACACTATAGTATTTTATTTTATTTATATTTAATGGATCTCCAAACAGCTGCCAAGGCCCAGAAGACGATTAGAAAGACCGACCAAAATTCTCTAGTTTTATTGTACTGTCTGTGTATTCCTTTGATCTTAATCCAAAAATTAGGGTTTTATTCGTTGACAAAGAAAAAAAAAGGGGTTTTATTCTTCCTTGAGATCTAGCGAAGCGAACTAGCAGTTTTCTAATCTCTGGTTTGGCGATGGAATCTGCGCGATTAAAAATCAAAAAGGTTACAAATTCTGATAGAATTAGTAACTTGTCTGACGATTTGCTCATCAAGATACTCTCCTTAGTTCCGGTAAGAGTTGCAATGAGCACAAGCTTGTTGTCTAAACAATGGAAACCTGTGTGGAAGATGATGCCAACACTTGTGTATGATGAAACTTGTCCCACCGTTATTGGTTCCCTTGGCTTTGCCCAATTTTGTAGCATGTCTTTACCTAAAGCGCCGCTTCTTAGAACCTTAATCCTCAAACTGGACAAGAAAACTACTTCCAAAGTCATAGATCATCTGTTATTCCCAAACCTTCCTTCCACTCTCCTTGAGATCTCAATCACTTCTTTATATAAGAATTTTATAGCTTGCCCAAAAAACTTTAAAGTTTTCCAAACACTAGTCGTCTTAAAACTCCAAGGCACTATTACTCTAGATGCTGTTGTTGTTTCTCCTGTTTGTTTCCAGTCCCTGAAAAGTTTGCATCTCATAAGTGTGATGTTCCGGTCCAAAAAGTCTTTCGGGATACTTTTATCGGCTTGTCCTGTTCTTGAAGATCTCTTCTTCGTAACAAATGTCAATACTCGCATCTACCCTTTCACCATATCAGTACCTTCTCTACAGAGATTACACATCATTAACCATGTCGATTACGGTGACACAAAATTCGAGATTAATGCTCCTTCTTTGAAGTACTTCAAGATCATAGACTGGAGTGGTTGTATTAAATTCGTTGAAGATATGCCGAAGTTGGTGGGTGCAAAAGTTATACTTTCACAATCCCAAGCTGAGAAGTTTATCAGATTGCTTACCTCGGTAGAATTTCTTTCAATAATACATCTACATCCTTCAATGGTAAGTTACTACCATATTGGTAACTAGATGGCCCTTCTCGGTCTTGTTTTATTTGAAAGATGGCATTTGTTGTATATGCTTTTGGAGTTTGGTAATAATTAAATAATGTTGTGGAGTGCAGGTTCTACCTCTTGCCAATGGAATTTCTCATCGGCTTCTTCGTCTGAAACTACATATTTCCCACAAACTTCCGCTTAATATGCTTCTGCATTTGCTCAAATATTCGCCTAAACTACAAGTTCTCAAGCTTCACGTGGTATTGAAAAAATATGTTTCACTTAATTTCCCTTGTTTACTTACCGATCTCTGTTTCAAGAGAGCTTAAAATGCATTTATATATGTTTCACAGGACCATTTTAGTTATACCACCCGAGGGACCGAGGTTCAACTTCCTTCAGTCTCTGCACCTATTCCTGAATGCGTATCCTTCCATCTTGAAACTCTTGAGTTGAGAGGCTATGTAGGAAGAGAGGAAGTGAAAGAAGTCGTCGTTTACATTCTGCAAAACGCTCGTCACTTAAAAACCGCTTCAATCCTTATATATTCAGAAGGTCGTCCAGGTGAGGAGAAGGATCTGATGCTAATCAAGGAGTTGAAATCTATCTCTTTGGCTTCGAATTCGTGTCAGCTTGTAGTTCGAGTTAAGAACATACTCCCTCCGGTTTTAATTACTTTGTCATTCTAGAGAATTTTATTTATTTCAGTTATAAAACTGCTTAAATTTTGTTATTTAAGCAGTTTAACCTCACAAATAATTTATTATGTTATTTATTGTCATTTTAAGATGATTTTTGTCATTTGTCTGTTTTCTTCTTATTCTAGTTAGTCAAACAAATCTGTAGTGATAAATATATAGAACTAAAATTTGATTTTGTCAAAGAGAAATTATTAAGGTGAGATCTTTCTACTTTATTTTTTTTTAATTTACATTTTTCTCCAAATGTACAGTACATAATAAATTATAACTTATCTTATGTGATTAAAAAAAAAACAAAAAGACTTAGAAAAAGATTAACACAAAAAACAGAGTTTCATATCTGTCATTTCTAATCCTGCTCCTCTACGTGTGAGACAATATTTACTTTTAATTTTGTAATTGTTTGGAAAATCTACATAGCTTTTTAAATACTAATTATTTTAGAAGATTATAATATTATAATTTGTTAATTTGATGTATATTATCATTTTATATTGTTTGTCTGTTGCATTTGCATCATTGTTTTGTGAATTATTTTAAAGTATTTATTATTATATTCTAATAGTGAGCAAATAAAAATTTATGAATTTATTAATCACATAATTTTAGTTTTACCAACCTGCCATGTGGAACATTAAAAACACACATTTTTTCATAATAGATTGAGTAATATGTCTTTGTTTAAAAAAATTCAAATCACAACATATATAGAAAAAAATCTAATATTTAGTTATCATAAGTATTTTATGATAATTCAAAAAAATTTGTAAATAAAATAAAAAAAGATGATAAGAGAATGATAATTTAAAATCTTAACAAAATCTTCCAAATATAGTTATTAAAATAATAATTTGGATACTTAGATAGAAAAACTTACTTTTTAAAATTCTGATTAATTTATAATTTTTTAAAATTAATTAATAACTTTTGTCCATAATTAATTAGAGGGAGAAAATATATACTTTTAAAACTAATAATTATTTAAAAAAATTTCTTAGTCTTATATTTAAATTACATTTTTATTCTTACAAAAAAATTAAACTGTTGCCTTTAAAATTAATACTATGTAATTTCTTGACACTTTACAAGATTAGTTTTATATTTGTATTTTCCAATTAATATAGCTAGCAAGGCCGGAAGGCCAGAAGACAATTAGAAAGACCGACCAAATTTTCTAGTTTTATTACCTGTCTCAAGCCAAAAATTACGGTTTTATTCGTTGACACAAAAAAAAAAGGGTTTTATTCTTCCTTGAGATCTAACGAAGCGATCTAGCACTTTTCTAATCTCTGGTGGAGATGGAATCTGTGGGATTAAAAATCAAAGAGGTTACAAATTCTGATAGAATCAGTAACTTGTCTGACGATTTGCTCATCAAGATACTCTCCTTAGTTCCGGTAAGAGTTGCAATAAGCACAAGCTTGTTGTCTAAACGATGGAGACCTGTATGGAAGATGATGCCAACACTTGTGTATAATGGAACTTGTCCCAGCGTTATTGGTTCCCTTGGCTTTGCCCAATTTTGTAGCATGTCTTTACCTAAAGCGTCGCTTCTTAGAACCTTAATCCTCAAACTTGACAAGAAAGCTGCTTCCAAAGTCATAGATAATCTGTTATTCCCAAACCTTCCTTCCACTCTCCTTGAGATCTCAATCACTTCTTTATCTAGGAATTTTATAGCTTTCCCAAAAAACTTTAAAGTTTTCCAAACACTAGTCGTCTTAAAACTCCAAGGCAATATTACTCTAGATACTGTTGTTGATTCTCCTGTTTGTTTCCATTCCCTGAAAAGTTTGCATCTCATAAGTGTGTTGTTGTCATCCAAAACGTCTTTGGAGAGACTTTTATCGGCTTGTCATGTTCTTGAAGATCTATTCTTCGAAACAAATAGCTATAATCGCACCTACCCTTTCACCATATCAGTACCTTCTCTACAGATATTACACATCACTGACCATGTCCATTATTCTAATTACGGTGACCTAAAATTCGAGATTAATGCTCCTTCTTTGAAGTACTTAAAGATGATGGAATGGAGTGGTTGTATTAAATTCGTTGAAGATATGCCTAAGTTGGTGGGTGCAAAAGTTATACTTTCAAAATTCCAAGCTGAGAAGTTGATCAGATTGCTTACCTCGGTAGAGTTTCTTTCAATAAAAAATATACATCCTCCAATGGTAAGTTACTACCATATTGGTAACTAGATGACCCTTCTCGGTCTTGTTTTATTTGAAAGATGGCATTTGTTGTATATGCTTTTGGAGTTTGGTAATAACTAAATAATGTTGTGGAGTGCAGGTTCTACGTCTTGCCAATGGAATTTCTCATCGGCTACTTCGTCTGAAACTAGATATTTACCACAAACTTCCGCTTAATCTGCTTCTGCATTTGCTCAAACATTCCCCTAAACTAAAAGTTCTCAAGCTTCACGTGGTATTGAAAAATGTTTCACTTAATTTCCCTTTTTAGTTACTTACTGATCTCTGTTTCAAGAGAGCTTAAAATGCATTTATATATGTTTCACAGAACCATTTTAGTTATACGACCCGAGGGACCGAGGATCAACTTCCTCCAGTCTCTGCACCGATCTTGGTTCCTGAATGCGTATCCTTCCATCTTGAAACTCTTGAATTGAGAGGCTTTGTAGGAAGAGAGGAAGTGAAAGAAGTCGTTGTTTACATTCTGCAAAACGCTCGTCACTTAAAAACCGCTTCAATCCTTATATATTCAGAAGGTCCTCCAGGTGGGGAGAATGATCTGATGCTGATCAAGGAGTTGAAATCTATCTATTTGGCTTCGAAGTCGTGTCAGCTTGTAGTTCAAGATTAAAACATATGGTTTTAACTCTCACTCTAATCTATATTTTGATGTGAAAATCTGAATATGCAATGTCACCTTGTAATATTATAGGAAAAAAGATGGCTAGCTACATGAAGTATAGGTGAATACATGGTCAGATATACCAACTATATTATTGTATACCCAACTACATAAAGTATATGTATTACATGGCCACATGCATGAACTATATAATGTCATGTGTTCAACACCATAGACATACAATCTGGTACACTGATTGATTAATTCCGGTGAAAACCGGTGTTGACCAAAATTTTTTTTTCTAAAATAAAAAAATAAAAAAAAATAAAAAAAGTAAAAAAAATAAAAAAAAAAAATAAAAAATAAGAAGTTATTATATTAAATCATTTAAGGTTTTTATTAATTAAAAAATATTCTATTCAATATCTAAATATTTTTTATATATTTCCTAAATATATCTTAAATGTAAAATAGAGAACTCAAACCTAATTGGGTTTATTGGAAAAAGAAAAATCTTTTGAACCCTCTCAGAAGAACGAAGATGGCGACGGCGGATCTGGGTCAATGAATTCTAAAAGTTGTTTCCCGCAAGCATTTGCGGTTGCGGGCGATTGTGAGTGAATTTTTTTTTTTTTAAAACAACTCAAAAATACTAATTTTTTTTCTTATATCATAACCATTATACCCATTAAGGATAATATAACTTTTATTAATTTTAAATTATTATAAATGTGTTGTTAATAAATTAAATAAAAATAAAAATATAAAATGAAAGTAGTGGGGTAAGATGTTAAATTCTATTAAACAAAACTATTGGAAAGATTAAAATTAAGTTGGGTGTTGAATGATTAGATGGAAGAAAGAGAAAATGATGTGGAATGTTAAAAGTTGAGGTGAAGGGTGAAAAAAACCATTGTACATAGCCTAAGGTGAGATCTTTCCATTTTTTTTCTTTTTTTCTCCAAATGTGTACATAATAAATTTTAACTTATCATATGTGATTAAAAAATAAAACCAAAAAGACTTAGAAAAAGATTAACAAGAAAAACATAATTGTATATCTGTCATTCTAATCTTATGCGTCTGCTCCTCTACGCGTGAGCGGAAAACTAGGGTTTTTTCTTAATATTCTTCCATCAGATCTACATTATTATGTGAAAATCAAAATCTGAATATGCAATGTCACCTTGTAACATTTTTGACCTTTTAGATTATTTTTATCATTTGTGTTTTCTTCTTATTCTAGTTACTTAGTCAAAAAGATCTGTAGTGATAAATATATAGAACTTAAATTTAATTTTTGACACAAAATCAAAGAGAAATTATTAAGGTGAGATTTTTCCACTTTTTACTTTTTTAATTTACATTTTCTCCAAATGTACAGTACATAATAAATTTGATCTTATCTTATGTGATTATAAAAAAAAAAAAACAAAAAGACTTATAAAAAAGATTAACAAAAAAGCAGAGTTTCATATCGGTCATTCAAATCCTATGCGCCTGCTCCTCTACGCGTGAGCCAAGAACTAGGTTTTTTTTAATATTCTTCCATCAGATCTAACGATATGGCGATGGATGATGCAAGATCTGGAACCGAAGAGGTTACGTACGAAGATAGGATCAGCCAATTACCTAACGATTTGCTTTTCCGAATTCTCTCACTAATCCCGGTAAGCGATGCAATGTCCACAAGTCAATTGTCTAAACGATGGAAACCTGTATGGAAGATGTTGTCAACTCTTGTGTATGATGAAAAATCTTGTCCCAACATTAGTTCCGTTGGAGGTTTTGCCCAATTCTGTGGCAGGTCCTTGCAATTACATGATGCTCCACTTCTCAGAACCCTAAATCTCAAACTTAGGAAACACTCTGATTCCTTAGATTCTCTGTTTTTATCCCCAAACAATATCTATTCCACTCTCCTTGAGATCTCAATCTCTTCTACTACTTATCCTTGTTATTACAGTACTATCAGTTTCCCAAAGAACCTTAATGTCTTCCAAACACTAGCTGTCTTGAAACTCCAAGGCCATATTCTTGTTGATGTTGTTAAGTCTCCCGTTTGCTTCCAATCCCTGAAAATTTTGTACCTCAAATGCGTTAAGTTCGAGTCGGAAGACTCTTTCTCTTCACTTTTATCGGTTTGTCCTGTTCTTGAAGATCTCTTCATCCAAAGAACTTGCAGTGTAGGCAGTTTTGTGTTCAGCATATCAGTCCCTTCTCTACAGAGATTATCTTTCACTAAAGAACAAAGCTATTATGTTGACGACAAGGCCATCGTCGAGATTACTGCTCCTTCGTTGAAGTACTTGAAGATCTTCGATCGCGTAGGTTGTTACAATTTTGTTGTGGAAATGCCTAAGTTGGTAGAGGCAGATGTTAAAGTTAATCTGTCAAAGAATGAGAAGCTTCCAAAAGTTCTTGCGTCAGTTGAACATCTTTCCCTAGATTTGTATCCTTCAATGGTAACTTCTTTCTTCTCCCACAATTAATCTCGGTTCTTTGAAAATAGCATTGTTTTCAAGATAAACACTATAATCATGTTTTCTTGTGTAGGTTTTTCATCTTACAGATAGATTCATCTCCAAGCAGCTTCTTCATTTGGAATTAGACATTTACGACAATTTTAGGTCGAATCTACTTATGAGTTTGCTGAAAGATGTACCGTCTTTACGAGCACTCAAGCTCAACCACGTAAGTAAAAGTCACAGTCTCCAATTTATTAGTATTGTGTTTTGAGGGATTTGAATTGATCTAATACAATGTCTTTTGTTTCTGAGCAGCAACATCCCAACTATACTGTCGAGGATCAACCATCTTCAGTCTCTAACCCGAGCTCGGTTCCTGAATGCTTGAGCTTCCATCTCGAGACTTTTGAGTGGATAGGCTACGCAGGAACATATGAAGAGATAGAAGCTGCGGCGTACGTTTTGAAAAACGCTCGTTGTTTGAAGAATGCTACAATCTCTCTGTATTCAAGGGGCATGGAGAATGATCAGTTGATGATTAAGGAGTTGGAATCTATGTCTAAGGCTTCAACCATTTGTCAGCTTTTAGTTAAATTTTAGATTTTTCTCATAGATTTGGGTCATATCTTGGATTTGAACTTTTAGAAAGAGATAATTTTATTATTCGTATCTGACTTTGCTTAGAATTATTAAACTTTTCCCCCTTTTATTAGCGTTTTGATTGTATGAAAAACTATGATTTTTTTCTTGTAAACAGAGAGAAGCTTCTTACAATTCTATAGTTTTACGATACTTTATAATTGTTGCATTTTCTGGTTCTTCCTCTGTTCACCTTCAGAGAGGTTCACCACCAACTCATTCTCACTTTGGTTAGGACCTTCTTGTATCACTTCTACAAGTTGCAGGTCCGTTCCCTCTATATCTCTTTACTTCTCTCACTCTGTTTTACTCTCTGTTTTGTTTTAAGTAAAAACAAAAAGAAGCTTCGAGAGTTAACATTTTCAGTGTCTACATTTTTAATATTGATCACAAGGATGAATCTTACAACATCATCAAAACACACACATACGTATACTCCTCATACTAGGTATGAATGATCATCACTAACACTAGTTTTAGGCTAAGATGACAAGCAAAAGACTACTGACTCTCTAACCACTCCAACAACTTATTCTTCTTAACTAATCTTAGCTAACTTAGTTTTGCCAACATACTCCTACGATTGAGATGCAGCTAAACCCATCTAGAACACCTTTTTTGTTGGTTCATAACCAATCCTGCAAGCCCCTAACTCATTTATTATTATCTTCTCGTCTTCCTCTTTCAATCACGAGTCTCATCCGTTCCTTATGATTCTTCTTTGATCTTATAACTTGAACAATAATGAATCCCAATTAACTGAACCTGTTCTTATAAACCCCTTACGTATTTGTTTATTAGTTTGCAAGTATGTAAATTATCATTGGATTATATGTAAATTATCATCAAGTACTCATCCAATCCAATTTTAAGAAGGTCCAAATAGTAATGGGAATCTATATGAAGTATTTTTGATGCATAGGAATCTACACGAGTATTTTTGCAGCAGTTTTTGCTCAAAAATATATTTTTGGAAACATGTACCATTAAATGCTTATTTCATATCCAAGCAAATTTTGTTAACTCTCTCTACTATCCTTATAACAAAACACAAATAAAATATTTCAAATATCCATATATATATAATGTTCTCTAATTGATTATTATCTATACTATTAAAGCAAGATTACTCACTAGACTCAAATTGGACCATGATTTCTATTTGGTACGTTTTTCATTAAAAATGGTTAGAGAATTGCCTAATTTAATTAAATTACCCTATAGTTTTGATTTATCTAAATGACATTTATACCCTTTGGTCGACAACTTATTTACCACCGGGTTGGGACGCGGATACTGTTTAACCCGACAATAGATGATATAAACTACGCGGATCCGTTTGTAATCTGGGTTGATACTATTCAGGTTGTGTATTTGGTTTGATTCAGGAATAATTATTCCCGTCGACAAACAGAGTTATAATCCCTATAAATAATAAAACTTGTATCCGAGTATTTAATGGCTTCAAATATCAAATATTAACTACTACCATACTTAATCCCTATAATTATTACGAATATTAATAATAATGAGAGATCTTTAATAATTATCGATTGTGACTTTGTTGCTTTCAAAATAATCAATAGATTAAATACGAAATTGTATATATTTGTAAACTTATTTGATTTGCTTTTATATTGTGAGATATTTACGGAAACAACAAATCTACTTAATACAATTAAAAAAAAAAACAAATCATCATTTAGTTTAGATTTTTCAATATTTCCTTAACGAAATTATAGTAATTAATTATGAGTAGTATAAATGGAAAGAATAAAAATTGCAGAAATTATATTTATGTAAATTTGTAAACTAATTTACAGAAAATGTGTATTGTATATCCCACATCGACTAAATATTTTGGAATATGGTTCATAATTACTATAAATATATGACTAATATGTGTTGAGTACAAATGAGCAGGAACCTTGATTTATCAGGTATCCAAATTTAACAGTTTAATTTGGTTCTATATTTGAGCATATTTAACTTTTAAAAAGTAAACATATTATAATATATTTACGTTTTTTTTTAAGTTTAAGATATTATAAATATTTAAATTTGTATAAAATGTTTAAATTATTATAAATATTTGAACTCGTCGAAAGTTTAAAATATTATAATATATTCAAAGTCTATAAAATATTTAAGAAATATTAATACATGTTTGTTAAAACAGGTATTTTTTAGCAAACTATAAACTAAATTGGGTTTTTACAATTGGATTTTTAAATCAAAATATTTAAGCAAATGTGCTGTAGCATGGGTATCATCACCTAGATGATTGATTACCAAATCTATTTCTACATGATTGATCACTATAGCCTTCATTAGGAATTTGAATGGTAATTACTTCTTAAATTTTTGTTTTCTGAATAATTTCAATTTACTAATATTGTATATTATTAACTCTATATTTCTTCTATTTGACAAACAGGTGAAAGACAAGAGATTACCAAAAGTGTTGCAAATATGATACCTCCATGACTTTTTTTTTTATTATTATTTTTTTCAACCAAACATTAATAAAATTAAAAAATAACTCCAAGGTTGGTAGCCTAAACTGGAGGAAAATAGTTTACAAAAATTGATTCAGAAATTAAAGTTCTTGAAGACCTAGCCAGACAATCGGCCCTTGCGTTTAAGTCTCTTGGAATCCTGGCTAGGGTGAAGGAAGGGAAGGAAGATCAGAGCAATGAGAAATCCTCCAGCAAATTCGAATAAGCAGGCCAATCCTCCGGCGTCTGCACCATCGCAACTAGTTCGGCACAGTCCGTCTCAAAAGCCTGACAATCAACTCCAGCCGCCAGTAAAGACTCCAAAGCCCAAATCAGAGCTTGTAATTCCGCATGCAAGAGAGTAAGACCTCTCCTGTGACTCCGTGCTCCCAATAGAAGCGTAGAATCTTCTCCACTACAACACCACCACCACAGACCCTGAAAAGGGTTCGTACCTTTCCAAGAACCATCAACCTGACAACGGGGATAGGAACCCCTGTCCTCTAATAAAGGCGGAGGATACAAATATCGCACTGAATAAGATTTGGCCTCCTCCCACAGTAATTTATCATTAGCCGCTTGATTCAAAATATCAATTGGCTCTAATTGAGTACCCTGAAAAACCTTTTTATTCCTATCTTTCCACATTGACCATACAATCCAAGGGAGACGACGAGTTATATCTGAAACCCCGAATTGTGAAGACTCCAGCCAGAAAATGAAGTCCAAATTCGCATAAATCAAGGCATAAGGAAAGCCTCCTGTTTCTAACGTCACAGGTGATAACTCCCAAATACATCGCGATCGAGGGCATTCAAAAAGCGCATGGTTTATAGTCTCCACTGCAGAAGCACATAGCTTACATAAATGATCACATCGAATACCCCGAAACGCAAGTCGTTCTAACACAGGAAGAGTACCCAAGGCAATCTGCCAGAAAAGTGTTGAATCTTTGGTGGCACATCTAATTTCCACGATTGAGCCCATAGGGCCGTACATGTCGGCCCGTACTCAACCTCCGTGATTAATTCTTGGGCAAGCCGATATCCTGATTTGACCGAATACTTCCCCGACTTAGTAAAATGCCATAATAATCTATCCGGTTTATAAGTTTTACTAACCAGTATACTCCGAATAAGAGGTATATCCACTGGATCAAAAAACTCCTCAAGAATGGGCAGATGCCAATCCTTTGTAATTGGGTTAATTAAATGGTTAACCATCAATCTCGGAAGCCATACTCTCCCCCTACCATTCGCTGGTCGCGGCCAGATATCCGGCAACCATGGGTCACGCCAAACTGAAATAGAATAATTGGAACCTACCGCCCACCTCGCTCCCTGTTCCACCAAATCTTTGGTTGAATAAATACTCCTCCATGCAAAGGATGGGTTATTTGGTTTTTGGCCATCAAGGGATGTTTATTCCTAAAATATCGCCCTTTCATCACCCGAGCCATTAAGGACGTCAGATAGTGGATTAACCACCAAAATTGTTTGGCCAACATAACATCGTTAAATTGTTCCAAAGCACGGAAACCTAGACCCCTTTCACATTTATCTTTACATAATTTATCCCAAGCAACTCAATGCATACCTCCATGACTTACTTATGTGTCTCTTTATTTTTATTTTTTTTTTTTGCTTATTTAACATCCATAAACACAACTTTTTTAATATTGCTTAGAATTAAATTCTTAGGATGATCCACTACAGCGTAATTTAGGTTTACTACATTTTCTTACAAAACTACTATCCGATATTACGATGTGTCTATCCTCTTACAAAACTACTATCCAGTATTGCGGAGTATATATCCTCTTATAAAATTACTATATAATATTGTGGTGTGTCTGTTTACATGAAAAGCTATATTCTGCAAACTACTTACTCTATGAGGATTTCTAATTTACCGTATAACCCTAAATATACAAATAAACATTATATAAACTAAGGAAATAAGTCAAAATTAAAAAAATACATTACAAAAATGAAAAATAACAAAATAAATAACTAACAAAATATATAATCCGTGCTGTAGCACGGGTATTCTCTTAGTTAGAAACTAAAAAGATGGTTTTATCCTTTATTGATGTAACTAAACATGGGAAGATTACAAAGTTGACGTGATTGACGACATCTTATTTTTCCAAAAGCAAAAAAAATGGCAGAAATATAATACTAGCTTGCTAGATGAATACTCACACTACGTGCGGGGTTTATTTATATCTATATATACATTTGTTGTAATATCTTTTTAGCTTTTTATATTTTTACATTTGAAAATTTTAAAATTATATGTTACCAAATACAACTAAATATTTTTTGTGAGGAGGCCAAGAATACTAAATTTTGTTTAAGCTAATTTTTATTCTAAAGTGATTTTTGTAGATAAAAACTATTAACATGTTTTTTTAGGAAGTAAAATAATCATACCATTTGCACGTTTGATTGGTAGATAAAACATTTAAACATCCTACAATTCTTGTTTAAAACTTAGGTATTTAGATATATTTGTATTTAAGCTTCTCAATTAAATTAAATACCATGAGACTCTCAAATTCTCTTTTATCAAAAAGATTTTCATGCAGCTTGGTTAACTCTTTAATGGTTACTAGATTCGGATCGCACGTACGTGCGGGGTTGATTTTAAAAATTAAGATTATTATCAGGTTTCCAATATTTACGTATGTGCGTGATAATGTTTATAAACATATTTTAACAAATATTAGTAACATTTATAATCTAAAATCTTATCAGTATAGCATTTGATATGTTATTGTTTTTTGAGACGAAAAAATGATCATATATGTTTTGTTTTTTTAGACGAAAAGTATAAACAACTACAATTAGAAAAAGTAAGACGAATATAAAATGTTTATAGCTGAACAGAAAAACTGTCACGTCCCATATATGTCATGTTTATTCTATTTCATAAGTGTGATTTTAAAAATACTTTATCCATTTGAGATTGTATATTTTAGTCTAACATCTAAAGATTTGGATGGGATATTCATACTTCATGTACTTTTTGTTTGGATATTTAATTTTTACAAATTAGTGGACATTATACAAATTTTCTTTATATTTCTCAAAATTATCTATCAAATTAGATAAAATCTGCCATAATGATTAAAATTCCTAAACTTGATGACCTAAATTGTATAGCGTGACAAACCCACATTGATAGACTTACTTTGTAATAGTTTTGCTATTTTTTTACTTGTCACCCAAAAACCACATGAGCAATGTTTGTATACGCCGTGTTGAATTTGCAAAACCTGTGGGTAACATGTATTTCAATAAAAAAAATTATCTATAAAATATGTCTTAAGAGATTGGATAAGAAATTATTTTATGTTTTGATAGACTAAAACTCAGTAAGATATTCAAAAATACTCAAATTTATTCCATTCCAAATTGCTCGTACTCAAGTTAAATTTTGAGAATAAAATATAGCTATTAAAAAAAAGAATTGTAGTCTGTTACCCAAAATTTTATATATTCATGTATGAAAAGAAGTGAAACTATTCCCCTTTAAATTTGATATTTATTAACAAAAATTATCCCTATGCACTAAAAAAATTACGGTAATTATGTTGGTATGATAGGTTCTTTCGTTTTAGTTGGTAAGATAGCTTCTTTTTGCCCCAAAACAAAACTTGGTATGTTTAGTTCTATATTTATGCAATCGAATTAAAATGGATTTCTTTATGTTATTTAAAATTGATAATTATATTTCCAAAGTTTTATTGTAGGGGTTTCGTATAATTTTGGATATGCAATTCTAACCAATACTCTAAAATATGTTTTGTTTGATTGCCGCAATTTAAATAACACAAATTAAATGAAAAATAAACAGAAAGTGAATTTATAATTTTAAAATAATTTTGTAAAATATATTAATAAACATTTTGATTTTTTATACCACACATATATACACATATATACCTATGCTATATGTGTGGATGGTTACACAAATCTACTATACATTTATATTAAGTAGAATCAATCACTTCAGAATTATATTCTTGATAATTAAAGTCCTTTGCCAATACTCCATCACTTTTTTTTTTTTTTTTGCTAAGCATGTAAATATCATTAAGAAATGAAAGAGTTTAGGCTTTACAAAAAGAGAACCTAAGTTAGAGTAGCCAAGGCAAAAAAAAAAAAAAAAAACAAGGCTACAATAAGGGCACAAAGAAATGGGTGTGTTAGCGGATCCAAAGAAGCATAAGATTATTCCAGCGCTTACGAAGTCTTCTAGCGGTAATGATATTTCGAATTTCCCGATCAACTGACTTGAAGACTAGAGATGAAGATAGCCTCTGGGAGTTGTGTAGAACATTGTTGCGCTGGCGCCAGATGCTGTAAACAAAAGCATGAGCAGCTAATCTGCGGAGGAGGGTTGGAGCAGCTTGGGAGAAAGATCGTGTTCAAGAGAGAAGTTCAGCCCAAGAACAGAATAGACGTTGACGCGGGCAGAGACGAGCGAAGACCAATGTCCAAAGCTGAGAGGCATAGTCACAAGTCAGGAAGAGATGGTCATGTTTGCAGGCATACTCCTTCACGTTTCACCTTACATGTTTTGTTCTTTTTACCGTCTGCAAACATATATATATACATATAAATATTAAAATCATGTGTGACAAAAAAATATTAAAATCATGCGTGACAAAAAAATATTAAAATCATTTATATATTGGCATTTTCACGTATTTTTTTTGGTAGGAAGTACCTCCAGGTATCTATATTGGTATCTTCATGTATCATTAATAATATATAAAATGAAAATATCAATTAAAAATTTCAAATATCAATTAAAATTTTCAAATCTCAATTAAAGATATTACTATTTTTCATAGTTATGATAGTCTCAAGATAAACAACACATTGTTGTTAAATGGTTAGGATTTTGTCAATGATGTAAATGAGAACTATTTTCAAGGATGAAAAATATTAGAATACTAAAAACATAAAAATCTTAAAAGAGTAGTTCAAAATAGAACAAAAACGCCTCACATATATTTTCTTGAGTTAAACATAAATTTTTGAACTTTGTAAAAAAATAGAATTCAACATAAATTAGTTTCATATTAAAAAAAAAGACTTAGAAGAAGAAGTATGCATACTAAATACTTTATAAATTCAAACCATTGTTTATAATTGATGATTTTTTCATTATTTTATCTGATAAAACGACCTTCAATATATCCCCACTGGTTTGAAAAAGCTTGACATCATGATTCGGATCTGCCATCGTTGGTAGCCATTTTGATATACAAAATTAGATATTTCAAGTAGGAACGGGTACAAAGCTCTTTGTCCAACGATGGTTATATTTATAGTGGAGGTCAGCGGTTCCATTAATAGGATAAATGCATTGATACCATATCTTTCCATTTCAAAATTGTTGTTTTTCTATATTTACGATTTTTTGAATTGAAAATGTCTATAATTTAGGTGATAGTAATTAATATTGTGTGCACATTTGGTAAGTAGATATATATTTCTAAAGATTTTGAATTTGATCCTAATGACTCATATCCTAAACAGTTCAAATATGGTTGATATTTAAATTTGTACTGTTAAGATTCGGTTTTGAAAATTTTGAATGCTAACTATTGTTGTTTACTTGTTTGAATGCTAATTATTTTTGTATGTCGTAAATGTTGTTTACTTGTTTCCCCTTTTGTGCTACTCATTACAGGTCTGTTTGGATAAATGTTTACCTTATACAGTTCTTCTATTAATTTTATATGTTTGCTATGAGTTATATATATCAAATGGCATTTCATGTAATAATCTCTTAATCTATGTCTACTTATTAAAAATGTTTCCCTTTTAATAGTATAGATAGATAATTAAGATAGACAACTTCCCTTCTTGCTAGTTAGTCAATTTCTTGAATATAACTCTAAAATTCAATTTCCTTCTTCTTTTCTCTCTGTATTTTTCTCAACCAACATTATATCATTAATTTAACTATCTTTCATTTGATAGTGAATAAAACTCTGATCTTTTTCATATAAAAAAATATTTTCTCGAAAGACACACTTTCATGAATTTTTATACAATAGTAACCAAATTACCAGTCACTGCTACAACCCTTCAAATTATTGAAAAAATTCTAGGGCTTAAACCATATGTTCATATATCTTTATGGTTTATCCTAAGAGAACAAACAAATCTTTGATTTTACTCTCGATACATTTTTTTTTCTTTTGGTGCTGCATCTACTTACTTAATGAATATATCAACATGTTCTGAGCCTATCTATATTTCTTATATAAATATTAAAATTGTTTACTTTTAATTTGAATTTCGTTTCACTCTATAATCATATAGAGAGAGTTGAGCAACTTTCATAATATAGATATATATATATAAATATGACACTATAGTATTTTATTTTATTTATATTTAATGGATCTCCAAACAGCTGCCAAGGCCCAGAAGACGATTAGAAAGACCGACCAAAATTCTCTAGTTTTATTGTACTGTCTGTGTATTCCTTTGATCTTAATCCAAAAATTAGGGTTTTATTCGTTGACAAAGAAAAAAAAAGGGGTTTTATTCTTCCTTGAGATCTAGCGAAGCGAACTAGCAGTTTTCTAATCTCTGGTTTGGCGATGGAATCTGCGCGATTAAAAATCAAAAAGGTTACAAATTCTGATAGAATTAGTAACTTGTCTGACGATTTGCTCATCAAGATACTCTCCTTAGTTCCGGTAAGAGTTGCAATGAGCACAAGCTTGTTGTCTAAACAATGGAAACCTGTGTGGAAGATGATGCCAACACTTGTGTATGATGAAACTTGTCCCACCGTTATTGGTTCCCTTGGCTTTGCCCAATTTTGTAGCATGTCTTTACCTAAAGCGCCGCTTCTTAGAACCTTAATCCTCAAACTGGACAAGAAAACTACTTCCAAAGTCATAGATCATCTGTTATTCCCAAACCTTCCTTCCACTCTCCTTGAGATCTCAATCACTTCTTTATATAAGAATTTTATAGCTTGCCCAAAAAACTTTAAAGTTTTCCAAACACTAGTCGTCTTAAAACTCCAAGGCACTATTACTCTAGATGCTGTTGTTGTTTCTCCTGTTTGTTTCCAGTCCCTGAAAAGTTTGCATCTCATAAGTGTGATGTTCCGGTCCAAAAAGTCTTTCGGGATACTTTTATCGGCTTGTCCTGTTCTTGAAGATCTCTTCTTCGTAACAAATGTCAATACTCGCATCTACCCTTTCACCATATCAGTACCTTCTCTACAGAGATTACACATCATTAACCATGTCGATTACGGTGACACAAAATTCGAGATTAATGCTCCTTCTTTGAAGTACTTCAAGATCATAGACTGGAGTGGTTGTATTAAATTCGTTGAAGATATGCCGAAGTTGGTGGGTGCAAAAGTTATACTTTCACAATCCCAAGCTGAGAAGTTTATCAGATTGCTTACCTCGGTAGAATTTCTTTCAATAATACATCTACATCCTTCAATGGTAAGTTACTACCATATTGGTAACTAGATGGCCCTTCTCGGTCTTGTTTTATTTGAAAGATGGCATTTGTTGTATATGCTTTTGGAGTTTGGTAATAATTAAATAATGTTGTGGAGTGCAGGTTCTACCTCTTGCCAATGGAATTTCTCATCGGCTTCTTCGTCTGAAACTACATATTTCCCACAAACTTCCGCTTAATATGCTTCTGCATTTGCTCAAATATTCGCCTAAACTACAAGTTCTCAAGCTTCACGTGGTATTGAAAAAATATGTTTCACTTAATTTCCCTTGTTTACTTACCGATCTCTGTTTCAAGAGAGCTTAAAATGCATTTATATATGTTTCACAGGACCATTTTAGTTATACCACCCGAGGGACCGAGGTTCAACTTCCTTCAGTCTCTGCACCTATTCCTGAATGCGTATCCTTCCATCTTGAAACTCTTGAGTTGAGAGGCTATGTAGGAAGAGAGGAAGTGAAAGAAGTCGTCGTTTACATTCTGCAAAACGCTCGTCACTTAAAAACCGCTTCAATCCTTATATATTCAGAAGGTCGTCCAGGTGAGGAGAAGGATCTGATGCTAATCAAGGAGTTGAAATCTATCTCTTTGGCTTCGAATTCGTGTCAGCTTGTAGTTCGAGTTAAGAACATACTCCCTCCAGTTTTAATTACTTTGTCATTCTAGAGAATTTTATTTCTTTCAGTTATAAAACTGCTTAAATTTTGTTATTTAAGCAGTTTAACCTCACAAATAATTTATTCTGTTATTTATTGTCATTTAAAGATGATTTTTGTCATTTGTCTGTTTTCTTCTTATTCTAGTTAGTCAAACAAATCTGTAGTGATAAATATATAGAACTAAAATTTGATTTTTGACACAAAATCAAAAAGAAATTATTAAGGTGAGATCTTTCAACTTTATTTTTTTTTAATTTACATTTTTCTCCAAATGTACAGTACATAATAAATTATAACTTATCTTATGTGATTAAAAAAAAACCAAAAAGACTTAGAAAAAGATTAACAAAAAAAACAGAGTTTCATATCTGTCATTTCTAATCCTGCTCCTCTACGTGTGAGACAATATTTACTTTTAATTTTGTAATTGTTTGGAAAATCTACATAGCTTTTTAAATACTAATTATTTTAGAAGATTATAATATTATAATTTGTTAATTTGATGTATATTATCATTTTATATTGTTTGTCTGTTGCATTTGCATCATTGTTTTGTGAATTATTTTAAAGTATTTATTATTATATTCTAATAGTGAGCAAATAAAAATTTATGAATTTATTAATCACATAATTTTAGTTTTACCAACCTGCCATGTGGAACATTAAAAACACACATTTTTTCATAATAGATTGAGTAATATGTCTTTGTTTTAAAAAATTCAAATCACAACATATATAGAAAAAAATCTAATATTTAGTTATCATAAGTATTTTATGATAATTCAAAAAAATTTGTAAATAAAATAAAGAAAAAGATGATAAGAGAATGATAATGTAAAATCTTAACAAAATCTTCCAAATATAGTTATTAAAATAATAATTTGGATACTTAGATAGAAAAACTTACTTTTTAAAATTCTGATTAATTTATAATTTTTTAAAATTAATTAATAACTTTTGTCCATAATTAATTAGAGGGAGAAAATATATACTTTTAAAACTAATAATTATTTAAAAAAATTTCTTAGTCTTATATTTAAATTACATTTTTATTCTTACAAAAAAATTAAACTGTTGCCTTTAAAATTAATACTATGTAATTTCTTGACACTTTACAAGATTAGTTTTATATTTGTATTTTCCAATTAATATAGCTAGCAAGGCCGGAAGGCCAGAAGACAATTAGAAAGACCGACCAAATTTTCTAGTTTTATTACCTGTCTCAAGCCAAAAATTACGGTTTTATTCGTTGACACAAAAAAAAAAGGGTTTTATTCTTCCTTGAGATCTAACGAAGCGATCTAGCACTTTTCTAATCTCTGGTGGAGATGGAATCTGTGGGATTAAAAATCAAAGAGGTTACAAATTCTGATAGAATCAGTAACTTGTCTGACGATTAGCTCATCAAGATACTCTCCTTAGTTCCGGTAAGAGTTGCAATAAGCACAAGCTTGTTGTCTAAACGATGGAGACCTGTATGGAAGATGATGCCAACACTTGTATATAATGGAACTTGTCCCAGCGTTATTGGTTCCCTTGGCTTTGCCCAATTTTGTAGCATGTCTTTACCTAAAGCGTCGCTTCTTAGAACCTTAATCCTCAAACTTGACAAGAAAGCTGCTTCCAAAGTCATAGATAATCTGTTATTCCCAAACCTTCCTTCCACTCTCCTTGAGATCTCAATCACTTCTTTATCTAGGAATTTTATAGCTTTCCCAAAAAACTTTAAAGTTTTCCAAACACTAGTCGTCTTAAAACTCCAAGGCAATATTACTCTAGATACTGTTGTTGATTCTCCTGTTTGTTTCCATTCCCTGAAAAGTTTGCATCTCATAAGTGTGTTGTTGTCATCCAAAACGTCTTTGGAGAGACTTTTATCGGCTTGTCATGTTCTTGAAGATCTATTCTTCGAAACAAATAGCTATAATCGCACCTACCCTTTCACCATATCAGTACCTTCTCTACAGATACTACACATCACTGACCATGTCCATTATTCTAATTACGGTGACCTAAAATTCGAGATTAATGCTCCTTCTTTGAAGTACTTAAAGATGATGGAATGGAGTGGTTGTATTAAATTCGTTGAAGATATGCCTAAGTTGGTGGGTGCAAAAGTTATACTTTCAAAATTCCAAGCTGAGAAGTTGATCAGATTGCTTACCTCGGTAGAGTTTCTTTCAATAAAAAATATACATCCTCCAATGGTAAGTTACTACCATATTGGTAACTAGATGACCCTTCTCGGTCTTGTTTTATTTGAAAGATGGCATTTGTTGTATATGCTTTTGGAGTTTGGTAATAACTAAATAATGTTGTGGAGTGCAGGTTCTACCTCTTGCCAATGGAATTTCTCATCGGCTACTTCGTCTGAAACTAGATATTTACCACAAACTTCCGCTTAATCTGCTTCTGCATTTGCTCAAACATTCCCCTAAACTAAAAGTTCTCAAGCTTCACGTGGTATTGAAAAATGTTTCACTTAATTTCCCTTTTTAGTTACTTACTGATCTCTGTTTCAAGAGAGCTTAAAATGCATTTATATATGTTTCACAGAACCATTTTAGTTATACGACCCGAGGGACCGAGGATCAACTTCCTCCAGTCTCTGCACCGATCTTGGTTCCTGAATGCGTATCCTTCCATCTTGAAACTCTTGAATTGAGAGGCTTTGTAGGAAGAGAGGAAGTGAAAGAAGTAGTTGTTTACATTCTGCAAAACGCTCGTCACTTAAAAACCGCTTCAATCCTTATATATTCAGAAGGTCCTCCAGGTGGGGAGAATGATCTGATGCTGATCAAGGAGTTGAAATCTATCTATTTGGCTTCGAAGTCGTGTCAGCTTGTAGTTCAAGATTAAAACATATGGTTTTAACTCTCACTCTAATCTATATTTTGATGTGAAAATCTGAATATGCAATGTCACCTTGTAATATTATAAGAAAAAAGATGGCTAGCTACATGAAGTATAGGTGAATACATGGTCAGATATACCAACTATATTATTGTATACTCAACTACATAAAGTATATGTATTACATGGCCACATGCATGAACTATATAATGTCATGTGTTCAACACCATAGACATACAATCGGGTACACTGATTGATTAATTCCGGTGAAAACCGGTGTTGACCAAAATTTTTTTTTCTAAAATTAAAAAATAAAAAAAAATAAAAAAATAAAAAAAAAATAAAAGAAAAATAAAAAATAAGAAGTTATTATATTAAATCATTTATGGTTTTTATTAATTAAAAAAAATTCTATTCAATATCTAAATATTTTTTATATATTTCCTAAATATATCTTAAATGTAAAATAGAGAACTCAAACCTTGAAAAATTTTCTAAAAATTAATTTAACATATTGTATTTGTGTAAAAGAGGGTAAAAATGAAAATGTTCATATGTTAAAAGTAAATATTATGAATTTTTTTGTTGTTGTTTATATGTTAATTCACTATCTAAAGATATTTTTAATATATTTCTTAAATATTTCCTAAATGTAATATAGAGAACCCAAACCTTAAAAAAAAATTTCTAAAAATTAATTTAACATATTTTAGTTGTGTAAGAGAGAGTAAAAATGAAAATGTTCATATGTTAAAAGTAAATATTGTTAATTTTTTGTTGTTTATATGTTATTTTGAGTATGTAAATTTTAAAGTAAAGAGTGTCTAAATTTTTTTATAACAATTACCATGCAAAATTTAGAGTAAAGAGTCATATACTCAATCTTTTGCATATTATTTTCTAATGAAAATAGTTGAATTTGATTTTATTGATTTTGTAGTAATTAAATAATCTGATTATGTGAGATTTAGATATATATATATATATATATATATCTTGAAAATAATTATAAATTGTTTTGATATCTTGAACATAATTATAAATGATTTTATATCTTGAAGATTATTATAAATGAATTTTTATATCTTGAAAATAATTATAAATGATTTTTATTTAACTATTTATTTTACCTTGAAAAATAAAAAGTAATTAATTATAAGAATGAATATATTAGAGATATATATAAAATATTTAGATATTGTATAGAAAATGTCTTTTAATCATGAAAACCCATAAATAATTTACTATAATAATTTTTTTTTATTTAGAATTTTCTTTTTAAGTGTTGGTCAACGCTGGTCTTTGCCGGAGTCAATTGACCGGTATACTGGATTATATGTCTATGATGTTGACCGCATAACGTCATATAGTTCATGCATGTGGTCATGTCATATATATACTTTGTGTAATTGAGTATACAATAGTATACTTGGCATGTGTGACCATGTATTCACCAATACTTCGTGTAGCTAGCCATCTTTTTTCCAATATTATACTAGATTCAGACCCGCACGTACGTGCAGGATTGATTTCGAAAGCTAAGTTTACTAATATGTTTGTAAACTATTTTTTTAAGAATGTTATTAAAATTTAAGATCCAAACTCTACTTTTGGTTTAGAAAAGAAGAATGATCGAATTTGTTTATGTTATCAATAAAGACAACTACATTAAAAAAAAAAAGTAGTCAGAGTAAACGGTATGTTTATTTTGGGACAAAACATGTGTTTCATCCTGTATATGTTAAGTTTTTTCCATTGCATAACTAATGTTTTAATAATTTTTTAACTATTTGAGATCTTATATTTTAGTCCAACAAATAAGAAAATATGTAAGAGATTCAGAATTGTATATACGACATTTTATTGGTAGATATATTTGTTTGATATGACATTTAGAACATAAACTTATATTGGGTAGCTTTCATATTATTGTTATTGCTTCACCATAAATTTTGAATCAACATGATAGCGAACCCGGATGGATTGTGATCTGGATTAGTGATCAGCTAGAATTCTGTTAAATTCGGTAACCATCCAACCAGTTAAAAACACCAGAAAATTCATGAACCAGATGACCTAAATAAAGTTGTCAAGTAAGTTACACTCGTCTGCTATGTCTGCCCTGTAATAAATTAAATTATATTGACCCATAAAAACACCGTCCCATGTACTCCACATAAGTAAATGATATGTCTGCAATCCGCGTTAGCCAAAATTCTCATCCTCATATTTTATCCAGAATAGTTTAGATAATATATTTATTTTCTAAAATGCATGTTTCATTCCCTATATATATTAAATTAGATGGTCGTTTTAAAAATATCAAATAATACACTACCAAAATTAAATAAGTTTCCATATATACATTATCAATATTAATAATCTGATTAGTTAAGAACACTTTTAAAACGACTTTCATAAATATTGGCTACTTATCAAGTTGTTGATTTAATTTCAATTATTTTGTAATTTGTAAACAAAGATCCACAAGTTTATTTGACCAGGATCCAATGGATCAAAAAAAAATTAGCTGGTCTTTATAAAATATAAAACAAAAAATGTGAATTCACAATTTATGTAATATATTAATAAACAATTTATCTTTTATACCACACATATATATTTTACACTATGGGTAGATAGATGCATAAATCTAGTAGCAGAATTACATGTTTTCATCTATATAACTCTAAATACAGTAAAATCAATCACCAGTAAAGTATACTTCATGTCAAGAATTGCCTTGATTTTACTTCTCCCTGTTTTACCGTTTTTTTTTTTTTTTGTCAAACCTTCCTGTTTTACCTTAGAAAATACAAACACTACAATTGTAAATCATTTTTAAAAGTCTTTTAATCATGCAATTTCAAAAAATTGTTTAGACTATGAGACAGTTCGTTTAATCATGCAAGTTCACGTTTTCATAACCTGTTGTTGGTTTAGTTTTAGCGATACTAATTTTTAAGTCGTTACCTTGTAATTTGAGGGTTGAAATGAACAGACCTTATACTGAAAACTTGAGGGTTGCCACTTGCCACTACAGTAACGTTATATTCTATTATACTAAAACCTTTGGAATTGTGCAAAAGGTGCGGTGTAGCCAGGGGCGGAACTAGAAAAAAATAATAGTGGGTGCAGATTGCTCTTAGGTGGAGTCGAACACATCTCCTGTTACCAATTATGGGGAAAACTCTAACCATTTTGCCACTTCTCTTACTTTGCATAGTGTAAAAAATTTACGTATTTCTATACTTACTGGGGGCAACTGCCACCACCAACCTCAACGTAGGTCCGCCACTGGGTGTAGCTTATGTATTCTGATTTTTTTTTTCTTGAAAGTATCGTAACAGTTTTTCTTATGATTTTGGCTTTACGTGTTATATAACCACACGAAAAATGTGAAAAACATAGGATTAAGAAAATAATCTAATATTAAATTAAGAATCTGGTTTAAAGATATTAGTACAATATATGTAGCTGATGATGCCATATTTATTCAAAAATTGTATTTTCGTTGTCTTGTTAACCGCTCAGAATCAATCTCTCAGTAATATAGGCATGAAATTATCATAACCTTCTATCCTAATGTTCACGTGTACTTAATCTTATGTACATGATAACTTTAGTTTACATGTAATTTTGAGACTATAATACATGAATTTAATAAATTATTGGTTTAGTGAATTAAATTAATAGTATAGATTGCACCTCCTAGTTTCTTGTTGCTTCATAATCAAGATGCCACTGGGTTAATCTCTGAGAACAAAAATCTGAAACAAATCAATAAGTTGAGGCATGTGAAAAAAATACCAAAATAAATATTTTGATTTTAATGGAACCAAAGAAACACCAAAATAACACTACCAAACAATAAAAAACACCAAAATAAATATTTTAATAAAACTACATCGATGAATCCGAGTGATCGGCTTGTCAATAGAAGCAGTATTTATACAAAAACAAATAAGTTGTCAAGGGTTATAGAAAAATATTTCATCATTAAAAATATATTTTTTAATAGTTATAGTTCCTAAAATTACTCCGAATAGTTAGTAGTTTAGGAAAATAATAATTCGTAATTATAAAAAATAAGTTTACAATTGTGATCAATGCAATTCGATATAGGAAACCATTTGTTATATTGATAGATATTTTAAGAAAAAATCAATTAGTATTAGTGATTGTTTTGATTTTGTACTAACGTAGTTGCTTATTAGTTAATTCTCGATTAGTTATGGCAAATACAAATTATTAGGGATATATTTGATTCTGATTTCCTTATTATTTATGTTTAATTGATTTTTTTCCGTGATTTTGGTGTTAGTTTCCTTATTATATTAAACGCTAATTATTTGATTAATTTCGTGTGTTGATTTATTTAGATTTTATGGTAGGTTTTTATTGTTTCCGATTTTTATGTATTACTATCATTTAATATTTTTTCCGCTAGTATAATTACTATCAATCTGTTTGGCTCTAACTTAATTTCACTTTCAATCTGTTTGGATACATGATTTATACATATCCTTATTCTGTTTTCAGTGGCGTTTCATGTAATAATCTCTTAATCTATGTCTACTTATTAAAAATGCTTCCCTTTTAATAGTATAGATTTTTGACCTTTTTAGATGATTTTGATTCTATATGTCGGAGATGCCTTACGGTTTAAGTCGCTCATGTATTGGGAGAGTGAGGACATCTTCAGGTTTATTGCATGTGAGCTAACAAAATACTCTTTACCAATGATTAAAAAATACTCTTTACTAAAGGTTTATTGCAGCGTTTGCGGGTGGTAGCGGTTGCTAGCGATTGGTGCCAATCACACAAATCGCTTTCAATCGTTTCCAACCGCTCCCAACCGCTTCTAACCACTGAATTCTAAAAGTTGTTTCCCGCAAGCATTTGCGGTTGCGGGCGATTGTGAGTGAATTTTTTTTTTTTTAAAACAACTCAAAAATACTAATTTTTTTTCTTATATCATAACCATTATACCCATTAAGGATAATATAACTTTTATTAATTTTAAATTATTATAAATGTGTTGTTAATAAATTAAATAAAAATAAAAATATAAAATGAAAGTAGTGGGGTAAGATGTTAAATTCTATTAAACAAAACTATTGGAAAGATTAAAATTAAGTTGGGTGTTGAATGATTAGATGGAAGAAAGAGAAAATGATGTGGAATGTTAAAAGTTGAGGTGAAGGGTGAAAAAAAAACCATTGTACATAGCCTAAGGTGAGATCTTTCCATTTTTTTTCTTTTTTACATTTTCTCCAAATGTGTACATAATAAATTTTAACTTATCATATGTGATTAAAAAATAAAACCAAAAAGACTTAGAAAAAGATTAACAAGAAAAACATAATTGTATATCTGTCATTCTAATCTTATGCGTCTGCTCCTCTACGCGTGAGCGGAAAACTAGGGTTTTTTTTCTTAATATTCTTCCATCAGATCTACATTATTATGTGAAAATCAAAATCTGAATATGCAATGTCACCTTGTAACATTTTTGACCTTTTTAGATTATTTTTATCATTTGTGTTTTCTTCTTATTCTAGTTACTTAGTCAAAAAGATCTGTAGTGATAAATATATAGAACTTAAATTTAATTTTTGACACAAAATCAAAGAGAAATTATTAAGGTGAGATTTTTCCACTTTTTACTTTTTTAATTTACATTTTCTCCAAATGTACAGTACATAATAAATTTGATCTTATCTTATGTGATTATAAAAAAAAAAAAACAAAAAGACTTATAAAAAAGATTAACAAAAAAGCAGAGTTTCATATCGGTCATTCAAATCCTATGCGCCTGCTCCTCTACGCGTGAGCCAAGAACTAGGTTTTTTTTAATATTCTTCCATCAGATCTAACGATATGGCGATGGATGATGCAAGATCTGGAACCGAAGAGGTTACGTACGAAGATAGGATCAGCCAATTACCTAACGATTTGCTTTTCCGAATTCTCTCACTAATCCCGGTAAGCGATGCAATGTCCACAAGTCAATTGTCTAAACGATGGAAACCTGTATGGAAGATGTTGTCAACTCTTGTGTATGATGAAAAATCTTGTCCCAACATTAGTTCCGTTGGAGGTTTTGCCCAATTCTGTGGCAGGTCCTTGCAATTACATGATGCTCCACTTCTCAGAACCCTAAATCTCAAACTTAGGAAACACTCTGATTCCTTAGATTCTCTGTTTTTATCCCCAAACAATATCTATTCCACTCTCCTTGAGATCTCAATCTCTTCTACTACTTATCCTTGTTATTACAGTACTATCAGTTTCCCAAAGAACCTTAATGTCTTCCAAACACTAGCTGTCTTGAAACTCCAAGGCCATATTCTTGTTGATGTTGTTAAGTCTCCCGTTTGCTTCCAATCCCTGAAAATTTTGTACCTCAAATGCGTTAAGTTCGAGTCGGAAGACTCTTTCTCTTCACTTTTATCGGTTTGTCCTGTTCTTGAAGATCTCTTCATCCAAAGAACTTGCAGTGTAGGCAGTTTTGTGTTCAGCATATCAGTCCCTTCTCTACAGAGATTATCTTTCACTAAAGAACAAAGCTATTATGTTGACGACAAGGCCATCGTCGAGATTACTGCTCCTTCGTTGAAGTACTTGAAGATCTTCGATCGCGTAGGTTGTTACAATTTTGTTGTGGAAATGCCTAAGTTGGTAGAGGCAGATGTTAAAGTTAATCTGTCAAAGAATGAGAAGCTTCCAAAAGTTCTTGCGTCAGTTGAACATCTTTCCCTAGATTTGTATCCTTCAATGGTAACTTCTTTCTTCTCCCACAATTAATCTCGGTTCTTTGAAAATAGCATTGTTTTCAAGATAAACACTATAATCATGTTTTCTTGTGTAGGTTTTTCATCTTACAGATAGATTCATCTCCAAGCAGCTTCTTCATTTGGAATTAGACATTTACGACAATTTTAGGTCGAATCTACTTATGAGTTTGCTGAAAGATGTACCGTCTTTACGAGCACTCAAGCTCAACCACGTAAGTAAAAGTCACAGTCTCCAATTTATTAGTATTGTGTTTTGAGGGATTTGAATTGATCTAATACAATGTCTTTTGTTTCTGAGCAGCAACATCCCAACTATACTGTCGAGGATCAACCATCTTCAGTCTCTAACCCGAGCTCGGTTCCTGAATGCTTGAGCTTCCATCTCGAGACTTTTGAGTGGATAGGCTACGCAGGAACATATGAAGAGATAGAAGCTGCGGCGTACGTTTTGAAAAACGCTCGTTGTTTGAAGAATGCTACAATCTCTCTGTATTCAAGGGGCATGGAGAATGATCAGTTGATGATTAAGGAGTTGGAATCTATGTCTAAGGCTTCAACCATTTGTCAGCTTTTAGTTAAATTTTAGATTTTTCTCATAGATTTGGGTCATATCTTGGATTTGAACTTTTAGAAAGAGATAATTTTATTATTCGTATCTGACTTTGCTTAGAATTATTAAACTTTTCCCCCTTTTATTAGCGTTTTGATTGTATGAAAAACTATGATTTTTTTCTTGTAAACAGAGAGAAGCTTCTTACAATTCTATAGTTTTACGATACTTTATAATTGTTGCATTTTCTGGTTCTTCCTCTGTTCACCTTCAGAGAGGTTCACCACCAACTCATTCTCACTTTGGTTAGGACCTTCTTGTATCACTTCTACAAGTTGCAGGTCCGTTCCCTCTATATCTCTTTACTTCTCTCACTCTGTTTTACTCTCTGTTTTGTTTTAAGTAAAAACAAAAAGAAGCTTCGAGAGTTAACATTTTCAGTGTCTACATTTTTAATATTGATCACAAGGATGGTTCTTACAACATCATCACAACACACATACTCCTCATACTAAGTATGAATGATCATCACTGACACTAGTTTTAGGCTAAGATTACAAGCAAAATACTACTGACTCTCTTACCACTCCAACAACTTATTTATCTTAATTAACCTTAGCTAACTTAGTTCTACCAACATACTTCTACGATTGAGATTCTTCTTTGATCTTATAACTTGAACAATAATGAATTCCAATTAATTCAACCTATTCTTATAACTCCTTACGTATTTGTTTATTATTAGTTTGCAAGTATGTAACTTATCATTGGTTTCAAAAACAAAAAACAAAAGTATATACGTAAATCATCATTAAATACTCATCTAGTCCAATTTTAAGAAGGTCCAAATAGTAATTATATTGCTGCATAGGAATATTAGAAACTAAAAAAATGGTTTTATCCTTTATTGATCTAAATAAACATGGGAAGATTACATCATTGACGTGATTGACCACATCTTATTTTTCCAAAAGAAAAAAATAGCAGAAATATAATATAATACTAACTTGCTAGTACTTATTATGGATAAAGTCTTCGTGCATCTCACTAAAGAGACAGACTAGTTTGAGCGTGATACGTAGGTAGAGTTTTCCGGGAAACAACGAGGGCCAACAGTTATCGTTAAGCCCGTTAAGTGTTTTGCAACAAGCATGTCTCATGCCATGAAACTTTCCTTTGAACATCCCACCAATTGCTTCAAAACAACCTTCCACGCTCTTGATCGCCCCGATACATTCTATGGGATGTAACCCTTTTGGATCGACCTCTCCTTCTTTCGTCAACACTTCGTTGTTTGAATCTGATATTTGACTAGCCAATGAAGACATGACTACCAAACCAAAGAAGATAGTGGCAAAAAGAATTGAGTTTTTTTGAGCCATTTCTGAGAAAACAAAAGAATAGAAAAAAAAATGTATATATGTTTTGAGTGTTTATAATGTAACTCTTCTTTGTGAACTTGTTGTGTTTACAATGATCTCAAAGAGGGTTATTTTATACTAGTTGAGTGTGAGCCTGAGAGGAATAACGAGCCCTTGATTTTAGGAGTGTTAATATCTGCAACAGTTGTGAAGTCTGATTTTATTTGAACTGTTTGTGGTCTGTATCTCCATAATTAAAATTTAAAAACTCAATTTAGTCAGAGGTTAATCTCTACTTTACTTATTTCATTCTCTCTCGAATCATAAAATTATGCAATTTTGGATCTCGTGAGAGCGCATCTAATAAATGGTCATCAATCCCTGGCAAATAACAAAATCGAATAACATGATTTAAGCTTAGTAATTTGTCTAATTGATATGATAGGATTATGTCGTAAATTGGATATGGACATATGGTGTCATTGTGGGTATATAATAGCTAAACTTACCAAACATGGTATTTTCTAGGAGGTGGTAACACACTTGGACCAAGACATTTTATTAATTTAAAGTAATATTGATTATATATATATTAATAATTATTATTTTATAGTATAAATTAATAATTAATAATTTATTTTTATTGTTTAAAATTTTGAAAATTATGAATTAAGACAATTTTAGCAAAATAAGATTAAACTTTCGGATGTTGTAAATTTTGTGGTTTAGAAATTGAACTTGTAATATTTAGAAATCATTTTTGATAATAAATTATAAATACTATTGACTTATACACATCACACATGACATACATAAATTCAAATTTATGAATAAGAATATCAATTTTCCTATTTTAATAATCTGTCAAATTATCAAATTGTAAATGATGTTTATCTAAAAATTGAACTTTAAAATTTAACTATTTTTATGATATATTATAAAAAATTTTGGAGATGTCATTATAGTTTGAAAATACAACATTACAAACACCAACAGTAAGTTCAAAAATACTCTGTCTTAGCCTTCAAATGGTTTTACAATGATTCTGATTGCAGGTATAAAATGTTATAAAATTTTACCCGTTGGTAATCAAAAGTATTATTAGCTTTTAAATTTGTTTTTAACTCTGTGACATATGAGTTTCTATTATTCTTTAACAGAAAATAAGCAGAGGAGCTTCTTCTAAAAATAGATTGTTTACTTTTTCATTGATAAAATTATTTAGATTATAGAATATCACAATACATATGTAAAATATATATATATATATATATTGTGTAGATACATATAATAACGTGATTCTATATGATTTAAGTCATATCTTTCTGGGGCTTGCTTATTCAGAGAAACAGAGTAGATGGAACGGAGGAGTTCTGTATTACTGAATGTGAGTAACATAATATTAAAGATACATAATGTATATTTTACATTAATTTTGGGCTGCCTGTATGAGACCTTCTGTAAAATAGCGTTTCAACTAGTTTACCTCTGTACTTTTATGCTCTACCTATTTTCCCCTAGACAACATCTATTCTTCCCAATTCCACTTATATTAATTGATTTCTATCTAATTAACCAAAATAAATTAAGCTTTTAAAAATCTAAGTTTTGCGTTTTAAGATCGATAATTCGCGATTACTGTACCGCGATTGACTTAACCTTACTCAAAATATCAGAGCTGAAATCATTTGTTTACCCATTTCTCCAAATCGATATGGAAAAAAAAAAAGAAATTAGGTCTTTTTCTTCTTCCTCGAAACTGAGAAATTCGACTTCTTCTTTCTCAATTCAATTTCTTATTTTTTTCTCCATTTGTTTATTTATCTTTAACTGGAAGTATGAGCCAGTTTTCTTCTTCTAATTAGTTTCATCTGACTTCGAGAACTACTCACAGAGGAGTTCCGAGTAGGTACTGGTGTGGTAGCGAAAAACCCTCATTGTACCTAATTTCTATTTTTTTTTCCCAAATCGATTTGGAGAAATGGGTAAACAAAATGATTTCGGGTATGATATTTTGAGTCGGGTTAAGTCAATCACGGTATAGTAATCACGAATTATCGATTTTAAAACGCAAAAATTAGATTTTTAAAAGCTTAATTTATTTTGGTTAATTAGATAGAAATCAATTAATATATGTGGAATTGGGAAGAATAGATGTTGTCTAGGGGAAATAAGCAGAGCGTAAAAGTACAGGGGTAAACTAGTTGAAACGCTATTTTACAGGAGGTCGTACAGGCATCCCATTAATTTTTGTCAGATTTTGAAACTTCATTAAGATTATTTTGTCACATATAATGATACACACGCACATACGTGGCTTTAATTTTGAGATGATGATGGAGAAACACTAAAATTTCTTCATCAATATTATAATGTTTTTTTTTGATAATTTTTTAAAAATCAAATACGATAATTATTGGAAAGTTTATTTAATAAATGGTTAAAAGTACGACTCATGGTTCTTACCTACCGGAGTTGATCCCAAGTAATAGTGTTGGCTATGTGTAGAACATTTGTTATAATATATCCTTAATATAATAAAACTGAACTACACATTTTTTTCTTTATAAACTATATAATATGGATTATAAAACTAATTATTTGATTATTTAATATGTTATATGTTATATGTGTTGTAACCATTAGTTAAATCTTGGTTTTAGATCATTTTAAAAAGAATATTCCAAAAAAATAAAATAAAATTTTCACAAAATATTTAGTTAATCAGATATAGGCAACAAAATCTCAAAAATTAATCACTCTTCCGCGGATTAAGAGTGATTTTCGATTATACAAGCAACGAATCTCAAAAAAATTTCAAGTCCTCATATTTAGCATTTGATTTTATTGTTTAATGTTTTATTCACAATAACTTTTAAAAACAATCACATAAATTATATTTTATATAAAAACTACAATATAAATAAAAAAAATCCCATATATAATAAAATGGAAGTACACAATCTTTTTTTGTAGACTATATAATATGGGTTATAAGAGTAATTATTTGATTATTTGATAGGTTATATGTTATATGTGTTGTAGCCATTAGTTAAATCTTGATTTTAGATCCTCTTAAAAAGGATATTCCAAAAAAATAAAATAAAATCTCCACAAAATATTTAATTAACCAGATATAGGCAACAAAATCTCAAAAATTAATCACTCTTTCGCGGATTAAGAGTGATTTTCGATTATACAAGCAACAAAATCTCAAAAAAAAATTCAAGTCCTCATATTTAGCAGATGGTTTTATTGTTCAATATTTTATTCACAACAACTTTTAAAAAAAATCACATAAATTATATTTTATATAAAAATTACAATATAAATAAAAGGAATCCCTTATATAATAAAACAGAAGTATACAACTTTTTTGTAGACTATATAATATTGATTTTTTTTTGTCACTATATAACACTATATAATATTGACTTTAACACTATATAATATTGGTTATAAGATTGATTATTTGATAGGTTATAGGTTATATGGGTTGTAACCATTAGTTAAATCTCGATTTCAGATCCTCCTAAGAAGGATATTCAAAACAAATAAAATAAATTCTCCACATAATATTTAATTAACCATATATAGACAACAAAATCTCAAAAATTAATCACTCTTCTGTGGATTAAGAGTGATTTTCGATTATACTAGCAACAAAATCCCCAAAAAAAATTAAGTCCTCATATTTAGCATATGATATTACTGTATAATGTTTTATTCACAACAACGTTTAAAAATAATCACATAAATTATATTTTATATAAAAATTACAATATAAATAAACAGAATTACGGGTCTTAATCTAGAATATATAGAAAATGTTAAATGACATATGTACATACACATATCAAGAAAACATTTGCTACACAATATATAGAGAATTAGATGAGGACCCGCCCGATGTGCGAGTTTAAAGTTTTATAGATTAAATTTAAAAAATATATATTAAAATTTGTTGTATGTTATTTATAAATTTAATTTTTGTTATAATACACTGATTTATATCCATTTACAAATATTTTATGTATGTGTATTTTTTACACCTAGATATACTCAATATTACATATATATTCTTTATCACCACCTAGAAAATGTCTATATTAACACGTGAAGCCAATTATTTTACTTTCACTTTTGCATAGTTTTTAACTACTAAAATTGTTGGCTCAAAAAACATTTTGAATAAAAAATATATTACATAATATATTAATCAATGATGTATCATCACAATAATGTATGACTACCATGGAGAAAACCCTGGCTCCGTCTTTATCCCTTATGGAGAGAACCTTGCGTCCAACCTCCGCCACCATGGAGAGAACATTGGCTCCACTTTCCTCCCTTGGGGAGATAACCTTGCGTCCAACCTCCTCCACCTTCCTCCCTTGGGGGAGATAACCTTGTATCCAAACTTCTACACCATAGAGAGAACTTCAGTTCTGCCCTCCTCATGTGTGGAGAGAACACGTTCACGTATTTTTGCTATCTCAAAATGGCTTGCTCCGACAACCAATAAAGGAAAAACCTTTTTCTAACGTCAAAAAATCTTTTGATAGTAACTAATGTTAAATTTCGCAATGTATTCGTGGAAGTGTCTTTGACACACCATGATATTGCCTCTGTCTATGCAACGCCTCAACCGCCATTATGCTTAGTGAGCCCATGTCCACTCTCAGTCCATGGGCTCACCTTCCTACGTGGGCCCTACATCTATTTCTGGCCCGTGGAGCCATCCATATTCGATGGCCGGTTTGTTACGTTTGGAAGGCTTTAAAAACTTTTTTATCGACCCTACAAATCAACAAATGATATTTTCATTTGCTATAAATTACTGGTTTTGTCAAGTAACGTCTGAACTAATTAAACATCAGAATAAAGTATGATCACCATGGAGAAAACCCTGGCTCCACCCTCATCCCTTATGGAGAGAACCTTGCGTCCAACCTCCTCCACCATGGAGAGAACCTTGGCTCCGCTTTCCTCCCTTGGGGAGATAACCTTGCTTCCAACCTCCTCCTATTTTCAATACACATTTATAGTTGCATAACTTAAGGTTAAACAACAAATCAAAGAGTTTGTGATGAATAAACATATTCTGATATGTTTCACCTTTGGATGGCCCAGAAAAAAACGCAAGTTTAGCTGTGGGCTTAAATAATTTGTGTGTTGTGTTTCTGGTCTAATATTTGCAAGATTAAGCAGTGTGTTTGTAACATGTAAGATATTGAGAAAAGACCAATACATATATTTGCAACATACCAGCTTGTATTAGTAGTAGTAGGTGAATGGGTAACGATCACTCATCATGAGATTCTATCAGGACCCTTGACCAGAAAATAAGTATAGTTTGGTGACATATGTGGCCAAATCAATTATTTAAAACATTTCCGCAAACCAAGGTATCACAGTCTGTGAGCTCATATGGATCTATCAACAACGATTTATGTTTTTCCTATCTATCTATCTATGTTTTTTGTAAACTTGTGTTTGATTCCATTAGGTTGATGAGCTTCTACTCGTTATCTCCCTTTAGGATTGAATGAATAATGATAACAATTATGTTTGCAAAAAAAAGAAGGGTTTATGACCAACCAATCAAGATTAAGAAATTAGAAGAAAATTAATTTGACATAATTAAAGAAACAATAGACGCATGGTAATATATGAATACCAAATAATTCAAAGATGAAAATATAAATTAAATAAAAAAATCTAAAAATACTACAATAAATATTAAAATACAGTATTAGGAAAAGAAGACACATATATTAATCTTTTTTATATATATACATATTAATCTTACCTATTCCCAACATATTAATTTTGGTTTTAAAAAATAAGAAAAATTTACCTTCCCATTAAAATATTTACGAATTAAACAAAGTTGAAAGCATTTTTTGAACAAATTATTTAAATATGAGATGATATATGTTTATATTGTAGTGAGTATTTACAAAATTTAGAATTAATAATTAACTGTATATTTTCCTTAATCCCTTTTTCTATTTTTGGTAGAATTAATAACTTAAAACTAAAAATAAGGAAAAAATATTATAATTTTGATGATATATATATATATATATAATCTCCTTATAATTATTTAAAAAAATCTTTGTATTTTTAATAAATTTTGTAATTTTTGATAATTATTTACATTATTAATAGGTTTTTAAAACAAAATTTTTTATTTTTGTTGCAATCAAATTCCTCCTATTAAAAATTAACTTTTACACATGTCAAAATCTGAAATTGATAAGTTGACACATGTCAAAATCTTGTTGATGGCTAACTTTGAAAACTCTACTTTGTATAATAAGTAAACAATATTATAATTTTGAATTTTATGGTATATATAATTTATCTTATAATTAGATTTTAAAGAAAATTAGGTTTTAGTTTATCTATTTACTATTATATAAAACCTTTTTAGGTTAGGTTTTAAATTTTTAAATTTTTATTTTTAAAAATTTTAATAATGAATTGACATGTGTCAACATCTGAATGATAGAATTGACACGTGTCACGATTTTGTTAATTAGTAATTTTTTCATCAAAGTTTCTATAATATAATTTTTGTAATTTTTGATAATTATCTTTTATATTATTAATAGTTTTTTAAAATAAATTTTTTTATTTTTTTGTAATCAAATTCCTTCTATTAAATATTAACTTTTACACATGTCAAAATCTGAAATTGATAAGTTGACACATGTTAAAATTTTGTTGATGGCTAATTTTCAAAATTCTACTTTATATAAACAATATTATAATTTTGAATTTTATGGTATATATATATATTTTATCTTATAATTAGACTTTAAATAAAATTATGTTTTATTTTATCTAATTACTGTTATATAAAACCTTTTTAGGTTAGGTTTTAAATTTTTAAATTTTAATAATGAATATACACATCTTAATGATATAATTAACATGTATCTTGTTAATTAGTTACTTTGTCATCAAAGTTTATATAATAAGATGTTAAATGACATATGTGCATATATATACATATATATATATATATATCAAGAGTCGAAAATCTATATATAAAACGGAAAAAAAAAAACAAAAGTTTAGGGTTTTATTTCTCTGAAGAACCTTCTTCCTTTTTAACTCGTCAGCTACAATTAGGTTTTTTTTTCCATCCTTCATAACTAACGATTGTGCGATGAAAGCTCCAAGATTAGGAAGTGAAGAGGTTTTATGTTCGGATAGAATTAGTCACTTACCTGACGATTTGCTTTTCCGAATACTTTCGTTTATTCCGGCAAGACATGCCATCTCCACGAGCTTATTGTCTAAACGATGGAAGTTTGTGTGGAAGATGATGCCAACACTTGATCTTCATGAATACTCTATTTCCGGAGTTGACTCCCTTCAATTTGAAAATTTTTGTGGCATGTACTTGCAATTACTTGAAGCTCCGGTTCTTACGAGTTTGAATCTCACAGTTAGGAGTGATAGTAGAAATTTTATAGATCGTCTGTTATCAAAAATTCAGTCCACTATTCTGGAGATCACAATCACTTCTAATTGTCCAATATTCATTTCTATCAGATTCTCATGGTATCTTAATTTCTGTCAAACACTTGTCGTGATGAAACTCCAATACGTTGAAGTTGACGTTGAAGTTGTGGATGTTTTAACCCCGGTTTGTTTCCGGTCCTTAAAATGTTTGCATCTCACCAACGTGATATACTCACGCAAAGAATATTTTCCCACACTTTTATCAGCTTGTCCTGTTCTTGAAGATCTAGATCTCATCATCGAAAAAAACGCTGTAGCCGTCTTGACTCGTTTACCATATCTGTCCCTTCCTTACAGAGATTATCTATATGTAAAGAAGAGACATTCTTCCGTCGCACCATGGTTGAGATAAATACTCCTTCTTTGAAGTACTTAAAACTTTCGGGTCGTCTCTGTTGCTTTAAGTTTGTTGAGGATATGCCCATGTTAGCTGAGGCACATATTAAAGCTAATGATTATGAAAATAAGAATAAGAACATCCTGAGATATCTTACCTCTGTTGAACGTCTTTCAATACACTTTTTCTCTTCAATGGTAAACTCATTACCTTTATTTATTTATTTATTTATTGATCATTCTTCCCGCAATCACTTTAGTTTTTTGAAGATGGTATTGTACTTTACGGCATGCAGGTTCTGGATCTTACCGATAGTATCTTCCACCGCCTTCTTCATCTCGAGCTGTATTTGGACAACGGACTTCATGGGAATCTATTTCTGAGTTTGCTCAAACATTCTCCTAATCTACAAGCTCTCAAACTCAACAATAAGGTAAATTAAAAAAGTTACGGTTTTTTTTATTCAAAAGAAAAAAGTTACGGTTTTACATTAAACGGCTCTCATTTGTTTGTTCTTTACCTAACTTAGATTGTCTTAATTGTTTCCACAGAAACCTTTAATTTCTCCCAATGGTCAACCGAGATATGTTAGTAAACCGGACACTGTGCCTGAGTGCTTGACCTTCCATCTTGAAACTCTTGAGTGGCGAGGCTATGTAGGAAGATTGGAAGATAAAGAAATAGCTGAATACATTTTGGGAAACGCTCGTTGTCTAAACATGGCTATGATCTCTCGCTTTTTCCCCTCTGATCACTATCTCCATCGCAACGGCCTAAAGAAGGACCAGAGGATCGTGAAGGACCAGAGGATCGTGGAGGAGTTAAAATCTATATATAAGGCTTCAACTTCATGTCAGCTTGTAATTCAGCTCCTGCGCCATCCATAGAATGTTTGTTTCAACGTATCTCTCAAAATTTTAAAGTAATGGATGTGAATTTTATAGATTTAATGATAATGTTACATGAATTTGAATCATTATTAGGCTAAAAAACTGTTATCTTATATGTCTTTTGAACTTTTATTTAACTCTGCATCTGAAACAGAGCATGCGACTAAAACAGATGAATCTCTTTGGTGACGACGTACCTTGTTTGTCAATTTGTCACATACACATATACGTGGCTTTGAATTTGAGATGATGATGTAGAAACACTAAGATTTCTTCATCAGTATGATAATGTTTTTCTTTTTTAATTTAATTTCTTTAAAGAGAAATACCCTAAAATAGCACAATTCTAGGTTTTTGTTCCAAAATTAGCACATACTCTAAAATTTTCCAAAACTAGCATTTTTATATATTCAAATTATTGTTTAATTTAAATAACAAAATTCATTTTTTCAAAATCAAACTAACGATATTAGAGTCATAGCTCCGACCAAGCTTGCGATGAAGATTCTGATCTGAGATCTTCATTTCTGATCTCATATCTTTTCAATTAAGTGTCAAAACAATCGACTAAAGCTTCAATTACTTACCAAATCGATCGATGACTGAAGCTTCTCCAGCTCCATTAGATCCACGCTAAGATCTCATCTTCCGACCTCATCGTCAAACCTCCTCTTTTTTCCTCTACCACCGCCACCGTCGTTTCAGTCCTGCGAATTCCCACCGCCACGACTGCGTGGACTCAGCGAAGGTGAGCTTCGTTGCTATAGTTGGACTGTACGGACCACCAAACCGTCTAATCTATGATTCTGGGATTCATAATCTATGTGTATTAAGCTCTTTGTTTTGTTGGATTGGTATATCTATATGTGTATTAAGCAATCTGTTTTGTTGGAATTGTTATGGTTTAAAGTTTCAGAATTGAGTGGGATAAATTTAATTACATTTTCAATCTTTGTGACCCTTATGATGGAGCACCGAGGAACTGATTATTGGAAGTGACACTCTGTTCCATTGCAAAACACAATCACGATCATTGGAAGTGACGCTTCATGAAGGCTTTCATGAAATTCATATTGGCTTTCCTGATATTCATATTGGTACATAATTTATATTCGTGAAGGCTTTCCTAAAAGATTTGGATTTAGTGGAGATGGTGAAGCTTGCGGTGAAGATTTCAATCTGAGATCTTTTCAGTTAAATGCCAAATCGATCTACTGAAGCTTCAATCAATTGCCAAATTGATCGAAGGAAGCTTCTCCATCTCCACTAAATCCAAATCTGAGATCTCACCTTTCAACCTCATCTTCAAACCTCCTCCTCTTTCCTTCACCACCGTCGTTTCAGCCCCACGAATTCTCATCGCCAAAGCCATGGAAAACAGACCCAACAACGGTGAGCTTCGTCGTTACAGTGAGAACGTACGACGAAACAGAGTCTGGTGACTTCGTATCTCTGATCTGTGATGAAAGAAAAAGATATGATGGTGATGGTTGATGGAAGAAAGAGATATGGTGAAGTTGTTTTGATGAGGAAGAGAAAATATTTATTGTCAATGGTGGAAACTGCAGAAATAGGAAAAGAGAAGCATAAGAAACTGATGAATCAAGGCGTGAAAACATCTATAAGTATGTTATAGTGATGTTTCGCAAGGAGATAGAGATTACAAGGATTGATTTGATTAAGACTACTCAAGCTCAACTTATTCAGTTTCTCCACTCTTTATACATCTAATGATTATATTCTTCAAGAGTTTGCTACATTTTCACAGACATACAAATTGCAAATCCAAAGTTGGCCATGTAGATGTTGGTTTCAGATATTTAGGAAGACTTTCATAAAATTCAAGTTCGTCTTCCTGAACATTATGAATTCCTTCCTAAACTTAGAAAAATGTGTTTTTAAATCTCTTTATTTATCTGTTGTCCTAACGAATCACAGAGTAGTCCATTACTATGGGTAATGTATCAAAGATTCACCAATGTCCTAACCATCTCTCTATTTATATTTTTTAAGAAAGTCATCATAAATATTAAAGAATCCTTCCTAAACATCATTTAATCTACCTAAATAATTTTGTTTGCATCAGCTTGGTATTTAACCTATATTATTGCTTCTTGTTATACTTTTTGCAAATGAGCATATTGGCTTACTGGTTACACTCTCTTAGATAATTTATAAAGGCTTGGGGTTTGAATCTTGGCCGATGTTAAAGAGCTCACATTTTTATTTTATTTTATGAAAGCCATCCTGGATTTTAAAGAACCATTCCTAAACATCACTCAATCTTTCTTGAATAAAATTTCATTTATGAAAGCCTAATATTAAAAAGATTACTCCATCCATGAAGAGTAAAGATTTCATTTTTGTGCATATTCTGATGTTTACTAATGTCCACACTTTTTATAAAGGTCTTTTTGAATTTCATCATGAATTCTAAACATTCAATGAATGTCATCTTTAAATTCAAGAAATCTTTCATGAAGTTTGTGGAATCCTTCCTGAACTTCGTGGAATCCTTTCTTGATTTTTTTGAAAACTAAAAAGAACATGTAGCAAACTCAATCAAAACTATTAACTTGTCTAATAGAAATACAATCACAGTTTCAAAAATCAAACATCATTATACTTCTACCATTGTCTTTGGTTTGTCTTCTTCTACTTCTAAAACTCTAAATTATTATACTTCCACCATGTCTCTGAGTCACGTCCTCCGTCGTCTCTGTACCGTCATCACCACTTTGATACCAGCTAACAATATAGAGCATCGACCAAAATGCCTAAACTAAAACCGCATCCAACATGATCATTGGGGAGCAAAGCATGGATATAAGCTTCAACACCATCGAGTTTTCCTTGCTTGCAAAACTTCTTCACAAAAATGGAATTTGTGACAACACATAGAAAGCCACACATAGAGATATGGTTGAAGATGGCATCAACCATATCAAAACACTTCACCAACAAAATTTTATCAATTCCAGAAACCAAATAAACAAAAACAAGGAAATGACTAGAGTTCATGATTGAGAGACCCATATCACAAATCAACAATCTACTGAAAATCTGAAACTTTTGGGAATGAGAAAGGGAATTCAATCACAACATATGATTTAATCGAACAAATAAAGCTATGAGACCTAAGAATTAAATCCAAAATCGAGGACCATAGAGCTTCGTATATATTATCCAAAAGTGAGATTACCTTGAGTTTAAAATAAGAGATTGAAGAAGCGTGCACCAAGCTGCTTGCCAAATATCCTCACCACACTCTTCCATCCCACTTTTTTAGGCTTAGAAATCGCTACCTTCCGCGTCGAGCGCTGTGTGGCGGTGGTATAAGTCCCTTTTGCGGCAGAACTAGACCTTCTCATCACGGGAACCAAATCTTGGATTTGGGATCGATCAAATGATAGCCTCACCGTGGCTTATATCTCTTCTTGTGCCACCGACATCCCCCAACACCACCGTTCGCAAGCGATTTGTTGAGGATAATCAAAGTTGGATGTATTCTCTTTGAATATGATTGACGTCCGTCTAGTCTCCGCCGTCGTGTTAATAGATGTAACATCCGCGAACCAGTTTTTGTAGTTTTGGTGTGGGTGTCGATCGACACCCTTGGTGTATCGATCGACACCATGATTTTTGTTTTGGTCGGGTTTGTTTTAATTGCTAATTGGTTTGGTTTGGTTCAATTAGAATCCCTAATCGTGTTTATAAGTGATTAAACGACGAATTAAGGGTTTTGGGGAAGTTTCATTTGTCGCCGTTGAGTGAGAAAAGAGAGAAAAAGGAGAGAAAACGTTTCTGTGAATTTTGGGCTTGTTCTTGGCGTTTTTGGAGAGATCTGTGGCTGGAGAAGGGGGAGCTGCTGCTGGGAACGAAGGAGAAGCTTCCTAGGCTGTTGTTTCCACCGTTTCTCAACCCAATCTTCCTGTTTTTGAGGTGAGTGCTTGACCATGGTTGATCTAAGCATGAGATCTCTTTTGTTTGGCTGTTCTTTGTCTATTTGTGGTGTTTGCTAGCTTGGGTGTGTTGTTTTCGAGTTTCTCATAGGTTTGTGTGTCATTTGGGTGAGTTTGGGGACGAAATCGGGATGATTGGAATCGGGATTCGACGTTCGTGTTTGTAACATCCGCGAACTAGTTTTTGTAGTTTTGGTGTGGGTGTCGATCGACACCCTTGGTGTATCGATCGACACCATGATTTTCGGTTTGTTCGGGTTTGTTTTAATTGCTAATTGGTTCGGTTTGGTTCAATTAGAATCCCTAATCGTGTTTATAAGTGATTAAACGACGAATTAAGGGTTTTGGGGAAGTTTCATTTGTCGCCATTGAGTGAGAAAATAGAGAAAAAGGAGAGAAAACGTTTCTGTGAATTCTGGGCTTGTTCTTGGCGTTTTAGGAGAGATCTGTGGCTGGAGAAGGGAGAGCTGCTGTTGGGAACGAAGGAGAAGCTTCCTAGGCTGTTGTTTCCACCGTTTCTCAACCCAATCTTCCTGTTTTTGAGGTGAGTGCTTGACCATGGTTGATCTAAGCATGAGATCTCTTTTGTTTGGCTGTTCTTTGTCTATTTGTGGTGTTTGCTTGCTTGGGTGTGTTGTTTTCTAGTTTCCCATAGGTTTGTGTGTCATTTGGGTGAGTTTGGGGACGAAATCGGGATGATTGGAATCGGGATTCGACGTTCGTGTTCGTGCAGTTCGCATCTGCAGGTATGGCATCGATCTACACCATTCGAGCATCGGTTGACACCGTTTGTGTCGGCATCGGTCGACACCGTCCAAGCATCGGTCGACACCATGGCTCCTAGCATCGATCGACACCGGCTTAGTGTCGGTCGACACCGGTCTCATCCGAGACTGTTTTTCCTGGTTTGATGTATTGTTGTGTGTTGTTTGTTCTGCTTAAACTTGAGGGTCTCAAATGCTTGTGTGTATAACCTTGTAGATGGGAGGACGGCCTCACTAAGTATTTGTGATAATACTTACGCATCTCAATTGTTGTTTGTGGTGTGTAGGTATGTGATGTGGAATCATGGCGATGAGGAGGAGGATGATCTAGGGTCTCGTTTGTGTGATATTGGTTTTATTGGATATGTTGTTGAAACCTTGGTTAGTGTTATGTTAGGTTGCTGGATAGAATGGTTAGAAATGTTATTGTATTGGTTTTGTATTACTGATATGTTTCCGCTGTGCATGTTATTGGAGGTTGGTTTATTATTGGTTGGTTAGTGTGTGTGGGTTGGTTTGTTTAATTAAGTGGTATGGGATGCTTAATTATATATTGTATTTGATTACTAAAAAAAAAAAAAGTCGGGTTGTTTCATTTTGGTATCAGAGCCCATACGGTTCTAGGATGGTTAAGTGAATGGTTTAGAGCGGTTTAGGAATTTAATTGGTTGAATTGTTTCATGTTGCTGGATGCATGATGTTGTGTGATGAAATTGAATATGCGTAGTTAGTCAATTTGTTTGTGGTATGGAGTCCTAGTATCATCCTCTTCGAGCCTTCAATGAGATTCCACGGTAAGATGTGTACATTTGTGCGGTTTTGAATTGTGTGCTTAGCCTTCTGTTCTGGGTAGTGCAGATGGCTAGAGAGGGTGCTGTTTGTCGCGGGCGTGCTCTTGGTCGTGGTCGTGGTCGTGGTCGGGGACGAGGTCAGGTTCCTGAGGCCAGTGAGAGTGTGACCCAGAGCATGGCCAGTGAGGAGGTAGCGGAGTCACATGTTCATCCTAGTGTGTCTGGAGACCAGGCTGGTTTGGGTGACGGCAGGGCGGATGGGCCCGGTGTCGGTCACGGTGTTGCCCCGAGTGTGAGGGTTGCAGCAGAGGGTGCTCCGGGCAGGGAGGATATCTTGATGGACTTGCTAGCTCAGGTTTTGCAGCGACTTCCAGCAGTAGTGCCGCCAGTGGTTGGTGGGCAGGATCCAGTGGTGCCGCCAGTGGATGGTGGGCAGGTTCCAGTAGTGCCGCCAGTGGTTGGTGGGCAGGTTCCAGCGGTGCAGCCTGTGGCGGGTTTGCAGGCAGGTGTGCAGCCGGGGGTCGAGGTAGTGGATGCTCAGTATGTGCAGATGATGGTGCAGCTGCAACGAGTGGGAGCGGGGTATTTCTCAGGAGGTACCGATCCGAGTGTAGCTGATGAGTGGAGGGAGCGGATGGAGGATATTTTTCAGTCGCTTCGGTGTCCCGACCGGTATAGAGTGGATTTGGCAGTGCACTACTTGTCAGGTGATGCAAGTGTGTGGTGGAGGTCGGTGACAGCACGGAGGGTGCAGAGGGATATGACTTGGGGGGAATTTGTGAGGGAGTTTAACTCCAAGTATTTTCCACAGGAGACGCTTGATCGCATGGAGGCACGGTTCTTGGGGTTGACCCAGGGAGACCGTACAGTGCGGGAGCTGGATGCAGAGTTCAGTCGGCTTGTAGGGTATGTAGGCCGGGCATGGGAACCAGAGTCAGCTCAGGTGCGGAGGTTCTTGTTGGCTCTGAAGGACGATCTGAGGACTCGGTGCAGAGTGAGGAGCTATGCTACAAGGGCGGAGCTGGTTGAGGTTGCAGCTGGGATAGAGGATGACTTGAGGTCACAGTTAGTGGTGGTCAGTCTTGCGGCTCAGTCAGAATAGACATTGGAGCAGAGCATTCCAAGCAAGGATAGGCAGTTGGAGCAAAGGCGTAAAAGGAAGCGAGAAGAGATGACAGTGGCAAACCAAAGTGGCCAGGAATGCTATGGGAGCGGGAGCACGGATCACGTGTCGGCAAGTGGTCCCAGGGGAGGTGACTCGCATATGAACTAAGTACTTGTTTTTCTTGTATAGTTTTGATGATAGCTTTCCAAAAACAAAATGTAAGATGATATATTTTACTTTTCTTCAACTAAAAACTTTTTTTTTAAGTTACTTACAATTAACTGTTGCTCCAAACATATTAGACAGATCATCTACGAGACACTTATAGTTCTCGAACGCTAAAAGATCGACTTCCCCTACGACGTTTCCCTTATAATATACTTTGACCATGTGGGTAAAAGAAAATGAAGACTCCATTGATTGATGCCTTTACCTCAAAACCATATGTGATTCAAGTATTTATATTAGAATTGATCATTATTATGATTGTTCATTAAAATTTGTAAATAATATATGTATTTTGTATTAACTCCAAATAAATATGTATAGTTATGTTTTTATTCAACAATCTGCATCATATTATCAAAATAGATGAAAATAATCTAAAAACAAAGTTATATATTAAAACAAAAATCTAAGAAGAAATCTCAATTAGAAAGACAAGACTGCATTTCTTAATTAAAAATATATTTAATTGATATTAATCAATGTCATTTAATAGATTTTCTTTAACATTTTTGAAGTGTATAATCTCAATGTCCATAACTGAGAATTTAGAAAGTTTTAGATTGTAGCTTTTGAAGATAGTTTTTTAGTTAAATAAAGTAAAATGTCTATCAAAAATAATGATTAAACTTAGATTCATAAAATAATTAAATTAAAACAGGATCTCTAATTTTGATGGGAAAAAAAACATTATCTCTAGTTTGTTTAAAATCATATATGATAATTAACCAATGGTTAAAAGTACAGCTTATGGTTCTTTCTTACTTACCGGAGTTTGATTCCAAGTAATTATGTTTTACTTTTTTTTCAAAAGTAATAGTGTTGGCTATGTGTAGAATCTTGTCGATCCAAATTATGTAACATAAAAAAGAAAAAAATTGCTAAAATAATATATAGAAAATGTTAATTGACATATGTACATATATCAAGAGTCGAAAATTAATAAAACGAAAAAAAAAAGAAAAAAAAAAAAAAAAAGCTAGGGTTTTTACTTCTCTGAAGAACTTCTTTTTGAACTCGTCAGCTAGGCTTTTTTTCTTTCCATCCTTCATATCCAACGATTGGGCGATGAAAGCTCCAAGATTAGGAAGTAAAGAGGTTTCATATTCGGATAGGATTAGTCACTTACCTGACGATTTGCTTTTCCGAATACTCTCGTTTATTCCGGCAAGACATGCCATCTCGACAAGCTTATTGTCTAAACGGTGGAAGCTTGTGTGGAAAATGATGCCAACACTTGATCTTGATGAATACTATTTTCCCTACGTTGGCTCCCATCGATTTGACAAATTTTGTCGCATGTACTTGAAACCACATGAAGCTCAGGTTCTTAAGAGTTTGGATCTCAAACTTATGACACATTTCAATGGTATATAGTATATTATCAAATATACAGTCCATTCTTCTTGAGATCACAATCATTTCTAATAGTGACAGTCCTATTAGATTCTCACGGTGTCTTCATGTCTACCAAACACTGATCGTGATGAAACTCCAGAACAATGTAGTTGTGGATGTTCAAACCCCGGTTTGTTTCCGGTCCTTGAAATGTTTGCACCTCACAAAAGTGAAATACTCGTGCCGAGAATCCTTTACCACACTTTTATCAGCTTGTCCTGTTCTTGAAGATATACATCTATTCGTGGAAAGAGAATACTATTACTCTCTGTACTCGTTTACCATATCGGTACCTTCTTTACAGAGATTATCTATATGTGAAGAGACATTCTTCCGTGGCATCAAGTTTGAGATAAATACTTCTTCTTTGAAGTACTTAAAACTTTCGGGTCGTCTCTATTGCTTTAAGTTTGTTGAGGATATGCCCATGTTAGCTGAGGCACATATTAAAGCTTTTGATTATGAAAATAAGAATAAGAAACTCATGAGATTTCTTACCTCTGTTGAACGTCTTTCAATACACCTTTTCTATTCAATTGTAAACTCATTATATATTTTTTTTTTTATTGATCATTCTTCCCGCAATCACTTAGTTTTTGAAGATGGTATATATTGTACTTTACGGCATGCAGGTTCTGGATCTTACCGATAGTATCTTCCACCGCCTTCTTCATCTCGAGCTGTATTTTCACAACGGACTTCATGGGATTCTAATTCTGAGTTTGCTCAAACATTCTCCTAATCTACAAGGTAAATTAAAATGTTACGGTTTTTAATATTCAAAAAAAAAATGTTACGGTTTTACATTAAACGGCTCTCATTTGTTTGTTCTTAACCTAACTTAGATTGTCTTAACTGTTTCCACAGAAACCTTTAATTTCATTCAATGAACAGAGATATGTTAGTAAACCGGACACTGTTCCTGAGTGCTTGACCTTCCATCTTGAAACTCTTGAGTGCCGAGGCTATGTAGGAATATCGGAAGATAAAGAAATAGTTTATTACATTTTGGGAAACGCTCGTTGTCTAAACATGGCTAAGATCTCTCGGTTTTTCCTCTCTGATCACTATCGCCATCGCAACAGCCTGAAGAAGGACCAGAGGATCGTGAAGGAATTAAATTTTTATATTAGGCTTCATCGCAACAGCCTAACTTCATGTCAGCTTGTAATTCAGCGCCAGCATAATCCGTAGAATGTTTGTTTCAAGTTTCAACTCTCAAGATATTAAACTTATTGATGTGAATTTTATAGATTTAATGATAGTGTTACATGAATTTGAATCATTATTAGGCTAAAATATGTTCGTATATAAGCCCTTTGAAGTTTGTTTAACTCTGTATCTGAAACAGAGCATGCGACTTAAACAGAGGAATCTAAATAAACAGAAAAGTTAACTGTGATAGATGTGTTTGTAATAGTACACGACGTACCTTGTTTATCAAGGTTCGTTAGTTTTACGTCTATTCAAAAAAACAAAGAGTCATTTTATTTTATTTTGGATTCAGGAATGTATTTAGCTTTATAACAAAAAAAATTGATATTTTTCTTCTAAGATTTCGAGGTTTTTAAAAAATATTTTTCTGTAATTAATCATGCCATTAGTAAGAAAAAATAAAAATTCAATCAGATTTGTTTTGTTTGCAAATCTTTTGAACGAAAAAAGTGAGAAGAGGATTTGACGATAATATACTATTATCTAGCATACGAAAAAGAGAGAAGAGGATTTGTTATTAATTTAATACTCTTCTTAATTATTAACACTAATCAAAATTTTATTTTTGTGTAGAGATATTATCAGGTTTGATTAGGATAAATCCTCACTTATATATATATTTTTTTTTTTGAAAACAATGTTAAATTAGATCCTCACTGATAAGTCTAAATATATCCTCACTTATATTTAGACTTATCGTGTATCTAATTGTACCATTAACAATTTGTCTAATCGATTATTCACGTCTTTCATACAAAACAATACACAACATAACCGTTCTCTATTTCGTTTTGATTCACGAGCTAGTTGAGAGATCATTGTTCTAGTCGAACTAAGGATTATAATGGGATCTGTTTATCTTCCTGTATTTGATGGAAACAACTACGAGTTCTGGAGTGCGCAAATGAAAAGGTTTCTCAAAGTTTTTGATGTATGGGATGTGGTGGAGATGGGAATTCATCAGCAAGAACCGGTGCAGGTAACTCCATCGACATCTCATGAATTCGAAGGAGTGACTTCTGATTCATTTGCATATGATTCGTTTGCATATGATGCTGCGGCTGAGAACTATTCAATCTGGTGGAAACAATGGATGGAACGGAAAGATGCGAAAGCGCTTTCTATGATCCAGACTGGAGTAAGCATTGAGATTTTTCCATGGATAGCTTATGCTAAATCATCAAAAGAAGCATGGGATCTTTTGATGGTGAGATCAGTAGGTGGTCCTATATTTCAAGCTAGAAAGCTTCTTGATCTTAAGAATGAGTACAAGAATATGATTATGAGCGATGCGGAAACAATTCTTGGATTCACTGAGAAACTAATGAAGCTTGTGTTTCGTATGAAGTCTTGTGGATGGAAGGTCGAAGATAAAGAAGTGGTGAAGAAGATTCTTTCCTCTTTGCCTCCCAAATTCAATAGAGTCTTGGTGGATGTTGCAGAAACACTTTCTGTTGGTGTCCTTATCGATTGCTTGCTTGTTCATGAATACAATATGAGACCTGATCAAGAGTCTTTGGAAGAACCGGTCATTCAGAATGTTAACGTGGAAGAAGGTTTTCAAGCAGAAGCTGAGATATTATACTCGTTGGATGAGATTACTCAAAACCAAGTGGGATCGATGGAGAGACAAAAAGAAGTGTTGTCGTTGGTGCAACAGAATCAAAAGATGATAATGGAGATGCTGAAGCAGAAAGAGCAGGTGTTATTGCACTCCGAACCTTATGATAATCAGGATGAGGAGATGACAAGAGTGATCGAATCTTTGAAGAAACAGAACTTGAAGAAAAAGTAGTTGTAATGAGAAGATGACTTGCTTTTGTTTAGTTTTAGTTTTAGTTTTGGTTTTGGTTCTGGTTTTTGTTTTAATTTTGGTTTTGGTTTTAGTTTTGGTTTTGGTTGTGGTTTTTGCTTTGCTTGGTTTTCTGAAAGTGATTTATTGATCTATAAATTTCTTCTCTGCATTTATTGTGGACTTATATTTTTGTCTCCTCTTAGAACAGAGGAAAACAGAGTATGATCGATTTTGCACCGACACAAACTCAAGATTATAGTATCTCTATTACGATAGACTCAAATATGTATAGAATATATTTACTTAGATATGACTCTATCATAAACTCTGTATGTATAAATAGCAAAGAAACAAACAAGAGAGGTTTTTACTGATAGCATTAATAAAGCTTCAGATTGTTTTTCACTTATACATTGTGACGTATGGGGTCCATATAGAACACCATCAACCAGTGGAACTCGCTACTTTCTTACACTTGTTGATGACTACTCCAGGTCGGTTTGGACATATTTGATGACAGCCAAATCCAAAGTTCCTGCTTTGATTAAAAACTTTTGTGCAATGTCTGAACGGCAGTTCGGTAAACAAGTCAAGACATTTCGCAGTGATAATGGGACTGAATTCATGTGTCTCACGGCCTTCTTTCAACAACAAGAAATTATACATCAAACTTCCTGCGTTGATACTCCACAGCAGAACGGCCGGGTAGAGCGCAAACACCGTCACATTCTTAACGTGGCCCGTGCTTGTCTCTTTCAAGCACATTTACCAACAACCTTTTGGGGTGAGAGTATTCTCACTGCTACACATCTTATCAACCGGACTCCATCTTCGGTTTTAAAGGGTAAAACACCATATGAAATGCTCTTTGGTTCACCACCTTCGTATGCCATGATCCGTGTGTTCGGCTGTCTCTGTTATGCTCACCATCGCTCCCGCGACAAGGACAAGTTTGGACCTCGTAGTCGGAGATGTATCATGGTTGGTTATCCATTTGGTAAGAAAGCCTGGCGGCTGTATGATCTCGACACAAAGCAGTTTTTCACAAGTCGAGATGTGCGCTTTCAGGAGGACGTGTTTCCTTTCGCTACTATTGAGAACTCCACACTGCCGGTCGTACCATCAGGTCCTCTCTCTGGTGATCTTTTTCTTGATGACCCTACCAACGACCCCAACTCTGTCCCGTCGGGTTCATTATCTACTCTTCCGCCCGTCACCACCATTGTCCCTGAACCCACACCTATTATTGCCCCTCCGCCAGCTGCTAAGGATGCCACACCATCAACACCTACACAACTAGTGCATCAGACTCCTCCTTGTGTTACTGACTCCACTACTTCGTTGTCATCAGATTCACCACAGATTGATCCTGTACCACTTGTTGAGTCACCCTCATCCCCGGGTCTTCCTGAACTTCTCGGCAAGGGTCTTCGCACCAAGAAACCATCTGTGTTGCTTAAGGACTATGTTGTCACTCGCAATGTACACTCTCTCTCACACGTTCTCTCGCCTGGTCTCTCCACCAAAGATTCCTCGTCTACGGTCTCCGGTAAGTGCTTATATCCTATTGCTGATTGCTTACATGAGTCTGGTTTTTCAGCAAACCACATTGCTTTCCTTGCCGCGATTCTCGACAGCAATGAACCTAAGCACTTTAAGGATGCAGTTCTCATCAAGGAGTGGTGCGATGCTATGCAGAAGGAAATTGATGCTCTTGAAGCTAATCAGACATGGGAGGTTACTGATCTCCCTCCCGGGAAGAAAGCTATCAACAGCAAATGGGTCTATAAGTTGAAATTCAACTCCGACGGCACTCTCGAGCGCTACAAAACTCGTTTAGTGGTGATGGGGAACCATCAGAAAGAAGGTACGGATTTCAAAGAAACATTCGCCCCTGTTGCTAAGATGACCACGGTTAGGTCTCTTTTAGCTATCGCGGCTGCCAAGGACTGGGAGGTGCATCAAATGGACGTCCACAACGCCTTCTTACATGGTGATCTGGATGAGGAGGTATATATGAAGCTTCCTCCGGGGTTCAAGTCAGCGGATCCCAACAAGGTTTGTCGCCTTCGAAAGTCTCTGTACGGCCTTAAACAAGCTCCGCGCTGTTGGTTTTCGAAGCTGTCAACTGCTCTTCGGGAACTTGGCTTCACTCAGAGCTATCAGGATTATTCCTTGTTCTCTTTACGACAAGGGACGCTCATACTTCATGTTTTGGTGTATGTGGATGATTTTGTTGTTGCTGGAAATAATCTTCAAGCCATAAACGAGTTCAAGGTTCAGCTCAACAAACGCTTTCATATGAAGGATTTGGGTAAACTCAAGTATTTTCTCGGTATTGAGGTTTCTCGGGGTCCGGATGGTTTTTGTCTCTCTCAACGTAAGTACGCACTTGACATTCTCTCTGAAACTGGTCTCTTAGGCGCTAAACCGTCTCCGGTTCCTATGGAGGTGAATCACAAGCTTGCTAAGATTAAGAGTCCTCTGTTTGATAATCCGCAGCGGTATCGCCGTCTGGTAGGCCGGTTTATTTACTTGACCATCACCAGACCAGACTTGAGTTACGCTGTGCATATCCTCTCTCAGTTTATGAAAGCCCCTCTTGTTGCTCATTGGGAAGCGGCCTTACGTCTGGTTCGCTATCTCAAGGGTTCTCCTGCTCAAGGTATATTTCTTCGTTCTGACAGTGAGCTTCATCTCAGTGCATACTGTGACTCCGACTACAACGGTTGCCCTTTAACTCGTCGGTCTCTCTCAGCCTATGTCGTTTACTTAGGTGACTCACCCATCTCTTGGAAAACCAAGAAACAGAACACAGTCTCCTATTCTTCTGCTGAAGCGGAATACCGCGCCATGGCCTATGCTCTCAAGGAAATAAAATGGATGAAGGCTCTTATGCGCACGTTGGGGGTTGATCATTCTCATCCTATCGATCTACATTGTGACAGTCAGGCGGCTATCTACATTGCGGCTAATCCTGTTTTCCATGAGCGGACCAAACACATTGAGTCTGATTGTCATCATGTACGGGATGCTGTTCAGGCCAAGCTCATTACCACTCATCACATTTCTACTAAGGAACAGGTTGCTGATCTCTTGACTAAAGCATTGCCTGAGCCTACCTTTGCAAGGCTGATGTCCACGTTTGGTGTTCGACAATACGTACCACCAACGTGAAGGGGGGTATTACGATAGACTCAAATATGTATAGAATATATTTACTTAGATATGACTCTATCATAAACTCTGTATGTATAAATAGCAAAGCTATGTGAATGAATAGAACAACTTCAGAAAATATTTCAATCTCCGGACTGCGGTTATTGCTGAAGCAATGAGCTTTCATGTAATTTTCTTTTACAAAATCCAGATCTTAAAAGTTCTTGACATTCTCAAGTTATAGTCCTCGTTTACTAGAAATCTCTAGTTTGCTTGCTAAAACGGGAAAATAAAAAATTGTTTTGTTTGTTTGGGGCTGGGTCTCTTCTTATAGTGTTGAAATTAATTTGATCACCTTTTGAATATTTTCATGAAATATAGGAATATGGCTTTTAGGGTTTAGGGTTTTAGTAGTTTTTTTTTGGTTTTGGTATGAGAAGGTGTGTGTTGCTTATGACGTTTCTGTCTCCGTCTTCATTTGTGTCTCTTCTAATTTGAGACTAATTCAGAAACAACCAGAACAAGAAAGAATCATAGCTATATGGTCGCTCAAATGAAGATGCAACAGTTGTTTTCCGGTGTTTAATAGAGAAGACTATGAGCTTGAGTATCAAACTGACAACTTAATAGATGTAGCGTGACCTATGGGATATTATAGGACTTAATAGGTGTGGCGGAAAAACTGGTGCAAGTTTTGTAGGAAGAACAGTCACATAACAGAACAAAGCTGTTTTATCGATGTTTATCGCACGGAAAAAAAAAAAAAAAAACTAGCTAGCAAGAATCATTGGACTAGCATTATGTAGCCGTATTCGTACGTAACTACGTACGATGATATGTGAACCCCCATCGTTGTTCTCATATGAATCAACATTAATAGTTTATTAATTAAGTTGTATGATAAAAATGACTACCAGTCATATTCTCTTTAATTATGTATGTAGAAGAAGATAGAATCAACATTAATAGCTTATTATAGTATATAACATATCCATCATATCATATTATATGTATGTGGGATAGAATCAACTTGAATAGATTATTATAGGATCAACATGAATCCCCATTAAATATTCATACTGTATATAGAATCAACATTAATAGATTATTATATGATCAATATGAATCCTCATCTTTGTTCTCCAATACTTTGCTGTACATTCCGAACTTAGCAATAGAATCTCCATATTGCTATTTACCAATTCAAACCATAAAAAAAAAATATATAGTTAAATGCATGTTGGGTAGTGCTTTGTCTACTACTTTTAATTACAATATTTAAGCAAATCAGGCAATCCTAATAGAAATATGTACATATGACTCTTCCGTCCAACTAATATATTCATGAAAGTGTTGTAAGATCCAAATGATTTTCTATCAAACGATAACGATAAATAAATAAGACTTAGTCTTTTTTTTTTTTTTTTGACATCATACATAAGACTTGTCTTTGTTTATGTGAACAAGACCCCTTTGTTGTTTGTTTCTCTATCTTACAAAATTGTAAATCATTTTTTGTTATTTTTCTTTTCCACATTTTATTAGGTCATCCAACTACCCACCTCCCCAAAACTATTGGAGGATCCAAGTCCCCTCTCTCTCAACCATATATCCATTTTTTTTTTTTTTTTTTTGAATGAATGTAAAATTATATTCAACCCAAAAAAATCTTGTTTACAATAAATGCTTCATTGGTTCAAAGTGTTCCAAAAGAAAAAACTAAAGAGTTTGAGTTTAGGTGAGTATAGTGGACTGAGCATATTTTCCTTTGCAAAAGGATATAGCTAGCCTTTATCATTTACAAATACATATATAGGTTCAGGGGCGGATTTACATGTATATTAGGTGGGGCACGTGCCCCATACACATTTATAAAAACCGTTTAAGTAATGAACTAACAATATTAGTTTCTTAGCCCATTTGGTAAGAGTGCCCCATACTACTTGAAAGGACAAGGGTTCGAATCCAACAATATGCACGGTTAGAACTCAAATTTTTTATATTTTTCTGTTTTCTTATTGCTGAAATTTTTTTTGTGCCCCATATTAATTTACTCCCTGGATCCGCCACTGTATAGGTTCCATTCTTGATATGGCTACCTCGTTCTTTCTTCATATCACAGATTATATCAAGGATAAACACGGAAATGTTGAAGTAATAATAATAAGAAGACTAAGTCAAAATCAAGATTTCATTTTTGTTAGCACAAATCAATAAGATTAGAATCTACATTTTAGTCCATATTAATGATAAATTTCCACTGATAAAGACATACCTTCCTTCTTTTGTCTTTTTATACGTAAGCTCGTCTTCTTATTGGCTAAAAGTAGAAAACACCAACTGGACAACATAATTTAAATTATTCCAATAAATAAACTTGGTTTATCCAATCATATTCTCTCTTTATGCTCTCCACCATTTTACATAAACCCCAAAATCCCTCTTCATCATCAACATCATCTCTCTTTCTCTCTCTCTCTCTCTCTCCCCTCTGTCCCTCATTCTCTTTCTCATTCATTGCAATGGGCAGAAGATGCTCACACTGTGGAAACGTAGGACATAACTCAAGAACATGTTCTTCTTACCATACAAGAGTAATTAGGCTCTTTGGTGTTCATTTAGACACCACAAACGCTTCTCCACCACCTCCATCTCCTCCATCAATTTTGGCCGCGGCAATGAAGAAAAGCTTCAGCATGGATTGCTTGCCAGCATGCTCCTCCTCTTCCTCTTCCTTCGCCGGTTACCTCTCCGACGGTCTCACTCACAAAACACCCGACCGCAAAAAAGGTTGCAACTTTGACATATATATCCAATCTCCATATATCTCTTTCTCTATAGTATTACTATTATATAATCGACTTGGATGATCAAAACATGTTAAATTAGAACTCTTCTTATCTACGATGGTCGATTGTTTTTTTAACATAAAGATAAAGTTGTATGTAAATATGAAATATCCAAGTCGGACTTTGTCTAAAGCATGCAACCGCTATAGACATGTAAAATGGTCGAAAAAAATTAAGAATCTTTTTTTTTTTTAGGCAAAAGAAAATCAAGAATCTACAACTCGATATTCTGCCTCGGCTTTGGTTCAAGTTTTCCGAAAGAATAATGATTTACTTTTGTGTGTAGGGGTTCCATGGACAGAGGATGAGCACCGGACGTTTCTAATTGGGTTAGAGAAGCTTGGAAAAGGAGATTGGAGAGGAATCTCTAGAAACTTCGTCGTCACGAAATCGCCGACACAAGTAGCAAGTCATGCTCAGAAGTACTTTCTCCGTCAAACAACCACTCTCCATCACAAGAGACGCCGCACCAGCCTCTTCGATATGGCAAGTTCCACTCTTTTCTATATACATAACAAAAAGAATTTGAACTCTATGTATGAAAAAAAAAAAAAAAAAAAAAAGAATCATCAATATCTTTTTAAGGAAAATTCGTATCCAACAAAAGTCACATCTTCAAAAGTTAGAAAAGAATTTTTATGTTGTTTTAGAAAGTTATTTTTCCAAAATTCTTTTACCACTTAAAATGTCGGAGTTTGTATAAACCAAAAAGTCAAGGTTTTCGTTTGTTTGTTTTTTGGTGTCAAACAGTTAAGGTTTTATTAGTTTAATTTTTAAGCTTTTATAGACATAATAAGTATAATTTCTTTATGACTTAGAAGAAGAAAATAATTCTGAATTGTCAAATTTATATATTCAACAGGTTTCGGCCGGCAAGGTTGAAGAAAATAGTACTCTTCACAAGAGTATATGTAATGATGATACTGGGTCGACCTCAAAGATTGTTTGGAAACAAGGATTACTAAATCCTTGTGTTGGATATCCGGATCCGAATGTATCGGGGTCGGGTAACTCCGGTGGACTCGATCTTGAGCTGAAGCTTGCATCCATTCAATCTCCTGAATCAAATATTAGACCAATTAGTGTTACGTGAAAATTATAAATATATATAACTAGTATAATTCAAAGGTTTTTACATATTTAATCATCGATCCTGTCTAATTTGATTTTGATTCATCATAGTTACTCTGATAGTTTGGTGAATATTTTATGATTTCTGCATTGTAAGACTTTTGTCTTGGATCCATACTTTTTTCTATAAAGTTATTTCATGTAACATAGTTAATTTTTAAGAAAACTATAAAAACGAATTTTAAACATAGCGTACATAACTTTAGGAACCGATAGAGATTCCACCAGAGCTAAATAATCTTAACGTTAAATCCACTTTACCAAAAAAAAAAAAAAAAAAAGGGTCTTTTTCAGAATTGCAATGTAGTTTTGTTGTTGGCAAAAAATATATAGGTCACACTAAAAACATTTCTATATTTAGTGGAAGACTACAAGCTGTGTTAATAGTGACACTACTATTGGAAAGGAACAATAGTGACTGGAGGACAAAATATTCTATTATTAGGTAAGTTGGCCCAAACATATTAAGTAAATGGCAATAAGACAATAATTAATTATTTTGATATAGATCCTCATCTAAGAAAATTTGGGATTTGTCTTTGAAACAAATGTTTCTCATATTAACATGGTTTTACGTACACATGTCAACAAAATATGTTTGTAAACAAAAATATCTACATTACAAAAGATGAAGAATAATCGTCCAAACAAGTTCAAAAAGTTGTCACACAATCATATTTTGTTTGCATTACTATTTCTTAATTGCTAAAACTTTTTATGATTGGGTGCAAATACTCTTATAGGAATAGCTTTTCTTTCTTGCTTGGGATTTCTTATATTGGAATCCCAATTTGAATCAAGAAAATATTCAATTGTTAGGAATATATTTAGTCGGAATTGCAATATAACTTTAAGTAAACAAACACGGTGCGTATATCCGTATATGAGTTGACTCATTATCTATTGTTTTCTAAATTGGAAGCTCGTGATTCCTCATACGGCATCAGAGTTTAGGTGAACCTAAGTCAGGTGGCCTAAATATGGTTTATTGCTAGTTGGTTTTTTTTTTTAGTTGGTTGTTTTTCATGTTCTAAAACTAGGGTTTTAAAATAAAACCTTATCACAAACTATTAAAAAAAAAAATGGTAATTGAAAAATCCTCACCTAAAACCCACCCCATTTGACAGTCCAATATGAACTCGAATCACATTACCTTAGGTGAGTATATATACAATTACCGTGAGAATCCTAAAGGCTTTCTAGGCCCAAAAACTAATCCCACGAGACTCACGAAAAATCCATGTTTTCTTATCACTTAAAGCGTCTCCGGGTGGCCAAGAGGATTTGAATCCAGGGCGGAAGCTCCAACTGGAGCCCTTTTACCACTAGGCCAAACGCACTTGGTTAACAATTCGTATATATTTATTAAAATAGGTATATTTGTTTCTATATGGGGAACCATTGGTTGATACAATCCATTGATGTAGTAAAAATAATTACGATGGGTGTGAGTGGTCCCTGGTTATCATGTCAAGACACCAATAATCACTTTTAAGTTACAAAGACATTTCACCCAACCCCTTTTGGCGGGTCCTATGCTTATCAATGGACTATACACATATGAGGCTTCAAATTATTTCATTGTTACTCAAAAAAAAATAAAAATAAAAAAATATCCAAAAGCCTATATATCTTTTCAAAGATCCAAATCATGTGGTCGATAAAATTAATGCCAAGAAAGAAAATATCCTATCTAGATCATTTTGTTTCACATATATTTGGTTTTATACAAGAGTTATCTAATAGATCATTTGTTTATATATAAGCCATTTCCTAGATATCTTAGTTTCGTAGGGAATATAATTCTACACATACTATGTTTCTTTGTCACACAAATTCGGAAAATTTTTAATAACTTGAAGAGCTAGATTTTTTTGTAGATTATAAGAAATGTTAATATGTTAATAAACGAAAAGAAAACAAAAAAAAATGTTTATTTTGTCATCAAATTATATGGTAGGAATGGCGAATAATACTGTTTTGTTTAAAAAAATAAAATCATGGAATGAGACTAAAACATAGTAACATGTGACGTCGATCGAGAGAGAGAAGGATAATTATGGTTCCTGTCTCTTAGGAGAACATATTAGTTAACCTTTTCGGCAAGTTAGTTGTTGAATTCAATTTCAAAATATAATTTCGTTAGCCTTTTCTTTAAATACTAATTATAGCATTGAATTTTAGCTCTAACAACCTCCAGATGTGACTGTAAATGTTTTTTTCATATACATGAAAATAGTACATATTAGTATAAAATTAAACTTTATATATAAAATGTTATCTTCCCTACCATATACGCTATTTGTTTTCTACGTTCTTTCAAATTAATCAACTGAAAACAAAAGTGATATTATTAAGAAGTTTCATTGCAAAAGTTAAACAACATATCTTATAAAACAAAAATACTATAAATGATAAGATGCAATATTATTATAAAAATTATCTACCTTCTTATCAAAAAGGAAAACGAGAACTCCACCAAAATTTAAACACTTCTTATGGCGTCTACTTTCCAATGTTTTGGCTACAGGAGTTGAACTAGATCGAAGACATATATCATCAGATGACTACTGCAAACGATATACTACAGAGATAGAAACTACAAAACATCTTTTTTTCACGTGTCCACACGCTCAGCAAATATGGCGCGCTTCAACTATTCCAATCCAATGCTTATTGGACCCTGCATCTACTGTTGAAGTTAAGATGAAAGGGATTTTTGATTTCCACAAACACCGTAGAATTTATGATCACCTATCGCATCTCCCATTTTGGATACTGTGGAAACTATGGACAAGCAGAAACAAGTTAACTTTTCAGAACCTGAATAAGAGTTGGCAAAGTGATCTTAGAGAAGCAAAACAGGAGACAGAGGAATGGTTATCTTTAGGTTCCAATCAGACACAAAATCAGTCTCATGCCACTGCAAGCAACCGTGGAGTTCTTCAACGTTCACAGAGCCGAATATGGACGAAACCTCCAATGGATTGGGTTAAGTGTAATTATGATGGAAGCTTTTTAGATGGTAACCGACGAGCAACTGCTGCCTGGTTACTCCGGGATGATCGAGGTGGGTTTAAAGAAGCAGGTCAACAGACTGGAATGATGGTATCGACAGCCCTTGAAGCCGAATGTCAAAGCCTTTGTCTTGCAATGAAACAATCTTGGCTTAGTGGCTATAGAAAGGTGATCTTTGAAGGTGACTGTCAGTCTTTGGTTAAATACATACATGAGGATAAAACTCGGTTTGATATATACAATTGGCTTGAAGAGATCAAAGGATGGGCATCATGTTTTGAGGCCGTTGAATTTAAATGGACTGCACGTGAAGCAAATACCCTTGCAGATAAGCTAGCTAAAGATCAACATAATGCAGTAACAGACCGAAGAATTTATTTAACTATCCCTTTTTGTATCCAATTTTTTTTCAACTTTGTAACAACTCTTCCATAGTTAATGCAGTTCTAGTGAAAAAAAAAAAAAAAAAAAATTGTTTTCCATTTATGAAAATTTATGTGGGCTGTGCTTTTAATATATAGCTAACCCGTTTCTGACAAAGTTTTAATGGGCCTCTTTGTTAATATGGACCAAGTTAATTTTTGTTTTCCTATGGTCCTTATTCATTGTAGTAATTTTAAAACAACCCTTTTAATTTTTGTTTCTCAAATTTAACCAATTTGTTTTCTGTTTTATCAATCGGTATTCAGAAGAATTGGTCAAAGGAAAAACATCATTAACCCTAACTATAAACTTTTTCTTTTTTTTCAGTTATGTGTAATCCGATCATCAAGTTTAAAGCTTTATTTTTCTTTATTTGGCCTAGGTATAACTAGGTACGACCACGGTTACGATTATCACTGTTACGGTTAATTAATTACCGGGTACGGTTAGAAATTTTATTTAACTTTAACCATAATCGTTTAATAAAAGGTTAAACGGTCGGTTTCGGTTAAAGCGGTTACGGTTATGTATGATTACGGATATTTGATAATATGATACGGTTGATATTATTTGATGATATAATATAATTGATATTATTTATTTATAATTAATATGTTCTTTTAGTGTACTCATATTTCTTTATATAATATGATTCATATTAAATAAATAATTTTTAGTATATTTTATTATGTTTTTAAAACGGTTACGGTTAACAAATTACGGTTTAACTATGCAGTTAACCAACGGTTTTGATTCGGTTACGGTTAATTAACGGTTATGATTAATATAATTTAACCATATATTTACGGTTAACGATTACGATTTTTAACCATTTTATACGGTTACGGTCTGGCCCAATGGAAAAGCCTCCTACTTGTAAAGACCCTCTATGTAGTTGTCTATCTAAGGCGATCGATCTACATCTTTCTCCATAGCCCTTGGGCTTATTGTTTGGAAACGGTCCGGTTACGGTCCAGAATACGATTACGGTTTAATTTTGGTCATGCCTAGCTATAACCATTATTATTGAAACTAGTGTGTCCATTACATATATATTAAAGTTTGGGTTTAAGAGTGTTTGTTACTCCAATATTGTAAAAGTTTGGTTCGAATAACAGGGATCCTCTGCGAATTCTACTGTCTGGTTTTAACTGTAACAATGAAATCTTGTTTTAACAATGCGTGCAATCAATCACCTAGGCTTTAAGCTTGATTTTTTTTTTTTTTTTTTTGATCGCCTATAAGGATAATTGAAAACTTTTATATGTGCAATAAAATAATACATGTATAACAACAGTCTGATACTCTGGTTTATAAAAGAATTGAATCCAATATTACCATCTCAAATGCAGCTCGTCTGCAAAAAAGCAAGTAAATAATTAAGGAAAGCTTATAACACAAGAAATTTACTTTCTTCCATATCAAGAAACAAAAACAAAACTTAAATGGTCTACATATTTTTATGCAGAACACTAACCTCTTTAAGTTCTTTGCCGTGTCAAAAACACTAACCCTGCAAACCCCGCCACGATCAACGCACGCATTACCTGAAAAATTACTATGATTATGATGATAAGATTTTGGTTTATCAATAAGCCATGAATGAAACATGTCGATTGATAAAGTCACCTGCCCAACAGGTCCATGTGAACTTTCTGAATCTGCAGAATTCTCAGTCTTATGTTTCTTTGATCTCTCAGTGTTCTTCCACTTGTTGTGACTACTCACTTTCACGATACTTCTGCAGCTGATCCCCCTCTGAAAAAATATATCATCAGGTAAACAAAAATATCTGAGATATACCATACAAAGATTGTATAAACCACCAAAGGCCATTGCTTTTGTACCTCACCGATGTTTCCCCTACTGGATTCTTCTCTGTTCTTTTGTAACAAATCTGCTTCTGCCACATCCAAATATCTTGTTTCAAAATCTGTTTTTTCGCAAGATAAATCTTTTGCCTCATCTGGAAATATCCAGAGACGGGATCCTCTTGCATTCTCAAGTTGAGAATCCTTAAAGCGCACAGTTTTGTGTGGTTTCTTCTCACCATCTCTTACATCTACCACAGAGCTTCTTTTTCGCCTCTGCTTACTTAAAGAGTCACTCTTCTCCTCTGTTACTATTACTAAATCATCACATCTCTCTTCGTCCTCTTTACTCATTGACTTCTCCATATCTTTAATGCTTATCTTCCTTTCTTCCGGTTTCTCTAGAGTCACAGCGCTTTCCTGTTGTGGCTGCGCCTTAATTTTCTCCTTCGATTCTTTACCAGTTTGAATCTTTGCTGTCCGAATTTTTGTATGCTGTCAAAAGATCTAGACAATCTTAATCAAAAAAGTTTTGAAACATCTTGATCACAGAGACTTATAACTCAAAACCAGTCCAAAAAAAATACCTGAGGAGTAACTTTGACCTCAAAGTTGCTAATCATTTTCCGCACATTGGTCAAATTTGTCTCTGACATACTCCGCCTCATTGACTCCCGTTTAGGGTTTCTTTCCGGTATGTTCATATCCTTACCTTCTTGCTTCACTAACAAGACACTCTCCGCTTTTTTAATTTCCGGAAGTTTCTTACTTGAGGTAACATATGAAGAAGATAGTTGAATTTTCGGCTTCTCTTCTTTCTTTGGCTGAACAGTTTCATTTACTTCAGGCTTCCACATTATAAGATTTGATTTATCTGCACTAGTCTACATCAGGTGGGAAATTAGTGGCCAAAGAAAAAAATCTTTTGAAATTTGTACAAGTGATACCATTATCAAAATGATGATTACTCATACTTCAAGCTCGGTTTCACGAGACAGACCAAGGTTTTTCTTAGGATTAGTAACAGTCACGATGTCTTGGGTTTGCATTGGACTTAAAGAAGACAGACCTCTCATCACATCAAGAGCAAGAAAAGCAGGAAAACAAAACAAACATTTAGAAACACAACTTAAAAATGTTCAAACCAAAAAGAACAAGAGAGTAAACCTGAAGCAATGCTTTTAGATTTGGTAAAAGAAGTGCCATTGACAAGCTCCTCGTGCTTCTTTTGCAATGCTGATTGTCTCTTTCAAAGCAATCAAAACCAATGGACTTAATCAAGATTTGAATTTTGCAGAAGCTCAATGAAACAGAACATATGAAGTAAAAATAAAGATAATGAATTTGGTTTTTACCAAGAAACGAATGCGATTACGATCTTCTTCGGTTAGAACAAACTGCATTTTCAATTGGACATTTCCATAGCCATTGAAGGAAAGTTTCTCTTCCAAGAAACCACTCTCTATTATCATTCTTGTCTCTATCTCTATAACCTCCAAAAACTCCCCAAATTCAGAAAGTGAAATCTGTCTAATAAAATTACAGTACCTATGATTCCCTACAGTTCCAAACAAAGATACCTCTGTGTAAGATTCGGTTTCCATGGACATCTAACAGACTAATAATCAGATTTTCTCGGAGCCTCGTCACTGGACTGGTTACCACATTGAATCAAAGAAACAAGAAAGTGTCACACTTTCATAAAACTTTTCAAAAGTTCCAAACTTGAAAATTCAAAAGGATCAGTAGAGAAATTTACAAAATGTAGTCTCCTGAATCCGAAGTGCGATACTCTAGCTTCCCCATAGCAACTGATATAAGAAGACAAGATTGGAATTTTTTTTGTAACGTTCGTCCATCGAGTAAATGTAAAAGAGTTTTTTTTAAGGGAACAAAGTCAAATTAAGACCTTTAATGGAAGTGTTTGAAGAACCTGGAGGAGAAGATGTCTGAACATCATCAATAAGACCCATAACTGAGGAATTGAAGAACAAAGACAACATTTGTTAAAAAAAGGGTGTTTTGCCCGAAATTGAAAGTGTCTTCCTTCTTTTTCTTCTGTTATTACCTGAAACGTGGATAGTTCCTGGCATTTGTCAGAGGTATACTCACACACATACGCAGAATGGAAGCAAAACAAAAAAAAAACGAAATTGATGGTTATGGAAGAAGAGGAAAAAAAAAAACAGAGGATTAGATGGAAATATATGTTTGTGGTTGGAATTAGATTTTTGAATGTTGAGGGAATTGAGAGGGGACCCATTATTATTACTGTGTTCTCTTGATGAGAGTTTAATTAATTTCTCTATATGCCAAAAACATTTATTGCTTTTTGCCTCATTCAATGATGATATAAGAGAATGCATACATGCAAAGTTTAACAGTTTAGGTTTTTCTTAATTATCTTACGTTCCATGATAGAAATTAGAATAGTTAACAATTATTAACAAGTATTTACGTGCATGTTTTCGTTAAAAGATTCATGTCATCTACTGTATTGGATTAATTGGATTAATTTTTTTTTTCAAATGTAAAATAATATGTGTTTTGACATAGCTATGTAAAATAGGTCATTAGTATGCAGTAAAATAAATAGATTAGTCATTCAAGTATTCAACTAGATAATACTAGACTAAACATATGTGTTAAACGACAAGGTGGTGGGTTAGTGGTTCTAGCTTTGGTAGAAGAGTCGTCTTGTTGGTCTAGGCCATAGATTGATTTTCTCCAAAGCGCAGAATTGCTTATCCGTGGACTACTTTTTTTTTCTGAGATTAGTCTTGAATTTCTCCCTAAGTTTGGGGATCTACTCTCAGTTAGAAAAAAAAAAAAAAAACATGTGATATAGATATATATACATATATAAATCGGTTTAATATGTGGTGATATTAAGGCCGTGAATGGTAACGCTTAGAAAAGCGTATTTCAAGATTTATGAAAAAAAAAATCAGTCATGTTACCAGTCACACAAACAATTCAAAGTTTGCGTTATTGTCAAAGAACAAAAAAAAGTACTGTTGCGTTTTTCTAAACCCCACTATTACTCATGGACCGCAGTTAATCTAACAAACAACCAATTATGCAGCGGAATTTGACAATAACGCTTTGGATAATGCATTAATGCTAAAGGATGATTTATTTAATTTATGATTAATAAAAGAAATACTAACCAACATAAGTTTTAACAAATGACTGTATGCTAAAAATATATTTTAATTTATAAACTATTAAAGATTCTCATAAATAATTTATTTCTTAAATGTGTTGCTTTTGAAAAAAAAATTTACTTTATTATTGTTTCACAAATTATCTAGTAATCAGTTTTAATACAAAAAATAACAGATTTGTAAATAAAAAAATCTAAAGTCAACTTTATTATGAAACATATGATTAAAATTTATTATAAATATTAATAGATTTTTCAATTTCAAAAATAAATTATAGTTTTTACACTTACAGTTTCTGTTATAGTGATTTTATTTTTAAAATATGTATTTTCACTATTTTAATGAACAAAATTCACTTATTTACTTCAAAATAAATTTAAATAATAGATGAATATATTATTTCATTAAAAATAACAATTTAAATTTATAACTATATAATATATCTGTTTCTTATTTATAATATTATAATATTTTAAGAACTGCTTATTGTATACAAAATATTTATTTATTAATAAAAAACAAATTATACCAATTATTAATAATATAATATGAGATCCGCACCGCAAATAATTTACTACCAATCAAACATTATTTTGTACCGCTTATTTTGGAATAACCGGCACTTGTCTCGCAAATACATTTGTCCCGCACGTACCGCGTTGAACCGTACCGCACTAGCAAATTTTTTGTCCCGTACTACTAAATCCGCGATTACCAGTCAGACCCTAAGCTTAAACTTTCTTTCTGTGAGCGTATAGTAATATTTGTTAGAGACAATTTTAGGTTCATAAAAATGTTATATACAGTTTAGAGAACTTTTTTTTTTTTTTTTTGACGATAGAGAACTTTAAGGTCGAGTTACGTAATTCTGAACATATTATTGAAAGATAAAAACAATTCTGATAATTTTTAACCTTTATTCTTTTTTACCCTTTAATTTTTTCTGTGTATAATCATCCATCCATGATTGGCGTGGCAAGCAAGTACTGTACTATATACATAGTGACCCTAAACAAAAGGAAAAAAGCATCTCTCCATGTGGTTGATTCAGACATAGGTCAACCCCATATATGTTTTTATAAAAGTAGGAAATAAATTAGTAAGATAATTTTATGAAAAACTAGAAGAGAAAATATGTGGGCTTGCAAAATGTTGAAGATCTCTTCTTTTAAGATTGATGTCGTCGCCTTAAATTGCAACACAAACGTATTATCTTCTTTACACATGATCTCTTGTCTTATATACACATTCATATTATCCCATATCATCATCTTTTCCCTCATCCTTTTATATATTGTGTTTATCATATTTCCACAACCGATTTATCCAATAGATCTTTTCCCTCATCCTTTTATATATTGTGCTTAAGCAACGTAGTCAGAATGAACTTTGAAAATTAAAATGAAATTGTGAATGTTATACCTACTAATATACGTACATTTTAAAGCCGGTCATCCATTACGATTGATCTCAATTGTAATGATATATGTATAAAGATAAATAGATAAGTAAATTTACTCTTAACTGATTAAATTATTTATCAAATCTCATTACACAATATAAAGATGTAAACGCACAATACCCACATTATCGGGTGAATAATGCTCCATCGGAAAAAAAAAAAAAAAAAACAACGACACAAACTCTAAACCAAAATCTCCATAAACATATAGAGCTATTATAGCTATCGCAATAAACTCTCACACTTATTATTAAATATTTTGACTCCTGATATTAGACCAACTGCAAAAACTAAATTACTCACTCCGAGATTTAACAATTAATCATTATTATAATTATTATCACTATAGTCTATATAACTATAAAATAAACCTTTTTGTAATCAGGAGATCGTGATTATCTGATCAACCGTGAACCATTCCATACGACAGAGCCATGAGCAAAATAGCAGCCTCCTTCTCATCTTGTGGGAACACTCGTTGATAAGCTGAGCTTTTGCTTAACATTATCGTCAAATCATCGAAGCAAAATTTGTTCGACGAAATCGAAGAATTAGAAGAAGTTGTTGGTTTGCTGATCTCGGAATCTCCCGCAACCGTTTCCACTTCCATTTCCTCCTCCTCTTCCACTTGGATCTTGCACTTTTTTGCCTTGGCCACCACTGGAGGAGAAAGATCAAATTTTTGATCCCTTCCGTTTGATCTCTTTTTCTTGTTTTGCAACTTCTTTTTCAGAGGTAGTTGTTGCACTCGGGCCGGTACCGCCACCTCTTGATCACCGGCAGCTGCGGCCGCGGCCATAGCCGCTCGCCTCGCCTTTCTTTGCCTTATACCACATGCGTTACAAAGAGACTGCAATAATAATTAAAATTAGTAAGCGTATAGATGACAAAAACAAAGCGATTAAATATTGGACTCATGTATATCATTGATTAAAGCTTTAATGTCTAAAGGATGCAGTAGCTTTAAATAAATCTAATATCTCTGCGTTCTTAACATATACCTATTTGTTTTATACTAAAGGTATGAATTAAACTTAGGTACATATATATATAGTATGACATAATTACATATAGTGTGATTAATTACCTTGGGACCTCGAGGTCCACTTCGCCAAAGAGGAGTCTTGGTCGTGTTACAATCCGAGCAAACCCTAATCACGCCATTGTTATTACCATAACCAATCTCGTTGATCGTATTGTAGGGATTTTCCGTGGTCGCAGCTATGGTTGTCCTGGTGAAGACTTTCTTGAGATTGAGATCTTTATCCTGATCTTCTTCGGAATTAGTCTTATGATTTAGAGGGCAGTGATCATGTCCTTTATGATTATTATTATTAGTCTGATCAGTGGGCTGGTTATTGTTGGTGATTGTTTTCTTGATCAACCGCATCTTTGGGGATATCAACCACTTGTCGGAGTCTGAATCGGGTTTTGTCGGGTTTTGACGAAGAGTATTGGTTTGGTCTTCGTGATCTTTTTTCCTTATCGTTAGTTTCAGTCTTGTCTCCTTCTTTGGCACCATGTGATCGTATGATGATGATGATCCACCGTTAGGCACAAACATTTTGGCCTGATATATATCAACGATCAAGGTTTATGACCAAGCAAGAAATACAAATCTGACATACGTACAGTCATATCTTCGATTCTCCCTTTTAATTAATAAATTAATTTACTTATGTAAAATTTTCTGCAAACAAATTCAGATTAAAATTTGTTTTGAGAAATTTACATGATTAAGCACAAGTTTTGCAGCTAAAAAAAGATCGTGCAAGGATAAAATTTATACACACAATTAAAGTTGATATATAATTATAATTATAAATATACCTTGAGAGGTTGAGAAAGATGGAGATGATCAGCATGGTAAGTGTTGTTGTAGGCAACATGTTGATCTTCTTGAGAGTTAATCAAGAAAGGGAGGTAAGAGGAGAGAGACGAAATGGACGAGGAAGAAGATGAAGAATTAGAAGGAACTTGATGATGATGATGAAGAAGAGACGAAGAGGATCCAAGAGGATAGAAAAAGGGTTGTTCGTGATGGTTTTGATCTTCATTAAGATCTATAGAGTAATGAAAATTCGAACCCATTGCTGAGAAAGAGAGATGAAAACACAGAAAGGGAGATATATAGAGTTAAGATGCGAGATTGAGAGAGATCATAGACGGCAAAAAGAGTCCAAGCTATACTATGTTTGATCCTTTTTAAAGGCAATGAGATGAGACACGAGCCAAACACACATGGTTGCTATTAAATACTTATATTTTATTATGGTTTACGTGAGTCTAGAGTCAGGGTACTTATGTCTTATGTATACATCAACTTGTACAGTGATTTTTAGACGATATGGATAAAAAAAATACTGTTCTAAAATCCTACTTTCGGACATGTCCGGATACCTTACCAAAGATTTTAAAAGCAATAGTAATGATAATCGTGTCCGTTTTATGTTTTTTATTTTCTTAATGTCAGAAAATTACCCCAAACTCTCTTCTTTTCTTTTCTTTCAATTGACCATATACTATGATGTTGAATCTATTAGTTTCTCTACATATGCTAATGCTATAACGGACATAATTGTTTATATATCCAAACGAGAAGCTGCGTGGCTGAAGTTGATCTGCAATTAAAAAAAGTTGATAGTACTACTATGGTCGTTATTAAAATTTAGAGAAAGTTGAAAATATATGTAAATGTATAATTGATTAATTTAGAGGTTCACGTGAGTCCATGGCACCCATACGAAACCAAACACATGAGACAAACTGTGTGTATGTGGAATGGTACTGGACGGCCCCATTCAGAACGAACCCTATCTGCAATTTCCTTACCCCACTAGAGAGACACAGAAAATTAAAAATAAAACCCTAATTTATATAAATATTTTCGAGAGTGAGAGCCACACAAATCATGATCATTGTTGAACAAATAAGATCCTTTTACTTGTAGTCTTTTCAAATCTAGGGTTTCCTATATCTCATCAAGGCTTTACTATAGAAGAAAAAAAAAAGTTAAAATTTGGATTTCTCATGTTCTTTTCATACCCCCTAAACTAAAACCATATTGTATCAAGAATCACTAATGAAAAAGGTTAGATGATCTTTCAACTTAGTTATGTTATCATTTTATGATTCTATTAAATTAATCAGTAGAAAACAGTTTGGAATATATATTGATACAATAAACTTAAGAAGTTATACAACATTTTCTTATTGAAAAGCTAACTAGCTAGCGTTATATATTTTTCTATTGACAAAAAAAAACTGACAACAAAAAAAAATCAATTAGCTTTAAAAATATATATATATATATATATATATAAGAAAAAAAAACGTCAAAAGAAACTAATAATTTCAAATAGATCATGACAAAAGGAATTAGTGTTTTTTCCAAATAAATGGCAGTGGATCAGCTTTTGTAGTATGAATTTGCAAACGATCAACTAATTAAAAGTCCAACACTGATTAGTTTGTTTTATTTCCTAATAATCTAAGTCGACTCAATTGACAAAACAAATTCAAGATCTCTTGAAACCCTAGTATACTAAAATGTAACTCGTGATCCTTTCAACTGTGCATGTGATTCATCAATAATCTCTCCCAGAGGAGAGAGAAATCCATGATTGAGAGATAGGAAGTGAGTCAGAGGGAGAGAGAGATTTAGAGAGAGAGGAGATGAACAGAGTGATGAAGAGATAGGTTTAGAATGGTAAAGGAAGAAAACATCCCCACCTTAGTATTGCCAAACTTATTCAATTCCTTCTCATCAGATTTTACAGATCATTGAGGACCCCCACAAACAAAGAGACAATTCATCTTTAATTTCAAAATTTAAAATTTTGCCCATGATCAATTTATATTTGTTATATATCAGTTTCTCAGACTAAATGGTCAAAAAAATCTGATCTACTATACTTAGTAGCTTTTTATATCAATCTGAATATGATCTATCACTCCCTATTTTTAAACAAAAACTTAAAGATTTGAGCAGTGCATCTTGTGAGATCCGAACTTAGAACTATTTGTTAAACATAAATATTTGCTCAATATCACAGTATACAAAGTCAAATGAGATATTCTGCATGGGCAAAATGATTTACGCAATTTCATAAATTATCTACTCTCTCGATCGAACATAAAGAGATCATACGTACATAGAGGATATAAATTTCATATTTAACAAAGAAAATCATTGGTTTCTGACCAAATGATATATGTGTTTTTCATTAGTAATACCTCGTTTACGATAAGTACAACAATCCAAAACAAACAAAATAATGTGCCCAAAAGAGCACAATAATTATATGGATCATGGATGTTAGGATTAGTCTCACAGGTCTCGTTCTCCCATGTAGCTAGTACTAGGGGCAAAAAGATAATATGCAAACGGGATAAAAAAGATGAAAAGAAGTACTTTCACAGTTGATAGTTTTCCTTACTCCAACTTCATTTACTCGTATAGATAAATTAATGGTGGGTTCTTAGATCCTGGACCATCACATGCCAAAAAAAAAGTCATTTGTTTTCTTTTGAGTAAAGAAACTGGTAAAATGCATAGGTGTCAGGAAAAAATGAATATTACTATTGGTTTGTTTAACGGTAAGTATCCAGAGAGAAAAAAACGGTACAAAAATGAATTGTACTCTTCATTTTTACATCACTTTGCAGTTCGCATCACTTCTCATCAGTCTTGGCCTCTAGGGGTTTTGCTTTTCAGGCTCAAAAAAGTTTTAGCCAACTTTTTCATTCTTTACCAAATTGGGTCAGTCCATCAATTAAAACAAGTTATATAGATATTCTAACACAGCAAATCAGTATGCATGCGTAGAATAATATGGAAATGAACAAATACCTGACATCAATATATATTACTTTTGAAATGCATGGTTTTAACGTGTATTTTTATATAGATTAACGTGGTAACGTTACTAGCATTAAAAATTTTAAATGTCAATAACAGTGTTACAATACTGTATATGCTTAATAACAGGGTTGATGTGTTATTGTTCCGAACCACTATACTAACGAAATTAAAAGTTTTTTAAAAAGAGAAAAATTAACAGCAAATGAAATGTAGTTTGACCAGTTCTCTCTCAATATTGGATGATATTATAATGTTTGACTAGTTTTCTTTGTTCAGGGTTCTTGTCTTCTTGAAAAGCGAGCTAATCGAAGCCGTTGGATCATGGAAACGGAGATCGATGTGTGAGCAGAGATAGAGCCATAGAGGAAAGAGAGAGAGAGAGAGATCTTTAGCTAGGCTAGCTCTCTGAGCTCTTTAAAGGTTTTTGTTCTTTCAGGTTCTGAAAAAAAGACAGCAGCATGCGATCAATCTAATCTATATCTCCTTCGAGATTTTAACACCTATTCCTATACTTGTAGATATTTTACATCAAAAATAAAACTATTCTAAATCTTACAATAAGAAGGGCGTGATTTTTTGAACCAAAGAAAAAAAAAGAAGGGCAGATGCACCAAAATATCGATTTAACCTAGAATAATAATTTTTAATAAAATAATATATAAAAAGCTACCTATGAATCGAAATTTAAATTAAAATAAAAAGAAGAAGCTAGAGATCAAAGTGGACCAACAAAAATTATAAAGTTTATACGTATTTATTGGGAAAAGAAATATAAAGTATTTCTTTTAAAAATATATTTCTTTGAAAATTTTAGAATAAAAATTACAAAAACAGGGAATGAAAAAAAAAATAGAAGGAGACAGTAACGGCCGCCATATATAGTCATATAAGGTTCACATACAATGATGAATTGCCGAGAGAGTTTTTGTTCCTTCCTTCGTATAGATCTCCGATTTTGTAAAATGGACATATAATAAGTTACAATTTACAAAATATTATTAGTTTAAAGAAAATATCCACACGAAGTGTCCAAGAAGATCACACATGACAAGTTGTAAATGAAGAGATTTTGATTATTTTATCTGATTTACAAGCAAGGGGGCAATATGGAGCATTCGAATCCAACTCTTCTAACAATTTGGTCTTGTCTCTTTTCCCAAATAAACATAAACATGATCTCATATTTGGAAAGTGGTCACACACTTCTCTTTACCGACAGTCATTAACCCGATCGGCTAGCTTGAACTTTAAAATCAAACCGCCAAAGTAATGATTAACTAGATAACATATCTAATTATGCTTGTTTTGTTAATTTTATAATATACCACTAAAAAAGTATATTAGATACGATTTTAAAAGTAATTTCTAATCAAATTATGATGCGAAATTTAAGTATTATTGGATTAAATTTTGAAAGGTAATTCCTGAAAACTAGATTTTATGTTTTTCTCCCAAGATTACTACTAAAACCTATTAAATATTACCAAAATATTTTAAACAAAAACAGAACTTAACTACGAGTGAGTCTATCTGATTTAGAAAATATTCTCTTTGTTTTAAAATATATGATGTTTTAGTTAAAACGCGCATATTAAAAAATAGTTACTTTTAAAAAGTTTAATCAATTATAAACAAGACTGTATAATATAAATATAAAATTAATATAAAAGTTACATAAAAGTTGGAAACATCCTATATTATGAAACAAAAATATTTTCTAAATATCCTATATTATAAAACGGAGGAAGTATTATATTTCTGACACATAAAAAACTTATGATCACTTTTATGATAATTGTGTTATTTTGGGGGTATTTGAAAGTGTTTCTGTTAAAATTATATATTTTTTAGATATTAACTGTGGAGGTCTAAATGGTATTAAGAAAAAGAGAGATGTGTATGTTGATTTGTGACATTGGTTAGTATACCGGTTCTTAGGTTGACCAACTAATCGCTGATCAGCGGTTAAAGCTGACCGTTTAATCTAGAAAGATTGATAACTAACAGAATTACGGGTCGGTATCATTTGGTGCACATCAGGTAAGCCCTAATTAATTGCACCCACTGAAACATAATAAGGGAAAAATAGTCAATTTGGATAGATTATAAGATTATTACAATAAATCTTCTATATACATATGAAAAAAGATTGAGATCCCGAAGAAAATAAACGATAGAGAGATGGGCTACGTATGCGGCTTATAGATCACAATCTCCAAGGAAGTAAACACTTTTGGAAGCAACAAGACAGAGATATGTATGTATATATGTGTATTACGATGAATTATGTCAATTTTAAGTGTCAGTACAAATGGAGTTATGTCCAACATTTTGGTACTTTTCATGACTTGTCTTATTTTGTTTCTTCCCAATAAAATTTCCCCAAAGGGACCATTGATCTCATCTCTCTCACTAATCTTCATCGCCGTATCCTCTGTCTTGTGACAGATTGATTTTTGTGATGTGAAACTCTCTCTCTCTCTCTCTCCCTCCCTTACATGAAATGATTCGTTTATTTATTATCACAGTCCACAGATTGTTAACACTTCATTCAATTTCGATCAAATCATGTGCGTCTGGAGTAGTAGAGAACAAAATATCTACATGTGTAATTTTGGCTTGGATAAGCTTAGGGGATGCATACATACTGGAGTTGATTTTGGTAACATTTTTAACTTCGGTGTTAATCAACCGTTTATGCAGTAAAAATAGGCGGTTGAAAAAACGGTAAACATCGTAATAACTATTGATGGTAAACAAAAAAAAATTAGTTTGGAAATGGTTTTGAGAAGCTTAAACTACTGAAACGTTAAAAAAATGTTTTACAAACTAGCAGTTATAAGATTATTCTTGTTGCTTGTACATATTATCTTTTTGTTTATTTTCTGTATTACTTAACACACCTAGTTATATTGGATAGGATACCACATATGATGTAGATGAGTTTGTTTGGAAAGTTATATTCATTTTGTGTTGATTTTGATTGGATAAAATTTAGAGATATTACCCACCATGATTTCGTTATTAAAATGTAAAATGGACTACGGATTCGATTCTCACTGAGTTTGCGAGCTCATTAGCTCTTACACCGGAAAGAAAAGAAAAAAAGAAGAAGAAAAAAGCTCGAAATTGAAAAATAACGTTTTCAGGCCCAGAAGACCGAAGTAGAATTTGAAGCCCGATTAGTTCCAAAGTTGTAAGCCCAATCGTCTTTTAGTGGTCAAAAGACAAGAACCAAATATAGCTTCTAGTTTTTGTTTCTTATGTGAACAACATTTTAGTTTATCCGCCACGACTGTCCAGAAAAATAAAATAATTGAAGAGTCAAAGTTCGTAAGATTTATTTGAAATTATTTCGTGGATAATATGTATATAGTATATGATATATAATCTATATAATATATGTTATGATTATCAAAAAGAAAATTAAAGAGATGTGTCATGTCTTTCTTATCCTTAAAACAAATTAGCAATAAGATGATAAAGATATACGTGGACTTCAATAATAACACACGCCCAACTAACATATATGACTCACTCATTCACAATCACATCACATCTACGGTAGCAAACGTAAACGCGTTGTTTTCGTCCCTCATCAAGACATCAATTGCGTTCATGCGATCTTAAATATTCGAAAAATTGTAAGTTGAAGATATGATCGCTGCAAATTATTTGTCAAGAGGGTATTGACTACTCAGTGTGAACTTGGTTTCATTTTCATATATTGCTTGCAATATTATATCCATCACGAAAGAAATTTGTAGTAATATAAAGATTCTTTTAAGGAATGAAGTGCATTAGTTTCATATTGACCAATTAATAATGGATGCTGCTGGTCTATTTAATAGTATTTATAAATTATAATTTATAACATTATTCGATATTGTCTATAGAGTCGGTTCAAAAACTCCAAGTCCAAATGATGCAAGTTCTCAGTACGTAGTGGTTTAACTTTCATCGATATCGTGCTTATTTGTTTGGTATTTTAGAAAATAAAAATTAGAGATTAATTAATAACTATCTAACAAATTATTTCCAACCCGGATCCTTAACCAAACCAACCAAAATATTAAAGCTAAAACACCTTAAAATGTTGAATTAGATGAAACCTGAAAAGCCAAAACTGTCCCCAATACCCATTTTAGTGTAAACGAATCAAACTAAACTGAATAAATCAGATTAATACCAAAGGATTCAACTCTAAGCAATTTGACAGGACCTATAAGTCTTCACCTAATCAGATTTAATATCCGACTCCGACTAATTAATTATATCATTTGATCCTGCAACCGCTTAATCATTAACTAATAACTTACAGCAACTTAGTTAATTTGGATGATATTCTTGTAAGTTGAACTTGAAAATAGGATTGTTAACACATGGTTAGGAGGTCGAAGTCGAACTCGACGTTCAACTAATACGTAAGACTTTTTTCCTCCCCAACAACTATTTAACTAAATGTGAACATTGTATGCATTACAAGTAAACAAATTAAATTAAAAAAAAAATCTAATAATATGAATAAAGTTTTAAAAATCAACCAAATGTGAACATTGTTTGAATTACAAGCAAGAAAAAAGATATCTAAAAATAGAAATGAAATCAAATCAACGTAAAAATGAGAGATGGAAATGCCTAATGGGTTAGGTAACTTTAGGTGCGCGTGGTGTGGTGTGGTCAAAGCAAAAAATGAGCCATGTTGTTGAGCCATAGTTGGACGGTGGATGTGGTCATGAATCACCATTGGCTCTGTGATATATACGTGTTTGGCGCAATTAACCAATCCAACTAACTAAAGTGTACAACACTTTTTGAGCCCCATATATATTTTCCTTACATCAGAATTTATGTGCTTAGAATTTAAAAAGTTTACAAGGTGAAATATATAAATGCGCGAATATACTATTTGAGTAAAATTATTTGTCTATAAATTAGCTTGGATGGTTAAAAAAATTATCTAGCAAAACCTGATTATGTTGATATAACTATGAACGGTGTATCCGTGTATACATGCAGTCTTGCACTTTCCATTAACAGGACACATCACCATGCGTTGATGTGTGTGTGATAACAGAATATCACTTTCATAATTATATTTGAATAAACTATATATTCAGACAAGTTTTAGTGACCGAATTAAGAAACGCATTAGTTGAAACTTACATATTAATAAGTTGACAACAATCGATGATTGTTGAACATTATCTATACGCTAAAAGACTTATGCCACTACTTAACTAATTAATTATGAAACCACTCAATTAATTAAAATAAAACCATTTTAACTAGTTCTCAGCAGTATAATTAACTGAATAATATAACAAATAGAAGTGGTTATCCACGGACCATAGCCGCCTGAAAGAGACACCATGCAATATGCGACTCAAGATTTGACTTATTCATCTTTTTATATTATTTTGGAACAACGACATTTTAATCGCTATCATAACCATTTGCGTAAGCTTGAATTAGTGATATAAAGCAACAAAGAAATAGACATAAACAATAGCAAAATAGTTTTAAAAGATAAACTATAGTGAAGAGATAAATGATAGTCGCTTATTTTTTTTCTTTTGAGGATTATAATATACTATTTGTATCATTGTAGTGAAGCATTGCCAATCAAACTCAAATCACTAAAACAACAATTTATATTACGTTAATCAGCATGTCTTGTCTCACATAGTAACCTACTAACCTTCAATATAAACGAGATCCTCTGATCCATTCGAAAACGGATTACATGGAATCCCACGTAATTTTAGCACACACGCATACGATATATGCTGTTTTTTATAATAAAAAAAATTATACTACAATAGTATATCTTATATGCTTTACGTGAAATGATAATTAACCAATTATCATTATGCTACACAGTCTTATGTAACCTTTCTAGTTTACGACCAATATGTAAAAAAATTGTTCTAATTTAATAAAACGTAAATAATCTATTTTCAAACTAAGTTTGAACTCAAATTTAACGTCCACACAAGAAAGATTAACAATATATAATTCTAATACTCAGAAAATAATTGATAATATGTTTACAAATTGTGATTATTCTCTCACAGAAATATTGTGTAATACCAAAGAAAAGTAAATATGCGATTAAGACATTTGACGTATAAGTGTAGCGTAAGTATCGGAAAATGGAAGCTAAAAATTGAAACTTCGATGTCCTTTCACAAAAACCGTGGATTGGATAAAATGTATTGGTTTCGTGGTCGAGTTAGTTACGTAACTATCATTTTATAACAAACACAAAATTAAACTTCTTTTTGAGTTTTGTAGATAAACATCGTAATTCACATCGTTATTTAAATACTAAGATTTGGTGGTTGATTATGACATCAAAGATTGAATATTCCATAACGCAAATTAAAATTGATAATATATACTTCTTTTATCATTGAATTGATATATAGACCTCGACACTTGGGGTCATCCATTCATACATATTTTATCTTTCTTTTTAGGTAACGAAATATTAGTCACCCAAATATATATAATAGGAAAAAAGAAAGAGTAAGAAGAGCCTACTTGTGACCCACTAGGACGAGACATTGCCTGACGTGGCTAACTAATCTACTTGGCGGAAAGAAAGACTTAGACAAGCCCTTATCCCATCTGGATAACGGGTATGAGGATCGAATCATCAGAAAGACTTGATCGGTTCATAAATTAACTGTAGTAAAGGCTTCCACACACATAACACGCATGGAGGCATTTTTGTATCAACTGAAACTGTAGTTATTGTGGGTTCCGTCTTAAATCTGATGTGGAATCATCGTATGAATGAATGTTTTCGGATAAAACAGAAATCATATATAAATGAATAAAATACATACAACAACAACGTGTTATTTTGTCGAAAACTCTCAATGGTCATATCATTAGTTATTGTATCAACCAAAAAAATAATATAAGATTTTTTCTTTTCTTTTGTATATGTTATAATTCTTTCAATATATTTGATCGGCATGTACAGACGTACAGTACAATGAAAAAGTCTGACGAATGCAATATTAACCCACTAGCCACTTGGTTAACAAGAATTCAGAGAGCCATCTCAATTATCAGAAAGCACCAAAAAGAGTCAACCGATCGATTCTGATTTTTAATTTGATTTAGCGACGATAAATGCATGGAAAATCTGAGATGCATGACTTACATTATTAGCCTTATTTTTAATTGAAAAAGCAAGATATAACTTAGTTTTCAAGCTACCGTTTGTTAACAACTACAACATTTGTTTTTTTTTTTTCATTATTCTTTTGAATTATTATTCCAAAGTTTGGTTTAAGATACTGAAATTATAAAAAGACCGGTTCAAAAGTATATAAAAGCGAAGAGAATATGTTTTCTCTAGTAAATTATATACCGTATATGAACTAGCTAGACTTAAGCTCTATATAAACTAGAACGATAATTTAAAACTGTATCTAAGCTAATTGAATTTGATAATCAAATTTAAACTGGATTCTGACATTTTATACTGTTTATTAGAGGTTCTAGATAATGTCTACTAAAGGCGCATGTTTTTGAGTCTTTAATTTCCAATTTCTGTAAGCCAAGTCCGGTAGGAAGGTGGAGATTTTAATTGGGTCATGAATGCGGCAACTTGACCTCCGTTCCCAAAAGTCAAGACGGAAACTAAAGATGTGAACTAATAAAACTCATCACATTACTACAATCTTACATTATGGAGAATATTTCAACACAAGAAAAGTTGTATCGTCCCATACACAATGGCTTTTTGTTTACAAAGAAAATGAAGGTCCGCTTTGTACTCCTCCAAAACGGAATCAAAAAGTTCACAATTTTTATTTATTTTTTGGCTTGCAACGAAGTTTATACATACAAGTTCTACCATATTCATTTTGGTATATTTGTCAACAATAACATTTACCGAGTATGATTTAGGATAGTGACACAACAACGTACAATAATATAAATGGAATATATTACATGTGTTGATCATATTAGACTAATTATATAGTATTATTATTAATTATCAACCGTCATCTAGATAATATTAATTTTCAAAAATAAGAATATATATTAAGTTTTAACTATTAGAAAGAGCATTTTTAATAAATAATGCTACTTATTACTCTTAATTTTTTTTCTTTACCTTTTAGATTTTTGCAAATTTTATCATCAAATCAAATGAATTTTTTTTCTGAATATTTTTATTTATAGTCAATAACAAAAAAAAAGTTAAAGAAAATGAAAAAAAAAAAAAAAGAAAATCTTCTTTTAAAACAAAGCAAAGAGGATTAGACTATATATATCTTCTATCTGTAAAATCCCTTCCCAGAATAGAGAAAAGATATACACTCCATTAATACTATACATACCTTACATAAATCTCTCTCTCTCTCTCTCTCTCTCTCTCTCTCTCTCTCTCTCTCTCTCTCTCTCTCTCTCTCTCTCTCTCTCTCTCTCTCTCTCTCTCTCTCTCTCTCCTTATATATATATAACTCCAAAACAATCATTTTAATCCAAACCCAAAATTATCATTTTAACAGATTTTTTTTGTTCTTTCAGTGAAAATGGGATTGAGTTTTAGAGCTAAATCCCATATTCTTCTTGTGGCGATTCTTTGTTGTTCATCATTGATATGCATCGTAAAAGCAACAGTCTCTTATGATCGTAAAGCTGTGATCATCAATGGACAAAGAAGAATCCTTCTCTCTGGTTCCATTCACTATCCACGAAGCACCCCTGAGGTAATCCATCAATCATCTTTTATTCACATTTTTACAATTCAATGTTTTAAAATTTTTGATATTTTGGAGTTTTATGTTTAAAGTTTTCATATTTCTCTGTTTTTTTTTTCTGAAATGAATTGGCTTAATTTGAGTTTCTGTAATGTGTTTCATTTCCAAGCTTTTCTCCTTCACATGGGTTTTGCTTATTATCTACATAATCTGTTTTTTTTTTTAAATGTATAATTTATTTAAAAAGAGTTTAAAGTTCAGAGGAATTAAGTGCTTCATTGAATGCTCTGTTTTTTGTGTAGATGTGGCCTGGTCTTATACAGAAAGCCAAAGAAGGAGGCTTGGATGTTATTGAGACTTATGTTTTTTGGAACGGCCATGAACCTTCTCCTGGACAAGTAAGTAATCTACCAAAATACTTTTTTAATTTGATTTTCTTCAATCACAAGTCACATCTCTTCTAAATTTTTCTTTATTATTATTATTCTTTCCAGTATTATTTTGGAGACAGGTATGATTTGGTTAAGTTCATCAAGTTGGCGCAACAAGCTGGTCTCTATGTTAATCTCAGAATTGGCCCTTATGTTTGTGCTGAATGGAACTTTGGGTACAAATATAATAAACTCACTTTTTCCCTCCTTTTTACAAAATAAATTGATCGGTTATCAAATTATCATTTTTTAATATTATTTTACAGGGGATTTCCGGTTTGGCTCAAATTCGTTCCCGGTATGGCTTTTAGAACGGATAATGAACCTTTCAAGGTTTGAAACTCTAAAACGAAACTCACTTTTTCCCTCTCATCGTATTAAATTTTTTTTTTTTTTTGTCATCCTCTGATTGGATGATTTGATATTAATTATAAGTGATGATTTTGTAAAGGCTGCAATGAAGAAATTCACTGAAAAGATTGTATGGCTGATGAAAGCAGAAAAGTTGTTTCAAACTCAAGGAGGACCAATCATTCTTGCACAGGTTTGTTTAATTAAATATCATTAGCCAATGATTTCAAGACATATATGGCTCAAAATTAAAAAGTTCTTTTATTCTACATAATAAATATGAATAAATTGGACAGATTGAGAATGAATATGGACCAGTGGAATGGGAGATTGGTGCACCAGGAAAAGCTTATACAAAATGGGCAGCTGAAATGGCATTAGGACTCTCGACAGGTGTTCCATGGATTATGTGCAAGCAAGAAGATGCTCCTTCTCCTATTGTACGTTCTTTCATTCCTTTTTTTTCTAATCATATTAATATAGTTGGCTAAACTACAACAAACAAGTTTTTTTGTTTTGCTACCGAAAAAGTTAAATTTTTTGGCTTTTTGATCTTTAAAGTACTAAGTTGGTATGATTTTTTACTAGGGTTTGATAAGTTATATTATAACTACCATATATATCACCAACCCTTTTTTTTTTTGGCTAGATTTTTACAATTGTATTTGTATGTTACCTCATATTTTACTATTTTCACTAATGTGTATAAAAATGCAAATTACAGATAGACACATGCAATGGTTATTACTGTGAGGATTTTAAACCAAACTCAATCAACAAGCCGAAGATGTGGACAGAGAATTGGACCGGTTGGTACACAGAGTTTGGAGGTGCTGTACCGTACAGACCAGTCGAAGATATTGCATACTCTGTTGTACGATTCATAGCAAAAGGAGGTTCCTTCGTCAACTACTATATGGTAAGTAATATAAAAACAGAGTTACATATGAATACACATCGACTTGGCTTAATGTGTGTTTGTTTATATATATCTTTTTATAGTATCATGGAGGAACAAATTTCGACAGAACAGCCGGTGAGTTCATGGCTTCAAGCTATGACTACGACGCTCCTCTTGATGAATACGGTACTATTACTAACCAAAACTCAAAACATAATGAAATCTCTCTGAATGATATACTAATCTGATTCTGTTTACTTCAAAAAGGCTTAACAAGAGAACCAAAGTATAGTCACTTGAAAGCATTGCATAAAGCTATCAAACTCAGTGAGCCAGCTTTGGTTTCTGCTGATGCTACTGTCACATCGCTTGGAGCTAAACAAGAAGTAAAGATCAAATCTTATTCAAACTTGTAGTTATGTTAAAATTCAACTGAGAAAGGAACCTTATGATTTTGAATGTTGCTTTCAGGCTCATGTGTTCTGGTCTAAATCCTCTTGTGCTGCGTTTTTATCAAACAAAGATGAGAAATCTGCAGCGAGAGTTATGTTCCGTGGATTCCCGTACGATTTGCCTCCTTGGTCAGTTAGTATTTTACCTGACTGCAAAACAGAGGTTTACAACACTGCAAAGGTAAGACATCAAAAAAAACTTATTTCTCAAGAATGCTACCTTCTTAAACTTTTGATTGAATTGACACTTCTGTGTTTTTGAATAAACAGGTTAATGCACCAGGTATACACAGGAATATGGTTCCTACTGGTACCAGATTCTCTTGGGGATCATACAACGAAGCGGCTCCTTCTGCGAATGAAGCTGGTACGTTTGCAAGAAACGGGCTTGTGGAACAGTTAAGCATGACTTGGGACAAATCTGACTATTTCTGGTATCTAACTGAGTAAGTATCCCAACATCAGAACTCTCTTTGTTTTTGTCTCAATCTTCGAAAAGAAAATTCATGGTTTGTTTTTGTTTACGGGTATTTTTACTCAGCATTACAATTGGTGCTGGTGAGAGGTTTTTGAAGACTGGTGATTACCCGCTTCTTACCGCTATGTCAGCTGGACATGTTGTTCATGTGTTTGTCAATGGGCAGCTTTCAGGTAATACAATAGCAACAACAGAAGCATCTCTTGTCTCGGTGTTGTTTAGTTTTTGTAAGTTGACAACATTGTTGGTATTTCTCTGTTTTTAGGAAGTGCTTATGGAAGCCTAGCGCACACAAAAGTAACATTTAGCCAGAAGATTAAACTACATGCAGGTGTCAATAAGCTTGCTCTGTTGAGTGTTGCAGTTGGTCTCCCGGTTAGTTTCTGATGGCCACTCTAGCTCTCTTTATAAATCAGTTTAGTGCCAAGGAGACAATTAGGTTCTGATCTTTTTGTGGTTCTTAATTTGCTTGCAGAACGTTGGTACGCATTTTGAACAGTGGAATAAAGGAGTGCTTGGTCCAGTCACACTGAAGGGAGTTAACTCCGGAACATGGGACATGTCGAAATGGAAATGGTCCTACAAGGTTCTCCCTGAAATTCAAAACCAACTTTAAGTTTGAGTTTCCTAGTAACAATCTTAAACTCATAACAATGTTTTCAAATTTGATTTGAATAGGTTGGTGTAAAGGGTGAAGCTTTGAGTCTTCATACCAACACAGAGAGTTCCTCTGTAAGATGGACTCAAGGATCATTTGTGGTAAAGAGGCAACCATTGACCTGGTACAAGGTAAGACAAAAACAAGGACTAATATCATGTCTAGATATGAAACAACGAAAATTTGAGAAACTAATATCTTTTTTGTTTGGTTGCAGTCTACTTTTGCCACACCAGCAGGAAATGAACCATTGGCTTTAGACATGAACACAATGGGGAAAGGTCAAGTTTGGATAAATGGTAGAAACATTGGACGTCACTGGCCTGGTTATAAAGCTAAAGGATCTTGCGGACGTTGTAACTACGCTGGAACTTACGACGCAAAGAAATGTCTAAGTAACTGTGGTGAAGCTTCACAAAGATGGTACCATGTACCTCGTTCATGGTTAAGGTCTCAGAACATTATTGTAGTGTTTGAAGAATGGGGTGGTGATCCTAATGGAATCTCATTGGTGAAAAGAACATGAAAACAGCTTCTTCTGATTCCGAGTTTTCAGGACAGAACATAGCTGGTTTGATTTGTTTGTCTACCTCTCTCTGGCTTTGCTTTGAAGATAGAGACAGAGCTAGAAAATATATGAATACAAGAATTGTACATCCTGTATATGTATATTTTTACTACTGGTTTATCAGTGACTAAATAAAATTCACAGAAATAATACCAATGAGTGTTTTAATTTGCCAAGAACCTTTTTACATTGATCTCCCAGTGTTATATGCTTAATGGGCCTTCAACTAGGCCTAATTAAGTATCCATTAGGTTAATTTAAAAACGTACGTTAGATGATGATAACATGCAAAACTCTAGGGATTCATTTGTTAAATAAAGCATTCTTACTTTTCACGGGATTAATAGTTTCCGTATTTACAACATAGCCCCTAAACCCTAGAAACATTAGTACTGAAATGTGCCGAAATTACCAAAATGGTCACATTAAAACCACTTAACTACCAACTAACCCTATTCTTCTACGAGACTACGACCATCCATTTACTGAATTTTTTTTTTTTTTTTTTTTTTTTCATTTTTCTTCCTACCTATTATTACCAACAACGTGTAAATCATTTTCACTTTTTCTCCCATAATTACCCTCCAAGAAAATGACCAAACTACCCTCTAAAGACGGTCAAACACAGTCTTCTTCGTCCTCGCCTAGAAACCTCGCAAGCAAATCGTCGTTCCACTCACACGACTCACTCGCACTCACCTCGTTGGTACTCCACGCGCCGTCGCGTTTCTCGCCTCCGTACTCGAAACAGTACAGACCACTAGCGTCGACGCTTGCCATTGCCGAAGCGTCGCTGTCCGAGAACGAAGGTCCGCAGCTCTCTTCGTTGACGTTGATCGTGATGTAACCGGAAGAAGACTGAACAACCAACGGAATCGCGTACGGATCGTCGATAAACCTCACTCTGAAACCTCCCTCGCCGGAAAAGTTAGTTCCTTCGATCTCCGTTGTCGCCATTGTCGTCGTCGGTGAAGATGATGATGACTCAACGAGACTCATGATTTCATCAGGCGTATACTCTTCGACGACTAGCGTATTCTTCGTCGTCGTCGTCGTCACTTCCTTCTCCGCCGTCTCGTCTTCTTTCTTCCTCATTTCGTCTTCCATTCTCTCTCTCTCTCTCTCTCTCTCTCTCTCGGAACTCAAAAGAGAGGAGTAAATTATAAAGAATGAGACCGTACCACTACTGTTTTGATATTTGTTTCTTGCACACTTTATATATATATACAAAAGTGTAGACATATATATACATGAAAATTTACATTTTTTTGGTGATAATATCAATAAAATACAGTAAATGAATGAAATTATTAAGTCTAAATCAAATAAATATGTTACACGGTCTAATAATATAATTTTAGCATTTTCTTTCGTTAAAAGTCCACCAAGACAAAGGAACTAGGATCTTAAACTCGTGATGATATAGTAATGTTGATAGTTACTTTCAAAATTCATAGTATCATATACTAATACTTTTATGTAAAGAAGAAAAAAAAAAGGAATCCAGGAAAGGTATGGAAAAATTGATGAGGAGTTACTAAAATTAGGAAGCTGGTCGGTGAGTAAATTTTCAATACACTAACTTATGTAGTTGGACTTTTCTCTGATAAAACCAAAAGTGGGTGGATATTTTTCTTTTTTTCTTTAATGTTCTCTCTTTCTCATATATTACCAAACGAAAAAGAAAAAAATGAAAAGACGGAATTAGTGATGTTGAAAAGACGTTAATGGGTCTCGAATTGATTTCGAAACTTACAGGGACGTGCCATCTGTTTGGCCACTGTTTGTAGAGGAGAGAGAGATAAATGACAACTGTACACTTTTTTGTTTTCCCTTGCAGCGATGCGACGCTGACATATTTTTTATATTCATCGATACAAACACACGATTTTTATGATTCCATTGGTCCAAACGCAACCAACCAATCACAGAATATGGATGGCTTTATATGTGTATCCAATTTTATTAGTCGAACGAACCGGTGGTCTGTACCGGAGTTGTAAAGGAAGAAGATCATGCTAGCCTCTGTTGACATAAAACGTGATATGTACATTCAAATTAAACAGAATCTCTTGTTTCTCTTCTAACATACAAACATCTCTTTAAACTAATTTGTTGACCCTGGGAATGATGATCTCTCTTGTTTTTTCGATTAACCGGTTTCCACTTCTAGGAGGCAAAGAGTTGCTTGTAAGACAAGCCACCACCTTTCCTTCCGTCTTTTTAACTTACGAGGGCAATCACAAGCTCCAATGTTCTGTAACTAGCAAAAGATCGTTCAACGTGAACCGGATCGTAACATGACAGTTGGTGTCCCGTGTTCGCTCAAGCTTCCTGTCGATAATCTTCTCATCTTTTGCCAGAACCTCTTGCCTCGACCTGAGGCCAGGGGACCTGAGTTAGACTGTCTCTCGAACCTCCCTGACTCTGTGTACATATCCGACACTGAAAGTCCTCTCTCTGTGTCAGGCTCAGAGTCGTAATTCGGTAGCAACGGATACCTGGCCATCCTCCCTGACCCTCCACCACAAGAGCTCTCAGCTCGAGTGTCATCTCTCAGATCGTCTTGAGTGATTACAGAGTTGAGTTCCTTAGCTTCATCGCATTCGTTGCTGACAAGTTTCAAAGCTTGCACTACTTCTCCCATGAAAGGACGGTGCGATACTTCCGGTTGAACACACATCGAAGCTATCGCCGCGACTTTAGCTATGCTATCGAATGAGATCTCGGGTCCGAAAGACCGATCTATAATAGCTGCAAGCCCTTCTGTGCTTGTGAGAAAAGACCGAGTCCATGCAACTAAGTTCTCCTGTCCGGCTGGTTGAGACATATCCACCGGTTTCCGCCCTGTAAGTAGCTCGAGAAGCACAACTCCGTAGCTATAAACATCACTCTTCACCAAAAGATGCCCAGTCATTGCGTATTCCGGTGCCACATACCTATCAAAAAGCAACATTTATAAGTAAAAATCAGAACAGGAATAAGAAGATTTATGCAGCAGTTTGTACCAATTGTGGTTTTTTGTTAATCTTACCCGAAAGTTCCCATAACACGCGTCGATATATGTCTGTTATCTTCATCGTCAAGGGCATTTCGAGCCAATCCAAAATCAGAGACTTTAGGTGTGAAATCATGTTCAAGCAAGATATTGCTGGACTTGAAGTCTCTGTGTATAACCCGGGGGCTAGAGTCTTCGTGTAAATACGCTAAACCACGGGCAGCACCAAGAGCTATCTTCAACCGAGCATCCCAATCTAATGGCGAAGATTCTTTATCGATCCCTGAACAAGAAACAGAAAGAAAACAAGAGATTAGCTTCAAAAAGAAGAAAACCAAACGGAACCAAAACCATAAATGACCAAGCCACGATGAAATTATCTAATTCGGTTTCCAAAAAATCAGAAAACCAAAGACCAAATTGGTATATATGAGGTCTGGAAAGAAAACATACCGTGGAGGTGAGATTCAACGCTGCCATTTGGTATGAGTTCATAAACCAGGGAACGGTTACGATCTTCGATACAAATACCGATTAAATTCACAAGGTTTCTGTGATGAAGACGGCTAAGCATTTCAACTTCAGCCAAGAACTCTCGGCTACCTTGATGGTCATCTCTCTTTAATACTTTAACTGCTACTTTAGTTCCATCATCGAAAACACCTTCGTAAACCCGTCCGAATCCACCTTCACCAAGAACCCTCGTTTCATCAAAATTATTAGTAGCTTTCACTATTTCGCTTGCGGTGAACGTCTTTACAGAGAGAGTAAACGGAGCAATGCTTGATTCAAATGACAATGAAGTTGAGCTAAACCGGCTTCCGGTTAAAGATCTCGCTGAGCCTGCACATTCTACTTAGTTATTTCCTGTTTCTTCCTACAGCAACAGTAGTAGTAACAAGGGTGCCTTATAAGTAACCGTTTTTTACCTGATGGTTTCGAGAGGGAAGGTAGCGAAGAGCGAGCAACTGGTGCTCTTTTAGAAAGACGCCGCTGATCTCTTTGTCGTCGGAAAACCAAGAACCAAACGATAACGAAACATAAACCGATAAAAGCAGCTGCTGATAATACAATCACAGCAATACTTCCGGCATTGAGATCTTTCTTGTGGGGCTTCTTTGGAACATCAACTCCGATCGGTTTGACTGCCCTTCCATTATTAGTACCGGAGTATGGTCCCTGATCTATAATGGTCATACCAGAAGTTGGCGGAGAAGCAGGTAAACCAGGATAACGCACGTAAATCACGTCGTATCTGCCAAAGATTGGTTCATCTATATAGACTTTTTTACTCCAGAATCTCTGGTAAGTCAGCATTGCAGTCATGTTCTCGAATTTATCTCCGAGCGGAACTAAATCGATAAGAACAATGGATTTCTCGGGTTGTTCACTAGCCGCGTTAGCTCCCATTATACGGACTTGGCTCTGTTTCATGAAAACTCCAGCACTGATTTCCCGAGCGAATTCTGAAACCATAGGAAAGAAGTCGTAGAGTGGCATGCTAAGGCGCAGCTCAACCTGAATTGGCCAGACACAACCACATGGAGATCCCGGAGGTGTGTTTGTGTACGGTTCCAAGCAAACAGTTGAAGAACAATCTACAGAACACAACAACAGCAATTAGTTTCACACCGAAGCAAGACAGTTTTGTTCCAAAGATACATGAAAAAATCTTTAAGAACCTGAATTAGGGGGAGGAGGAGGAAATGCTTGAAGCGGTGGACCGAGTGGGAATTTCCGAGATTTTGAAGGTCTTGAAGAGGACCTGAGAGGAAAAACTTTAGGAGAAGCAAACAGAATTTAGGATTTCACATCAAGCAAAGAGGTTAAATTATAAACAGATTTTACAAATTTGTTGTCTGAAAATTATGAGCAGAGTCGAACCTTGGGTTGGAGAAGGTGCTGGAGCAGGGGAGATGCGTTGCATAGAGGAAGAGATTGGAGCGTGAGCAGGAGAAATCAAAGAAGTAGGAATCTGAGAAGAAGGAGCATGGTGTGCTGATGGAGGAGGGGTCATTAAACCTATAACAACAACACAACATAAGAAAAACAGAGAATTAAGATCACGAGAAGTGTGATGACTGACGACCAATCTAAGTATCTCAAAGTGGAAACCTTTACGATGGTTTGACTTCTTTGGAGATATGTGATGCGGTAATGGTGGTGAAGGAGCTGGACTATTTGTGATATTCTTTCGTTCTTGATGATGTCGATGGTTTGAAGGTAGAGGAGGAGATGATGATGATGAAAAATGGCGGTGATCATTACTTGGTGTAGAATCTGGCGGTGGAGTAGTAGTAGATGGAGATGTATGATGAGAGTGTCCGTTGAATTTTGGAGCTGAGGGAGCTATCAAAGGAGGAGAAGCTGTAATGTAATAATAAAATGAATTTAGTCTTCTTGTCTTCTTCATTACCCGAAATAACAGTAACTTATATGATTGATGCCTTAAAAAAATCTAACCTTTATGTGGGATGACAGGCAAGGGTTTAGCAATTTCATTTGACGGTGCAGCACCTGGACTTTTGTCATCATCTCCATTATCGCTTGGCGGTGGATGTTTTACTGGATTCGCAGCATGATCTATAGAAAAGAAGAGGAAATGTTGATGTTGAGGAGACGGTTTTGTTTACGGATAAAACACATTCAAAATGTGAGCAAACCTGGTGAGACAGCAGGGGATTCTATGGGGAAAACTGGGTGCGTAATTGGCGGATTTCTTTTTGTTGGAGTTGAGGTGGGCACTGCACAGTTTGGGAGATATCTCAAGATAATAAACCAAAGACATTTTTGTAACAACACGAGGAAACTATATACAGAGTAAGTAACTCTGCAACCGCATACCAGGTGAGCTAGAGGGTTCTAACTTTGGTAAGACAGGATGAACTGGCGGGGAAATGTCAACTGATATTGTTGGTGGAGATGCAACTGATACAGAGACCACAAATGAGTTTATGCCATAAAAAAAATCCGATACAACTGAAACATAAATATAGTAAGGGTAGAGCAAAACATGGTACTATACCAGGAGCAATAGGCTTTTCAACTGGATGCTTGTGATTGTCAGAAGAACTTCTAGGAGGTATGCTGCTCGGTGTAGGCGGAGGCAGAGCCACTGATGGCAGTGGAGGAATATCTGAAACAGGGGATGAAACCGGGCCTGCGGAGTAGACAACATTGCAAGCTAAAGATTCAAAATTTATGCTAAAGTTTCAAGATTCGAGATTCAAGTTAAAGACTAAAGAACATTGCAAGCTAAAGATTCAAGATTTATGCTAACGTTTCAAGATTCAAGATTCAAGTCAAAGACTAGAGCACATTGCAAGCTAACGAATCAAGATTTATGCTGAAGTTTCAAGATTCATGTCAAAGACTAGAGCACATTGCAAGCTAAAGAATCAAGATTTTAATCACTATATATTCAGGAACTCGCAGTATATACACATACTTGGAGTAACTCTTCCTGAGAAAGGAGGCTCCTTTGGTGCATCTCTTGGAATGAACTGAGGTGGTGAAGCAGTTGGTACAATGGGTTGAACCAGAGGCGGATTTCCCGGTAATTGCTTCACAGGTACTGTAGCTGGAGCTGAATTGGAATCAAAACCAATTAAAAAAAAATTGAATTTTTAGTACTCAATTCAAGTTCCTTGTGTTTCAAAAGTGTCTTCCAAATGTTCGATTAATTGTCTGTAAGAGATCAAGACTTCACCTGGAGCAACAGGAACTGAGACGATAGGCTCACCGGTCGGAGCTTCACTTCCGACGGAATCTGACGGTGGTGGAGCTGTCACGTCAGCTAAAGGAGGAAGAGACGGTTGAAAAGCTTTAGACGGTGGCACATTGCCGGAATTGTGAGATTCAGGTGAATGGCTCGGTGCTTGACCAAACCCTTTTGAAATTTCCGGTAATGGAGACGGTGGTGATGATGATAACGGAGATAACAAATCCAATCCTGTAGTTAAAACAATTAAAACCAAAATTTGAGATCTTTAGAGAAAACAAAAAAAAACATTTTTTTCTCAATTGCGTCAACAAAAGCAAGTAGTTGGATTTTAACACGAAACCATAAAACTACTTCACATTATAAAATCGCATTGTGACTAATTGCAATAAAGTTTCCTTTTTTACTTCAACAAAAAAAAAGATCTAAAATTTAGCAAAAACCAAACTAAAAAAGGTTTCAAATTTACCAAATTGATCAAATCCCAATATAATCAAAAAAAGTGAAAACAAATAATTGCCTTTTTTTTTTGTTAGGGCAAATGAAATTAAAAAGAACAGACCTGAGGAAGAAGCAGCAACTAAAACTGATGAAACAAGAGAGATCCTAAGAAGGAGAATATAAATCTCCATTCCATAGAAGAGATCAAAGCTTCCTCGATGATCACGAGGAAGACTGAAAAAGAATTGATTGATGGGTTTAATCTTTAAAGCTCTCCCAAGTTTAAAGTAATCGAAGTGTGGCACAAGGAGATGAAATGACTTCAAACGCAAGAAGAAGCTCTGCAGCAAAGGAACAGTGAGAAAGAAGCAAAGGAATGATTTTTATATTTTTTTCTCTTTTAATGTTCACTTCACACCCAAAAAAAAAAAAAAGAGAGAGATTAAATTAAAGACAAGAACTGAGTTTGGTGGAAGAGAACGGTAGTAATCAAAAGAGGTATTGTGCAATTAATCTCTCATCTTCTCATGTTTGAACACACAAAAAAAAACGTTTCTTTCTTCTCTCAATTGGTCACAAGAGATCAAGAGAGAGAGAGAGAGAGAGATTTGATTTAACAGAAAAGGTGGGATTTTTTTTTTTGAAGAAGGTAGTGGGATAGTGTCAATGGAGGAAGCTAGTGTGTGTATTGTCTGAGAAGAGCCTAGTGGGGGGTTTTAGTAACCATTTGTTTATTATTGACCTCTCTTTTTTTTTTTTTTTTTGCTCTCTTTGTGTTGAAGAAGTGAATTTAATTTAAAATTCTTTTTGTTTTCCATGAAGTATTACTATTATGTTAACTTAGTCAAATAGATTTCCTACACATGTATGTTTTAATTCATCGTGTTTTGAGAACATATGAAATAAAGCGTTTCCCAAAACAGAAAACTTCAAAATTATTATTACGTTCAAAATAGTTGTAGTGAGACAAAGATCTAATATAATTGAATCTTTACGAATGAATAACCAACCACCGTTTATTTATTTTTATTTTTTTTGGATTTATGGGTAAGGTTATATCATGTCAATTTAGATGAGATTAGTAAAAAGCTAAACCCACTTTTAAGATACTTGTTTGACACTTTTTGAAACATTTTAACAACATACTATATGTTATATATACTACATATAGAGATATATGTTGGCATGATTCCTGTAAATTAACAAATTTCTGTCGTGTAAATCATTCTTTTATATATGTAGGACATGGTTATAAACAGTTGTTGTTGTCTCCGATTGAAATTATAACCAAACACTTGGAAGCATATCCTATATGAACAAGATTTCAAGTCCTGTTTGGTTACAAACGCAATAATAATGATACAAAATATAATTTTTAATAAAAAGATTATTGGGGAACAAATATTAAACTGATTAATATTGTTGAAAAATACCCTTAATTGACGTATGACTAAACTTTTATATTTTTCAATATCTCCTCAATTCAAAGTTACCACGGCCTTCTAAATTTATGTTTGTCTATATCTACTAGTGATATGTACGATCATGCATATGAAGGCTAAGTTTTCATAATGATTAATATCCACAGTCAAAGATAATAAGTGGTGGAATGGATTAAAATTTGTTTTGTTTTGTATAATTTGTTGAATTTTTAAAAAGGAATCCAATGATGAGGTGACAAATTAACCCGATCCTATATCCCCTTAATCCAACCATCACCAAGGATTTGATTAGCTTTTGAAACCGATTTATTTGTTTATCATATTACCATAACTCCATTCCATAACATAACACCATATATACGTATGTTTTGTTTCCTTCATATCCAAAATAACAATCAATCCTTCTTGGTTTTAGAATACAAGTTTCGTATATTCTTTTCTATTCGTCATTCCCTTCACAAGAATCACAACGTTATTTTCATATCTTACTTTGTTTGCTTTATGAAAGAAAAGAAGATAGATAAAAAAAAAAAAAAAGCTTTGGTTATGAAATTGATGGATCAGAAACTGATAGCAACAATTCACTTTAATTGATGGGAACAACAATAGCACCGACGTAACATCTCCTATATATATACTTCCATCAATAAAATGGAAGTCGATAAAATTTTTTAAATTGATCACAAGCCGAATATTAAGATTTAATATGTCAAAGATTAGGTCCACAGGTTAATTGATAAACATGTTGACCAAGAAGAAAAGTGTACTGATCATTCTTTTCCTAGTGCCGGATGAAGAAGACCTCCCGGGAAAATAAAATAAATATATTACAGATTACATAGGCGCTTCTTCACGGTATTAATATTTAAACTTGTCTAATACCAAAAAAAGAAAGAAAAAGAGATGGACTTTATAGGCAATATGGGATGTATATCTTTATATATCTTCCTAGGCTCCATTTAGTATAATTGAATTAACTATATTTGCGGGAAAGTGATGAACAAAAAGCATAAACAAATTGTTATAATGTTGTAGTGGTTAAAAACACCAAAACTTGACTTTCATCGTCTTGCTCGTATTTCCCAAGATTTTGCTCGCTCTCGGTGTAGAATTTTAGGTGAGGAGATAAAAAAGATCACAACCATGCAAATTTAACGTTCAGAAACGTCATTTCGTAAATCGTTTTAAGTAAATAGTGAGTCCATAATCACACGCTAATTCCAAACAGAATCACTGTATGAATGATTTTGATATATAATGAAATTCAACCTTTAAATAGAAAATGACATCTTTATATTGTATTTTAAGCTTATTATTACCCCTTTGAAAAAAATGAAGTTAAAGTTTGCATATCTCAAATCTTGAATTATTACATAAGCAAAATGGTGATATGTGTGTAAATTATGAGTATATTTTTTTTTATTCATAAAGTAGAATAAAGCCAAGCAAACACCAGAGCTCTTCTTTAGTAAGAATTAATTCACCTATAAGAATACTTTTTTTACAAAAAAAAAAAAAAAAAAAAATCGTTACAAAACACGTGGTGTAAGAATCAGTTCCGTTGTCACTAATTAATGACTTTTAGGTTTTGAACTATATAAAAAAAAACTCTAAATAAAACAAAATTAAAAATCTTATTTCGTTTCAATGCAAATGCAAGCACCGACAAAAAAATTAGAAAACGAATCATAGAGATTCAGAAGAAAACGAGAAGGAGTGGCGAGTATTGCAGATCGTAATTTGGTGTCGTATGTGTGGGGACATCAGCAAAACGATTCAATACGACCAGATTTGAGTTTGGCTTCTTGTCGTTTAAACTGTAAGAAGTGATCACGGACAACGACCTTTAGCTCTCTCTTTGTTTCTTCTTTACTGTTCAAACAAATCTTATTATATACTACTACTGTATATTCTTTGAATATCGTATAGTATTTATAAAGTCCAATATAATTAGGTGGAAGACCATAAACAAAGATTAAAAGGTTTTAAATTGTCGAAATCTAAAGTGGTCAAAAATATGTACTATCTATTATTTACCTAATAATTCTAACTACTAGTACTAAATTATTAGCCAGCCTCCCTACATAATGAGATATTTCGTATGATGGTCGAGCCTCGTGACAAATTGATTACTAATATACCCACCGATATTAATAAATATTCCTCTCTGATGTCTGAAGTCTGAACTGGATCCGACTAAGTCCAGGTGGGACTGTACTATACCACCAGTGACAAAATTTATTTATTATTCATTTTTCCAAAATAAGGAAAACAACAATCAATGGGGAGATTAATCTAACAAAAATATGCAAATTAGCCAAAATTAATAGAAGATTAGAGGGTTGTTGATGCATTTAAAGAGAGATAGAGATATATATAGAGAGACCTACTCCTATATGGGACCATACAAATTTAAAGGATTGAGAAGGTAACAATACTACAGAGCCATGTGCACAGGCATAGACAAGAATCTACAAACCCTTTATAGGAGGGTTTGGTTTTGTTTCCTTTACTCTTTTGCTAAAGCTGCAACAACCAACATCAACAAAAGAAAAGGCTTGATTCATAACCTTAAAGATGAAGAGATGATGTATCTCTCTTCTTTTCTTTACCATGTGTTAACCTCATTCTCAAGGTACCATCTTTCAAATGCCAGAGTGTTTGAATCTGATTCACTAAAACCAGCTTCACTCTCATTGTTTTGACACGAATGTGGTTTTCATCAAGTTATTAAAGATTGATGCTGCGTTGGTTTTCGTTTATTACAGTAACCATTCTAGAATTTAAAGTATGTCTTGGCTAGAAATGATTGAGAAAATTATTTTTTTACCAACCAACAAGAAGTCAGTAGTTTAGGTGAAAACATGTGAAGCAAATGCTAGGCATGACTGTTGTGTGTTTCTGTGATGGTCACTCTCTTACATCTCAACAAACAATAATTTATCAAAGGAACTGTTTTACACGATGCAAAAAGAAGAAGTTACAAGCAAAACAGTAAGAAAAGAGATGGAAGAAGACTGTTAGCTTTTTTAACTGAGCAAAATAAAGAACACTGTTGATGAACCTGTTTCTAGAGATGGAGAGAGACAAACAAAGCTATCTGATGGTGCATCCCATGATTCAGCTTCCGACCTAGAGAAAATTTTAAGTCTGGGGGTTAGATGAAAACATAATGTCAAAAGATAGTAGAAATTTTGGCATTATACTTGGAGCAGAAACACAATACCTGAGTGCAGAAGAGACTTTGAGTTTACATTATTGATGCCCACAAGATAATATCTGATCGTATCTTTTGTCCAGTAACGTTATTGGCAAGGGTCAAATTCTTGAAATTGTTTCTTGAAATCTTCAGCCAGCTTTGCCTCCTCTTCTTGGCTAATTTTACAGTTTCTCCAGTCAGCCCTATCTGGGATCTTTAGCAGCCCTGCTAGAACCTGTAAAATCCAATGTCATTTCCTAAGCAACAAAGGGATCTTAAAAATGTTAGGGTGGATCAGATGTTATCTATCTAATCGAATAAAAAAATTCAAATATTATGGTCTAAGCATGAAAGTTATATGGTGAATGTTCAACTCCGTATTTCCTATTAAATAGAAGATACTGTTTAAATCATCATGCATATGAATTATCGATGGTATCTTTCTATAGTAGTATTAAGCAAAGTCACCCATGCATGAAATGTCTTACCTCCCGTCCAAATTGTGCAGGGAAAACTTCGTCCTCTTCCAGGGTGTGTGATAAAACCGTTCCATCAGGAAGTTCCACATAGAAGAGCCCCAAAGCTGCATTGTATTCCTTCTGCAGATATTTTCTGCCATCAGAACTATCACTAACTGCAACAAAGACAACATAATTTAATCAAAAAAGTAACTAAGAAAGCTAAGGACGAACATAGGTATATATAATCTAGGGTCCATGCCTCCATAGATTCGATAAGATAGAGAAGGAAATACAGAAAATTCAGCTTACACTTTTTCGTAACAAGCTTAAAGCCCAGTTTTTCAGCCGCCAGACTAAAGATATTTGGAAGAAAACGAGCTCTGGACGATGGAACAGGAACAACCTACAGAAGTAGATTAAACCAGACAAATGTAAGCAACTTCTTTATTTCAAAAGACCTACCTGATTTGCAATGGGAACTTTTCTTACCTGGAGGTTAGCATGAGAAACACGTTTAGATACCAACTCAAAAAAAACTGCATCATTTCCTTGGCTCTTATAACAATTTCTCAGACCATTTTGGTATCTACTGAGCTCTGATTCACCCTCAGGGGATAAAACCAGAGTATTGGGCAAATGTTCGATTGGAATTATCAGTATGTGGTCTTCGACTAGTGAACCTTTGGGTAGAGCACAATAGAAACTTTCCCCTACACTGACGATCAAATGTGACTCCACACTCGGGCTTGATAGACAAAACCAGCATTCTTTTGACCTGAGAAAGCAATTTTGAAACAAAAATTACTGCCTCAGCCCCTAGCAAAAATGGCACCCACTTTGCAAGAAAAATGGTCAGAAGGTAAATCAGAAATTACCTGTTAGCATTTTCAGACCTGGGCTTCCTTTGTATGCTTTCATCTTGAAACTCATGCTTGTAGCTGCACTCTGGGCCTTTTTCACACTTACCTTTGATGATAAGATCAAGACAAACACCCCTACGACACTGTTCTCTTGCTTCAGCGTTGTGTTGGAAATGGCAATCTTCCCCACGATGACAGGAACCTGAGCATACAAATTTGAAACAGAGCTTTTCCCTTTCAGATCCATTCTTTTGCCGCTTTGAGACATCATACCTCCAATACTGTGAATCAGAGTCACTATCATTTGGTCTCTTCTTCGATTCAGCAACTCCCTTTTGTAAAGTATAAGGACGTATTGTAGTGTTTGGAGGCCTTGCACTAAGTTCTGATGGTGACATGGTAGATGTTGGTGTAGGAGAAAGCGCATGAAGAAATTTCTGTAAATATGAAAAAGGAAGTAACATTGAAGAATTTGTGAAATTTGCAAGATGATCAGAAACAAATCAGCAGAAAACACAAACAAACAATTCCATTTGATGTGATTCATGAGCTTGCACAGATTCTGCATACTAGGTTTATCCATATTAAAAGGAGCCATGCATACAGTTAAGAGTACCACTCCGAGGCATGTGATCAAAGAGAAAGGTACCAATATCAACAGACAAAAACAATGAGGTAACAAGATGAGTGAAAGGAAATATATAGAACACACCTGTTTGTTTTTATTTCCAACTTGAGCAAGACCAATAAAGCGAGTTACATGAGTAGAGTCAGCATTGAGGTAAGGTTCACGGGCATAAAATACCCCCATAGAACCTGCAATGTGATAGCTGCCACAAAAGGCAACAGAAACACCAAAATAAGTTCCTAACTTATCAACACTTCCCAGTAACAACAATACAAGAATCGAAAAAAGTACTTACCGAGGTTTAACTTCCATTACCAATTCAGAAACAGTGAAATCACTACACGATGAATCAGAAACTCCTTCAGGAACATCAGAAACCGCAGCTCTGTTTGTGACTCCAGCAGGCCATTCATTAGTGTAAAGTAATTAAGGACAACAAGTTGTAAAATAACTTTAAGGAAGGCTTGAACAATAGAGAATGTATCCAATAGTTCCAAATTCATCAACTAATACCAAAGAAAAAAGGATATGTCAAGAACAAATCAACCACTCCAGGTTCCTCAGCAAGTGCACGAAGAGCATCAACATCATCTTCACTATATTTCCCAAATTGACTATCAGATGATTGTCTACCAGATAAGTAAACAACAGACAAACCTAAACAAAACAAACAAAAGCACAATATCATTGACCAAAGTCACCAAACAACCTATTGAAAATAAAAATCGATTCTTTCTAAAACCCTTACCATGAAGAGTGAACTTCCCACTTCCTCTTAACCAAAACAAGTTGTGGCAAACCTCAAGTCCATCCATCTTAAACCCTTGATTCTCAGCTTTCTTCGAAGTCGTCGATAGGATTTTAGGGGCGACGACGCCATAATCTCCGGTGAAGTAAGTAGGAATCGGAACTTGAGCTCGACCTTCGACGTAATCCAAAAACTCATCTAAAAGTTCCGGAGAGTCAGGAAAAAACTGGCCGACGCAAATCAAAGCATCAAACGGACCAGCGGATTTGCTAACCTGTAAAGATTGGAACTTCGATTAAACCCTAAGAGATACAGAATCACGTGAGATCGTAGAGCAGAAGGAGAAATAGAGAGAGATACCGATTGAACACGTTTGAAGAGCTGATTGAGACGTCCAAGAGGATCTCCGCTAAGCAAAATTCTAGGCGCCATGACACTGAGACGGAGGAGGAGGAGGAGGAGGAGGAGGAGGAGGCAACGACAACGACGGAGACGAGTGGAGTTTTAGGTTGTTTGGGCCTTTCTTTCACTACTTTTTGGGTTTATTATAAGCCCAATTAAACTGTCTATGTCAAAACGGCGGCTAATTCAGTGTTTAGACTTTTTTTTTTTCTCTCTTATCTCTTATATATGTAACTAAAATTTGTATTCGCGCATGCGCGAAATTTTAATTTAAAATATTTCTTATCAATAAAAATTATTGAGCTCAAATATAATCATTTCAACTTTTGAGTATAAATCTATATAAATACTAAACTTACTTTACTCAGTGATATACAACATATATATATTTTTGAAGATAATATTTTTTTGTTATATCTATTTGCGATTTTACATGGGATTTTAGTTAAATTTTTTATCAATAAGAATCATTTAATATAATTTGAAGATTAAAAGATAAATCTATATAAATGTCGTACTTATTTTAATAATCTATATATAACATATATTGTTTAGTGTCACAATAATATTTTCTAGCAATAGTAACAAAAAAATGACTTAAGAATCTCACTGAAAGAGTAAACAATATTGTCCACAATCCTCTGACCTTTTATCTTTTAAAAAAATCATATTCATATCCCATGAAAACATAATTTTATAAATTCTAACGTCAATGTCGATCGTTGACCTAATTATAGAGACCATTTAAACATATTGATATCCTATATTAAATGCGAATATACAAAGTTTCATGAACTGTTTTAGTGTTATGTGGCTACAATGAGGTTGTCCAAATGCATCATCTGCCATAATAAAATTTTCGACTAAGTCAAGAATGTTTAAATGATGAACCCTACAATGAATATTTATTTACTAATCCAAGTTTCATATTTTTCTAAAATCTCATATGTTATTTGCAGATGTTAATTTTGTGATGCAACCGCAGCTTCATCTTCTCAAAAAAAAAACATAGTGTACTTTAAATATGTTGTTTTTGCCAATGTTTTGGGTTAAAAGCATTTGATAATATATATATATATATATATATATATATATATTTGTTATATATGTTATATATCATATTATAAAATTGTAGCTTCAGTTGATAATATACCTTATGAGATATGCTACACAAATCACATGTCACTTTTTGTAAAGGCTTACATATCATTTTTTCTATATTTTCTGACCATTGATTATGTTTTTTTAGATAGATTATTTTTTCATAGTTTTCCCAAAAGAAAGTGTGCCCCTTACAATGTATTTGTTTTAAATCAAAACTTTTAAGTTAAGTTAAGTAATTAATCTTATATTTCTAATAAGTGAAATTTAATAATAAATCTTTATGGTATATGTTTCCATAAATAATAAATCTTTTATGGTTATAAATTTTAATAATAAATTATTATTAAAATAAATTTATAGTATTATTTTTCTTATTTAAAATTTTTCATTTATTTTACGTAATTTATTTTTAGACAGTTATTATTTTTATTATTTACTAAAAAATTATATTATTGTTTAAACTATTTTAAAAATTTATTAATTTTAGTGAATTCGTTTATATCTATTGTTTACTATTATTAATTATAAGTAATAAATATGCAATGAATGAATATTAAAAATATTATTTTTTATGCAAAAAAATATAATTAGGTAGATGCTGATGTGGAGGAAGGAGAAGTGAGCAAAGTTAACCTTATATATATAGATTAAATTTCCTGATGTTCTACTTGATCCTCAAAGTAACATATACATTGACATAAAAGTTAATGTTGCTAAAACTGCAATTTGTATTTTCACCAAAAAAAAAAAACTGCAATTTGTATTTTCACCAAAAAAAAAAACTGCAATTTGTATTATAAGATTAATTTTTAGGGGTACAACACAATGTAAATAATTAAAGAATAGATAAACATTCAAATTATGTTCCGTATTTACATTGATTTGTTATGCAAAATCCATGTGTCTACTAATATGTGAAATCTATTTTAGTATTTTTGTGACTTTATACTTTCGATTAAAATTGACTGTTTGCTAAGTGTGGAACTAATATTGTAATTAGCAATATTAGTGTTAAATATGTATATTGATGTTATTTATGACTTACATCAATTTGAAGTTTGAACTAATAGATGACAATATTAGCATTCAATACGATATCGTGTTTAAAATGTCTCTCACCTATCTCATCATTTAACACCCCCAACCAATAATTTTGGCATCCAAAATTGTTATCCCCTATTTAATATTTGGGAAGTACATGACTTTTTTTGTAGACTATATAATAGATATATATATGATTTTTTGGTTATAGACTTATGACATTCATAATCTAGGTGTATCATAATATACATGTTAGTTTGATTTTTGGTAATTAGGGATAATATGCATTTAGTTAATTATAGTAACATATAAAATCAATTATAGGTCCTATTTAATATTTGGGAAGTACATGACTTTTTTTTGTAGACTATATAATAGATATATATATGATTTTTTGGTTATAGACTTATGACATTCATAATCTAGGTGTATCATAATATACATGTTAGTTTGATTTTTGGTAATTAGGGATAATATGCATATAGTTAATTATAGTAACATATAAAATCAATTATAGGTAACATTTAAAAGATAAGGAAATCTTTCAACCTAATTATAACAAACATATGTGATTCTTCTTTCATTTTTATTTGATTTTATATTTAAATTATTTTAAATTATTATATAATATATTTAGTTAACAAAATTAATGTTTTTTCTGCATATGATGTAATTTAAACTTTTTTAAATGAACATATATTGCTCAATTGATGAATAAAAAATGTATAAAATGTCTCAACCATATTGCCCAAGAAAACTAGGCAAATATTCAAAGTCATACTATAAAAAGATGACCAAAATGATTCTGGATACGAATGGGCATGAACTTTGATTTATCACGCATTGAAATCATACTATAAAGTCATACTTCAAAGTCGTACTATTAACACCAATATAAGTTGTTTAATCTATAAAATATTCAACCTTTAATAATATTATTCTTTTAAAAATTTATATTCAACTAAAATTTTGACTGAATAACGAGTAAAAATTTGAATATTTAAATTCAATTTCATATATTTCTTTTGTTGAATTGTATAATTTTATATACTATAATAAACTTTTTAAATAATTTAATTTGAAGTATTTAAAAATAGTTTAATTTGTATTTTTAAGAATATCATAAATATATGATAGATCAAAAATTTAAAATTATAAACACACTAATTTGATTTGTTATAACATGAGTCAATAATATGTCACTATAGAATGAAAAAATTCAAGAAATATGATTTTTTGGTAGAGCACGGGTTGAAATTTTAAAAATATGATTTTCAGATTAAATTAAAGTTTGGAATAATATTGTTTGGTAGAGGCTTTCTTGGTCAAGATGATTTTAACAAACATATGTTACATATTTGGTCCTAAAATTAATATGCGGTGTATTGTGGGTTAAATCATATAATTAACAATCAAAATACAATATATAATTTTAAAAACTAAACAAATCAAATTAAATTAACAAACAAAAATTAATGTTTTTAACAAATAACTTAACCCAACGGGTCAAAATATAAATCTACTAAACTAGATCTTACAAAATATATATTATATCATAAGTCATATTTAGAACATGAGTTCATGGCATAGTGTTTCATACTAAAAGAAAAAACTTTAAAAAAAAATAAAACAATCACATATATAGTTATTTAAATAAAAATTATAAAATAAACAGAAGAAATTTCAACTCGTGCTCTAATTCTAGTTTAAGTACATATTTGGTGCCTATGAGACTACAAATATTTGCTCAAATATATATATATATATATATATATATATATATATATTTTAATAGATTTTCATAGCATGGCTTATTCACATGTATAATATCATTATTTATTACAATCTATCATTCTGTTTAAATGAGTTTTCATGTGACCCATCTAAGATTTCACATGTATGGTAATGATATCATTACAATCTCTTTTGGTTTTAAATGGGTTTTCATGTAATCCAACTAAGGTTTTCATTGGAGATCCAATATGAAAGAGTAATTACACCGGGGTATTACGAAGATGAGGTAACATAATATTATATGTGTTATGCATTCATAAATTGTAAGAGTTTGAATAAAGATTAATATATGTTTTGGTTGATTATGTTTGAGAGCTTCTTATCTAATAAATATAAATGTATAATGACTTTAAAGTAATTATGATTCAATCTAAACTTGCTTTACCACAATGTTCAAGCTAGTATTAGATTAGGAACCTCTCTAGGATTTTAGTTTAAGTTTTATCATAAATTTTAATTAACAAAAATGAACTAAAAAATTGTTGTAGTTGAATAAAAAGAAAAGTTGGACAAGAAAATAAAAACATTTACACAGATTATTATTAATATATTTCCAATCTACCTGTCTCATATTCAGCATGATACGACGAGGCTAACGGGCTTAGTGTGGCCCATTAGACAGTAGTGGGCTTTGTTTAGTTAGAATTATTGGCGGTTGTTTTTTTTCTTTTAACTATTTATAATTCGGAAGAAGATATTTGTAGACAAGTTTTTTCCCGAATCTTCAACGAGAAACGAATATTCTCTTCTCTTCTTCTTCCTCGCGAAGGTGCGTTTGTTAGGGTTGCGATCATGGCGGACACTGTCTTGATGGAGGTTAACGATCGTCCTCATCAGATTCCGAAGTTGCACAATGGATCGAAAGCATCTTCAAAACAGCTCAAGGTACGAAACGTGGAAGATGATGAGTATCTTCGACAGTATATGTTGTTTCACTACGACTACCATAAATCCGAGGTAAAATTCAATTTCTAGATCCTTTTTTCCTTCAAATTTAGGTTCGATTCGAAATCTGATGAGAATATTATTTTTTTGGGAATCCGTTTGCTTTAATTTAGGGTTTCACGATTGATTGGGAGAAGTATGATTACGTGTTCCACACTAGGTCGCTGGATACTTCACCACCTATTTCCCAAAGACAAAGCAATGCTGAAATCATCCGTGAATATACCCTCTTTGCCGTTTTGAAATACAATCAAGCTCATCTAACGAAGAAGCTCGTGTTCGACAAGCATGTCTCAGCAAATTTCAGATTTTCTTGTGGTCTTCTCTGCTTTTTAACATTCTGGGCTACAGATATGGCCGCATCCACTCCTGAATCGCAAATCTATCAAGCAAGAGTGTGGCGTCTACAGAAACGGTATGATATTCCCATCTTCAGGCTCAAGCCCAAGCAAGAAGGTGATTTTCTTTTATCTCTCTCTCTCTATGTTTGGTTTCTGCTTTGATTAGAATCTTTGGGTAGCTTATTCGGATGTTGTTAACTCGTTTATGTTTTATTGTGCAATACAGAGATGGATTCTATTGATGTGCAACCTCCCGTTCCCATGTATTCTGATGACGAGGGTACTGCTTCTTACTCTTCCTTTACATTGTTGCTTTATCTGATCAAACCAACCAATCAATGGTTAGATGATAGACGACTAGGCATTTATTTAGTTGAACATAAACCACCTATAGGCTCTGCTTTTCTTCATCAATGCCAATACGGCAATTCGCTAATTACAATATATGTTGTGTTTTCATGTGTAGATAAACCACCTGTTGTCTTTCTTCGAGCTCCTCCTGAAGCTGGTGTCCCTTTTGTCTTCGATCGTAATGGAGCTTTCAACTTTTGTTCTCTGATACCTAGGTCTGCTCTGGTCTGTAAGGGAAAAGTATATCATTCCCTTGGTGATGACACACTGTTTAACACCCTCTAGTGTTGCCTATTAAAGCCCTCTCAGTCTAGAAACGTTTTCCTGGTCTAGTTAGTTGTATCGAGTCTCAAGACATATCTTTATGTTTTCGATAGTTTACTCTTCTGAACCATATGAATCTTCAACAGTTATTGCTTTTTGTATATTTTATTTACTATTCTAGCCAGTATTGTTTCTGGCCAGGACCTACTCTAATTCCTCGCACGACGTTATTTGCTGATGTTCTAGCTTTCCATTATAGTTGAATATCGGCTAGGATTATCATGATGTTGCATATCATAATCATATAATATGAGGTCAGCGTGGGTGAAAATGCTCATTGTATTCTCAAAGTATTTGCAATCACCAACACTTGTCATTCTCAAACTATATTGTATGAGCAAATTTATTTTAGAAACGTTCGAAAGCTGTAAACCCTAACAGAATCATTAAGTGTTTTAAGCATAGCTTTAGATTCATCTGGGGTTCAATAGTTGAGATCTGATGTCTTATCGATTGCTAAGTGTGGATAAGGAGGAACTGGATATATCAACACCTGGTTTGAAAAACGTAACTACTTAGGCCTCTCTGATTGCTCCTGTGTTGATAGCTCAACCATTCACAATTGTGCTCAAGATGGTGAGAAAAGCCATCTCAATTTCAAAGCTACAGAACTAAGGCTAGGTCTTCCTGAGTCTCAATCTCCCAAGAGAGAAAGAATGCTGTTTCTGGAAACAAAAGAGGATTGGCTGACACTTTTTAGGACGAGTTCGAGTATTAAGGAAATAAATGAACAATAAAAAAGGGATTTCGGGTTTGTGTGTGATCTCAGGTCATTGTGGACTTCATGGTGCTCAAGGGAGGGAAAGAATGAGTGATATCATGTTAAATTCGGTTTTACTATGGGCTTCTAACTCAAAACCAATGTAAGAATGGATTGGATGCTTAACCCTTTAATATTACTTAAGTTCCATCACATCTTAATGTGGGATCTTTCTCCACATGGCCCCGGAGATAATGCTCTTTATTTAACTATCTTGATAGAATTGGGTCTTCCTTTGGGACATCAATTAATGGGGTGATCGGGCCTCCGTCCGGCCGGATTAATTAATGGGCCAGCGTATAGGCTCTGATACCATGTTAAATTCGGCTTTACTATGGGCTTCCAACTCAAAACCAATTGGAATGAGTGGATTGACCCTAACCCTTTATATATTACTTAAGTCTCATCACATCTTCTAATGTGGGATATTTCTCAACAGATCAAACTGAAGGATATTCTTCATGGATCTTACTTACGAAGAAAAAGATGGCGATTGGATGCTTGTTGGAGATGTGCCTGGGAGTAAGCTTCTCTTGAACTCGCAACTTTAGTAACTTTGTGGGTTATTTGAGTTGTTCTCGGTTGATTCATACTACTGAATATTATTTGCAATCAACACTTGTCAAATCTTAACATAATATTATATGTGTTATGCATTCATAAATTGTAAGAGTTTGAATAAAGATTAATATATGTTTTGGTTGATTATGTTTGAGAGCTTCTTATCTAATAAATATAAATGTATAATGACTTTAAAGTAATTATGATTCAATCTAAACTTGCTTTACCACAATGTTCAAGCTAGTATTAGATTAGGAACCTCTCTAGGATTTTAGTTTAAGTTTTATCATAAATTTTAATTAACAAAAATGAACTAAAAAATTGTTGTAGTTGAATAAAAAGAAAAGTTGGACAAGAAAATAAAAACATTTACACAGATTATTATTAATATATTTCCAATCTACCTGTCTCATATTCAGCATGATACGACGAGGCTAACGGGCTTAGTGTGGCCCATTAGACAGTAGTGGGCTTTGTTTAGTTAGAATTATTGGCGGTTGTTTTTTTTCTTTTAACTATTTATAATGATGTGTGGTTCAGAATTCGGAAGAAGATATTTGTAGACAAGTTTTTTCCCGAATCTTCAACGAGAAACGAATATTCTCTTCTCTTCTTCTTCCTCGCGAAGGTGCGTTTGTTAGGGTTGCGATCATGGCGGACACTGTCTTGATGGAGGTTAACGATCGTCCTCATAAGATTCCGAAGTTGCACAATGGATCGAAAGCATCTTCAAAACAGCTCAAGGTACGAAACGTGGAAGATGATGAGTATCTTCGACAGTATATGTTGTTTCACTACGAATTCCATAAATCCGAGGTAAAATTCAATTTCTAGATCCCTTGTTTCCTTCAGAAGTTAGGGTTGCATGTTCGGTAATCTGATGAGAATATTATTTTTTGGGGATCCGTTTGCTTAATTTAGGGCTTCACGATTGATTGGGAGAAGTATGATTACGTGTTCCACACTAGGTCGCTGGATACTTCACCGCCTATTAGCCAAAGACAAAGCAATGCTGAAATCATCCGTGAATATACCCTCTTTGTCATTGAGAAATACAATAAAGCTCATCGAACGAAGAAGCTCGTGTTCGACAAGCATGTCTCAGCAAATTACAGATTCTCTGGTGGTCTTCTCTGCTTTTTAACATTCTGGGCTACAGATATGGCCGCATCCACTCCTGAGTCGCAAATCTATCAAGCAAGAGTGTGGCGTCTACAGAAACGGTATGATATTCCCATCTTCAGGCTCAAGCCCAAGCAAGAAGGTGATTTTCTTTTATCTCTCTCTCTCTCTATGTTTGGTTTCTGCTTTGATTAGAATCTTTGGCTAGCTTGCTTACCTTATTCTGATGTTGTAAACTCGTTTGTGTTTTATTGTGCAATACAGAGATGGATTCTATTGATGTGCAACCTCCCGTTCCCATGTATTATGATGACGAGGGTACTGCTTCTTACTCTTCCTTTACCTTGTTGCTTTATCTGATCAAACTAACCAATCAATGGTTAGATGATAGACGACTAGGCATTTATTTAGTTGAACATAAACCACCTATAGGCTCTGCTTATTTTCTTCATCAATGCCAATTCGCTAATTAATGTGTTGTGTTTTCATGTGTACGTAGATAAACCACCTGTTGTCTTTCTTCGAGCTCCTCCTGAAGCTGGTGTCCCTTTTGTCTTCGATCGTACTGGAGCTATACCATTCCTTGGTGATGATGACACGCTGTTTAACACCCTCTAGGTGTTGCCTATTGAAGTCCTCTCAGTCTAGAAATGTTGTCCTAGTCTAGTCTAGTTAGTTGTATCGAGTCTCAAGACATATCTTTTTGTTTCGATAGTTTACTCTTCTGAACCATCTGAATCTTCTACAGTTCTTGCTTTTTGTATCTTTTATTTACCATTCTGCTCATCTTTCGACAGTTCCCACTTCCCAGTGTGAATTGTATTCACTCGAACTAGTTTTCTTCTAGCCAGTATTGTTTTTGGCCAAGACCTACTCTAATTCCTCGCACGACCGTTATTTGCTGATGTTCTAGCTTTCCATATAAAGTTGAATATCGATCGATCGGCTAGGATTATTATGTTGTTGTCTAAAAGATTTGAATAAGAGAACACAACAATTCATGTGACTGGTAGCAACCCAAGAGAGAGTTGCATATTCGTAAATTATATAACATGAGGTCAGCGTGGGTGAAATTGCTCATTGTATTCTCAAACTATATCGTATGAGCAAATTTATTCTAGAGACGTTCGAAAGGTGTAAACCCTAACAGAATCATTAAGTTTTCCTTTTAAATCGAGATCCTAAGCATAGCTTTAGATTCATCTGGGGTTCAATTGCTAAGTGTGGATAAGGAGGAACTGGATATATCAACACCTGGTTTGAAAGAACGTGACTACTTAGGCCTCTCTGATTGCTGCTCTGTTTATAGCTCAACCATTCACAATCGTGCTCAAGAATCGAGATGGTGAGAAAAGCAATCTCAATTTCAAAGCTACAGAACTGAGGCTAGGTCTTCCTGAGTCTCAATCTCCCGAGAGAGAAACTGATTTCGGTCTGCTAAGCCCGAGAACACCCGATGAGAAGCTTCACTTCCCGCTCTTACCTTCTAAAGACACTGCTGCTTCTGCTACTATAGGGCACATAGAATGCTGTTTCTGGAAACAAAAGAGGATTCGCTGACACTTCTTGGGACGAGTTTTCGAGTGTTAAAGGATTGATGTTGTCGCCGAGAATTAAAGATGTCCCGAAGAGTAATCAAGAAGAAAGATCACATGCTAAGGGTGGTTCGAACAATGCACAGGTTGCCAAGTATGTATTGTATGATAAACTGGTTTATGGTTTGTGTATGACTCAAGACTGAATCTTGTGGTAATAAATAATCTATATGTTGTTTACAGGGCACAGGCTGTTGGTTGGCCTCCAATCAGATCATACAGGAAAAATACAATGGCTTCTTCTACTTGGAAGAACACTGACGTGGTTAATGAGAAAGCTTGTCTTGGTGCTCTGTTTGTGAAAGTGAGCATGGATGGTGCTCCATATCTGAGAAAGGTTGACTTGAGAACTTACACTTGCTATCAACAGTTGTCTTGTGCACTTGAGAAAATGTTGAGCTGCTTCACTCTTGGTGAGAATTGTCTCTATGTATTAACGCAAAATCTTTAAAAATAAATGAACAATAAAGAAAAAAGGGATTTCGGGGTTTGTGTGTGATCCTCTAAGGTTATTGTGGACTTCATGGTGCTCAAGGGAGGGAAAGAATGAGTGAGATGAAACTAAAGGATCTTCTTCATGGATCAGAGTTTGTGCTTACTTACGAAGACAAAGACGGCGATTGGATGCTTGTTGTGAGATGTCCCGTGGCCGTGGGAGTAAGCTTCTCTTGAACTCGCAACTTAAGTAACTTTTGAGTTGTTCTCGGTTGATTCATACTACTGAATATTATTTGCAATCAACACTTGTCATACTCAAACTATATATCGTATGAGCAAATTTATTCTTCAAGTTGTTGACTTAACAAATTTAGTCAATGTTAACAGAGACGTCGAAAGCTGTAAACCCTATAATCAAAACACAGAGAGATGATCTAGACACAGAATCATTAAGTGTTCGTTTTTAAACTATTGAACCCCAGAAAATCTCCATTTTTCTTTCCGAATTAAAACTTAAAGAAACCTTAAGCCATAGTCGACAAAAAAAGAATCGACAAACACCAAACAGAAACGGCAGCCGAAATCTCCAGATGAATCAGTGGATGTGGTTGCAGAATCACCAGAAGATCTCATGCTCAGATTCGAGGCTCTTCGTCCACCTCTGTTATGAATGTTATTCTTCAGGATGAAATCGATGAAGATGTTGAAGTGGAGAAGCTGATTAAGTGGGCTATAGACGCCTCCCGTCTCGATCCTTTTCCTCCCTCTGATGATGATAATTCAATGAGAGATATATGTCAAATCCCTAATTAGAAAAAGATTGTTTACGAGAATTGGAGTTTAAAGCCTGGATTGTTTATGCAATGAAATTTTTAATTTCTTTAATGTTGCTATTCACTCTTTTTTTGTCGTTCTTTTTGAGTTTTAATTTGGGGAAATAATTTTGGAGATTTTCTGGTATTCATTAATTTCACTATTTGGGATTTTTTGTTGGTCTTTTCTGCATGTAACTGATATTTAACGTTCATGTTAAGTGGCTGCTAACGTTGAATACTTTTTGAGCTAAATTTGTTAAGTCAATAACAAATTTAGGAATAAATTTTGCTTAGAGACAATAGCATAAAATTGCTAATTGCAAATAATACTTGGAGAATTTAATGAGCATTTCATTATTAACCGTTTGAAGAAAAAAGAAAAAAATCTATCTATTCACAAAAATACCTTTCTTTTTTTCATATTATTTATGTTGACAATTTTTAAAACTAACATTTTGTATGTATAAAAAGACCAAATTACTCTTTTTTGAATGACAATAAGAATGTACAGTCACCAAAATCAAAAAAATTTCCGCCAAAATCGAAAAAAATTCTCATAAAAAAAAATGAATTTTATACCTTATAAAAACCTTGTAAACGCTTTTAAAAACCTTGTAAAAACGTTTATAAGGTGTTTAAAAACCTTTTAAAAATGTATTTAAAAATCTTTTAAAAAACTTATTAAAACATTTTGAAAACCTTTAAAAGCTTATAAAAACCTTGTAAACATTTTTACAAGGTGTTTAAAAAATCTTTTAAAAACCTTCAAAATATTTTAAAACTCTTTTAATAACCTTAGAAAAAGATAGTGAGAGTTGCCCAAAGTTTAACTTTATTATTCATTTCTGATTCTGATTCATTTCTGATTCTGATTAATAATTTCAATGTAAGTTCAAATATATATAACCAACTTCTACTACCATAAATCCGGATCAACTTATCCTGATTCCTATTAAGTTTAAAAAGCTAACATGAAATTAATCGGAGAAGTTGAAGCCATGACAAGATTAACTATTTGTCATCAACAAAAAATATCTTCTGTACAATGAAAAATTAAAATCTCTAGTTTTGCTTAAAGGAAAGCCTAAGAAATATAAATGAGAATCATGCTTGATCTGGTCTCTGAGATCTTGGAAATCCTCTAATGTTGGGTTGAAAAACTGCAGCAAACTGGGACAGTGAACGTCCACGAACAGTCGAGCGGTAGACATAAGCATATCCTCCATCTCCCCAATGTTCTCCCCATGAGTTTTGGACAATCCAATATGGTTGTCCGTTGTGACGTCCATAACCTACTATAAGAACAGTATGCATGGGGGTGGAAGGTCCATCTTATGTACGATCAAGATGAAACATCCACTACAAAACAAACAAAAAATTATACATAAATTGGAAATTGAAATAAATAATAGTTAAAAAAAATATTGATAATTTAAACTTACATTGTTTCCATTGATGTCGTAGTATAATAGCTCATTAGTAAATGGCATGAAAGGTGCAACAGATTGCCTTCGAACTATTTCTACAAGATCTTCATCTTCAATGTCAGTGCTGTAAGTGTAGCTGTCTACTGTGTAGTAGTGAACCTGCAAATGAAGTATTTATGTTATAATAAAAAATTTTTAATTTTACAAATGATGATAGGTTTCAGGTTTTTCTACATAAATGTTGTGTGAATCTAGGAATGAGATATTATAGTTAAGAGTGTCAATCGGGCTGATCCGGCCCGAAACCCGTCCGCATATGTTTGACCCCGTTCCGGCCCGACCTATTGACATGTCTAACTATAATGTGTCAATTGAGTTATTATTACCCAAATTTTGTCAATATAGTGAATTTCATATTAATTATTGATAATTTGAAATATCTAACAATAATATAATATTGCTTACCTTCGGATGTTTGCATTTTCTCTTTTCTAGCTCACCACGGTGGGAACACTGACTTTCTACACAGACTCCAAAGTTCTTCATGAAATTTAAAGATACTTTGATGTTGGCGATGCCTTCATCTGGACAAAAGACCACATTGTTGACGATATGCTGAACTGACAGTTGAATCTGCTGCTGCAAACAGACACCAATGTTCAAAAGAGCTTGCACTGCCCTCACTATTGGGATTGCCCAACAGGTGGCTGTACAAAAAGGTAACAAAGAGAAACAGTGGCATTAGTTTCAAATGCAAAGGATAACAAAGACTAGAGACTACTAGATTAATTGCAAGGCCTACTAAAACAACGACTCATCAATTTTTCATTCATTTTATATACTCAAGATGCATGTGGTCGTAGTTTTATTGGACGGAACTGTCACTTTCGTTTTTCAAGAGGACTGTATTACGTCTTCCAAAATCTTAGGATCTTTCTTTTCAATTCATCTTAATGTAACACATTATTAATTTATGTTTTTATTAATTAATGATTAATAATAATAGATATCTCAGGCAGGTACCTTGATTTACTTGATCGAGGACACGGTCGATTACACCCGGATATATTCCCCAATCCCAAGAATCAGGCTAAAAAAAACATAATACGATTATCCAACCTTTTTAGTATTAGCTTTATCATTCTAAATCAAACAATATATAATTAATGAAAATGGGATAATAATTATTATAACCTCTGATGTACTCGCTCCTCCGGTAGAAACCTGTATATATATATATATATATATATATATATATATAAAAAAACAAATAGATAGATTGAGTAAAATTATTTTAACCTGTGATATCTAAAATAATATGTTTAAACAAGTTATTTAGGGGGTTCATTAAAGTTTCGTTTCTTGATTTTGTTTCGATTGTGGTTTTGTTCCTTAAATTGGTCTTTTGCTGTTCTAGTTTTGGTTCCAGGGAATTTGTTATCCGCCGGTATAAGAATCCAGGGACTTCCATGTGTTTCAGTTCTTTAATTTTTTTTATAGTTAACATTTTTTGTGTTGTCACAATGGACTTAAGACGTCGTTCTTTTCGAATAAACAAGTTTGCACCTAAAATTCTTTGTTCTCAAAATGGTATGTTTTAGATATATTTTTATGAGCTTATTGTCGCAGTAGGCATTATTTGAGTCCATCTAAGATTTCACATGTATGGTAATGATATCATTACAATCTCTCTTTTGGTTTTAAATGGGTTTTCATGTAATCCAACTAAGGTTTTCATTGGAGATCCAATATGAAAGAGTAATTACACCGAGGTATTACGAAGATGAGGTAACATAATATTATATGTGTTATGCATTCATAAATGGTAAGAGTTTGAATAATGATTAATATATGTTTTGGTTGATTATGTTTGAGAGCTTCTTATCTAATAAATATAAATGTATAATGACTTTAAAGTAATTATGATTCAATCTAAACTTGCTTTACCACAATGTTCTCGGTTATGTATGTAGTGGACAAACGATTTCAAGGTAATTATGCTTTAAACTAAAAATACATATAAAACTGTTAGACCTAATTAAGTAATGAAAAACTACACAATTAATATTTCTGCAATCATTCTTATGGCTCAAGGTTTCTGAAAGTGTCATTTGAAAACATATTTTGTCCACATGAACTAAAATTATTTGCTCAAAATATTTCACATAAGCCAAAACTAAGGATTTGTCTCAATATTTAACTAGTAATAAATATGTATAATATGCACTTAAAAGTAATGTTTCTACTAGATTAATACTCATGTAATTCCACTAAGATTTTTAATCTGGAACCATAAGAAAGACCTACAACAAGCTAGCAGGTGCGTTTACGTAATATGGAGCTTTTGTTGGTTTTTTTTTTGCCTCTTTACATAAAATTTGGGTTTTTGTTGTTGAGAACTTAGTTTGGCTTTTATATTCAGGTACATGTCCTGAGTTTTTGTATATTTCGCACAGACAACCGATTACTGCACAGAACTATTCCAGAGACTATAAACTGTTTTAAAAAAAACGAAGTTATTCAAGCTAGTATTAGATTAGAAAATATTTTAGTTTAAGTTTTATCGTAAATTTTAATTAACAAAAATGAACTAAAAAATTGTTGTAGTTGAATAAAAAGAAAAGTTGGACAAGAAAATAAAAACATTTACACAGATTATTATTAATATATTTCCAATCTACCTGTCTCATATTCAGCATGATACGACGAGGCTAACGGGCTTAGTGTGGCCCATTAGACAGTAGTGGGCTTTGTATGTTTAGTTAGAATTAGTGGCGGTTGTTTTTTTTCTTTTAACTATTTATAATTCGGAAGAAGATATTTGTAGACAAGTTTTTTCCCGAATCTTCAACGAGAAACGAATATTCTCTTCTCTTCTTCTTCCTCGCGAAGGTGCGTTTGTTAGGGTTGCGATCATGGCGGACACTGTCTTGATGGAGGTTAACGATCGTCCTCATCAGATTCCGAAGTTGCACAATGGATCGAAAGCATCTTCAAAACAGCTCAAGGTACGAAACGTGGAAGATGATGAGTATCTTCGACAGTATATGTTGTTTCACTACGACTACCATAAATCCGAGGTAAAATCCAATCTCTAGATCCTTTTTTCCTTCAAATTTAGGTTCGATTCGAAATCTGATGAGAGTATTATTTTTTTTTGGGAATCCGTTTGCTTTAATTTAGGGTTTCACGATTGATTGGGAGAAGTATGATTACGTGTTCCACACTAGGTCGTTCGATACTTCACCACCTATTTCCCAAAGACGAAGCAATGCTGAAATCATCCGTGAATATACCCTCTTTGCCGTTTTGAAATACAATCAAGCTCATCTAACTAAGAAGCTCGTGTTCGACAAGCATATCTCAGCAAATTTCAGATTTTCTTGTGGTCTTCTCTGCTTTTTAACATTCTGGGCTACAGATATGGCCGCATCCACTCCTGAATCGCAAATCTATCAAGCAAGAGTGTGGCGTCTACAGAAACGGTATGATATTCCCATCTTCAGGCTCAAGCCCAAGCAAGAAGGTGATTTTCTTTTATCTCTCTCTCTCTCTATGTTTGGTTTCTGCTTTGATTAGAATCTTTGGGTAGCTTATTCGGATGTTGTTAACTCGTTTATGTTTTATTGTGCAATACAGAGATGGATTCTATTGATGTGCAACCTCCCGTTCCCATGTATTCTGATGACGAGGGTACTGCTTCTTACTCTTCCTTTACATTGTTGCTTTATCTGATCAAACCAACCAATCAATGGTTAGATGATAGACGACTAGGCATTTATTTAGTTGAACATAAACCACCTATAGGCTCTGCTTTTCTTCATCAATGCCAATACGGCAATTCGCTAATTACAATATATGTTGTGTTTTCATGTGTAGATAAACCACCTGTTGTCTTTCTTCGAGCTCCTCCTGAAGCTGGTGTCCCTTTTGTCTTCGATCGTAATGGAGCTTTCAACTTTTGTTCTCTCGATACCTAGGTCTGCTCTGGTCTGTAAGGGAAAAGTATATCATTCCCTTGGTGATGACACACTGTTTAACACCCTCTAGTGTTGCCTATTAAAGCCCTCTCAGTCTAGAAACGTTTTCCTGGTCTAGTTAGTTGTATCGAGTCTCAAGACATATCTTTATGTTTTCGATAGTTTACTCTTCTGAACCATATGAATCTTCAACAGTTATTGCTTTTTGTATATTTTATTTACTATTCTAGCCGGTATTGTTTCTGGCCAGGACCTACTCTAATTCCTCGCACGACGTTATTTGCTGCAGTTCTAGCTTTCCATTATAGTTGAATATCGGCTAGGATTATCATGATGTTGCATATCATAATCATATAATATGAGGTCAGCGTGGGTGAAAATGCTCATTGTATTCTCAAAGTATTTGCAATCACCAACACTTGTCATTCTCAAACTATATTGTATGAGCAAATTTATTTTAGAAACGTTCGAAAGCTGTAAACCCTAACAGAATCATTAAGTGTTTTAAGCATAGCTTTAGATTCATCTGGGGTTCAATAGTTGAGATCTGATGTCTTATCGATTGCTAAGTGTGGATAATGAGGAACTGGATATATCAACACCTGGTTTGAAAAAACGTAACTACTTAGGCCTCTCTGATTGCTCCTGTGTTGATAGCTCAACCATTCACAATTGTGCTCAAGATGGTGAGAAAAGCCATCTCAATTTCAAAGCTACAGAACTAAGGCTAGGTCTTCCTGAGTCTCAATCTCCCAAGAGAGAAAGAATGCTGTTTCTGGAAACAAAAGAGGATTGGCTGACACTTTTTAGGACGAGTTCGAGTATTAAGGAAATAAATGAACAATAAAAAAAGGGATTTCGGGTTTGTGTGTGATCTCTCAGGTCATTGTGGACTTCATGGTGCTCAAGGGAGGGAAAGAATGAGTGATATCATGTTAAATTCGGGTTTTACTATGGGCTTCTAACTCAAAACCAATTGGCAATGAGTGGATTGGCCCTAACCCTTTAATATTACTTAAGTTCCATCACATCTTCTAATGTGGGATCTTTCTCCACATGGCCCCAGAGATAATGCTCTTTATTTAACTATCTTGATAGAATTGGGTCTTCCTTTGGGACATCAATTAATGGGGTGATCGGGCCTCTGTCCGGGCCGGATTAATTAATGGGCCAGCGTATAGGCTCTGATACCATGTTAAATTCGGGCTTTACTATGGGCTTCCAACTCAAAACCAATTGGCAATGAGTGGATTGACCCTAACCCTTTATATATTACTTAAGTCTCATCACATCTTCTAATGTGGGATATTTCTCAACAGATCAAACTGAAGGATATTCTTCATGGATCTTACTTACGAAGAAAAAGATGGCGATTGGATGCTTGTTGGAGATGTGCCTGGGAGTAAGCTTCTCTTGAACTCGCAACTTTAGTAACTTTGTGGGTTATTTGAGTTGTTCTCGGTTGATTCATACTACTGAATATTATTTGCAATCAACACTTGTCATACTCAAACTATATCGTATGAGCAAATTTATTCTTCAAGTTCTTGACTTAACAAATTTAGTCCACAAATTAGTCAATGTTAACAGAGACGTTGAAAGCTGTAAACCCTATAATCAAAACACAGAGAGATGATGTCGAAATCTCCAGATGAATCAGTGGATGTGGTTGCAGAATCACTAGAAGATCTCTGCTCAGAATCGAGGCTCTAAAGACTTCCCCCCTCCGCGTCTTCGTACTCCTCTGTTATGTTATACTTCAGGATGAAATCGATGAAGCTGATTAAGTGGGCTATAGACGCCTCCCGTCTTGATCCTTTTCCTCCCTCTGATGATGATATTTCAATGAGAGATATGTCAAATCCCCAATTAGAAAAACTTTAAGATTGTTTACGAGAATTGGAGTTTAAAGTCTGGATTTTGCAATGAAATTATTAATTTCTTTAATGCTGCTATTCACTCTTTTTTGTCGGTCTTTTAAGTTTTAATTTGGGGAAATAATTTTGAAGATTTTCTGGAATTCATTAGAGTTCTAGGGTTCTTATTTCACTATTTAGGATTTAATGAGCATTTGATTATTAAAAGTTTGTATTAAATTTTGCAATAGATGGGACTAAGGTATTTTGGAGTAATATTCAATTATGAAGGGAAACAAAACAAGGCTATTGAAAAATTTAGAATATCGATTTGAGTCACCCTAATTTCTCTCCCAATTCTAGCCACCGCGAGAAAAACTTTAGATTTTCGATTTGCCCTCTCCGGCTGCTGGAATCCTTGCCGGAGCTGCGGGAGGGTGTAAAACTGTGTCTTGCTTTTTAGTCTTCGTTTTTCTATGATCTGCTCGATTTGTTGCTTTCGAAGTTGTAGCGGTCTTGTCGTTAAAATCCTATATGAAGCGAAGAACGTTTGTAGGAGGGGAAGCCATCAGCGGTGAGAGTTGGTTGTGGTTAGAGACCGATCCGTTTTCTTAACGGATTAGTCTAGGTTTTGGCTCAAATCTGGTGGTGCTCTTGTGGCTGGTGACTTGAAAGAGACGATTGTGTGTTGTTTCATGGACTGGTATTGTATCTCTCTCGTCTCTTCTTTGGATTGCGGATTTTTCAACAAGGCTGTGTTTGTTTTAGTGTCGTTATGGCTTTAACCGACGGTTTTAGTTTGCTTTGAGATGTGGTTTGTGTTTTCTTCGAAAATTTGTCTTCTCTGGTTAAGGGTTTGAATTGGTTATTATTTCTTCTGCTAGGTTGGGTATGCTGGTCTATTAGTGTTGGCGTTTCGAGCTAGGTATCGTTCCTTGTGCTTGTCATTCGGTTTTTCTTTTGTTGCTAGTCATCTACTAGCTCTCCTCTGTGGCTTTTTGGAGTTTTGGAGTTGAGTTCTAGACAATAGCAGTGGAATCGTCCTTCAAGTCTTCTCTTGCGAGGAGGTTACCAGTTTTGGGTTTGTAGATGGCTGAAGCTCGATCGACGAGGGTCCGCGTGTAAGAGCTGCTGGTCTTCTTTGACTTATCTTAGGTCGATTCGCAAGGTTTTTCTTTGCTCCTAGTTTGGATCACCCTCCATGGGGTTCTGGTTTGTTGCGGTGGTTGTGGTTTATGTTTCTATGTTATGGTATGATTTCTGCTGTCGTTCCTGCCGGTTTGGTGATGACTTTTCTACGGTGTGCTATCTTAGTGCTTCCGGTCTTCTGGGTACTCTACGGCGCTTACAGGTTCTTTAAGAAAGCTTAGTGGAATTCACTCTATTTCAGTTGGGCAGTTTTAGACCTTTGATCTTTCTCTCTTTCCTTTTGTAAACTTTTACTTTAAGTCTTGGCTTTTATTTTTGTTCTATAAGTCCTAATTTCCGGAGATGTGTTACCTGTCGGCTTAAGCTTATAGGGATGGTCTTTTATCCGCTGGCTTTAGTTTACAAGGTTATGTTGTTAACCGCTGTTTTTGTATGTTTAACATATCTTTTATGAAAAAGTTCAGATGACATATAAAAAAAAAAAAATTAGAATATGATAGTGAGAGTTACCCGAAGTTCTAACTTTATTATTCATTTCTGATTCTGATTTATTTTACACATATATATATAACCAACTTCTATTACCATAAATCTGGATCAACTTATCCCGATTCTTTCAAGTTTAAAAAACTAACATGAAATTAATCAGAGAAGTTGAAGCCATGATAAGATTAACTATTTATCATAATAAAAAATATTATCTGTACAATGAAAATGAATATCTCTAATTTTGTTTAAAGGAAAGCATAAGAAATAAAAACAAGAATCATGCTTGGTCTCGTCTCGGAGATCTTGGAAATCCTCTAATGTTGGGACAAAAAACTGCAGCAAACTGGGAGAGTGAACGCCCAGGAACGGTCGAGCGATAAACATAAGCATATCCGTCATCTCCCCAATGTTCTCCCCATGAGTTTTGGACAATCCAATATGGTTGTCCGTGGTGACGTCCATAACCTACTATAAGAACAGTATGCATGGGGGTGAAAGGCCCATCCTCGGTACGATCCTGATGAAACATCCACTACAAAACAAACAAAAAATTATACATAAATTGGAAATTGAAAGAAATAATAATAATAATAATAATAATAATAATAATAATAATAATAATAATAATAATAATAATAATAATAATAATAATAATAATAAATTGGTAATTTAAACTTACATGGTCTGTGCTGATGTTGTAGTCTAATAGCTCATCTGTAAATGGCATGAAAGCTGCCACAGGTTGCCTTCGAACTATTTCTTCAAGATTTACATCTTCAATGTCAGTCATGTAAGTGTAGCTGTCTACTGTGTAGTAGTGAACCTACAAAAAATGATAAAAATGTAATCCCAAGTATCTATGCTACAATAATTTTTTAATTTAACAAATAATGATAGGTTTTTGGTCTTTCTACACAAATGTTGTGTGAACCTAGGAATGAGATAATATTGTGTGTTAATATAGTGAATTTTGTCAATATAGTGAATTTCACATTAATTATTGATAATTTGAAATATGTAAGAAAAATATAATATCACTTACCTTTAGATGTTTGCATTTTCTCTTCTCTAGCTCACCACGGTGAGAACACTGACTTTGTACACAGACTCCAAAGTTCTTCATGAAATTTAAAGAGACTTTGATGCTGGCGATGCCTTCATCTGGACAAAAGACCACATTGTTGACCATATGCTGCACTGACAGTTGAACCTGCTGCTGCAAACGGATACCAATGTTCAAAAGAGCTTGCACTGCCCTCACTATTGGGATTGCCCAACAGGTGGCTGCACAAAAAGGTACCAAAGAGAGAGACAGTGGCATTAGAAACTACTAAATTAATTGCAAGGCCTAATGAAACAACGACTCATCAATTTTTATTCATTTTATATACTCAAGATACAAGTGGTCGTAGTTTTATCGGATGAAATCATGAAACTGTCACTTTCGTTTTTCAAGAGGACTGTATTACGTCTTCCAAAATCTTAGGATTTTTCTTTTCAATTCATCTTAATGTAACACATTATTAATTTATGTTTTTATTAATTGATCAATATAATAGATATCTCAGGCAGGTACCTTGATTTTCTTGATCGAGGACACGGTCGATTACACCCGGATATATTCCCCAATCCCAAGAATCAGGCTACAAAAACATAATACGATTACCCAACCTTTTTAGTATTAGGCTTTCATTCCAAATTAAATTAAATATAAATTAATGAAAATGGGATAATAATTATTATAACCTCTGATGTACTCGCTCCTCCGGTAGAAACCTACATATATATAAAAAAAAAACAAATATATAAATGGAGTAAAATTATTATCGTCAAAAAAAAAATGGAGTAAAATTAATTTAATCACTGATACTATGTATGTCAGTTCCTTTGTTTGAAATTAGGTTTTAATAAATTGTGACGAAAAACAAGTTTTGTTTACCTTTCTCGTTGGTGGAGCTTCGTAAACTTTTTTTCCTTTACCCTTTCCTTTCTTTCCTCTATCCATATCTATCTAGCAGACAGAAAACAAAAAAAAAACAGTTAGAACAAGCTTGAAATCCCCTATTATTGAAGGAATCCATAGAAACGATTAAGAAAGCAATCTAGTTTTTAACTGTTTACAAAAAAAAAGCTTGAAACTTTTTCACAAAAAAAGATGAAAAAGTTAAGAGCTTTCTGCATTTTGATGAGGTTCGTAAAGAGTAATTGATATTCAAACAAAAAAAAAAATGCAAAACTGATGATGGGTTTAAAGCTTCTATCACAAACGAATCCATAGAAACGATTAGAACAAGCTTGAAATCCAGTTAACCGGCCATAATTAAAGGAATCCATAGAAACGATTAAGAAACAAAGCTTGCAATCCAGTTTTTAACAGTTTACAAAAAAAAAAGCTTGAAACTTTTTCACAAAAAAAAAAAAAAAAAATGAAAACTTTGATGTGATATCAAAAGTTAAGAGCTTTCTGCATTTTGATGAGGTTTGTAAAGAGTAATTGCTTTTCAAACAAAAAAAATGTATGATTTGATGGGTCTGTTGAAGATGATGCAACAGCCAAGGACGCTTGAAACAAAAAAAAACAAAACCTTGCTTTAAAAGGTTGATGGAGAAGAAGAAGAAAAAAAAAAAAACGAACAAGAGGATCTGACCTCTTTCTCTAGCTCAGTCCAAACCCAGATGTTCTTTCACTGAAAACCCTATTTTTTCTCTCACTTGTCTCTATCTCTTTCTCTCCGGGTCTCTCTCTCTACCTCACTCAAACCAGTCTTTTTTTTTTTTTTTGTCAAACCTCACTCAAGCCAGTCCAAATATTGTTTATATTCTTTTTGCTAATCCACAAACATTTTTTTATATTTTTATTATTTCTGTTAAACTAAAAGGTGTATAAATTAACTATTGCCCTAACGTTTTTCCTTTATTTACGAGGCATTGCCCCTACTCTCTCTGTTCCCTACTCACTATTGTTATCCCAATTACAATTTCTCCCATTCTGATTAAATAAAAGATATGTTATGTAATAGTTCCACCAGTATATAGATTTTACGTATATATAGAATTCAACGTCACATTAAACTAACTAAAGTTTGATGAACATTGTTTACGAAAATAAATATAAACTATAAAAAAAAATGTGGATCGTATCTTGTAGAGACGACATTTTTTCCATATCAACCAACCAAATTACAATTATTATATACATATACATCAAATAGCGTTCATGGACAAATTCTCTACCAGGAAATCTTTATTGATATAACAAGGTTTGGTACTTATACTTGGAAGCAAAAATACTTTAAACGTTATTAAAAATCTTAACACCACTACATTATATTATTAATAGCTATAACTCATATATACATATATTATTTGAAAGTTTAAGAAGTGTCTAATTTAAGAGCATAATAACTTTGTAAAGTATAAAACTCTGATTTCTCATTTATTTGTAAAGATTATCAACTTTTTTTGTTTTTGTTTTGGTTTAGAATAAAGTATTTATGTGAGTAGCATTTATTTTTGAAAACGTTAATATTTGTAGGGTCCGTTTGATGGCTGATGAAAAAGGACAGTACTCGAGTATATTTTGTCTTGTATAGTCTTTCTTTATTTTCTCTTCATAGAACTTGGTCAATCTTTTTCTTTTTTATTTTCTTAATACATATGACTGGCCAATAGGTTAACAAAACAAAGATAAAACGAGATAGTATTAAAAAAAAAACATGTATAGTATAAAAGATGTAAATAAAAAAAAAAAAACCCATTTTGCATAAACCATGTTTTCAGAATGGATTAAGAGAAAACATGTATCTTGCATGATGAATCCATGATCCAATCCATTCCACAAACTGTAAGTATTTATCTTAAACACAAACTTCCTGAATAGTATAGTATCAACTAAATATTTTGCTATAACAAAAAAAAAAAGATTTTTTTTTGAAGTAATACAGATTAACTAATTCATAACAGCTGACATAATAACCGTTGTTTGTTTGTTTTTTTTTTTTTTTTTTTTTTTAAACTTGTTTTATTATTTAGCTATACATAAACAATACTACAAACTTGTCCGATCAAAAATGTTTCCAAATAATGTGCCGAATATACTATATTCCCATCAAAATGTTTCGAAAACAAAAAGACAAATTAAACAATACACTGTCCAAAAATGTGGTAATCTCTACAACCGTTGGTGTGACCATGTCCTTTTTTATAGAAAAATAGAGAAATGAAACCAGATAACTAATATCCATTTTTAGTTGGTCCTTTGATTATGTGATGCAAACACGTGTATAAGGACAATAAAGCACACATCAAGTCATCACAATATAAGTATCATCATTAAAAAATGAAATCGTTCTAAGAATAACCATTGGATCAAAATATTGAAAACTCATAGCATAAGGACATATATTAATAGAAGCTTCATGATCCTAAATTCCTATATAGTATTGTCACTAATGTTGGTGAGCATCGACGATCTCTGTTCTTATTTATAATCGTTCATGTTACTGTTTCCAATTTAAACAATTTATCTCTTTCCTTCATACTTATTTTTTTTTTCGTCACAACGTACATAATTAAAGCTTATATCACGTCTTTGTGCATAAATCCATATTTTCTTCAGAATGATATTCTTTTAAGATCAGAGTAATCTGAGTTTGGTTTTTAATTAATAAAATCCAAAAATGTCGTTTTCGTTTAATACCTTTTGGGTAACTCATATTGCTTTTTTTATGTGTGTGTTGTTTTTCAAGCACAATAAAAGCTTGCTGTGATGTTAACAGCTGTCCCCAAAGGAGCAGCTTGATTCGTTGTTAAAAATTCCAAAATTGTAATTTTTTTTGTTTTGCATATTTCAATTTAGAATTTTTTTTTACATCTTATAAACATATATTCTATGCTTTTTTGAAAATGAATACTACTATTTAGTTTATTAACTGGTTCAGCTTCTCTTACTACTTACAATAATCCAGATAATTGTGACTCTAGTAGATCCAGATCTTTTCTCCATCCTCAACTACAAAGATTTTTGATAAAGAATATAGGGAATTAACTAAAAAATACGGCTGAACCATTTGAGTCACACACTAAATATTATTATTCTTAGTTTAACAATCATATTGGTATTGAGTACCAACGTATGATAATTAATATAATATTTTATAAACGATGTTCAAGTTGATAACGATAAAGGATAAGCTTTTCTTGCTGGGATCTCTTTTAACTCTCTCACATGTATGTGGTTGATTTGGTTCTGTTTTGATTTCTCTATATCCTTTTAAACTTTATGCAAGAAAATCATTAACCAAAAAAAATAAATGATAAAAAAATTTTCATGTGATCATTTTTTTATTATGGGCATGGTCCCCGTATCAATACGATGTTGTTTAGGGGACGAGGAAAAATGTGCGTTTGCCAATCCAAACGTTTATATTTATATATAATGTTTGGAAAGGAAGAGACAAATCAAATAATGAGTGGGGTAACGGGATGTCCCATAATTATATAACAATCAGAAGATATGCTTAAAGTTTGTATATATTAAAAACATTCCTAAGGTTTTTACTTGGCTCATTTACGTGGGGAAAATGGTAGTCTTAATAAAATAAACCTAACACGTGGTCGCCCAGGGACAAGTAGAGCACGATTCATTCGAATAAATAATTTAGAACACACATGCACACAGCAACGAATAAATTAATGATCTAGAGTTTATATAGATAGTAAGATAGTATATGAAGACCATAAAACATGTAAATAATTTTTATGAAATGCTTATTTTTTTATTAAAGAAATTACGTACGTACTATATTCCTATTAAAGTTTGTCTCTACTCTTTATAAATGTTTTAATCTTGTTTCAATTTTATTGTTTAAAGAACGTTCTTATTCAAGGTGTATATATTAGCAAACCAACACAAAGATATTTGCCATATGTGACGTGCCACGTGACAGTATGGGTGGACACAGAGGCATGAATGGTTGAAGGAAGTTGATGACTCATCACTGGTGCGAGCCCAAATCTCTCTCATTTTATTTGACACAGTTGAAATAAATGTTTTGATAAAAGTAAAAAAATAAAAAGTGAAAATATTGATATATTATCCCCAAGAAATATAGGAGTAGTATAAGAAAAGGAAGACCAAACAGTTAACTATTCTGACCATGCCCAGCCCCAGTGCCGACCCTGACCTAAAGCCCATAAAGCAAACGCTTTAGGCGCCAGATTATATATCGATTTTAGGGGCATCAATTTCAAAAACGTTGCGGTGGTACAGTGGTAGGATTCGCCTATACTGTCCTTCAGTGTCAGAGTTCGAGCCCTTGTATAACTGTTTTTGTAACTTTTTTTTAATGTTTGTTAATGGACAAAAAAAAAATTTTTGGCTTTAGGCAGCAAAATTGGTTGGGCCGGCACTGCCCAGCCCAAACGTGTCTTTTAGTCAACATGATACATTTGGTATATATCATCCCTTATATACAACATCTACATAAACATTGTACATCAAACCATAATCAAATTGTTGTGTTATATATGCATAACCCATATATAACCCACATATCCAGAAATCTTTTATAAACGTACTTTAAAAAAAATTATTAACACGTTTTGTAGATCTAACTACTCAATAGTTTCTTCTGCATTTAAGTTTCTATACAAAAAGAGATGATTACACAAGAACCAGTGTCTAATTTTTTATAGTATCTGTGTTATTCTAATATTTTATAGTATCAACTAAATATTTTGCTATAACAAAAAAATAATTTTTTAAAAGTAATTAAGTAATACAGAATAACTATTTCATAACATCTGACATAATAACCCTTGTTTGTTTGTTTTTTTTAAATCTTGTTTTATTATTTAGCTATATATAAACAATACTACAAACTAAACTTGTCCGACCAAATATGCTTTCCAAATGATGTGCCGAATTTTCTATTTTCCCATCAAAATGTTTAGAAAACAAAAGACAAATCAAACAATACACTGTCCAAAATGTGGTCATCCACAACAGTGTGTGACTATGTCCTTTTTTCTAGAAAAATAAAGAAATGAAACCAAATTAATATCCATTTTTAGTTGGTCCTTTAATTATGTGATGCAAGCACGTGTCCAGATAAGGACAATAAAGCACACATCAATTTATCATTATTAAGAAATGAAATCGTTCTAAGAATAACCACTGGACCAAAATATAGAAAATCTATAGCATAAGGACATATCTAAATAGCCAGATTACGTAAATACTACCTTTGTTAGATATGGAATATTCATGATCCTAAATTTCTATATAGTATTGTCACTAATGTTGGTGAGCATCGACGATCTCTGTTCTTATATTTTATCGTTCATGTTACTGTTTCTAATTTAAACAATTTATCTATTTCCTTCATACTGATTATATATATATATATATATATATATATTTTTTTTTTATCACAACGTACAGAAATAAAGCTTAAGAAGATCATATATCTTTTAGAATGATATGTGGTTCAAATTAAAGTAATCTGAGTTTGGTTTAATCAATAAAATCCAAATATGTCGTTTTCATTTAATAGCTTTTTATGTGTGTGTGTGTTTTTTTTTCAAGCACAATAATTGTTATGATGTTAACAGCTGTCCCCAAAGGAGCAACTTGATAGTATGTTGTTCAAAGTTCCAAAATTGCAAATTTTTTTGTTTTGCATGTTTCTATTTAGAATTTTTTTTCCACTAGTAAACATATCTTCTAGGCTTTTTTTTTAACATGGATATCAAAATGAATACTTACTATTTAGTTTATTAACTGGTTCAGCTTATCTCACTACTACGAAGATTTTTAATAAAGAATATAGGAAATTATCTAAAAAATACGGCTGAACCATTTAATTCACACACTAAAAGATTTTTATTTTAAGTTTAACAATCATATTAGTATTGGGTACTGACGTATGATAATTAATATAATATTTTATAAATGATGTTACAAGTTGATAATTAAAGATAAAGGATTAAACGCTTCTTGCTGGGATCTCTTTTAACTTTCTCACATATATGTGGTTGATTTGGTTCTGTTTTGATTTGTTTATGTCCTTTTAAATTTTACGCAAGAAAATTCTTCACCAGCAAAAAAAAAAAAAGAATGATAAAACTTTTCATGTGATCATTTGATTCATTATGGGCATGGTCCCCATATCAATACGATGTTGTTTACGGCACGAGGAAAAATGTGCGTTTGCCAATCCAAATGTTTATATTTATAAATAATGTTTTGAAAAGAAAGAGACAAATCAGACTATACATAATGATTGGGGTAACCATGGTCCATGACCATGAGTGGGATGTCCCATAACTTATAGTATAACAATAAAAAGAGAATCCTAAAGTTGATAGTATATACTATATATTAAAAACATTCATAACGTTTTTGGTTTTAGCTCATATACGCGGGGAAAATGGTAGTCTTAATAAAAGTAACCGAACATGTGGTCGCCCAGGGACAAGTAGAACACAATTCATTCGAATAATGAAGTAAACAATTCATTCGACTAAATAATTAGAACACACATGCACACAGCAGCGAATAGATTAATGATCTAGAGTTTTTTTATATAAATAACCGCTGGAATAAGATAGTATATGAAGACCATATAACATGTAAATTATAATTTTTATGAAAGCTTATTTTTTTGTTTGTTAAAAGAAATTACTTAGTCTAAACAGCTAATTCTCTCTCTTCAAATATTTTTGACCACGCCCAACCAGTCTTTTGAATCAACATGTTACATGTCGTACGTATATCCCTTATTTTATATAGCATCTCATAATCATAAACATAAGACATCACACCACAATCATCAAATTATTGTGTTATCATATACAAAACCCATTTCAACTAACAAGTTTTGTAGATCTAACTATCAATAGTTTCTCCTACATTTAAGAAGTTTATATACAAAAAGAGATGATTACACAAGAACTAGGGTCTAATTTTTAAAATAGTGTAGAATCAGTATGTGTCTAACTTTTCTAATAACATGTAATGATAAATCTCTATTTTGGAAAGTATACTAATATTCAAATTGTAATATCAAACTTCTGTAAACTTTTTACTTATTAAGTTAGAATTTTATCGGTGGATGAATATTAATTGTGGATTTGTGGTTGAGCTTGTTGACTGTGAGAGTAAGTTGGAAACATAAAAATGGAAAAATCTGGATTTTGGAGGACATAAAATGGGTTTGGACGAATGTTTTAAAAAAAAAGTTAACAAAAATCAAATATGAAACAATTTTATTTTTTGAAGAGTTAATATCTAAATAATTAAGAAATCGAGTTTGTATCCAGTATTGCTATATCAACGATTTCATTGTTCGAATTCGATTCTACATTTACTAACTATCTTGATTTTTGAAGTGGATCAAATAAAATTTTGGACATATGATAATAATTTAACCACTATGTAGTGACCTTAGCATGATGATACAATGTACTTGATTTTGAAGTCTTAAAATTAAACTTTAGTACTAGTTTTGGTAACCAAAATAAATTATTAACTTTTTTTTTTTTTTTTTTTTTGTCTTTATTAACCAACATATACATAGTTCATAGTGGTATGAGAAGAAGGGTTTGTAGAATTTGCCATCCTCTCTTGACCGTGTTTCAAAACTCTTGATACGTTTGACTTTGACTCTTAATAAGTATTTTCTTTCCTTTTGTTTGAATAGAAAATTAAAATGAAACTAAAATTTTCCCTTCCTCCAACGGTGGTTCTAAATTGTACCTCCCCAAACTAGAGAGAGAGAGAGAGAGACACGTGTCCGGGTTTTATATCTGACGGTTTAGGGAGAGTCATTGGGACTAACGGGTCGTACAAGGATTTGGTTGTTGGGAAAGATGAGGAGGATTTTGGCTAACTCTCTAATAAAATCCGAATAGTAGTTTATATTGTCTCCTGCTTTGTAGGCTTATCGGAATAGTAATTAGACGAGGAGTCTGTTTAATCGCACTGTATGCATCAATTGAGATTTTGGCTAACTCTCATAAAATCCGAATATTTGTTAAATAAATTTGGTTCAATAGAAAAGTCTTCAAATATTTTAAATATCCATAAAAATAATTAACTCATACAAAAAAAAAATATAAACCAACCAATACTTCTAGAACGTTTCTGAAAGGATTTGTTCGCATCAACTCCACCTTTTTCTTTATTGTCATGTTTAAGCAAAATTATAAGTTTTCGTTTTTTAAAAAACAAACAAGCTAGTGTCGAATGATATAAATCAAAAACTCCATCCCAAAAAATGAAAAATAATTTTAGGTAAGTAAGTTGGTCGTTTGATATCATCTTATATGATAGAGCAATTAAAAAGAGCTTTCTCACCATACTAGACAAACAATTCTTGGTTACTCCACTTGGCATGGAACTTTTTAACTGTCTTTTGCATTGTCCCGTCTACTACTTATGTGAGGAGTCTATCTCACTATGTTTACTCACACAATATGCATGCATTAAAAAAAATAACAAACCCTTCAGCTTTCAATTCGACGATGAAAAGAAGGACGACGTCACTAGCCAAATCCTCCGAGAGCGGCGACGACTCTTCTTACTCTACACGGAGGTCGTCTGCTTCAAGGGAACACCGGAGCTTGAGCCGCTTCTCTCACTGCATGCCGGATCCTGAAATCGAAGTGACTCCGATGAGAAACGGGAAAGTTTGTGAACACCGTGAGATGTTCTGGATTTGGTGAATGATGATTTAGCTGTTGAGTTTTTTGAATCGTTTTCCGGTGAGAGCGAGATTAGCAGCGGAGGAGAAAGAGGACGATCTGGTTTAAGAAAGTCCAGCGGAGGAAGCGGAGACGGAGGAGAGGTGACGAATTCGCAGAGGAGCGGACGGTCTGTATCTAGATTTGTTGGTTCTGGTGGTAACGGTGGTGGTTTACGGAGGTTGGATGCGGATACTGAAAGCTCGAGACGGCGGAGGTCGTTGTCTAGACAGCCGGTCAGTAATCGTGGTGGTTCAGTTAAGGTAGATCCGGTGAGCAACAATTCGAGCCGGCGAAGGTCCGTTTCTAGACAACCGAGGGAGAGGAAGGTTAACGGCGACAACGGCGGTAGTTCAATTGGGGGAGTTAGTGATAACGCGAATTCGCTTTCTGTTGTCCGTCGCCGGATTGAGAATTCTTAGGTATAATAACACTTTCGTGATTGGCTTACTTTTGTGATTGCTTTCTGTTGTTTCTTCGTATTGTATAGTTTTCTCTGGGGCCTTCCTTCGTGTGTGATTGTGATGTGATGCAATATCTACTAGGAACTTTTAACCTTTTTAGTTACAATAGGAAGATACATAATTATCAATCCAGTAACGATTTTAGCTGTAGTTATGAGATAACTTTGTAGCAACAGGACCATGATTCACTTGGTTTTAAAGGTGGGGTTTTCATTTCTTACCCTTTCTGATTTTGATAGCTTCACTTTAAATTAAACATACTTATGAGTACTATAAACAGTTGCAAAGAGAATGGCTTGATTTATCTTGAACCAGTAGGAGCAGTGTATGAGAATTTTCGTTGTTGTGTGCATTTGGCTTTTTGATATGAATGGTGGTGATTTGTTTGTTACATTTGCAGAGTGATCTAGAACAAACTCCAGTATTCAAGCAGTTCAAGGGATGTGAAGAGCTACATGGGTGGGAAGAGTCAAAACAGTGGGTCTCAGAAATCTGCTGCTTCAGATAATAGACAAGGTCTTAGGAGGTCTTGTACCCAAAATCCAATCAAATACCATGACGGCTACTCCGTAAGTCTACTTTTGAAGTTTAGAAATTCTATCTTTGTTTAAAAGCGTTTTGCTATGAATGTTTGTTTATAGAGGCTTAATTAATCTTTTTGTGTATATCTGGTCTAACTTCATATGCTGAACATATTATATGCTTTTCGTTACTAACAGGGATAAATTTGTTTGGATGATGCAGAGCCATTCTTCTGCAGTCACAGCCGTTTTACAAACCATCAATACAAAGAGAAGTCAGAACATGAATCACATTCATCCAGAATTACAATCACTTGTGCCTTGATAATGATACCACAAAATAAGTATAGAGACTATACAAAACAGAGTCTCTAACTTAGGAAATTAAGTTGGGTGTGAAGTTTGTCTACTCGATCCATGGATTGGGGAGGAGGAAGAAGATGGTCAAAGTGTCTAACAAATACATCTCATGAGCAGCAGGACTAGTCAATGAGACGACTATGTAGATAATTTTAGGCGGTTTCTTGTGCAAAAATTCTTAATAAACCAAGATATAACTTATATAAGTCAATGTCGTTGGCAGGAAATTATGGTGGAGAATGAAATGTTTATAATAATATACCTTTTCATATCACTATGCCAATGAAACTGGCAGCAGATGCACACAAAAAAAAGTCTTGCATTCAAATTGAACTAGTGCTTACACACCAACGTTTATAAGTTTTATTTTATAAAGGTGTGATGTTGCTGATATTTGTTTATTTTACTGAAGATCACTCAAAAATATGTTGAGTTTAATATTTTTAAAATACAGACCAGTCTACTTTGTAGTAGTGTACCTAAAATGAATACAAAAATGTAACAAATTACATTTGAACCAGTTTCTCAAGATCAACATTTTCATTGTTACTCTAAGTAAGTGCATATGTTTACTTTGTAGTAATGGGTTTAAAAATAATGATAAAAATTACAATCAGAACAACTTATTAATAATTGATAAATACAGATTACTTACTTCATCATGATTGTATTTTCTCCTAACAAATTCACCAATGTGATGCCACTGACTCTCTATGCAACATTAGCTTACTTACTTCATCATGATTGTATTTTCTCCTAACAAACTCACCAATGTGATGCCACTGACTCTCTATGCAACATTAGAGAGTTTCATGAAATTGAGAACTGTTTTGATGTTGTAGATTCTTTTTTCCAAAGAAAATTCTACCTTGTTAATAATATGTTGTATAGACAAATTTAAATGCTATTGTAAGAAAATGCTTTTACACTGGTCTCACTATTGGAATTTCCCAACATGAAAAGGTGTGAACAAAAATAACTGCTCTTATAATGAACAAACCAAATCCGTGACAAATTTGGTAGATATGGAGGGTGTTATTTAGAGAATCTAACACTACTTAATTCAGAAAAATGAACGATTAGAAAGGTGACACAAAAATCCCATCTTTCTAGAGTTTTGACTAGAAAGAAAAATACATAAGAATGTAAACGATCAAAGCTATCCCATTTTTTTGGTAAATAAAATTATAAAAGGAACGATTAGTGCATTAAAAAAAAATGAAATACACTTAGATCACTATACTTTGAAGCAAAATCCTATCTTTCTAGAGTTTTGATTAAAAAGAAAAAATTCATAAAAATGTAAAAGATCAAAGATTTCCCTCTCTAAAGATTAAACAAAGAATAATTAGTGCATAAAAAATGAAATATACTTAGATCACAAAATCTTAAAGCAAAATCCTATCTTTTCTAGAGTTTTGATTAGAAAGAAAAAAAGTACATAAGAATGTAAAAGATCGAAGCTTTCCCTTCTTAAAGATTAAACAAAGAACGATTAGTGCATACAAAATGATATTTACTTAGATCACAAAAGCTTGAAGCAAAATCCCATCTTTTTGAGTTTTGACTATAAATAAAAATGACATGAGAAGCTAAAAGATCAAAGCTTTCTCTTCTTAAAGAGTAAACAAAGAACGATTAGTGCATACAACATGATATTTTGTTAGATCACAAAATCTTGAAGCAAAATCCCATCTTTTTGAGTTTTGATTAGAAATAAAAATGACATGAGAAGCTAAAAGAGCAAAGCTTTCTCTTCTTAAAAAGTAAACAAAGAACGATTAGTGCATACAACATGATATTTACTTAGATCACAAAAGCTTGAAGAAAAATCTCATCGTTTTGAGTTTTGATTAGAAATAAAAATGACATGAGAAGGTAAAAGATCAAAGCTTTCTCTTCTCAAAGAGTAAACAAAGAACGATTAGTGCATACAACATGATATTTACTTAGATCATAAAAGCTTGAAGCAAAATCCCATCTTTTTGAGTTTTGATTAGAAATAAAAATGACATGAGAAGCTAAAAGAGCAGAGCTTTCTCTTCTTAAAAAGTAAACAAAGAATGATTAGTGCATACAACATGATATTTACTTAGATCACAAAAGCTTGAAGAAAATTCTCATCGTTTTGAGTTTTGATTAGAAATAAAAATGACATGAGAAGGTAAAAGATCAAAGCTTTCTCTTCTCAAAGAGTAAACAAAGAACGATTAGTGCATACAACATGATATTTACTTAGATCACAAAAGCTTGAAGCAAAATCCCATCTTTTTGAGTTTTGATTAGAAATAAAAATGACATGAGAAGCTAAAAGATCAAACCTTTCCCTTTCCTTCATCCACATTTCTAAAGATAAAAAGAAAAGGAACATTTAGTGCATAAAAATCCCATCTTTTTGAGTTTTGATTAGAAATATACTTATGAACTAACTAGTTGAAGCTTGAAGCTTTTATCAAAAAACCCAATGAACTATTGCTTACACTCTTATGAATTTTTTCTTTTTAATCAAAACTCTAGAAAGATAGGATTTTGCTTCAAAGTTTAGTGATCTAAGTGTATTTCATTTTTATGCACTAATCTTTCCTTTTATAATTTTATTTAGCAAAAGAAATGGGATAGCTTTGATGGTTTACATTCTTATGTATTTTTCTTTCTAGTCAAAACTCTAGAAAGATGAGATTTTTGTATCACCTTTCTAATCGTTCCTTTTTGATTAAACATAATTTATATTCATTTTCGTATATCTTTTAAACGTATATAATCTTTCATTTTATCGATACTTTTAAAATGAAATGAAATAGAGATCAAAACTATATGATGCGTTAAATCTTCCATAAAATGCCACATTATATTCTCTCAAGTGAGGCAGCGTAACAATTGATTCGAATTACCTCCTTACTGCCCTTTTAGTTTTTAATAAGATTGTTATAAATCCGCATTTTGTAACATACCAAATTCTAAACAGAAAAATCAAGATATCTCAAGATACTCTAATCACACGTTTTTACTTAGGTAGTGAACTTCGGTAAATAGCGAGTTTATGTTGCTCTTGATCTTACAGTATATGTACCCCAACCCCTTTCGATTCCCCAATTTGCACCCCAAGAATTTTGTATGATCCACTAGGAACGACCATTTTGGTTTTTGTATCCAATGATAAGAACGACTTGCTGACCTCGACTAGAAAGATACGGGCTGGACAGAGAGTTATATATTTTTTTCACGAAAAATAACATTACAAACACGAAATTTTAAATACATAACATAATCTTTATATTGTGAATATTAAGAAAATATTTAAATAATAGCACTTACAACATTGGAATTTGTCAACAGTGATAATCTTTTACTAGACATGTATGTGACTTTAGTTACATATTTTTTTCTGAAATTTTCTATCAGTCGTTAATGTGTTTTTTTTTGGATTATTAATAATCACAATCACCACTGTAGGAATCATATAATCACAAGGCCACACGTAATTAACACTAGAACTCACATTAATTACTATATCAACTAACTTTTGAATAAACAGACACTGTTGGTGACTAGTGAGTATCAATAATCAAATAGAACCTATCACGTGAATTTATCAGAATACATAAAATTAACTCTGTCAATATATAATTATTACATGTAAAATTAAAATAAGCAAAAATCAAAAGTTCTTACTTTTGGTATATAAAAAAAAACTATTAATACATATTATTACATATAGAAATGAGAATAAATTGATAAAAATAAGCAAAATATAAGTAAGATATAGACATATTATAAGCAATATAAAAATAGAACATAATTATAATACAAATCAGAAAATTAATGATATGAATAATCACTTAACCGTTGGATAGTTGTCATCCGAACTCGTCAATTGCTATAATATTAATAAAACAAATTGTCAATACATTTTGATAAATGTGTCAAAACATTTACCAAGGTATTTTTCGTAGGAACATCTTCAGTTTTTGATTTTGTTGTCGATCTTTTTGACTTTTTTTTTATTGCCACCTCCATAGGATTGCTTATCTTCCATTGGATAATTATTTTCAATTTTTTTTGGTAAGTATGTAATTATATTAATTAGACCTTCTTTTGGTGTTTTTACATGTCTCATGCATGAATTCAAACACCGCCATAGGTGTTTTTCTCAAAAATTATCTAAACAGAAAACATGCAATAGACAAATTGTGTAATAAGCTTTCTCTTCCTTTGTGAGGACAACAAAACAAAATCCACACTAATTAGACCTTCCTTTTTGTAAATTTTCTTTTAAAAAAGGAAATGCAAAAAACATGAAATATATTAAACATATTTGTTCAAATCTCATTGTAGCTCGTCAAACAAAAATAAACGTAACTAGCGAAATCAGAAAATTTAGCAAAGAGAAACGGTATTGCTCTTGAGTCTTTAATTTAATTTTAACTTCTTGTTCAACTTTTTAAGGGAGTGATAATTTCTCAACAAAACACGTTTAAGGAAGAAACAAATCAAATAAAAAACATAGCAAAGAACAAAAGATTAAGAACCGGAGTCAATGAATGATCTGAAGAAATTAAGGAACACAAAAATTTTATGTTTTTTAAAGAAAAGATGATAGCTTGTATGTCTTTGACTTTAAGAAAGAAGATGGATCAAGAGGGAGATGGAAATTGTTCCATCATGAGCGATGGAAATTGAAGAACTTTTAATTTTAAGCTCATCTCATCATGAGCGATGGAAATTGGGCGATGACGAATCTCGATTCTCTCTTGTCACCATTCCCCTTGGGAAGAAACTTCATAAGAGATAATGCTGATGATGAGATCCAGTGATAGTCATGTCTTTTTTTTTTTTCTTTATGGTGGTGAGATCTCTACTTAAGAACGGCAACGTAGTGCCACGACTATGATAGTTTTGAAATTCAATTTAGATTTGAAGATGAGTTGGAAATTTTGATTCACTTTGTAAAGAATAACATAATTTTTTTGCGTTTGTTGTTAAAAAGTTTAAGAAAAATATCTTAATTGATTAGATCAATGTCTAAAATTAGAGAGTTTGGGTTCAACATTATCCTTTTAGGTTTAGATTCCTTTATTCAAAACACAATCAATTGAATATCTTGGGTTTATCGGAGTAGATGGTGTTGATGGCAGAGATGTTTTGTGAAATGGTCGTGATGAGTTCCAGTGGTAACGGCGGAAAATCATTTTGAAAGTTTTGGGTTCAATAGTTAGTATCCCCTTTGGGTTAAGTTTTCTTTATTAAAAGTCAAGAGTTATCGCCAGAAAATCAGATTGAGTTCAGAGAAGCACCGTCGTTGTCGAGAGAGAAAGCAAAAAAGTGATACAGAAGGCAGGGTAAATATGTCATTTTCGATCTGTAAAAATGCCTAATTCCAAAAGTACTGATAGAAATGTTCATTTTAAAAGTTTTGGGCCAACAAATGCCCATTTAGACAATAACCCCATTTTTTTTTTATAGTTAACATTTTTTGTGTCGTCACAATGGACTTAAGACGTCGTTCTTTTCGAATAAACAAGTTTGCACCTAAAATTCTTTGTTCTCAAAATGGTATGTTTTAGATATATTTTTATGAGCTTATTGTCGCAGTAGGCATTATTTGGGCCATTGACTCAGAAATGGGCACTTGCCATAAAAAACAATTATAGTAGTGAAAAATGTAAGGTGTGTTGACTATTTTGCCCCTCCTGAATGAGCGTGAATCTGGTTGTGGTGAAGACGGTACGTGGTGGAGAAACCTCAAACCTGTATATCCGACGACTGTGAAAACTGCAGAGATTTGAAGGTGGCAGCAATCGCAAAAAAGTTGTGGAGAGAACTGGTGATCCGTCGGCAGCGAGAATTGCAGATTTGATTACTGAGTGAATAATCTTAACAAAAAAACTAAACCCTAACAAATTTGTAAACCCTAACAGATTTGTAAATAGAGAACCCAAGCAGTGAATTATTCCTTGGATTTCATAGTGTTTATGGTCTTCTTGAACAATTATCCCCAAGTTCAGTTTGAACTCGTCGGTTGAAATATGTTGGGAGGCGATGAGCGAATGACATCAGATCTGAAGGGCAAGGTGGACTTTAAACATTGGTAGAGTGCTTGTTTTTAAGAAGAGAACAGTAAAGTGCCTAAAATAGAGAGGCATTCTAATACAAATGCCTAAATTTTAATTAATTCTATTTTTATTTTAACAATAGCTAGCTAACTATTAGGGGGTGTATTCAAACCATGATTTTGGAGAATTTGATGGGATTTAGGAAATTTAGAATTTTGATAGATTTTAGAGAAGTTCATATGATTTTCTGTAAAATTCTTTCAAATCCCATCTAAAACCATGAGATTTGGATTTCTGTATTTTTAACTAAACAAATCCTCCAGAATCCTCCAGAATCCTAAAAGTTATTAAAATCCTAATCCACAAAACTGTTTTGAATAATAGTGGATTTTAAAGTAGATTTTTAAATCATCAGTTCAATAACAAGAGATTTTAATGGATTTTAAAGTAGATTTTTAAATCATCAGTTCAATAACAGTGGATTTCAGAAGACTTTTTAAAATACATGATTGAATAACATAAGATTTGTAACTCTTACACAAATCACTTAAAATGTCAAGTTGAATACACCCCCTTAGTATTAAAGTAGATTAATCAAAAGTAGTAAGTTTTTGTGCCTCCAATCTTCTGTGCTACCTCGTCCCCGAAATTTCCACTTTTATAAAAGTTTTAATCTGGTGTAAATTTTTTTTTTTTTCTTTCCTTTTATCTGGTGTCAATTTTATTGTTTAAAGAACGTCCTTTTCCAACATGTGTATTAGCAAACTAACACAAAAATTTGCCACATGTGACGTTTAAGTCACGTGACAGAATGGGTGGACTCAGAGGAACGAATGGTCGAAGATTGACGAGCTCATATATATCTGGACACAATTTAAATAAATATTTTCAGAAAAATTTTAAAAGTAAAAGGTCAAAAAAGGTAAAAAAAATTGATATATTAGGTAGTTGTGGATACTATATAAATATACTTATGTACTAATATGTTAAATAACCCGATAATTCTCTCCTCCTTCTCTCATTCGTTTCGTAATATAGACCTAGCTAAGGTGTGCACGTTAGGGTTCCGATCATGGCAGATTCTGTTTCAATGGAGGTTAACAGTCGCCCTCTTAAGATTCCGAAGTTGGAGAAAGCTTGCGAAGGATCGAAACCTTCCTCATCAAAACAGCTCAAGGTACGAAACGTGGAAGATGATGAGTATCTTCGACAGTATATGTTGTTTCACTACGAATTCCATAAATCCGAGGTAAAATTCAATTTCTAGATCCCTTGTTTCCTTCAGAACTTAGGGTTGCATGTTCGGTAATCTGATGAGAATATTATTTTTTGGGGATCCGTTTGCTTAATTTAGGGCTTCACGATTGATTGGGAGAAGTATGATTACGTGTTCCACACTAGGTCGCTGGATACTTCACCGCCTATTAGCCAAAGACAAAGCAATGCTGAAATCATCCGTGAATATACCCTCTTTGTCATTGAGAAATACAATAAAGCTCATCGAACGAAGAAGCTCGTGTTCGACAAGCATGTCTCAGCAAATTACAGATTTTCTGGTGGTCTTCTCTGCTTTTTAACATTCTGGGCTACAGATATGGCCGCATCCACTCCTGAATCGCAAATCTATCAAGCAAGAGTGTGGCGTCTACAGAAACGGTATGATATTCCCATCTTCAGGCTCAAGCCCAAGCAAGAAGGTGATTTTCTTTTATCTCTCTCTCTATATATATTGGTTTCTGCTTTGATTAGAATCTTTGGCTAGCTTGCTTACCTTATTCGGATGTTGTTAACTCGTTTGTGTTTTATTGTGCAATACAGAGATGGATTCTATTGATGTGCAACCTCCCGTTCCCATGTATTATGATGACGAGGGTACTGCTTCTAGTTATTACTCTTCCTTTACCTTGTTGCTTTATCTGATCAAACCAACCAATCAATGGTTAGATGATAGACGACTAGGCATTTATTTAGTTGAACATAAACCACCTATAGGCTCTGCTTATTTTCTTCATCAATGCCAATTCGCTAATTAATGTGTTGTGTTTTCATGTGTACGTAGATAAACCACCTGTTGTCTTTCTTCGAGCTCCTCCTGAAGCTGGTGTCCCTTTTGTCTTCGATCGTACTGGAGCTTTTTACTTTTGTTCTCTCGATACCTAGGTCTGGTCTGCTCTGTAAGGGAAAATTATACCACATACTGTTTAACACCCTTGCCTATTTTCTCTAGTAAATTGTACGGAGTCTCAAGACATATTTATTTTTTGGTAAATTGTATATAGAATCTCAGACCATCTAAATTAAATCATCATCAGTTCTTGCTTTTTGTGCTTGAAAGTTGTATCTTTTATTCACTATTATATTCTCTGCTCATGTTGGTTCCTAATGAACTGTATATATTTTCACTCAAACTAGTTTTCTTCTAGCTGGTCTTGTTTTGGACAAGACTAATGAGGTTTTTTTGGTTTAGGGTTTTGGGATTGAGAAGGAGAAATTTATTACTTTATATTTTTGACCCTTACGATGGAGTGAAAAACACAGCAATGAGGAACCGGAAGTGCCGCTCCGTGCCATTGAAATCACACAATCATTTAGTGGGGCTGTAGAATAAAATTATAAGTAACGAGGACAATCGCATGAAAACAAATAATTTTGGGGGAGTGGGTGAAAACAGGCTCTAACGACATCGTTTTCCTCAATCGATCATTTTCGAAAACTATATAATATCATTAAGAACTCCGATTCGTTTCGATTTTTCAATACGCTAAGGTACGTTTGTTAGGGTTGCGATCATGACGGACTCTGTTTTAATGGAGGATGATAACTGTGGTCGCCCTAATAAGAATCCGAAGTTGGACGACGGATCGAAATCTTCCGCAAAGCAACGCGTGCTCAAGTGGCCGAAAAGGAGAAGATGACGAATACTTACTACTGCCTATGCGTGTCTGTGTGTTGATCCTTAAGTGTTGATATTGTTCAGGGAACAAACCTTGTGTTTGTTGAGCACGTCTCGGCGAATTTCAAGTAACTGATGAACTATGCAGCAATAGACTGATCTCTTTCCATACTTGCTTAAGCTTTGGTTTATAGGCATATCATAGTAATTAGTTCTCAAAGAGAATTTATTCGTGTATTGGGAATGATGCTAATAAGTTTCATCTTATGTGTTATATGATGCAGAGATGATGGCAGCTACTGTCCACGTAAAACCTCCCTTTCCAATTATGAATTATGAACTAGGTGCTGATCTTTTATCTTTGTTACATAGAAATGTAATGGAAGATTTTAAACCTTTTGTAATCAAATATATAGTGAACTAGGGGGAAACAGTACATTAAATTGATGATACAGAGTATAAATTTGTACTATCCTCTCCAGCTAAAATCCTGGCGAGGATCCTGCGCCTGGAACCCCCTTTGTTTTCACTCGGTATGGCAGTGAAGATGATATTGGGTGGGTCACCAGCGGAATATCAATGAAATAATTGCTGCAGATATTAAGAACAACGGTTTTATCAAGAAAATAACTTATAAGTTGTTCTTTCATAAGAGGGGTGTTGGGTTTATTTATAATTAAGTGGTTAGACTCTTGCAATTATCGTATGTGGGTTTATGTATCTCTTCCTCACCTTTGTGTGTGCACCCTTGATTAGATTTCATTTTACACTAACGTGAAAATAGTAATTGATATTATGACATACTAATGGTTTTGAAAACCTCAAGAATGTACGTAGATTAAACTTCAGGTTGCTATCCATCGCTCCAATCAAAAACTAGAGTAGTCAAGTTAAACACTAAATGTCATCTGATTCTTTTTAAAACATAGTATCAAATTACCAACCTCCGAAAATACTAACATGTCATAAACATTAGCAATCAAGCTCCTTAAAACATACCAAAATCCAAAACAGAAGAGTCAAGACATTTAAAGACTAAACTCACACGTTGACGTCAAGCTCCGTCACGTCTCTTGCTCGGGTAGTAAACTTCTTTAAAGAGTGAGCTTCTGTTACTCTTGGTCTGACGGTATATGTACTGAACTCCCTTCGAGGAGTTTTGTATGATCCAGTAGGGTCGACCATGATGATCTCCGTATCCAATGATAAGAACGGCGTGTAAACCTCGACTAGATAGTTGTGGGTTTAGCTGAGTCATAGATTCTTTGGAAAATGGCAGTATAAACATTAAACTATAATTTGACAACCTTTAATAGATATTACGAAGATATAAAATACCACTGTGCCTAGACACTTACAAAACATTTGTGCCATAACACTCCAACTCCATTATTATTTAATATTTACTCCAACTCCATTCAATCTATTCCCTACAATAGTGTAATAGTTTGTTTAATAAAATTACAACATCATATCCTATCACCGTTATTATTTCATATTTTTATTTTATTTTTGCTTATGTTTTTATGATTACATATTATTAGTCACAGTTAATATCAAATGAAAGTCCACAGTCATTGTAAAACAGTTTTTTTTAGTTTGAATTAATTTTACATTTAATTCAAAAAAACAAATGAAACTAAAATAAGTAAATATTAAATAACTTTATAAAATAAAAAATGATTTTTTGTTTATCCAAATTAAGTGAAACAATTCTCTATTTATAAAAGATGAAAAATGATGAATTTTGGTATAAAAATATTTAAATAAAATTTTATATTCTATAAAATAATAGATTTCAAATAATTAGATTGGATAAAAAATATATGAAATTTTAGCATCCAATAGAAATAAAAAACATATTTTTATCTAAATATTATCGTATAATTAAAAATCATCCACTCATTATATGCCACATGACAACCAACACTCATATTTTTGTATTTCAAGGATATTGAATCTTTTCAATGTTGTTGTCTCCACATCATCTTATTTGTTTGTTTCAACATCCCATCGTATTTATTCAACAGTTGATAAATTATTCAACAATTTAAAAAATGACCATTACAACAGTCTAAAAATTATTCAACAATTATACAACCTCCCATTATTTTCATAGCCATCAATGTAGTAATAGTGCACCTACAAAAATAATAAACATCAATGACTTAAGATAAGCAAATGCTTTTCTAGTGTTGCCTATTCCGTCTCTTGCGTCAAAGTTGACATTGTTTACAATGTATTTAACTGAAAGCTCACGTTGGTTTCGCACATGACCAAGAGCAATGTTGTGAAGAGCCTCCACTGACCGCATCAGCGCACAAGCCCGACCCGTAGCTGGTTTTTAATTTCATATAACATGACATAAAAGTAAAAATTTCGTATCCAAAAATATGATACTAAGGAAAGAAAAAAAAAACCATTATACTAATCTAGTTAGTTTAGTTTATACGTTTTTATACACGTTTAATTATACCTTTTGCAATTAATTAATGTATTTTGTTGACATGTTCTCGATTAAGTAAATTGATATTTAGAAAAATACCTGTTATAAATTAAAGTTGTAAGACTACAATATATAAAATAATACCTTGATCAAGTGTTGGTTCGATGATAGCCAGTGTGTCTCTCCAATCCCAAGAAGGTCATCTCCAGCTCCAAGCCTTCAAGTTTATATAAATAAACAACATATACTACGTTAGGAACATTTAAACGTCAATACTAATTGTATTTAAGATTCTGATACGTTAATTGAGACTTTATAAACAATAATATTACATTTACCAGAGGATCCACTCCTTTATTTGGTTCGTAATCGGCTTCCGTGATGACTTTTACATAGTCATTAGATTGAGTCATTTCTCCAAACTTAGATGTACCTTCTCCTTTCACAAGATTTTGCTATAAAATTACAATCGCAAACCCATTCACATTTTATTTTTCCATAAAAAAAATTACTTCTTAACAGAAAATAACTTAAGCGATATGAGTATTAACTTGAATTTTTTTTGGACAATGCTCCTCATGGAGTCTGCCCCTACTCTCTATTTCCCTACTCCCACTCAGACAACTGTATCGTCCGTGATGGATAATAAAAAGAGGACATTCGAGTATATTTTGTTTTATTAGTCATGTGCAAAATGTGGTCATTTACAACCGTCCATTAGTGTGTCCGGCCATGCATGCCTTTTCCAAAAAAATATAGAAGTAAAAACAGATTATTATCCATTTTTAGTTGGTTTTTTTTTTTAATTTTGACAGATTAATTTTGGTCCTTTATTTATGTGATGCAAGCACGTGTCCACATAAGAACAATAAAGCACACATCAAGTCATCAACAAGTATCACTGTATGATTAAAAATTGAAATTATTAGTAAGAATAACCATTGGACTAAAATATAGAAAATCCAATAGCATAAGGATATTAATATATATATTAATAGCCAGATTATATATATATATATATATATATAAGCTTCATGATCCTAAATATCTATATAGTATTGTCACTAATGTTGGTGAGCATCGACCATCTATATTCTAATATTTATCGTTCATGTCACTGTTTCCAATTTAAACAAATTATCTATTTCCTTCATACTTATTATTAGTATTATCTCTTTTTTTCACAACGTACAGAATTAAAGCTTAAGATCATTTATATATAGGATATCACGTCTTTTTTTTTTTTTTTTTTTATTTTTTTTTTTTTTATCACGTCTCTGTGCATAATTCTAGAGTATTTTTTTTTTCAGAATGATATATGCTTTAAAGTAATCTGAGTTTGGTTTAATTGATAAAATCCAAAAATGTTGTTTTCATTACCTTTTTGGGTAACTCATACTGCTTTTTTACGTGGGTATTTTTTTTTTCAAGCACATTAAAAGCTTGTTATGATGTTAACAGATATCCTCATGTATATTATACTTTTTGTGGACATGCTAGCTAGCAAATTATTAAGCAAAGTAAGAGACTTAATTTTTTTTTTTGTAACAAGATGTCTAATTAATTGAACTTATCATCAACTATAAGATTCCACTACAACGTAACTAAGAGATTAAGGAATCTTCCTCATAAAAAATAAAATCTGAGAGAGTTTAACAATAAATCTAGTCAAATCAATGATAATTAAATACATTATTACTATTACTATTAGAAAAGTTTACTGAAATTCTTTAAAATCTCATCAAATTAACTAAAATCCTTTAGCCAATACACATTTTTTAAATTCTTCATTTGATGAATTAAATTCGATTATACATATCTTTAAAATTCACCATTAAGTTCTCTAAAATCTTAAATACACTTTAAGTTGCGAAGCAAAAATATAAGAATTAGGATCTTAGCTAGTGAGTTAGAGAGCAAATGAATTTGGGTTCCTCATTGGTTTGATCAAGGCAAGAAGATGACATCTATTTATGAAATCAGTAGTGAGCCTTTCGATGCAAGATGTGTCCGTGCCAGTTCTATGTATCCCCCTGGAGCTGAGCCGGACGAGGCGAAACGTTTCTTGGAGAGGATTAGAGGTAAAGAGGAAGACATGACTCGAAAATACACACGAGATGAAGAGTATTATCTTATCAATGATCAGATCCAGAAGAGCCAGGTCTTAAACCTCTCTTTCTCTCTCACTCTATCCTTTTCTTCCGCTTTATTTCTCTTATATCGATTAATCATCATCACTCACTCATTGTTATTGTTGTTGAAAGGGATTTGACGTTGATTTCTCAATGTTTCGTTTCCTTTTCAGGTTCTACCCTTCGCTTCTTGATGAAAGCAGCTCGACTGAAAAAACAGAAACTGACAGAGAATATTTTGGTAGATTGGCTAATGAAGCCATTGAGCGTTACAACGAAAGAGAGGCGAGGTGGCAAAACTCTAGTTTAGTCTCTTTGTGGTTAAGATTGTTGTGAATCTTGATTTGGTTTGGAAACAAACAGGCGACGAGTTTTGAATTTATTGAGGTTGATAAAGTCAATGTTCACATGGGAAGTGGATACCTCTACTTCATCACCTTTGTAGTTAAGGATCCTTGTGATGATGAAAAGCAGACGAAAATCTTTCAAGCTAGGGTCAACAATGCTTTTTGTAGAGAAATTGAGTATAACTTCTGCAGGCCAAAACCCGATCAACAACAAGGTATGTTTAACAACTTTGTTAGCATATATATAGAGTTTAGTATCAAGAAAAAGTAAATCAATCGACAGAATACTTAATATTGTTTATACAACTTGTGTTTGGCAGTATAATGTGATGAATATTTTTAAAGTGTTGTGAAGAAAAGAGGGTATATTATATATTTAGTCATCTATGTTCATCGTTATGTTTTCAAGGTCTAAAACTCTCCTTTCATGGTACTCATTCTTCTTCTAGCTATATATAGTTTCTTTATTTTTGATTTGTTTCTATCAGGGTTTAAGAAGAAGGTCATTAAGAAGGGAATCATTAATAAGATCTCTTGTTTTAATGAAGAGGATGCTGCTAGTCTAACCGTGATTTCTTTTGTTATGATGATGCAGATGACTAGTTTATGTAATGATAATTATTTCATGTATTGTATCCCTTTTGGTGGTGGTTAAACGTAAATGTTTGAGGTCTATGTAATGATATTCTCATATTGATGTTATCATAACTTTATAGTTTATATATAGCTAGAAAAATACATAGCAATTTGTGTAACAGATTATATTCTCATATTTGATGCTTTCATAACTTTATACTTTTTGTGGACATTAGACAACTAGCAAAATATTATGCAAAGTCGTTAAGTAAGAAACTATATTACATAAGTTTTTTTTTTTGGGGTACTATACTACTATATACAGTATGTTTCTCTGTCCCAACTATATCTCTTAGTAAAATCATCATAATCAGAGGTCTAGTTGTCCTAAAACTCCGAAGAGTTCACATATTCTTGAATTAATAGTCCCGTAGCGAGGAGTTAAAAATAAATTCCTTTATTTAATAAAATACCAAACTAAAGTTGTTCTCTTTCGCAGCAGATGGCATTCGTCTCATACATCTCAGACTAGGTCATCAACTGAAGAAACCTGTAACAAAACCATAAATTAAGAAAAAACCAAAACTATATAATCAGAATTAAGGAAGAACAAAATAATAATACTTAGCATACCACTGGATATATAGATAATTTCTGCAAATAAAGAATGTTGGTCATCTCCACAGCTAATCTCCCGAGCTATTTTTGCAAATCCTTTTCCCCCCCACCCAACACCCCATGAATTCCAGTAGTGTTGGCCATTAATGCTGTCATAGCCGGTAACTAGTACCACGTGGTTACCTTGAGATTTCTTTTAGAGTCTTTAGGTCCAAAATAAATTCCCTGAAATTTTATAAGTATAAAAAATTAGAAAAACATTAATTTCATACTCCCAGAAATATTAAATTAGTTATATCGATTGAACTACATAAACAATTCATTTTTAACAAAAAAAAAAAAAAAAAAAAAAAACTACATAAACAATTCACCTCTCCGCGATGGGCTTTAAATTCCTTCGTTGCATCAAAGCTGACCATCACAGGGCGAAGTTTCACCAGTTCTATCAATTCTTCTTCATTGACCTTTTTAGTTGTAACTAGTTCGTCGATCTTAAGCACAGGAACACTTTTTGCCTAACAATAATAATAAAATTAGTTATTAACAAAAAAACAACAATTGTTATCACTTGGTCAAAAATATTTAAATTTTACTTCCATCTTTTTAGAGCATGGATCTTTACTATCAGTTCGCTTTTCACATTCGCAATCCTTTTCTTGAACGATGCCATCAATCTTCAAAAAAATCTCTATTTCTTCGAAATTGTTGACCGCGTCGGTGCCCTTTTTTCTTGTTATGCCATGGTAAAGATGCTTAGCTGATAGCGAGATATCTAAATTGAATTTGATTTTTTAGCTGGGCTTCTAGGCATTTAACGGTAGCATGGAGCCAACAGTTATCTACACAAATAAGTACATGCATGCAACTGTTAGAAAAAGGTTTGTGCAAGAAATTAAAATATATATATCCCTCAGGATTTTGTGATCAATATAACTTGGTTTCCTTGGTCAATGACTTCCCTCAGGACTCCTTGACTGTGACCCCAATTTTTCCAATAAATTTTAGCATTTCTAACATCCTAAAACAAATTTATTGAATAAATACATACTACAGGTTAATGCAAATTAGATAAATGAATTTTTAACACAAATCAGAAATATTTTATAATATGAAGAATCATTTAACCGTTGGATACTTGTCATCCGAACTCGTCAAACGCTATATTTATTAATAAAAAAAATTGTTAAATGTATTGAAATTAATTTTAATTTTATCAATGTGTTTATCAATTAATGTGTCAAAACATACGATGGTATTTTTCGTAGGAACATCTTCAGTTTTTGATTTTAGTGTCACTCTTTTGACTTTTTATTACCATATCACCTCCATAGGATTGCTTATCTTCCATTGGATCTAGTTAGTAGTTATTTTCAAAAAGTAATTAAATTAATTCATTTGTTTTTCTCAAAAAATATATAAACAAAAACATGCAACAGACAATTTGGGTAGTATAAACTTTATCTTCCTTTGTGAGGACAACAAAACAAAAATCCACACTAATTAGACCTTCTTTTTGTAAACTTAAAAAAAAAAAACATGAGCTGTAACAAACATATGTGTTCTTTGCAATGATCAAATCTCATTGTAACTCGACAAACCAAAAAAACTAAGCGAAATCAGAAAATTTTAGAAAAAGAGGGAGAAAAGGTATTGCTCTTGAAGTCTTTAACTTAATTTTAATATCTAGTCTAAACCTTTTTTTTTTTGACGATCATAGTCTAAACCTTATTAAGAGAGTGATAAATGAAAACAAGAAAATCAGAACCTAAGGATCGTAAATCATTATCAACAAAATGAAGTGAAAGAAAACGTTTTTAATGATAAAAATGATGAACACTAGATATAATCATTGAACATTTGATCTAACGACACAAATACATCTAGATTGCATTATACATTAACTAAACGTTTAAAAAGAGAGAAAGTTTTTAAAAGATGAAAGCTTAATTTCTCAAGAATTTTTTTTTACGGAATAAACATATCAAAGAAAAAACATACCAAAGAACAAAAGATTAAGAACCGGAGTCAATAATCGGCCGGAAGACAAGAAGACAAAGATTTTCTGTTTCCTAAACAAAAGATAAAAGCTTTGATGTCTTTGAGAAGAAGATGGATCAAGAGGGATATGCCGGGAGGGTATTTATAAGCAACGTAGCTAGCTATACCAATGCATTTGTCTCTTTGTGATTGTAAATTCCACATCATACTTTGTGTACTACCGCTAATAACAACACTGACTATGAAATGTTGTAAATTCCACATCATACTATTGTTTACTTAAACTTTCTATTTTGGGACAAGATACTCGTCCACATTACTTTATATCTGTTATGGATCTCTCGTTTTATATACATCATGTATAACTAGACCATGACTCGTGCTAGAGCAAGGGTTGAAATTCTTTCATTTTGTTTATTTGGTAATTTTATTTAAAACATCGCATATGTGATTATTATATTTATTTTAAAAGTTTTTTTTGATGGAATACTATGACATGAAATCATATACTGAATATAACTTATGAAAATAACATCTATTCTGTAAGATATATTCTAGTATATCTAGATTTTGACTCGCAGTATAACGCGTAAATTGTGTGATAAAAAAAATTAATTTTTGTTTGTTAATTTTATTTGATTTGTTAATTGTTTAAGATTATATATTGTATTTTAACTGTTAATTCTATAACTTAACCTATAGTATAGCGCATATTAATTTTATGACCAAATATACAACGTATGTTTGTCAAAATCATCGTAACCGAGAAAGCCTACCAAACAACATTATTCCAAACTTAAATTTAATCCGAGAAATCATATTTTTGAAATTTTAACTCGTACTCTAGCAAGAAATCATATTTTTTGAAATTTTTTTATATTATAGTGATATATTATTGATCCGTGCTATAACAAATCAAATTAGAGTGTTTATAATTTTTAACTTTTTGATCTATCATATATTTATGATATTTTTAAAAATATCAAATTAAACTATTTTTAAAGATTCCAAATTAAATTATTTAAAAAGTTTATTATAGTATATAAAACTATACAATTCAACAAAAAAATATATGAAATGAATTTAAATATTCAAATTTTGATCCGTTACGCAGTCAAAAATTTCTGATTAAGTTAGGTAAGATTTTTTTTTTAGCATAATCGGAAATCACTTGTAATCTACGGAAGAATGATTAATTTCTATTAATTTCTGAGATTTTTTTGTCTATATATGGTTAGTTAAATATTCTTTGAGATTTTATTTTATTCTTTGGAATATCCTTTTTAAGAGGATCATAATCCTAAATCTATATAACCTATCAAATAATTAATTCATATAACCTATCAAATAATTAATCTTAGTTATAACCTATATTAATATTATATGGTCTACCAATTTGAAGTCATGTATTTCCGTTTTATTAAAAAGGGATTAACCTGCGGTACACCGCGGGACAATATTTTTAAATTTAAAAATTTTAAATTTTTTATTATATTTATTTGTTATTTTATTACTTTTTTTAATTTTAAAAATATAAAAATTTACAGGTATTTGATATAAGTATTCAAAGTATAGGATTTTTGTAGTGTTTTCAACGTTTTAACCCGTGTGGTATATGTATAGTCTAGTAATACATTTATCTCCTGGTACACATCTAAAAGTGTTTAAGAAAAAACAATTCCACTTAACTCCCTATATGGGATAAATGCCAACCCGTCTCACCAAAATCAAAATAAGTTTTTGTGTAAAAAAAATAATCAAAATAAGTTTTTTATCAAGTTTAATTATTATGTTAATTGTTTTACCAAATTAGCATATTTATATAGTTTATAATTTTTCCATGTCAATATGTATAGTTTATGATAATTAATAGAATTTTAATTTTTTTGGTAATTCCTCAAAAAATAGAAAATAAACCAAATTATATAAGGGGTTTTCAACATATTTAATGTGACAATTTATCATTGGATTTTCAGTTTAAGAAATTTATTAATATTAATATAATTATGGAAATGATAAACTTTTGTTATGGAAATTATGTTGTATATCATTTAAATTTGAGAGATTCTAACATTCATAAAAATAATTTTGGAGATTTAATGGGTTAAAACTTTAATGGTAGAATTGTTTTTGGAAAAACCGGAATGTATAGATGTTGTTAAGATTTATGGTAATAAATATAACAAATGTTAGTCAATTTAAGAAAGTTTAGTATTTGAGTTTGTTTTCAATATTATTTATGGGATTGTTTTAGGGGTTAATGTTGTAAAAAAACTTCAATAAGTAAACCGTAAAATGTATAAACCAAAATATATTTTAAAAATGTTAATATAAATATAAAGGATAAAATCAAATTGAAAGTAATAAATAGAGTCAACGCATATTAATGCTTAATAATATCTTCTCAACTTTCCATTGTGTAGCCCCACAATATCTAACAAGCATGGCGAACCGGTAACCGGAATCTTAACCGGTTTTGGTTTATTCGGGTACAGTTTCTCCAAACATGTATCTTTCATTATTTTCTTTTTTTTAATGATAAATACGTGCCCAACAGCCCAAGTGTAATGCAGTTGAAGCAAAAAAAACAAAACAAATTAAGTTTTAATTTAGCTAAATTAGTTATGTTTATATCATATCAAAAGACAGAAATTAAAAAGAAATTTTCGAGAAAGAAAAAAAAAAGTATATTTTTGAGAATTTAACATGTTAGGAAATAGGAATCCTACTACAAACTTAACCAAAGTAAAGATGAGACATGAACTAGGCCTAGCTTTCTCTAACTCTCTATGTTTGAAGTCAAAATTAAATATTTTGAAATACTTTTTGTCAAGGGTTACGCTTACTCCTACTCTTACTTTGCTTGCTTTAATTTTATCATCAGTTGAATATAGTTCCTACTTTTTTTGTTTTTTATGAGTTTCCACTAACAGCTAATGAACTAAGAGAGTCTGCCAAAACACATAATCGTAGAAAAGCAAAAAAAAAAAAAAACTGAAGAAGATACAGCAAACAACAAGTTTTAGAGTACAAGAGACATGCAACGAATACACCAACCAAAAACTCGGTTCCACATATCAAGGACACCGACCAACGGAGATCTTAAAAGAAGCTTTAGACCTTGCGGACTTGGATGTTATGTGTCGTTTGAGATCGCAAGATTGGCTGTTGTCGCATAGTCAAGCAGATGACTATAGATAAAACTTTCTTTATTCGGTAATAATTTTATAATTTAAGAGCTTATATATATTATGGTGAATGTTCCAAATTCGACTTAAGAAAAATAACCCCCACCATCGAATTATGTGTGATGTCATTAATTTTAATGTTTGTCTACAATATTAGTTAATTGATCCATAAAAGTAAAACCAGTATTATTCATTTACGAAACTACGTGCAGGTCGTGAATAATGCAAAGTTTACTAAGAAGAACAAATTTTGGGAAATTTTTTTTATCAAGCTATTATGGTTCATGTCGGTGTGTCGAAGTCCAAGTGCATGGGATTAACGGATCTTGTCGATGTGAACTTCTTGACATTGTGAAGAACGAAACTTGGATTTTAATTTACTCTTTAAGGAGAACGAAACGTGCATTTAATTTACTCTTTAAGAAGATTGTCAACATTTTAGCTTTAGGAAATTGATTGATACAACTTGGCCAAAGCATATTTTGTGGTGGTACATAAACTAAATGTGTACACTATATCGTCTAACCAAATGTGGTTGTGATAACGTTCCATTAGTATTGTTTTTTTTTCCTTATGTACACATGATTAGTCTATAATTTCCTTATGTACACGAAGGAGGAGAAGAAGAAGAAGGGTGATGGTTACATAACTTGGTTCAAATCCTTGAAGCTAGTTGCAACTCAAGCTGTGAATGGCTCTTTGAAGAGTATTTGCGAGAGAAATCCTACATTGGGGAAAGATTTGTCTCCTTCGTGTACAATTCAGAGGCTATAAAATATAAACTGGTGAAATTTGGTAAAGGTGTGGATTTAGCGTCTGAATTTGCTGTCAACAGGTCAATCTTAACGGTGAAGAAGGCTTCTACTGCATTTGCTGAAGTCTACACCAGTCCTATGATAACTTTCCTCATCTTCTCAACTGGGCTTTACATCACTCAAATGGACAAGGCTAACGAATCTAGGAAAACTGCAAAGATGATCGAAAATGTGGTGGATTACTTTGAAAGAGCCATCGAAGAACTGAAGAACAATTGCATTAGCAAGGAAGAGTTCGAAGCCTTGAAGACAGAGATGAAGAAGGCACTAGCTGAGATGGAAGAATCCTTGAAGACAAAGATGAAGGAGACACTAGCTGAGATGAAACAAGTTGAAGACAAGAAGTCCAACAAGTAGAAATACAATCTTTTGGATGCTTTTTCTTTTGGTAATGAGTGATATGTGTCCTATGGTAATGATAGCCTACAAAAGTCTTTCCTTGACAACACTTCATTCTCTGTGTAAAATAGTGATTTGTTTCTGTGTAAAAGAGTGTTTTTGTCAAGAGTTACGCTTACTCCTACTCCTACGTTTACTTAAGAAAAAAAGTTGTTTACGGGTACAAAGCACACAAAAATTTCCATGACATGATATGACACCATTGTCATTTAATTTGTTATCTTCTCCACTAACAAATACAAGAAAGGAACAAATGAGCGCACCTTTTTTTTTTTTTGGTTAATCAACGAGAGCACTTGATTATCAAGTAAGACGATAAGCAATCAAGTAAAAGAACATGTTTTTTCTTTAATAGTAATTACCAAGTAAGAAACTTACAATATCTTGTTTTTTTAAAATCCTTGTTAGTAAGTGTTTTCTTCAAGATCTAATATTCTCACGTGCAAGAATTTTAGCACATGGAGAATGTATAATCTACTAGATTAACTAGCCGTACACTACACTGTAGGACAATTTTTTTTAAAAAATAATACCATTTTAATTTTTATTTATTTTTATATTTAGTTTGTTTTGTTTAGTTAAAAAATAATTTTGTTTGGATTGTCAGTTATTGGAACAATTATAGGAGAAATAAATACATAAATATGTAATTTATAAGCTATTGTCGGATTAAGTCACAATTTTACCAATGATTTAATTGTTTTACAAAATTTTAGTTAAAATACTCTGATTTAATATGTCTAATATTCTAATATTAGTGGTATTGAACAAATAATTAAATGAAGATTTGATTCATATTTCAAAACCGAATTAATAATGTCTTATATTTCTACTAATGTTAATTCAAACCGTCATGTTAATAATATGTCCCGCCATATAACAACAAACCGTTATATTAGTGGTTTAACCCGTGTTTCAAAACCGTTATATTAGTGGTTTTGGTTGTGGGTGATGTGTTTCGTTTGTGAAGTTGATATTTATACATGGAAAATGCTTGATGAGCAAGGAGTTTACGATCCGTAGCAATAAAAGAGAGATTTTAGTATTTTCCTATTTGAGTTGATAAAATTAACGCAAAATAATATTCAGTTTCTTAACGCGATATATATTATATTAAATATATTTCTTGATGCTAAAGTTAAATATACCCGATTATTGGTTTCTAAATTTGGGTTTCCGTTTTTATGAACTTTATTCACGTTATAATAAATATTGCGGTTATATCATTTGTTACTCGAATTCGGCTGTGTAATTTAAATTTAAGAGATCCTACAGTCTCTAAAGATCTACTAAAACAGTTTCGAAGATTTTTATGGGATTAAAAATTTAATGCGTAGAGTTGTTTTTGGAAAAATCGAAATGTATAGATGTTGTCAAGCTATGGCAATAAACGTATCAAACTAGGTCGATTTAAATAGTTTCATTAATTGAGTTTCTATGAAATGTAATTTTAGGAAAATTGTTAGAGGTTTATGTTGTAAATAAAACAAATTAAATAAAAAAACTTAAAGGACGTAAACCAAAATGTACTTCAAAAATGTTAATATAGATTATTGTCTTGTTGTTTTCTTATTGGATTAGATATAACCTTAGCATAATGATATAATGTACTTTATTTTTAAGTTTTAAAGTTAAATTTTAGTACTAGTTTTGGTAACTAAAATAAATTATTAATTTTTTGTCTTTAATAACTTAGGGCAACATAAACATAATTTTATGAGAATGGTTAGTAGTTTAGTACTGATAAGTTATAACAATAAGTATAATAAGATCAAAAATAAAACAATTGAATATGCCATCCTCTCTTGACCGTGTTTCAAAATTTTGAACACTTGATTTTGACTCTCTCTTTCTGAGACATCTCTCTCGATCTCTCTCTCTTTCGGCTGCTTCTTCTCTCTACTTTTCTCCACTTTAATATTTTTCTTTATTTTGTTGTAGAAATTAAATAATTAATAATGAAACGAATAATTTTCCCTCCCTCCATCTCTCTTGTTATCAGAGAAGCTACGCAATGAAACTCTAATAATTATAGGGAAAAATGCCATAAAAATCCCCAAGTTTCAAAAATGGGACAAAAATATCCCCATCTTTGGAGATGTCATTTTAATCCTCAACTTTGGGTTGACCTATCCAAAAAATAGGAAACTTTCTTTGACCTCGCCATTTTAGGCACGCGGTTAAGTCTCCGTTAGAAGCTAATAGACGGGGTTAACAAATCGTTAACAGCTTCCGTTTGAGCAAAACGTCGACGTCTTATAAACACTAAACAACGTCGTTTGTATATTTCGAAATCCCCAAATTGAATCGAAATCCCCAAATTGAATCAAATCCCTAACCCTAAAAAAAAAAAATATATCGAAATCTCTCTCGATTCAACTTCATGGCGCGGACCCGTGGAGGAATGATGATGAATACATCGGAGAAGGACTCGACTCAAACAAGATCTGAAGCCGAGAGAGTTGAGATTCTTTCCGATACTGAGGCGGATCGAGTGGAAGAGGGGATTGAGAAGGATGGTTTCGAGGCGAAGGATGGTTCTGAGGCGAATGAAATCGAAGTGGAGACTGAGAAGGATGGTCCTGAGGCGAATCAAATCGAAGTGGAGAGTGAGAAGGATCGATCTGAGGGAGATCCAATGGAAGCGGAGACTGAGAAAGATGGTCGTGAGGTAGAGCGAATGGAAGAGGAGACTGAGAAAGAAGGTCCTGAGGAGACGGCCAAGAATCAAAACAGTAAGTCGAATCCTAAACCTAAACGTAAACGAAAGAGGAAGAAGGTTGTTGATGATTTCGAAGATGATCGTGAGGCCGTGAGTGGAGATGATTGTGAGGTTGTTGGTGATGAAGACTGTGATGAGGTTAGATATGCCAACGAAGGTAATCGTGATGAAACCAGTCCAGTTGGTGTTCCAGAGCAAAATACTGATCCAGTGCAAACTAATCCAGTTTCAAACAATGAAGATCAGAGATGGAGTGTTGGTGTTCCAGAGCAAAATAGCGATCCAGTTGTAGAATCTGTGGAAGAAAATGCCAACGGTGGTATTGGTGTAGAGGAAGAAAATTGTGAGGATTTTGAAGCTGAATTTGGACCAGATGCGAGGGAGGACGGTGAAGACGAGAGTGATGCTGATAGTGGAGATGATTGCTGGGACGAAGAGAGGATTCCAGATCCTCTTACATACAGTGATGATGATGAAGATTACATATAGTGTTTATAAGACGTCGACGTTTTGCTCAAACGGAAGCTGTTAACGATTTGTTAACCCCGTCTATTAGCTTCTAACGGAGACTTAACCGCGTGCCTAAAATGGCGAGGTCAAAGAAAGTTTCCTATTTTTTGGATATGTCAACCCAAAGTTGAGGATTAAAATGACATCTCCAAAGATGGGAATATTTTTGTCCCATTTTTGAAACTTGGGGATTTTTATGGCATTTTTCCCAATAATTATATCCTCTTCTTCTTCTTCTTTATTAGAAGATCTCCTAGATTACCAGATCAAGTTAAGTGAAAATTTAATATTTGTGTAATATTTTCCTATTGTTAAATAAATATATTTATCATTATTGAATATGTAAAGAACTTGTTAAGTTATATCTCTTATATAAATATAGGGTAATATTAGTAGATAGCATAAATATAGAGTAAAATAAACAAAATACCATAACAACATTTTTTTATTGGAAAATACCATAGGATCCACATTTTTTTTGAAGTAAAAAGACATAATTATCATTTTTTGTTTTATTATTAGACAGAAAAAGTGAAATATTTGATGAGATTTTTAAAATAGCATGTAATATTTATATTTTACATATTATATTGAACTAAATAGCGTTTAACATATAAAAATAGCGTGTTACACGAAAAAATAACGTGTTAAAAGAGAAATTTTCTAAATATTACTTGTAATTTTAAAAAATAACACGTTCCAAAAGAAAATAATGGAAGTTCCAACATGAATTGGCATGAGAGAAGAGAGAGATTAGTGAAAAAAAAAGAAAGAGAGAGAGAAAAATGATAGAAATTTGAACAATACTTGGGTTCACCCCTAACCATCTCATTTGTGAACCTAAACCGACAAATAATTTCGTTCTAATTGTAAAATCTACACCCGAATCATCTCATTTGTGAACTCAAACCGATATATAATTTCATTTTTATTGTAAAATCTAAACTCTAACCATCTCATTTGTGAACCCAAACCGATATATAATTTCGTTCTAATTATAAAATCTAAACCTTAACCATCTCATTTGTGAACCCAAACCGACATATAATTTCGTTCTAATTGTAAAATCTAAACCCTAACCATCTCATTTGTGAACCCAAACCGACATATAATTTAGTTCTAATTGTAAAATCTAAAGTCTAACCATTTCATTTGTGAATCCAAACCGACATATAATTTCGTTCTAAATAAAAATGACATGATATTTAAACAAAATACATGTAATATATGTAATGGGTATAAGAATAATTAGATATGAAGAGAGAGAAGGTATTGTCACATCAATGGTAGTTTCTTAAATACTTTTGGTTTCAATGGTATTTGTTGCATATTCCCATAAATATAAGCCTAAAGGCTAATGAATAAAATGAGAGAAACTATTTCATTACCAAGGTTTCCTCCAAATCTATCATGGTATCAGAGTCTGGTTTTGTTATTTCCGCATTCAAAAAAAAAAAACTTATGTTTTTATATCGATTTCATCTTCTTTTCTTTGACCTTGTTTCCTTCAATCTATCTTTGTTGAAATATTTTTAATTTGTTTATAAATTTGCTTTGTTTTGTTTGGAATTTTTGATCTATTAAAAAAAAAAAAAAAGAAGTTGTTGTTGATGTTGTCATTACTACAAAAGATAACATGAACAAACGTTTCAATTTGACGATGATCACAACCACAATCCATGTGGTTGTGCTAGTCCAACGAGTCTTCATGTGGATTCATTTTTTTACTACAAACAAGATGGAGCCACGAAGATAACTATCAAAGTGATGAATCTGACGGATACGATGATGATCCGAGGATGACAAACCTGAATTTGACCATGACCACTACGCAAAGTTCTTCATAAACAAGAAATTCGAAAAACGATATAAACTTGTGATTTTGAAATCAAGGGAAATAGATAGTCTCCACCAAATCGATAACCTTATGGCGAGATATAACGCCAATGATGACTCTATAGTGAGTATGAAGACCGTGAAGATGACGTGATGATGATCGTCCAATCTCATACGTGTTACCACGTATGAGCTTGCGGGAGGATATTAGGAGATCTTGGAGATTACGTGATCAAGTTAAATGAAAAGTTAACATTTGTGTAATATTTTCTTATTGTTAAATAAATATATTTACCATTATTGAATATGTAAAGAACTTGTTAGACAAGTTATATCTCTTGTATAAATATAAACTTAAAGGCTAATGAATAAAATGACAGAAACTATTTTATTACTAAGGTTTCCTCCAAATCTATCATTCTTTTTCAATTTTCAAAATCTTCAATACGTGTGATATGGACGCATTCTTCTTAATGGGTGATTCGAATACCCGGAAACAGTTAATCGCGTCGCTAGCTCATGCTTTCAGATGCAATTATGTTTGTCTATGGTCTTATTATTTTCCTCGACCTTCTAAGTAATAATCATATCAGCTTCTTTCTTAATCTTTACATACCATACACTATTTACACATTTATGTTCATTCTGATTTTTTTTATTAATCACATGATGCATTTGATTTTGAGCTGCAGCTATTTGATATCAATGGATGCATTTTACAAGGAAGCTTCTCAAGAACCACCTTCTTCTTCTTCTTCTTCTTCTCGAAGTTTAGCTAGAAGCTTACTTCTTGAGTATCGCCAATCTGTTATCCCTCTCCATAATGGGTATAAAAGTGTTAATTATAAACTCTAGTCATGAATGTGTTATGTACACATGATCGTGTTTACGGTTTAGTGAATATATGTAGATGTTTAATAATAATAAAATTTTAAATAAAAAATGTATATGTCAGGCATGTACCAAGCATGGCGTTCATGAACAATCTTCCATACGTAGAGATTCGACCACAAGAGATTCAAAAACTTGCTTATAACGACGTAAAACGTCTCTTCTATCAGGTCATTATTACAATGATCACTATATTATGTACTATTCACTAATAATCAATTCTTCATCACGTTTCATATCAGGAAGCCAAGATTCAGGTATACTATTTCATTTTCATAATATTTCAACAAAAATGTAATATATAGATATGAAATGACGTATGATCAGACGGTGATATTCATGGGTTGCCGGAGCGGCGAGATCGAAGTCGGAATGACGTATGATGCTGCAAATGTATGAATCTTTTTTTTTTAAATAACACCATAATCAATTTATTAATTACTTGAAGATTTTTAATATTTATGTCTCTCTCACTAATCTCTATATAATATAATGTTACATTGACTCGACTCAACGACAAATGAAAATAGAAGAAAGTCTTCGAGAATGGTTCCCGGAAGATTTCAATAGAAACTCTTCTCCGATAAACCCCAACTATCTCCGGTCACCGCGTCATCCCTCTACATCTTCTTCTTCTCTTAGTCCCAAGAACGTCCCCGAATATTCCTCTCTCTTATTCCCACTCATCCCTAAACCTTCAACGACGACTCAACGACGACATCCACTGCTAGCTCCGATCAATATGATCCATCAACACCAACACCAACAACAACAACAACAACAACAACAAGAGCCTTTGTTCCGTAACCGTGAACGTGAGGAAGAAGCAATGTCGTCAAGCCCTCCGTCTACTTCTTCCTCGCCGCTACGTAAAGGAAGAGCCACCGCATTTAAGAGATATTACTGCACGATTAGTGGCGGAGGTAGAGCGCTGCCGCCTAGTATGCGAAAGCATGATGAATAAAGCGATTACGTTTTACAATAGGCTTAACATTCACCGGAGAGAGCGTTTTGTTAGCGAAAACCTACTATGGCCGGCGATGGCAGCGGTGGAAGTGGCGGGGGTGGACGTTCGCCATCCACAACGCAGTTGCATCATATGATATCGGAGAGGAAACGGCGAGAGAAGCTTGATAGGTCCCAATCAGAGAGTATGACACAAGAACACAAGATCTTTTTAATAGGTAGTCACTATGGTTGTTTTATTGCTTTATATAGAAGAGACTATTGAGTCCCAAGAGATAAAGGATAACACCAAGAAACGATAACACCAAAAGAGAAACGACAATATCCAAAACCAACTAAAAACCAAAGATAAAACCAAAGACTCCCAACACCAAATCGACAAAGCTTCTTCACCGCCTATACACGGTAGCGTGGGTTAGGCTTTCTAACCCGAACAGGCCGTGTATCACTCATGGGCCCATCAATACCCTCCCCACGAACAATAACCTTTTCCTCAAGGTTTGGAACAAAATCAGGAAAGCTCTCCACAACCTGCTGCTCACTTTCCCACGTAGCGTCCTCATCAAGTAAGCCTCTCCACTTAATCAGCAGCTCGGCCTGAGTTTTTCCACCAAGCTGGACATGTCTTCGACGAAGCGCCATTTCCGGTTGCAGATGGAGGTAGTCATTTTCCCGCAAAGGAGGAAGCTCTCCCACTGATGGTACCGCGGAACCGACGTAAGGTTTTAACAGAGACACATGGAAAACAGGGTGTATGCGAGATCCTGCAGGCAGCTTAAGCCGATAGGCAACTGCACCGACCTGCTCTTCAACCTGAAACGGACCAAAATACTTATGTGCCTCTAGAATCGAAAATAAGATCAAGAAACTTAGGTAAAGAATATCTCTCTTTATTACTTTAGAAAACTGACTCAAAAACTAAAGCTTCTAAGCTCTCAATCTCTCTTAAGTTATGCAACAACTCTGCATATCCTTATATAGAGAACTCTTTGACTAAATCCTAAAACCATTAGGAATACAACTAGATAACTCCTAGTCATATATTTATATCTTCAGATAACTCCTAAAGATATTATTAGTCCTTATCTCTTTATTAAACTATAACTTGGTTAGCTTATGACTCAAGCTATTTCAAGCTTATCCAACAGTCTCCTCCTTAAGCTTGAAATCAATCTCTTCCAAATCATGAACTCCAACAAGCTCTCTCATTTCTTTGAACTTGTTTCTTCCAAGAGCCTTAGTGAGTATGTCTGCCTTTTGCTCACTACCAGGGACATGCTCCACCTCTATGAAACCGCTTTCTACACACTCCCTTATAAAATGATACCTAGTGTGTATATGCTTACTCCGGCCATGAAACACAGGATTTTTAGTGAGAGCAATAGCCGACCTATTGTCAATCTTAATGACAATCTTTTCAATTGGTGATCCCATAATTTCTCCAAGCAAGTCTTGAAGCCATATCGCTTGACGTGCAGCTTCGGTCCCTGCCATGAATTCTGCTTCGCAGGAAGACAAAGCAACGGTCTCCTGCTTTTGTGAGCACCAAGAGATTGGACTGTCGCCAAGGTAGAACACATATCCTGTTGTGCTTTTCCCATCGTCAGGATCAACATTGTAGCTGCTATCACTGAAGCCTACAATTCGCGGAACTCTAGGAGCTGACCGTTTAAACACCAAGCCTAAAGTGGTCGTCCCCTTTAGATACCGTAGGCACTGTTTCATTGCAGCTCCGTGAGATGTCTTCGGGTCCTGCATGTAACGGCTCAAAACTCCCACACAGTAAGACAAATCAGGCCTTGTGTGTAGTAGGTAGCGAAAACATCCGACATTTCTTCTGTAGCTTGTAGGATCAATGCTTCTCTCTTTCTCAGACTTGGCTAACTTCAAACCCGACTCCATTGGTATATGAGCTAAGTTGCAGTCTTTCATTCCTGCTTCATCCAGAATTTTCAGAGCATACCGTTTTTGATTGAGCTTTATCCCTTCTTCGGACTGATATACTTCGATGCCAAGATAGTAAGTTAGCAGTCCTAAGTCGCTCATCTCAAAAGTTGTTGACATTTCTTTCTTAAACTCAATTATGACCTTCACGTTTGTCCCAGTAACAAAAAGGTCATCTACATAAACTGCTACAACAAGCAAGTCATTGCCCACCAACTTGTGATACACCGAAGGCTCCTTAGAACACTTCTCGAATTTGAGATCCTTAAGAATTTGGTTGAGCTTGTTATTCCAGGCTCTTGGTGCTTGCCTTAAGCCATATAACGCTTTATTCAATTTGTAAACTTTGCTCTCAAATCCCTTCACTTCGAATCCTTCAGGTTGTGTGACATAGACAGTTTCCTTTAATTCACCATGGAGAAAGGCTGTTTTGACGTCCAAGTGATGGATCTCCCATCCATTAGTTGCAGCGAGGTTGATAAGCAATCGAATTGTCTCTAGCCTGGCCACTGGTGCGAACACCTCTTCGAAATCTATCCCATGTCTCTGTACATATCCTTTGGCAACGAGTCTGGCCTTATGCTTGTTTATACTTCCATCAGAATTACGTTTAAGTTTAAACACCCACTTTAAGCCAATTGGTTTTGCATTCTCAGGAAGATCAACAAGATTCCATGTATGGTTCTTGATAATCGAATTTATCTCATCCTCACATGCCAAAATCCATTGCTTAGACCCTTTTGCTTCATAAAAACTCCTCGGTTCATTATTCAAACACATTAACAATCTTTCTCCTTCCTCCTCCGAAAGTAGAACGTAGTCCTCAAGATGTTTTGGCTTAACAGTCTCTCTTAGCGACCTTCGTAGAGTAGGGAGAGCTTCCACAATATCCTTTGACTGTTCAGATGTATTCTTTGACACATCATTCTCAGAGGTTTCGACTAGCTGATTAGGTTCCGTATACTCGAAATGCTCTGTTTCGTCTTGCTCTGTCTCCCCTTCCTTTGTTTCATCACGATTTTGTTCTGTTTGAATGCCATGGTTGCCATAGTCACCAATAGTAATACTGAAACTCTCATCAGATCTCTGTTCAGTGTTACTGTTCCAGTTACACCCTTTGGTTTCATCAAATACCACGTCTTGACTTACTACTATTCTCCGATTCTGTGGATCTAAAAGGCGATAAGCCTTTGAACCTGGTTCGGTCCCTAAGTGAACAAGCATACGTGATCTGTCGTCAAGCTTTTTCAAATGTGGCATCTCCACTTTAGCATATCCGATACAGCCAAACACTCTTAGATGATCTATGTTAGGTTTCTTGAACCGTAGACCTTCGTAGGGTGTTTTGTCTTTGACAGCTCGCGTAGGAATCCGATTGAGAAGATAAGTTGAGTGTCTTATCGCCTCTCCCCATAAGTAGTTTGGCAAACGCATATGTTTCATAGTGCTTCTTGTCATCTCCATCATAGTTCTATTTCTCCGTTCCACCACTCCGTTCTGTTGTGGAGTATAGGGAGCAGTAAGATGTCTTTGGATTCCAGAAATTTCACAGAAAGAGTTAAACTCTTGTGACACAAACTCACCCCCTCGATCTGTTCTAAACACTTGAATTCTTTCTCCTGTCTGCTGTTCAACAATGGATTTGAATTTCTTGAATTTGTAGAAGGCATCACTTTTCTCTTTCAACAATATGGTCCACATATACCTGGAGTGATCATCAATGAGAACAAACACATACTTATTACCAGACGGCGTGCTTGGTGTTATAGGTCCACAGAGATCACCGTGGACAAGCTCAAGTCTCTTGGAGGCACGAAACAGAGTAGCCTTAGGGAACACATGTCGTGTTTGTTTTCCGAGTAAACACGATCCGCAAATCTCCTTTTCTATGTTTACTTGTGGAATTCCATCAACAAGTTCCTTTTGTATCATGTTCTTAATCGTCTCATGGTTCACATGTCCTAGACGAGCATGCCATCTACTGGTTTCGGTGAGTGTTGATAGCAACACTTGTGTGGCATCCTGAATCTTCATGCGAACCTTATACAGCCTGTTTTGTGATCTACACGCTTTTGTCAACAGCTTTCCATCTTGATCATGCATAGTTAGATAGTTTCCCTTCATTCTGATGTCGCAACCTGCTTCAGTTGCTTGCCCAAGACTGATAATGTTGCTCCTCAGTTCTGGAATAAAGTAAACATTAGTCATTGTTCTTGTGTCTCCGTTTCTATCAATGAAAGATATCGAGCCTTTTCCTCTGATATCGATTCTTGAATCATCTCCGAACCGGACCTTCCCGGTAACAGTACGATCAATACTTGTAAAGTATCTCTCGTCTCCTGTCATGTGGTTGCTAGCCCCATTGTCAAGATACCAGATGTTATCTTCACCAGTGTTAGTCTCGTATTTACTAGGCGTGCACTTGTCTTCATTCAAATATACCACCTCATGCATTAGTAATTCATCAGCATCTTGTGTGTCTTTGTTATCTTCTAGAGCTTCCTGCAATTTAAGCAACCGATCAGGACAGTTGGAGGCGTAATGACCGACTTTATCACATCGATAACAAGTGACTTTCGATGGATCTCTTGTCTCGCTTGTCCGTCCACGACCTCTTCCTCGCGGAAAGTATCGTCCGCCACGTCCTCTTCCTCTATAATCACCACCGAAATCTCGATTGTTTGTTGTTCTTGATGCAGTATCCATGTTTGCATAAAGCAGCTTACTCTGATCCTCGTTTGTTTCTTCTTCTTCTTCTTTGATTCTTTCTTCATAAGTCTTTAGACGCCCAATAATATCTTCAAAACTCGTTGTCTTGAGGTCCAATACTTGTTCAAGAGAGGCCACAATATGTATGTACTTCTTCCTAGGAAGACACTTCAGAAACTTCTTCACCATCTTCGACTCCTCTACGGTTACTCCCAAAGCTGCAGATTTAGAGGATATTGCTGATAGCTTACCAACAAAGTCATCAATAGATTCGGTGTCTTTCATCTTAAGACGGTCAAACTCTGCCATTAGAGTTTGAAGTCTTGCTTCTCTAACTCTTTCAGCCCCCATATATCTTGCTTTTATCGCTTCCCATACCTTCTTAGCCGTGTCTAACTCTCCAACTTGTAGAACAAGTGCTTCTGGTATTGATTGAAACAGCAGTGCTGTTGCCATGTTGTTCTTCTCACCATCCGTTATTCCTTCTTCTATGATATCCCAAACTTTGTGAACCTTAAGACAGATTCTCATCTTCATGGACCAAACTGTATAGTTTGTAGGAGTAAGCATGGGACATTGAATAGAGGAAGGTCCTCCTCCTTCTTTTGTTTTTTCGGTTACAGGTACAAGATCACCCATGATTTTTCAATCAATGCTCTGATACCAATTCTAGAATCGAAAATAAGATCAAGAAACTTAGGTAAAGAATATCTCTCTTTATTACTTTAGAAAACTGACTCAAAAACTAAAGCTTCTAAGCTCTCAATCTCTCTTAAGTTATGCAACAACTCTGCATATCCTTATATAGAGAACTCTTTGACTAAATCCTAAAACCATTAGGAATACAACTAGATAACTCCTAGTCATATATTTATATCTTCAGATAACTCCTAAAGATATTATTAGTCCTTATCTCTTTATTAAACTATAACTTGGTTAGCTTATGACTCAAGCTATTTCAAGCTTATCCAACAGTGCCAACTTCTGGGACGTTCGGCGGAGGACCGAATGCTAGCGGTACGGCTGGAGGCGAAGAAACACCCAACTACCGCACTCCAATTGGACATCACGGCGCTTAGCATCAACCAGCTGCTTGGTATGATTGTTGGCCTTGTGGAGGTGCGGCTTCAGCTCCGACAACAACTGATCATCGCGGGACGCCAGTTGCTCATCAACCTTCGCTAGAGTCGAGGACCCCACCTCATAAGAAGGAATCGCCGGCGGAGCTCGCCCATAAAGTGCCTGCAACGGTGTCATGCCAGTGGAGACGTGATACGATGTGTTATACCAAAACTCTGCCCACGGCAACAGAGCACTCCACTGCGTAGGACGGTTCTGAACGAAGCACCGCAGAAACTGCTCGATGCACCGGTTAACCACTTCTGTCTGACCGTCGGATTGCAGATGGTAAGCCGAGGACATTCGCAACTTCGTGCCAGCCAACTTCCAGAATTCTCGCCAAAACAAACTCACAAACACCGGATCTCGATCACTGACGATCGACCTAGGCATGCCATGCAGCTTAACGATCGAGTCCACAAACCACCTTAGCTATATATGGGTGTGTAAGCGGAACCAAGTGCGCTGACTTAGTCAATTTATCGACAACCACCATGATAGTTGTATGACCATTCGACCGAGGCAATCCATCAACAAAATCCATCGACACATCTTCCCACACCTTATCGAGAACCGGCAAAGGTTGTAGGATCCCGGCGGGTGCTAGGGACGTGGACTTGGCCCGTTGACAAACGTCACATTCCGCCACAAACTCCTTGATAATGCGGTGCATAGTTGGTCAACAGAACTGTCTAGCCAGACGCTTGTAGGTTCGCAGAACACCAGAATGGACACCCATAGGAGTGTCATGATGCTCCCGTAACAGCTGAAGGAGTGAGATAGTTTATAGCAAAAAAATCTTGGTTGTTGTTTTTGTGTCTAAAGAGAGTGAGATAGTTTATAGCAAAAAAACATAAACAAAAAGAATGGTAAGAAGAGTTTAACCATAGAGTATTATATCTCTTTGTAACTTGAGGACAGTTTGATTTCACTTTTGGTTTATTCAAAAGAGGCTTTTTGCATAAAAGATCTCCAATTTAAGAATTGACAATGCCACAAATTAAAACTCATGAAACACACACAACTTGATTTGGTCTGTGTGATTTACTAGTATCATTATTTTTATTTTTTTATCTTTATGTGTCAGAAGTGAACAATCTTAAAGAAATAGTAAATTCAGAACATGCTTAATAACATGTAAAAATAAATAGGTGCAAACACTTTTAATCACGTCAACAAGTGGAAGGAATTACTTATATGAGTTGATATTATAGTTAGATTAGAAAGAAATTAACATTTGATTAGTAAATGACAAACAAACAAATAAGAGGTGGAGGGAAGATATAATTAGATCATAAAGAAACTAGATTAGAATAGCGTTTTATTACAAACAAATAAAATGGGAGAAAAGAAAAGGGAGAGAACAAAAAACAAAAACCCTAAAAAAAAAAAAAAAGTGAGAGATGTTCATAACCGCACTAGCTAGGATCGGCGGAAGAAGAGGTGGCGGAAGAGGAGGTGACGAAAATGGGGCTCCTAAAGATCTAATGATAATACCTGAAAGACCGACGACCATGGTACTCTCCTTCTCTCACATTTGTTTTTTTTAAAGGTTTCGGTTTTGGGTGAAGTTTATTGAGGAAGACTATATTTTTTTTAAGCTAAGGTTATGGAATCTTGTAAAATCGCCAATAAAGAAACTGAGATCGAGGCGTAAATATCATAGTTTGGTTGATTTTTAGAAATTAATCTTAATAGTCAAAAATGTGATTTTTAGAAATTAATCTCCATAAATGTCGCTCGCATCTCTTGTTATCTCAGTTAAAATTGAGCAAACTGAATCTCTGTGAAGAGTATTTGCCAGAGAAGTCCTTCGTGTACTATTGAGAGGGTATAAAATATGAAGTTGTGAAATTTGGCAAGGGTGTGGAAATTTGCATATTTGATTGTGTTTTGGACTTGTCAAATATGCAAATTTTCTATTAAAAAAATGAAAATAAAAAGAAAATAATATTTATATCAATCTTTTGATATTATAATTAGATTAAAAATAAATTATAGGAAGTTAACGTTTGATTATTAGTGAATGACAAACAAATAAGAGGGAAACGGAGATACAATTAGATTAGAAAGAAATTATTGTGGGTTAGCGATTAATAGTGAATGACAAACAAATAAAAGGGAGGGATGAAAAGGGAATGAACCTAGTTCTATAACCCTGTTTTTTTCCTCATATTTTTTTTCTTTTACATCAATAATAAAAAAAGGATTTAATTCTGTTTTACCCTTATATCAGAAATTCTTTTCTGCATTACCTCAACTTATTCTACATACCCCCTTCTTTAATGAAATGACGAAACTACCCTTCTAACAATTTTTAAATAAAATCGAACATCCTAGTTGTACGCATTGCACCTTAGTTGTAACCTAGTTGTACTCTAATTGTACTCTAATTGTACCCGTTGCACCCTAGTTGTACCCGTTGTACCAGTTGTACCCCGCACAGTAGGATTCGAACCCTGGGCGCTCGCGCGTGCGCATGAAGCTCGCAACCACTGAGCTATTGTGTTTTTCATTGAACATTTACTGATTTAATTATATTTAACCTTTAACAACCTTCATTAAGGATAATATTATCTTTTACCATTGAGGGGTTTTTGAGAAATTGTTTTGATGAAATAGAGTATAAGAGATTAGTGCCCAAAAAAGGATTTAAGAATGAAGAATTAAGAATCCATAATGCCCAAATTTTATCCATTGGAAATTAAATTTTTCTATCTGGCCACCAAATCTCCGACCACCAAATTCACTTTCATAATGCCTAAATACAGTTGTCAAATCATTATTTTGTATTTTAATAAATTGACCTATTATCAAGGCCAATAATATCACGTTGAAAATTAGATTTATTTAAGTTTGTGCTAAATGGTGTATTGAATTTGACATTTTAAATGATTTGTGTAAAATTTTACAAATTTTATGTTAATCAATCATGTATTCTAAATTTTTTACTGAAAATTATTGAATTAATGATTTAAAGTATATCTTAAAATCTATTATTATTTAAAACAGTTTATGAATTTCGATTTTAATAATTTTTAGGAATTCTGGAGGAATTAAGATTATTTCTTTAGTTGAAATTATAAAATTCCAAAAATATCATGATTTTATGTGGATTATGAAAAAATTATATATTAAATCATATCAATTTTCTTAAAATTATTTAAAATTTGATGACAACTAGAATCAGTTGAAATATTAGATTGAATACTAACCTCCACTCGATTGTTTTACGATTATTTCGATTTGAATGTACAATATATATTATTCATACGGATGATACGTTATTTTTATATATAACAACAAATAAGGTTAGGTCGCTGATCATAATTTAGGTTTGCCTTGTCTTTTCGTAGTAATTCTATTCCACTAATATTGTAATTTATTTATTTCTGTCTTATAATATATTCTCATTGATTGTATTCTTCTATACTGTATGTTTTTTAAATGACGAGAGATTAGATAACATGCAAACTTCTCAAAACCACATTCACGGATTCATCTAACCAACTAATATACCAAAGTCAAACAATCCTTTTTTTATATTTATATTTGTTAGATCAAAGCTTTATATATTGATGCTCTATTTCACATCTACATGAAGTATATCTGTTATCTCAAAAACCAAAATAAAATATCAGTTTTTGTAAGGGTATAGAGATGCACAACACACTGATTCACATTTGGAATGCGCCAAGCCAACGCTTTTCTCTTCAATCTTATTAACAAAATTTATCTCTTACAATGATACAATTTTGTCTTGGCCCTTACTTAACTTATTCTACCCAATAGGATTGATCCCGACTAAGAATGAATCTGAAACTTCTCTTTTCTATCTAACACAACACCCTGTGTAGATCTAAGAGAAGAAAATCAACCCTCTCTCTTTTTATCTATGAGAGACAAAAAAAAACCAACCCTCTCTCTTTTCTATCTAAACTCTCACCAGTGTAGATCTAAGAGAAAGAAAAAACAATTCTCTGCGCACTTAATCACCACCCTGATTAACGTCACAGAGAACTGGGAACACCCCTTCTAAGCCTTATCTTTGTGGATTCGAAGTTTACAACTGTATCAATATTCTAGAGTGCTCAAATTGGCTCGTGACCTACTCCTAGAATATATATACACGACTTGAGAAACCCTGGAAGGTAATCTCCAAGTATCACCGGATAAGGAAACTGCTTGTTTCTCAGCCTTATCCTTTCCTTAACTGTTGCAGAGAATATTCTTCATATCTCCAAGCAAACGCAAACTGCTTGCTGCTCAAGCTTATCCTTTCCTTATTTATCGCAGAGAATATTTTCCATATCTCCAAGTACAATCTTGTCTCTATCTTCAATGCCAAGTCAGCAGACTTCCTTGACATATCATCACATCCACTCACGTCTTGCCACGTCAGCTCACACATCCATGTCAGCAACTCGGGCGTATGTGATATGATGCAACTTCATGATCGGCACAATGCTCTGTTCCTCATAGCGAGTTGTTCCAGAATCTGCATTTACAATCTCCCCTTTTTTGACTGAGTTTGATACTCAAACATCTCTCTGGTTCAACCTGAAAAGACACTCTAACAAACACAAGCCAAAAACAGAACAAGCAACAACTAGACAAAACAACAATTATTATCTAGCAAAATCAATCAACAACTTGTTCAAACAGGTAGAAATTAATATATGTAAGTAGTACGTAAAGACGATTGGAAGACGATTAGAACTTCGTAACCCTAATTGTCGCCGCCGGCCGGCCTCACGCCGTCCGACGAGAAATCATGATTAAGAAGAAGAAACCTCCTTTGAGGGGACCAGTCCCTGGTTCTTCCAAGTTCGCTCGGGTTATTGCCTCCTCTTCAAAAACCCCTTCGCATGATTTGGCTCCTCCTCAAGGTCCCCCTTGTCCAAGTTCATCCGACTCTGAAGGCTCCTCGGCAGTTGAGACAGCGGGCTCCCCATGCCTGCCTCCTAATGAGTGTACCCTTCCTCTTCAAGTCGGATCTGGTTCCCCTCCTCTCGCTACCAACAAATCAGTCGAAGACAATGGAGTCGAGCTCCCATCTCCTGAGAATGTAGCAGCCTCAACCACCGGGTCAGCTTCTGAGGCTTCGACCTCGCTCCCGGTGACCAATATCCCTCCTCTAGGCCCGGCTCAACTTGTGTTAGCAGGCCTAACAAAATCCTCACTCGACACTAAGCTTACCGATCCCTCAGATCTATGGGCAAAGAAATTCAAAGCTTCTCTCAGGAATCTGAAATTGATGGCCCCACCCACCTTCCTCGAAGACGGAACTCCAGTCGTGACTGCCCCGAATTCAGTCCTTCTTAAAACTACTGAGATGTGGAAAGGCCACTTGGTCGCACAGTTCCATGGTCTCTGCCCTACAGCCTCCCGAATTTACACAGATTTGAATCCAATCTGGGGACGCTATGGTAACATCACGGTCAGAATAATCTCTGAAACAGCAGCCCTTATCTTCATTCCATCCATAGCCACAAGGAACTGGGTGAGTGAGGTAGGTTTCTGGCAAGCTGGTAACTGCTCCTGTTCGGTCTATCCGTGGTCTTCGGAAGGATTGATGCATTTGGAAGAGTTACAGTATGCCCCAACCTGGGCGATACTCAAGAATATACCACCTCAGCTCTACTCGCTAGATGGAATAAGTGTGATAGCAAGTGGAATTGGGGAGCCTCTTCATACTGAGAAATCAAGGTTGGATCCAATTAACATCGGAGCAACAAAGGTAAAAGTTGTCATTAAACTCGATGCTGCCCACCCCTCAACCGTTGTTGTTAAGGATGTTCAAGGAAACTCGGTCCGAGTGGCTGTGGAATATCCTCGTCCCCATCCTAAGTGTCTCAATTGCGGAAGGTATGGCCACCTACTGAGCAGATGCCCTAAACCCTTGACGAAGAAACCACCCTTCAAAAAGGATGTCCCGTCGGGAGCCAAGGAAGTCACACACCCGTCTGTGCTCCTCCCTAACTCACGGGTCACAGAAAGCGTTGCTCCCACCTCGCCAGAGAATCCTATATCACAGGATACGATTAGGCCAAAGAGGCGTAGATCGCGTTCAGCAAAAAGATCCCGAAGCACACCTCCGCGAATCATCGCACCATCATTACCGTCGGGCCCGGGTTGCTTGGAGAACCACCCCCAGCTACCTGGTCCAACCCCACCCCCTCCCCCATTTAAAGTGGTCACACAAGGCGAGGCTTCCACGCATGTCCCAAATTCCAAACCATTACCACCAGTCATCAAAAAACAAGGCGTTCTCCAGGATATTGATCCCAAATTCCCTGCCCCTCCTGATTGGGATGACCTGTCTCTGAAGATAAAGAAGAAACTGCTAAAGAAATGGCATAATCAAGTCAGATCTAAGGCGCCTGATATCTTAGTTTCGGTCCGAAGCAACCCTCCGGATGGAACACATCATCACTGAAAGCTTTGCTTTTACCTTCACCTTCTGTCTTATGAGGGTTTTTTGTTGGAACGTAAGGGGCTTTAATAGTCCTGGTCGTCAAAAATCGGTTAAAGATTGGATTAACTCCAATAATCTTTTGGTCCGCTGTCTCTTGGAGACACGGGTAGTAGAGGCTAATGCCTTATCCATCCTTCACTCAGTATTACCAGGCTGGAGGATGGATCAAAATTATAGTCACGCGGAATTAGGTCGTATTTGGCTGGTCTGGCACCCTTCTGTATCAGTTATCTCCTTCAGGAAGACTGATCAGTTGATTTTTTTTTTTTTTTTTTTTTTTGCACCATCCGGCTCCCTAACTTCCCTACTTCCTTTGCTGTTGCTTTTGTTTATGGCAGGAACACTGAGGCAGAAAGGAGAGAACTATGGGAGGATATATCATGGCTTTCTTCCTCATCTCCTCTAAATTCCACTCCGTGGATACTACTGGGCGACTTCAATCAGATTAAGTCCAGTAACGAACACTACTCCGTCCTCCCTTCAACCCTACCAATCAGGGGCATGGAAGACCTTCAAATCTGTCTTGGAGACAATGATCTTGAGGACATCCCTAGCCGTGGAGTCTTCTTCACTTGGTCAAACCATCAGGATGCTAATCCAATAGTACGGAAGCTGGATAGAGCTCTAGCCAATGGAGAGTGGTTTAATCAGTTTCTAGAGGCCTTTGCAATTTTCGACCCCCCTGGTGTCTCGGATCATGCGCCGTGTATCGTTAGTCTAGGACACCAGTCGGTGGGCCCAAAGAAATGCTTCAGATACTTCTCCTTCCTCTCAACCCATCCCGGGTTCACTGCAGCCATTACAGAGGCATGGGAGGAACAAATAGCAGTCGGATCAGAGATGTTCTCTCTTGGTGAGAGACTCAAGAATGCAAAGACCTGCTGTAAACGGCTAAACAGGATTGGCTTTGGAAACATCCAACATCGCACCAAGGAGGCTTTAGAGGCTTTGGAGGACATCCAAGCGCAGTTGCTTTCAAACCCTTCTGACTCGCTATTTCGCGCCGAGTTTGTGGCCAGGAAGAAGTGGGATTTCTTCGAGGCTGCCCTCCAATACTTTTACAGACAGAAATCCAGAATCAGGTGGCTCAAGGAGGGTGATGCAAACACTAGCTTCTTTCATAGAGCAGTAGTGGCTCACCAAGCAAAGAATCTTATATCCTATCTCAGAGGACCAAATGATGAACGTGTTCATAACCTTGCACAGATAAAGGATATGATCATAGATTATTATTCGCAACTCTTGGGAACTGAAGACGTGGACTCTCGACCCTTCTCTGTGCTAGAAATCCAAGCTCTTCACCCTTTCAGATGCTCTCAGGACTTGGCAGCCAAACTCATTGCTATTCCAACTGAAGAAGAGATCACCCACATTGTTTTCTCAATGCCGAAGAACAAAGCTCCTGGGCCTGATGGGTTTTCAGCAGAATTTTTCTGGGAATCCTGGTCAGTGGTAAAACATAGTACTATTAAGGCAGTTCAAGAGTTCTTCAGGACTGGACACCTACTCAAGAAGTTTAACGCAACAGCACTTACCCTCATTTCGAAGGACCCTGGAGTGGACCATCTATCCCGGTTCAGACCGGTAGCTTGTTGCAATACAGTTTACAAAATCATCACCCGACTTATCTCCGAGAAGCTCAAACTGTTCATCCCGGAGGCGGTACAAAACAACCAGGTGGGTTTCATAAAAGGGAGATTACTGTGCGAGAACGTCCTTCTGGCATCAGAGCTGGTAGAGAACTTCCAAGCGGAAGGAGATACTACCAGAGGCTGCTTACAGATTGACCTCACCAAAGCTTACGACAATGTCAATTGGGAATTCATGCTTAATATCCTCAAAGCACTGAACCTCCCAGAAATTTTCATCAACTGGATTAAAGTCTGCATTACCACCCCCTCCTATAGTGTTGCACTTAACGGGGAATTGATTGGATACTTTCAAGGGAAGAAAGGGATACGACAAGGAGACCCTATGTCCTCCCACCTATTTGTCCTGGTGATGGATATACTTGCTAAGTTCTTAGATAAAGGGGTATTAAACGGTCTTTTTGCTCCTCATCCAAAGTGTCATGAACCCCTAGTAACCCACCTCAGCTTTGCGGATGATGTTCTAGTCTTCTTCGATGGTTCTCGAGTCGCTGAGAGGAATTCTGAGATACTTGGCGACTTTCGAAGGGATCGGGACTGGGAATAAACAGGCAAAAAACGGCTCTAATGATTGATGGTGGAGACATACAAAGGATTAGACAGATGTCCTTAGCCTTTGGATTGTCTCAGGGATCCCTTCCGGTCCGCTATCTAGGTGTACCCCTCCTCTCTCCAAAGATGAAGAAGCAGGACTATCAGCCGCTGCTTGATAAGGTAAACCACCGTTTCACCTCCTGGACTGCTCGACACCTCTCCTTTGCAGGCAGACTACAGCTGATCCAATCAGTTATATTCTCGACAATCAATTTCTGGGCTTCAGTGTTTGTACTGCCAAATCAATGCCTCTTGAAACTCGAACAGCAATGCAATGCCTTCCTCTGGAAGGGAGCCCCAAACTCAGCAAAGGGAGCCAAGATTTCATGGGAAACGGTTTGCACCCCCAAAGAGAGTGGAGGATTGGGGTTGAGACGTCTCACTGATTGGAACAAGGTGCTCGCATTGAGATTAATTTGGCTTCTTTTCACTGCGGCGGGCTCTCTTTGGGTTTCTTGGGTGAGAGTTCACCTCATAGGCTCCAGGAACTTCTGGGATATTAACCCATCCTCTTCCGGAAGCTGGGTGTGGAGGAACCTGTGCAAGCTAAGGGTGCTAGCAAGACCCTTCCTGGTCTGTGAAGTTGGTTCAGGGGCTATTGCGAGTTTCTGGCAAGACAACTGGACTGGCCTCGGTCCTCTCATTGATATCACGGGGAACCTCGGTCCTCAGATGACTGGCATTCCCTTAAATGCGGTGGTTAGGGATGCTCTTCGAGGCTCTGAGTGGCGGGTCACATCGTCCAGAAGCAGGAATCCAATCCTCAAGCTTATAAGGGACGCTCTTCCTCCCCCGGGGAATATGTTAGTCGACCCAACTGATGATTGTTATCTTTGGCAGACGGACATCCAACCCCCATCCGACTCATTTTCAACCTCAAAAACTTGGCTCGCTCTTCATCCTACCTCTCTCACTGTTCCGTGGCACAAATTAGTGTGGTTTAAACACAACATCCCCAAGCACGCATTCATCACCTGGGTCGCGACTTGGAATAGGCTTCATACAAGGGTCAGACTAAGAAGCTGGGGATTCTCCGGCCCGCCAACCTGTGTCCTCTGCAACTCCCAGGACGAGACACGGGATCATCTCTTCTTCGAATGCACCTACAGCACGGAAATCTGGACTCATTTTGTCACAAGAGCGTCTCTCAGCCCCCCACGGCCTTTTATGGATTGTCTTCGTTGGCTTCATTCTTCCTCGAGGAACAAACACATTTCCCTTATCCTCCACTTGGTCCACCAAGCTTCTATTTACCTGATATGGCGTGAGAGGAATGCGCGTATTCACCTTGCTTCCCCTCGGCCAGCTCACTGCATCATAAAGGAGATGAAATTGCTCCTGCGAGCTCGTCTCCTTCCTCTGTCAAAGGACCAACCGTGCCACACTCCTCTAACCACCTGGTTCTCCCTTTTTCAGCAGTGACGATACCCCCCCTGCGTTTAGGTGTTCTCTGTCTCCCTCCTTGTAGCCGTTGCGGGTTGGCAAAGGTAAGCTCCTATCTTTTTTGCTTCCAGCCTGCGTGCTGTAGGGCTTTAAGCCTTGTTTTTTCTGTTTCGCTTGGGCCTGCGCGTCTATTGGGCTCTAAGGCCTTGTAAGGTCCGACTTTTAATTAATATAATATTAAAAATATATATATAAAAAAAAAAAAAAAAAAAAAAAAAAAAAAAACTTGTTCAAACAGAACTTAAGAACCTAATAATCAGAAACCCCAGCGGACTGCAGCGGAAACCATGTTCTTAATAGCTCTCTAATCAGACTTAATCAATTGGCATATTCTCAATCATTAAAAATCTAAGATCAATCAATTAGTCAATTAAGTCTCCCCCATAAACAATGATTCTCCTCCTAAACCAAGTAACTACAAGGATTCTCCCCCATAAGTACAGAACTTCTTATCATTAGGCGTTGATCAAAAACTAGAACCAGAATCATTCTCCCCCAGCTTGAGTGATCAACTAAGTAAAAAAACAGACATATGTATCACAACAGCATACTGAGTTATGGGAATCACTTACCTGCTAACAATGCTTTGCATCCTTAAGCACTTTGACGATCAGTCTCGTCGCCTATTGAAACAGTTTCATGTTTGTAGGCATTTCAATTATCCTTGCAACCACAACTGGATGTTGGGAAATAGGACGCTGATAGTTGAGAATTCAAACAGCAGGTAGCTCTTTGATCGAATCACAGTGAGGATGTGACCATATACAAGCTTTGTAGGAAAAAAACAGCCTCTTGTGCATTCTGTTCTACATTATTTCAGACCTCTGCTTCACTGAAGATCTCCTTCATTCTTGCATCTAAACCAGTTTCTTCGATCGATTCTACACAGAGCCGTGTTGCCCTTACATACAGAACAACAAGGCATGTTTTTCCACTTCCCGAATTCGCCATCACTGAGACTTCATAAACTCCATGTTCTATGAGAAGACCATTCACTTTCGACCCCACAGCTCAAACTCCCCCTCAAGCATCTGAATCAGACTCATCTCCCCTAGCGCCCAAGGTGTCTTGCAGAATTTGAATGGCCAACCGGATGGCTTTGCGCTCTGCAGATGTACCACTACGAATAGCCGTCTCTGCAGGCCGTGACACAGTCTTCTTCCCCTTTATCTTCTTCGTGTCTTGTTGCTGAAGACTCGGAACAGGACGTGAGCTTCCAAGAGCTGATGAACATGACTGGGAAATGGTAGAAAAAACCTTGACTGAGCTTGCAGACCCAACTGTATGCTCTGCTCATAGATCATTCTCCCAAAATTAAATGGAATGCGATGCATGATCATGTAGATCACCATGGCTCTGTTCGCTGAAATGTACCATGTATTCACCGTGGGAGACCAGTTGCTGCAACATATCTTATGCAAATCCTTGATCACCGGGTCCTTGATTGCCGTTGACACCAGCTGCTTGCAGGTCTTCACTTGACCCCCATATAGAAAGAGCGCAAGATCCTTCTCCAGAATTGCAGCTGTCTGTAGCTTTTGTTCACGCACATCAATAGCCTGAAGGCCGAACAAGGCATTAATGCGGCTTGGGGAAAACTTATACACCCAATCTCTGACAAGCACATCAACTGAGTTTCCTTCAACCTTAACGGTTGGAAGATTCGCCCAGAACTCATAGACAACCTCAGAATCATAAGACGCGATTTGAGTGACAGTTTTCAACAGACTAGCTTGATCAAGTAGCTCCCTAGCAGAAACACCTACTCCCTGGAAGTTGACAGATTAGTCCAAGAATCTCAACACCTTCTCTTAAACAAGTCTTCAACGCAGACACATTCCTGAGAAACTCAACAGTTGCATGCAGCGTCATTTAGAGCAGACACAATCGTCTGTTCTTTAACACAACATTGTCCAAACATGCATGTATGATGATGATCATCCTCATACATCATTAGTGGAACCAAACACAAACGTTCGTTCTTCAATGGATGTATCACGATCCTAACAACATGTCTCATCACAATCATATGCACCTACAGATCATCAAGGGTGAAGTGATCTCTTGTCACTCTTTTGTTGACTCCATGACGCTGAAGCATCAACAAACTTCTGCAGATTCTCTCTTAAGTCAAGAAGACATCTTCTCTCGATTCACTTGTAGAAGATGAAACAGGCCCTCATAGCATAATCCATCTTCTGGTAACATTCCCTTGCAGCAAATACTTTGATCAAAGATGGAACTCAAATGAACGACCACCTGTGATACATACATGATAGCCACATAACAACTTGCGATCACAATCTTCTGTCTTGGAACACTCATCAGCCTCTGGAAGAGGTAGCTTCATTCCTTTGCATCATGGAACCAACATTAAACCCATTCATCGATTGAGACCCAGTATCAGTCGTTCGATTCGCCTTCAGACACATGACAACTCGGCAGCAATCCTCTAAAGCACTTTCACAACCCATAGAATTAGATGAACACACAGCTCTCTGATCCTACTTCCATGATCAATCCATCACTCAAGATGTCAGACCTTTGATCCATTGTTGCTTTATGGAGTTTAACTCTTAGAGAGTCATGATCATTTCTATGAGCTGAAGCAAATGAGCTTAAACCTGAAACACTTAACACACACATCAGTGCACACTTGTTGAAAACATGCAAACATTTCTTATCAATATTTACAATCAGCCTCGTGTTCAACAATCAATCATTTGAATTTAACTACAAAACGTTGATTTTACAACACATTTTTCTGTTTAGCCTTTTACACACCATCTCAGACTTCCAAACATAGTTAAACACAGAAAGTGAGGGAACCAGAAAAACAATAGACCATCAAGAGTATATTAATTTTTACTTCTTAAAATAAGAGGCTTTCATACCTTGAGATCTGTTATGTGATGTGTGCCTACCACTTGTTCAGAACTTCACCAGAAACTACCACAACCTTTTGTGAATCTTCAAAGAACAGCTCTATGGTCAGTGGCTAGTCTTTCGCTCTGGCATGCCTTTGATCCTCATGGTTCACCATCAACGTGAAGCAGGCAGCTGGAATTTTCCTTTGGAGAGTGCATTGACAGGAGTGTATCAAGTAATTTTTTTTTTTTTTTTACTTGACTTTTCATGATACACTACCTTAGAGCTTAGATCCAACAGGCATGAATGATCTTCATGGTTTGATGATATGAACGATCCTCTGCTGAATCTCTTGATTTCTATAAGCGAGATCACTTAACTTCTCAACCGCAGATATTTGTGCATTCCCTTGTTATTATTCTTTAAGGCTCTGTTGCAGACGTTCCAGCCACAATTTTTTTTTTTTTTTTTTTAATTTCAAACAACTGGTACTTCTTTCAGAATGGAATGCATAATAATGCCACTCCTCAGCTCTTTGACCTCCTCCTTCACGACAACGTTTTACGAGATTCCCCATATGAATTGGCATGACAGGCAGCTGTTTTCCACTGATTCTTTGTTTAGACAGAGTGTTGCTCTTTTATACATTCTAGGAATTCCATGGCCTGTTCTGATGCATGTCCTTGTATCTGATCAACACAACTCACATAACATATTAGATCCCACAAACACCAATGACTTTTCTCATAATCATGTGTTGATCCAAGTCCAATGGTTTTGTAAATAAATCAGCAATTCGCAAATCAAAACTCTGATGTTCTATTACTTATCAGTTTCTCCACAACTATACTATGAATAAACTAATATTCAGGATCCTGTAATTGTAATTTTAGTATGTGACACATGATCTACAACAATATTAACAAACAAACGATTATCACACAACATTGATGCAAGGTCTAAGAATGTACCGTACGCTGTTCTCAATTGTTTGATTCTCATCAGGTGATGAAAACAGGTTCCCAAGGCATTAACCTCATATTTAAAAATTGAACGAGGTACCTTGACAAGCTTCTGAGCGTAGCAGAAGATCATATTTGTTCTCAGAAGGCAACAACCACCAGATCCTTCACGATGATTCAGAGAGCGAGATCTCTTCAAGTTTCTGCTAGCTCCTTTCGTCAACACCAACCTTATGTTGGATGTGCCTTTAAAATACTTGACACTCCTTTCAGCAGCTCGCATGTGTGATACTTTACGATCATGGGTGTGGCTTCATCTCCACTTCTCTATAACTCATATGCACTGATCAAACCTTTGGCGTACTTTCATCAGTATATGAATACTTCATCATCTCATGTTGAAGTGAATGTGTTGTGTCTAGCGAAATCTCCTTAGAGCCTTGTACGACCAATCGTGCCTTGTTCTCCACAACTTTTCCAACTTGTCCAACTTCTGTTTTCCACAATTGTCACCCACAGACAACAAAGTTCCTTCAGCACAATGAATTCATCAGCCAAGCACTGACCTGCAATAACATCTATAAACCTAGTAGCCACCTCTGCCTCTGCAGCTTCGCCCATCTTTCAACTTAACTCCATTTGCAAACTCTGACATGCAATGCCACTAACTACATCCGAACAACTCTGTGTAATAGCATGTGTGTAATAGCAGCAGAAACAACAACTCTGCCCTCCTGAATTCTTCCAACAGCTTCTTGATGGAAGTGATTCTCACAGTTTTCTGAATGCTACAGCTTAGCTAGTTAATACACTCCTTCTTAGATCATGTCTCTAGATATCATAGATCACTGCTGATTGAACTCTTTTGCTTGTGGATTGGACGACTTCGATATATAACATCTATTATCAGAGCGCTGACCTTGGACTCAAATATTGTCGCGCTCATCAACCACCTGACATCTATCCTTGGTGAAGGTAACATCTCGAGATGCACCTTTGCCTCTGATTGTACCTACAACTTCATCCCCAAAAGTGACCTTGTTAGCTGAGCCTTTTTCAAAGTTGTATAGCCTTCCATGATTCATAGTCATGTACCTTGAACAACCATAGTTCTTCAATACAACAGTCTGTTGACCATCAACAATGTGCAAAACATAACAGTTCATGTCACGCTTCTTGATGTTTACTCGCCTGTATCTTCGAACATTTTGTGACACTCCTTCAGATGCGTGAGTGGTATAGTACAATCCAGACACTTGAAACAGGCAGCTTTGTGGAGGCTCTGACATGCATAAAAACAGCGACATGTTCTTTTGTTCAGAACTCCGACACTCCACATTCTTGTCTCAACTTCTGATCTTGTCTTTTCTTTCATCGATTTGAGGTAAAAACCATTGTTAATTGTGGTACTTGAAGATCCACTATAACAATACATAACATTCTTCTTAATGAAGACTTGATTTCCTCTTCTTCCAACATTGTGGAACTTCTTCTCGCTTAATAGTTGACTTACATAATTCTTAAATTTGTAGCAATCAACCTTAATATGACCAATCACACCACAATACCAACAGCAACGCAGTTTCTCTCTCAGGTTGTTCACAACAATCATCTGTTTAGTCTTCTGCAGGTTGAAGTCAGACGCTCGTTTGACAGCACCACCTCTGTTTTGCAGCACTATTGACCCATTTACTGCACTTGTGTCACCACTTGAGTTTCTTCCATGGTTCTTCATACCACAGTTTGCAATCATAGTAGCCTTGTGAGTGACCAGCCGCTTGTCCAGATCTTTTGCTCCTTTACTCAGCCTCTTGTTAATCTTTTAACTGATCCTCAAGACGTTGTCTCAACAGAGACGTAAGAACTTTCTCCCCAGACAACAATTTCTCAAGAGTGACGACTCTATAGAACAGCTCTTTCTTCTCAGACATCAGATCATAATTCTCCTTCTTCTGCAGAATCAGATCCTTAGACAGAGCGATGACTTGTTTCTCAACAGATAAGCCAGCCACATCATCCTTAGGCTTCAGAATAGACTTCTGATTCCTACCATCTTCTTTGGCTGAATCAATACCACTCCATGTCAAACAAGATTTCGTATGAAACAGCCTTGACAGTTGTAACACTTCAACATGCTTCTTCTTTTAAGTCTAGAACATTCTGATTGGAAGTGTCCATAACCTTGATATTCAGAACTCTGAGATTCTTTCTCTGCATCAGATCTGGATGATGAAGATTGATGCTAACGTTGAACACTCTTCAGACTTCTGAACTGCTTCTTAATCAGTACGCCCTCATTACTTTGAACAGACGTCTGAGTTTGTACAGTCTTCAGAGTGAATGATTCCTCAGCCTTCTGATCGTTCTTTATCATTTGCAGTTCATCTGTCTGAACTAATTTTACACACTGATCAACCTTCTGTTCATCAGAACTTAGAGCACCTTTACCATCAGATTTGTGAGAAAGATATCCATGTGATAAGCTTCTGAGAAATTACTTGACAAACCACTTATCCTTATATCCATGTCTTATAATATATTCTCATTGATTGTATTCTTCTATACTGTATGTTTTTAAATGACGAGAGATTAGATAACATGCAAACTTCTCAAAACCACATTCACGGATTCATCTAACCAAATAATATACCAAAGTCAAACAATCCTTTTTTTTTTATTTATATTTGTTAGATCAAAGCTTTATATATTGATGCTCTATTTCACATCTACATGAAGTATATCTGTTATCTCAAAAACCAAAATAAAAGATCAGTTTTTGTAAGGGTATAGAGATGCACAACACACTGATTCACACTTGGAACGCGCCAAGCCAACGCTTTTCTCTTCAATCTTATTAACAAAATTTATCTCTTACAATGATACAATTTTGTCTCGGCCCTTACTCAACTTATTCTACCCAGTAGGATTGATCCCGACTAAGAATGAATCTGAAACTTCTCTTTTCTATCTAACACAACACCCTGTGTAGATCTAAGAGAAGAAAATCAACCCTCTCTCTTTTTATCTATGAGAGACAAAAAAACCAACCCTCTCTCTTTTCTATCTAAACTCTCACCAGTGTATATCTAAGAGAAAGAAACAACAATTCTCTGCGCACTTAATCACTACCCTGATTAACGTCACAAAGAACTGAGAACACCCCTTCTAAGCCTTATCTTTGTGGCTTCGAAGTTTACAACTGTATCAATATTCTAGAGTGCTCAAATTGGCTCGTGGCCTACTCCTAGAATATATATACACGACTTGAGAAACCCTGGAAGGTAAATCTCCAAGTATCACGGGATAAGGAAACTGCTTGTTTCTCAGCCTTATCCTTTCCTTAACTGTTGCAGAGAATATTCTTCATATCTCCAAGCAAACGCAAACTGCTTGCTGCTCAAGCTTATCCTTTCCTTATTTATCGCAGAGAATATTTTCCATATCTCCAAGTACAATCTTGTCTCTATCTTCAATGCCAAGTCAGCAGACTTCCTTGACATATCATCACATTCACTCACGTCTTGCCACGTCAGCTCACACATCCATGGCAGCAACTCGGACGTCTGTGATATAATGCAGCTTCATATCGGCACAACGCTCTGTTCCTCACAGCAAGTTGGACTTTTAGAGGAAGATGAAAAGGTTTCAAATATCAGAACTTCAACAGATCGTGAATCGTAATAGTTGTATGGTAATGGTGTGTGCGAAAATTTGACTGAAATAAATTCCATAACATCTTTAGATTTAACGTGGATTTCTCAATATGTTTCGTGTCCTTTTCGATTTCTCGATGAAACCCATTCAACTATATGAGTCAAGAAATAGATAAAGAATATTTTGGTAGATATTGGCCAAGATTTAGAAGAGAAAGCCCATATTAACATATCTACATGGTTAGCGGATACACTTATACATTTGTAACCAAGAATCCTTGTAATGACGATCCCCAGACAAAGATCTTTCATGGCTAAGGTCCGTAACGTGTTGTGTAGAGAGATTGTGCATAGCTTCTGCAGGCAAAATCCCGATCAAGAAGGTATGTTTCTTCGGGATCACTTGGATTTATTATTACCTTTGTGTAAGTCTCTCGAGTGTAGTAGAAGTCAAGAAACAAACTTTGATTTCAAGTCTGATACTTAAAATCAACTTGTGTCTTTGCAAAATTAAGTATACAGTATATGTACGTTTAGTTGTTCTTTTGTTCTGGAGAAGATACTTATGTGTATATCAGTTCAACTAGTGTATTTGCAAATTAGTTGGATTTTCAGTTTTGTTTATGTCTGAGTATAGTAGTCGGAATCATGAAAGCTGATTTTAATCTGTTTTAATAGTTCTATTGCTCTGAGGAAATAAACTTTTAATTGTTGCGTATTCTACAAGTTAACTCTATGGTTTAGTAGAAATCAAGAACCAATCCATTGGAACTCTCTAGCGGCAAAATTGAACTCTTTTCCTACCAAATTATTCCTTTTGAGAAAAAGGGCAAATACAAAGTAATGGGCTATTTGGGCCTGTGGTAACAAATATAAAAGGCTCATGGTAAAAGCCCATCACAAAGGTTATAAGCAAAAAACGCACGGGTCTAAAAGTAAAAGTCGGGTTACATTGTCTCGCTCCAGTCCTCTGTTTCTATCTTCGCCGAGATCAAATGATTAGGGTTCCGATAAGGGACGATTCTACGGAGGAGGAGGGTGGTGGTTCTCGACCTCTAAAGACGCAGAAGTTAGATGATAAAGCCATCATCGCTGAACCGAAACCATCTTCAACTTACGCCAGATACCGGAATCCGGAGCCAGAAACCGATGAGTATATACGACAATACTTGTTGTTTCATTATCAGTTCTATAAAACTCAGGTAATAGTAATATAATTTATATTAGGGATTCGTGTCGATTTCATTACCTGGGTTCTTGAGTTTTTTTTTTAGTATTGTTTATTAAAAACTCTCTGTTTTGTTTGAATTGTTGTTGTTGGATTATTAGGGTTTCGGAATTGAGTGGGATAAATTTGATTACTCTTTCGAACTTTGTCAACTTTTCGATATAGCTCCACCTAACGAGGAAGAGATTGAATGGATTAAGGAAGTGACGCTCTGTGCCATTGCAAAACACAATCAAGATAATGTCAGTATTTTGTTATATAAATATATTACTCTCAGAACATTTTTGCTACTGTTAAGTCTGTTGGTGATTCTAAAGTGTTGTTGATATTGTTCAGGGAACAAACCTTGTGTTTGTTGAGCACGTCTGGGCGAGTTTCCGGTTTACTGCTTATATGAAACACTGGCTCACATTCTGGGCTAGAGATATGTCTTCCCCTTGTCCTGACTCGAAACTTTATCAAGTTCTAACCTCAGAGTACTGTGGCTCGTTTGAGAATCTCATTTTCAGGGTCAAACCCACAGACGAAGGTGAACTCTATATTCCTTCGTATGCTTATGAACTTTGCAATCACCAAGATTACACATCTCATATGGCTCAAATAACTGATGAACTATGGAGCAATAGACTTATCTCTTTCCATACTTGCTTAAGCTTTGATTTGTAGGCATATCCGTGTATTATAGTAATTAGTTCTCAAAGAGAATTTACGCGTGTATTGAGAATGATGCTAATTATCTTATGTGTACTTATGTGATGCAGAGATGATGGCATTGGCAGCTATTGTCCACGTAAAACCTCCCTTTCCAATTATGAATTATGAAATAGGTGCTGCTTCTTTCTCGTTATCTTGTTTACAAAGAAATTTATTGGAAGATTCTAAAACTTTTGTAATCAATATATAGTGAACTAGGAGGAAACAATACGTTAAATTGATGATACAGAGTATAAATTTGTACTATTCTATAATCTATAGTGTAAAACCTAGCCTAACATTTTTTGGTAATGCAGGTAAACCGCCCATTGTCTTCCGTCTAGCTAATCCTGGAGAGGATCCTGTGCCTGGAACCCCCTTTGTTTTCAATCGGTATGGCAGTGAAGATGATATTGGGTTAACAGAAGATTATCAGTGAAATAGTTGCTGCAGATATTAAGAACAACGGTTTTATCAAGAAAATAACTTTCAAGTTAGTTCTTTCATAAGAGGGGTGTTGGGTTTATTTATAATTAAGTGGTTAGACTCTTCTGATATCTATTGCAATTATTGTATGCAACCATCAACTGCTAATAATGTATCTCTTCCTCACCTTTGTGTGTGCACCCTTGATTAGATTTCATTTTCCTACTGTATCATCTCAAAAGGTTTCGTTTTTCAGTATCATGAAAATAGTAATTGATACGCTGACGTACTAATGGTTTTGAAAACCTTAGATTAAACTTCAGGCTACTATCCATCGCTCCAATCAAAAACTAGAGTAGTCAAGTCAAACAGTAAATGTCTTCTGATTCTTTCTTTTTAAAATATAGTAGTATCAAATTACCAACCTCCGAAAATACTAAAATGTCATAAACATTAGCAAATTCCAAAACAGAAAAAAGTCAAGACATTAAAAGACTGCAATCACACGTTGAAGTCAAGCTCCGTCACGTCTCTTGGTCGGATAGTGAACTTCTGTGAACAACGAGCTTCTGCCACTCTTTGTCTGACGGTAAACATACCCAAACCCCCCTTCGACTCCCCAGTTTCTACCCCAAGAATTCTGTATGATCCAATAAGGTCGACCATTATCGTCTGATCCGTATCCAACGATAAGAACTGCGTGTGAACCTCGACTAGGATTACGTGAGTTGGGCAGAGAGTTATAGATTCTCTGAAAAAATAACATTATAAACACAGAATTAAAAATACATAACATAACCTTATACTGTGAATATCATGAAAATATTAAAATAATGGCACTTACAGGATCGGAAGTTGTGCCATAACGCTGTAGCTCCGGTGTTAGTGGAAGTAGACCAACGACCGGTTGTCTTCGAACCATGTCCATAAGGCTAACATCATCAACATTTGTGATGGTTTCATAGCCATCAATGTCATAGTAGTGTACCTACAAAAATAATTAAAATTTAATCTTAATATATATAAACTTTTTATATAGCATGTAACAAAAATTACCAAGTAAGCAAAAATACTATTTAATTTACCTCTCGCCCATGACGACAAGCTCCCCTATGCACCACCCCCGCATGTTGTCTACATTGACTCGCGGTGCAGACTCCATGTGACCTAATATAGGCGAAAGCTTGTCTTGTTCTGCCTATTCCTTCTTTTGCGTCAAAATTAACTTGGTTCACAATATGCTGAACCGAAAGCTCACGGTGGTTGCGTACATGACCAAGGCCAATGTTGTAGAGAGCCTCCACTGACCGCACCACCGCACAAGCCCAACACGTAGCTGGTTTTTAATTTCATATAACACATGACATAACAGTAAAAATTTAGTATCCAAAAATATGATACTGAGAACAGAACAACCATTATACTACTCTAGTTTAGTTTATACGTTTAATACACGGTTTCAGTTATATCTTTTGCAATTAATGTATTATTTTTTTTTAACACGTTCTCGATTAAATAAATTGACATGTAGACAAGGACCGTTTATTGATTTAAGTTGTAAGACTATATATATATAGTATATAAAACAATACCTTGCTTTCCTTGATCAAGTGTTGGTCCGATGATACCCGGTATATCTCTCCAATCCCAAGAATCTCCTCGCCAGTTCCAAGCCTTCAATTATATTATATATTTAGTATTGGACCATTTAAAAGGTCATTACTAATCATATTTTAATATGTTAACTGAGACATTATAAACAATATAATATTATTACACTTACAGGAGGATCCGGTCCTTCATCTGGTTCATAATCAGCTTCTGTGATGACTGTTACATAGTCATCAGATTGAGTTGATGTACCTTCTCCTTTCACCTGCTATAAAAAAATAACAATAGTAAACCCCATTCGCATATTATTTTTCCACAAAAAAAATAAATAAATAGAAAATAACTTGAGCGATATATATGAGTACAAACCTTGGGTATTGTTGGAGCTTTTGGTGATGGAGGAGCATCTTCATTCAACTTTTTCTTTCCTTTATCCATGTTCTAATAATCAAATAAAAAGGAACAATTAGTCCATATAATGAAAAACAATTGAAAAATGAACTAACTAAAACTTAGAACCTACACACAAAAAAAAAAAAAAAAAATCAGATCTAGGGTTTAAGGTTTGGAACGGATTTGAAAACTTTTCAAAAGAAACAAAACAACGAGCTAGTGACCATAATAAGCAAAAAAAATGAGAACTTTCCATATGTAAAAGATCAAAAGTTTCCACTTTCTTAAGATTAAACAAACATAGAAGATGAAATATACTAAACCTTAGAACTTAGACAAAAATAATCAGATCTAGGATTTAAGGTTGGGAAAAAAAGAACGGATTTGAAAACTTCTCAAAAGAAACAAAACAACGAGCTAGTGACCATAATAAGCAAAAAAAATCAGAACTTTCCATATGTAAAAGATCAAAAGTTTCCACTTTCTTAAGATTAAACAAACATAGAAAATGAAATATACTAAACCTTAGAACTTAGACAAAAATAATCAGATCTAGGATTTAAGGTTGGGAAAAAAAGAACGGATTTGAAAACTTTTCAAAAGAAACAAAACAACGAGCTAGTGACCATAATAAGCAAAAAAAATCAGAACTTTCCATATGTAAAAGATCAAAACTTTCCCTTTCTAAAGATTAAACAAACATAGATAAAACGAAATATACTTAGATCACAAAAAAACTTGAAGCAAAATCCCATAAGAAGGTAAAAGATCGAAGCTTTCTCAACATTTCTAAAGATTAAAACAAAAGGAAACAATATGGAAAATGAAATATACTGGATCGGAGAAAGTTGCCGAAGAAAATGCAAAGATCCAAGTTTTTTTTGGCTTGGTGAAAAAGTTGGAGAATAGAAAAGAGAGAAAGAGAGAGTACTTTAAGAGAGAGAGAGAGAGAGAGAGAGAGAGCTAGGGCGAGAGAGAGACTTGATAAAGAACTTTATTAATACTTTTTTATATATACTTAAAATATTTTTTGTTTATCACAATGGAAATAAGATTTTTTTTTAATTTGTTTTGGGACAATCAATGGAGTTAAGACTTAATAAAGAAGTTTGCACCTAAAACTCTTTGTTCTCACAATGTGGTACATTACTATGCTAGCTATTTTTCTTTTTAGCTAGTTAATTATTACTACTTAAGTTGATTAATCAAAAGTTAAGTAGATTAATCAAAAGTTAAGGTTTTGTGCCTCAAATATTTTATATATTCCCTCGTCCCCAAAATTCCCACTTAACACTCTATCACTCACTCACTCAAACCTGTCCGAATTATAGGGTCCCAATATCAATATGTCATATTGTGTTAAATAACGTGAGAATATTTGGATGTTCTTTGTCATATCGATTTTAGATATATTTGGATGTTCTTTTTGCCAATCCAAATGTTTTCTTTGTCCTGATGAAAGAAAAGGTAAAAAAAAAAAAAAAAGATTTAGTACTATTCGGTCACAATATATACCAGCTGGCCATCGATAACAGTGACTGGGATGTCCCATACCAATTTTACAATGGATTCAATGTTCGATAGCAATCAAACCGAGACAGTCTTATGTTACAGGCAGCTTGGCTTATCTAAAATGAACCTATCACGTGTCCTTGCGCAGAGACATGACAAGTCCGCAAACGAGTGTCAATTTAATGTATATAGAGATTTAAAAGCTTACTCGAATCAGTGTGTAGATTTTTAATCATATTAAACCGTTGGGCTAGCTAAGATATATGAAACCATACAACATGTAAATAAATTAAACGAACAAGCTTTTTTTACGTACAACCTCGTTCATTTAAAAAAAGCATTTACTATCCTAAAGTTCTAATTTATTTAGATTCAATATACTGTGCGGACATTATTTATTGGTAACTCTGAATTATTATTACTCGGCATCTAATTAGTATCCAAATCTAGATAACATCATCTATATGTATATATATCTGTCCATAGTTGAGATCTTTTTATTAGATATATGTATGTCATATAATAAAGTTAAGAAGACTTATACAATGATACATTCTCGTCCCATTTTTTTTTATGCATTTCAGTTTATCCTACTATATTAATTGAGAAGTACAAATATGAAACTAACCTTAAAATGTGTAAAAAATTACATTAAATTGCCATTAGAAAAATCTATTAAATTTAATTAACTAAATTAAATATATATAATTAATTAAAAATAAAAAATACTCACAGATCAAATATTAAAAAATCTATAAAAATCCAAAAAAGTATTTTCTCTCTCTAATAAATTATGGACGAAATTACTAATTAATTTTTTTTAAAATATATAAACCAATCAGAATTTTAAAACTAAGATTTTATATCCAAGTATACAATACCATCATTTTCAATAACTAAATTCGAAGATTTTGTTAAGATTTCAAATTATGATTCTCCTAACATCTTTATTTTATTTTATTTACAAATTGTTTAATTTTCATATAATATTTATAATAAATAAATTGCATTTTTTTTTTGCATATGTTTTGATTTGAATTTTTTAAAACGAAGATATATTACTCAATGTATAAAAATGTGTGTTTTAATTTCCACATTGGCGGGTTGGTAAAATTAAATTTATATAGATGATAAATTAATAATTTTTATTTACTCACAAATATAATATTAAAATTACTATTTTATATTTCACAAAATAATAATGCAAATACAATAAATAAACAATATAAAACTGTAATAATACGACAAAAATAAAATACTATAATATTCTAAAATAATTAGTATTCAAATAGACTAATAAATTTACATAACAATTAAAAATAAATATTATCTCAAACAAAATATTTAAAAAACTAATAATAATAATTTTATTATTATATTATAATTTTTTTAAAAATATTAACCCGTGCTTTAAGCACGGGATATATTCTAGTGTAGTAGTAAAAAGGTAGATTTTTCATAAGTTTCATTCTGGGCAATTTTTTTTCCAAGTAAAGTAGTTGGTAGGCAGTATATTGCAAGTATTTAAAATTATACAATATGCCATAAAATTAACCATTTTAATTTATTCTACATGTTGTATGGTTTTTAATTGTAAGTATTTCCATATTATTTGAAAGTTTTAGAAGTGTTAAATTTTATAATCCGCAACATCTTGTAAGAGTATAAAACTCTGATTTTTCGTTATAAAAATTATCAACATTTTGTTTTGCTTAGAGGAAAGTATTTATCTGAGTAGCATTTATTAATTGCAGGGTCCGTTTGATTGATCATAAAAGAAAGGACACTCGAGTATATTTTGTTTGATTAGTCACGTCCAAATTGTGGTCATCTACGACCGTTCGTTAGTGTAGTGGCCATGTCCTTTTTTCTGTAAAAATAGGGAAATGAAACCGGATTGATTAATATCCATTTTTAGTTGGTCATTTAATTATGTGAGCATCGACGATCTCTGTTCTTATATATATATCGTTCATGTTACTGTTTCCAATTTTAAACAATTTATCTATTTCCTTCATACTTATCATTATTATCTTCTTCTTTTTTGTCACAACGTACAGAATTAAAGCTTAAGATCATTTATATATAGGATATGTATCACATATTTGTGTACAAATCTATATTTATTTCATAATGATATATGGTTCGAAGTAATCTGAGTTTAGTTTTTAATTAATAAAATCCAAAAATGTCGTTTTCGTTTAATACCTTTTGGGTAGCTCATATTGCTTTTTATGTGTGCGTGTATTTTTTTCAAGCACAATAAAAGCTTGTTGTGATGTTAACAGCTGTCCCCTAAGGAGCAGCTTGATTTGTTGTAAAAGATTCCAAAATTGCAATTTTTTGTTTGTTTCAATTTAGAATTTCTTTTACCTCTAATAAACATATCTTCTAGGCTTTTCCGAACATGGATATCAAAATGAAAGTATTTAGTTTATTAATTGGTTTTAGCTTATCTCACTCCTTACAATAATCCGGATAATTGTGGGGGAGTCTAGTGGATCCGAATCGGCTCCATCCTCAACTACGAAGAAATAATTTATTGTCTAAAAAATATTGCTGAACCATTTGATTCACACTTCACACACTTAAGATTATTATTTTTAGTTTAACAATCATATTGATATTGAATATTGACGTACGATGATTAATACAATATTTTATAAACGATGTTACAAGTTGATAATTAACGATAAAGGATCTCTTTTAAGTTTTAACTCTCTCACATAAGTGGTTGATTTGGTTCTACTTTGATTTCTTTATATCTTTTTAAAATTTTATGCAAGAAAATCCTAAAAATGATAAAAACTTTTCATGTGATCATTTGATTCATTATGGGCATGGTCCCCATATCAATACGATGTTGTTTAGGGCACGACGGAAAAATGTGCGTTTGCCAATCCAAATGTTTATATATTTTGAAAAGAAAGAGACAAATCAAATAATGAGTGGGGTAACCATGGTCCATGACCATGAGTGAGATGTCCCATGATTAATAGTATAACAATATAAAGAGAACCCTAAAGTTTATATATATATTAAAATTTAAAAACATTCCTAAGGTTTTGGCTCATTTACGTGGGGAAAATGGGTAGTCTAATAAAATGACCCTAACACGTGGTCGCCCAGGGTCCAGGGACAAGTAGAACACAATTCATTCGGTTGATAAATTAAACAATTATATTCTTTCGAATAAAAAATTTACAACACACATGCACACAGCAACGAATAAATTAAACGAGTTTTTTACTTTTTTTTTTTTATATATAATAACCGTTGGAGTAAGATAGTATATGAAGATCATAGAACATGTAAATAATTTATTTTAAAAGCTTTTTTTTGTTAAGAGAAATTACATATTATATTAATTTTTTTCCAGTTTCTTTTTCTCTGGAATCAATGAAACAAACATTTATGAATTTTGATCCTAAGCGAAATTTTTTTCTATTAAAGTTTGTCTTTATAAATGTTTTAATCTTGTGTAATTTTTTTTTTTTTTGGTAAAAATCGTGTGTCAGTTTTATTGTTTATTATTGCAGGTGTATTAGCAAACCAACACAAAGATTTGCCACATGTGACGTTTGAAAGTCACGTGACAGTATGGGTGGACTCAGAGGTGCGAATGGTCGAAGGAAGTTGATGACCCGTCACTGGTGCGAGCTCAGATCTCTCTCATTTGATTTGACACAGTTGAAATAAATGTTTTGAAAAAATTTTATAAGTCAAAAGTCAAAAAGGTAAAAATTGATATATTACACCCAAGAAATATAGGAGTAGAAAAGAAAAGGGAAGAGCAAACAATTATCTTGACCATGCCCAAGCGTGCCTTTTAGTCAACATGTTACATGTCGTATATCATCCCTTATATATAGCATCTTTGCTAACATTAGAAATCAAACCACAATCAAATTATTGTGTTATATATGCAAAGCCCATTTCAATTAACCCACATATGCAGAAATCTTTTCTACACATACGTTTTTTTAATTATTAACACGTTTTATAGATCTAACTACTCAATATTTTTTCCTGCATTTAAGTTTCTATATAAAAAGAGATGATTAGACAAGGATGAGTGTCTAATTTTTTAAATGGTGTAGAATCAGTATGTGTCTAAAGATTGTTTCCTTATCTAATAAACTTCTATTTTGGAAAATATACTAATATTCAAATAGCTACTACTAATAACTATATCTCGCATGTACATCTTAATACTATTAAAAGAGGAGTACAAAATTAAGAATGTCCAAAAACTATGGTTTTATTTACAGCAATTGTCACTGAATTATTTACAAAAGGAGATGTTTAATTGAAATTGTATAAGTTAAAATCGGAATTAGAAAACTTAATTAAAAATTTATATGTGATTAGAAGAGGATCCGCGTGTTTTCAAAGAATCCGACCCATAAAGAAAAGTATCCGAGACTATGAATTGGGTCTTTGATCCTACTAACACACATGTAATTTTCTTATTTATATTTTTTTAGTAATTGAGTTTGGTTTCGTAAACCGGTTTTAATAAATAAGTTTACTTTATTTGCTTTAGTACTAATACAGTATTTTCATACGGTATTTCGTATACATTTGATTAAATATCCAATGCAAATAAAAAACGTGTTCATGAATCATGCAATTACGTTATACAAATAAATAAAAACGTGTATCGACAGTACATCCATTTTTTACTATTTGAAAAACTTTAACTAAAGACTAGATTAATACAATAAATCAATTCAAAAGAGACAAAAACATTAAAAAAATTATGGGTTATATGTAGCGGGTTGAATTATTAAACATGTGGCAATTTCAAGATTTTCATAAATTAAAATTATAATACTTATAAAATAATATATACGAAGATTATATTCTCTTTGAAATTATAATATTTGTTTTTAATAATATTTTTAAAAAAATAATTAATTTATAAGTATTTAAACTAAATCGGGTGGCTTATATTAACGGGACTCATTTATATTTTATATATGCTATTCTTGGATAGAATGGATCCCTTATCACAGGAAGTCAAAATATTTTCGATCCATCACATGACGCTTAAAATTGTGGACGAACAACACCGCTTTGATAGTTCTATTAAAAACGCAACAACCAACTAATGATATTTATAATTTACAACTATGTTAATAAACAAAAAAATATAAATTGGAAATGTATTATTAAAATTGTAAAAATATATAATAAATCAAAATTTATTGTGTGAAAAAAAAACATAATTCTGCGGTGTATTGCGAGTTGAAGCGTAGTATTAATTGAAAGTTGTAGAAGTGTCTAATTTTATAAAAGTTTCGCAATATTTTGCAAAGAGCTAAAGTATAAAATATTTTTTCATTTATTTGTGAAGAATATTAATTTTTTTGTTTTTTTTCTTGGTTTTGGTTTAAAATAAAATATTTATGTGATTTGCAATTAATATCAAAAACATTGATATTTATAGGGTCCGTTTGATGGTTGATGAAAAAGGACAGTACTCAAATATATTTTGTCTTCTTTAGGTTTTCTTTTATGTTCTATGCATAGAACTTGGTCAATCTTTTTCTTATTTTTTTTTAAATACAATATTAAAGATGAAAAAAAATGGTAAACCATTTTGCATAAACCATAGTTTCCAAATGGTATAAAAAAACATGTATCATGCATGATGCATCAATCCATTCCACAGATAATTAATCCACTAACTGTGAGTATTTATTTTAACACAGGTAACACAAACTATCTGAATTTTATATCAACTAAATATTTTGTTATAACAAATATATATATTTTTTTTAGAAATAACACAGATTAACTATTACTATATAACAGCTGACATAATTCTCAACAAACAACAACGGTTATGATGTTAGCAGCTGTCCCCAAAAGAGCAACTTGATGATATGTATTATAATTTTCAACTCAAAGCTAAGGATCCAAAATTGCAAATTTTGCATTTTTCAATTTATAATTTTTTTTACCTCTAATAAACATGCCAAAACCTGAACTTTTGTTTTTTTCACGAAATTGTTAACATTTCATTTAGTTAATTAAATATTTGAGGGGATCATATCTCCTAGGCTTTTTCGAATATGGATATGAAAATGAATATTTAGTTTGTTAATTGGATCAGCTCACTTGTTACAATAATCTCGATAATTGTTAGTCTAGTGGATCCGGATCTGCTCCATGCCTCCATCCTCAACTACAAATATTTTTAATAAAAAATATATTATCTAAAAAAATACAGCTAAACCATTTGATTCACAAACTAAAGATTACTAATTTTAGTCTAATTAATGATATTAATATTGGATACTGACGCATTGATAATTAATACTCCCTCCGTTTCATAATATAGGATGTCTAGAGAAATATTTTTGTTTCATAATATAGGATGTTTCCAATTTTCTATGCAACTTTTAGGTTAATTTTATATTTTATATTATGCAGTGTTGTTTATGATTGGTTAAACATTTTAAAAGTAACTATTTCTTAATATGCGTGTTTTAACCAAAACATTCTATATTTTGAAACGAAGGAAATACTATTTTATAAACGATATTACAAATTGATAACGATGAACTTTTCTTGCTAGGATCTCTTTTAACTCTCTCCGTCACATAGGTGGTTGATTTGGTTCTGCAAATTGGCCCTTCTTTATATCCTTTTAAAACTTATGCAAGAAAATCCTTCGCCAAACAAAAAAAAATGATTAAAAAAAAACTTTTCATGTGATCATTATTCATTATGGGATTGGTCCCCATATCAATACGATGTTGTTTAGGGCACGACGAAAAATGTGCGTTTGCCAGTCCAAATGTTTATATATACTACGTACTATGTGTTCAATAAAAGGATAAAATATGTTTTGAAAAGAAAGAGACAAATCAAATAATGAGTGGGTATGGTCCATGAGTGGGATGTCCCATAAATTTAAATAACAATCAAAAGAGAACCCTAAAGTTTATATACATTAATAAAACATTCCTAAGGTTTTTTAGTTTGGCTCATTTACGTGGGGAAAATGGGTAGTCCAATAAAATGAACCTAAAACGTGGTCGCACAGCCCAGCCAGGGACAAGTAGAACACACAGCAGCGAATAAAATAATTAAACCATTCATGCGGATAAATAATTTACACAGCAACGAATAAATAAGTAAACCATTCATGCGAATAAATAATTTAGAAGACAGCAACGAACTAACTACTGTCTATATTTTTTATATAGATATATCGGAGTAAGATAGTATATGGAAACCATAGAACATGTAAATAATTTATATGAAAAGTTTGCGTACGTACGTACCATTCACGTGTATGAATTGTGACCGTTCACGTATTTTTTCAAAAAAACAAAACTTATAGTGGATTTTTCCTATCAAAGTTTGTTTTTATAAATGTTTTAATCTTTTGTCAATTTATTTGTTTAAAGAACGTCCTAATCCAAGGTGTATTAGCAAACCAACACAAAGATTTGCCACATGTGAGTGTGACGTTTTTGAAAACCACCTGACAGTATGAATGAACTCAGGGGCGCCAACTCAGATTTTGACACAATTGAAATAAATGTTTTTAGAGAATTTTAAAAGTAAAAGGTCAAAAAAGGTAAAAATATTGAAATATTATCCCAACAAATATAGGAATAGTAGAAGAAAAGGGAAGACTAAACAACTAATTATTTTCTCTCTTCAAATATTTCTGACCATGCCCAAGCGCGTGTAGTCTTTTAGTCAACATGTTATATGTCGTATATCCCTTATTTTATATAGCATCTACATAAACATTAGAAAACCACACTACAATTAAATTATTGTGTTATTATATGCAAAACCCATTTCGATTAACCCACATATCCACAATTTTTTTCTACACGTAAGTTTATTATTATTAACATTTCTGTAGATCTAACTACTCAATAGTTTCTCCTGCATTTAAGTTTCTATACAAAAAGAGATAATTACACAAGAACAAATATCTAACTTTTAAAATATTGTAGAATCAGTATATATGTGTCTAAGATTATTTACTTTTCTAATAACACGTAATGATAAACCTTTATTTTAGAAAGTATACTAATATTCAAATTGTAATATCAAACTTCTCTAACCTTTTTGCTTATTTACTTACAATTTTATCGGCAGGTGAATGTTGTGGATTAGTGGTCAAGTTTGTTGACTGTAAGAGTAATTTGGAAACATAAAAATGCATAATTCTGGATTTTGGAAGACATAACGAAAGGGAAGATGATGGGTTTGGGCTTCAGATGGAGCACCACCAATCAGTGCAAAACAGAGCAATGAGGAACTGATTAAGGAAACATAATTCTGGATGTCATAAATCACGGATTAATCAAGATTCTCTTTAAAATAAAGTAAACTACTAGGGATTGATTTACACATATATATAATGTTCTCATCCCACATTTCTTTCTTCTCTACATATATTTTGTGGTTTTATTGATAGGTCAAGGTGTTTTTTAATATTCGTCTTGTTTACTTATAATATATATTTGCTTGTGTTTGTCAAAACGGTTGATCTTTTAATTTTGTTTAAACGAGCTAGTAACAATTACAAACTTTTTTTTTAGTCCTTTTAATTTCTTCATTTATCAAGCTCCTTTTAAACCCTTTTTTGTCATAATATTTGCTTCTTTAAAACTATATGACAAGTGCTATTGTTGTATGATTTATTCAATCAATCTTCCGTATGACAAGTGATATTGTTGCATTTCGGCGTAGAACATTCAAATCAAGAAACCGGAAAATATAGAGACCACACAAATGGAGATATCCAGTGGAACACTATTTACATAAAGTTTATGAATGGAGACCACATGATAGGGCCGATAATTTATATATAGAAGAAAATTGTTTCATAGAAATTTGTCCATATATGTATAGGATGTCGTCTATATATATCCTTAATTACAATCTAATATTCTTTTTATGTAAATGTCAAATTTCCAAATGAATAACTAGAATGTTTACCAGAACGGGTTACCCATATACCCAAGCTAGGAGAAACCAACATGTGGAAAGAAAGTGAGAATTTCTTTTGGTTAACTTGTGCTAGAAGTTAGAGATTGTTGTTACTATTTCTGTCTTCATATTAAAAATCTTGGTTGTTGTTTTTGTGTCTAAAGTGAGTGAGATAGTTTATAGCAAAAAAAACATAAACAAAAAGAATGGTAAGAAGAGTTTAACAGCAGAGTATTATATCTCTTTGTAACTTGAGGACAGTTTGATTTCACTTTTGGTTTATTCAAAAGAAGCTTTTTGCACAAAAGATCTCCAATTTAAGAATTGACAATGCCACAAATTAAAACTCATGAAACACACACAACTTGATTTGGTCTGTGTGATTTACTAGTATCATTATTTTTATTTTTATTTTTTTTGTGTCAGAAGTGAACAATCTTAAAGAAATAAATTCAGAACATGCTTAATAACATGTAAAAATAAATAGGTGCAAACACTTTTAATCACGTCAACAAGTGGAAGGAATTACTTAATTATATGAGTTGATATTATAATTAGATTAGAAAGAAATTAACGTTTGATTAGTGAATGACAAACAAACAAATAAGAGGTGGAGGGAAGATATAATTAGATTAGAAAGAAATTAGATTAGAATAGCGTTTGATTACAAACAAATAAAAGGGGAGAAAGGAAAAGCGAGAGAACAAAAAACAAAAAAAAGTGAGAGATGTTCAGAGCCGCACTAGCTAGGATCAGTGGAAGAAGAGGTGGCGGTAGAGGAGGTGGCGGAAATGGGGCTCCTAAAGATCTAATGATAATACCTGAAAGGCCGACAGCCATTGTACTCTCCTTCTCTCACATTTGTTTTTTTTAAGGGTTTAGGTTTTGGGTGAAGTTTATTGAGAAAAACTATATTTTTTTCAGGCTAAGATTATGGAATCTTGTAAAATCGCCAATAAGAAAACTAAGATTGAGGCGTAAATATCGTAGTTTGGTTGATTTTTAGAAATTAATCTTAATAGTCATAAATGTGAATTTAGAAATTAATCTCCATAAATGTCGCTTGCATCTCTTGTTATCTCTATTGAAATTGAGCAAACTGAATCTTTGTGAAGAGTATTTGCCAGAGAAATCCTACTTTGATGAAAGGATTTGTGTCCTTCATGTACTATTCAGAGGGTATAAAATATGAAGTTGTGAAATTTGGCAAGGGTGTAGAAATTTGCATATTTGATTGTGTTTTGGACTTGTCAAATATGCAAATTTTCTATTAAAAAAATGAAAAAAAGAAAATAATATTTATATCAATCTTTTGATATTATAATTAGATTAGAAAGAAATTATAGGAAGTTAACGTTTGATTATTAGTGAATGACAAACAAATAAAAGGGGAAGAAAGATATAATTAGATTAGAAAGAAATTATTGTGGGTTAACGATTAATAGTGAATGAAAAACAAATAAAAGGGAAGGAACCTAGTTCTATAACCCTGTTTTTTCCCTCATATTTTGTTTCTTTTACATCAATAATAAAAAATGGAGAATTAAGAATCCATAATGCCCAAATTTTACCCATTGGAAATCAATTTCTTATCTCCAGCCACCAAATCACCGACCACCAAATTTACTTTCATAATGCCTAAATACAGTTGTCAAATCATTATTTTGTATTTTAATAAATTGACCTATTATCAAGGCCAATAATATAACGTTGAAAATTAGATTTATTTAAGTTTATGCTAAATGGTGTATTGAACTTGACATTTTAGGTAATTTGTGTAAAATTTTACAATTTCTATGTTAATTAATCATGTATTCTAAAATTTTTACTGAAATTTATTGAATTAATGATTTAAAATATATCTTTAAATCCATTATTATTCAAAACTGTGAATTTCAATTTTAATAATTTTTAGTTAAAATTATAAAATTCCAAATATCGTGATTTTACGTGGGTTTTGAAAATTTTTTATATTAAATCATATCAATTTTCCTAAAATCATTAAAATTATTTAAAATTTAATGACAACTAGAATCACTTCAAATATTAGATTGAATACTAATCCTCTACTCGATTGTTTTACGATTATTTCGATTTGAACGTATTATATACATTATTCATACGGATGATACGTTATTTTTATATATAACAAATAAGGTTAGGTCGCTGATCATGATTTAGGTTTGCCTTGTCTTTTCGTACTAACTCTATTCCACTAATATTGTAATTTATTTATTTTTGTCTTTTCTTATAATATATTCTCATTGATTGTATTCTTCTATATTGTATGTTTTTTAAATGACGAGAGATTAGATAACATGCAAACTTCTCAAAACCACATTCACGGATTCATCTAACCAAATAATATACCAAAGTCAAACAATCCTTTTTTTAATATTTATATTTGTTAGATCAAAGCTTTATATATTGATGCTCTATTTCACATCTACATGAAGTATATCTGTTATCTCAAAAACCAAAATAAAAGATCAGTTTTTGCCGTGACTGAAGCTCGACAAGAACTCAAGAATCTGAGAAGATACGTTCCCTGAGTTTCTGGTTACAGACGTGTTAACTTTACCATCACCCTTATTTACAGCTTCTACAGGATCATTGCTGCGTCTTTCAACTTTGGCGGATTCAAATTCTGCAGCGAGTTTCATGGCTGAGTGTAGAGAACTTTGAATGTGTGAGTTGGGCGTTGTCTTGAGATTTCTACTACTTGCTGGTTCTTGAGGCTCTCGATTCACAGATAAAAAACTGATTCCTTTTGGAGGCACCACAGGAAGAAAGCTTCCCTGTTGTGACTGCTTCAATGTCTGATTATCAGACTTGTCTGTGTTTGGCTTGGACGCAGGAGACGGGTTCACCGTACTGTCTGAAGAGAGAAAACTCATACCCTTTGGAGCAATGGATGGTTTTCTCAAAGGAGGAACCTGTGGAGGTTTTGCATGTTCGTTGATCTTAGAAGATGAGTTTCGTTGGTTAGATTGACCCAAAGGCTTCAAAAACGCAACAGAGTTTGAAACTCTTGCTTGGATCGCCGGTAATCTGGCTATGGCTTCTCTTACAGATTGTTTATTTGTTTTCTGAGGCGAGAAAGACGCTGCAGCGATGTTAGTTGATGACGCTGTTACATTGACATTTAATGTGTCTGAAGCAGATTGTGGAGTACCCTGTTAAGCGAAGATTCGTAAATTATGATCAGACGATCAATAGATAATCAGACTCAAAAGAAGTGTCATGCATGAGAAGATCGAGACTAGTTTATACCTTGTGCGAAAATAAACAACTATCACCCCTGTGGCAGAAACCTTTGGTAATAAAATTATTGCAAGGGTATTTGGAGAGATCATGATCGTACGGACAATCATCTCCTTTCATGCATGACTGGGTTGCAAAGTAGCAGCAAGGCTGAAACAACAAGAAGACGTGAGTATGAGATTCCTCTTTTTTGTCTAAATGATTGCTGCTGTATACAGTTCAAAATATAAGTATATGTCTTGAAAACAGTAATCTTACCGAAGATTTGGTTTCCGGGATTATATCATGTGAAAATTTGCATTTATCTCCCTGCAAAAGAAGAAAAACAATTGCCATCAGCGACACACAAACAATATTTTAGATTCCAAAGACATGCAGAAACCAAAACCGTTGTGCATACCTCATGGCACCGTCCCTTGATATAGTGTCGACAATATTTTATAGGCTTGGGTTTTGGAGCTACGGGTTTAAGTTTCAGCTTTTTCACGCCAAGGGCTATACGCTCTTGAGCTCTTTTCTTCCTATCTTTTGCCTGCATATAATAGCTTGTCATTAAGTAAACATCTTAATCCACACAAAAAAAAAAAAAACTGATTGCAAGATATGCCCATGAATTGTCAAAGAAAAGCATAGACTACATTACCCTCTTTCTAGCTTTTGCGTCTTTAGAAGGCGCAGACCTTTTTTTAATGGAGGTTCCAGGATTGTTCTGCAGATAAGAAGTTAAATACAAATCAGATTTTATAAACACCTAAGCAAAATTACACTCAGTTCTTTTATATTTGGATACCTTTGCTTCGTTACTGAAAGTTCGATCACTCTTCTTGGCTCGATTATCTACATTCGATACCTCAACACCAAGCTTTTTTCCAAAACTCTCATAACTTGTGAGAACGCTGTTACCAATCCCTTCTTTTGAGACATGAGACTCTTCAAGCCTTTCGACTGGTTCATCATCTCCTACAAGCATATCATCATTCTCATCCCCAGATATCTCTCCTTCTTCTACATCATCATCTTCAACTAAACGAGGCACGGAATCTACCAAAACCTGAGTACTGTCATCCACAGGTTTCTCCAATCCAATCTCTCTTTGACCTGTTTCATTACAAGCTTCCAAAACTCCAGAACTTATAACTTCAGCTGGTTTAGGAACCTCCTCTGCCTTTTTATCACTTTCAACTGGATCTACTTGAACTTCAGTGGCAATATTAGGCTTCTCCACCACATTTTCAACAATACCAAGTGGTTGTTTAGCGATATCATCAAGTGACGCAACTATACCATCACCATTATAGTCATTCACATCCAATGCTTCAAAGAGATTCACATAACTTTCTGGAACAAAGCCTTGGCTTACATTTATCATAAGCTCAAAGTCATCGAAAAAATCTTTGTGTCTACTACCAACAGTTGCATCTTGTAAGTCAATTCCATCAAAAACATCTCCAAGCATCAAATGTTCTCCCTGTGAAATTGTTTCCACCTTCTCACCTCTTGACTCATCAGACACGCCATTAGATCTTGGTTCCACCACTGATGAATTCTCCGGCGGTTCACAAGTTTCTCCAGGAGACGCTTGAGCAATATCTTTGTAAGAAACACACAAAATAGCATCAGAATTTAGGATCATACTATTCAAACTATACTACATTGAGATTTAGATTGATAGTTTCTGGCGAATCAAGCAACTGAAGAACTTTCGAATTTTTGACTACTAGAAGATGAAGTAACCATTCCTAAGAACAATCAAAATACTCACCTGTTCTCAAGACCAGCTCCTGAAGAACGGCCGGTGTGGCAAGAGAAACTCGAGGCTCCCGATCGAAACTCGAGCAGAGATGATGAATCAAAGAGCGATAAGTCCGATTCGGCAGATGCTTGCGTCGGTTAGGAAACGTAGCGACGGAAGATTCCATTTTCTCCTCCGGAGAATAATCTTACAACGGTGACGTTACGGTCACTTTCGACTCGCCGTACGCCGGAGGAAAAGGCCGTTTTGTGGCGGTGGACGATTCATAAATCTTTTGACGATGGAAACAAACACCGTCTCGGAATATTTAACAGCGCCGTGAAATTTTTGACTTTTTGATTCGTTAAAGGGGAAACGTCTTTAAACGGCGTCATACGACGGACCCTTTAGGCCCAACAGCTTCGTGATTTTCTTTAGGCCCAACACAACTCTGTTTAAACACGGTGTCGTATTGAGGACCCAAACCCTAAAAGATTTATCGATTCAGGAGTTTATCGAATCCAAAAATTGAAATCTCACACTCTCTTTGGTCAGCTTTGATTTGATCATTTGCGGTCTTTCTCTAGCAAAAGGGAGGAGGAGAAACATGGTTGTAAGGATCAGATTATCGAGGTTCGGATGCAAAAATCGGCCATTTTTTCGGGTTATGGCCGCGGATAGCAGATCCCCAAGAGACGGGAAGCATCTTGAGGTCTTGGGTTACTTCAATCCTTTGCCAGGTGATTAACAAAATTAACAGTGTATTCTGTTTTGGAGTGAAGTTGGTATTTTTTATTATCTCTAAGCATCTCTCGGTTTGTGTGTTCAGGCCACGATGGTGGTAAGAGAATGGGTCTGAAGTTCGATCGAATTAAGTACGCTTTCTTCTCCAGTTTCTTATGCTTTCCAGATAAATTAAGTAGCTTTTGTGTTGAGTTTACTCAGAAAGAGGTCTCTGAATGCTTCAATAGATTATTTAAGCTACTTTTAGGTCTTTTTGCAGTTGGAAGTGTTTTGGTCAATTGCTAAAGTTAGCTCTGGATATTATCAGTCAAGGGTTACCTTACCTTAGCTACCTCTATAAATATTAGTACATTGTAATATAATCAACGTTATATCATAGTTGGTCTAGATATTATCAGTCAAGGGTTAACTTAGCTTAGCTGCCTCTAGAAATCTTAGTGCATTGTTATATAGTCAACGTTATGCTATCGTTACCTGTATTTCGATCTATTAGTACTAAGCTGAGTTCAGTCTTGACTGTTATTTTTTATGTTATCGAAAGGTGAACGAATATGTATATGTTTCCCGTGGCTGCTGTGGATCACTTTCTTAACCGCTAGTTGAAGCAATTTTGTACTTTATTGAATTCCAGTCAATCACTAATTTGAAGAAGGAAACTTCAAATCTTTTGTGGCAACTTATCAACACGTTTTAGTGTATAACTTCTGAGTTCTGCAATTGGTCTTACTATACAACGTGTTTTGATAAGTCTATGGTTAGGTAGTATTTAGAATCATCTAAATTTCAAGTTTATGATGTCTGGATAGTAGCAGAACACATGCCAAGGCTCAAGCTGGCTTAGAACCTGCGGTTACAATCAAATTTCCTTTGTTCTGAGTGTGTAGTTTCAACAAATGATGCATGTAGGTTTTTTTGATTAATGGAGACATTTTGTGTTATTTTTCTATGCAGGTACTGGTTATCTGTTGGTGCTCAGCCATCAGACCCGGTTCAGCGTCTCCTTTTCAGATCAGGTTTACTACCTCCTCCTCCAATGGTGGCTATGGGACGTAAAGGTGGACCAAGAGACACTCGCCCTGTTGATCCAATGACTGGTCGCTATGTGGATGCAGAGAATAACAAAACAGTTAATGATAACCAGCCTAAGGAAGAGGAAGACAAGAGTGCATGATTGATTCATTAGCCTTTCATCGTTGTAGCTTTTTAAGTTCTCACTTTGTTGCCGGCCGATCATATCTATGTGTCATGCACTTTTACTAAAAGCTTGTTCTTTTGTTTTGGCAATAAACGGCAAAGTGTTTAGAAGCCTTTTTAGCTAAAACCGGCACATATTTTGCATTTCGGATTTATTGAATTTTACCCTATGTTTTGATCATTAAATTTCATATTTTATCGATATTGATATCATCGTCCCCATATTCTATAAATAAATCTTTTTTTTGGGTCAGGATATTCGATGAATATTAAAATATTGTACCTACAAAAAGAAAAAGTTAAAATAAAAATGCCAGAGAGGGAAATTAAAAAAAGAAAAGAAAAGAAAAGAAAATGGCAGTTGTTAGGTTTTTAATGGTATAAAGGAGGGAGCCACGTTTAGCGTATAGTCGCCACCACTCTTTCTTCACAAAACCCTCAACAAGTCTTCCTTCTTCTTCCTCAATCTCTCCACCACCACCACCGTTTGTCTCGATTAAATCGTCTTTCTTCTCAACTCTTTTCAATTTTTTATCTCTGAAAAAATGAGCAACGATAAGGACAATTTCAATGTCAGCGATCTCACTGCTGGTAATTACTATATCTGTCCAGATTTTGTTTTTTTTTCTCTCTTTGTGCTTCAGAAGTGTTAGAAGCTTTATCTATTTGCGGTTTGTTGTTTTTGCAGCTCTTAAAGATGAGGATCGAGCAGGTCTTGTTAACGCTCTCAAGGTGAGTTTCTCTATCTCTTTATCTGTATTGCGTTATACTCTTAGAAAGAGGAACTAAGCGATTTTTGGGGGATTTCGTGTTCGAATGTTTCTGTGTTTAGGATAGAATTAGCTTCGTGCTCTATAGTTTCTCTGGTGATTTGTTTTGTAATTGTTTGTTTATGTGTTTTGATTTTTTTTCACAGAACAAGCTGCAGAATCTAGCTGGACAGCATTCCGATGTTCTCGAGAATCTGACTCCTAAAATCAGAAGACGTGTTGAGGTCTTGCGGGAGATTCAGGTTCGGGAAATCTCCATTCTCATGTTTAGGAATGTGGATTGATATGGTATCTTGTGAATGTGGTAGTTACTTGTATGCTTCTGATTATATGAGAAGTATTGTGTAGTCAATAGTGATCAAATGTCGAATTTTGTTAAAAGTAATGTGTGCATCCTTTTGATGATTTATCTGAGAATTCCTTTGTGTTTTTAGGGCAAACATGATGAAATAGAGTCAAAGTTCCGTGAGGAAAGAGCTGCTCTTGAAGCCAAGTATCAAAAGTTATATCAGCCTTTGTATACCAAGGTAACTGGTTGTGAGAAGATCAAAATTTATCTTTAGAATGTGCTTACTTTATCTAAATCAAGAACCGTTTTTTCCAGCTAATAAGTTTCTTTATCTGTTTTGGCTATGTTGACTTTTGATTTTCTCTTGAACCTTGCTTTGACACCTGGTCTGTGCAGCGTTATGATATTGTGAATGGAGCTACTGACGTTGAAGGGGCTCCAGAGGATACTAAGATGGACCAAGGAGACGACAAAACTGCAGAAGGTATTTTCTCTCTCTCTCTCTCTCTCTCTCTCTCTCTCTCTCTCTCTCTCTTTCTTTACCTTTGTGAATTGTAGTCACTCTTCAAAAACATTTTGCTTATTTCACTGTATTGGTTTGCAGAGAAAGGGGTCCCTAGTTTCTGGTTGACGGCCCTGAAAAACAACGATGTTATATCCGAGGAGGTTGGTGTTGCAGCTATGGTTGTTCATTTTGAGTTACGTAATCATATCCATGGAAAATGACCAATAGTTTTAATTTCCTTTGATATCAGATCACAGAGCGTGATGAAGGAGCCCTTATATATCTTAAAGATATTAAGTGGTGCAAGATTGAAGAACCAAAGGGATTCAAACTTGAGTTTTTCTTCGACCAGAATCCTTACTTCAAAAACACCCTATTAACAAAGGCATATCATATGATCGATGAAGATGAGCCTCTGCTTGAGAAGGCTATTGGGTAATTTGTTGATACTTTCTTGTATTGCTCCATAGCATGTTTTGTTCTGAGATGCTTCCAAGGAACTTCATACTCTTGTGCTGACCTATGCTCCAACTTGGGTTCTGTTTCTGTGTTCTCTCTCTCAGGACAGAGATTGATTGGTATCCTGGAAAATGCTTAACTCAGAAGATTCTTAAAAAGAAGCCTAAGAAAGGTGCGAAGAATGCCAAGCCAATTACCAAGACTGAAGATTGTGAAAGCTTCTTCAACTTCTTCAATCCTCCCCAAGTTCCTGATGACGACGAAGACATTGATGAGGACAGAGTATGATATCATTTGGTTCCAAAACATGCCTTGTTTTGACTATGTTTGATCACAATTTGTTCTAAAGCTTAATGTTCTTGGTGCAGGCTGAGGAACTTCAGAATCTGATGGAACAAGACTATGACATTGGGTTCGTCTTCTTGAATATAAAATCTGTCAATCCAATATGTTCCGTTTATCTTTTTACCAACTGCATAAAAGCGTCAGCTAGCATCTTTTATTGTGAAGTTATACATTTCTTAATATCTGGTTAAAGTGTTCCTTGCTTACTGCAGTTCTACAATCCGGGAGAAGATTATACCTCATGCTGTCTCATGGTTCACTGGTGAGGCTATTGAGGGAGAGGAGTTTGAGATAGACAATGACGATGAAGAGGATATTGATGAAGACGAAGATGAGGATGAAGAAGATGATGAGGATGATGAAGAAGAAGACGACGAAGATGAGGAGGAAGAAGTAAGCAAGACCAAAAAGAAGGTACTGTACTGAGTTGCTCTTTTTATATATCTTCTTGTCATGGAACCTTTTTGAGGTTGGTTACTAATTTTTTGAAATTGTGTTAAATGTTTATGCAGCCATCAGTCTTACACAAGGTACATAACCACTTTCCTCCCTTGTTAAAGTATTTGTGTGAGTTAAATGATATATAGTTTCTGTTAAGTAATCTGACACCAATGAATCATAGAAAGACATAAATTATTGACATTTTTAGGCTCGAGTGAATTAGGAGATGGCTCAAGTGAACTGATCAAGCTCATTATGCAGGAATCTGTTTATTATAGAAACTTGAACACTTGTATGACTAAAGCTGAACTATAAGTAGACAGAATCATTCTCATGCATATGTATATCAGTGAGTCATGTTTGTGATAGTGAGATCACTGATTTACAGTTATCACAAACATAAATTCATATATTCTACTAAATCAAATTGCAGAAAGGAGGAAGACCTCAACTTAACGATGGGCAACAAGGAGAGAGGCCTCCTGAATGCAAGCAACAGTAAACAACATCGATAAGTTGAAACGACGAATCGAAAAAAAAAACGGAAAAATGTTTTGGGTTGTGAAGTTTCATGGCTTAGTTTTTTGGATTTTTGCTACCATGTAAGGCAAATGTTTTGAGGACCGCTCGTAGGAGTTTCGCTGTAGGCAAAGAGTGAGCTCTGATGAGGAGATGTGATCAAACTATTTTTGGTGTCTTTTTTTTTTTGTGTTTTTTATTTGGAAATCACTAAGTTAAACCTTGGTGTGTTCGACAATTATACCCTTTTACCACTTGAATTAAGCCTCTTTTGGTTTCAAAACCTTTCTTTCAATTGAAGCGTTAATATTATTGATTTTTCATGACATATTTTGAAAACGATGTACATTAAGTATTTTCTGCATGCTTTTAATGTATAAAACAAAAACAGGAAGAAAAGTTTATTTCAATATTTAGATATTTTTTTCAATGGGTCAATTGACAGTATTCAATATGGTCAAGAGTCAAATTAATTATACAACGTAACTCTTAGCATTAGTGAGTGTCGTTTCTTCTCGTTAATAAATCAACTAATTGGGTGATTTAATAATTTAATAGTAGATGTAAAAATCAAAGGGGAATCTTTAAATATGATGGCTTGTAAATTTATATGATTACTGTTTTAATAGCACGAATTAATCAAAAAATTAAGGGATGTAGGGTTTCAACTTTCAACTAATAATACTACTACTAGTCTATAAAGTTATGTTCCCTCAGAAGACACAACCTACCCAAAAATGACTGAAACAGTTGAAAGTTCAAACTACTTAACATTTAGAAATTAAATAATCAAATCATTCCATTTTGGCAAATGTATATGGGGTTGGGTTGAGACTTTGGGTTTTGAGCTATTGCGATATAAGAAAAAACTACATAGATACAGTTATACACTATAGTAGTGAGTGGATTCATAACGATGAAAGCGATATAGTTAATACAATGTTTCAAGACATTTTAACTTCTTTAACAAAAAAGGCAAAAAACAAACATTTTAACTAAGCTTTTGAGCTCACTTTTTGAGTTTTTCCATAACAAGTAGTCAATATTCTTTTCATCATTAAATATCTAGAAGCATAATTTTCAAAGTTTCACGTGTTTAGTGTAATAGTGTATACTAAGAATTCGTTAATATAATAGGCTGAAGTAGCTAAGTTAAAAAAACAGTAATTACTATTTTATTGTCATAAAAATGTTAATATAAAAAGTAGCTTTACGAGATATGTAGTACGGGGAAAAAGTTTTGCCTAGAAGGTTCTTGCTCAACCTCAATCTTAATCTTAATTGGGTCAAAACTGCCGTCCTCCAAATTCTTAAGTTCTGAATATTCTGCAGACTGCCTCAACTTTTTGTTTTGTGACACTTAGACCCACACTAGTTTCTTTTTTGACAATTATATGTAAGCTTTGACGAATAATATTTCCTATTTATACGTACTAATCAAATCATAGATCGGATAGTATCTAATAACGTGCGTTTGATTAGTACGTAATTTTCTTTCCTATTCATACGTACTAATCAAATCATAGATCTAACCATTATTGTATAAAGAAACTATGTTTTCCTTTTGTAAACTTTGGTCTTAGTTTATTTAACTATCATCAGAACATTACTTGGCGCGAAAACCCCCATCGATATCGGTATGTCTTCATTTTCTTTTTATCTCTATATATAGATGTCCTTGTCGTTTGGTTTTTCCATTTAGCAAGAAAAAGTTCAGTCAATTTGGGCGACAAAAGAAATTTAATGTCAGCCACAAGAATTTAGGAAAGGTTATATAGATCGTGACTCATATTTTTCATATTTTTTTTATATTTTTCACCCCTAGATTAATATCAACTACAACTTGAAGTAGTATGGAGAAGTACAATTTTTGACTCGACCCATTAATCATAAAAAGTTAAAGAATTTAAACTAATACACGAATTTTTAACTACAAGAAACAAAAAAAAAACATCAATCGTATAGAGATGATTTCCCAAAATACGAATTATTTACCTATTACAAATGAAGATACTAATTGTTACCTGTTACAAATTTATGGTCACGACTTTATTCACGAAATAGCGATGAACGCTGAAAAAATCGATAGAAAGATAGAAATAAATTTTAGAAAATAAATTAAAACCTAATTTGTAAGTGTGAAAAAGGACTATAAAATATATAATTATAGAGTATTAGGAAATAATCAAACTTGCATATTGTCAGTGAGCCAAGTCAGCAACAACCCTTCTGACTGCTTCTTGGAAGGCTGATTCGTCCCATTCACCCTACAATATAATAAATAATTCCCAAACTTTTGAGGTTCTTTTCCGATGACTAAAACTTTTTTTAGTCAAGACCAAACCAGTGATTATCTACTTATCGTATCAAATAAATTAATCTATACTTTGTCAAATCAATTCATGTGGGAAATAAACAAAGAGTAAAATCTCGAATAATGTGTTATCTTAACAAGAACCAAATTGATGAAATGAATTAAGATGTTATATTTACCTCAATCTTGAGCCTTAAGCTCACAAGAACAACCGAACTATCTCTAGCTCGACTTCGAGCTTCAATTGATACTAAGCTCACATTCTTGATTTGCTTCAAGAATTCGAGAAGCCTTATCATCAAATCGTCAACCCTAATGATGTCTTCTCTTAGAACAACTCTTAGATCCAACATCCTCTCTCGAGATGTTGATTCCGGTATATGTCTTATACAAACGTTAAACCTCTCATCGGGTTGTAAATCATTTCCAATCTCTCTTTCTCCGGCTAGCTTCGCCTCTAGCTCCCGATTTCTCTTTAGGAGTTTCGAAACCTCGCCTTGCAAAGAAGATAGTTGCTCTCTTGCAATGGTGAGGACAGATGCTTTATCTTTCTGTTCACATATATTTACTCATAACATTAGCTCCACTATATCATGGTCAAACCTTATATTAGCATATGTAATATCCTTTAAAAAAAAATTTAAAGATATTAATGATAATTAGAAATTGAACAGAAACAATAATTAATCATGGCCAAAGTGTTTATAGAATAAAAAAACATATAAAATTTATGAAAAAAATGACATGTCACATACCTTAGTTCCCGGAGGAAGGAGAGATCTCAATGCTTGAAAGCTCTCATTAAGCTTCTCTCGCCGTTTCCTCTCCGATATCATATGATGCAATTGCGTTGTGGATGGCGAACGTCCACCCCCGCCACTTCCACCGCTGCCATCGCCGGGAATAGTAGCGTTTTCCCTAACAAAACGCTCTCTCCGGTGAATGTTAAGCCTATTGTAAAACGTAATCGCTCTTTTCATCATGCTTTGCTTCCGTACACTAGGCGGCGGCGCTCTACCTCCGCCACTAATCATGCAGTAATATCTTTTAAAAGCGGTGGCTCTTCCTTTACGTAGCGGGGAGGAAGAAGTAGACGGAGGACTTGACGACCCCCGTAAAACCGCTAAGATAGCTTGCGTCATTGCTTCTTCCTCACGTTCACGGTTATGGAACAAAGGCTCTTGTTGTTGTTGTGGTTGATGTATCATATTGATCGGAGCTAGCAGTGGATGTCCCGGAGCGTTAACCTCGTCAGTCGTCGTTGAAGGTTTAGGGATGAGTGGGAATAAAAGGGAGGAATATTCGGAGACGTTGTTGGGACTAAGAGAAGAAGAAGATGTAGATGGATGACGCGGTGGCCGGAGATAGTCGGAGTTTACCGGAGAAGAGTTTCTATTGAAATCTTCAGGGAACCATTCTCGAAGACTTTCTTCTATTTTCATCTGTCGTTGAGTCGAGTCAACGTACCATTTATATTATATATAGAGATTAGTGAGAGAGACATAAATATTAAAAATCTTCATGTAATTAATAAATTGCTTATGGTGTTATTTAAAGATTCATACATTTGCAGCATCATACGTCATTCCAAGTTCGATCTCGCCGCTCCGGCAACCCATGAATATCACCGTCTGATCATAATACACATTTTTACAACATTAAATTTACATGTATATATTAGTTACATTTTGTTGAAATACTATGAAAATTAAATAGTGTACCTGAATCTTGGCTTCCTGCTCGCGACCAATTATATATGCAACGAGAGGAAGAATTGATTATTAGTGAATTAATAATTACAATAATCCTAATTGATCATAATTGTAATAATAATGACCTGATAGAAGAGACGTTGTGCGTCGTTATAAGCAAGTCTTTGAATTTCTTGTTGTCGAATTTCTACGTATGGAAGATTGTTCATGAACGCCATGCTTGGTACATGCCTGACATTTACATATATTTATATTATTATTATAATTTATCATCTACGTATATTTACGAACGTAAACACTTCATGTATATACATATACATTAATGACTTGACTTGATGACAATTTTATACCCATTATGGAGAGGGATAAGAGATTGGCGATACTCAAGGAGCAAGCTTCTAGCTAAACTTCGAGAAGAAGAAGAAGGTGGTTCTTGAGAAGCTTCATTGTAATATGCATCCATTGATATCAAATAGCTGCAGCTCATATCAAATGCATCATGTGATTAATAATAAAACATATATACATTATAGAGAATGAACATAAATGTGTAAATAGTGTAATGTATGTAAAGATGTAGATTGAAGAAGATATGATTATTACTTAGAAGGTCGAGGAAAATAATAAGACCAAAGACAAACATAAACGCATCCGAACGCATGAGCTAGCGACGCGATTAACTGTTTCCGTGTATTCGGATCATCCATTAAGAAGAATGCGTCCATATTACACCAAATTGAAGATTTTGAGAATTGAAGAAGAAGAATAAGAGATAATTAGAGCTTCTGTGGTGATAATGAGAGAGAGGGATGGAAGGAGGGAAAATTATTCGTTTCATTATTAATTTTCTATTCAAACAAAATAAAGAAAAATATTAAGTGGAGAAAAGTAGAGAGAAGAAGCAGCCAAAAGAGAGAGAGATAGAGAGAGATGTCTCAGAAAGAGAGAGTCAAAGTCAAATGTATAAAAGTTTTGAAACACGGTCAAGAGAGGATGGCAAATTCAATTATTTTATTTTTGATCTTATTATACTACTAAGCAAGTACCCTTCTCATCAAATTATGTATATATGTTGCTTAAGTTAACAAAGAAAAAAATATTTTGGTTACCAAAACTAGTACTAAATTTTAACTTTAAAACTTGAAAAGAAAGTAAATTATATCATTATGCTAAGGTAAACTAGTGGTAAATTATTATCACAAATCCAAAACTTTATGTAATCCACTTCAAAAATTCAGATAGTTAATATATTTAGAATCAAATATTAATAATGAAATATAATAAAATAAAACCCTTAAATAAATAAAATGTTTCATAAATGATTTTTTAAACTTTTTTTTTAACATGGAATAATATTTAACCTAATATGCTAGCTCTAAATCTTAAAATATTATATAAATACTTTAATTGATAATTTAAATATTTTTACTTAATTTTTATTTAATTTGTATTTTTTATATGAATTGAAATATTTGTGTATATATAAATAATGAATGTGGATAGTAATAGTAAAAAAAATGCAGATGTGAATCTTTTTTTTTTCTTGTTTTTCTCATTGAAAAACATGTTACAATCTCCAGGCGCAAATACGAGAGAGATGATAGATAGAAAAAAAATACTTAATAACTTTCTAAAATTCTCACTAATCAGTTTTTTTTTTAATTTTAGAGATTACAAAAAAATTGATGTAACTAGCTAGCGATATTTATGTGTGTAAATTAAAAAATTAACATAGATCAGTTTCCTTAACTGAAGAGATAACCAAATATTTTGGTAACATAAACATGATGGTTGTAGTTGCACATTTGATGTACTTTAAATGGTTGATGTCATGATTTTACTTGATGTAGTTAGCAATTATTTTTTTCAATGAAAACAAACAAACCAAATCAGAAATTCAATATTTACTCGGTTTAACACATTCCTTCGCATGAATTCAATTCCTAATTAGCTATACAGAATCATAAAATAAATCAAGTCATTGTTTTTTGCTGTAGTTATTTCTTTAAATCATATGAAAAAATTAAGATCTTCTCACATATTAGATTCTCTTTACACTCCACAATAAGATTCTTCATCAATTTTAGAAAATTGATGTGGAAAAAATTGATATGTGGATAGTAAATTAAATGTGTAAATATAAATAAGATGTGGATAATAATAGTAAAAAAATGGGGATTTGAATCTACATATTTGAATTTACAGAATATTCAATCTATTTAACTATACCGATAATAGATAAGCTTATTATTTCTCATAATTTATTTGTTGCTATAAAAATTCTAAGAAAAGGTTGTTTCTGTTTTGTCTTATAATTAATCAATTAGAGTGACCAAAACGACGTCGGTGAATTTGAATTCTTTATAAGTATTACTAAGTACTGACAACTTATCAAACGATTGGAATAATAAAAACAGATATATAAGTCTATAACTAATTGTCTAATTTTGAAGAATCTTTACTATTACCAAAAAAGGTATAATCATGTGATTTTTATGTCGTTCCTTTGCCATTCTCATCTTTTCTGCTTATATAAATAAGAATTGTTCCAATATTCCTCGATACATCGCCTTTAGAACTATCTTTCTGAATTAGTACTAGTATAATATTATGTGTCCTACACAAAATATTCAATCCTACCCAATATAATATCTAGCAGAAATCATAAGCTTCTAGAAATATATTACCACTAACTGTTGTTTTTTTTAAGTATCATTAACTGTATGGTAACTGTTGATAAGGTAAGCTAGGTAAGGTATGCCCTTTTTAATTCAATGTATCCAGCAAAAACCAGACATTGTTTTCGAATAAAAAGACGATGACTATTAAACTAGTATTATTTTATTTTTGTTTTATTGTTATAAATTTAAACATTGAAAATAAAACACTTTCCCACGGCTTCTCTCAATATCGAATCCGATAGAAAACAACAAGACAGTTCTGATTTTGTTTTCTATTATTACTTGAGATTGTTATTTATCTGTCAAATAAAACATGGAAAAGTATGTGACTCAAAAAAAAAAAATATATTATGATTTGATTCGTATGTTGGGACCATAAACGAGTCATGAGCAAGTAATTGGACTTATATTGTGGTTCATATCATTTGCAATTTATAGACTAATCATGTGTACATAAGGAAAACAAAAAAAAACAAAACTGATGGAACGTTATCACAACCACATTTGGTTAGACAACGAATAATTCTATAGTACACATTTAGTTTGTGTACCACCACAAAAAATGGTTTGGCCAAGTTGTATCAATCAATTTCCTAAAATTAAAATGTAGAGAATCTCTCTTACCGAGTAAACTAAATGCACGTTTCGTTCTTCTTAGCGAGTAAATTAAAATCCAAGTTTCGTTATTCACAATGTCAAGAAGTTCACATCGACAAGATCCGTTAATCTCATGCACTTGGACTTTTGACACACCGACATGAACCAATAGCTTCATAATTTTTTTTCGCCAAAAATAATTTTCTTAATAGACTTTGCATTATTCACGACCTGCATGTAGTTTCGTAAATTAATAACTGATTTTACGGATCAATTAACTAATTAAATACTACATCGTAGATAAACATAAAAAAGACATTACACATTCGACGGTGGGAGTTATTCATCTTAGTCGAATTTGGAACATTCACCATAATAATAATTAAAAACATATATGACCCCTTTTAAAAAAAAAAACATTCACCATAATATATAAGCCCTTAAATTATAAATTATAACGAAATATATGACATATATAAATCATTCACCATAACTATGCGAGTCTATGACATTGACAATTTGCCACTTGCTTTGCTTTTTCTTTCGTTTTCTACATTCATGATAACGAACAACATGTCGTTAATATTGAGAAAACCAGCACGTAGTGTACTCCGAGGCCCAGAGCTCTATGTTTGATATTTGGGCTGAATATACGAGGCCCATGATAAACTTCCCAAGTCGCGCCTATTGCTTTTATTTTAATTGATATAAAAATTATACTAGAAAATTTGGGATGTAATTGCACGAAAAAAGGATAAGATATACAAGGGAATCTCATGATCATATTTTTAGTAATGATGCAATGAGATTTTGTAAGAAAACAAAAAAAAAAAGAAGAAGAGATTTTGCACTATAAAATATTGGTAGCTAGCAAATGCTTCAACTTTTTCACATAATAATATAAAAGTTTCATTTGTATAGGTGTATATAAATTGATATTACATTTTATTATATTAAAAATTAGGTTGGAGATTCCTACGGATCAGAAAGCTAACGGCTGCAACTTTCATCATATGATATCCACTTTTCACGACGTTTTTGTCGTTTTCCTCTATTTACAATTGATACAATGAAATAGTTTATATCAAATTATATTTTTAAATGTATGCATATTATAACTGATTTAATCATACCCTATTATAAATTATTTAAAATTATAATAGAAGAAGGTGAACAGAAGAATAATATCATTATGGAATATGTCGTTTTTTTCTGAAAAGCAAAAGGATTTAAATTTTGATTAATCAAGCAAAGAGATGCACTGATGGAAATAATTACATACTACAAATTATGTGAATATACGATTAATCTTAACACGACACAATTAAGACCTTTTAATAAATAAATAAATAAAAACATTTGAGACCAAAATAAAAAATCCGACGCTTAAAGGAAAATGAAAAACATAATATATATACGTGTGGACTTTGTTCGACCAAGATCTTCAAAGTACAGAAAGGAAGTAATTTTAAAATTAAGCCGAATAATAAAAAACAGAAAAAGGTGGCAAGAAGTGTAGATGTCTCCTTCTTTCCCGCAGACTGTAACAAAAAGGTTTGGGGACATTTCTCAGACATAATAATTATTTGTTATTCCTTTAATCAAATGTAGTATATCATATACTGTATATGTCTATGTCAAAATTCTCTTTACGAAAAAAAAGATAGTTTTCACATTTAGAGACTTACTTTCGCATCACATGATCATGTCTTTTACTTTCCTATCAATTTCCACCTTTTTTCTATCAATTTCCATTTTCTTACACTAAGATTATGCTCTTACTTCATGTTGTTAATTGTAGCCAAAATCTTCCACCGATATATAGGTTGAATTTTCTTAATTTGATCACGTGGAAAATGTAGTATAAACACTACACTCTTCATATCTCTATCAAAAATTGATATAACAAAGAAAAGCTTGGACTAAATAGAGATATTTACAAAGTGACGAGAAAGACTAACAATATAATTCATTATCGTCTAACTCAATTTTATTTATTGAAATATATTTTGTCCGGGGGATAATATCATCTTGGGATCATATTTGTACTTTCTCTCTAAGAAAATATTCCACCTCCGACCAAAATGTCTAACCCATCCTTCTTGTGATGAATGATAAGGAAGATATTGTATAACCCTCATATTAGCATCCTCACAAAACTTCAATATTTCAATATTTTCTCTATCGTAAGCCTCCCAATCGTCAAAATCCGCCGATCGCAAAAACCCGACCGCATAAAACACATCTTCTTCAGGTATAGCAGCTGACATCCGATCATTCCACCTGAGAAAAGACCCCAAAAATTAGTTACTAAATATATATTCGTATTTATAAATGTGGATATATAAAAATTCCTCATATCAAAACTTACTTGTTGCGGTTCATGGGATAAACAAGAACGGGGCCGCTAGTGATGTTATTTCTTAGGATAATACCCTTAAAAATACCATGATCGAATTTTGAAATTTGAGATTTTGGTACGAAAAGATTGAGCCATGGATGTGGAACATCCCATTGGCCTTTGGATTTCAGGCTTAGCTCTCCCGTTCGAACCCGGTTTAAGAAATCCATATACGTCACATCTTTCTCGTACATAAACCCTTTTACAAAGTTTAGACTCTCGCCTAACTCCTCCATTTCCTGCATGGTTTAAATAATTAGATTTAATTATATGAATAGTTACTTATAATTATTGCGTAAAGATCTCCTAATTATACATGTACGTGATTCATGCTTGTATTATTATGTACGGACCTCGTTGACTGCGTATTGAGAAGTTTCGTCGTAATACTTGACGACTTCGAGGCAGTAGATGACACGATGTCGTTTGACCATTGAGACGATCCTCAAGTGATCGGACGGTGGATAATACGTGGATCTCCAGTTATCCGGTGGGCCATGGTCCAGCATAACGGAACCTTCCAAGAAATCTACACCATCCGTTTCTGATATCAACCGTTCTTGATCTCTTGTGAATTCGGAGAAATCTATGTATAGAAACCTAAACCACTTTGCCTGCAAAAATCCAAAAAATGTATTACACTGTATGTTCAGTTATAAATTTAATCTAATTTTCTTTAATTAGAAAAAATAAATTATATGCATAATCTACAAAGTTAATATACCCGTTTTGGAGCTACTTCGAGTTTAATTCTGGCTCTTGTTATTATTCCGAATTGACCCAAACCTCCTAACGCGGCGAAGAAAAGATCCGAGTTCATATCTTTGGAACAAGTTGCAATCTCTCCTTTTCCTATAAAACAAAAATATATTTTATGACCCAAATTAGGAAAGTTAAGCAAAGAAATTCAACAAATTTGGACCGTTATATATGAGTCTACAAAGAATAATATAAAATTTATAGAACAATGCGACGAGTTATAAAGAAAAGTATCATCATCATATAGAGCCTAAAGTGCTAAAGTCGGTCTCATTAAATTATGTTATCTCCTAACCAAAAACTGGAACTGGAACTAGAAAGTCTTCGTAAGCTAACTACACTTGAGACCAACAGCGTAAGATATATGTGTATACGGACGCATATGTGGACATTAATGGGTACAGCTATAATTAATAAGAAAATTGACTGTTACTTAAAAATCCATTACACCTGGTTAGGACCAAACGTTATGAACTTTTGAGTTTTGTCCTTATGCCACAAGAAACCTCGTGTAGAATTATTCGCGTGGGACCATTTGGTTGATTTAGTTTTGTTTTCTTGTTCATCGGGTTTTTATGAACCGTTACATAATATATGACCATGTAAATTTCGCAGAAATCAGAATTAGTTTCAACGAAATTTTCATAATATGTAAAACTTTATCAAAAAAGAAAAAACTAATTCTCTACAAAAAAATCGTCTACTAATAAATCGACCTTTGCATTAACATGTGCATGATTATATTATTAAGGAAAATTCATACCATTAAGAGACAAAGTAGCCTTATTACAACGACCTAATTTTTTACCTAGTCTGTAGTTTTTTTATAACCTTAAGACAAAAAAAAAAAAAGATATGTGATTAGATTGATGTGTGAAAAGAAGAAAAGCAATCAACCAAGTTCGAGAAACAAGTAAAAAGAGACAAACAATACAAACAAAACAAGAGCATAACCAAAAGAGCATAAACAAGATCTAAATGAAAAGACGAAAAAAACGTACGAATTTTTTTTTTGTTTAAATCAGAAACGTACGAAGTAAAAAATAATAAACATCACTATTATTGTATTTTTATGTGAAAAATAATCATGGTACGTACCTGTAATAACATCCATCTCTTGAACATTAGTGATCTGTGGACCGTACCGAAACGTCTGTCCACTAATTCCGGCGTTAGATAACGTTCCACCGACCGTTAAATACAAATAATCCGTCCACGAAACCGGCGTTAACCCTAACTCCAACGTTTTGTTCAACACCTCAATCCATAGCCAAGCAGCGTCCACGTCAACATATAAACCAGTCCTAGACACCTTGATGCCTCGATCCCGGTTCACCATTGACCGCATGTTAACTACAACTCCGTCTTTAGCTGAGGCTTGTCCACGGTGGCTGTGTCCGTGACCACGCGCGGCTAGAGTGAAAGAGGGTTGAGAGTCATAAGAGAGTTTTACGAGATCAGTGATGTCTTCGACGGAGGAAGGATTTAAGACGGCGGATGGGAATATTTTGGTGACGTGGCCAAAATCTGTGGCGGCTGATTCGATGGAGGAGGAGGCGGTGGTGAGTTTTCCGGCAAAGTCGTTGTGGGAAAGAATATTCCATGGTTGTGGTGATGTGTTGTAGGTTGTGATCGGAGTTAAAAGAGTAATGATGATTAAAATTATTATTACTCCAAGATGAATTTGTGAACGATAACTGTTACTCGCCATTTTTTTTTTTCTTCTGAGATCTTTTTTTGTTTTTGTTTTAATCTACACTTAAGCTTGATTTGTGTCTATAAAGAGTAGTAGTAGTAGCTGTATATTTATAGCCACTAAGCCACGCATGTAGACACATGTATTGGACGGGTTCTTGTTTTTTTTTTCTGTGTAAGTTATTTTGTTTTGACCGAGTATCTTCTGTGTAATAAACTAACGAATTTAATTAACCACGTTTTAAATTATTTGAAACAAAATTTATACTTGTGTGTACTGGACTACTGGAGTATTAGCTAATATTTATTACTATTTACTACTATTATCTTTTAATTGTAATAGCTCATTACATGCATATTCCTATACTAATTAAACTAATTTGAGCCATCAAAATTGTTAGCCGAGTAACATTATTAAATTATTATGTATTTCAAAAATTAATATTAATACATCATATAAGTTCTGTAATATTATCACAGAGTCACGTGAGACTCTAAATTTACAAACCACTGGTGACTGGTTTCAACTTTCAATAGACAACAATATCAGCTGTAACTGTTTAAACACACACGATGTCGCTCGCTGGTCAAATGGTTCTGTAGTATATTGATACAGTGTGTCAAGAAAAAAAAGAAAAAAATATAGCAATTCACATCTCAAACTTAGAATGTATAATATGGTTTTCATAATCGGATAATGCAGTTTGGATGCCATGAATAAAAATCCAAATTAGATGTAATTAAATGTATATGCATGTCTATAAAGAATTAATCACTATATTTCAAAGAAACGCTTAATGGCCACTAATATCGTAGATTACACAAATAAATTGATTAACTGATAATAGAACTAACATAATAGTGTATTATATATTGTGTCATCATCACCACCACCACCATCATAATCCCCATTAGTTGTAAATAGCAAAAAGATTTATATGAGCATGTACCATAATCATCATGGGGATTGGAGATTGGCCTTAGATCACCATGTACCATATATATTTTCCCCAGGGACATGTCGTTATCCTAACCTTCGGATTGATCAGACTTTTATACTAGAACTTGGCTAATTAAGTTTTTTTATTTAATTAATGGGAGTTCAAATTGCCTCGAACTTTCAGTCTATACAAATTTTGTTTTTTAATAAAGTTTAGAAAAATAAAAAAAGATATATAAACTTTAAACCATTTGTATTGGTGAAAAACTCTCTCAGTTTCTCATATATAATATTTTAATTATTTTAATTACCAACTAAAAAGTTTGTTCAATTGTAAAGAGACATATGACAAATGAAGTTTTTAATAAGTTTTTCAGAATTTTTTAAATGAGAAACATCGAAAAACTTATCTTATTCACTCTCATAATTTTTTATTATTTTTTGTTATTTAATTCATGAGATTTTTTTTTGACAAACCACCAATACACATGCTCTGAGATCAATAAACCTGTGAGAATTCCATATCAGCTTAATAATGTTTTATTTAATTTCTTAAACCTGAAAATGAAAACACTTCTGCAAACAACCAAGCAAGTTTCAAATATGGAGTTTTATTTAGTATAGATGGATTTATAAATCGACTTAAACTTGTAGTATCTTTTGGAGATGGTTTGTGCATGAACTATTTATTCTGTTACCAATCAAAACGAACAGATGTAAGAAGTAGCTGCAGCACATCATTTAAATATTGGTTTAGAAAAAAATAAGTTGAAACACAATGGTTACTATCTATTTGAAAAATGTATGATTTACAAATGTTTTTCAGAATTCACCAAACGAACATAGTTTTTTCTCTTCTATATATATAGAAAAACTGTTTTCTTATTCAAGTTGAGTAATACATTTTGTTGTTGTTATTGATCGATTATGTTGATCAAACCGCTAATCATCCATGTTAAGAAACACAATCCGCATTTTCTTTTATGGCTATTTTTATATTCTTCTTTTATAAGTGTACAAAAAAAAAAAAAAAAAAATTCTTATCATTTTGTTAAAACTGTAGAAACCAGTCGGATCTATAACACTTTTGCATATATTAATGTTCTTTTGTTGGAGAATATTTCTCATGAATATCCCTACTAGATGATGTTTCCTTGTCACAATTAGGTCATCATCAAAAGAATCTATAAGATCTTCTTCCTTACGGCTATCGAAAAGTGCCGATAGAATATTAAAAAGGAATGTAATAAACTATTTTGTCAATTTCAATTAAAAGCAATCGTAGGCCAAACTTCGTAGATTCGGGATTAATCATTGTGCCGCGTTAAATAAACAATAAAAAGCAAAACATGGAATATCCTCAAGATTTCGTTATGTTTGCTTCTTTTGCCACATGTTAACTTGTTGTCGCTGCAAAAACACATTTGCATTACTTTTATGAATGTTTTACTGTTATTTATTGAGTGAACTAAAATATTTTATGCAATTATATAAGAAGATAAGAACGAGTATAGTTAGGAGGGATACAAATAGTTATGCTCACTTCCTCAGTGCGAATTTAAATACTGAATCGTTTAGTTCAATTTGATCACACATATTACTCCTATATGTCATTTGCATTGACACCCTAGTTCAATTTTTTTTATTAGGTTCTCAGTTCTCACTATGTGTTACAGAAAAAAAATATTATTATTTTTCTTATTACTATTATTTTCTAGGATGATTTTGTTTTAACCATAATCTTTCTTCCGAGCACATGGCTAATTTTTTAGGATTATCGATTGAGATTTCAAGTAAGAAAGTAAAAAGACATACAGCATTACAGCCGGACAGCAAAACTGTGCTAGACGCACGTGTGGTTGTCATTTTCTTTCTTTCCAACTTCGTGTCGCGAAATTATTAATGATGATTTAAGAAAATAATCTATGAGCGACGACCAAAACGACAAGTGATTAAAGGTTGTGCTAAAAAGAATTTATTTAAAAATTACCGAGAAAATCACCAAAAATTCCATGACCTGCATAAATTGTAATAATAATGGAACTGGACTGGCGAGATTTTGTAAATAGGATATAAGGGTAATGATTTCAACTCGTGGGCACATTTTGTTATATTCGTATCCCTTTTAATTTAAATAAAGTAAATAGTATTTTGAGTTGTCTTAAACCTTTTTTTGGCCATGCATCATCATGCTCCTTATATGTTCCCTTCATTTATATTATCCATTCATCATTATAAGATTCTAAACGCATGTGCGATGCACCAATAAGTGTTGTACTTTTATAAATTATGATAAACGAGTTTGGCGAAAAAAATGGATTCTAATAATTGGTTTGTTTTTTTTGGATTCTCATAATTGGCTAGTGTTATTGCCATCTAAGTAGATGTAGAGCTTTGTACAGTTTAATTCCTCTCGGGCGTGTGCAAAACTTTCATTTTAACCATTTGCCTTGTGAAACGTTTGGACCTAAAAATTAATTGAAGTTCAAATACATATATGCAAAATAACAATTCACCTTAATCTTTTATTTGGTTAAGGATTTTACCTACAAATTAACCCATACAGATTTCACATTTATATTCATTTGCATCTATAGATACATACCATACAGAAACACACATATAAACACAATGCATGGTCCCATGAGAGTAGAATTTTATAGATCAATCATTAATTCCTTTGAGAAATATCAGAACATCATTCATGTATGTATTTAGATTAGTATTTTTGTGATATATATAATTTAGAGTAGAGTTTAAGGGGGAGTGGAATTAAGCAATGATCAATGAATATATATTGGTGTAGATGGGATCAGAAACATCATGAAGATAGTAAAACCACGATCAAAGCTCTTTAAACTTGCAACGTGGATAAATAGTGACTGTTAGGTGTTTATTTTTACCAAACAAAAAGTGCGGATTAGTTCTTTTTTTTTTTTTTTTTTTCGGATTAGTACATTTCAAATGCGTTTATAGTGAAGATTTATTGATCTAGTCATTCCGACACCCACGTTTTCAACATCAAGTACAAGAACAGATCATCACAGCCGGCCAAAACTTGACGACTAATACGTACAAAAGATAGCATTAATGCATTATACACGTACCAAAACGCTATACGTATGTCAGAAAATAAAGGCATACGCATATACATTTTCGTTTTTTGATGGAGAAATTTAACTACTAAATGGAGAGTTCAAAGTTCAGAAGTTACGTTATTTGGAAGTTTGGTAGCATCTACATTTTAATCTATATTTTAAAAGTATAAGCTATTTTGTTTTCATCAAAACCCACATTTTTTACGATGTTGGTTTGAAAATAATTATTTTAAAAATGTGGAGACTGTAAAATAGATTTGGTATAGCTGTAGATAAAAATTCATATGCCATCCATCGTCAGCGGTCAGTCTTTATATTTTATAGAACAGTAAAAGCAAACAGCTAACCAAAAAAAAAAAAAAAAAGCTAAAATTAAACATGAGTGTTTGTCAAGCAAATCAGAAATCATTTAGTAATAATATTTGTAGTTTCATTAATGTAGACATATTTTGATCGAGATACAAAAATGAAAATATATGTTTTATGATAGACCGAGCATGCGATCGACGTATTGGTGAAAGTCATTAACTGATTTGAATTTCTTAACTGGTGATAGTAAATACCCTTACCATAGTTTTAAAATTTTTACGAGTTTCAAGAAACAAAAACAAACTGAGTTAGTTGTGAACGTAATTAAAAATTTTATGTAGATGTGGTAATTTAGTCCATACGATTTATAATAATTAGGTTTGGTAATAAAAGGAAAAAGGAAAGTGAAAGTGGGGACTAATGAGATTCATGCAGATCTTCGTAGGGATTCTAAGTGTAGTGGACCACTTCTCTTCGTTGTACATAATTTTCATTGAAATGGTTTATAGCAAAATATCCATTTAAAAGTCGAGATATCTGTTAACTTGATATTGGTATATAAAGCAACATATAATATTCAAATTTCCATATTAACTGAAAAGTTATAGATATGAAATTGATTGTTCGAACAAACTGTTATGTTATACAGAGTTTTGGATGATTTCAGTAGAGGATATATATGATAATGGGATGAAGTGAAAATGAAATTGCACAACGTTTTTTTCTTTGGAAAGTCTTATTCTAGGGTACACTATTTGTTATGTTCTACAGTGTTTGGATCGTCAAATCGTTTGATGTCTATATGCACGTATTTCAGTTCTCATGTCCAAATTACATTAGAATTCCACAATTGTTATCGTAATCTTTGACTAGATTCCTCGATAGCTCCATCACACCCATCAGTACTAGCTGTAGTTTTATTTCATGCTCTTTTGTTTTCTGTAAACTTTACACCATCTGAAATAAGGTCTTCGTTTATAAGGACCACAACGTTTTGCCATTTCTTCTTCCATAAACAGTTCTAAAACGAAATTTAACTAAAACAATTACGAATAACAGAATGTGGGTTTATATAAAAGTGTTTCGTTATTTCATGTTCTTTTATTTTTGTAAATTATCGTGACCTTCCAACATATGAGATAATCGATTATATATAGGTTTATTACAAAATTATGATAAACTTGTTCATTTTTAGTTACCAATTCGGTATAATTTTGTTGTATTTATATCTACATGTTTCTAAGTTTTTCTAATTTATTTCTATACAGTTTCTTCATATATATATATATATATATATATATATATATTTCATTTATAAATTGGTCTCACATCGTAATCATAGTTTATCTATGAATCAAAAATCTTGACTATACTATTCATGATTAGATCAACACAAGTTAGCTAGAAGAGAAAACACAATAAAACAAAAAGTCAAATAAAATCATTCTCATATCTTTTTTTAAGAAATATGATAAATGTGAGGAAGCTAAGAAACAAGATTATATTACAATTAAAATATGATCCTTATAAATAAGAAAGCTACAAGAGTAAAATATGGTTGTTTTACATTTGTCGGATATATATTCGAATGTACAATATTTGAAGTCAGAAAATATTTTGTCCGGTTTTCTTTATTATGATAAAATGATTACGATTATACTGATAATACAAGATAAAAGATAATGTTTTCCCCTTATATATAAATAAAACAAAGTTTTCGTATTTCAAATTTAACCGAAATTTCATTGGTAACAAAACTGCTTCGCATGGATATAATATCTCTTAATCATCAATAAGTTTAGATAATTGTTGCTACTGCTTAATTGTCTTCCAAGCCTTTAAAAAAGTATGGTTAGCTTTAAATCGGACTCAACCATTCGATTCTAAATCATTACGTGAAGAAGAAATTTATCTCTCGATTAACAAGAAACAAAATACCGGTCTAAACAATTGATTCTGACTCTAATTCTCACGGAAAAGTATTGTTTCTTACTTAGTCAACTAATAAACAAATAGTTACGAACTTAACGATTATACAGTATATAACATGGTGTGTCTGCTGTATATCACGTACTTACACGGAAATACACACATGACACAGTAGACACATATGTCTTTGTGAACAGATACAACTAAACAGTCTTGGACATGATAAAAACGAGACACGTAGGACATGCTTTATATGATTGTGAAATGTGTTGGAAGAGAATGTGACATTAATTAGACACTGGCAGGATCCTACGACAAGATCAACTCGATCTTCGACCAAATCAAAGTGTCTTAGAGATAAAACAGGTAAGATTTTGAAGAAAATGGTTATGAGGGAATCTTGGACGTGGGTCCAAGATCTTGGAAATTTCCTTACAGCTCTTATCTATGAAACAAAGAAAAAATTACTTGGATTCTCTGCCATTATTCATGTCTTTTCGATCTCTCTTCTTTTGTTTTTCCTCACATTTGACAGACGTGATTGATTTGGTACGATAAACTTTCTCACAAACTTCTTTCGTAAGAAACAATGAAAGTCCAATCTTGAAACTTGTGAAAAATAATGCTGTTCTAACTTTTGAAAATCTGTGTGAAAAAGATTTGGTTATCTATAGTCAAATTTGAGACATGTGCCATCAATCAACATAAGGTACAAATACTAAGGTTGTGAATGGTTGCAGCGGTTGGGGCGGACAAATCCATCTGCGGATCAGACCGCTTTTTATTTACCATTCATTATATTTAGTCCGCAGCAGTACGGTCTACAGAAAATAGAAATAAGACCGCAGCGGACCAACTGCGGACCGCTTTTCTTTACAAATAGAGTTGGACCGCAGCGGTCTGCTGTCCACACTTAAAACAGAGTGGTCTAGTCCACAGACAGATTTGTCCGCCCCGACCGCAGTTACCATTCACACCCTAAAGATTTAAGTTTCAAGAGTAAAAATAGTTGTTTGTCCAAAAAGGAAAAAAAAAGAGTAAAAATACTCTTTTTTCTCTACAGCAGTAATTTGTTTAACTTGATGTGATAAGTGCAATTTTGTAAGGATCACAAAATTTGTTTAATCTTTTCTCTCTCTCCTCTAGCTCGTATATAATAAGAAACGAAGATAACGATTATAAACTAAAATCATGAAACCTTATAGAAAACATGCATAGACCTAACTATACGATTAACGAGTCTGAATACAACAAATCTTATGGTCAGATTTTACTTTTTTTCCGTATTATCAATTATATAGTTGAAAATTTTGTTCCACAATTATATTTGTTTTTAAAAATATATATATATATATATATATATATGTTGATAGATAATAAAAAAAGATTGTGAGGAGTGGAATACTTTTTTCTTTTCTTTTGGTGCCAACTTCTTTATTAAACTTCTTGGAATGGATCGATAAAGATGCTTTTGAGTTTTGATACTTCGAAATATATTCGGACATTGATGTTTCTGTGATTTGGTATGTTTAGTCAAACGAGAAATTTCATGAGAATGGATATATAGATGTTGTGATACGGGTGATGTATAAACCTTTTTGGGATGTAAACTTTTAGTTGGGTCTAAGTCAAGTCTCTCAAGTGGGAGAAGTGTACGTAATCTGGCCTATGAACGTTCGATCGAATCTACCAATATCTTCTCAGCTTTCCAATGTGTAGCCCCACAATATCTAACAAGCATAAAGAACCGGGAATATGACGTAACCGGACGTCCCGACAGTGTGTACCTTATTATACTATTAACCGGTTTTGGTTTATTCTGGTACAGTTTTGTCGATATATGTTACCTATCATTATTTTTTTACGATAAGTACCCACGTGTAGTGCAGTCCAAGCACAAACCAATTTTGATCCAATCAAATGAAGTTTTAGTTTAGCTAAGTTAGTATGTTTATACAAATCAAAAGACTGAAATTGATATGGAACTTCTGAGAAAAAAAAAAAAAAATCAAACCATGTTAGGAAGTGTTTTACAACTTAACCAAAGTAAGTTTTTTAAATTGAAAGTTGAAAAAACTTAAATAATATGTGAATCACACACTAGAGGCTATATATATATATGAAGTGTGTACATGGGTACGTAATGGGCTAAGCTCTATGTAATTAGTTGGGCTTTCTACTGACGGCCGTATTACCTTTGATATCTGATAATTTTATGAATGGGCCATTCGAAAAATATAGTTGAAGTAAGAAAAAAAAGAAATTGTAATGTCTGAGCCCGGGTTCGAACCGGGGACCTCTAGTGTGTGAGACTAGCGTGATAACCGACTACACCACCCAGACACTTTTGTTCATCTGAAACAACCTAAATACTTAATTCAAATTAAATTGAATGTTTTTTTTTTTTTGTTCTTTTTGCCATGAATATTAAATATATAACAACTAATGAATATACTGAAATTTGTTGTTAAAATATATCTAAACTAAACTTTGTTGAATGTTTTTCTTTCTAAAACTTTATACGAGATGCCTATATATTAAAGAGAGTAAAGTGTATTTTGAAATATATTATAGAGAGTAAAGTGTATTTGAAAGCACACAGAGTTGCAAAACAAGTGATCTATTCGGTTAGAGAGAAGATATAAAATATTGTAAGCTAATGGGAGAAGAAATCGAAACTCCAGTTTGAAGTTTGAAATTGTTTTGCATTAAGCAAAATGTAGTAAACTAAAGAGATAGGGATGAATGCATGGATGATGTGTGATGATTAAGATGAAGATTAAAATAAAATCAGGAGTGACCCAAAAAGTCTTTTTCGAGCCACGAGTAAAAACATAAAAGATTCCAAATCTTAATTTCGTGGGGCCAAGATTGGTTGGATGAGTTTAAAATTCGGATCACTAAGATTTCTAAAACCCTCATTATTACGACGTACGCCCTTATCTTACAAGTTTTTGATTTGTTGAATCAATTCAAAGTCTATCCCATTAATTGTCAATGAAAATACAATAACGTATAGCAAAGAAACAATTTGTAGGTGACTGCTATGAGATTTTCTTCAAAATATCCATCTACTAAAAATTTTATGGACACGTAATCTCTTTTATTGCGTCGCTTCCACACCGTTACAATGTGATTACGAGTCGTGACCTCAGCGTATATTCTCAAATGTTTAGTTTTTGGTTTCAGTTTCTACACATACGTTGTTTTTTTTTTGGGGGTAGTTTCTTGAGTTGTACAAAAATGAAGTTTTGAAACAGTACCCTATCAGTTCGGTTTCAACTATCTAGTTAATGAACCTTTGCGTACGGTAATTGAATATGCTTATGTATGAAACGAGTCATTAAATGTATAATGTTCTTAAGCTTAAACTTATCAAATTCAGCCTATTATTGTGCGGGGAAGAGTGATATTGATACTATGTTGTTTTTGCGTATAGCAAATAGCAAGTAATTATTATAGCTCCCCTAACATAATTTATAAGAGGGGAAGTTATCAAAATAGTTTCATTGGCTTTTGTTTTGTCAAATAAACAGTTTCATTTTATCTGTCTTCAAATATAATTAGTTGTTGACTTTGTATATATAAATAACTAATAGCCATTAGCCAATAAGGGATTCGAACAATATAAAAGGAAAAAAGAATTTCAAACACATGTGATAGGCATAAAACTAACAACAAATGATATTATCGGCCACTTCATTCATAATCTTTTTTTGTTAATAACATTCACGTATAATCTTAAAAGATCTGTTACAAAATAGGAGTAATTAAGTAAGTACAAAAAAATATTTAAGATAGTAGAACTCTAAGACCATCTTTACTGGTGATTTCTCTCACCGTTACTCTTGTATTTGGGGCCCAAAACAGAATAAAAAAATTATTTTTTGGTCTATTAACAAGAGAACCGATTCTCCCGGAAGGAATTGAGGAACGCATTAAGCAACGTTACGTGGCGTGTTTTGGTACGTTGATACATAAACATAAAATTTTTTTTTCCTTCTCTCTCTTTTCTCTCTCGATCTAGTAAGGGGAATCGACAGAAAACCAGAAAAATCAATCGATTCTTCTCTGTTTTGCGACCCTCCCTGCTGTTATCGTCATCTGGATCATTATCTCCACCGGCGCGACTTTGCGCTGGAGAGATGGTCACTGGCCTGGAGAAATCACCGGACCTCTCTTCTTACTTCCTCCTTTGGTATGTTCTTCTTCTTCGTTTTTCCTTTCAATTCTACCGGTGAATACTCAATTAGGGAAACATTTGGCTCTCGGTAAGCTTTTGGGACCATATCCTTCTAATTTTAAATGATAGAAAGGTTGAACGGTTACAATCAGCTTTTGATTTTTTTTTTTTTGGTTTTGAAGAAATGGTTTATGTGATTAACTCCAAACTTTTTTTATGAACTGTGAGCCCCAATTTCAATTTCAATTAATGTTTCATGTTGTCTTCAGTAAAGTGTATGTATGTGTGTTTTGTATTCCTTTTTGCAGCAAATTTATTAGTTTGGATCCTATATAAATAGTTTCTGCAGTAAATTTATTAGTTTGGATCCTTGTCATGGAGATGATCATGAAAGGTTAAGATTTTCTCGGCTCATATTTGTGTTTGTGAGAATGACTTTAGATAAATACATATAAACGAAATCTCTTTCTCTAGAGAACTAGAGAGGCAACAGTTGTAGTCTTTGGGTTATTTATGTAGAAGATTGAAAAGTTTTGTTCATCGATTAGTGTAAGCGTAGCAATAAGGATGGCTTGGTGTTTTGGTTTGTGGTTGCAGGCTGTATCAGCTAAAGTCATTCGTGTAAGTGTAGAAACTGAGCAGATGCGTGCCTTTGAAACTAGAAATTATCTTCTAGTGGAGGTGTGGCTGAGAAGATAGCATCAGCATATCATTTGGTTGTTGCAGAAAACTCAGATGAAGAAGCCGAGATGAATAAATGCAACCTTAACTGGAATCGGAACTGGACAATCTTAAAGCTAAGATTCAGGTACGTGTTTAAATTCCCACTGCATCTTTAACCTCGTTTGTGACATACCTGAGCTAATAAGCTAATGGAACAATTTTGTTGTTATTACGTAGCACAAGAACAAACAGAGGAAACTCAAAACATGCAGACTATCCTTTTATGCATACTTTTGAAACATCATTAATCTTCAGATAATACTGCAGACATGGATTTGCATTAGTTGCGAGTAGTCAGCCATTTTGCCTTATAGACTTTGATAGAACTGAAAAAGATGTGCTTAAGAACTTTGGTGTTATCTTCTAGTACTTTTTGTCCTCGATGGATTTAAGTTGATAAATCCCTGATGATTCAGTTAGTCTCTGTGCCTATTATGTTTTAACAGTCCTGATTACACAACTTATGATCTACAGCGTGTCTTAGCTATTAGTTTTGTAGGAATTTTGCTTTTGGTAATTTGCTAATATTCACTCTTGTTACGAATTACAGCATTCCAAGGCGCTACGAAACATTTTGGAATGAAGAACATAGCAAATCTGAAATTGAGACAACATCAATGTCGTTGGCAGAGGATTCACTTTCATAGCTTGTAACTCTCCTCCATATGATTCCTCACTGAACTATATAATACTTCCTCGAATCCATTTATATTTTCAGTCTATTCCTAAAACAGAGGTTTTGGAGCTCTTAATAAAAGAAATTGAGAAAAATGCATTTGATACAAGATTCATCTTCAAATTTTGTAATATATGTGAACTATTTTTAATTTTGTAAAATATGTTTAATATTCCAAAATTTATAAAATATGTTTAAGATTCCAAAAGTTTATGTAATATAAATATTTTAATAATTATTTTGTCATTTTAGATTATTAAAGTTTGATAATTACTAAACATAAATTAAAAATTTATTATTTAAAAGATTGAGTAACTTTCTTTGGGTTCTCTAGTAAAAGAATGATTTTGCAAAAATACTCTTAGGGTTGCTTTACTTTAATTAGTATTCATTATATGATAAATTAATTTGAGAGTAACTTAGGAGAGGTACTCCACTAATGATGCTCTAATGGCATGTTGGAGAAGACATTACGAAAACGAGTTTACCCGAAAAACATCATGGCACGATCACAAAATTCTACGATTGAAAAGTTCAAATAGTAAAAATAGAAATAAACCAAAAGCAACACCTGAAAGTAGGGCAGAATCTAGGAAACGTGTCGAACATATGTTGCCAAGTTGGATAATGTAATGATGAACATTATTGGAATTAAGACGCAAAAACAACGTCCCAGATCCAATATTAACGCCCACACCACATCAATATCACTCTTCGCCCAAGCAAGCAACTAAACTACGTTTCTTTTTTTGTTTCCTTTGTCTCTTATGAATGCCTAAAATAATAATAAATCCCACATAAACAAACTAATTAACAATTTACTTAAATACCCTCGACATGCAAGGGCGTTATCGGTAATTCCGACATTCTCCACTCTCCTCTGTGGAAAAAACGGCGGCAAACAAAAAACAACCGCGACGGAGACGGTGGCGGTAGCGAGGAATACAAATCTACACCTCTTAGTTGGCCTTGAGCATCTCCTTGTACCTTAGAATCGAGTCGAGTCTCTGTAGTTTCAGTTGTTGTTTGAATTTGTTGATGAAATCTGAAGCTTTCGCGTCGACGCCATCTTCTCCGTCGCCGAACGACGTTGATCTCTCGACTCTAGTCGTATCTGGTCTTCTCCGTTCGACGGATTCCACCGTCTCCACCGCCGCTTCCTCGTAGTTTCCGGCGAATCCGAAACCCGATTTCTCGCTCGCCGATTTCGTCATCTTCGCCGTCGTCGAAGCTTTCTTCTTCTTCTTAACCGGTTTTTTCGATTCCGATTTGCTCCTTACGTGCTTGTTGTGCTCTTCTTCGTGAACAACCGGATCCGGATTTTGATCCAATTCCGGGTCGGATCTGTAGAAGGACGATAGCTTGATGGATTTAACCCGTTCTAAGATCGACGGAGCCCGAGTTAAACCGGGCGGGTTGATTGGATTATTATATCCGGATCCGGTTGGTTGATCTTCCTCCGGGATTCTGAACTTTGAGATATCAATCGGGTCAACCCGACCCATCCGTGTCGGAATATTTTCGAATCGGGTCGGTTCCGTGTGATGATGATGATGACCGTAATCGTTCTCCTCCTCCGGGTTATACTGCTGGAATTTGAAGTACGACATGTTCATCGATTTGACCCGTTCCAAAAGAGACGGAGCGCGCTGTAACGGAGCCGGATCCAGGTGTCGATCCGGGTGGGAATATGAGTGAGAGTGAAGATCCGACCCGGTTACGTCGTGTGGGTACTTGAAATAAGAAGACATGTTGATGGATTTAACCCGCTCCAAAAGAGAAGGAGCGCGTTGTAGTAACGGAGGAGCCGGATTCGGATCCGGGTATACATGAAGATCCGATCCGATTACGTCGTGGTGAGCTGTCATCGAGAAAAGCTCTGTTTCCGGATGAGGAAACTTGTAGAGATGGAAATTGATAGACTTAACTCGGTCGATGATAGACGGAGCTCTAGCTAACGGAGCAGGAGCATGACCCGACCCGAATCCATCGTGATGTTGCTGCTGGTGATGTTTTCTTGAACCTGAACCGAGTCGAGAGGTTACGACGATCGTGCCGATCATGAGATTGAGAAGGAGGAAAAGAGTCGTCGGAGTGAACCAAGTCGCGACGGTCGATAGTAACTCCATTTTTTTTTTTTTATTGGGGTTTGTGTGTTTTATGTTGGTGTTGTCGGAATGAGAACAAAGCAAAAGGAGTCTATTTATATTAGGATTTTGTTTTTTGTTTTTTTGAGGTTTGCGTTTATTTTTATTTTCTTTATTTTGCAAACTTTTTTTGAGTCTTGACTGTTATTATTTTGGTCTTTTTTAATGGTTTTTGTTTTTGATTATGGAAACGTCGGAAATATTTAGAGTTAATGTGTTCACATCAGACGCACGTGAAATTTTATTTTTTTTCTTCTTCTTTTCTTCTATTCATATTTCTAAAACAGTGATATTGTTTGCACTTTGTGTATGATTTTACAAGAAGAGCTCATTATTAATCAAACTAATTTTCATTAATAGGTAAATAAACCAGTTATGGATGATGATGACTATTGACTACGTGAAAATTACTACACGTTAATGTAAAGTTTCCACCGCACATAAAAAATACGTACACGGTTAGATTTTGTTTCCGGAAGTCGGGAGGTGGAAACAAGTTGTATTGACATTTACCATTAAATTTTATTGTCAGTATCTCATTTAATGTAACTTGTTACGCATAATAAAATTTATTTCTACATAGTTGATGCCACATGATAGTGTAAAACATCTTTAAATGCGGTGAAATAAAATAATGAAAAAGCTAACGGTAGAAATGTAAAGGAAAAGAGCTGGAAACAAGTAAGAAAGAGATGCTCTAGTTCTTTTGACAGGAGAAAGTTATGTGTAGGGCTCATCCTTTAGTGTGAATTGAGAAATCATATAAAGTTCCAAAATTATTGTGACAGGAGAGACCCCATCTTATTAACATCAACTTTTTTTTTTCATTTCTGTTTAAATATATTTGAGTGTTTAGATTAGACCACCCATTTCAACACGTTTTTTTCTAATCTAAACCTTACGAATGACAACTAACTCTATTATTCACACATGTTTTACGTGTATAATTTGTCTAGCTTGACTTTAGGGTTTTCCTGGTCTGGTCTCAAATTAAATGATTGAGTGATTCTTGAGCTGAGCTGAGCTACTTGTAACTAGCACTATACTATGTAACTAATGCAATCTGAAGAGAGCATGAAATTGGTAAATTTTCCTTCTCAACTTCACAATATATGCGCAAATTCTTTCTTGATTTCATAATAACTGATGTAGGGGACGCGAAGTGAAGTTATGTCAAGATTGACGATGCGATTGCATATTGTGTGTAATCTTAAGTGGAACACACCACTTTTATATATATTTTATTCCAATTAAAGTGGGTCTCAAGTAGTTAATCAATTAAACAATTATCGAATATTTGGCAAAGCAATCTCAACCATTTAGCTTAGTATAGCTGCGACTAGGCTAGTGTTAATGTATTGATGAAATATAGTATAAGACTATTCCAAGTTGAACATTTTTTTTTTAAAAGGAAGTTTGTTTACCGTTGAAGATTTATTTAATGAAGAAGTGTGAAATACGGGATATGGATGTAGAGCATGGTAACCTGAAAATGCAATGACTCATTTCTAATTTATTAATTTCAATTTCTAAATCTATATGTCTTCTTCCTTAAAATTAATAAAGTAAAGAAGACAACATTTACTCAAAAATGTGGACTCGACGATATCGCGTGGATGCTAGCTGCAACGCCGACCTTTTACGGTTGACTTTGATTTCTTAGAAAATAATTTGAAACATACATTATTATTGAAATTTGGTCCACTCAGACACGTCTCTCAAAATTGTTTATTTATATATTTAATACTATTTTAAGTAGTTATCGCATACTTGCATGTATCTGGCTACACCCACATGGGTAGCCATTTCAGCATTTACTATAGCGATGGATAACGAACAAAGATGGACTTTGTGATTCAATCAGAAAGTTTCATTTTCATAGATTATGACTTTTCCTTTGATGCATTATGAGGATGGTCCGGCTTGAGTTATATCGTGGAGGACGAAATGGGTTATATTGTAGAGGTGGATTTATATCCTTTTCAGTTCAATCGAGTGTTTTTGAATTAGGCAAAAATTTATTTTCATTTTAGGTGAACTGATTCGATTTCGGTGTCTCTATTGAGATCGGTTCGAATGCATGTATCATTGGATTTTATATTTCCATTGACAGTGACTTGGCTACGACTAGCTAGTCTACTAGAATCATCCGTTAAATAAAAGTTTAGTTATATAGAGATAAGTACATCATGATATCATCTAATATGTAACCTTACGAAATATTCTAAAAATGATAATAATATATAGTTTAGAGTCCAAACGTGGATTGTATGGTGCCGTCAACATCAACATTTAGGTAAGGTACGTAGTCTCGATTGGACTGACTACTTCGTCCCATCCTATACCAGTATTTAATTTGTGGAGTATCTTAATTATAATTAAGCTTTTTTTAATTGTCATTTGTCGCATTTTGTTAGACAATAATATTTGAAAATTACATTTTTACATATAGCAAACTGTATATGTCACGTATGTTTTCTATATACATGTAATATTGACCCTTATGAAGTTGCAAAAGTTACAGCACATGCAAACTTACAAAGCACACACGGAAGATGACATCAAAGAATAAAGGGATATAATTCACAAAATAAAAGATAACATTCTTTAAGATTATGGTTACTGGTCTCTCTATTCCGATACCTCCAAAATCTAGTCCAATGTTTATCTCAAAATTTTTATTTACAAGATTTAATTAATACATTAGTAATAATGTACATAAATGTGTAATAGTACTCACTAGTCACCTACTTTGATATGACTATAAGACTTAAGTCCATAACAAGGCAGGACAGACACGATAAGAACGGCCCATGGCCTCAACGTATGTTAGGGAACAGAGACAGATTAGTAATTTTATATCTTTGTTATATAAATTACAAAACTAAGCAATATGAGAGGTGATATTTGTGATTTAAATTAATACAGTTAGCATATTGTAAGTTAAAATTTGTATACTCTTATAATGCTTGTAATTTGGAAGACAAAGACAGTACATACTACTAATTAACACACATATTACCTCAAGATAATGACTATGTGTATACGTATATGAGTTTATTAATGTCGACTGCGCTTCTCAAAATTAGAAAATATGGATTCCACTACAAATAAGAAAGTCAAGTAGGTAACAAAGCTACTTAGGCCTCATCAGGATAAATATAAGTTAATGCCAACAACTTACTAAGTTACTAGAGGTCTAATAAGGGATTAATTAGGAAGAGAGAAATAAGAAAGGTGAAATACAAACAGAGGTTTTTGGGGTTTTGGATAACACGGTGAGGATTATGGTGACCACACGGTCGGCTCAACTTCAGCAGGAATCCGAGTGAAGGAAACTTCGGGTATGGACATGTAACCAGATCCTGGACCCGTTACGGTGAACAATATGGTGGGTAACTCTGCAAGCACCAAATAATCCAGTTAAGAAAAGAGTCAAAGTCACCCACTTCGCTAGAAAGGCATATCAATAGCAGAGAGAAGAGCAAAGATTCACCTGGGTCATCACCAAACAATGGAGGAGGAGGATCCACTTGACCAGCAGCAATCTCTGTATCATAACCACACACACACTAGTTTACATCCAAACACAAGCACTTCCATTATAATATAAAGGTATTTTTGAGAATGTTCCATACACATGAAACACACCTATATGCCAACAAACCCATACGCTATTCTTAGAGTCCATTTATCAACTAAAAGGCAAAATATCTAGAATCCCCCACTTGTTAACCATCAAATTAAAAATTACAATATAAATAAAAGGAATCTCAATCCGTACTTTTAATCTAGTTAAATTATGATTGTGGATAATGATGATGTGTGATAGAAGAAATGAGAAAGCTAGATAACCCATCTATATATAGAAGATGAACTAGTCTAAAGGTTTTAAAACAGGAAATTGTGTAAGACCACATCCCTTCAAAGCTTATTATCGAATATCGGATACGTATATAGTTGTCTGTTTACCGATTTATTTTTGAAAACACAATATACTTATTTCTATCATTTAAAATGAATAATTGTTTTTATTCACGTTTACTATTCTAATTATCTTTACTGTTTTTGTAACAGGTGTGTGAATTACTAAATAAAATTATAATTATTTTAAATCTACAAGATTTAAATTCAACTATGTTATATAGATTTTGTGTCATAATTTTTTTTCACCTTTGAATTCCATAATGCTAGAGTTATATCTTTTTCTAATACAAAATTTTTTAACGGACCTAATTTACGTAAATGTTCTTATACGATAGTTAAAAATTTAATTTATATGATAGTCTAAAATCACCTCATTCTACTTTTTAGCAATAATTTTTTTGTGGTTTTGTCAAAAATAATAAATGATTTTTCTTTTCTGTAAAAAATATTTGTTATTTCAAAAAATTACTTACACGCCGGCCTAGAAAAAAATGCTAATCGTTTCCATTTTAGTTATTAAAACTGATATTTAAATGTTTCATATGTGAAAATAACAGGAGTTGTGCAAGGAAAACCAGCTAAATGTGTGATACTGTGATGGATGGGTATCTAGGTAGAACAGGAAAATGTGTTGACGCAGATTGTCGTCGTATGTGTAAGGAAATATCGCTACTATACAATGTTGGTTCGTGCTGGCCACCAGAGATTAAAGAGAAAGCTCCAGAATGCAAATGTTCATGCCAAAGATAAAGCGACCCAGTGCAAATGTTCATGCCGCGTTCGCTATTTTTTTCCATAATAAAACTTACAAAATAACAATCCGCACTTATTATGAGATACATCGATCAAATAAAATTATTATAAGTAAATAATTATCCTGGGTCTAAGATCTATGTTTGTGTCAAACATAATATATGTATTTATTTACTTTTGTCAACTAAACATTAAATTAGAAAATAACTCTAAGATTGGTTGTCCAAACCAGATGATAAGAGAATAGATTTTATTAATTCAAATTTTGATTAATTCAAATTTTTGTTTATTTCGTGTAAGAATAGATTTTCACCCGTAAAATATTTTAATGTGGTGGAGAAATAGTAATACAATATTATTATTTATGGCAATGTCTTTTTTAAAAAAATTAAATTCATATTTTTATGTTTTATCGAATAAGTAGGTATAGCAATTTTGCATCTTTCTTATAAAAGCATAACAACAATACATTATATTACTATTAGGTGGATGTTTTTGAAATTTAACAATTATGCTTCCTTTCATTATAGAACACACAAGACCTCCCATTATGCTTTCTTTCTCCATCATTACCACAAAATTTTGTAGGCTATTAGCCCATTTGGCAAAAAAAATTTCATTTTTTAAAAAGTGTGATATCTTCATTTCCGATCTTCAGAAAATTAACAATAAACATCATTTTTTTCCTCGTTTTTATTAAAAAATCACATATAATATCCGGAAATCTTGTGAAGTTTAATAGTAAACCTCACAAATAATCCTTATGACAGTACATACTACTAATTAACACATCTATTACCTCAACATAATGAATATGTGTATACGTATATTTGGAAGACAAAGACAGTACATACTACTAATTAACACATATATTATCTCAAGATAATGAATATGTGTACACGTATATGAGTTTATTAAATGTCGACTGCGCTTCTCAAAATTTGAAAATATGATTAGATTTTAAAATATGGATTCCATTAGAAATAAGAAAACAAGTAGGTAATAAAGCTATTTAGGTCTCTTCATGATAAATATAAGTTAATGCCAACAACTTACTAAGTTACTAGAGCTCTAATAAAGATTCATTAGGAAGAGAGAAATAAGAAAGGTGGAATACAAACAGAGGCTTTTGGGGTTTTGGATAACACGGTGAGGGTTATGGTGACCACACGGTCGGCTCAACTTCAGCAGGAATCCGAGTGAAGGAAACTTCGGGTATGGACATGTAACCAGATCCTGGACCCGTTACGGTGAACAATATTGTTGGTAACTCTGCGAACACCAAATAATCCAGTTAAGAAAAAAGTCACTTGGCTAGAAAGGCATATCAATAGCAGAGAGAAGAGTAAAGATTCACCTGGGTCATCACCAAACAATGGAGGAGGAGGATCCACTTGAACAGCAGCAATCTCTGCATTATGATAACCACACACACACTAGTTTACATCCAAACACAATCACTTCCATTATTATATAAAGGCATTTTTGAGAATGTTTCATACACATGAAGCACACCTATATGCCAACAAAACCATACGCTATTCGTAGAGTCCATTTATCAACTAAAAGGCCAAAAATCCAGAATCCCCCACTTGTTAACCATCAAATTAAACTATGAACCTAGGCCTCAGCCAAATAAGAAGAGCAAAGCAACACTAAAAGTCCCGAGAAACTGCAACTGGTATATGAATGGGTTGAGAGCAAATAGAGAGATTAGTTTGAAGAAGATACCTTCATCAGTTGGTTTGAGCCTGAAGATATAAAGCTCACAAAAGGTTGGTCCGCAGAGGCGAACATTAGTTTGATAAAGTCTAGGCTCAGGTTTGGATGATGCTAAATCCTTAGCCCAAAACGTAACCCAATAAAGGATACCTGCACACGTGATCCACGAACTCAATCCGACTCCCCTGAATACATAAACATTTGGTGAGCAAACTAAAGTAAGAAGAAGACAAAAAAAAAAAGGAACACAAGCATACATTATATATCAACAAAACCAAAAGACGACACTACTGACCGTATCAGCATTGTGTTGAGTAATAGCACAACAAGCGACTTCATGGATAACTTCATCATTGGTACTGTAAGCAGCAATACGAAATGGGTCCATGATAGATAGGCCTAGTCTCGAACTCATAGTCCAAGTTCTCCCAATCAATCACGAAACCCTAAACCCCACCACAACAAACAGAGTAAGCGCTAACATAATTCATCCTTTCATAATCGTAATGATTTAAAAAAAAAAAAAAAAAACCAAAACGAGATCAAGATATATAATATTACCTCGCTCTTATTGAACTGGTAGTAGTACAAGATGTACTGTCGTATGTATTCATCGTTGTAGGGATCGTACAGCAGGAGCTCTCGGCGTCTGTGGACGGATTTCGATTTTCCTTCAAACCTCGGGTTTCTTCGGAATGTGTGAATACTCCGTCAACACAGAATCGGCCATGATCGGAGCCATAAATTCTGTTTCTCGGCGAGGAACAAGACAAGGGGAGAAGAAGCCAATAGACTTTTTTTTTTTTCCTTTTTTTATTTGGGGGAAAATAATGCTGAATATAATTAACCAAGTCTTAAAGAAAAAAAAACTTCGTTAGAAGGAAAGCTCCGTTCTCTCTCTCTAGCTGCTCAATCCTTTTTCTTTCGCTGCCGTCTTTAACGCCGTCAATTACTCCGCCGTCCCAAACTGGTTTTTACCACCGTCAATCTAATTGCAATCTTTAAATCCTCGCTCAGCTCTACCTTTAATCCGGAGATATTCCCACTTTCTGGCCGGCTTCAGTCAAATTCAAATCGGGTTCTACTCTTTAATTCTGATTTCATCTTCCTTTGTTACAAAAGGATTGGTTAAACTCTCCATAAGATTCTACTAGGAAAAAACTGTGCTCAATTGGTGGCTCTGTTTCCCCCTTCCTCTATTCGTTACTATAATGGAGCAGTATCTACAAGAGAAGTCAATTGAAGATGAAGAGGATAAACCTCTGGTGTTATCTAATCTTCCTCAGTTTTACTCATCTGAAAGAAACTCAAGAAGGCCCTAATAGGTCGGTTTCTTAACCCTGACTATCAGCGTATGTCTAATTGGATCTTAGAGATGCCAAGAATTTGGAGACTGTATGACAGAGTCAGAGGTGTTGCTTTATCAAGAGATCGTTTCCAGTTTATTTTCAAATATGATGAAGATATAAATGAAATTTTGAAGACTGGGGTGTGGACTCAAGATGATTGGGGAGTAGTTATGGAGCGATGGGTTGAAGATCCTCCTGACAATTATCTGATGTTTCTTCCAGTATGTATGGATTAGGCTTCGCAATTTGCCAGTGAATCACTATACCAAGGAGACTATTACAGAAATTGCTGGTTGTGTTGGTCAGGTTCTAGAGGTTCCTTTTGATGAGAATGAGGCTCAAAGCAAGGACTATGTTCGGGTTAGGATCTTATTTGATATCTCAAAAAAAGTCTGAAAAATTTCAAAGAACTTCAACTTCCAAATGGGTCACTTGTCAAGATTGGTATTGATTATGAAAGAGTTCGAAAAAGATGCTTTCAGTGCCAAAGGCTGACTCATGATAAAAGTAGATGTCCTTTTGCTCCGATAGAAATTACAGCTGGAGATTGTGCCTCAACAAATGTTCTAGCTGATGCAATCAAAGCTGATCTGCTGAATCCGAAGAATTCGAGACTTAAAACTACACCTCAAAGAGCAGTTCAAGATTCTACAAGGGCCTTCTCTAAAGACAAGGAGATTGATCTTCATGGCAAAAATATTATAACTGCAGAATGTTCATCACCAAAACTATTAGCTGATGCAATAAAAGCTGATGTGATGAATCAGAAGACCTCAGAGTTATGAAACTCCTCCTCAAAGCTTGCCTCAAGGTAACTCTTTTTATTGCTCTACCTCAGCCTTATTCTCGAATGGTTTAGAGGCTTCCTCCTCAAACAATTTGCAACAGAATTACCCGCTGCTAAAAGGCCAAGATCATGGGTAAAAAATACTAAGGATCGAAAAAGGAAAAATCTGAAAACGCAAGATAAATCTCTAGATAATCAGATGGAGATTAGTGGAAAGAATCTAACTCAGGATCAAGAGAATGTGTTGGCCAAAAGTCTCCAGAGAGACACAAATATGGTGGTTCCAGGTGAACTGCCGCAAGATCAATAGGTATTTTGAGTTGGAATTGTCAAGGGTTGGGGAACTCTTGGACAATTCTTCATCTTAAGGAAATGAGAAAGGCTCATTTTCCTGATATCCTTTTCCTCACGGAGACTAAGAACTCAAGTGTTTATTTGAAAAAGGTTCAAGGTTGGTTAGGCTATAGTAACCTTAAAACGGTTGAACCAGTAGGAACTAGTGGTGGACTTGCAGTTTTTTGGAAAGACAGTATAGATATCAAGTTTTTGTTTGTGGATAAAAATATTATAGATATGAAAGTTTCTTGTGGATCTAGAGTGTGGTTCATTTCTTGTGTGTATGGGAACCCAATTACTGGCCTTAGATCTGCAGTTTGGGATAAAATCACTGATTTTGGTTTATCTAGATCAGAAGCTTGGTGTATGATAGGTGACCTTAACTCCATATTATCCAATAAAGATAAATTGGGAGGGCCACTAAGGGATCTCAGTTCTTTCCACCCCTTTCAAGAGCTTTTGGCAAACTGTGATATGACTGAATTAGGTAGTTCTGGAAATGGTTTTACTTGGGGTGGAGTTAGAGATAAACAGTGGATACAGTGCAAACTTGATCGTTGCTTCGGGAACCCCGCTTGGTTTTCTTTGTTTCCAAGTAGTCGACAGCAGTTTCTTGAGAAGCTAGGATCAGATCATAAACCTGTTTTAGTTAATTTTTCATGTCATAAAGAGCCTCATAAGAGCCAATTTTGGTTTGACAAACGATGGGCAGAAGATCCTTCTTTTATGGAAGTAATATAAAAAGCTTGGAATGATAAGAAGGTTAGGGACAACAATAGTTTTGTGATGATAAGATTTGAAAATTGCAGAAAGGCTATTGGAAGTTGGAAGAAAAGAGTATGGTCTAGTTCAGAGATTAGAATCAAAAGACTGCGAAAAGAGCTGGCAACACAAGATTCATCTTTACATCCGTGTTTCACGAGAATAAATGTGATTAAAAGAGAATTGGCCATTGCCTTTAGAGAAGAAGAAGTGTATTGGAGACAAAAAAAGCACAGAAAAATGGGTTCTTTGGGGATAGAAACACTAAATTCTTTCAGGCATCAGTGAAAGCTGCAAGAATAAAGAACTCATTACCTTTTCTGGTAGATGATAAAGGAATAGAACAATTCTCAGAGCTGGGGAAAGGAGAGGTTGCAGTTAAGTACTTCACTGATTTGTTTAAATCTTTGACTCCTACTCCGGTTAGTGATTTGCTCCTTAACTTCCAACCAAGAGTATCAAACAATATGAATCAAGACCTTACAAGGAATATCACCATAGCAGAGATAAAGCAGGCTGCATTTTCGATTAGCAATGAGAGTGCTCCAGGCCATGACGGTTTAACTGGTTTCTTTTTTAAAAAGTATTGGCATCTAATAAAGGACCAGGTTAACAGTGAGGTTCTACAATTTTTTGATACTGGTATTATTCCTGAGGGTTGGAACCATACTCACTTGTGTCTCATCCCTAAGATTCAGGCTCCATCAAAGATGACAGATCTTAGACCTATCAGTTTGTGCTCTGTGATCTATAAGATTGTCTCAAAAATCATGGTGCATCGATTGAAAAAGCACTTACCAACTATTGTCTCTCCAACACAAGCTGCTTTTGTATCAGAAAGATTGATCTCCGACAATATTCTGATTGCACACGAAATTACTCATAGTCTCCACAAGCATCCTTTGATATCTCAAGAGTTCATGATGGTTAAAACAGATATGTCTAAAGCATATGACATGGTCGAATGGATTTTTCTAAAAGACATGCTTCAAGCCCTTGGGTTTCATGATAGGTGGATTTTTTGGACTATGGGATGTGTTTCTTCTGTGAGTTACTCAGTGATAATAAATGGAGAGCCAGTTGGATTAATCAAGCCTGAAAGAGGCATTAGACAGGGAGATCCTCTTTCTCCCTTTCTTTTTGTCTTATGCACCGAAGCCTTGATTCATCTGTTCGATCAAGCTACAATGGCAGGCAATCTCACTGGTATTCAGTTTCATCACTCTGGGCCACAAGTTAATCACTTATTATTTGCAGACGATAGTCTGTTCTTCTGTAAAGCGAATAGAATTCAATGTACTGAGATGATAAGATACCTACAGAAGTATGAATAGATGTCTGGTCAGGTGATTAATAAAGAAAAATCAGCTATCACGTTTGGATCTAAAACAAATAAGTTAGATTGGAATTGGATAAAAGAGAATCTGGGGATCTATCTCGAAGGTGGTGCAGGAAAATATTTAGGTCTTCCTGAATGTTTAAGTGGATCGAAACAACAATTGCTGGGATTTATAAAGGATATGCTCCACTCTCGACTAACCGGTTGGTATGCAAAAAATCTATCGCAAGGAGGTAAAGAAGTTCTTTTAAAATCTATAGCTTTGGCTCTTCCAGTCTATGCAATGTCTTGCTATAAGCTTCCTAAGGGCATCATCAAGAAAATGATTTCTGTAATGATGGACTATTGGTGGAGTAATACTCAAGATAAAAAGAAAATTCACTGGATAAGCTATGAAAAAATGACTTTGCCAAAATCTGCTGGAGGTTTTGGATTTAAGGACCTGGAAATCTTCAATCAAGCCTTGCTGGCTAAACAAGCATGGAGGCTCCTTCATGATACGTATTGCCTCTTCTCAAGATTTTTTAAAAGCAGGTATTATGCGACTGGTGATTTTTTGAATGCTGCAAAAGGAAGAAATCCTTCTTATGGTTGGAGAAGTGTCATCTTTGGTCGATAATTACTTTCTAAAGGACTGAAACGAATCATTGGTAATGGGAAAAACACTTTGGCCTGGATTGACAATTGGTTGTTTGAGAGTAAAGCTATGAGGCCTATAGGTATTCATTCCTTAATGAACATCAATCTTAGAGTTGTTGATCTTTTCAACCATCATACAGGATTATGGAATGATTCTCTTTTAAGATCATTGTTTCATCACTCGGAGATCAATATCATTAAAGCGATTAAACCCAGGATCGGGTTTGATGATTCGTATTGTTGGGGTGAAACTAGAAATGGTATTTATTCAGTAAGCTCAGGATATGATTTGATGTTTAGACTGCAGAAGAAAGATTTTTTGGGTGTTGCTGAAGCTCGTCCATCCACAAATCCGGTTCTACAAGCTTTTTGGAATGTGAACACTGCTCCAAAAATTCAAGTTTTTCTTTGAAAAGCTCTTAATGGTGCTCTTGCAGTTATTGAACGTTTGAGAACTAGAGCAATAAGGAATTTTAATGGGTGTATGTTCTGTGATACAGAGGTTGAATTGATTAATCACATCCTTTTCCTTTGTCCCTTTGCAAGACAAGTCTGGGCCCTTTCTAACATCACATCTCCGTATCTAGGCTTTGGTAAATCGATTTTTGAAAATATGTATTATCTTTTTGGTTTGGAAAAGATAATCGATTCTATTGATGAAGTTAAGTCAGCCTTTGCTTGGATCCTATGGCATTTGTGGAAGAATAGAAATAGTTTTCTTTTTGATGGTGTAATATTGGCTCCGGATGTCTTAGTGCACAGAGCTTTGGATGTCACTAGAGATTGGTTCTCAGTGTATAAGCAGGATGTATCCCAGTTGAAGTCTATAACAAAGCAGAAAGAGCAATGGCAACCTCCTTTTCAGGGAGAAATAAAATGTAATATTGGCTTCTCATGGTCTAAATCGTTCTGCTTATCTGGTGCTTCCTGGGTGGCTAGAGATCATGATGGTAAAGTAGTCCTTCATAGTAGAAGATCATTTGCATATGTTAATTCAGTTTTTGAGGCCAAAATCAAAAGCTGGGAATGGGCACTAGAAAGTATGAAAAGTTTACACTTTGAAAATGTGACTTTTGGTGCAACTACTTTGGAAATCATCAAAGCTATGCACAATCCTCAACAATGGCCAGCTCTAGTTAGTTCTATATCTCATCTCCTTATGTTTGGTGAAGATAAACCACATTGGTATCTTCTTTTTGAGCCGAATCACTGCAACTATGGAGCCTCACTGATAGCAAAAAGTGTTACTTCGGACCTGAAGATTTCTTCTTATGTTGCTAGTGGAGCTCCTAGGTGGCTAACATGTTTTTTTGATAACGAACAAAGGTTGGTAAAAACCTACTCGGGTCTGCCATCTATTCCTTTTAATTAACAACTTTTTCTATAGATTTATATATATATATATATATTTAAGATTTTATTTGAGGTTTATCAAACTTTGCTCTAAACACAAACAGACAAATCCCTCATCCCTAAGAGATTTTTGATAATCATCTCCTACCTAGGTTTACTATTCTTTTTTGTCTTCTTTGACTTTTTGGGTTATATCTCTTACTCCCTAAGTAAATGTTATATATTTTTACTATTTCCTATCTCCTATATATTTACTTATCTCGTTTCCATATACTTTTACCTCTCTCCTTCTCTTGCTATTTCTGATGTCGGACGAGTTGTGGAATGACCTGCAATACATGGTTTTGGGCAGAGATGACCCAGAACTGTTTATTCCTCATTCGACTTATGCTGGTGTCTTAGCTAGAAACCGACTTAGCTTGATTGGGAGACCGCTTAATTCCAGAGAACAAGAGCTTAGACGTGTTATCTTCTATCTACCACATCATTGGGGTATTGCTACGAGGGTTCATGGAAGGGTTTTAGATGACACCTACGTCCAGTTTTTATTCAGTTCAGAGGCTGATCTGTTTAATGTTCTGAGAAGAGGACCTTGGGTGTTTCACAACTGGTTTGTGGCTTTGCAAAGGTGGGAAGATTTTCCGGAGATGGACTTCCTCACTAGTATTGATCTTTGGGTTCAAATTCGAGGTATACCTTTACCTTATGTTTCAGAAGACTCTGTTACGTATATTGCTAAAACTCTGGGCAAGATTGTTCATCTGGACTTCAATGAAGAGACTACAACGCAGATTGATTTCATAAGAGTTAAGATAGAAATTGGAATCACAGATCGTCTGCGTTTTTTTAGAAAGGTCAGGTTTGAATCAGGGGAAGGAGGTATGATAGGCTTTGAGTATGAAAAACTCAACAAGATCTGCACTAACTGTTCTCGCATCAACCATGATTCCGCCCACTGTCCGTATCTTGTCCCACCCGTCTATCAAGATGATATCCTTGATGTTCCAGCTGCTCAGGTTTTTGATGAAGGAGAGGGATCCAACATTTACAGCTTTCTTGGCGAAAAACCCTCCGCTCAAAGTTCTGTGCTTTCATCTTTCTCTCCCATATCACAACCACCAAGACCTGCTAATCCTGCTCCTAAGCTGGAGGAATTCTTAGCTGCCCACCCTCTCAGAACTAGACTTTCTACATGTTCAGACTTTCTAGCAGCCTCATCGAAAGCTAAGGACGAGATCAGGGGGAAAGAAAAAAAGAAATATGAAGATGGAGAGTGCTCTAAACGCAGGAAAGGCAAGCAGGTGCAGTCAGAAACAGAGAGGAACACACGCCCACGAAGAAAGGTTTCTGGTGTTCAGTTTTACCCGACTGAACATGAATCTCCCTGATAACTGGATAAAGTTACTAATTCTCAGAGAATCATCAGTGTCTTTGTCTCTGAGAGTCATCAGTGTAACTTAGGTTTTTTTGGATGGCTTAGGTTATAATTCTCACTTTTTAGATGAAGCTAGTAGCTGTTTTTTGTTCACACATTCAGGTGTTATGATATGGATATCAGGTAAAGAAGAATGGTCGTAGAAGAAATTCATGAAGACCATTGATGATGATGGAGGGATAATCAAGAAACTTTCAAACCCTAAGCTTATGATGTATACTTTAAGACCATTTTCAATGATGATCATTGAATTCTTGGTCTTACTGTGCATGATTTGGAGTTGAGCTTATCTTACCATCATCCAATAGCTTTAAGAACGTCTCTGCACTTTAATATTACTCTGTTTCTCATGTTTTGCTGTAATAAACCTCTTTCACCAGCATGGTTTTTCACCATTGATGGTTGTTGTTTTCAATTTGTTATATATAAAACTTACTTTGGCAAAAAAAAAAATTAACAATTTTATAAATTTAAAAGAAACGGGTGCAATCACACGTGGAAGAACACATCGTACATCCAAAGTCATTTTAGACAAACAGTATTAAAAAGAAAAATGTTGTTTTTTCATCAACAAACAATATTTTTTTTATATTTTTTATCAATAAACAATGTGTGTGTTTTTTTTCTAAACAATGTTGATTTTTTGTTTTTGCTCAATCTCGGACCAGAAATTATCTATATTTATTTATTTTTAATTAAGACACGGAAGACTTTTGAGAAAATCAACATAAAAAATCATGAATTTTAATGTCACTTGCAAAGCTGATACGAGTTATCAATGAGCTTATGCAATTAGTATGGATGCCAAAAAAGCCTCTTACTGCTGCACTCCATGATACAGCTATTTTGGAGAATATTCATGACCACGATCACGAAACTTAGGTATGGCGAGAGATATAGTACGATCCTCTTCATGACTTTTGCTTTTTTAAACACGTAAGCCATTGAATAATCTCATAACAGCTACTTTTTCTGTTTTTATTTACTTATCATTCTAAAGATTTTTACGTAAATTAACAATTTTAACCTCAAAAATAATCTATTGTGTTAGTATAATAAGGTTATATTTGAAATTCATTGCAAAAGTTAAAATTAAAAATGACAAATAATCTAAAACAAAAAAAAAATCTCTCTAGTTTAATAAGTAAAAAAATCAGAAGGAGTAATAAGCCTATAAAATGTTAGGTCTAGCCAATAGAGGACAATACTATAGTGTCTAACTAGTGGCGGATCTAGGCTTATGAGGCGGAAGGTAAGTTCTCCAAACTCGTTTTCTTACTTCTTGTACATATTAGCTAAGTTGTTTTCTAACCAGTCTAACTATATCTATTGACCCTTATGAAGTTGCAAAAGTTACATCACATGCAAACTTACAAAGCACACACGGAAAATGACATCAAACAAAAAATCAATAAAGGGATATAATTCACCAAAATAAAAGATAACATTGTTTAAAATTATGGTTACTGGTCTCTAGTCCGATAACTCCAAAATCTAGTCCAATATTTATCTCAAAGGCAAAATTTATTTACAAGATTTTAACTAATACATTAGTAATACTAATAACTAGATTATGATCTGCGGTACATTGTGAACCAAGCTTTTATTTTAATTTTTTATTAATATATCGTTTTAATATTAGTTTTAGTAATGTATTATTTTGTTAATTAATTCTAGTGATTTGGTATATAATTCGCAGTATACCCCCACAACACTTTTTATTTTATACATTCTTAACTAATTGTTTGATTCAATATTTTATATTGGTGTTGTTAAAATAGTAAAATGAGAGTTTAACCTACACTGAAGTATCATATTAATAATATTTTTTTTTTAGTATTATCAATTCAACCATGTCATGTCATATAACTCGTTTTGTAATATGATCCGTTTGTGTTGTTTTGAAAATTTAATATATTTAAATATTCATAATTTTAAATCTTTTATTAAGTTTAGATATATCAATTATTACTATATAGGGTTTAATTAAACAGTTCAACCAAAAATCCGAAATAAACTCGCGCTATACCGTAGAACTATATTTGTTTAACACAATCTTAATTAAGTTTGACATATATTGGTGTTGTTAAAAATATTAAAATGAAAATTTAACCTATATTTGAAGTATCAGATTAATGATAATTTTATTAATATTATTATTGATTCAAAATCGTCCCGTCATATACATAACTCATCATGCAATATAACTTGTTTGTCTTATTTAATATTTTTAAATATTTATAATTTCAAACTTTTTGTTAAGTTTAGATATATTAGTTATATATTTTAAACTTTAAATTTTTAAAATTTACTATATACGTTAAATTTACTAAATATGTATGTTAAACATATACTTTTTATATGAAATGAGTAATATATATCTTAGTTTTAAAAAAATCAAATCACAATATTTGCAGAAAAAGATAACATTTTTATTAACTCTATGTATGATATGATGATTCACAACAATAAAAAAAAAAATCCAAACGAAAATGATAGGAAACAAAAATCAAGAATAGATCTTCTAAATATTTATATTAGTTGCAGAACATTATATATATGGATATTTAAAATATTTTAATTGTGTTTAGTTATAAGGATAATAGAGAAAGTTAACTAAAGCTTGGATATGGATTTAAACAATTAATCATTCAATTCAATGCTAATAGTTTCCAAAACAGATTTAATTTTCAAAACACTCTACATAAACACTAGTATCTATATATACATTTTTGGAGACATTTAGCAAATAAATCCTAAAGTTGCTACTTATTTACAAGGAATGTCATTATCATTAAATTTTAAATTGAAATTTAAAACCAATATTTTGGGCTAAACAAAAATTCCTAAAATATCTCCTAAATCAATCAATGACTAATAATTACAATAACTAATTAAATTAATTACAATATCTTCAATTAATTCTTTATTATCCTTATAACCAAACACAATTAAAAGATTTTGTTTGAAATATAAAATAATAACTTTTAATTAAAATTACGATTTTCCTATAATCTTTGTTTGATTTATTTAGTTTACTTGCTTTAAATCATCATAAAATACATAAAATTAAAGTAACTATACTTTTTTGCATTTTTTGTTATTTGGATATTGAAAAACATGCATGTCTTACTTAAATAAGGAAGAAAATTGTGTTTGGATATGTAGCGGGATGAGTTTGTGTATTAATAAAAACTGAAAATTATATCATTAATTGTTAGTAAATCATCAGTTCATTATTTTGTTAACACATCGACTTAGAATATTAGGCATATCTAATCGAGTTCATTAAATTACGATTATGTAAAATAAACAAGCAGTACTATGTTATATCACAAGTTATATTCTGAATTTAATAATTGTAATTGGTAAACCTAAATTTTTAAACCGGTAAACCTAAATAATATATAGATATAAGGGATATACTTTTAAAATTTATAAAACATTAGTCATATATATATATATATATATATATATATTTAATCTACTAAAAATTTCTATTTTTATTTTATTTTTAAAAATATTGTCCCGCGGTGTACCGCGGATTAAAATCTAGTAGATGTACGTAAATGTGCTTACTACCTAATGTTCATTTATTTATTTGGTCAAAAGTTTACTTTTATTTTAGAAGTGTTTTGACTTTTGACTATAAGACTTAAGTCCATAACAAGGTCGGACAGACACGATAAGAAGGCCCATGGCCTAACCGTATGTTAGAGCAAATCCATTGCACATCCTCAAATTAGTGTCTCTAACTTTTTAAAATATTAAAAATAATATTAATCTAAGTTTAGATGTTCATCCCATTGTTTTTAGTTTTTATCTCCCATTAGTCATCCCTAGATATGGGTGTCTTTATTTAAAACTGAACACAAAACTGAACATTGATTTTTTGTTCTATGTTGAGTTTTGTTGAGTCTGTACTTTGTTAAAACATTAGTGCCTCCAAATCATTTATGTGTTCCTTGTTTTTGGGTTAATCAAGAACTCTGGTTCAAGTTAGGAGGATTTATGAGATCGATGACTCAGGAATCAATTCAATACACCAACCGTTCTTCCAAAATTGTAAATAAGATTGATAGCTTGTTTCCAAAACTTGTGAATAAGTAAATAAAATCTCTGAACAAAAAAATAGAACAAAGATATTAATAAGCCGAGTCTGGCAACAACGGAGGGAGAAGAATCATCTAGTGAAACTACTAGATGCCACCATTGAATGATTCAGGACACAGAAAGTGCTTGCAAGAGACTTTTGTTGTTTTCTTCCCATCTTCAGTGTCACTTCAAAACAGATCATTGCTGAGGATTTTGCTGATTCCCCATATCCTCTCCCCTGTTGCAGTCCTAAGTCAAACAGTCCTAAGTTCCATTATTACATGCCGGAAGAGAAGGAGAAGCGATGTACCGCAGCCTCGAGGAACAAGAACGAGTACTTCATCATTGTCATTAAACTAATGGGTGTAGTGATGTTTTATATATATATATATATATATATATATGTAGGTTAATATCTTAAGTATATACATCATCGTCATCATGTATAGAGCCAAGAATATCATTTGACCTGTTTCTTAGATAGAAGATGTCTTCATGTTGCAATCTTTTCTCGAGTTTCCATGTCCATCACATTCTGCAATGCTCCTTCATCGGTCAAGAAACTCGGTTGATTTGTCGATGCAAGGAGTCTAGCCCACATCCTATCTGTTAAGTTCACCGTATTTGTCACTTCAGTCACCCGCTGCAGAAGTAAAACATGTCACTCAGTTAAATACCATCGCCACGGTTATTAGTACGGCCAAGCTTGTAACTGAGATAACCAGCGTCACCAAGTCTCTTCTCATACATATTAACAAGCTCTTGTTTAATCTTCTTCTTCTCTGCTTTAACTAGCTGCAACTTCTCGATGTTAAATTCCTGTAACAACAACCACATATAACAGAACCACACAGAGTTAGATCAGAACCACACAGAATGAAAATGCTTTTACAGTTAGAAACAAAAAAAACTGGTTTCTTCTCTTTGATTCTCTGTTTTGTTCTGACATGTGTTTACTTACTCATACAATACAAAAACAAGAACAAAAAGAAGCATCGTCTCAACTCTCAAGTCTAAACGTTGCAGCACTTCGATTCATAAACAAGACACAACAATCACAAACAATACACAAACAAAACACAACAATAACAAACGATACACAAACAAGACACAATAATAACAAACAAGACACAACAATAACAAACGATACACAAACAAGACACAACAATAACAAACAAGACACAACTCTCAAGTCTAAACGTTGCAGCACTTCGATTCATAAACTTTGAAGCATCGTCTCAACTCTCAAGTCTTAACGTTGCAGCATTTCGAGTCATAAACAATACACAACAATAACTCACACTCCGATGCAATTCCAAATAGAAGAAGGCAATTAATATATTTAACTCACGCTGGAGCTTGCTCATTCAGCAACAAGACACAGAGACGCCGAGAGAGAGCGAGAGAGGAGGAGTTCCACACCAAATTGGAAGTTTCGAGGAAGAAGAAGACGACGAGGCGAGATTTAATTTTTTTGGAAACCGATCAGAGCTTCGATCGTTTTGTTTTCGTCGATTTTGATAGATCGAAAAAAAAAAAAAAAAACAAAACAAAACGTAACCAATAAACTAGTGACACGTTGGGTGTCTCTGAGTGTCAAGAAGGATGTGGGCAGAGACACGGATCGGTGCAAAATTAAGATTAAAACTTTTTTTGTTTTTCTTATATTATTTAAAAAATAAAAGACATACCGTGAGTATGTGCGATGGGGGTGCTCTTAGGGAACAGAGACAGACTAGTAAATTTATATCTTTGTCATAAATTACAAAACTAAACAATATATATATGTGATTTTCATTATATCATAACAGAAATCAGGTTGGGATCCTCTTAATACAGTTAGCATATTGTAAGTTAAATTTATATACTCTCATAATGTTTGTAACTTGGAAGACAAAGACAGTACATACTACTAATTAACCCACCACATATTACATCAAGATAATGAATATGTGTATACGTATATGAGTTTATTAGATGTCGACTGCGCTTCTCAAAATTAGACAACATGATTAGATTTTAAAATATGGATTCCACTACAAATAAGAAAACAAGTAGGTAACAAAGCTACTTATAGGCCTCATCATGATAAATCATAAATATATAAGTTAATTCCAAACAAACTACTAAGTTACAAGAACTCTAATAAGGATTAAATAGAGGTTTTTGGGGTTTTGGATAACATAGTGAGGATTATAGTGACCACACGGTCGGCTCAGCTTCAGCAGGAATCCGAGTGAAGGAAACTTCAGGTATGGACATGTAACCAGATTCTGGACCCGTTACGCTGAACAGTATGGTGGGTAACTCTGCAAGCACCAAATAATCCAGTTAAGAAAAGAGTCAAAGTCACCGACTTCGCTGGAAAGGCATAGCAATAGCAGAGAGAAGAGTAAAAAAATTCACCTGGGTTCTTATCAAACAATGGAGGAGGAGGATCCACTTGAACAGCAGCAATCTCTGCATCATAACCACACACACACTAGTTTACATCCAAACACAATCAATCACTTCCATTACAATATAAAGGCATTTTTGAAAATGTTCCATACACATGAATGTTGAAGGTTTCTGATTCAATTCCTGGTTTAATATTGGTTAGACATAACTGACATTGAGAAGGGTTGATTTGGGTGGTTATCTCCGGTTTTGGAGGTTGTGACTAAACCAAGAGGAAGGAGTTTGAAAAACGCAGAGTTTCACTTTTCTATATCTTCTTCTTATTTCTTTTATTTTCTGTTAGAGTTTTGTTATCGTTAGAGCGAGAGACTTTAAGAGAGTAAACCACCATTGTTGTAAGCTCGAGCTAGAGCTGAGATTTCATCTTGCTTGATAGTGAATTTGCCGGATTGATTCGGCTCCGGATGTAGGCTTGATCACACCGATCTTGCTGAACCGGGTTAACAATCGTGTGTCTCGTGTTCTTGGTTACTTTATCATTGTTCTTTGATTTCGTATCGATTCAATCTGAGAGAGTGATTCGAGTAAGGTGTGAGGTCTATTCATACTGTTTTTTTTATTCGAATTGTAACAAAGTGGTATCAGAGCGAGGTTCGCTTGTAAATCTCAATCGATCGATGGCAACGACTTCAAGAGTTGAGATCAAGGTGTTCAACGGAGATAGCGATTTCTCGCTATGGAAGATCAGAGTTCTTGCGCAGCTTGGGGTTCTTGGTTTAAAAGGAATCCTCACAGATTTCACTCTGACGAAGACTGTTCCAGTAACGAAGGATGAAGATAAAAAAGTTTCCTCAGAGGAATCATCAGAGTCTTCATCGTCCCAGACCAAGGAGGTACCAGATCCTGTTAAGATCGATCAATCTCAGCAAGCTTTGACTATTATCATCAATCATGTTGGTGATAAGGTACTTAGAAATATTAATCACTGTGAGACAGCAGCTGAGATGTGGTCATTGTTGAATCGACTGTATATGGAAACATCTCTACCAAATCGAATTTATGTGCAGTTGAACTTCTATTCATTCAAGATGGCTGATTCTCAGACTATCGATCAGAACGTTGATGACTTCTTAAAGATTGTTGCAGAACTTGGTAGCTTGGAAATACAGGTGTCAGAGGAAGTGCAAGCTATATTGTTGTTGAATTCTTTACCAGCTAGCTACGCACAACTCAAGCATACTCTTAAGTACGGCAACAAGAGTTTGTCAGTTCAAGATGTTGTTTCTTCAGCAAAATCCTTAGAAAGAGAGCTGGCAGAGTCAAAGGAGTCAGCAAAGATTACACCTGTTGCTTTGTACACGACTAAAAGGGGAAGACTTCAACAGAGAGGTCAGCAGGGTGGTTTTACAAGTAAAAGTAGAAGTCGATCAGGCTCAAGATCGAAGGTCACTTGTTGGTTCTGTAAGAAGACTGGGCATTTGAAGAAAGACTGTTATGCTAGAAAAAGGAAAATGGAGAATGAAGGCCAGAACGAAGCTGGAGTTATTACAGAGAAGCTGGTGTTTTCAGAAGCTTTGAGTGTTAACAATCAACTGATTAAAGATCTGTGGATTCTTGATTCCGGGTGTACATCTCATATGACATCTAGAAGGGATTGGTTCAGTAGTTTTGATGAGAATGGTGGAACAACTATCTTACTTGGAGATAATCACTCAGTGGAATCTCAGGGTCAAGGTTCCATTCGTATTAAAGCTACTGGCGGGTCAATCAAGGTTCTGAATAATGTCAAGTATGTTCCAAACCTGAGAAGGAACCTTATTTCTACCGGTACTCTTGACAGGCTTGGATATAAGCATGAAGGTGGAGATGGGAAGGTGAGGTATTATAAGCAAAATAAAACTGCTTTGTCTGGAAAACTTCAAAACGGTTTGTACATCTTTGAAGGTAAGACTGTTATCAGTGAAAATTGTAATGCAGAGAGCAAGTCAGATAGTACAGTACTGTGGCACAGTAGGCTTGGTCATATGAGCCTCAACAATATGAAGATACTGGCTGGTAAGGGGTTATTACAGAAGCAGGATATCAATGATTTGTCATTTTGTGAGCACTGTGTGATGGGAAAATCAAAGAAACTAAGCTTCAATGTTGGTAGACATACTACTGAAGATGTATTGGGATATGTTCATGCTGATCTATGGGGCTCACCGAATGTCACTCCATCACTTTCAGGAAAACAGTATTTCTTATCAATTGTAGATGATAAGACCAGAAAGGTATGGCTTATGTTTCTTAAGACCAAAGATGAAACATTTGAACGATTCTGTGAGTGGAAGGAGCTGGTTGAAAATCAAGTTGGTAAGAAGGTAAAAATTTTGAGAACTGATAATGGTTTAGAGTTCTGTAACTCTAGGTTTGATGAGTTTTGTAAGAAGAATGGTATTGAAAGACATAGGACCTGTACTTATACTCCAGAACAGAATGGAGTAGTTGAGAGAATGAATAGAACTCTTATGGAGAAGGTCCGATGCTTGTTGAATGAATCAGGTCTGGAAGAAAGGTTTTGGGCTGAGGCTGCATCTACTGCCGCATATTTGATAAATAGATCACCAGCATCTGTGATAGATCATAATATAAACATTTAAGAAGGTTTGGATCAATTGCCTATGTGCATAAAGATCAAGGGAAGCTTAAATCAAGAGCTTTAAAAGGTGTGTTTCTGGGCTATCCCCAAGGAACTAAGGGATATAAAGTCTGGTTGCTTGAAGAGTTGAAATGTGTGGTCAGTCGAAACATTGTGTTTAACGAAGAAATGATGTACAAGGGACTGACAAGTAAGATTCAGGATGAAAAGTCAACTGAGGCTAATGGTGATAAGGTGTTATTTGAGTTTGGTAAGCTAGGATTGGAACAAGGAGAAAGTTCAAGTTCAGGTGGAGCTAATATATAGGAAGTAAGTGACTCAGAAACAGAGTATTTTGAGCCTGAGGAACAAGCTCCTACGACTGTTGCAAGCTTAAAGCATTATCAGTTGGCAAGAGATAGAGTACGAAGAGAGATTAAAGCCCCTGCCAAGTTGTCAGATTATTCACAGTTTGCTTTTGCTTTAATAACTGCAGAAGAAGTAGTTTGTGAAGATCCAAAATGCTATCATGAAGCTGTTTCAGACAAATACAGTAAAGAGTGGAATGCAGGAATGTCTGATGAGATGAGTTCTTTGAAGAGAAATGGAACTTGGAAAGTTGTCGATAGACCGGCGGATGAAAAGGTGATTGACTGTAGATGGCTGTACAAGAAAAAACCTGGCATTCCAGGTGTAGAACCTGAGAGATATAAAGCTAGGTTAGTAGCAAGAGGTTTTGCACAAAGAGAGGGGATTGACTATCAGGAAGTGTTTGCACCAGTGGTGAAACACATATCCATTAGAGTCTTAATGTCATTAGTTGTTAAAAACAACCTTGAGTTGGAGCAGATGGATGTTAAAACAGCTTTCCTTCATGGAGAGCTTGATCAACCATTGTACATGGAACAGCCTGAGGGTTTTGAAGAGAACCCAGGTAAAGATCAAGTTTGTTTACTGAAGAAATCTCTATATGGACTTAAGCAGGCACCTAGACAATGGAACAAGAAGTTTAATGCTTTTATGATCAAACAAGAGTTCATCAGAAGTGACTATGATCAGTGTGTATATGTAAAAGAGGTACGTCCTGGAGAAATTGTCTATTTACTGTTATATGTAGATGACATGTTGCTTGCTGCTAAAAGTATGTCTGAGGTAAATAAACTCAAGGAAGGTTTGAGCAGAGAATTTGAAATGAAGGATATGGGTGCAGCAAGTAGAATCCTAGGGATTGATATAACTCGAAATAGGGATAAAGGAACTCTAACCTTGTCTCAATCTGGTTATTTGGAAAAAGTGTTAGAAAGGTTTAACATGAGTAAAGCTCATGCTGTGGAGACTCAAATTGGAGCACATTTTCATCTGAAGGCTGTAAAGAATGAAAGTGAGTGTTTATCTGATAAAACTCCATATGCAAGTGCAGTTGGGAGTGTGATGTATGCCATGGTGGGTACTAGACCTGATATTGCTCATGCTGTTGGTTTAGTGAGTCGATTTATGAGTAAACCCAGTCATGTTCACTGGGAAGCTGTTAAATGGTTGTTGAGATATTTGAGAGGAGCTAGTGATTTGAGTTTGACTTTTACTAGAGGTAATGATCTGAAGATAGAAGGTTTTGCAGATTCAGATTATGCAGGTGATCTTGTTCGAAGAAGATCAACTGGTGGTTATGTGTTTACGGTTGGAGGAAACACCGTAAGTGGTGTTTTTTATTTTATTTTGTTCATCAATAAACAATGTCACATAGTGCTCTTTTAAGAAACGGACTACTTTTGAGAAAATCTCTCATCATAAAAGATCATAATGTCATTTGCAAAAGCTAATATGAGATAATTAAATGAGTTTCTGCTATATAGGGTGAGAATGCCAAAATGTTGTCCTCTTTACTGCTGCATGATTCAGCTATTTTGGAGCATATGCTTATTACAACAATCACTACCCTTATGGCGAGATAGATATAGTAGAGTGCTCTTGATGAGTCTTGTTTTCGTACCCGGAAAATGGTCTATGAGAGTAGTTCCCCATTAAACGCAATTGAGTAATGAGATCTCACAACAGCTGTACATACATATCAGGGTTCCATTTTTTTTTCTTTGTCTCTTCTTTTAATCATAACAACTATAAAATGATAGGTCTAGCTAACAGGGGACAATAGTACTGTCTATATTCTTCTGACATTATTTTATTATTTCATGACGTCTTTAATTCCTTCAGAGATATGAATTTGAAATTCATGTTGATGCATGGACTATGTTATACCAATATACAGACTTACAAACCAATAAAAGCCTAATTTCTAAAAATTATTTTTTTTGTATTCCACGAATCATTAATATTTGTTGGAGTTGGGAAAATATGTTCGTCTGGAGCTTCGATTATAGTAAGAAAAAGCATTCTGTTTAGTACAACCGGGCGGCCGTATTATGGGAATTTTGGTTCTTTTGTAAGATTGGTATGTTGAGTGATAATGTGATATGGTGTATATTATTTATTTACACGAAAGCTTAATTAATTTATACAAAAGCTTAATTATTACGTAACTCGAAATATTAACCCCCTCGGAGCTGGTTTTAAAACAATTAATTTATACAGTATATATATGTTTCCTTATATCCTAAAAGCCCAAATAATTTTGTCGTGAAACTGGTTCTGGGATTTATGCAGTATGGACACTTCTGACTTATACGTCGTAAATCAAAGTTAATAAGAAACCAAAATATTGACATAGTATAAATTGGTGAGAAAGAGGAAATATACAAATAATTAATCTCGTCCATGATATATCTTGTCTCATCAATATATCGCTTCCTGTGATGATGATATGAATATAAAAGATATATATACGTATAATATTAAATATCATGAATCGTACAGTCAAACGGAAAGGTTTTTGGTAGTTCGATTATGCTTTAAATCGTGGTATATACGATCCACAACCGTGTCAGAAACTTCAGGGTCTGCAGGTTTTGAACCAAATTTAAAAACTTTCAGTTTTGGTTATATTTTTGAAGTATGAGTTTTCAAGCTTTCTCAAGAATCCAAGATCACAAGAAAATATTTATGTGTATTGCTTTGAATGACTTACAAATCTTTTATAGACTACAAGAGATCTTAGAGATCCTAATTACAATTAATGTAATATATGATCACAATCATATTTCAATCACAATCATATCCATTAATCTTGACTAGATCTTTGTTTAACTTATTGCACAAGTTGCGGAGTTGAATCCGTAATACCCTCCCTCAAGTTGGAGCATGCCGCTTGCAAATGCCCAACTTGAACTTGATCATGTCCTCATCTTCACATCTCCGTTTCGGTATTCATCAAGGTGTTATACTCCACCGTTGAGTCTCTCGATTTTTCTTGTCGTAATCTGGTTCGTCGTTGTCACAACACAAGAATTGTGTGTGACACAAGGATTCCTTTAAATCCTTCAAGTTGTGTTCTTGTTTGTCGGATTCGTCGGGTTCGTCGGATTCGTCGGGTCGCAGCATTGTGGTTGTCGAGATTCGTGGCGCCGTCAGCCATTGTCGTCATCTTCATCACCATCGTCTTTAATGATCGTCATAATCGATCCGTCATAATCGATCCACAAGGACCGACCTGCTCTGATACCATGAAGAATCGAAGATCACAAGGAAATATTTATGTGTATTGCTTTGAATAACTTACAAGTCTTTTATAGACTACAAGAGATCTTAAAGATCCTAATTACAATTAATGTAATATATGATCACAATCATATCTCAATCACAATCATATCCATTACCTTGACTAGATCTTTGTTTAACTTATTGCACAAGTTGCGGAGTTGAATCCGTAATACTTTCTTTGGTTAACCTAGTTATAGAAAGTTATTCTTGGAACCAAACAACTAAAGTGAATTTTAAAGTTTTTTTCCCATATGTTTAGTTTCTTCTTTGACATAAAAGAACTAACATCCTTAAGTGCGATACATTTGCTTTGACTCCTAAGAAATTATGATAAAATCAGAAAATCGTAAATGCGCAGACTAGCTAGACTTTCTTTGTTTTAAGATGTGCAGACAGTAATAAAGTTTCTTGTTTCGTACAATTAGAACATTTAAATTATCTAACCTAGGATGTAAAAACAAACTGGCATATCATATCTCATAAGTATGCGGTTGGTTCACGTATTAATCGATTATTTAGTTTTGAAATCTTGTAAAATAGATTAGACAAAGATGTATACTAGACAATATTTACTTTACATAAATAGAAGTAAATGATCATTTTTATTAGATATAAACTATTCGTATATGATACGTAAAATAAAGAACTACAGCATAAGATGTCCAGGTTAATTTATTTATTACATAAATAAATATATATATATATATATATATGAAATTATTAAAAACTAAATTCTTAGTTGCTATCTAAGTTATTACATATACCTTGTTGACTTTTTTTTTAAACCAAATTTCGGTTGTCTCTTTGTTTGCTTGTTGTCTTTAGCATTGGTTAAGCCACGATCGATGGTTCTAGCGAGAAAGTGTTTCGTAAGGTGACTGAGGCTTATTACTGTCAATCAAGACCTAAGTTGTTTCAAAAACTACGGTCGACGCTCCAATCCAATCCCAATGTTTATTAAACATATTCTCCAGTTGAGACGTGAAATGAAAATTTATTTATATAGATTTGTCAATTTTGATAATAGAAAAACATATTTGGATAAGAACCAATAATCTGAAAGTCGGTTTTCTCATTTTTAACTTTTAAACACACAACCCCAGTTCATCTGCAGTAGTCAATTATGATCTTCAATGTGTTGCGTATATGTTCACAAATTAATATATGGAGAGGTTAATAATTTGATTATAAAATTCAATAATATTTTCTTATAATATTCCTTCATTGTCCTTTGACAAAAGAACAAAAAAAACCTTAATTGTCTGATTTTATAACGGCAATATATTTACATGTATCATTACGATATATCATCAAAATATTTTCAAAAAAGTTAGTACTATCTTATGAGTCATCAGCGACAAACGAAAAAAAAAAAAAATGGAGTAAATTAACGTGTCTTTTTCTTTCGATCAAGTCATAAAGGCTTAAAGCATGTATATGTGTATATTTTGTTATCTACATTGTGTCTAGCCCTATTTTTATTTATGTGTGTCTCGTCATTTCATTAAGAAAAAAAAATACCTATATTAAAAATACATATTCTTTATTTATAAAACAGACAATATATTTCTCTTCTTAATAACTCTATAAGAACTCACCACTCACTCATCTCAAACACTCTCTCTTTTCTTCTCACTCAAAATTACTGAGCACTAAGCAGTACTCACTCTCTCTTTTCTTCTCACTCAAAATTACTGAGCACTAAGCAGTACTCACTCTCTCTTTTCTTCTCACTCAAACTTACTGAACTCCGATTACAGAGAAATTTTCTCCCTCTCTCTCTCTCTCTCTCTCTCTCTCTCTCTCTCTCTCTCTCTCTCTCTCTCTCTCTCTCTCTCTCTCTCTCTCTCTCTCTCTCTCTCTCTCTCTCTCTCTCACACAGTCACAAGTATACTCTCAGTCTCTCCTAATGGCGTGATTTGCTTGTACAAGATATGTCATCCAGAAGCACTAGAAGAAGTGGGGGAGGAAATGATGAAAATAAGAGGAGGTTTACGGTATGTAACGCTTTATTTCAGTGTTTTGTAATTTTAGTCTTATATTTACACTAAAACCCCATGGAATATAAATACATTTGTGTGTATATGTGTGTTCTTTTCCATGTTTTATAAAACAACTTCTTTTAGGGTAAACTTGTTAGGGTCATCTTCTTTTAAGTGCTAGGTATATATATATATATATATATTACAAAGTTTATATTGCTATATATGCTATCATATACGTTTATTTGAAATTACGTATCTAAATATATGTATATATATTTTGTAACTTGAAACTTGATTATATATAATGTATCGTACTCAGCTTGTTTAACATAGTCAGTTATATATATATATTATATATTTATATATACATATATATAGTAACTCTCCAACACTTTTTGTAAATATGGTATCGAAAACAATGTTTTGAAACTTATCTGAGCGGATATATATTAAAAAAGTCTATTTTTTGTTTCGTTATACTTGTTGTGGTTAATGGTTATATTATCGAGGGAAAAGTATAATACTAATCTCTTATTCTCTTACAATGTTTAAATCTGATCAGGCTAAAGAAAAGGGGAAGGGCATTATGCCCACTGAAGAAGAACCAGAAGATGAAGTAAGAACAAAAAATTAATTATACATACAATATTTGTCATATAATATTTCCTTTAAGAATATCAGTTACGTTTATTTTAATTATATATGTAGCTTCCTCGTTCTTGGGATTGGCAATATTATCCAGGAGTACTCGGTCATGTGTTGGACCAAAAACATTTGCGTAAGTATTATTCTCTATCTATTTTTGTTAAATTTTACTTATTTCCCAATTATTAAGCTTTAATATCATTTTTCGTCTTCTTTATAGTATAAAACAAATTTCATGAGTATCAATCGCTCCTATTAGTTTTATGACTTTATCTATTATTTTCCTCTTATATGTTTTGAAAATATAGTTAAAACATATTTGAATGAACTGTTTAAAATATACAATTAAATTCGTCACCATTTATTTAGATAGATAGGCTAATTAAACTGTTTAGTTACAAAAACCTTGATTCGCAATAGATAACTTTAATTAAAATACTAATTAACTCTTTTTTTTGCTAAAGCTATATGCTGGGCTATTGCGTTGGTGAGAGCTGTGACAGCTCTTGTGAACATAAATTTGTCGCAAGGGAATCAAATCATTGAATTCTCCATACAACACGTGGTGAATAATGTAGACTACAATGAAGATGATGGTATTCAAAACACGAGGAGGGCTTTCTCTTTTGCAAAGAACTTTGGACTATGTACTTCGAGTCAGTGTCCACCAAAAACTCGTGACAACAATATAGCCAAAAAGTTTGAATGCAGACATCCAAGTATATATCTTATTTAATTAATTTTAAAATTTTAAATTGTGAGATGATAAATCTTATTCATATATATATGTATACCTCCAGATTCATACTCTCGTAGGGTAGATGACTTTGCATTTCTCACTGACGTCAACGATGATGAGCTTCGAGCACTTGTGATACAACAACCCGTGATCGGGATATTGAGGAATCCTGGTGTTGAGTTCGGTACGATCGGATCTGTAAGTTTCGACAACAGTCTACTAAAGATCAAATTAAATTTATCTAATTTCTTTTGGGTAGATGAGTAAACTGTTTACAAAATTTACAGAGAATTTACCGATCACCAGTTGGACCTGCGGATGTATCTTTCCACCAGGTCCTTATAGTTGGGTATGGATTTGATTCTCATGGTAGACCTTATTGGATCATCCAGAACTCGTACGGTGACGGATGAGGAGACGGTGGATACGGTTACGTACATCGTCGGACCAGAAACGAGCGAGGATCAGAGTTTTTTTGCAGTAGCATATCCCAAAATACGTGGCTACCCTAGAAGCAAAGATGAACCTTGACTGACTATCAGATGAAAGGTGAGGGATTCAGATTCCTAAAGTATATATATTAACAACTATATAATGGAACTGACATTGGTTTTATAATATTATTCCAGGTGCCAGAGAGAAACTTATGCAGCCCATCTCACGTTAGAGTTTTTAAGTAGTTCGATAAGGATTTGGTTTAATTTTGTATCTTTTCTTCTATTTTGATTTTGTTTCTGCATCTTATTAGTATTGTTGTTGTAGCATGATTGAAACTTTTGCTTCTAGTTATATCATAATATCTAAGAATGGCGACGGAAAAAAAAACAAATCTGAGAATAGCGACAACTCGTGATAGAAGTAACTTGATTACAATATAAAAAACACTGTAACCTAATGAACTAAGAGATAAAGCTTAAACTTCTCATTTATGACCACTCTCTCGCTGTGACAATGGCTGTGAAATTCGAGTGACAAGGAATTTGGGTACTGACAATGTTATCACATTGGGGATCAATAATAAAGATTAAAGACAATTATAAGCTTAAAATATATAAAACTAGTAGTCACTCCGTGCTACGCACGGATTTAGTTTACATTGTTTTTGGATATTTTTTGTAATTTTCTTTTATTATCAACGTTTTTTATTTTGTTTTTAACCTCAAAACACCATATTTTATTAAGCCGGTTTAAATAGAAAAGCATCATGAGCTAACCATTATGGAACCTGCGGACTTATATAGGAAAGGAAAGATCCTCATGCTCGAGCCGCTTTTGCAAGACGGTTGATACGGACATTGTTCAATCTAGGTATACATCCAATAGAAAACATAGAAAACCTCCTTTGATAAGACTGAAAAGAATCTAATTCCGAAGCAAACGCTGGCCAGTCTTTTGACTCATCTATGACAATTAAAATCTCTTGACAATCTGTTTCAAAATGAACCATATCATATCCCAGAGAGAGAGCACTTTCCATGGCCCAGCATAAAGCTTCTAGTTCTGCATGAAGAGGTGATAACAAACAGGGTATTGCTCTTAGACCCCAGATAGGCCACTCTAAGCCAGACAAAAGAAAGCCAATATCTGTAGTTGTGTTGTCCTTTTTGTAATTTTGGAGATTGTTAGTTAAGACAATATTAATTAAATAAATATATTATTAAGATTTGAGATATGAGGATTAGTTAAATTTAAATGTGTATCTTTCTATAAATAAGATAAATTGTAGTTAAGAGCAAATGGAAAATTATTGTTTAATTGGATAATAAATGCATTAATCTTTATATCAATTAGGTAAATGTAATTTATACTTTCTCCGATTTTTTAGTTGTCGTTTAAGGTTTTCTCACACAATTTTTTTTAAAAAAACTATTAAATTTTCTGTTTTACCCTTTATTAATATATTTTATAAATATTTCATTGGTCAAAACTTTTAAACAGCAGGGAGAAAGCTGGGATATTCACCAAACATTTTCATTGAAAATCTAAAACGACAACTAAATTAAAACAGATGGAGTATTTCATTGCTATAGGAATCACATAAACTTTGTGAGAGTTATAGATATGTGATCATTACATATTAATATATTTTTCTTATATATGTAATATTTCTAACTATATACTATTGTTAACCATTCATTGCATTACTATAAATATTATAAAAGTTACAAAATGAGAGTTAATTAGTACAACATATGGGATTGATGAGACATAATAGAAAAATTAATAAAAAATGTGTCAGATTTATAAAAATACATTATTGTGAATTAATAACTAAAATTGTCTATTGTTTTAAATATATATTTTAAGAGTTAAATATTGTAAATATAGAGTTATGACCGGGCATCTTAGCTAATCAAATCATAAATTTAAACAGAAATAAATACGGTTTTCTCTTTATCAAAAAAATATATTCAATTCTCACTTAGTTATTTAGATATTATATATTTTAATATACTTTAGTTTAATTTAAATGGATTGAAATTAAAATAAAATAATATAATATCAAGATCATGTGAATTATTTATATTTAAGTGTGGAAATAAAACAGCCAATTATTACTCGACATTATCATATACAACCCAAATATATATATATATATATATATTATAATCTTATATCCTTAAACTATTTAATCATCAAATTATTTGTTAAGCGAAAATTTTATTATGTAAATTCAATTGAATAAATTTGTTACACTAAAAATTAAAAGAAACAAAATGACACTTGTGAAAGACGAGAGCATCAAATGACAATCTTTTGGAGCTTTCTAAAAGAAAACCTTACTTTATTATTAGATGATATAATATAGTAATGTTTCTTTCAACTCTTACTCTAAGAATCTGACGCCCAACATCATTATATATTAAAAAAAAATTAAAATCAAATACACATGAAATTATTTATTTTCTTTTATAAATATATTAAAATGATTGCATAAATCATCAAAAGATGAAAAATAGTAAAAATAATTTACTTTTTTGGGAAAAATATTCAAGACATAGTAAGATAATTTTCCTTCTAAAGTTAGGAACTTCCCGAAAACGGATCATCCGAACAACGATACTATTGTTACCGGTGGTTTGTTGTTCGTTGGAGATTGAATCGAGGATAGAATATAAAGTAAATGTTTTAGTTTTCATAATAGTCTGAAAGATGTTGTGTTTGTATGGTAATAGGTTGTTCTTAGAAAACTAAACTTTATAGAATGTTTGAGCCTTTAAGAAGGAGAAGGGATTGAAATCAAATATTAATGATCATAAATTCGCAAGTGTTTCAAAATAATAAGTTTAAAATGAGAAGTAATATAAACAAAAATGAAAATTGAGGAAGTGGGTATAAGGCAATGCATAGAATGATGATATTATTTCAAATCAAAACATAACTGATTATGTTCATAATTTATTCTGAAATTCATAATATGAAAACTTATAAATTTTATGTAATTCAAAAATACTATGACGTTTGAAATAATAAGTGTGAATCGAACAAAATAATTATAGAATTAGATCAAAATAATTTCACAATATTACGTAATTTTCCAGTAAGTAAGGTCAAAATTTTAATTTTATATAAACAATTTTTTAAAAATTTAAACTAATTTACTTGAATAATACCTACCCACCATCTTACTTAAATTTGATTTCGTTTGTGCATGTAAAAAATTATATAAGATTCAAACACAGAAATTAAATCCAAGAATTCAAAGTTGGAAATTTATGCTTAATATTACATTTTTGAAAATCTAAAATGACACTTATTTTGAAACCAAAAAATCAGACTAAAATGACACTCTTTGTGAAACAGAGGGAGTATAAGACCATCTCCAATGTATATCTCTATTTTTTTCTCTAAAATAGAGTAACTCTAAAATAGAGCATTGTTTTCCTCCAATGTATTACTCTATTTTAGAGTTGAAAATAGAGATAGTGTAAAAAAATAGAGGTGAGAATAGAGTTACTCTATATATAGAGCAATCCTATCATTTTCTCTATTTTAGAGGAAAATATAGAGTAAGGTTGGAGCAAATGTTGCTCTATAATAGAGTTTTAACTCTAAAATAGAGTAGGGTTGGAGATGCCCTAAGGTAGTTTTAGATTCTTGGGAGCTGCATATGTTTCTGATTAAAGAAGGGAAAAAGGAAATGTAGATGGTTTTTTTTTGTATTGTTTTGTGGGCCTATAGTTATTTAGGTCTTAATTATAGTTAATTAGATTCAAACAAAAAAAGTACATGTGTCAGAAATATAGTAAGCCAAGTGTCATCACCTTAGCAAAAGTTAAAAAAAACCTTCTCATATTATATAAGATGCATTTCAGCTTATTATAGTGAGCTTCTCATTATGTGTTACATATAAGAAAAGTAAGACAACAAAACGAGTAAAATTGCAGCATTATATAACAAACCCCAGACGACACTGACCGTATCAGCATTGTGTTGGGTAATATCACGGCAAGCCACGCCACGGATAACTTCATCATTGGTACTGTACGATATGATAGGCCTAGTCTCGAACCGATAGTCCAATTTATCCCAATCAATCACGAAACCCTATATCACACACACACAATTCAAAAAATGAAGATTACAATTTAAGATCACGTACACGTATTATACAGATTTCAAAGTTCAAACCTAAATTCAAGGAGAATGAAAGATATTATATGTACCTCGCTCTTATGTAACTGATAACAATGATGCAATTAAATTGCACTCTTTCTCTGGCTTTCTTGTATAAGACGTAACTGTTCACAAACAAATTCATCTGAAGTTTCAGACCGGGAACATGATGTTGCCTCATCTCCACCTCAAGATGTTTTTATATCGATTCTGAAATATGAAATTGTGTCTAGTAATAGTAGTAACTAGTAGTACCCATATAATCCATGTAACAAGCTAACCGATTTCAGAATTATATACATAGAGAGGACACTGAAGTTTTGAAATATGAAAAGAACAAGCAGAGTCTGTTAAGGTAACAACAATTCTCAGAGTACCTAATAACCAACAAACTCATTCAAACTTGAAACCAAGTTCTACTACGCCAATTAGAAAACAAGAGTTCATAATCATATGAATATAATTCAATCTTTTTTATCATCACCCCAAGGAGAGCAAATCTTTTCCAGTCCCTTTCCAATAGAGCATCCGAGTCCAGCTCTCTCCTTCTCCGGTGAGACAGACCGAGGAGACTTAGGTGAATCAGAACCCTCCGCTTCATTCTTCTTCTTGGGATGGATGGTGTCGATGACGGCCTCGATCTCTTCCTTAGCTCTCTCGAAAACATTAGGAGCTTTCACTTCATCCACCGGAGTGTTCTCATTGATATCATCACTCCTTCCATGAGTTTCTTTGTGATGATGATGATGATGATGGCGATGAGGTTTCTCCTTCTGGAATAAAGATTTGAGTTCATCCTTGGCCTTTTTCATCATGTTCGGTTTCTTCTTTCCATCTTCTGTATCGACGTTCAAAGTAATAAATTAGACAAAACTTTGTTGTTATCATGTTCTGTTACCCAATTGAAACCAAAAAAACCCCTGTAAATCTCGAGACTAAACAAGCAAAGAGTTTGCTATCCGAAACAAAGTTAACATGATGAGAGCAAAAATACTGAACCTGGTTTCTCTGATTTGACTTTGTCAGATTCATCCCTGAAACAGAATGTACAAAGCATTAGCAAACTCCTGAACACCCTAGAAGTTTTCTTCTTCACGGCGATAAAACACAGAGAAGCTTTACATAAGACATGGTCACAGAAGTGTATTAGAAGAAAGAAGAAAGACACAAACTTAAAACTCTTGCGTTTTTGAATAGCTCCAATAACAGCATCAAACTCCTCTTTTGCTCGTTCGAACATGTTTGGCGCTTTCACTTTGTTCTCATCAATCTCAGCATGTCTCTTCTTGTCCGAACGATCTTCATCACCTTAAAACACACACACCAAAAGCAAAATCATATAACAAGGGACAGACAAACAAAATCTACAACAGTGTTTGTTGTTCAACGTTATACAAAACACATCCAAAAATTCCCCACAACATTTAACATAAACCTCGTTGATTAAGCTCAATAAATCGCCAGTAAACCCCAGAATATATATACAAATTGGCTTCTAATAATCTCAAGAAAAAAAAATCGATAAAAAAACAAAATTCAAGAAATAAGGATTCCCCAAAACCAATAAATCACACAATAATTTTGATTTAATCGTAAAATGATGACCGATATAAATCACCCATTAAACCCCAGAAAACGAAAAAAACTGGGACGATTCAGATAAAGAACTAAAGAACAAGATTGATCGTAATTTTTGGAATCACTGTAAAAAAAAAAAAAAAAAAAAACCTCAGGGGGAAGATTTTTTTACCGGAAACTGTGTTGAGAGTAGTCATCTTCTTTCTTAGCTTGGATGATTCGAGAAATCTCGATGAAATTTATGGGATTTGTAGGGTTTAATCTCAGGAGTCGAATTTGGGAAGAAGAAAAAAAAAGAGCATGATTTTTATTACACAAGGCAACAAACATATACTAGGAATTGGTCTTAATTTGAGAAAACAATCTGTAATAAGCCAGACTGGATTACCATAATCTTAGGTCCCACATATTTTATGTCTTTAGGCTAATTAAAGTCACTAATCCTATATTACGTCACTGTTTTCTCATGGGCTTTTCCAAGCAAGTTTATGGCCCACATCTTATTTGTTAACTCAAAAGAGTCAATTTACATAAAGTTTGATTAACTATTACTAGGAGAATTGTGGATCAAAACGTGCATAAAGTAGTAATAAAGTCAATTTATGGTTACCAGCGGTGGTATTGGTTTGAGATTGCTAGAGAGTTTTGTTGATTAGTTTTCTAAAATATTGTAAAGCCCTCCAAACAATCCCTATATTTTTTATGATACTTTTCATGAAATTATTTTGTAAACAAAGTGTATAAAATCATGAACCAATAACATAATAATTGAACTCATTAACATTCATAGATTCTTTTGTTTTAATTGAATAACACAAAACTTTTAATGACTTTATAAAAGTCTAAATCCAATAACCCAGATTTGTTAAGATTTTAAATGACTTTTTATAAATCACAAACTAATAACACTAAACTTTAACAGAGTTTAACAAAATCTTGATCTAATAACAACAGATTCTACATAACATTTAAAATCTTTAAAACTCTATTCAAATCTTAAACCAATAACCCCCACTTAGGTCCCACACATAAAGTTTGATTAACTATTTACATAAAGTCAATTTATGGTTATCTATTTATTGTTGATTTTTTGTAAATTTATTCGTATTAGTTTGACTATTTTTTGTTGTTTTCTCTTATTTTAATCTTATATTTTGTTATTCATTTGTGTGTTATTGTATCATATGTCAAGGAATGTTTTTGATTTAGTTTGGAATAATTATAAGTTTAAACTTAAACGAAATTGTGAGCAGTGTTATAAATAAGATAAACCTTTTGTTTAGTTTTTTTGTTGTTTTTTTATGTGTACTCATTTTTTATTTTTTTCCTTATTTAATTTTTTTACTGTCATACTTTTAAAATTTTTGAAAGAAATTCATTTTTTTGGGTTACCATTGGTAACTTACCAATAAGCACATGTTAGGATTGTTTCTACTGAATGTTTAGTTTCATTGAGTTTTTGTTTTTTATATAAAATAGTTAAATTGATTTTCTGTTAAAATGTTTTACAATTGAACATAGCACATGAATCAAACCATAAAGTGTGTGCCAATTTTGATTTTATTTATGTTAGGAAGCGATCCATATATTTTTAATTTTTAAAAAATATTTTATAATTTTTATTTTAATCGTTGGAAGCATTTTTTTTGTTTACTTTGCATAAACGTAATCATTATTACAATCTTCACATTAATATAATTTAAGTATTTGATTATATTATTTTTCATGTTATTATTCTTAAAAAAATAGATTTAAATTGAAAGAATTATTTTTTGTTGTTTTTTTTTCTTTTTCAAGGAATATTATTTAAAATGGAATATATTCTTACGACTAGACTTACAAATAAGAAACCATGTCTAATCATATAATATGTGTTATATATGCTAATCTTTAGGGTTTGTGTGTCTCTAGTGAATAATATTTGACTAAAAAGAAGATTGAAATGTTATGTTACATTTGTTAATTGAGTTTTTTATTTGGTGCAACCTTCCTCACCTGTTCATGGGTGTATGACATAAACATTAACTTTGTATATATATATTTTTTTGGGGCTCAATAACTTCATATTATTAAGGAAAAAAGATACCTACCTACATGAAGTTTCGGAGAATGCATGGTCACACATGCTAAATATACTATTGTATAATCAACTACACGAAGTATATGTATTATATGACCATATGCATGAACTATATGATGTTATGCGGTAAACACCATAAACATATAATCCAGTACACCGGTTGACCAACTCCGGCGAAAAACGACGTTGACTCCGGCGTTGACCAACAATAACAAAAAAAATATTTTAATTTTTACAAAATTTAAAATTTAAAATAATAAATTATTATACTAAATCAATTATGGTTTTCATGATTAAAAGACATATTCTATTCAATATCCAAATATTTTATATATATCTCTAATATATTCATTCTTATAATTAGTTACTTTTTATTTTTCAAGCTAAAGTAAATAGTTAAATAAAAATCATTTATAATTATTTTCAAGATAGAAAAATTCATTTATAATTATTTTCAAGATATAAAATAATTATAAAGATATAAAAATCATTTATAATTATTTTTAAGATATACATATATATATATAAATCTCTGATAATCAGATTATTTAAATACTACAAAATAAATTATATCAAATTCAACTACTTTCATTAGAAAATAATATGCAAAAGATTGAGTATATGACTCTTCACTTTAAATTTTGCATGGTAAATGTTATACAAAATTTTAGATACTCTTTACTTTAAAATTTACATACTCAAAATAACATATAAATAACAACAACAAAATTCACAATATTTACTTTTAATATATAAAAGATAAAGATACAAAAAATTCATTTTAGCAGAACAATAGATTTGATTTAAGGGTATGTTTGCAAAAAGGTGTAGAATAAGAGTATTTTTGTAAATACCTTTATATTATACCCTGAAAATAACTATTAGTGATTTTTATTATATATTAGTTTAGCTTTAAAATTAAAAATTAACTAAGTATAAGAATGTTAATTTAATTTTAGAATTTTTTTTAAAGATTTGGATTCTCTATTTTACATTTATGATATAGTTTTGAGGAGTTAGGATTTAGTATTTGGAGTTTAAGGCTTAGAATTTAGTTTTTTTATATATAGAAAATGAGTATTTTTGAAAATGGACAACATAAAAGGGTATTTTAAAAAATGACATAGGAAAAGAGGTATTTTTGAAAATCCTCCAAGAATGAATACATTCAAAATATATAAAAAAATATTTAGATATTGAATATAATATTTTTTAATTAATAAAAACCATAAATGATTAAATATAGTAACTTTTTAGTTTTTATTTTTAATTTTTTAATTAATCCTCCGGTTTTTTTTGGTCAACGCCGGAGTCAACACCGGTCTTCACCGAAATTAATCAATCAATGTACCAGATTGTATGTCTATGATGTTGAACACATGACGTCATATAGTTCATATATGTGACCATGTAATTACATATACTTCGTGTAGTTGAATATACAATAGTATATTTGATATGTGTGACCATGTATTCACCGATACTTCATGTAGCTAGCCATCTTTTTTCCTATTATTAACCACAAAGATACGATTCACATATTGCTAATATTTGGAAAAATAAGATTTCATGTTTTGCTTAGGACCCTCGGTTTCATTGAGAGTCTCTCACTTACCCATACCCGATGGGATTTTCAGCCGGAAGACAAATATCTTTGCCGGAAGAATGCAGCTTTGGGTTGCGAATTCCTTAGGATATCAAGAGATTTTCAAATCTATATAGGAAGATTTAGTCTCTAAATCTTTACCACCGTGGGTATTAGGGTATTTTTTATCACAGGATTCTGCAAGCTGAGATCGGAATTTTCCTTCTTCTAATGGACGCAAATCTGAGCTTGGCCATGAAAGAGATGTCGATTGAAGATGAGAGCCCAGTGATTCTAACGGAGGAAGGTGATTTTGGAGCGGCAATGGAGTGAAAACTGAGTATGGTGGGGAGATTGCTGAATCCAGAATGTCAGAATATGGCCAAGATGATAATGAAGATGCCAAGGGTTTGGGGAGTCTATGAGAGAGTCAGAGGCATAGCACTATCCCATGATACGTTCCAATTCATTTTCCAATTGGAAAGTGATTTAGAGAGAGTCCTGAAAATGGGTTTTTGGACCTTTGATGAGTAGGGCATGATACTGGAGCGATGGGTGGAATCGCCACCGGCGAACTTCCTCCATACTTTTCCACTTTGGATCATACTTAGTAATATTCCGGTTAATTTTCTCACCATCAAGACAATTGAAGCCATTGCGGGGAGGATTGGCTATGTGAAGGAAATTGCTTTTGATCAGGAAAGGTCATAGTACAACGCTTTTGTACGGGTAAAGATTATCTTTGATGCAGCTAATCCGTTGGTCAAGACTAAAGTGGTACAGCTTCCCAAGGGTGAACTTGCGATGGTAAACATTGAATATGAGAGGGTACGCAAATCTTGTTTCCATTGTTTGAGGCTGACTCATGAGAAACAAAGATGCCCTTTTTAAAAAAGATACGAGAGGTACGGCTGGTGTAATTGAGGGGCGTCGGAAGGGCTCGACTAGAGATAACCGCTTTCCCAAGGATTTGCCTAATGCAATTCTGCCTTTGCTGATACAACCTACTACACCTGCCTGTCAATCACAATCCAACAACGTGGTCCCTGAAGTTTTAGCGGAGATGCAGAAGTACTTGTTATCAGGTGACCCATCTTTGGCAGGTCAAAGGGAACATATACTACGGTCAACTTTGAACTATATTGCTTCGGATAACAGTACCAGCTAACCTTGGTATCGACAAAGCTAATCCTGCGCTGCAAATGCAGAATAGAATGGAAATGGATCAAGCTGGCGCTGCAGGTTTCTGTGTTGGTATATCTACTGCAGATAGTGGAAACCCTGGTAGTAAGAAGGGTTAGAGTCAGAAGAAGGTGTCATCCTGGAAACGAAGAGCCAAGGAAGCGTCTTTCATTTCCTCTAGTGATGCTGTCGGTCTCTTAGAAGAAGCTCAAGAAGGAATGCAGAGTGGAAATTTTGCTAAGAGGAAAGCATCAGAGGAGGGAGATGTATCTTCTAAATTCTTAAAGAGGGATTCAGAGGTGGCTCATACCATGGTTGAGAGATGATCTAATTTAGAGACACAAGGTCGAAGTAGTGATGCAGGGGTAGGTGATGCAGCTTATGAACAAGGTTTGAAGGGTGAGGCTGACAAATCGGGTTTGGTGGTTTTCCAGAAACCACCCAGTACTCAATGAGTGTACTTAGTTGGAACTGCCAAGGAATGGGGAGCACCTCGGCAGTTTGATGTCTGAAGGAGATGCGTCGTGAGCATTATCCGGACTTGTTGTTCCTCCTGGAGACTAAAAACTCCAGTGATCACGTTATGAGAGTGAAGGATTGGATGGGGTATGATCAAGTGCACATTGTGGATCGGATTGGATTAAGTGGCGGCTTGTCTTTGTTCTGGAAAGATTTCTACCGTGTAGAGATTCTGCAGTCTAATACACGAGTGATAGATACCAAAGTTAGTCAAGGCTCCATGGTTTTTTATATTACTTTTGTTTATGGAGATCATGCTCCCAACTTGAGAGAGGAGGTGTGGGAATATATCACTCGAATTGGTATACGGAGAGATGAACCTTGGTTTCTTAGGGGTGATTTTAATGAAATAATGGATAACTCAGAAAAATTGGGTGGACCGAGGAGACCTGAAAATTCTTTCTATCGGTTCAGAACGATGGCGAGAAGCAGTAGGATTAAAGAAACCCCTAGTTCTGGAAATAAACTCTCTTGGGGTGGTAGAAGAGAGAATGTATGGGTACAATGTCGTTTGGATAGAAGTTTTGGGAATAGTGAATGGTTTAGGCTGTTCCCACAAAGCCACACAGAGTATTTAGACCTTATGGGATCTGATCATCGTCCAATAATCACAAGATTAGTTGGTGAGAACACAAGGTTTAAAGGTAGGTTTATCTTTGATAAGCGGTGGATCAACAAGCCCGAAACACTAGAGATTGTCAAAGAGCAGTGGGCTTTGAAAAATGGCAGTCAGTGTAAATCAGTTCAGGGTGGTCTAACGCGGTGTAGGAAGGCTCTAGCTAGATGGAAAAGAGAACACCCTACTAACTCTTTGACACAAATTCAGCATTTGCGTAAGGAACTTGAAGAGGAGTCTACAAAGCAGTTCCCCAACTTCCACAAACTACGCCAGATCAAATGGGAGCTTACATCAGCGTTTAGGGAGGAAGAGAATTATTGGTGATCTAAGAGTCGTGAGTCATGGCTTCAGGCAGGTGATAAGAACACGGCATTTTCCATGGTGCGGTTACATACAGAAGACTCAAAAACTGACTTAACTTACTAGTTGACAAGAATGGGTTTGAGTGCTTTGAGGAGGGCTCGAAAGGTAACATTGCTGCGGAGTATTTCACAGATTTGTTCAAATCCTCAAATCCTGATAATTTTGAAGAGTTATTGGAGGGTATGGAGCCAAGAGTTACGGAGGAGATGAATCAAAATCTGATGGCCCCGGTTACATTTCAAGAAATCAAACATGCTGCCTATAACATCAAGGGTGACATCGCTCCAGGAGCAGATGGTTGGACAGGGGCTTTCTTTCAAAGATATTGGACAGTAGTTGGGCCTGATATTGTCACAGAGGTTCAGGAGATTTTTGCATCTGGTAGCTTACCTCAGAAATGGAACCATACTCAAATTTTTCTCATCCCAAAGAAGGAAAATGCGAATAACATGGTGGATATGCGACCAATCAGCTTATGTTTGGTCTTGTATAAGATTTTCTCCAAGTTCTTATGTACGCGGTTGAAAAAGTGTCTACCTTCATTGATTTCAGAGACTCAGGGGACATTTGTCTCGGGGCGTCTTATCTCAGATAATATACTCATTGCACATGAGATTGTACATGCGCTTCGTACACATGCTAAATTCAACTCAGAGTATATTGACATCAAAACATATATGTTGAAAGCCTACGACAGAGTTGAGTGGGAGTTTCTCAAACAATTGCTGATCAAGATGGGATTCAACGATCAGTGGGTCAAATGGATTATGATGTGTGTTACATCTGTGTCGTATTTGGTTTTAATAAATGATAGTGCATTTGGTTTTGTTAAACCAGAAAAGGGGATTAGACAAGGGGATCCTCTGTCTCCTTATCTTTTCATCCTATGTGCAGAGGCTCTCATACATGTCATGGAGAAACAGAGAATACAAGGAAAGCTCATTGGGTTCAACTTTAATGAGTCATGCCCTGGAGTTCAACACTTACTCTTTGCGGATGATAGTTTGCTCATCTTTCAAGCAAGAAAAGAGGAATGTGAAGAGATATTTCGCTGTTTACATCTGTATGGGAAGACATCCGGCCAACAAATCAACTTCACTAAGTCGGCCATTACTTTTGGAAGCAAGACGCCTGCAACCGTTAAAACAGAGGTTAATCAAGTTCTGGGGATTACGGCTGAAGGTGGAGCAGGTTCATATTTAGGGTAACCACAGTGTTTTTCCTGCTCTAAACAAGCTCTCCTGGCCTTTATTGGAGATAAACTCAAGAAAATGTTGCATGGTTGGTATGCTAAATCATTATCGCTGGGAGGTAAAGAGATATTGTTAAAGTCAGTGGCTATGTCCTTACCAGTGTATGCGATGTCATGTTTCAGACTGAGCAAGAACCTGTGCCGGAAAATCACAAGTGCTATGTGTGAGTTTTGGTGGAGCAGTTGTCAAGGGAAAAGGAAGATAGCATGGGTTGCTTGGTCCAAAATGTGCAAGTCCAAGTCTGAGGGTGGTATGGGGTTTAAGGACCTGGGAGATTTTAATCAAGCTTTACTTGCCAAACAGGCTTGGCGCATCTTAAATAATCCGGACTCATTGGTAGCTCGATTCTACAGAAGTTGATATTTTCAAAAAACATCAATTTTGACGTGTGGTTCGGGTTCGAGACCATCCTATGCGTGGAGAAGCATCCTCCATGGTCGAAACTTGTTAAAACAGGGATTGATGAAGATGATTGGGGACGAGGTGGATACTTTTGTTTGGAAAGAGAAATGGCTTTTTGAGAAACACCCAAGAGCTCCCTACCAATTACAGTCCTTCTTCAATATGAACTTGAGGGTGTCAGAGCTGAGGACTCCAAACAATAGACTGTGGGATATAAACAAGATCAATGAGTTGTTTCCACCTGCAAATGCTCAACAAATCCTGGCTATGGTTATTGAGGAGACCAAGAAAGATCTGTTCATCTGGCCTTATACACCATCTGGACCTTACACGGTCAAGAGTGGGTATTGGCTAGCTCGCACCTTACCGTCACTATACGCCACTCGCCCAGAGAGTGTGGTGAAGGTGGAGGGACTTCAAGCTAAGGTCTGGAACCTAAAGACGGTGCCAAAAATCAGAACATTTTTGTGGCGAATGTTTTTTGGGGCTTTAGCTGTCTCTGAGAGATTGGAATCAAGAGGTTCAAGTGTGGACTCAAGATGTGCGGTTTGTGGATATCAGAGGAGACAATCTGCCATATATTATTTGCCTGCCCTGTAGCGAGACAGGTGTATGCTTTATCAAATGTGCCTTTGCCAAAAACTGGCTTCTCCGATCATGAGTTAGTGAAAAACTGGGAACATTTGTTGGCTTTGATACAAGAAGAGAGAATTCCTGAGGAGATATGTAGATCAATCCCATGGCTTCTGTGGGGCATATGGAAATGGAGGAATAACTTTGTATTCCAAGGCAAACAAGACGATATAAGAGAACTGGTGGTGAAGGCTTTCCAGGACTCTTCTCAATGGATGGCAGCTCAATCAGATTTTCGTAATCAGACCTACAATGGGAGGGGAGAACACCAATCATGGAGGTGAAATGGAAAAATTCGATGGTAGGTGTCGTTAAGTGCAACATTTCTGCGCCTGCAGTCTTTCTTATCACTGGGAGGACCTTCTTGGCTACTTGACCAAGTGCGACATGAAGCGGGTGGTTAAGTAGGTCGAAGCAAACATTTAGCAGAGGGTATATCAGCACTTTGATCATGATGAGTGTTGATCCTCTGGTTTCAACTCGTACACTTGGAGGATCCTTTGATCTCAGTAGCAAGTGCAAACTGGTGGTTAATCTTTTTGGAACTTTAGTTTTTCTTTTTCCCATTTCCTAGTTGTAATCGTTTCAAACTTGTGTTCTATCAGATGACAAAAAAAAAAAAAAACCACAAAGATACCATCTTTTTACAACTGGTCTGCAATCACATGAGAATTAATCCAATTAGGCATAATAGAATAAAGCTTAGGAACAAGAACATAATTCGTAAAAATGGGCTTCATTAACAATTCTATCAGCCACCATGTTCCCCTTCATGACAGTGAAAACTACTTTTGATTCCTCGAAATGCTGGAGTAGGTGTCGGATATCTTAAATAATTGGCTCACTTTGAGGTACATTTGTTCCTTGATTGATGATAGACACCAGATGCTGCGAGTCTTATTCAAAGATTACTTTTCTGTAGTTGAATGAGACATATAGAGGACTGCCCACCTGAGAGCTTCAAGCTCTGTCTCCAATACTGATTTGGTTCTGGGTATGGCACGAGCACCCATCCATAATGCCTTTGCCTCTGAGTTCTTTAGCACCAAGCCTATACCGCAGTTCACTCTCAGCGTTCCATGCTCCATCACTATTACACTTAACTAATTGATTTGGAGGTTTCTTCAATCTAGTGAGAGTGAAACTGAGAAGTGTTTAAAACACAATAGAGGTTCTGGTAAATGGAATCGGACCAGCCACCTCCTTGGATATTTTTTTCTTGTAAAATCGGTAATCACTAATCACTAATATATGTATAGTTTAATTGAATTTCAATTTATATAATTTCAAAAATAATATAAGAATCATATATGAGAAGAATTTAAAACAAAGGAAAAACAACTCAACAATAGCATCACCAAATGCCTGCATAAACCCAAAAGAGCTCATTCACTGAAACTATAGTTAACAATTTTAGACAAAGTAAAAAGTGAATTCACATTTTAACCCAAAATGAACTAACAAAATGAGACAGTAAGTTAGGTTTTGATCCAATTCCAATTGAATACCCAAAATCATCAATCCAATTCCGATTCGCCTAGACTAAGGTCTAAGGACGTCTTCTGGTTTCTTAAGTTACAGTAATAGAGAGAAAAACAAACGGAAATTAAAAAGAAGATAAACAAAAAACAACATAGCCAAAAAAACGTGAGAAGCAGATTCCTCTCCATAGCTAAGACCATGAAATACAGTTCCATTGATTCAACTACCGTAATTGATCTCTTTCTAAAACTAAGATAGATTGTAAGAAAGAAAAAATAACAAATAAAAGCCTAAATCTCAGGATAAAACGTATTCCAAAGAATTTGGGGAGAGTAAATAAGAGGAGAAGGAGAAGCCTCGAGTAGAAAACAGAGAAGAAACCGCCGAAGAAAGCTCTCCGGAAGTTGACGATCGGAGAAGAAGGCTGGTGACTAAGAGGGAGACAACAACATAATCGCTTCAGGGGAATCGGATGAGCAGCTTCTCCTTTTCATCCTCTCCCCCAAATTCTATGTTAATTTTGTTTCTTTATTCTTTTTCTTATTTTTTTAATGATGGCTATAGGTTTTTTCCTGGACTTATATTTTTCTGGGTTATAAGATGTGGGCTTATAAAACAACAACGTAATTGACCCACAGAATTTGTTGTATATATAATGCATACAGATTTTATTTTCTTATTTGATAAGGGGGTGAATGAAGAGATTTTCCCTAATAATTTGTAAATTATACTAAAAAAATATATTTGTAACTTGTTTCTTGAATATAAATCATGGTGGTCTAGCGAGGTAGTATAAGAGATTATCAATTTACCCACAACTTTTCTTAATAAATTTAGCGATAATCAATTTAATCACAATTTTTCATAATCAATTTGAATTTTATATTATCATAATCGTTTTCCTACGTATTATTGACCCAAACTAGAATGTTATTGATTTGATTTGACTTATAAAACCATTTAACCAGTAACCAAGCCGTGATTTCTTTTAAAAGTTATAATGTTACTGTGTACAATTTAATGGTTTTCTTTACTTTACTTGCTTGTAGACAACAGTGGAGAAATACTTTGGTTTTACCGACAGAAATCTAATAAAAATGGAAATAACGCTTTTGAATCATTCTTTATTATTTTTAATCTTAATATATTTTATATTATGAATTAGCATTATATTAATAACAATATAAAATTTGATATCTCAAAGCATAAACATATATTCAAATTGGTGTACATCCTGAATTCGCTCACTTTTTTTCCTTGTCAAGCATCTGTCCACACAAAGAAACACAAAAAATCAGTTTCTCATGACATTAGTAAACTTGGTTTACCTATATCTTTATGATTGGTTCAAAAAATATCAAGCAACTGCAGATGATAAAATATGTTCCTCTACATGAAGATCAGGAAAATATCATACATAGTTGAAACATAAGGTATGTTATTGCGGGCTGAACCAGACAATTTCTTCAGATAAGGTATTCAAGAACAAATGAAATGTTTTTTAAATCCACATTCGTCCTCCTCTATTTAAATACCCCAACATAACATTAATATGCAAAAAATTTTTAATATATCGACAACACGTTCAAGCTCATTCATATCCTACCTTTTCTACTATTCTAATCAAATATGCCCAGAGACTAAGATAGGGAAAGTAAGAATATCGATTTATAACACTGGGAATTATGTTTGCTATAGTATATAGTGGTAGAATGTTACATGCAAAAGAAATGCCTTGCTCTGAACATCTTTGCTCTTCTCCATTAGGTTGCTTATACGCTTATCTTGGCCTTGAAGAATATCATTTTGTTTGTCCTGCAAATACAGAACAAAAATTCAGTTTTAGGGAGATGAAAACATCCATCATATGCGCAAGACAATCTCTCTGTTTTGAAGTTTTTTCAGACAAAGCAAAGCTCATTGACATAATAGTATATTATTTTAGGATAACATAATTATGCATAGTATATTTGGTAAGTCTATCAGCAATTATACAAAAAAATTTAGTGCAGAGAGTACAAGGAAAGACCAGAGACTACACACTTACAATGATAAATTATTTCTGATCCAACTTCTGCTGGACTATTAATAGCTCATATGATAGGTCCTGAAGAATATAAATACGGAGAAATAACAAAATCAATTTAAGATCAAATCCCCTCACAATCAATTTGATTCATATAATTATGAGACTAGTAAAAATTAATTCATGAAGAATCATTTGATTGGGGATTATAATGTGTCCACTTAATTAAGCTTATAGCTACAGTTCTTAACAAAATTCACATGATAAAAGTAAGAGCGAATACAGTTGAACAAGTGAGGAACCTTGGTTAAAGTTTTGGTTAAATATGGCGAAGTCTGACTTGAGTCTTCATGATTAGGTTTCTTTTTATGGAATAAAGATTTGAATGTTTCCATCGTCTTTCTCATCGTGATCGGTTTTTTCTTTCCATCTTCTGTCAATGTTAAACCATGTGAAACAAAATTGAGACTTGTACTAGAATCAAGAAACAAGAGTTAGAAAGAAAAAGTAAACTAAAAAACAACATTGATCGTATTTAGAAATTACACAATGAAAACTAAAACCTCCAAGAATAATTTTTACCATAAACTATGTTGATAGTAGTCATCTTCTTTGCTTGAACAATGATGAGAGAATGAGAGAAATCGATGAAATCTAGGCATATTTATAAGGTTTATATCTCAGAAGTCGAATCTGGGAAAAGAAAGTGCATTGGTTTAAACAAGGTAAGGCAACATATAGGACATAATTTGAAAACATATGTAAAGACCACATGTAATCTCTTATTAATACTATAATATTATTATTTTTAATGCATTTGGCTTATACTCCCTCTGTTTCATATTAAGTGTCATTTTAGACTAATTATTTTGTTACAAATTAAGTGTCACTTTGTATTTCCATGGTAGATGTTTGGTAAATTTTCCAATTTTATCCCTACTAATTTAATGTATTGACCAATAGAAAAATTTGAATAATATATTAATAATGGGTAAAATAGAACATTTAATGATTTTCTTAATATGTGTGAAAAATTCAAAAATGACACTTAATATGAAACAGAGGGAGAATAAATTTTATTTATGATTGTATATCTTCATTGATGAGAGACTCATTAATATAATAATTACTTTTTGTGTTGTTTAATTTGTGTAGTAATTTAATTTTACTTATATTAAATTAACATATTTCATATCTGATTACATTTTTAATATTTACAATTTTATAAATTAGTCATATTTGTTAATAAAATCTACAATATTAATTTATATAGTTGTTTATATAAATTATAATAGTATAACTCATCAATTAAAAGGTATGATTGTAATTATTATTCTAATTTGTTTTTTATAATTTTAGATTATAATCTATAATTAAATTATGAAGTCATCTATAATTAAATCATCTATTAATTATAATTTTATCTAAAGCAGCAAAGGTAATTAAATCAATTATACTATTATAAATCTATAATTAAATTATAAATCAGTAAATAAAACATATGTATAACTAATATTAATTGAAATAATATTAATCTATAATTTAAGGTCATGCATAATGGAAATTATGAGATAGAAAAATTTATTTACTGATTTATATAATAATGATATATAAACGATTTAATTAACTTTTTCATTTATTAAGTTTTTGATTTAGTATTATAAAGTAAAAAACTAGTATTTAGAAAGGGAGACAAGTGTCTTATACTCTGATCATTTGAGTATGTGACACCCACATAAGAGGTTGTTAAGAATTTTTCAAAATAATATTGGATCCCATTTTATATGTTTTATGCTAATTAATTAAAGTCACTAATCCTATCTTATCTTATGTGCTATTTTCTTAATTTAGACCGCCACGTCACTTTATTTTTCTCATGGGTCTCTTTTCAAACAAGTATCCACGTCCAATTTTTATGTTTTTTTTCTCCCCCAAATTTTTTGGACGTCTCACCAATTTATTCACCCGGAAAAATAATGTTTCATATGTAGTGTTGTTGTTTTTTTTGTCTTATTACTGCAGGAGTTTGAGAGTCGATTTTCATAAAATTTATCAGCTATTAATATTTTGAATGACATTTCCTATATATTTAAAATAAATTTTTAAGAACTATAGAACAAAATTCGAATTAGTCTTGAGAGGTAGAGTGTAATTAGCTATTTGATTGAATCATCATACATGCATGTCCTAGAGAAATATACATATATATAACTTGTTTGAAAGTAGCAATTGTGATTGAAGATTCTAATTTGTAGGCTATACATTAAAAAGAAAATGTGTTTGTGAATCAAAAATGGTGGTCTAGCGAAGTTGTACAAGTGATTAGCTTTTTGCACGTTTCACTTCTATTTTCCTTTAATATAAAATTATATTTTAAAAAGTTATTATAATTTTTAGATAAAAACTGTATATATCCGGCTCCGGCAATATATCTGAAACTGATAAAGGTTTTGTATTTATTTGGTTCCTAATCAATATATATAGAACTCTTGGGGGATCTTAGGTTTTAAACCTACCGATGTGGGATGTAGGGAGTAAGAAATGAGATGTGGGCCGTTGATCCTGGGCCTCAAAACATAATAATTAGTCAGCCTCTTTACTTTCTCTCATAATTTTGTCCCACATCGGGTGAAAGAAGAAAACAAAGTTGATTCCTCTTCTATAAATAACGTTGACACTTCTCTATCGAAGGCAAGCTAACGGGTTTGTTTATAATAATAAGGGACCCAACACCGGATTCGTATATCCGCCAGTATCCAGCATTTTGGTGGGGGATCCGGTGGTCGGTTATTCGTTACTGACAGTTTCGGATACAGATAACAAAAATCAATATCCGGCGGATACGGATTCGAATACACCAAAAAAAGTTGGATATCTGGATCCGTCTCAGGGCTACTTCTCAAATAATATTTTAATATGATCATCTCTAATCTATAACCAACTCAATCTATAACCAACTCTCTCCATTTGAGTGAAACATCAGCAGTGGAGAGAGCCACATGTTTGTTTTCATTAAAAGCAAATTACAAACCTAAATTAAAAGGAATATGAAATATTTTTTCATGTCTTCTATATTCTTTTTTTTATATATATCACACAGTTTTATTATTTACCTAAGAAATTTAGAGAGGTTTAGAACATGTACCAAAAAAATAAATGCATCACCAAAAGACAAAAGGACATCAGGAGTGAATTAGAGAGTCACTTCTTCCTCTTGGTGTAAATCATGAATGTATGGACATATGGTTTATGCGTTACAATTTTTTCAAAAGTTGTAACAGTGATCGAGATATTGGTTAATATTGTAGAGAAATTCATGAAACTTTGTCTCTGAAAAATTATAATTTTAAATATGAAGAAGATTGAGATTTTGTTCACTATCAAATAGAAGATAGTTGAATAAAATTGTAGAATGTTAATTTAGAAAACTAAAAAGACAAAGAGGAAGATAGTTGAATAAATTCATGAATGTTGGTATTCATATTCTGATATTTAGAAGTTGTCAAATATAGAATTAAATGAACTTCTTTTTAAAATACAAATTCTAGAGTTATATTCAAGAAATTGAAGAACTAACAAAAAAGGAAGATGTCTATCTTAATTATATATATTAAAAAGTTAGCCAAACTGCAATTCTTGATAAAAGAAAATGTTAGTATTTCATAGTATTTAATTGAGAAACTTAAGTATGAATATATCTAAATACTTAAGCTTTTTTTTTAGAATGAATGTAAAACTTATTTAACCAAAAAACTCTTTGTTACAAAATATGCATCCTTAGATCAAGCTTTTATTTGATATTTTTTTGACGTTTTAGACAAGTATTATAGAATATTTAAATCTCTCAAAACAATGTTATTTATGCATTTATCTAATAATTCAATTACAAAATGAGAAAACCTATGTGAAGTATTCAAATATCAAGGTCAAATTATATTTTCAAGATTTCTGCAATTAAAAGAAAAAACAAAAATAATCTATACATATATAAAAAAATAAATTAGTAGCAAAATTGTTTAAAAATCGGTAATCCTTAAGCTTGCGCATAGCGTGGGTATTCATCTAGTATCAATACAATAAAAGAAAAAGTGTTTCTCTCGAAGTGCTGACACATCAACCTTAATATTGAAACATGTGTTGACACCTCAAAAAAAATCTCTATCCTATCAAATTATAACATTAATGGGATCATCTCATTTTTCTTCTTCTTCTTCGCCGTTTATACACCATGGTCCAACATGCTCGATTTCTTCTTCTTTTTATCGATCAAATTGAATACTCGATGGAAGGTTCACGCTGGATTTTTGTATTGTTTTAATACACTCTCTCTGTCTCTACGACGCCACGCTCTCTCTAGAACTCTCAATTGATTCCTCGCCGAAGAATCAAGGTACAACTCTCTTAGCGCCACAGTCTCTTCTGTGGTTTCATTTACGAAAGGATTGTTCTGTTGTGCCGATTTGAAAAACTAATTTGTTTTCGCTTCGATTAAATAAAAGCATCTCAAATTTGAGTACAATAAAAGCAAGTAACACGAATTATTTTTCATAATTTTCGGCTATAGTAATAAACAAAATCGAAAACAAGTGATTTCACTATGGTATGAATGCAGGTATCACCTAAAAGATGTCATCCTTGGAATTTTTTTTTTCTTTTGGTGAGAATCAAGTGAGGGACGGCGAGAAACAACGGGAGAATGAGCTAATAATACTCACGTCTAGACAGATTAACTAGCCAAATTTGAGTTAATGGATTATGACCCAGTTAGAGATAAAATATATGCCCCATCATATGTTTTGGTCGGTTTGGTCTGTTATGAACTGAATTAGGTAGTTACGGTTGAATTGATTTTTCGGTTCACATAAAATATATTGTAGCCAAAGTGAAACTGATTCTTTTGATTTTGCTTGTAATCTTAGTTTATATACGATGACTTTGGTACATAATATTTCGCTTAACAAACTTTGGTGTTCCCTCAAAATGCCACTTGATGCTAAACAACCTCTTCAAAAATGCTAGGCACACATTGGTTTGATATCAAAATGCCACTTGATGCCAAATAACTTCTTAAAAAATGCTAGGGACACATTTATTTGATGTAACAATGATTTCAAACAATATGATATATTACATATTATATTTCTACTATCCAAAAAAATATCCCTCGACATAGCACAAAACTAAACACACATTGTCATAAGATCCATCATGTTAATGAGACAAAGAAAAAAAAAACAAAGCTTTCTTTCACTTTGAAAGATCTGCAAGAGTATTGAGAAAAAGAAGCTTCTAAGTTTAACTAAACAACTCGATTTTGTAATCACGTTATCTACCGGCTCGGTTCGTTGTTTTTACCAATACTCCATGGTTCTTTATATCTTTTTTTTTTTTTTAATTACAAAAATATATTCTTGCGAACTCCTATTCTTGCAAACTCCCACGTTTATTACTCAAAATAAAAATAAAAATGGTGTTTGTTTTAAAAAATTAATGCAACAAATAATAATGAAAAGAAAAAAATACCATTGAACACAATCAAATACTTTATTAAATATGAAATTTGATTTCAAATAACATAATGCAAATTATTTATAAAAATGTAAAACAAAAAAATTATAAAATAAAAATATTTAAAACAGTTCCACGGTGTAGCGCGAATACCAATCTAGTTTCAATAAAAAAAAAAAAGGTTTTTCTTTCAAGAGCAAGACACATCAGCTTCAACATTGAAGCAGATGGTGACACCTCACTAAAATTCTCTACCCTATCAAATTATAACATTAATAAAGCTCACCTAATTTTAGTCATACATGGACTAAATAAAAGAGAAGCTGAATGAGAGAATATTTTATCTTCTCCTAGATTTCTCTTCCTTCTTCGTCGCCCTTTTATACAAAAAGAGAGTTTTATCTATTCCTTGGTTTCTTTTTATTCTTTGTCGTCGTTTATACCATGGTCCGACATGCTCAATTTCTTCTTCTTTCTATCGATCAAATTCAATACTCGATGGAAGCTTCACGTCGGATTTTTGTATTGTTATAATACACTCTCTCTCTACGTCGCCACGCTCTATCAAGAACTCTCGATTGGTTCCTCGCCGAGATTAGGTACAACTTCTTTTATTCTCTCTTAGCGCCACAGATTCTTTTCTGTGGTTTCGTTACGAAAGGATTTGTTCTGTTGTGTCGATTTGAAAACCTAATTTGTCAAACTGAGTCTATAGACTAAGAACTTGGGGGATCAATTTTAGAGAGTATGTCATAATAATAAAAGCCTACCTTGGATGTTGGATGTTGTACTCCTATGAGCTTTTAGTTATGACTCGACTAATTGTTTGTTCTTTTCTAACATTGCTTTTTTTTAGAAATTTGTTTTGAAAATTTATATGCGTGAGCTTATGTTGTTCGACATAATGCTTTAATGAGAATTATATTTATGATGATAGTTGTTTTATGAGAAGGAAGCTACAAAGATGCTAAAGATATATAAATTGAGGGTCTTGGCCTAGGAAGACATGACTGAAGGTCGCTGCCAAGAAGACCACGGTATGACCTTGATTTCTTTTTTTTCTTCTTCTAATTTGTAATAAGTTTTCGAACATTCAATTATTAACGTTAAGAAAGAAGATTTCTTGGATCAATCTCTTGAAGTGCTCTGTGAAAAAAATGTTTTTTTATATTAAATGCTGAGTCTTTGTTCTTGTCTTGCTCTCTATTATAATGTACTTTATGAGATATTTCAAGACTACCCAAAGCTCTGATGATAATGATAATGCAGTTCTACTTGGTTTTTAGGATACATTTGTGAAGTCAAGTGATTTATGTTGGAAACAAATTTGCATGATGGTCACTTGGAGGCAACATTCTTGTTAACTGTTTGGCTCAGGTTGGTTATCTTAACCCATGAGTTTAAAATTTAAATAGTTTTCTAAGAAATTTAAATAACCAATAACGTCGTTGATAGCTACCGGATGCCTAAACTATTACTCTTTTAGCATCATTATGAAGTAATCCAGTTGACAAAGATGATGATGATACACCACGGTGCCATTTAAAAAAGTTGAACATATTTGGACCCTTTTGCCCACTGCTCAGCATTTGTAAACACGGACGCTTGGACAAAACAGCCAGTCCATTCCCCGCTTACCACTTGGAAATTTCTGAAGTGTAACAAGAATCCGGTAACAAATCCTGCATCAAACATTTGGAAAAAAACATAAACTATCTAGAATGAAAATCACTAATGACAGAGATAATATATGCATGCAAACAAAACTGCCACCAACATGTCTAATAAAATGTTCGAGCCACAAGCATATATAATGAAAATAACAACCGATGAGACAGAAAGGCAAGTCAAGGATTCGAAACTTGTGGCATAACCTGCTACAGACATGTTTCTATAACTGGTTTCCACCATGATCATAGATATAAACAAGACCCCCCCCCCCCCCCTATCCTTTGCTTGACACTCATATGACTAATTCGATTCAAACATTTCATTCCTTATTCAACACAAACATTCTCGCACTTATATAAACTTTGTATAGAAGAGAGATATAAATATATTAAGGACTAATGTTGTAATTAGTGATTTGTGCTAAACCCTACTACTCATCACTATATATCTTGTAACACATTCACATGTAGAATACAAGCTTTCCTTACATAGTATCAGAGCTGTAAAATCCTACACCTAAAATTTTTTTTTCTCCGTCGTTTCTCTTCCTCTCTTGCTTTCTCAATCTCTAGCTCACCATGGATGCTTCCCCATCCGATGTTATCAATCCTGCTTCTGCATCTCAACTCCATAACATCAATATGTCCAATGTTACTAAACTCATTGCTTTCAATTTCTTGATGTGGAACCGTCAAATCCGTGCTCTGCTTGCGGGTTATGGTCTAGCGGGGTATCTTGACGGTACCACGGTTTCACCAGAAGCTATTATACATCAAGGTGACGTCTCTATTCCTAATCCAGAGTATACTCTTTGGGAAAGGCAAGATCAACTCATTGTTACGAGCCTTCTCGGCGCAATCTCGATAGAGATCCAACCCATGCTCTCCAAGGCTACCACGACGGCAGAGATCTGGAGCCTTCTTTCCTCTATGTATGCTAAGCCAACGTGAGGTCACATAAAACAGCTCCGGGAACAGATCAAGCAATGGCGGAAGGGTTCCCGCACTGTTGATGAATACATATAGGGTCTGGTTGTTCGTTTCGATCAACTTGCTATGCTCGGCAAGCCATACGAACATGAAGAACAGATCGAATATCTGCTAGGTGGTCTTCCAAAGGATTATAAGCCTCTTGTTGAACAGATCGAGGGTCGTGATACTCCTCCCTCCATGCCTGCCATTCATGAAAAACTCATTAATTATGAGTTGAAGCTTAACACTCAAGGTTCTGTGCAATGTTTTCACGCCCTGCCCGGACCGGCCGGTCCGACCGGTTAACCCGCGACCCGGAGATTTTATCGGTTCGGGTATAGTGCTAATAACCGATAGTAATAAAACCGACAAAACCCAGAAAAAACCGCTATTAACCCGCGACCCAGTGAACCAGTTGACCCGGCCGGTTAGCGGTTCAGAAAAATCTACTTGATTTTTGAAAAAATGTATAGAGATTCACAGTTTCAATTACTTTTAGAACCTTTTATTCGTTTAGAAATTAGATGGTAACACATGACTCAAGACACATCTCTCGTCTTCAACTTCTTTGTCATCTCTCGAACTTTGCGTAAGAACAGTTGGTTATTTTTGAAAATGTTTTATTAGTGTTCTTTATTTTTTTATTTAGATTTAGAAATTTTAATTATTTTATTATTATTATTAAACTTTATACTTTGTTAAACATGATATTCTTTTATAATATTTTTTAAAATATTTATTTTATATAAATACATTAAACATATTTTACTCAATTGACCCGTGGTCGAACCCGGTTGACCCGATAACCCAGTGACCCGAGAGCTACTCCGGTTCATAATCCGGGTCGGGTTTCAAAACATTGGTTCTGTGTCATCTGTGGTTCCGGTCACGGCCAACGCTGCATTTTACAAGCCCTCCACCAACAACAACAATTCTCGCCAGAATCGCTCTGCTTCACGCGGTGCTCACCATCACAACACAACCGTGGTTCTCATGGCAAAGGTTACCAGGGTCGTTGTCAACTTTGTGGGGTGTTGGGTCATAGCGCGAGGCGGTGTTCGCAGCTCCCTTCCGGTGGTTCATATCAACCCTCAGGTTGTAACTATTATCCTTCCGGCGGCTCTTCCACACCGTGGCAACCTCGCGCTAACATAGCTGCTGTGCCACCATATAATCCGGCGAATTGGATTATGAACTCTGGTGCTACACATCACTTAACATCTGATCTCGCCAACTTGTCTCTTCATCAACCGTATAACGGCGGTGAGGAGGTGCATATTGCGGATGGTTCTGGCCTCAAAATCACACACACTGGTTCTGCTTCCCTTCCTACATCTTCTCGCTCTCATAATCTCTAAGATATTTTATATGTCCCGGATGTCCGGAAGAATTTGATTTCGGTTTTTAGACTATGAAATACTAATCAAGTTTCGGTTCATTTCTATCATGCCCTCTATTAGGTGAGGGATCTGAGCACGGGGTTAAGTTACTCCAAGGCAGAACTAGAAACGAATTGTATGAGTGGCCAATGGCTGGTGGTTCCATTACGGCGTTCTTAGTTTCACCATCTCCACCAACGAATTTGAGTTCCATCTCTTTCAGTTTTAAAAACCATTGTTTCTCAATTTTCTTTACCTCTTTCTTCCTCTCCACCAAAACATTTGTCTTGCTAAGATTGTTTTATTAATAAAAGTCATAAACTTCCATTTTTCACAAATACAATTGCCTCCTCTAAACCTCTTAAATATTATCTGTTTTTTATTGATCATTTCACAAGATATACATGGCTCTATCCACTCAAATTAAAATCCCAAGTCAAAGATGTTTTTGTGGCTTTCAAATCCTTGGTGGAGAATCGGTTTCAGGCAAAGATCACCACTCTATATTCGGTTAATGGGGGCAAGTTTGTTGCTCTTAGGCCATTCTTGGTGTTCCATGACATATCTCATTTCACGTCACCGCCTCATACACCTGAGCATAACGGTGTGACCGAACAAAGGTATCGCCATGTGGTTAAAACGGGGCTTGCTCTACCTAATCATGCGTCTATACCAACGTCTTACTGGTCGTACGCTTTTGCCACTACCGTTTACTTGATCAATCAGATGCCTACTGATGTCTTAATGGTGATACACCGTACTGATGATTATTCAATACCACTCCAAATTATCTCAAGCTTCGTGTGTTTGGGTGTGAATGTTTCCCATGGCTTCGTCCTTATCGTCTTCACAAGCTCGAGCCACGATCTACACCTTGTGTGTTTCTCGATTATTCCTTGACACAGAGTGCTTACTTGTGTCTTGACGTTGCCAGTGGTCGGTTATACACATCTCGCCATGTGCAATTTGTTGAAACAAATTTTCTGTTTGCTCAATGCCCAGCTCATGCCTTGCCGTCGGTGCCTCATGGTCAATCCTCCTCTCAGTATTCTAGTATCATTCCGGTTTGTACATTACCAGTGGTCAACCCGCCACCACTCCGGTCCCCTTGCCTCTGTGCTCCGATCTTCACCCTCCGTCTCCACTTGTATCTCAGTCCATACATTCATCGTCCTCTTTACCGTTGCCGGCTGAAAATTCTCCCACAATGTCGTCTTCATCTCCGTCAATGGACCACTCTCATGAGCTGCGCACAAAGCAGGCCCATGATCACACAAACAATGAAGCCCACTCAAGCCCACAAAACACAAGCTCAGTACCAGATCTCACGAGCCCGAGTCCAACTCGGGAATCTTCGTCAATCTCATCCCCGAGTCCGTCACTGTTGCCTTCTCTGATTTTTCCTTCTCCTCCGCAACCAAACAATCATCCAATGCAGACTCGATCGAAAAATCATGTAACCAAACCGAAGACGAATTTTAGTCTCACCGCCTCTACTCGTCCTGTTATACCGACGTCGGTTGCTGAGGTTTTGAAAGATCTGCAGTTGTGCGACGCAATGGCGACAGGGATAAATGCCCAACTTCGTGAACATTCTTGGGATTTGGAGCCTCCTAAAGCTTCCTAGAATGTGATTACTTGTAAGTGGATCTTCTCTCTCATGTATAAACCTGATGGATCGATTGATAGGTACAAAGTACGCTTGGTGGCTCGTCGGTTTCGGCAACAGCATGTTCTTAATTAAAACAACGACCATTCGTCTTGTGCTTGAAACAGCGGTGAAACGGAACTGGGCTATACATCAGGTGGATATAAACAATGCGTTTCTTCAAGGAACTCTAGAAGATGAAGTTTATGTATCTCAGCCGTCTGGTTTTGTTGATCGGGATCGTCCGCATCATGTGTGTAGGTTACAGAAAGCCTTGTACGGTTTAAAGCAGGCCCCAAGGACGTGGTATCAGGAGTTAAGAAAGTTTCTTTTTGAATCTGGTTTCAAGACATCTTTGGCGAACAACTCTTTATTCATTTGCAAACATGGTCAGTCGTACCTATATGTACTAGTGTACGTTGATGATATCATCATTGCAGGTCCCAATTCTTTGGTTCATCAGTTTCATATGCTATTGGCTAAGCGTTTTTCTCTCAAGGATCTTGGCACTTTGTGTTATTTCTTAGGTATTGAGGCCACTCGATCATCCAATAGGCTTCACTTAATGCAACGGAAGTATATCACCGATCTTCTTGCTAAGACCAACATGCTTGATGCAAAACCTGTTCCTACGCCAATGTTTACTTCGTCAAAGCTCACTGTGTTCTCGGTACACCACTAGAAGATGTTACTAAGTATCAGATGGTTGTTAGGAGCCTTCAATACTTAGCATTTATGCGACCTGACATTGCCTTTCCGGTAAACCGTCTCTCTCAGTTCATGCATAAACTGACTAATGCACATTGGTAGGCTGCAAAGAGGGTCCTCCGTTATCTAGCTGGCACACGAACTCTTGGTATTTTCTGAGAAATGATGCTCCGTTAACAGTTCATGCCTTTTCAGATGCAGATTGGGGCAGGGATAAAGTGAATTATGTGTCCACAAATGCGTACATTGTCTATTTTGGGGGCAGTCCGGTGTCGTGGTCTTCCAAGAAAAAGAGGAGCGTCTCACGCTCATCGACTGAGGCTGAATACCTTGTCGTTGCTAATACGACATATGAACTATGGTGGATATGCTCTCTCTTAACGAAGATGGGAATCACGCTACCGACAGCTCCGGTCATCTATTGTGATAATATGGGAGCAACATACACTGTGCAAACCCGATATTTATTCAAAGATGAAGCATGTGGCTCTCGACTATCATTTTGTCAGAGAAAACATTCAATCAGGGACACTGCGAGTTGCTCACATTTCCGGTGCTGATCAACTCGCGGACTCGCTTACCAAACCTTTACCTGGTGCTCGTTTTCTTGAACTGAATAGCAAGATTGGAGTTAAGATCTGCCTCCATCTTGAGGGAGCGTATAGAAGAGAGATATAGATATATTAAGGACTAATGTTGTAATTAGTGAATTGTGCTAAACCCTACTACACATCACTATATATCTTGTAACACATTCACATGTACAATACAAGCTTTCCTTACACTTTGGACAATGCAATAAATGCTCAGACTTCTGATGACAACTAACGGTGCAGAGAAAGAAAACACAACTCGGTTCTCTCCAATAAAAGAAATATCAGCAACTCTTAACATTGCAACATGACAAAACACTAAACACAGCATAAACAGTAATCTATACTCAATTGAGAGACCGAAATGAGGTTCATGCAACCTGGTCACAGACAATATGTCATGATCGAACTCAATTCCCTTAAACTGACTCACGAGAAGAAGAAGCAAGGAAAAAACGGTGAATTACTTCCCAATAGATCAAGGATTTATCTAATTTCTTTGGATCTCTGATTCTCGCCCTCCAAGTCTGCTTATAAAATAGGAGATGATTTTGTTTGTTTTCTTATTATTATTGGTAGAATTGCTTTATTGAATTGTCTATGTAACATAAAACAGGTACTTAGATTCCGTTACTGACATACTCATCGCAAGCATAGACATAAGCACGTGGACACGCACTCTCGAAGTTGTTCGTGTACGTCGTCGGTTTGCAATTTTCTTATCATTGGTGCAACAAATCTCCGGCTCACCGGATTCTTGACATGCGCTACTACAAGCTACTAGAAGGGTTGGAAGTTAATCCTTTACTCAACAATGAACAAGAGATATTGGAGGAAGAAGGTGATGAGGTAATCAGGAGAAGAGATATTAGCAGAGATGATGAAGTTGTGGAAGAGGAATCGTGAGAAGAGAAGAAAAGAAGAAGAGACTTTGTCGTAGGAAGAAGAAGAAAGAAGAAAAAGGCTTTGGGCCAGAAGTGAATGAAGGCCCATATATATGTCAATAGGTTTAGTTGTTGTATTTTTTGTTGGTGAAATGAAACAATTAAGATAAGCTATCTAGGTTAAGATAAGATGTAGTACAAATATGTTTGTGTGTCTGTTAGAATACTTTAAGGAAGTAAGAAGTAAAAAGGTTAAAAGTGGCTGCTTCTAGATCTATTTCCAACATGGTATCAGAGCTTCAAAGTTCTTGGTGACCTGGAACCTGCACAAGAAACAAAGGAAAGTTAGAGGCACAAGCTGGTTCACAAGAGCACAGCAAAAGGAAACGAGAAAAGAAAAAAAAAAAGAGAAGAAGCAAAAATCAGGTAATTTCTAAGACTGCAACTAGTCGTAAGATAAAAATGTAGAATGTTCAAGTGGTTCCAGTGTTTGATGGAAAGAACTATAGTCTATGGGTTATAAAGATGAAGGCTATACTTAAGTCTAAGGGTTTATGGAAGGTAGTTACAGAAGGTATCCCAGTATCACCTAAGTTAACTATTCCCACACAAAATGAAAAGAAAAAGAATGATAGACTGGGAAGAGTTAGAGATGAAGGATCAAACTTCTTTACAGTTGTTGTTTAGCGCTGTTTCTGAAGAAATATTTAGTAGTCACTTATTTGCCACTGAAACCTCAAAGGATGCATGAGATGTACTTCAGCTAAGGTTCCTAGGTGACTCAAAAGGTTCCATGATAATGTTACAGAGGCTGAGAGCAAACTTCTACAACCTGAAACAAGATGAAAGAGAAACCATTAAAGACTTTGCTAGAAGAGTCGCAGAGTTGGTAAATGAGATGAGAGCTCATGGAGAAGAAATGGCAGAATCTATTGTGGTGTCTAAAATCTTGTGCTCACTTCAAGAAAGGTTTGACTCCTATGTGGGAGTCATAGAACAGACAAAGGACCTTGCAGTTGTAACTGTGGCTGAAGTAATCAACTCCCTACAAGGACAAGAGAAGAGATTAGATGACAGAAATGGTGGAAACGCAGAAGGTGCATTTGCAGCAAGGTTTCAAAAATTCAAAAATGTTCAAAATATGCAAGACACGTTCAGGTCAGAATCATCTCAGTTAAAGTGGTGTAGCATATGCAGGAAAAACAATCACAGTGAGGAAGAGTGTTACTACAACAAAAACAAGAAAACAAGCACACAACAAAACATGCAAGTCAGACCTAGAGGAAGTTGTTTTGTTTGTGGAAAGCTGGGACACTATGCTAGAGACTGCAGACTCAAACACAATCAAACCCAGATGCAAGCTCAGGCAGAACAACAAAGTCAAACACCAATAAACAGACAAGACGAAGAAGAAGACAACCAAGAAGAAGGGTTGTTTACAGCAACTCATGACCAAATCTCAAGCAATAGTAATATCTGGTTGATTGACAGTGGAGCTACATGTCACATGGCCAAAGAAGAAAGCTGGTTCTCTATGTTGAACAAAAACATTAGGAGAGGTGTAAGGTTATGCAATGATGAGTTATTCAAGCTAAAGGAAAAGGTATGGTCACTGTAATGGCTGGGACTGGTAAAAGAACAAAAAGGGATGTTCTTTACGTACCTAGCTTGAAACACAACTACCTAAGTGTTCCTCAACTGATGAAGAGTGGCTACGGGATGATGTTCAACTCATCAGGATGCATAATCACTAGTCAAGAAGGGCAAAAGATACTAGAGGCACCCATGACAGATGAATGCTATTCTATTGAGTTTCAGAAAATGAAGAAAGAGGGAAAGCAAGGAGAGACGTCACAAGAGAAGGCAGAAACAAGACCTAGAGGGTATGTGGAAGAATCTGGAGAAACTGGGCCTGCAAAACTCCAATCTCAAAACAGTGAGATTGAAGAAGTGATAAATCTTACTGTAAATGGCCACTACCAAGAGGGAGAATCTAGTAACAGCTATCAAAGAATTAATAAGTGCCTGATGGTAGAGTGTGTAGAATCGGAATCCAAAAATCAACAAAGTCATATTCAAAATGAATTTATTGGGAATGTGAATTACGAACATGTTGTGATTCAGAGAGAGGAGGATGCTGCAATCATGGAGCATGAAACTGAAGATCTCAAGGTGTTGTGCAAAGAGAATTTCAACCAGAGGAAGAACAAGTCACCGAGCTTGGAAGAGCTGTTGGATGTATATGATGCTTATGTTGAGACTAAGGAACATAAAGGGTTGCAAGCAGCTCTGAAAAAGGGAAAAGGTTCAGATAGTGTAAAATCAGAATGTGCCAAGGCCTTGTTAAGACATAAGCGAATTGAAGAAGAGAAATCAGACTTACCATCAAAACCAGAAGAGACTAACAAGAGCAAGGTCCAGACTGATGACTCCATAGATCACCCATCCTGCAACAATCGACAAAAAGTTAATGTTCTGAAATCTTTGAAGCTCAAACAATTTATGAAAGAAAAACAGAGAAATTCAAGCATTATACCTGAAGTGTAAGGACCAGAGATCATCACAACTGATGAGGGAGATGGAGACTGTGTGAAGGTTGCTGCAGACAGGTACCTGCAGGAGAAAGAGTTGAATTACTTCAAGAGAGAGAAGAAGAAGCTAAAGAATATGGAGAGAAATCAAATTCAAAGGGAAAATAAGAAAGAAAACAAGAGGAAGACTCGAGGTATAACAGATAAGGGAAAGATGGAGACAAAAAAGAAGAGCTCACATGAGATAGAGATTGATGATTCGGTTTGCAATGAGACCAATATGCAGAAAAAGGAGACTCAGATTGCAGAGCCACATGACAAGCACAAGGGACCAGTCATGATGAGAAACAAATCAGAAACTGGGTTAAACTCAATCATGGTTGATAAGGTAAAGAATGAAATAATGAGGGAGAAAGGAAAATTACTTGTGAGTTTTGTAGATCTCCACAAAGGGATTCATTCAAGGGATAAGAAGGAGATCAATGCCCAGAATCACTCGCAAGAGTACATGAAGTACAAGAGAACGGTCCAGACCTCAGCAAAGATTGACGAGAGCCATGGAAGGGTTAAGCCAATAACTCGATCGGGAAAAGAAGTGAATGGGATTAAATCTGAGAGGATTAAGATGATAAGGGAGGCAGAGAACCTACTAGTGAGTTACGCTGATGTTGTTAAAGGTATAAATTCAGGTACTAAGGATATCAACAGAGTTGGACAAGAAGTGGTAGAGATCAAATCTCTAAACGTGAATTTGGGAGATTTAGGGATTGAGCAAAAGGATCAAGAGGGAGTGTTGGAAGTTGATCCTTTACTCAACAATAAACAAGAGATATTGGAGGATGAAGGTGATGAGGTAATCAGGAGAAGAGAGATTAGCAGAGATGATGAAGTTGTGGAAGAGGAATCGTGAGCAAAGAAGAAAAGAAGAAGAGACTTTGTCGTAGGAAGAAGAAGAAAGAAAAAAAGACTTTGGGCCAGAAGTGAATGAAGGCCCATATATATGTCAATAGGTTTAGTTGTTGTATTTTGTGTTGGTGAAATGAAACAATTAAGATAAGCTATCTAGGTTAAGATAAGATGTAGTATAAATATGTTTGTGTGTCTGTAAGAATACTCTAAGGAAGTAAGAAGTAAAAAAGTTAAAAATTGCTGCTTTTAGATCTATTTCCAACAGTTTTGTTGAGATCATCAACCAACCAACAAGCGGGTACATTGTAACATTGTTTAATGAGTATTGCGATTGTTAAGATAAAAAAGTGGTACTTTTTTACGGTTCGAAACCATGTTTTCACTCCGTTTTACTTTTAAGAAAGCTTTGAAAAATATTATCAAAATTTCGATGTCGATCTTGAAGGACTAAAACCAATAATTATTACAATACTGAACCTGGTTTCTCTGATTTGACTTTGTCAGATTCATCCCTGAAACAGATCTATTTCCTTCTTCACGGCGTTATAACACAGAGAAACTTTATACAAGACATGGTCACAAAAGTGTATTAGAAGAAAGAAAGAAACAAACTTAAAACTCTTGCGTTTTTGAATAGCTCCAATAACAGCATCAAACTCCTCTTTTGCTCTTAATTGAAGATGAAAAAAAAAGAGAAAAAAAAAAGAGCATGATTTTTTAAATCCACACACAATGCAACAAACATATACTAGGAATTGATTTTTCACACACAAGGAGAAGAAAAAAAAAAGCATGATTTTTCACACACAAAGGTAACAAACATATACTAGGAATTGGTCTTAATTTGAGAAAACAATCTGTAATAAGCCAAACTGGATTACCATAATATTGGGTCCCACACTTTTAATGTCATTAGGCTAATTAAAGTCCTAATCCTATCTTTTGTGCTCTTCTTGTCTTTGTTTAGACCGTCACATCACTGTTTTTTCATGGGCATTTTTCAAGCATGTTTTATGACTCAATGTACACTTTGATCCACGCCTTATTTAATATTTTAAGTGACATTTCTTTTCCTATCTTTTTTTATTTTATTTTTTTGTCGGCCTTTCCCATATTTGAAAGAAGCTATTCTGGTTCATAAATTTTAATTTGTAGGTTATACATTTTTATTATATAAAAAAACTGTATTTGAAATTTGTTTCATGATAAAAAAAAACGGTGGTCTAGCGAGGAAGTATAAAAGATTATCAATTTAATCACAACATTTCTTAATCAATTTATGAGATGTTTGGTCGACCCTGCGATTGACAACGAACTAGTTATAATGTTAATGACAATTTAATGGTTTTCTGTACTTGCTCAAACAACAGTGGAAATACTTCGGTGTTACCGTGTAACACCCGCAAACCTTTTTCTGGGAATTTTGGTGAGGGTGTCGATCGACACCACAGAGGGAGTGTCGATCGACACCAGTTGTGGCCGGTTTGGTCGGTTCAATTTCAATTATCGTTTTGGTTCGGTTTGGTTTTAGGAAACCATTGAACCGGGTTATTTAAGTGGATTTCGACACAAGAAGGGTTTTGGAAGTTTATTTTGTCGCCGCTTTGTTGTTTTTGAGAGAAAGGAGAGAAAAACCTTGTTCCTGAGTTTTTGAAAGAGATTGGTGAGATTCCTGGCTGTTCTTGAGAGTTTTGGAAGCTAGGAAGGATCTAGAAGCTTTCTAGGAAGGTTGGATTCGTTGCTTTTGGTTTGAATCTTCCTGCAAAGAGGTGAGTGCATGACCATGGCTTATCTAAGCTAAGATTTCTAGTTTCTATGTGATTTGGTGCTTATGTGGTTGTTTCCTTGAGTTCCCTATGTTATTTCGTTGCTATCTGGGCTGGGTTTGGCTTCTGGGAGTGCAAGGAGCGGATTGGAGAAGATTGGAGGCGAGATTCGGAGTTTCTGATCGAGGGAAATCGCTGCTCGGTATCGGTGTCGGTCGACACCAGTTGGGGTGTCGGTCGACACCAACGCGAGGACGGCTCGGGACTTTGGCGAGTGTCGTTCGATGCCATGTGGAGGCGTCGGTCGACACAAACTAGGGTTTCGGGAGTGTCGGGCAGGGTGTCGGTCGACACCAGTTTGGCGTCGGTCGACACCAGATAGTCGTGACGATCGACACCATCGGTGTCGGTCGACACCCTTGTTCATTGCGATGGATGTTGCATGCGTTGTATATTGCCTGTTTGTTTTATTGATTGTTGTTTGTGGCTTGTAGAGATCTTATTGCTTGTGTGTATAGCCCAGTAGATGGGAGGATTGCCTCACTGAGTGTTTATCAAATACTCATGCATCTCAATTTGTGTTTGTGGTGCGGTAAAGGCAAAGTGTGATCGTGGAATCAAGGCAATGAAGAGGAGGATGTTCTAGGGACTCGATTGGATGTTGTCTGCATTTGCTAGGGTGCTAGAGTTGAGTCATTAGAAACATTGCTAGGTTGCTGGTTTCATGTTTCTTGTTGTTTGGTATTGAGTTATTGCTTTGTTTTAGTATTTGAAATATTATTGGTTATTGATTATGTTTTCCGCTGTTGAATGTGTTGTGGTTAGGTGGCTAGTGGGTATGGGACCACTAGCTGTAGTTGTTTTAATATATTATATTTATTATTTATTTAAAAAAAAAAAGGTTGGTCGTTTCATTTTGGTATCGAGCCCTTACGGTTCTAGGTTTGGGTTCGCTAGGTTTCTGTTGTAGATGTTTGGGATTGCATGTCTTGATTGATTATGTGAGTTAGTCAATTGTGTGTGGCATGGAGTCTTAGAACATCCTCTTCGAGCCGAGTGTGTGATTCCACGGTGAGTTTATGTTCTGTGTAATAATAGAAATTGTTTGCTTAGCCTTCTGTTCATGGTAGTGCAGATGGTTAGAGAGGGTGCTGTGGCTGGTCGAGGTCGTGGACGCGGACGTGGTCGTGGACGCGGACGTGGTCGTGGTAGGGGCAGAGTCCCAGTGGTTAGTGAGACCGAGGACCAGAGTGTGACAGCGAGGTGTTGGCGAGTCGCAGGGTGTTCGGGGATTCCGTGAGTGTGGCAGGAGGGGGCAGTGTTGATGCTCCAGGTGGCCGGTGATGCTAGGGTCCGGGTGTGGGGGTCCCAGCGGGTGGAGTCCCTGGTGTTGACCTTGCGGCTTTGCTAGCACAGGTGTTAGAGCGGTTACCACCGTGGTACCGGCTCAGGCTCAGTAGTGCCACCGTGGTGGCGGAGGAGCGGCAGCCGTGGCTGCGGATGCGGGGTCCATGCTCGTTATCTCAGCATGTTGACAGAGATGGGTCGGTTGCGCACTGAGCAGTTTCAGGAGGTGTAGATCCTACTGCTGCGGATGCGTGGAGGACGAGAGTGGAACGTAACTTCCACACTCTGAGATGTCTGAGGAGTTTTGGGTGGACATAGGGGTCTACTTTTTGAGTGGTGATGCTGAGTTGTGGTGGAGATCTGTGGCTGCTAGGAGGGCAGCGGGAGATGACTTGGGCTGACTTCGTTTTGGAGTTCAACCGCAAGTATTTTCCTAGAGAGGCATTGGATCGTTTGGAGGTGCAGTTCCTTCAGTTGTCTCGGGGACACGGTCAGTGCGGGAGTTGGACTTGGAGTTCAGTCGACTTCTTTGTTATGGAGGTCGGGCTATGGAGCCTGAGGAGGCTCAGATCAGGAGGTTCTTGAGGGCTCTACGTGATGACTTGAGAGTTCATTGTAGAGGAGGAGTTATGCTACGCGTGCAGAGCTGGTTGAGACTGCAGCAGAGATTGAGGAGGATATCCGGGCACGGTCGGTGGCGGTAGCTCCAGCAGTTCAGCCTAGTAAGGCTCAGCAGCAGGGTGGTTCTAGCAGGGCGGTAGGCATGCCCAGGGAACCAAGAGGAAGTGGGAGGCTACGCAGAAGCCGAGTGGTGCGGGTTGCTTCGGTTGTGGGAGCAGGGATCACGGGGTTGCTAGTTGTCCCAAGAGGAGTGTCCCGACGGCAGGACCTCGGTGTGTTATCATTGTAGGGAGACAGGGCACATCAAGCCTTTTTGTCCCAAGCTGCAGCCGGCAGCAGTGGCAGCGTTGCAGCAGGTGCAGCCTGGGGGTCAGCAGGTGGCACGGATTGAGCAGGGGCCTCGGGTTTACACGACAGTGGAGACTGGTGGAACCAGTGCCGGGCGATCACAGGTATAACTCTGGTACTTAATCTTTGTGATTTTTAGTAGGGTCAGATTTTATGTTCTGTGATATAGTGTTAGGTTCTCAACACATGAGGTTTGTGTAGGGACCTTGTTGGTGGGCGGGTTTAAGTCCCACGTTATGTTTGATTCTGGAGCTTCGCATAGCTTCATTACTCCAGAGTGTGCAGAGTGTGCGGGATCAGCGGGGATCCTGGAAGCGCACAGGAGTTGTTAGAGTTGCGGGAGGCAAGTTCCTGAGAGTTATTGGACGAGCTAGAGGAATTGACATTCAGATCGCTGGAGAGTCATGGCCAGCGGAATTGCTTATCAGTCCCGTGGAGCTGTATGATGTTATTCTCGGGATGGATTGGATGCATCGGCATATGGTGCATTTAGATTGCTATCGGGGTAGAGTGGAGTTTGAGCGACCAGGAGGGAAGTTGTTTTTTCAGGGTATTAGACCGACTTCAGGGAGTCTCGTGATCTCAGCCATTCAGGCTGGGAAGATGATCGAGAAGGGCCGTGAGGCTTATTTGGTCACTATATCTATGCCAGAGTCAGTGGGGAAGTCTACGGTTAGCGGTATTCCAGTAGTGGAGGAGTTTGAGGATGTGTTTCAGTCCCTGCAGGGATTACCACCATCTCGGTCGGATCCTTTTACCATTGAACTGGAACCGGGGACGACACCGTTATCCAAGGCTCCTTACAGAATGGCTCCAGCAGAGATGGCAGAGCTGAAGAAGCAGCTAGAGGATTTGCTGAGTAAGGGATTCATCCGTCCTAGTGTGTCACCGTGGGGAGCGCCGGTGTTGTTTGTCAAGAAAAAGGATGGGAGTTTCCGGTTGTGTATTGATTACAGGGGTTTGAACCGGGTCACTGTGAAGAACAAGTACCCTCTCCCGAGGATTGACGAGTTGTTGGATCAGTTGAGGGGTGCTACTTGGTTCTCCAAGGTGGATCTGGCATCGGGGTATCATCAGATACCGATAGATGAGGCAGATGTGAGGAAGACTGCTTTCAGGACGAGGTATGGGCATTATGAGTTTGTGGTGATGCCTTTCGGGTTGACTAACGCACCAGCAGCGTTTATGAGATTGATGAACAGTGTATTTCAGGAGTTTCTGGATGTATCTGTCATCATTTTCATCGACGATATCCTGGTTTACTCTAAGAGTCCTGAGGAGCATGCAGTGCATTTGAGAGCAGTTATGGAGAAGCTGCGGGAGCAAAACTGTTTGCCAAGTTGAGCAAGTGTAGTTTCTGGCAGCGTGAGATGGGCTTTCTGGGTCACATTGTTTCTGTAGAAGGGGTTTCGTAGATCCAGAGAAGATTCAGGCTATTAGGGATTGGCCTAGACCGCAGAATGCCACAGAGATCAGGAGTTTTCTTGGATTGGCAGGATACTACAGGAGATTTGTGCAGGGGTTTGCAAGCAGAGCACGTCCTATGACTAAGTTGACAGGGAAGGATGTTCCTTTTGTCTGGTCGAAGAGTGTGAGGAAGGCTTTGCAAGCCTGAAGGAGATGTTGACTACTGCGCCAGTGTTGGCTTTGCCTGAGCAGGAGAACCCTATGTGGTTTATACAGATGCATCTAGAGTTGGGTTGGGTTGTGTTCTGATGCAGCATGGGAAGGTGATTGCTTATGCTTCGCGGCAGTTGCGGGTGCATGAAGGCAACTATCCTACTCATGATTTGGAGATGGGTGCTGTAGTTTTTGCCCTGAAGATTTGGAGATCTTATCTTTATGGTGCAAAGGTACAGGTGTTCACAGATCATAAGAGCCTGAAGTATATATTCACTCAGCCTGAGTTGAATTTGAGACAGAGGCGGTGGATGGAGCTTGTGGCAGATTATGATTTGGAGATAGCCTATCATCCTGGTAAGGCTAACACGGTTGCAGATGCTCTGAGTCGGAAGAGGGTAGCTTCGGCTCAGGAGCAGGAGATGGAGTCTCTGGTAGGGGAGATCAGTGCTTTGAGCTTGTGTGCTGTTTCACAGGAACCGTTGGGTTTGGAAGCAGTAGATAGAGCAGATCTTCTGAGTAGAGTGCGGTTGGCTCAGGAGAAGGATTTGGGGCTAGTGAATGCCTCTAAGGATGTGGGTTCAGAGTATCAGGTCTCAGATAATGGTACTATCTTGGTGCACGGTCGTGTGTGTGTGCCCAAGGATGAGGAGTTGAGACAGGAGATTCTGAGAGAGGCTCATGCGAGCAAGTTATCCATTCATCCAGGAGCGACCAAGATGTACCGTGACCTCAAGAGGTACTATCATTGGGTCGGGATGAAGAAGGATGTGGCCAGTTGGGTTTCGAGGTGTGATGTATGTCAGCTAGTGAAGGCTGAGCATCAGGTTCCTGGCGGGTTACTGAAGAGTTTACCCATTCCTGAGTGGAAGTGGGATATGATCACTATGGATTTCGTGGTGGGATTGCCAGTGTCACGGACCTTTGATGCTATTTGGGTCATTGTGGACCGGTTGACTAAGTCAGCACATTTTCTGGCCATTAAGAAGACTGATGGAGCAGCGGTCTTGGCTAAGAAGTATGTGAGGGAGATAGTCAGGTTGCATGGGGTGCCAGCAAGCATTGTGTCTGATAGGGATTCTAAGTTCACTTCGGTGTTCTGGAAGGCATTTCAGGCAGAGATGGGCACTAAGGTGCATATGAGTACAGCTTATCATCCCCAGACTGATGGACAGTCAGAGAGGACGATCCAGACGCTGGAGGATTTGCTGAGGATGTGTGTGCTGGATTGGGGTGGCCATTGGGCAGATCATCTGAACCTGGTAGAGTTTGCTTACAACAACAGCTATCAGGCAAGTATTAAGATGGCTCCTTATGAGGCTCTGTATGGGAGGCCATGTCGTACACCATTATGCTGGACTCAGGTGGGGGAGAGGAGCATGTTTGGTGCTAGTTTTGTTCAGGAGACCTCAGAGAAGATTCGGGTTCTCAAGCTGAACATGAAGGAGGCTCAGGATAGGCAGAGGAGTTATGCAGATAGGAGGAGGAGAGATCTTGAGTTTCAGGTAGGAGACAGAGTGTACCTCAAGATGGCCATGTTGCGGGGTCCGAACAGGTCATTGTCAGAGACTAAGTTGAGTCCGAGGTATATGGGTCCATTCAGAGTGATTGAGCGGATTGGACCAGTGGCATATAGATTGGAGTTACCTGAGGTGATGCGTGCATTCCATAAGGTTTTCCATGTATCTATGTTGCGGAAGTGTCTCCGTGAGGGAGAGGAGGTGTTGGCTAAGATTCCTGAGGATCTTCAGCCTAACATGACTTTGGAGGCGAGACCAGTGAGGGTTCTCGAGAGGAGGATCAAGGAACTTCGGAAGAAGAAGATTCCTTTGATGAGAGTCCTTTGGGACTGTGATGGTGTTGAGGAGCAGACTTGGGAGCCTGAGGCAAAGATGAAGGCAAGGTTCAAGAAGTGGTATGAGAAGCAAGCCGCGACTTGAGCTTGTTTAGCCGGGTCCCATCTGTAATCCGTGGCTGGAGCGGGAATGGAGTATTCCAGCCCATCTCTCTTGTTACTCGGTCGCTTGGGGTGGTTGGTTGTGCGACTCAGTAACAAGATGAGGTGGTGTTTGGGGTACAAAGTTTCCGTGAGGCGGGGTTGTGAAGAGAAGTTTCCAAAAGTGGAAAGTTTCCAAAAATGGAAGGTGCTAAATATGGAAAGTTTTATGGGAGTTAGAATTTGTCCATTTTAGCGGTGGAGAGCCTTAAAGGGGGTTTGAGTGTGGCCTTAGTGGTGGACTTTTGAGTCAGTGTGCCCGTGTGTGGCGGTCTTTTTAGACATTGTGGGGTCTTCGTGACGGGCTTTTAGCCAGAGTGTCTTTGTGACGGTCCTCTTTAGGACATTTGTGTGGCCTTGGTGGCGGTCCTTTTCAGGACGTTTGTTTGGCCTTTGTGGCGGGCTGTTTAGCCAGAGTGCCTTGGTGGCGGTCCTCTTTAGGACATTTGTTTGGCCTTGGTGGCGGTCCTCTTTAGGACATTTGTGTGGCCTTGGTGGCGGTCCTTTTTAGGACGTTTGTTTGGCCTTTGTGGCGGGCTGTTTAGCCAGAGTGTCTTCGTGACGGTCCTTCGGGACAGATGGTCTTTGTGACGGTCCTTCGGGACAGATGGCCTTTGTGGCGGGCTGTTTAGCCAGAGTGCCTTGGTGGCGGTCCTTTTAGGACATATGTTTGGCCTTGGTGGCGGTCCTCTTTAGGACATTTGTTTGGCCTTGGTGGCGGTCCTCTTTAGGACATTTTGTTTGGCCTTGGTGGCGGTCCTCTTTAGGACATTCTGTTTGGCCTTTGTGGCGGCCCTTGGGGCGTATATGATCCTTGTGTGGTCATGAGGTATTCCAGTGAGGGAATATGTGGTTGGTAGGACATTGAGATGTTTTACGCGAGCCACGGGAAGGAAACCTGGATAGGGATAGGACTCGGACGTGTTCAGAATCGTTTGCTCGCGACTCTTGGGGAACTTAGGTTCTCCTAGTACTGCCATTTTCAGAGACTTTGTGGCTCGGGAGAATGGTTGGTATATCGACTTCGGATGACGATCCGGGGCGCGCTGTAGGGTGGCAACCCGAGAGACGAGTTTGGACTTTTCCTTATATATTATGGCATGCGGGCTTCGGCCTGATGAGGAGCCAACATTTGGCATGCAGACTTAGGTCTGATGAGGAGCCAATAAAAACTCAAGGTTTAGGCCTATGAGTAAAGGAAAGTCCAAAAGTCAAGAGCAAATGACGCCTGGAGCGTGAGTCTATCGCCTAGAGGAGACCTTCTGTAGATCGGTCGGAGGAGTGCGGGCCGTGGAGACGGTTGCACGGGAGTCCTTGACTGATGGTTGTTCGAGATTCGAGGACGAATCTAGATTGGTGGGGGAGAATTGTAACACCCGCAAACCTTTTCTGGGAATTTTGGTGAGGGTGTCGATCGACACCACAGAGGGAGTGTCGATCGACACCAGTTGTGGCCGGTTTGGTCGGTTCAATTTCAATTATCGTTTTGGTTCGGTTTGGTTTTAGGAAACCATTGAACCGGGTTATTTAAGTGGATTTCGACACAAGAAGGGTTTTGGAAGTTTATTTTGTCGCCGCTTTGTTGTTTTTGAGAGAAAGGAGAGAAAAACCTTGTTCCTGAGTTTTTGAAAGAGATTGGTGAGATTCCTGGCTGTTCTTGAGAGTTTTGGAAGCTAGGAAGGATCTAGAAGCTTTCTAGGAAGGTTGGATTCGTTGCTTTTGGTTTGAATCTTCCTGCAAAGAGGTGAGTGCATGACCATGGCTTATCTAAGCTAAGATTTCTAGTTTCTATGTGATTTGGTGCTTATGTGGTTGTTTCCTTGAGTTCCCTATGTTATTTCGTTGCTATCTGGGCTGGGTTTGGCTTCTGGGAGTGCAAGGAGCGGATTGGGGAAGATTGGAGGCGAGATTCGGAGTTCCTGATCGAGGGAAATCGCTGCTCGATATCGGTGTCGGTCGACACCAGTTGGGGTGTCGGTCGACACCAACGCGAGGACGGCTCGGGACTTTGGCGAGTGTCGTTCGATGCCATGTGGAGGCGTCGGTCGACACAAACTAGGGTTTCGGGAGTGTCGGGCAGGGTGTCGGTCGACACCAGTTTGGCGTCGGTCGACACCAGATAGTCAGTGACGATCGACACCATCTGGTGTCGGTCGACACCCCTTGTTCAGTTGCGATGGATGTTGCATGCGTTGTATATTGCCTGGTTTGTTTTATTGATTGTTGTTTGTGGCATGTAGAGATCTTATTGCTTGTGTGTATAGCCCAGTAGATGGGAGGATTGCCTCACTGAGTGTTTATCAAATACTCATGCATCTCAATTTGTGTTTGTGGTGCAGGTAAAGGCAAAGTGTGATCGTGGAATCAAGGCAATGAAGAGGAGGATGTTCTAGGGACTCGATTGGATGTTGTCTGGCATTTGCTAGGGTGCTAGGGTTGAGTCATTAGAAACATTGCTAGGTTGCTGGTTTCATGTTTCTTGTTGTTTGGTATTGAGTTATTGCTTTGTTTTAGTATTTGAAATATTATTGGTTATTGATTATGTTTTCCGCTGTTGAATGTGCTGTGGTTAGGTGGCTAGTGGGTATGGGACCACTAGCTGTAGTCGTTTTAATATATTATATTTATTATTTATGCAAAAAAAAAAAGGTTGGTCGTTTCATACCGTCATAAATGTAATAAAAATGTAAATAAAGCTTTCGAATCATTCTTTTTATTTTTAATCTTAATATATCTTATAATATAAATTAACATTATATTAATAACAATATAAACTTTGATATCTCAAAGCATAAACATATATTCAAATTGGTGTACATCCTGAATTTCGTTCACTTTGTTTCCTTGTCAAGCTTCTGTCCACATTAAAAAAGACCAAATATCAGTTTCTCATGACATCAATAAATTTGGTTTACCTATATCAATATGATTAATTCAAAAATACCAAGCGACTACAGATGACAAAACTAGTAAATATGTTACTCTACATGAAGATCAGTGAAAATACCATACATAATTCAAACATTAGGTATGTTATTACGGGCTGATCCAGACAGTTTCCTCAGATAAGGTATATAAGAGAAAATGAAACGTTTTTTAAATCCACATTCCTCTTACTCTATTTAAATACCCCAACCCCAACATAACATTAACATGCAAAAGTTCTTTTATAAATCGCCAACACGTTCAAGCTCATTCATGTCCTACCTTTTCTACCATGCTAACCAACTATTCTCAGAGACTAAGACAGGAAAAACAAGAATATCGATTTATAACACTTTAAATTTATGTTTGCTATAGTATATAGTGGTAGAATGTTACATGCAGAAGAAATGCCCTGCTTTGGGCATCTTTACTCTTTTCCATTAATTTGCTTATACGCTTATCTTGGTTTCGAAGAGTATCAGCTTGTTTGTACTGCAAATACAAAACAAAAGTTCAATTTTAGGGAAATGAAAACATCCATCATATGCGCAAGACAATCTCTCTGTTTTAAGGTTTTTTCAGAAGAAGCAAAACTCATTGACATAATAGTATATTATTTTAGGACAACATGATTATGCATATTATATTTGGTCAGTCTATCAGCAATTATACAGAAAAAAACTTAGAACAGAACAGAGAGTACAAGGAAAGACCAGAGACTACACACTTACAAGGATAAACTTTTTCTCATCCAACTCCTGTTGGATTCTGAACAGTTCATATGATAGGTCCTGAAGAATATACTTACGGAGAAATAACATAATCAATTTAAGATCAAATCCACTCATAATCAATTTGATTCATATAATTATGAGACTACTAAAAATTAATTCATGAAGAATCATTTGATTGGGGATTATAATGTGTCCACTTAATTGAGCTTATACAGTTGAACAAGTAAGGAACCTTGGTTAAAGCTTCATGATTAGGTTTCTTCTTATGGGAAAAAGATTTGATTTTTTCTATCGCCATTCTCATCGTGATCGGTTTTTTCTTTCCATCTTCTGTCAATGTTAAACCATGTGAAACAAAATTGAGACTTGTACCAGAATCAAGAAACGAGAGTTAGAAATAAAAATAAACTAAAAAACAACATTGATCGTATTTAGAAATTACACAGTGAAAACTAAAACCTCCAAGAAGAATTTTTACCAGAAACTATGTTGACAGTATTCATCTTCTTTGCTTGAACAATGATGAGAGAATGAGAGAAATCGATGAAATCTAGGCATATTTATAAGGTTTCTATCTCAAAAGTCAAATCTGGAAAAAGAAAGTGTACGGTTTAAACAAGGCAAGACAACATATATGACATAATTTAAAAACATATGTAAAGACCACGTGTAATATCTTATTAATACTATAATATTATTACTTTTAATGCATTTGGCTTATATAAATTTTATTTATGATTGTCTATCTTCATTGATAAGAGACTCATCAATATAATAATTACTTTTTGTGTTAATTTGTGTAATAATTTAATTATACTTATTTTAAAGTAACATATTTCATATATGATTACATTTTTAATATATACAATTTTATAAATTAGTCATATTTGTTAATACAATCTACAATATTAATTTATATAGTTGTTTATATAAATTATAATAGTATAACTCATCAATTAAAAGATATGATTGTAATAATTATTCTAATTTTTTAATAATTTTAGATTATAATCTATAATTAAATTATAAAGTCATCTATAATTAAATCATCTATTAATTATAGTTTTATAAAATTATAAAGTCATCTATAACAGTGAGATTGAAGAAGTGATAAATCTTACTGTAAATGGCCACTACCAAGAGGGAGAATCTAGTAACAGATATCAAAGAATTAATAATGATGGTAGAGTGTGTAGAATCGGAATCCAAAAATCAACAAAGTCATATTCAAAATGAATTTATTGGGAATGTGAATTACGAACACGTTGTGATTCAGAGAGAGGAGGATGCTGCAATCATGGAGCATGAAACTGAAGATCTCAAGGTGTTGTGCAAAGAGAATTTCAACCAGAGGAAGAACAAGTCACCGAGCTTGGAAGAGCTGTTGGATGTATATGATGCTTATGTTGAGACTAAGGAACATAAAGGGTTGCAAGCAGCTCTGAAAAAGGGAAAAGGTTCAGATAGTGTAAAATCAGAATGTGCCAAGGCCTTGTTAAGACACAAGCGAATTGAAGAAGAGAAATCAGACTTACCATCAAAACCAGAAGAGACTAACAAGAGCAAGGTCCAGACTGATGACTCCATAGATCACCCATCATGCAACAATCGACAAAAAGTTAATGTTCTGAAATCTCTGAAGCTCAAACAATTTATGAAAGAAAAACAGAGAAATTCAAGCATTATACCTGAAGTGTAAGGACCAGAGATCATCACAACTGATGAGGGAGATGGAGACTGTGTGAAGGTTGCTGCAGACAGGTACCTGCAGGAGAAAGAGTTGAATTACTTCAAGAGAGAGAAGAAGAAGCTAAAGAATATGGAGAGAAATCAAATTCAAAGGGAAAATAAGAAAGAAAACAAGAGGAAGACTCGAGGTATGAAAGATAAGGGAAAGAGGGAGACAAAAAAAGAAGAGCTCACATGAGATAGAGATTGATGATTCGGTTTGCAATGAGACCAATATGCAGAAAAAGGAGACTCAGATTGCAGAGCCACATGACGAGCACAAGGGACCAGTCATTATGAGAAACAAATCAGAAACTGGGTTAAACTCAATCATGGTTGATAAGGTAAATAATGAAATAATGAGGGAGAAAGGAAAATTACTTGTGAGTTTTGTAGATCTCCACAAAGGGATTCATTCAAGGGATAAGAAGGAGATCAATGCCCAGAATTACTTGCAAGTGTATATGAAGTACAAGAGAACGGTCCAGACCTCAGCAAAGATTGACGAGAGCCATGGAGGGGTTAAGCCAATAACTCGATCGGGAAAAGAAGTGAATGGGATTAAAACTGAGAGGATTAAGATGATGAGGGAGGCAGAGAACCTACTAGTGAGTTACGCTGATGTTGTTAAAGGTATAAATTCAGGTACTAAGGATATCAACAGAGTTGGACAAGAAGTGGTAGAGATCAAATCTCTAAACGTGAATTTGGGAGATTTAGGGATTAAGCAAAAGGATCAAGAGGGAGTGTTGGAAGTTGATCCTTTACTCAACAATGAACAAGAGATATTGGAGGAAGAAGGTGATGAGGTAATCAGGAGAAGAGAGATTAGCAGAGATGATGAAGTTGTGTAAGAGGAATCGTGAGCAGAGACGAAAAGAAGAAGAGACTTTGTCGTAGGAAGAAGAAGAAAGAAAAAAAGGCTTTGGGCCAGAAGTGAATGAAGGCCCATATATATGTCAATAGGTTTAGTTGTTGTATTTTGTGTTGGTGAAATGAAACAATTAAGATAAGCTATCTAGGTTAAGATAAGATGTAGTATAAATATGTTTGTGTGTCTGTAAGAATACTTTAAGGAAGTAAGAAGTAAAAAGGTTAAAAATGGCTGCTTTTAGATCTATTTCCAACAGTTTTGTTGAGATCATCAGCCACACAACCAGCGGGTACATTGTAACATTGTTTAATGAGTATTGCGATTGTTGAGATAAAAAAAGTGGTACTATTTTTACGGTTCGAAACCATGTTTTCACTCCGTTTTACTCCTAAGAAAAGTTTGAAAAATATTATCAAAATTTCGATGTCAATCTTGAAGGACTAAAACCAATAATTATTACAATACTGAACCTGGTTTCTCTGATTTGACTTTGTCAGATTCATCCCTGAAACAGAATGTACAAAGCATTAGCAAACTCCTGAACACCCTAAAAGTTTCCTTCTTCACGGCGTTATAACACAGAGAAACTTTATACAAGACATGGTCACAAAAGTGTATTAGAAGAAAGAAAGAAACAAACTTAAAACTCTTGCGTTTTTGAATAGCTCCAATAACAGCATCAAACTCCTCTTTTGCTCTTAATTGAAGATGAAAAGAAAAGAGAAAAAAAAAAGAGCATGATTTTTTAAATCCACACACAATGCAACAAACATATACTAGGAATTGATTTTTCACACACAAGGAGAAGAAAAAAAAAAACATGATTTTTCACACACAAAGATAACAAACATATACTAGGAATTGGTCTTAATTTGAGAAAACAATCTGTAATAAGCCAGACTGGATTACCATACTATTGGGTCCCACACTTTTAATGTCATTAGGCTAATTAAAGTCCTAATCCTATCTTTTGTGCTCTTCTAATCTTTGTTTAGACCGTCACATCACTGTTTTTCATGGGCATTTTCAAGCATGTTTTATGACTCAATGTACACTTTGATCCACGCCTTATTTAATATTTTAAGTGACATTTCTTTTCCTATATTTTTTTGTCGGCCTTTCCCATATTTGAAAGAAGCTATTCTGGTTCATAAATTTTAATTTGTAGGTTATACATTTTTATTATAAAAAAAAACTGTATTTGAAATTTGTTTCATGATAAAAAAAAACGGTGGTCTAGCGAGGAAGTATAAAAGATTATTTATTTAATCACAACATTTCTTAATCAGTTTATGAGATGTTTGGTCGACCCTGCGATTGACAACGAACTAGTTATAATGTTAATGACAATTTAATGGTTTTCTTTACTTGCTCAAACAACAGTGGAAATACTTCGGTGTTACCGTCATAAATGTAATAAAAATGTAAATAAAGCTTTCGAATCATTCTTTTTATTTTTAATCTTAATATATCTTATAATATAAATTAACATTATATTAATAACAATATAAACTTTGATATCTCAAAGCATAAACATATATTCAAATTGGTGTACATCCTGAATTTCGTTCACTTTGTTTCCTTGTCAAGCTTCTGTCCACATTAAAAAAGACCAAATATCAGTTTCTCATGACATCAATAAATTTGGTTTACCTATATCAATATGATTAATTCAAAAATACCAAGCGACTACAGATGATAAAACTAGTAAATATGTTACTCTACATGAAGATCAGTGAAAATACCATACATAATTCAAACATTAGGTATGTTATTACGGGCTGATCCAGACAGTTTCCTCAGATAAGGTATATAAGAGAAAATGAAACGTTTTTTAAATTCACATTCCTCTTACTCTATTTAAATACCCCAACCCCAACATAACATTAACATGCAAAAGTTCTTTTATAAATCTCCAACACGTTCAAGCTCATTCATGTCCTACCTTTTCTACCATGCTAACCAACTATGCTCAGAGACTAAGACAGGAAAAACAAGAATATCGATTTATAACACTTTAAATTTATGTTTGCTATAGTATATAGTGGTAGAATGTTACATGTAGAAGAGATGCCCTGCTCTGGGCATCTTTACTCTTTTCCATTAATTTGCTTATACGCTTATCTTGGTTTCGAAGAGTATCAGCTTGTTTGTACTGCAAATACAAAACAAAAGTTCAATTTAGGGAAATGAAAACATCCATCATATATGCGCAAGACAATCTCTCTGTTTTAAGGTTTTTTCAGAAGAAGCAAAACTCATTGACATAATAGTATATTATTTTAGGACAACATGATTATGCATATTATATTTGGTCAGTCTATCAGCAATTATACAGAAAAAAACTTAGAACAGAACAGAGAGTACAAGGAAAGACCAGAGACTACACACTTACAAGGATAAATTTTTTTTCGTCCAACTCTTGCTGGATTCTGAACAATTGATATGATAGGTCCTGAAGAATATACTTACGGAGAAATAACAAAATCAATTTAAGATCAAATCCACTCATAATCAATTTGATTCATATAATTATGAGACTACTAAAAATTAATTCATGAAGAATCATTTGATTGGGGATTATAATGTGTCCACTTAATTGAGCTTATACAGTTGAACAAGTAAGGAACCTTGGTTAAAGCTTCATGATTAGGTTTCTTCTTATGGAAAAAAGATTTGATTTTTTCTATCGCCATTCTCATCGTGATCGGTTTTTTCTTTCCATCTTCTGTCAATGTTAAACCATGTGAAACAAAATTGAGACTTGTACTAGAATCAAGAAACGAGAGTTAAAAACAAAAATAAACTAAAAAAAAAACATTGATCGTATTTAGAAATTACACAGTGAAAACTAAAACCTTTAAGAAGAATTTTTACCAGAAACTATGTTGACAGTACTCATCTTCTTTGCTTGAACAATGATGAGAGAATGAGAGAAATCGATGAAATCTAGGCATATTTATAAGGTTTCTATCTCAAAAGTCAAATATGGAAAAAGAAAGTGTATGGTTTAAACAAGGCAAGACAACATATAGGACATAATTTGAAAACATATGTATAGACCACGTGTAATATCTTATTAATACTATAATATTATTATTTTTAATGCATTTGGCTTATATAAATTTTATTTATGATTGTCTATCTTCATTGATGAGAGACTCATCAATATAATAATTACTTTTTATGTTAATTTGTGTAATAATTTAATTATACTTATTTTAAAGTAACACATTTCATATATGATTACATCTTTAATATATACAATTTTATAAATTAGTCATATTTGTTAATCCAATCTACAATATTAATTTATATAGTTGTTTATATAAATTATAATAGTATAACTCATCAATTAAAAGATATGATTGTAATAATTATTCTAATTTTTTAATAATTTTAGATTATAATCTATAATTAAATTATAAAGTCATCTATAATTAAATCATCTATTAATTATAGTTTTATAAAATTATAAAGTCATCTATAACAGTGAGATTGAAGAAGTGATAAATCTTACTCTAAATGGCCACTACCAAGAGGGAGAATCGAGTAACAGCTATCAAAGAATTAATAAGTGCCTGATGGTAGAGTGTGTAGAATCGGAATCCAAAAATCAACAGTCATATTCAAAATGAATTTATTGGGAATGTGAATTACGAACATGTTGTGATTCAGAGAGAGGAGGATGCTGCAATCATGGAGCATGAAACTGAAGATCTCAAGGTGTTGTGCAAAGAGAATTTCAACCAGAGGAAGAACAAGTCACCGAGCTTGGAAGAGCTGTTGGATGTATATGATGCTTATGTTGAGACTAAGGAACATAAAGGGTTGCAAGCAGCTCTGAAAAAGGGAAAAGGTTCATATAGTGTAAAATCAGAATGTGCCAAGGCTTTGTTAAGACATAAGCGAATTGAAGAAGAGAAATCAGACTTACCATCAAAACCAGAAGAGACTAACAAGAGCAAGGTCCAGACTGATGACTCCATAGATCACCCATCCTGCAACAATCGACAAAAAGTTAATGTTCTGAAATCTCTGAAGCTCAAACAATTTATGAAAGAAAAACAGAGAAATTCAAGCATTATACCTGAAGTGTAAGGACCAGAGATCATCACAACTGATGAGGGAGATGGAGACTGTGTGAAGGTTGCTGCAGACAGGTACCTGCAGGAGAAAGAGTTGAATTACTTCAAGAGAGAGAAGAAGAAGCTAAAGAATATGGAGAGAAATCAAATTCAAAGGGAAAATAAGAAAGAAAACAAGAGGAAGACTCGAGGTATGAAAGATAAGGGAAAGAGGGAGACAAAAAAAGAAGAGCTCACATGAGATAGAGATTGATGATTCGGTTTGCAATGAGACCAATATGCAGAAAAAGGAGACTCAGATTGCAGAGCCACATGACAAGCACAAGGGACCAGTCATGATGAGAAACAAATCAGAAACTGGGTTAAACTCAATCGTGGTTGATAAGGTAAAGAATGAAATAATGAGGGAGAAAGGAAAATTACTTGTGAGTTTTGTAGATCTCCACAAAGGGATTCATTCAAGGGATAAGAAGGAGATCAATGCCCAGAATCACTCGCAAGAGTACATGAAGTACAAGAGAACGGTCCAGACCTCAGCAAAGATTGACGAGAGCCATGGAGGGGTTAAGCTAATAACTCGATCGGGAAAAGAAGTGAATGGGATTAAATCTGAGAGGATTAAGATGATGAGGGAGCCAGAGAACCTACTAGTGAGTTACGCTGATGTTGTTAAAGGTATAAATTCAGGTACTAAGGATATCAACAGAGTTGGACAAGAAGTGGTAGAGATCAAATCTCTAAACGTGAATTTGGGAGATTTAGGGATTGAGCAAAAGGATCAAGAGGGAGTGTTGGAAGTTGATCCTTTACTCAACAATGAACAAGAGATATTGGAGGAAGAAGGTGATGAGGTAATCAGGAGAAGAGAGATTAGCAGAGATGATGAAGTTGTGGAAGAGGAATCGTGAGCAAAGAAGAAAAGAAGAAGAGACTTTGTCGTAGGAAGAAGAAGAAAGAAAAAAGGCTTTGGGCCAGAAGTGAATGAAGGCCCATATATATATGTCAATAGGTTTAGTTGTTGTATTTTGTGTTGGTGAAATGAAACAATTAAGATAAGCTATCTAGGTTAAAGATAAGATGTAGTATAAATATGTTTGTGTGTCTGTAAGAATACTTTAAGGAAGTAAGAAGTAAAAAGGTTAAAAATGGCTGCTTTTAGATCTATTTCCAACAGTTTTGTTGAGATCATCAACCACACAACAAGCGGGTACATTGTAACATTGTTTAATGAGTATTGCGATTGTTAAGATAAAAAAAGTGGTACTTTTATTACGGTTCGAAACCATGTTTTCACTCCGTTTTACTCTTAAGAAAGCTTTGAAAAATATTATCAAAATTTCGATGTCGATCTTGAAGGACTAAAACCAATAATTATTACAATACTGAACCTGGTTTCTCTGATTTGACTTTGTCAGATTCATCCCTGAAACAGAATGTACAAAGCATTAGCAAACTCCTGAACACCCTAAAAGTTTCCTTCTTCACGGCGTTATAACACAGAGAAACTTTATACAAGACATGGTCACAAAAGTGTATTAGAAGAAAGAAAGAAACAAACTTAAAACTCTTGCGTTTTTGAATAGCTCCAATAACAGCATCAAACTCCTCTTTTGCTCTTAATTGAAGATGAAAAGAAAAGAGAAAAAAAAAAAGAGCATGATTTTTTAAATCCACACACAATGCAACAAACATATACTCGGAATTGATTTTTCACACACAAGGAGAAGAAAAAAAAAAAAAACATGATTTTTCACACACAAAGATAACAAACATATACTAGGAATTGGTCTTAATTTGAGAAAACAATCTGTAATAAGCCAGACTGGATTACCATATTATTGGGTCCCACACTTTTAATGTCATTAGGCTAATTAAAGTCCTAATCCTATCTTTTGTGCTCTTCTTGTCTTTGTTTAGACCGTCACATCACTGTTTTTTCATGGGCATTTTCAAGCATATTTTATGACTCAATGTACACTTTGATCCACGCCTTATTTAATATTTTAAGTGACATTTCTTTTCCTATATTTTTTTGTCGGCCTTTCCCATATTTGAAAGAAGCTATTCTGGCTCATAAATTTTAATTTGTATGTTATAAATTTTTATTATAAAAAAAAACTGTATTTGAAATTTGTTTCATGATAAAAAAAACGGTGGTCTAGCGAGGAAGTATAAAAGATTATTTATTTAATCACAACATTTCTTAATCAATTTATGAGATGTTTGGTCGACCCTGCGATTGACAACGAACTAGTTATAATGTTAATGACAATTTAATGGTTTTCTTTACTTGCTCAAACAACAGTGGAAATACTTCGGTGTTACCGTCATAAATGTAATAAAAATGTAAATAAAGCTTTCGAATCATTCTTTTTATTTTTAATCTTAATATATCTTATAATATAAATTAACATTATATTAATAACAATATAAACTTTGATATCTCAAAGCATAAACATATATTCAAATTGGTGTACATCCTGAATTTCGTTCACTTTGTTTCCTTGTCAAGCTTCTGTCCACATTAAAAAAGACCAAATATCAGTTTCTCATGACATCAATAAATTTGGTTTACCTATATCAATATGATTAATTCAAAAATACCAAGCGACTACAGATGATAAAACTAGTAAATATGTTACTCTACATGAAGATCAGTGAAAATACCATACATAATTCAAACATTTAGGTATGTTATTATGGGCTGATCCAGACAGTTTCCTCAGATAAGGTATATAAGAGAAAATGAAACGTTTTTAAATCCACATTCCTCTTACTCTATTTAAATACCCCAACCCCAACATAACATTAACATGCAAAAGTTCTTTTATAAATCGCCAACACGTTCAAGCTCATTCATGTCCTACCTTTTCTACCATGCTAACCAACTATGCTCAGAGATTAAGACAAGAAAAACAAGAATATCGATTTATAACACTTTAAATTTATGTTTGCTATAGTATATAGTGGTAGAATGTTACATGTAGAAGAAATGCCCTGCTCTGGGCATCTTTACTCTTTTCCATTAATTTGCTTATACGCTTATCTTGGTTTCGAAGAGTATCAGCTTGTTTGTACTGCAAATACAAAACAAAAGTTCAATTTTAGGGAAATGAAAACATCCATCATATATGCGCAAGACAATCTCTCTGTTTTAAGGTTTTTTCAGAAGAAGCAAAACTCATTGACATAATAGTATATTATTTTAGGACAACATGATTATGCATATTATATTTGGTCAGTCTATCAGCAATTATACAGAAAAAAAACTTAGAACAGAACAGAGAGTACAAGGAAAGACTAGAGACTACACACTTACAAGGATAAATTTTTTTTCGTCCAACTCTTGCTGGATTCTGAACAATTGATATGATAGGTCCTGAAGAATATACTTACGGAGAAATAACAAAATCAATTTAAGATCAAATCCACTCATAATCAATTTGATTCATATAATTATGAGACTACTAAAAATTAATTCATGAAGAATCATTTGATTGGGGATTATAATGTGTCCACTTAATTGAGCTTATACAGTTGAACAAGTAAGGAACCTTGGTTAAAGCTTCATGATTAGGTTTCTTCTTATGGAAAAAAGATTTGATTTTTTCTATCGCCATTCTCATCGTGATCGGTTTTTTCTTTCCATCTTCTGTCAATGTTAAACCATGTGAAACAAAATTGAGACTTGTACTAGAATCAAGAAACGAGAGTTAAAAACAAAAATAAACTAAAAAAAAACATTGATCGTATTTAGAAATTACACAGTGAAAACTAAAACCTTTAAGAAGAATTTTTACCAGAAACTATGTTGACAGTACTCATCTTCTTTGCTTGAACAATGATGAGAGAATGAGAGAAATCGATGAAATCTAGGCATATTTATAAGGTTTCTATCTCAAAAGTCAAATATGGAAAAAGAAAGTGTATGGTTTAAACAAGGCAAGACAACATATAGGACATAATTTGAAAACATATGTAAAGACCACGTGTAATATCTTATTAATACTATAATATTATTATTTTTAATGCATTTGGCTTATATAAATTTTATTTATGATTGTCTACCTTCATTGATGAGAGACTCATCAATATAATAATTACTTTTTATGTTAATTTGTGTAATAATTTAATTATACTTATTTTAAAGTAACATATTTCATATATGATTACATCTTTAATATATACAATTCTATAAATTAGTCATATTTGTTAATCCAATCTACAATATTAATTTATATAGTTGTTTATATAAATTATAATAGTATAACTCATCAATTAAAAGATATGATTGTAATAATTATTCTAATTTTTTAATAATTTTAGATTATAATCTATAATTAAATTATAAAGTCATCTATAATTAAATCATCTATTAATTATAGTTTTATAAAATTATAAAGTCATCTATAACAGTGAGATTGAAGAAGTGATAAATCTTACTGTAAATGGCCACTACCAAGAGGGAGAATCGAGTAACAGCTATCAAAGAATTAATAAGTGCATGATGGTAGAGTGTGTAGAATCGGAATCCAAAAATAACCAAAGTCATATTCAAAATGAATTTATTGGGAATGTGAATTACGAACATGTTGTGATTCAGAGAGAGGAGGATGCTGCAATCATGGAGCATGAAACTGAAGATCTCAAGGTGTTGTGCAAAGAGAATTTCAACCAGAGGAAAAACAAGTCACCGAGCTTGGAAGAGCTGTTGGATGTATATGATGCTTATGTTGAGACTAAGGAACATAAAGGGTTGCAAGCAGCTCTGAAAAAGGGAAAAGGTTCATATAGTGTAAAATCAGAATGTGCCAAGGCTTTGTTAAGACATAAGCGAATTGAAGAAGAGAAATCAGACTTACCATCAAAACCAGAAGAGACTAACAAGAGCAAGGTCCAGACTGATGACTCCATAGATCACCCATCCTGCAACAATCGACAAAAAGTTAATGTTCTGAAATCTCTGAAGCTCAAACAATTTATGAAAGAAAAACAGAGAAATTCAAGCATTATACCTGAAGTGTAAGGACCAGAGATCATCACAACTGATGAGGGAGATTGAGACTGTGTAAAGGTTGCTGCAGACAGGTACCTGCAGGAGAAAGAGTTGAATTACTTCAAGAGAGAGAAGAAGAAGCTAAAGAATATGGAGAGAAATCAAATTCAACGGGAAAATAAGAAAGAAAACAAGAGGAAGACTCGAGGTATGAAAGATAAGGGAAAGAGAAAGACAAAAAAAGAAGAGCTCACATGAGATAGAGATTGATGATTCGGTTTGCAATGAGACCAAATGCAGAAAAAGGAGACTCAGATTGCAGAGCCACATGACAAGCACAAGGGACCAGTCATGATGAGAAACAAATCAGAAACTGGGTTAAACTCAATCGTGGTTGATAAGGTAAAGAATGAAATAATGAGGGAGAAAGGAAAAGTACTTGTGAGTTTTGTAGATCTCCACAAAGGGATTCATTCAAGGGATAAGAAGGAGATCAATGCCCAGAATCACTCGCAAGAGTACATGAAGTACAAGAGAACGGTCCAGACCTCAGCAAAGATTGACGAGAGCCATGGAGGGGTTAAGCTAATAACTCGATCGGGAAAAGAAGTGAATGGGATTAAATCTGAGAGGATTAAGATGATGAGGGAGCCAGAGAACCTACTAGTGAGTTACGCTGATGTTGTTAAAGGTATAAATTCAGGTACTAAGGATATCAACAGAGTTGGACAAGAAGTGGTAGAGATCAAATCTCTAAACGTGAATTTGGGAGATTTAGGGATTAAGCAAAAGGATCAAGAGGGAGTGTTGGAAGTTGATCCTTTACTCAACAATGAACAAGAGATATTGGAGGAAGAAGGTGATGAGGTAATCAGGAGAAGAGAGATTAGCAGAGATGATGAAGTTGTGTAAGAGGAATCGTGAGCAGAGACGAAAAGAAGAAGAGACTTTGTCGTAGGAAGAAGAAGAAAGAAAAAAAGGCTTTGGGCCAGAAGTGAATGAAGGCCCATATATATGTCAATAGGTTTAGTTGTTGCATTTTGTGTTGGTGAAATGAAACAATTACGATAAGCTATCTAGGTTAAAGATAAGATGTAGTATAAATATGTTTGTGTGTCTGTAAGAATACTTTAAGGAAGTAAGAAGTAAAAAGGTTAAAAATGGCTGCTTTTAGATCTATTTCCAACAGTTTTGTTGAGATCATCAACCACACAACCAGCGGGTACATTGTAACATTTTTTAATGAGTATTGCGATTGTTAAGATAAAAAAAGTGGTACTTTTTTACGGTTCGAAACCATGTTTTCACTCTGTTTTACTCTTAAGAAAGCTTTGAAAAATATTATCAAAATTTCGATGTCGATCTTGAAGGACTAAAACCAATAATTATTACAATACTGAACCTGGTTTCTCTGATTTGACTTTGTCAGATTCATCCCTGAAACAGAATGTACAAAGCATTAGCAAACTCCTGAACACCCTAAAAGTTTCCTTCTTCACGGCGTTATAACACAGAGAAACTTTATACAAGACATGGTCACAAAAGTGTATTAGAAGAAAGAAAGAAACAAACTTAAAACTCTTGCGTTTTAGAATAGCTCCAATAACAGCATCAAACTCCTCTTTTGCTCTTAATTGAAGATGAAAAGAAAAGAGAAAAAAAAAAGAGCATGATTTTTTAGATCCACACACAATGCAACAAACATATACTAGTAATTGATTTTTCACACACAAGGAGAAGAAAAAAAAACATGATTTTTCACACACAAAGATAACAAACATATACTAGGAATTGGTCTTAATTTGAGAAAACAGTCTGTAATAAGCCAGACTGGATTACCATACTATTGGGTCCCACACTTTTAATGTCATTAGGCTAATTAAAATCCTAATCCTATCTTTTGTGCTCTTCTTGTCTTTGTTTTGACCGTCACATCACTGTTTTTTCATGGGCATTTTCAAGCATATTTTATGACTCAATGTACACTTTGATCCACGCCTTATTTAATATTTTAAGTGACATTTCTTTTCCTATATTTTTTTGTCGGCCTTTCCCATATTTGAAAGAAGCTATTCTGGTTCATAAATTTTAATTTGTAGGTTATAAATTTTTATTATAAAAAAAAACTGTATTTGAAATTTGTTTCATGATAAAAAAAACGGTGGTCTAGCGAGGAAGTATAAAAGATTATTTATTTAATCAAACATTTCTTAATCAATTTATGAGATGTTTGGTCGACCCTGCGATTGACAACGAACTAGTTATAATGTTAATGACAATTTAATGGTTTTCTTTACTTGCTCAAACAACAGTGGAAATACTTCGGTGTTACCGTCATAAATGTAATAAAAATGTAAATAAAGCTTTCGAATCATTCTTTTTATTTTTAATCTTAATATATCTTATAATATAAATTAACATTATATTAATAACAATATAAACTTTGATATCTCAAAGCATAAACATATATTCAAATTGGTGTACATCCTGAATTTCGTTCACTTTGTTTCCTTGTCAAGCTTCTGTCCACATTAAAAAGACCAAATATCAGTTTCTCATGACATCAATAAATTTGGTTTACCTATATCAATATGATTAATTCAAAAATACCAAGCGACTACAGATGATAAAACTAGTAAATATGTTACTCTACATGAAGATCAGTGAAAATACCATACATAATTCAAACATTTAGGTATGTTATTATGGGCTGATCCAGACAGTTTCCTCAGATAAGGTATATAAGAGAAAATGAAACGTTTTTTAAATCCACATTCCTCTTACTCTATTTAAATACCCCAACCCCAACATAACATTAACATGCAAAAGTTCTTTTATAAATCGCCAACACGTTCAAGCTCATTCATGTCCTACCTTTTCTACCATGCTAACCAACTATGCTCAGAGATTAAGACAAGAAAAACAAGAATATCGATTTATAACACTTTAAATTTATGTTTGCTATAGTATATAGTGGTAGAATGTTACATGTAGAAGAAATGCCCTGCTCTGGGCATCTTTACTCTTTTCCATTAATTTGCTTATACGCTTATCTTGGTTTCGAAGAGTATCAGCTTGTTTGTACTGCAAATACAAAACAAAAGTTCAATTTTAGGGAAATGAAAACATCCATCATATGCGCAAGACAATCTCTCTGTTTTAAGGTTTTTTCAGAAGAAGCAAAACTCATTGACATAATAGTATATTATTTTAGGACAACATGATTATGCATATTATATTTGGTCAGTCTATCAGCAATTATACAGAAAAAAACTTAGAACAAAACAGAGAGTACAAGGAAAGACCAGAGACTACACACTTACAAGGATAGCTTTTTTCTCGTCCAACTCTTGCTGGATTCTGAATAGTTGATAGGATAGGTCCTGAAGAATATACTTACGGAGAAATAACAAAATCAATTTAAGATCAAATCCACTCATAATCAATTTGATTCATATAATTATGAGACTACTAAAAATTAATTCATGAAGAATCATTTGATTGGGGATTATAATGTGTCCACTTAATTGAGCTTATACAGTTGAACAAGTAAGGAACCTTGGTTAAAGCTTCATGATTAGGTTTCTTCTTATGGAAAAAAGATTTGATTTTTTCTATCGCCATTCTCATCGTGATCGGTTTTTTCTTTCCATCTTCTGTCAATGTTAAACCATGTGAAACAGAATTGAGACTTGTACTAGAATCAAGAAACGAGAGTTAAAAACAAAAATAAACTAAAAAAAAACATTGATCGTATTTAGAAATTACACTGTGAAAACTAAAACCTCCAAGAAGAATTTTTACCAGAAACTATGTTGACAGTACTCATCTTCTTTGCTTGAACAATGATGAGAGAATGAGAGAAATCGATGAAATCTAGGCATATTTATAAGGTTTCCATCTCAAAAGTCAAATATGGAAAAAGAAAGTGTATGGTTTAAACAAGGCAAGACAACATATAGGACATAATTTGAAAACATATGTAAAGACCACGTGTAATATCTTATTAATACTATAATATTATTATTTTTAATGCATTTGGCTTATATAAATTTTATTTATGATTTTCTATCTTCATTGATGAGAGACTCATCAATATAATAATTACTTTTTATGTTAATTTGTGTAATAATTTAATTATACTTATTTTAAAGTAACATATTTCATATCTGATTACATCTTTAATATATACAATTTTATAAATTAGTCATATTTGTTAATCCAATCTACAATATTAATTTATATAGTTGTTTATATAAATTATAATATTATAACTCATCAATTAAAAGATATGATTGTAATAATTATTCTAATTTTTTAATAATTTTAGATTATAATCTATAATTAAATTATAAAGTCATCTATAATTAAATCATCTATTAATTATAGTTTTATCTAAAGCAGCAAAGGTAATTAAATCAGTTATACTATTATCAATCTATAATTAAATTATAAATCAGTAAATAAAACATATGTATAACTAATATTAATTGAAATAATATTAATCTACAATTTAAAGTCATGCATAATGGAAGTTATGAGATAGAAAATTTAATTTACTGATTTATAAAATAGAATAATAATGACATATAAACTATTTAGTTAACTTTTTCAATTATTGTGTTTTTGATTTAGTATTATAAAGTAAAAAACTAGTATTTAGAAAGGGAGGCATGTGTCTTATACTCTGATCATGTGAGTATGTGACACCCACATAAGAGGTTGTTAAGAATTTTACAAAATAATATTGGATCTCATTTTATATGTTTTATACTAATTAATTAAAGTCATTAATCTTATCCTATGTTATGTGCTATTTTTTTAGTTTAGACCGCCACGTCACTTTTTTCTCATGGATCTCTTTTCAAGCAAGTATCCACGTCCAAATTTTTTTTTTTTCTCCCCCAAATTTTTTTGTCGTCTCAACAATTCATTCACGCGGAGAACCTTGGTTGTTGTTGTTGTTTTTTTTTTTTTTGTCTTTTTACTGCAGGAATTTGAGAGTCGCTTTTCATAAAATTTATCAACTATTAATATTTTCAGTGAAAGTTCTTATATATTTAAAATAATTTTTTAAGAACTATAGAACAAAATTCGAATTAGTCCTCATAGGTAGAGTGTAATTAGCTATTTTGATTGAATCATCATATATGCATGTCCTAGCGACATATACATATATATAACTTGTTTGAAAGTAGCAATTGTGATTGAAAAAATTAATTTGTAGGTTATACATTAAAAAGAAAATGTGTTTATACCTTGTTTCGTGAATCAAAAATGGTGGTCTAGCGAGGTTGTATAAGTGATTAGCTTTTTGCGCCTTTCACTTCTATTTTTCTTTAATACGAAAATTATATTTTAAAAAGTAATTATAATTTTGAGATAAAAAACTGTATATCAAATTTGAAGGGAAAAACAATGTAAAATAAAAAATATTGATAATAGTTAACTTCAACAAAGAAGAGAACTTATGGCGAACTGCTGGTTCCCCGTTCTTCCAGCTCGATTCCAAGGTTGAAGGCAGTTCCAATCGTCTCCCTCCATTTCCTCCTGACACACCAGACCAAATTCCCCTCCCATCCCTCTCTGATTCCCCCCCCCCCACCTTTCTCTTATCTCCCCCTCTGCTGCCCCTCAACCTTCTGCTCAAACTGTTTTCTTGGATCTTGAGAGAACTATTCTGGCTCTTCCTGCTCAGCATAAATCTACTGTTTTGGTGGTGAGTCTCCAGGCGCAAGCAATTCTCAATTCTTACTACAAAAATTTGGGTCAAAACCCTAGATCTGTTGATACTGTAGCAGAAACTATAGTAATAGTTAGAAAAACAGTAGCACAAACTGACAGCTTACATGGTACTCCTCCATCAAAGGTAGCTTGTCGCTATATCACCAACTCGAAACCCTGTAATTCCTCACTACCAAGCGGAGTGGTCCCGCATGCTGTCGTACTCCCTTAGGCGGTGTCGGCTCCGCAAACCACTGGGGCATTGGGTTCTTTGGCTCAAGGAGAGCAAGCAGTTGTTTTCATATCCACTCAGGAGCAGAAAGAGTTGACCCCTACTGCTGTTCCCTCTCCTTCAGCTATTCATGTTCTCTCCTTCCCCTATAACCTATACAAACCTCTCTCTCTCCTGTACCAGTTCTCGATTCACCTGTCAAACCTGCTCCCCATCAAACACCTCAAACTCCTGCCCCTAGCAACCAACCGAAAATAAAATCCTAGCTCAGAAGTTAAAAATTACTGCGGATAGATCACTTACCAGGATAGCTCTAGTAGAATACTCTTCTGATAGAAAGCCTCGTGTTAGTATTCCAGATTCTGTTTTTCAAGAGGGTTCTGACATTCATAAAGACTTTATAATTGGTAGGTTCAAAGGAAGGCTCCCTACCTACAAACATATTCAGAGTGTGATCAGTCACATTGGGGAAGAGGTGAAAGACTCCAGATTCACCTTAACCATGCGAACAACTCAATGCTGGTTCGTGTCCTGAATGAGTACCTGAGAGCAAAAATCCTTGAGAAAAAAATGTGGTATATTGGTGAATGTATGTTTCTTGTGGCCCAATGGGATTCCTCAGGAGGTGAAAGTGCTGATCTTGATGCAATTCCAATTTGGGCTCATCTCAAAGGTATGTCGTTTGACCTGATGCATCATAAAGGCATATGCTTAGTTGCTGGACTAGTTGGAGAGCCGAAGGAAATGGATGAGTTTACAAAGAACTTGGTAAGCTTATTTGTTGCTCATGTCAAAGTTGAGAGGAATCTCAATGAACTATTGCCTTCCTCAGTTGAAGTAGTCAGGGAGAGTGGAGAAGTTATAACTATTGAGGTTAATTACCCTTGGATTCCTCCTTCGTGCTCTCACTGTAAAGAAATAGGACATGTCATTCGTTATTGCCCTCTTTTGACACCATCTTGGACCCAGGAAAACCATTCACAAGCTAAAGACTTACCGGACATACTTGCTACTGTCAAGAAGGGTAAAGGGAAGCTTGTTACTGAATCCACTTCATCTTCTGTAGAAGTTGGCTATTCAACGGGTCCTTCCCCTCTCCCTGCTCAGGTGCTACATGGTGGAATTTCTGAGGCCCTGGTTGATTTGAGTGATTCTGCTCGTGCCTCCCTCTCTTCTGTCCCATTGCCATGTGCCCATTCACCATCTGATAATCAAACCACTGTCCCGACCAGTCCCTCTGAGCCTAATCTCCTCGCCCTTCCCAAACAAGCCAAATCAAAACGTTTAACCACTCCGGCTCCTTCTGTAATAGCTACTCGCAATCCTTACGATGTGTTAGCTCCTCCTAGCAGTTGCACCCAACCTTTAAACCTACCCAAACAATCTCAACAACCCATTCCTCCATCTCACCCTTGCCCCTTCTCTTCTTTTTCAGCCAATCAACCTTCAGACTTGGTGATAGACACGCCAGTTCAAAGCTCATTAGATTCTTCCTCTGGAGAAATCCCTCCTCCTTGTGGTGGAGATCCTCTCTGTCATTAACCAATAACCCGTCCCTATGTATATAAAATCTTTTTGTTGGAATATCCGCGGTCTGAATGATATGGATAAGCATCGGCCTTTTGCTTTCGGGCTTGCTATTAATAAGCCTATTTTTGGTGCTCTTTTAGAAACTCATATCAAGGAACCAAACTTGAACCGTGTTGTGAACCTTACCTGTCCTGGATGGAACTACACCTCTAACCATAGCTCACATGAGGATTGTAGGATCGTAGTCATTTGGAAACCATCGGCATCAGTCTCTGTCCTTCATCAGTCCAATCATCTGCTCACATGTGACATTTCAGTACAAGGTGGCCATCTCTTCTAGTATACTTTCATATATGCTCCAAACCAAGGAGAAGATAGGGCTGACCTTTGGTGTGAACTGCTGAGACTCCAACAGAGCTTATCACTTGATTCAACACCCTGGGTCCTCTGTGGAGAATTCAACCAAATTATCCACCCTGCAGAGCACTCTAATCCAAGCGTCAACCACTTCACTTCTCGCATGATGGAGCTGCGTGATTGCCTCCTGCAGCTTGAATTGTTTGATTTGTGTTTCTCCAGCCCTCTCTTCACCTGGACCAATAAAACCCCGTTAAACCCGATAGCCAAAAAACTTGATCGAGTTCTTGTCAATTATCACTGACTTTCTTCTTACCCTGACAGTGTTGTCTCTTTCCTAGCGCCTGATATCTCTGACCATTCCCCTAGCTGTCTAAACCTTTTTGCCCCATTACCCTCAGCAGGCACAAAGCCGTTTAAGTTCTTCAATTTCTTAACCAAACACCCTAATTTCTTCAATACGGTTGGAACTGCTTGGAATCAGGATGGAAGCATATCTCCTCAGGAACCCTATTTGTCCACATTGAGTGCAAAACAAAAAGAATTAAAGAGAGAATTAAAATCACTTTCCCGAGAGAATTTCTCTGATATCCAAAATAGAGTGCGAGACACTAACAGTTTGCTTTAATCTGTGCAGGTGCAAGCCCTGGTGAACCCTTCTCCTGATCTTTTCCAACAAGAAAAAGAAATTCACTCAAGATGGGAGTTCTTGCGAAGCATAGAGGAGGCTGTCTATAGAAAAAGGTCTCGGAACAATTGGCTTAAAGAAGGAGACTTGAACACTACCTATTTCCATAGGATTATGCAGCTAAGGAACGCCTTTAATGCTATCCGATCGTTTTCTTCTCTCTCTGGCTCCATCATTGATGACCCCTTAGAGATGAGTACTTTGGCAGTAAATCACTTTAAATCTCTACTAGCGCCGACTATCCTCCCGCCTATCAATGCCCCTATCTCTTGGTTCCAAAGGATTTAAACGTATTGTTGCTCACCTGACACAAAGCAAACGATGATAAGGGTTCCTACTACTGATGAGATAAGAAAGGTCATTTTTAAACTGAATGCTAACAAAGCACCAGGCCCGAATGGATTTACCTCTGCCTTTTATAAAGCCTCCTGGGGGATTGTAGGTCCTGAGGTTATCCACAGCATACTCTGCTTCTTCCACACATCTTTTCTCCCGTCTGTGGTTAATGCTACCATCCTTGCATTGGTTCCAAAGATCCCTGGTGCCTCGTTTGTCTCAGATTTCCGACCCATTTCCTGTCTCAACACCCTCTACAAGGTGGTCTCAAAGCTGCTTCTAGCGAGATTGAAGCCCATTCTCCCTGGCCTTGTGCAGAGAAACCAAACAGCTTTCATTCCTGGGCGATTATTGGTGGAAAACACATTATTAGCGGCTGAGTTAGTCAATGGCTATCAGAAATCAAATGGACCAAAAAGAATAACCATCAAAGTTAATATTGCAAAGGCCTTTGACACAGTGCGGTGGAAATTTATTTTTAGTTTCTTGAGAGGCATTGAAATCCCGGAGCATTATTTACGCTGGCTTAAGGCTTGTATTTGTACACCATCTTTCTCTATTGGGTTCAATGGTAATGCGCATGGCTACTTCAAAGGACTCAAGGGGTTGCGCCAAGGAGATCCTCTCTCTCCCTATCTTTTTGTCCTAGCTATGAACTGCCTTTCTGCTTGTCTGGACAAAGCAGTCGAGGAAGGGAAAATTCAGTATCATTACCGATGCAAAGAATTCAAATTAACTCACCTCTGTTTTGCGGATGACTTACTAATCTTCATTAATGGTTCGGTTTCCTCATTGCAAAGTGTTCTCCATGTCTTAAAAGAGTTTGAAGATTTCTCTGGACTAGCTATAAGCCTTCCCAAAACAAGCTTCTTCACCTCAGGTCTATCCCAGTCTGAAATAGATCACATTGTCAATGTGACTGGAATTACACATGGTCAATTACCTATCAGATATCTTGGTTTACCTTTGTGTATGAGGAAGTTAAGTCTCCTGGATTGTGCGCCACTGATACAGAGGTTTAAGGGTTGCTTCAATGCCTAGTCTACGAAGTCACTCTCTTTCGCCGGAAGATTACAAATGTTGAACTCGGTGATTGCAAGCATTTCCAATTCTGGTGTTCTAGCTTTATATTGCCAAAGAAGTGTGTTAGGATCTTGAACTTTCTCTGTAGTGCATTTCTCTGGAAAGGTACAACGGAGGGTCATCATTCAGCTAGAGTGGCATGGGACACGGTTATGCTAGAAAAGAAGGAGGGAGGGCTGGGCATTAGAGACTTGCTCATATGGAACAAAGCATGCATGATTAAACTTATCTGGTTGCTCTTCTTTCGCTCTGGTTCAGTCTGGGTAGCCTGGTTCCGGAAAGCAGTCTTGGCAGACAATTTAAGTTCCTTCTGGACCCGCAAACCTAATAATAGGAACTCATGGTTAACCAATAAGCTACTAAAGCTTCGAGAAGCTGCTTACTCATGGATAAATCTAAAGCTGGGAAATGGTAAATCTTGTCAATTCTGGACGGACCATTGGAGTAACCTAGGTAAGATGACAACATACCTCCAAGGAGATGGACTCTATCATATTGGAATTCGCAGAGGTGCTCGTCTCTCTTACCTTTGGCGACAAGGAGAATGGAGATTACCACCTGCAAGATCAGAAGCACATGTTAGCCTTCATATTGACCTCTCAACTATCTCTCTAACGGATGAGCCTGATACTTACCAATGGTGGATCAATGACCATTGTAAAAGTCGCCATAATACTGGTACCATTTACACTGTGCTAAGAGACAGTCTTCCCGAGGTCCCTTGGCACAGTGTGGTCTGGTTCTCAGGAAGAATTCCCAAGCATTCTTTCCTTACCTGGCTGTTTGTGTTGAATTGCTGTCCGACGAGAGATCGCCTTCTTAACTGGGGCTTGCAGGTGGATCCCCTCTGTCTGCTCTGTGCAACTATGCCTGAAACGCGAGATCACGTTTTCTTTGAATGTCCTTACAGTTGGTCGATCTGGTCTGAAATAGCGAGGCGTGTTTCTATCCCTGCTTCAACCAACTGGTCCTTGATTCTTACTAACCGTACTCAGCGTAGAGGTTCCCGAGTTACAAAGAAGCTGCTCTTGATAGCTTGTCAAGCGGTGATCTACACGATCTAGACTGAGAGGAATCATCAGCTTCATCGGAATAGTTTCAAATCAACTGATCTTCTCATAGGGGAAATCGATTCGACTATCCGGAACAGAGCTTCAAGCTTCCGTGACACCAATCCTGAACTCTCTTTATCCCTTCTCCATCACTGGTTCTCCGGAGCACCGTAGAAGGCGGCTCCTCAAATATGACCTACTTTAGATGCGATCTGAATCCTTTCAATTTCCTCGGTGTTGGACGTACTCGAGAGCAATTATTGAAGGTGGATTAGGCGATTAAATTTTCAACCGTAATTCTGGTTCGATCCTAACTATTGGTTTAATCGTAACATCTGGTTTAAGTTATGTTTCCTTAAATTGTGAGTTTATTTCGTAATGGGTTTTGGGCTTTCAAAGCCTTGTAAACATTTTATTTCTTCCTCTTCTATTAATTGAATGCCTTTTAACAAAAAAAAAAATAATGAAAAATAAAATGTTTCTTGACCATGCATTTAATTAGCTCACTAGGTTCGGACCCGCACGTATGTGCGGGGTTATGTTTATAAAACAATTTATTTTAGTATTTATAAACAAACTCATACTAATTGAGATTCTAAATCGATTTTTGGTTTAGTTTATTAATGTTTGAAAATTTGAAATAATAATTGTTTTACCAAAATTTTAAAATTCGGAACAACATAATGGTTGGACTGATAACAAACGAAATCAATTGGTTAGATTCTATTAAATTTATGAACTATCAAATCAAATATATAACCGTTAACAATGATGAAAACTCGTTTGAGACCAATACAAATATTTAAGGGTGGGAGTAATTCTCTTTTCGTTTTGTCATGTTCCATCATGCCCTACACCTGTTCTCAAATTTATATTGCATAAAAGAATACATTCCCAATATGGGACATTTTGAATATGAGAAAAATTTGTATTTTTGATCGAAAACAGGACGGGATTGGACGAAAATATACATTCTCAAAATTCCGTATGGAAAAAACAAAAATATAATTCATAGTATATTTATATATCATATGTTATAATAAAAATATTACAAAATTAATTGACTTCTTTATTCTTATTATTTTATATATGGTTCACCTATATTAGATTATGTTTTTTTGTTTAAATATTTTTAATTGTTATAGAACATATGTTATGTATTTTTTTATTTTTATTTTATTTTGAACTTATGCTAGTTCAATTGGAAATAGTAAGATTTATTTGAGAACATTAAATGTATTTTATCATGTAATAGAACATGTCAAGAATTATAATTATTTATTTAGTATGTGTAAACATATTTATTTAGTATAATATCCGTAACTCAAATTTTTATAATTATTTATTTAGTATGTGTAAACATATTTATTTAGTATAATATCCGTAACTCAAATTTTTGTCATTTTGGTTTTTGGTTCAGTTTCACTTTGGATTATGAATATTTGGGAGTACATAGGCATGTATATTTTGGACATACCGTATTCACCAAATGTAAATTTCTGTTATATAATAATCAGTTATAAATGAGAGAACATAGGCATGTATATTTTGGACATACCGTATCCACCAAATGTAAATTTCTGTTATATAATAATTTTTAAAATTATTATTATTTTGATAATATTTATAGTAGTCTAGCGGATAAGAGATTGAACAAAAAAATATTCATATTTAGTTGTCAAAAATAAATAAATAGGGAAAGTTTCTAACAGGATATCCGTATTTTTGTTTGAGTATTTAATTTTTACAAAATTAATGGAAATTATCCAAACTTTCTTTATATTCTTTTTTTAAAAAATATTTCTTTTTTTAATCCAAAATAGCTGAATTCTACAAAATATATATTCTTAAATTAACTCTGACCAAAATTATTAAGAATTTAAAAATTGAATGTTGTTATCTAATTTTCTAATCTCATGTGGTATTTTGTAGAGTAATCTTTTAAGAAAATTTTTTTGTAGACTTATAAAGATAATGATGACTTAAAAACAAATTAAAAGGTACTCATGTTATAAAGTTTTACCGCCATGTGTGTTGTTTGTTTTCTTTTTCATATATATCCCAAATTATAGTGTCATTTTAAAAAAAACTGTTCACTTCATATATTTGAAAAAAATAATATAATTTAATACATACAGCTGATTACAAATTTATAATACAGTCATGGAAGATTAAATTGTACTTTTATGTGTTGGTTTCTAAAATTAATTGATAATGGTAACTCAAGGCGCAACTAAATATCCTAATAAGAACTTCCTTAGAGTTTTCTGAAATAAATATATATAAAAACTGAAGAAAACAAACATTAATATAGTTGTGACTTACCAGGTTCATATAAATAATGTGGACTTCTTTTAAGCAATCAAATATGATTTTCTTGTTTTGCAGATGCTATGTCAATTGGATGAACATCCGTTCATACCATAATCCTCCCTTATATACAATCTCTAGGTAAAAAATGTATGCTTTCGAAAAAGATCTTGATTTGTATATGCTTATATACATGACAGAAAATTATAAATTTAACAATTCATAAGAATAATAAACATGACATAGAACATAGTATTGGTTAACTAAAAAAAGAATATAGTAGATGTTAGCAATATGCATATGCAAACTTAAATACTAAGACACATATATATTTTTTTCGTAGAAACAAAGAGATACAAAAATAGTGTAGAGTTGTAACACCCGCAAACCATTTTCTGGGAATTTTGGTGAGGGTGTCGATCGACACCACAGAGGGAGTGTCGATCGACACCAGTTGTGGCCGGTTTGGTCGGTTCAATTTCAATTATCGTTTTGGTTCGGTTTGGTTTTAGGAAACCATTGAACCGGGTTATTTAAGTGGATTTCGACACAAGAAGGGTTTTGGAAGTTTATTTTGTCGCCGCTTTGTTGTTTTTGAGAGAAAGGAGAGAAAAACCTTGTTCCTGAGTTTTTGAAAGAGATTGGTGAGATTCCTGGCTGTTCTTGAGAGTTTTGGAAGCTAGGAAGGATCTAGAAGCTTTCTAGGAAGGTTGGATTCGTTGCTATTGGTCTGAATCTTCCTGCAAAGAGGTGAGTGCATGACCATGGCTTATCTAAGCTAAGATTTTCTAGTTTCTATGTGATTTGGTGCTTATGTGGTTGTTTCTTTGAGTTCCCTATGTTATTTCGTTGCTATCTGGGCTGGGTTTGGCTTCTGGGAGTGCAAGGAGCGGATTGGAGGAGATTGGAGGCGAGATTCGGAGTTTCTGATCGAGGGAAATCGCTGCTCGGCATCGGTGTCGGTCGACACCAGTTGGGGTGTCGGTCGACACCAACGCGAGGACGGCTCGGGACTTTGGCGAGTGTCGTTCGATGCCATGTGGAGGCGTCGGTCGACACAAACTAGGGTTTTCGGGAGTGTCGGGCAGGGTGTCGGTCGACACCAGTTTGGCGTCGGTCGACACCAGATAGTCAGTGACGATCGACACCATCTGGTGTCGGTCGACACCCCTTGTTCAGTTGCGATGGATGTTGCATGCGTTGTATATTGCCTGGTTTGTTTTATTGATTGTTGTTTGTGGCTTGTAGAGATCTTATTGCTTGTGTGTATAGCCCAGTAGATGGGAGGATTGCCTCACTGAGTGTTTATCAAATACTCATGCATCTCAATTTGTGTTTGTGGTGCAGGTAAAGGCAAAGTGTGATCGTGGAATCAGAGGCAATGAAGAGGAGGATGTTCTAGGGACTCGATTGGATGTTGTCTGGCATTTGCTAGGGTGCTAGAGTTGAGTCATTAGAAACATTGCTAGGTTGCTGGTTTCATGTTTCTTGTTGTTTGATATTGAAATATTGCATTGGTATAATATTGGTTTATTATTGGTTATTGATTATATTTTCCGCTGTTGAATGTGTTGTGGTTAGGTGGCTAGTGGGTATGGGACCACTAGCTGTAGTTGTTTTTAATATATTATATTTATTATTTATTTATTAAAAAAAAAAAAAAAAAAGGTTGGTCGTTTCATTTTGGTATCAGAGCCCTTACGGTTCTAGGTTTGGGTTCGCTAGGTTTCTGTTGTAGATGTTTGGGATTGCATGTCTGGATTGATTATGTGAGTTAGTCAATTGTGTGTGGCATGGAGTCTTAGAACATCCTCTTCGAGCCGAGTGTGTGATTCCACGGTGAGTTTATGTTTCTGTGTAATAATAGAAATTGTTTGCTTAGCCTTCTGTTCATGGTAGTGCAGATGGTTAGAGAGGGTGCTGTGGCTGGTCGAGGTCGTGGACGCGGACGTGGTCGTGGACGCGGACGTGGTCGTGGTAGGGGCAGAGTCCCAGTGGTTAGTGAGACCGAGGACCAGAGCGTGACAGCTGAGGGTGTTGGCGAGTCGCAGGGTGTTCCGGGGGATTCCGTGAGTGTGGCAGGAGGGGGCAGTGTTGATGCTCCAGTGGCCGGTGATGCTAGGGTCCCGGGTGTGGGGGTCCCAGCGGGTGGAGTCCCTGGTGTTGACCTTGCGGCTTTGCTAGCACAGGTGTTAGAGCGGTTACCACCAGTGGTACCGGCTCAGGCTCAGGTAGTGCCACCAGTGGTGGCGGGGGGAGCGGCAGCCAGTGGCTGCGGATGCGGGGGTCCATGCTCGTTATCTCAGCATGTTGACAGAGATGGGTCGGTTGCGCACTGAGCAGTTTTCAGGAGGTGTAGATCCTACTGCTGCGGATGCGTGGAGGACGAGAGTGGAACGTAACTTCCACACTCTGAGATGTCCTGAGGAGTTTTGGGTGGACATAGGGGTCTACTTTTTGAGTGGTGATGCTGAGTTGTGGTGGAGATCTGTGGCTGCTAGGAGGGTGCAGCGGGAGATGACTTGGGCTGACTTCGTTTTGGAGTTCAACCGCAAGTATTTTCCTCGAGAGGCATTGGATCGTTTGGAGGTGCAGTTCCTTCAGTTGTCTCAGGGGACGCGGTCAGTGCGGGAGTTGGACTTGGAGTTCAGTCGACTTCTTTGTTATGGAGGTCGGGCTATGGAGCCTGAGGAGGCTCAGATCAGGAGGTTCTTGAGGGCTCTACGTGATGACTTGAGAGTTCACTGTAGAGGGAGGAGTTATGCTACGCGTGCAGAGCTGGTTGAGACTGCAGCAGAGATTGAGGAGGATATCCGGGCTCAGTCAGTGGCGGTAGTTCCGGCAGTTCAGCCTAGTAAGGCTCAGCAGCACGGTGGTTCTAGCAGGGGCGGTAGGCATGCCCAGGGAACCAAGAGAAAGTGGGAGGCTACGCAGAAGCCGAGTGGTGCGGGTTGTTTCGGTTGTGGGAGCAGGGACCACAGGGTTGCCAGTTGTCCCAAGAGGAGTGTTCCGACGGCAGGACCTCGAGTGTGTTATCATTGTAGGGAGACAGGGCACATCAAGCCTTTTTGTCCCAAACTGCAGCCGGCAGCAGTGGCAGCGTTGCAGCAGGTGCAGCCTGGGGGTCAGCAGGTGGCACGGATTGAGCAGGGGCCTCGGGTTTACACGACAGTGGAGACTGGTGGAACCAGTGCCGGGGCGATCACAGGTATAATTTCTGGTACTTAATCTTTGTGAATTTTTTAGTAGGGTCAGATTTTATGTTCCTGTGATAAAGTGTTAGGTTCTCAACACATGAGGTTTGTGTAGGGACCTTGTTGGTGGGCGGGTTTAGGTCCCACGTTATGTTTGATTCTGGAGCTTCGCATAGCTTCATTACTCCAGAGTGTGCAGAGTGTGCGGGGATCAGCGGGGATCCTGGAGAGCGCACAGGAGTTGTTAGAGTTGCGGGAGGCAAGTTCCTGAGAGTTATTGGACGAGCTAGAGGAATTGATATTCAGATCGCAGGGGAGTCATGGCCAGCGGATTTGCTTATCAGTCCCGTGGAGCTGTATGATGTTATTCTCGGGATGGATTGGATGCATCGGCATATGGTGCATTTAGATTGCTATCGGGGTAGAGTGGAGTTTGAGCGACCAGGAGGGAAGTTGGTTTTTCAGGGTATTAGACCGACTTCAGGGGAGTCTCGTGATCTCAGCCATTCAGGCTGGGAAGATGATCGAGAAGGGCCGTGAGGCTTATTTGGTCACTATATCTATGCCAGAGTCAGTGGGGAAGTCTACGGTTAGCGGTATTCCAGTGGTGGAGGAGTTTGAGGATGTGTTTCAGTCTCTGCAAGGATTACCACCATCTCGGTCGGATCCTTTTACCATTGAACTGGAACCGGGGACGACACCGTTATCCAAGGCTCCTTACAGGATGGCTCCAGCAGAGATGGCAGAGCTGAAGAAGCAGCTAGAGGATTTATTGAGTAAGGGATTCATCCGTCCTAGTGTGTCACCGTGGGGAGCGCCGGTGTTGTTTGTCAAGAAAAAGGATGGGAGTTTCCGATTGTGTATTGATTACAGGGGTTTGAACCGGGTCACTGTGAAGAACAAGTACCCTCTCCCGAGGATTGACGAGTTGTTGGATCAGTTGAGGGGTGCTACTTGGTTCTCCAAGGTGGATCTGGCATCGGGTTATCATCAGATACCGATAGATGAGGCAGATGTGAGGAAGACTGCTTTCAGGACGAGGTATGGGCATTATGAGTTTGTGGTGATGCCTTTCGGGTTGACTAACGCACCAGCAGCGTTTATGAGATTGATGAACAGTGTATTTCAGGAGTTTCTGGATGTATCTGTCATCATTTTCATCGACGATATCCTGGTTTACTCTAAGAGTCCTGAGGAGCATGCAGTGCATTTGAGGGCAGTTATGGAGAAGCTGCGGGAGCAGAAGCTGTTTGCCAAGTTGAGCAAGTGTAGTTTCTGGCAGCGTGAGATGGGCTTTCTGGGTCACATTGTGTCTGTTGAGGGGGTTTCTGTAGATCCAGAGAAGATTCAGGCTATTAGGGATTGGCCTAGACCGCAGAATGCCACAGAGATCAGGAGTTTCCTTGGTTTGGCAGGTTACTACAGGAGGTTTGTGCAAGGGTTTGCAAGCAGAGCACGTCCTATGACTAAGTTGACAGGGAAGGATGTTCCTTTTGTCTGGTCAGAAGAGTGTGAGGAAGGCTTTGCAAGCCTGAAGGAGTTGTTGACTACTGCGCCAGTGTTGGCTTTGCCTGAGCAGGGAGAACCCTATGTGGTTTATACAGATGCATCTAGAGTTGGGTTGGGTTGTGTTCTGATGCAGCATGGGAAGGTGATTGCTTATGCTTCGCGGCAGTTGCGGGTGCATGAAGGCAACTATCCTACTCATGATTTGGAGATGGGTGCTGTAGTTTTTGCCCTGAAGATTTGGAGATCTTATCTTTATGGTGCAAAGGTACAGTGTTCACAGATCATAAGAGCCTGAAGTATATATTCACTCAGCCTGAGTTGAATTTGAGACAGAGGCGGTGGATGGAGCTTGTGGCAGATTATGATTTGGAGATAGCCTATCATCCTGGTAAGGCTAACACGGTTGCAGATGCTCTGAGTCGGAAGAGGGTAGCTTCGGCTCAGGAGCAGGAGATGGAGTCTCTGGTAGGGGAGATCAGTGCTTTGAGCTTATGTGCTGTTTCACAGGAACCGTTGGGTTTGGAAGCAGTAGATAGAGCAGATCTTCTGAGTAGAGTGCGGTTGGCTCAGGAGAAGGATTTGGGGCTAGTGAATGCCTCTAAGGATGTGGGTTCGAGTATCAGGTCTCAGATAATGGTACTATCTTGGTGCACGGTCGTGTGTGTGCCCAAGGATGAGGAGTTGAGACAGGAGATTCTGAGAGAGGCTCATGCGAGCAAGTTATCCATTCATCCAGGAGCGACCAAGATGTACCGTGACCTCAAGAGGTACTATCATTGGGTCGGGATGAAGAAGGATGTGGCTAGTTGGGTTTCGAGGTGCGATGTATGTCAGCTAGTGAAGGCTGAGCATCAGGTTCCTGGCGGGTTACTGAAGAGTTTACCCATTCCCGAGTGGAAGTGGGATATGATCACTATGGATTTCGTGGTAGGATTGCCAGTGTCACGGACCTTTGATGCTATTTGGGTCATTGTGGACCGGTTGACTAAGTCAGCACATTTTCTGGCCATTAAGAAGACTGATGGAGCAGCGGTCTTGGCTAAGAAGTATGTGAGGGAGATAGTCAGGTTGCATGGGGTGCCAGCAAGCATTGTGTCGATAGGGATTCTAAGTTCACTTCGGTGTTCGGAAGGCATTTCAGGCAGAGATGGGCACTAAGGTGCATATGAGTACAGCTTATCATCCCCAGACTGATGGACAGTCAGAGAGGACGATCCAGACGCTGGAGGATTTGCTGAGGATGTGTGTGCTGGATTGGGGTGGCCATTGGGCAGATCATCTGAACCTGGTAGAGTTTGCTTACAACAACAGCTATCAGGCAAGTATTAAGATGGCTCCTTATGAGGCTTTGTATGGGAGGCCATGTCGTACACCATTATGCTGGACTCAGGTGGGGGAGAGGAGCATGTTTGGTGCTAGTTTTGTTCAGGAGACCTCAGAGAAGATTCGGGTTCTCAAGCTGAACATGAAGGAGGCTCAGGATAGGCAGAGGAGTTATGCAGATAGGAGGAGGAGAGATCTTGAGTTTCAGGTAGGAGACAGAGTGTACCTCAAGATGGCCATGTTGCGGGGTCCGAACAGGTCATTGTCGAGACTAAGTTGAGTCCGAGGTATATGGGTCCATTCAGAGTGATTGAGCGGTTGGACCGTGGCATATAGATTGGAGTTACCTGAGGTGATGCGTGCATTCCATAAGGTTTTCCATGTGTCTATGTTGCGGAAGTGTCTCCGTGAGGGAGAGGAGGTGTTGGCTAAGATTCCTGAGGATCTTCAGCCTAACATGACTTTGGAGCGAGACCAGTGAGGGTTCTCGAGAGGAGGATCAAGGAACCGGAAGAAGAAGATTCCTTTGATGAGAGTCCTTTGGGACTGTGATGGTGTTGAGGAGCAGACTTGGGAGCCTGAGGCAAAGATGAAGGCAAGGTTCAAGAAGTGGTATGAGAAGCAAGCCGCGACTTGAGCTTGTTTAGCCGGGTCCCATCTGTAATCCGTGGCTGGAGCGGGAATGGAGTATTCCAGCCCATCTCTCTTGTTACTCGGTCGCTTGGGGTGGTTGGTTGTGCGACTCAGTAACAAGATGAGGTGGTGTTTGGGGTACAAAGTTTCCGTGAGGCGGGGTTGTGAAGAGAAGTTTCCAAAAGTGGAAAGTTTCCAAAAATGGAAGGTGCTAAATATGGAAAGTTTTATGGGAGTTAGAATTTGTCCATTTTAGCGGTGGAGAGCCTTAAAGGGGGCTTGAGTGTGGCCTTAGTGGCGGACTTTTGAGTCAGTGTGCCCGTGTGTGGCGGTCTTTTTAGACATTGTGGGGTCTTCGTGACGGGCTTTTAGCCAGAGTGTCTTTGTGACGGTCCTCTTTAGGACATTTGTGTGGCCTTGGTGGCGGTCCTTTTAGGACGTTTGTTTGGCCTTTGTGGCGGCTGTTTAGCCAGAGTGCCTTGGTGGCGGTCCTCTTTAGGACATTTGTTTGGCCTTGTGGCGGCTCTTTAGGACATTTGTTTGGTGGCGGTCCTCTTTAGGACATTTGTGTGGCCTTGGTGGCGGTCCTTTTAGGACGTTTGTTTGGCCTTTGTGGCGGGCTGTTTAGCCAGAGTGTCTTCGTGACGGTCCTTCGGGACAGATGGTCTTTGGCGGTCCTTCGGGACAGATGGCCTTTGTGGCGGGCTGTTTAGCCAGAGTGCCTTGGTGGCGGTCCTTTTAGGACATTTGTTTGGCCTTGGTGGCGGTCCTCTTTAGGACATTTGTTTGGCCTTGGTGGCGGTCCTCTTTAGGACATTTTGTTTGGCCTTGGTGGCGGTCCTCTTTAGGACATTCTGTTTGGCCTTTGTGGCGGCCCTTGTGGCGTATATGATCCTTGTGTGGTCATGAGGTATTCCAGTGAGGGAATATGTGGTTGGTAGGACATTGAGATGTTTTACGCGAGCCACGGGAAGGAAACCTGGATAGGGATAGGACTCGGACGTGTTCAGAATCGTTTGCTCGCGACTCTTGGGGAACTTAGGTTCTCCTAGTACTGCCATTTTCAGAGACTTTGTGGCTCGGGAGAATGGTTGGTATATCGACTTCGGATGACGATCCGGGGCGCGCTGTAGGGTGGCAACCCGAGAGACGAGTTTGGACTTTTCCTTATATATTATGGCATGCGGGTTTCGGCTGATGAGGAGCCAACATTTGGCATGCAGACTTAGGTCTGATGAGGAGCCAATAAAAACTCAAGGTTTAGGCCTATGAGTAAAGGAAGTCCAAAAAGTCAAGAGCAAATGACGCCTGGAGCGTGAGTCTATCGCCTAGAGGAGACCTTCTGTAGATCGGTCGGAGGAGTGCGGGCCGTGGAGACGGTTGCACGGGAGTCCTTGACTGATGGTTGTTCGAGATTCGAGGACGAATCTAGATTGGTGGGGAGAATTGTAACACCCGCAAACCATTTTCTGGGAATTTTGGTGAGGGTGTCGATCGACACCACAGAGGAGTGTCGATCGACACCGGTTGTGGCCGGTTTGGTCGGTTCAATTTCAATTATCGTTTTGGTTCGGTTTGGTTTTAGGAAACCATTGAACCGAGTTATTTAAGTGGATTTCGACACAAGAAGGGTTTTGGAAGTTTATTTTGTCGCCGCTTTGTTGTTTTGAGAGAAAGGAGAGAAAAACCTTGTTCCTGAGTTTTTGAAAGAGATTGGTGAGATTCCTGGCTGTTCTTGAGAGTTTTGGAAGCTAGGAAGGATCTAGAAGCTTTCTAGGAAGGTTGGATTCGTTGCTTTGGTCTGAATCTTCCTGCAAAGAGGTGAGTGCATGACCATGGCTTATCTAAGCTAAGATTTTCTAGTTTCTATGTGATTTGGTGCTTATGTGGTTGTTTCTTTGAGTTCCCTATGTTATTTCGTTGCTATCTGGGCTGGGTTTGGCTTCTGGAGTGCAAGGAGCGGATTGGAGGAGATTGGAGGCGAGATTCGGAGTTTCTGATCGAGGGAAATCGCTGCTCGGCATCGGTGTCGGTCGACACCAGTTGGGGTGTCGGTCGACACCAACGCGAGGACGGCTCGGGACTTTGGCGAGTGTCGTTCGATGCCATGTGGAGGCGTCGGTCGACACAAACTAGGGTTTCGGGAGTGTCGGGCAGGGTGTCGGTCGACACCAGTTTGGCGTCGGTCGACACCAGATAGTCAGTGACGATCGACACCATCTGGTGTCGGTCGACACCCCTTGTTCAGTTGCGATGGATGTTGCATGCGTTGTATATTGCCTGGTTTGTTTTATTGATTGTTGTTTGTGGCTTGTAGAGATCTTATTGCTTGTGTGTATAGCCCAGTAGATGGGAGGATTGCCTCACTGAGTGTTTATCAAATACTCATGCATCTCAATTTGTGTTTGTGGTGCAGGTAAAGGCAAAGTGTGATCGTGGAATCAGAGGCAATGAAGAGGAGGATGTTCTAGGGACTCGATTGGATGTTGTCTGGCATTTGCTAGGGTGCTAGAGTTGAGTCATTAGAAACATTGCTAGGTTGCTGGTTTCATGTTTCTTGTTGTTTGATATTGAAATATTGCATTGGTATAATATTGGTTTATTATTGGTTATTGATTATATTTTCCGCTGTTGAATGTGTTGTGGTTAGGTGGCTAGTGGGTATGGGACCACTAGCTGTAGTTGTTTTTAATATATTATATTTATTATTTATTTATTAAAAAAAAAAAAAAAAAAAAGGTTGGTCGTTTCAAGAGTGTTGTATATGATATATGAATGCTAAATCGATTACTCTATTTATAGGCTGGAAAGAGCCAGGCTAAACTTTTTTTACTTTTATGTTTAAAACAACAAAAATCTATATAAAATATTTTAAAATCTTTTAAAATCATATTTGTTTTTCAGTTAATGCATATACAATGTGTTTGAATCTATATGGATGATTTGATTTGGATAATGAATTAATTGTCTAGATTTTGCAATTCCTATTAAACCGATAAGAGTAAATATATAAGGTTAGTTTTAGAAATAATCCTAAATTTTAGATATTTGGTAAACTAATTACTGATTTATTTCAAGATTTCTTAAAATAAATCATCTGTTTAAATTAAAGTTAAGTTATTTTCATATATACTATTCGAATTTAATTAGATACAGTTGTTATGGAATCTTAAATGATAAGTTTTATTAATTGCAAAAATCTCTTATTATTTTATAAAATTTTAATTATTATATAAAATTCAAGGAATTGTTAATATAAATAATTTCGTTTTTATTATAATATTTAAAACTAGGTAACAACCCGCACATAGTGCGGTACAAAATAATCATTTAATGTTTTTTACTGTAATTTTTATTTACAAAAATCTATTATATTCTTGGATAATTGAAATATTTAAAATTCGATTGTGTAGTATATATCTAAAAAAAAATTGGTATAATAGTTAAAATTTAACCCGTGAGAGTTATTATAATACCAATCTTATATTATTATAACATATGAACAAAGAGTTCTTAAAATTCATTTCAAAGATTTTATGAAAATATAATTAAAAGATATAATTAAGTTAGAAAAATAATAAAAATTTTAGTTTTGGGTGTTAATTGTATTTTTGGAAAAACACAATGATAAAAGAATAAAATATTTTTAAAAGCTGATGACAAATAAAGGAAAGAGTGTACTGAGCTATGTAATGGTGACACCTCAGCTTTTTTACCAAAATGTTCCTCTATTAATATATAGGGGATCTTCATTTTGTAATCTTATTGGCTGTATTTTTTTATATATAGTGAATGTATGTCAAATATTTGAATTTATTATTTGTAATTAATATAATTTCCTAAAATACTAGAATATTTTGAATTATAAAAAAGTTGATCATTTAGTTCTTTAATAATTATAACCATTGTTTTAAGAAAGTTTTGTTTTTTAATAATTATATAAGTAAGTTGATCTGTTTGACAACATGGATATATGTCATATTTTTGTTATTTTTTAATTCCTAAGTGTACTTCCCAGTTAATATAGATGTAATTTAACACTCTACGTCTCTTGCTCTAAAGGTGTAATGTCCATGTCGTGTATCTGACTTATCGGTGCAATTTTAGACATCCATTTCAAACTTTGACCTATTGGTCTCAGGTCAAGCCAAGACAAAAGGGAAGAATGATCTCCTTTTCTATAATATCATTACTCATAATATGTAATGGACATTAAGAAATGTGACCAGCTCGTCGAGAAAAGAGAAGAACGAATTATCATATATTAGTGAATAACTCATACAATTATACAAATATGAAATCGATATCCAATATGTGGCTAACTAGTATTTACAATATTTATAATATATTAATTAATTAGACTTCACGATCACGCATTATGTAGTTATATTTCACCAATGCCAGAACTTTAACATTATAACATATATACGACAGAAAAAAATGCAAAACAAAAAAAATAAAATAAACAAGAATATTCAAGTCCAAATACATGTAATTGCGGTGTTACATGTTGACCAAATGTTGTAAGGCCTGTTGGTTTGGTGAACTATCATAATATTTAGATATAGTGTAAGACAGAGTATCTAAACGCAACATCTGAATGATGCTCGTTTATGTTATTGGTTTATGTGTTTATTAATTGTATTTGGATGCAATTATGTTTGTTTTGTAAGTTGATATTTGTATCTGGATACAATATATATAAAAAACTAAAAACCTCTTTTATTTTAAGTTGAATACGTTTTATCGGGTTTAATTTATTATATTTTTTACTTATTTTCAAATTAAATTTAAATAATCATTAGAAAAACGAGATTTTGCGTTTTTTTACAAAAAGAGATTTTGCTTTTTGGCCGAAAACATGGTTTTACAATTTTGGCGGAAAAACGCAATTTTGCGGTTTTGGCGGAATAAAAGATTTTGAGGTTTTGGTGGAAAAACGAGATCTGCGGTTTTGGTGGAAAAACAAGATTTTGCGGTAACGTAATTTTGCGAGTTTGGTGGAAAACGAGATTTTGCGATTGTAACACCCGCAAACCATTTTCTGGGAATTTTGGTGAGGGTGTCGATCGACACCACAGAGGGAGTGTCGATCGACACCAGTTGTGGCCGGTTTGGTCGGTTCAATTTTAATTGTCCGGTTTGTGTGGTTGGTTTAGGGAATCCCTAAATCGAGTTATTAGAGGTAGAAAACGACCTAGAGTCGTGTTATTTTGGGGATTCGCCGTTTTTGAGAAAATACAAAGAGAGAGTGTTCTTGAGCTTTTGGGAAGAGTTTGAGAGATTCCTTGCTGTTCTTGGGAGATCTAAGGCTGGAAAGGTGTTAGAAGCTTGCTAGGAGTGAGGGAGTTCGTTCTTGTTGGTCAGAATCTTCCTGCAAAGAGGTGAGTGCATGACCATGGCTTATCTAAGCTAAGATTTCTAGATTCTATGTGATTTGGTGCTTATGTGGTTGTTTCTTTGAGTTCTCTATGCTATTTCGTTGCTATCTGGGCTGGGTTTGGCTTCTGGGAGTGCAAGGAGCGGATTGGAGAAGATTGGAGGCGAGATTCGGAGTTTCTGATCGAGGGAAATCGCTGCTCGGTATCGGTGTCGGTCGACACCAGTTGGGGTGTCGGTCGACACCAACGCGAGGACGGCTCGGGACTTTGGCGAGTGTTGATCGATGCCATGAGGAGGTGTCGGTCGACACAAACTAGGGTTTTCGGGAGTGTCGGGCAGGGTGTCGGTCGACACCAGTTTGGCATCGGTCGACACCAGATAGTCAGTGACGATCGACACCATCTGGTGTCGGTCGACACCCCTTGTTCAGTTACGATGGATGTTGCATGCTTTGTATATGGCCTGGTTTGTTTTATTGATTGTTGTTTGTGGCATGTAGAGACCTTATTGCTTGTGTGTATAGCCCAGTAGATGGGAGGATTGCCTCACTGAGTATTTTATCAAATACTCATGCATCTCAATTTGTGTTTGCGGTGCAGGTAAAGGCAAAGTGTGATCGTGGAATCAAAGGCAATGAAGAGGAGGATGTTCTAGGGACTCGATTGGATGTTGTCTGGCATTTGCTAGGGTGCTAGAGTTGAGTCATTAGAAACATTGCTAGGTTGCTGGTTTCATGTTCCTTGTTGTTTGGTATTGAGATATTGCCTTGCTATAATATTGGTTTATTATTGGATATTGATTATGTTTTTCCGCTGTTGAATGTGTTGTGGTTAGGTGGCTAGTGGGTATGGGACCACTAGCTGTAGTTGTTTTAATATATTATATTTATTATTTATTTATTAAAAAAAAAAAAAGGGTTGGTCGTTTCATTTTGGTATCAGAGCCCTTACGGTTCTAGGTTTGGGTTCACTAGGCTTTGTGTTGTAGATGATTGGGATTGCATGTCTTGATTGATTATGTGAGTTAGTCAATTGTGTGTGGCATGGAGTCCTAGAACATCCTCTTCGAGCCTTCAATGAGATTCCACGGTGAGTTATTGTTATGTTTCTTTGTGTGGTATTGATTTGTTTTATGCTTGTTAGCCTCTGTTCATGGAAGTGCAGTGGTTAAAGGTGTTTGAGTTGTTGGTCATGGACGGGGACGTGGTCGTGGTCATGGTCGGGCGGCTCCCGAGGCCAGCGAGGGTGTGGTCCAGAGTTCCACGATGAGGTACGTCAGAGGGTCGCAAGCGTATCAAGAGGGACCAGAGAGGGTTAGCCGGTTTGAATGCCGGGGGTGCTGGGAACTCAAGTGTGGGGTTGCAGCAGGTGGAGCCCAGGGTCGAGATGATCGCTTGGCGGATCTATTGGCGTGCTGTTGGAGCGGTTACCGAGAGGGGTACCAGTGTAGGCTCCAGTTGTACCGCATGTGGCGGGATGCAGCCGAGGGCTGCGGATGTTGAGGAGTTTCCATCTTATGTTAAGAGGATGAGCAGTTGTAGATGACCGGTATGAGATTATTCTCAAGAGGTATCGAGCCTAGAGAGGCGGATAGGTGGATATATGCAGTTGGAGCAGATATTTTTGCAGCTTGGTGGTTAATACAGTTGGATATTAGAAGTTGAGTGGGCATGCGTAACATTGCAATGTTATACTTGGACCACATGAGGTACTTTGTGTCAAGAGATGTTTATAGTCGTTAAGGATTGTTGCTCCTGAGGGGATGATATTTCCCTTGAATACCGATAGCTCGAGGGGCTGAGGGCTCCGAGAGTGGCAGAGGGGATTATGTTCTCCTGAGGGGATGAGTAGTTCCCCTGATACTGAGATCTGGAGGATTGTGTTCCAAGAGTGAGACGGTATAACTCGAAGACGCTGGTCTGAGAGTGAGATCGGTATGGCTCGAAGGTTGCGACCTAAGTGTGGAGGAGTTGGGAGCAAGCAATACCTAGGATGTGAGTATAAACAACCCGATTGAATGTAGACCTCGAGAGATTGACGGTGGTTTAATCTCGACTTTTGGATATGTTGACCAATGGGTCAGGGTTCTATGAACCAGAGCGGTTATGAATGTGTGGCTGTTTTGCCAGGATTGTGAGGCCGGTGGTGCTGGAGTCCCTGTAAGGGGAGTTACAGCAGGTTTGAGCCGGGAAAGGCATGTTTGCTAGATACATAAGTTCACGAGAAGCCTTCATGGCAGGATAATCTAATCGTTGCGACGATGGTGGATGAAGTTCATTGGAGATGGACAGGGTTACTAGATTTAAGGTTTTGGTAAGCTTGCTGGGGGGAAACAAGTCAAGTAGGTTAAGTTGGCGGTCTGCAAAGCATTTGATACAGTGAATCGGAATATGCGAACGTATGGTACTTGTTTGTTTTATTACGCTCGTATTGATGATTTGTTGTGGAGAATAGCTAAGCGGAAAGCTAATTTTGGATTAATCTATCTTGTGGAAGTTTTCCCTAAGAGACAAGTTACTAGAGGTTCTTGGACGAACAAGAGGGTTGACATTCAGGTGGCTTCGAGTTGATGTCGTTATACTTGAATGTTTGTTTGGCAGAGCTGAAGAATCAGCTAGAGGATTTGTTGAGTAAAGGATTCATCCGTCCTAGTGTATCATTGTGGGGAGCGCCAGTGTTATTTGTCAAGAAGAAGGATGGGAGGTTCCGGTTGTGCATTGGTTATCGGGGTTTGAACCGGGTCACTGTGAAGAACAAGTACCCTCTTCCTAGGATCGATGAGTTGCTGGATCAGTTGAGGGGTGCTACTTGGTTCTCCAAGGTAGATCTGGCATCGGGTTATCATTAGATACCGATAGATGAGGCAGATGTGAGGAAGACTGCTTTCAGGACGAGATATGGGCACTATGAGTTTGTGGTGATGCCTTTTGGATTGACTAACGCGCCAGCAGCGTTTATGAGATTGATGAACAGTGTGTTTCAGGAGTTTCTGTCATCATTTTCATCGACGATATCCTGGTTTATTCCAAGAGTCCTGAGGAGCATGCAGTGCATTTGAGGGCAGTTATGGAGAAGCTGCGGGAGCAGAAGCTGTTTGCCAAGTTGAGCAAGTGTAGTTTTTGGCAGCGTGAGATGGGCTTTCTGGGTCACATTGTTTCTGCAGAGGGGGTTTCTGTAGATCCAGAGAAGATTCAGGCTATTAGGGATTGGCCTAGACCGTAGAATGCCACAGAGATCAAGAGTTTTTTTGGACTGGCAGGTTACTACAGGAGATTTGTGCAGGGGTTTGCAAGCAGAGCACGTCCTATGACTAAGTTGACAGGGAAGGATGTTCCTTTTGTCTGGTCAGAAGAGTGTGAGGAAGGCTTTGCAAGCCTAAAGGAGATGTTGACTACTGCGCCAGTGTTGGCTTTGCCTAAGCAGGGAGAACCCTATGTGGTTTATACAGATGCATCTAGAGTTGGCTTGGGGTGTGTTCTGATGCAGCATGGGAAGGTGATTGCCTATGCATCACGGCAGTTGCGGGTGCATGAAGGCAACTATCCTACTCATGATTTGGAGATGGGTGCTGTAGTTTTTGCCCTGAAGATTTGGAGATCTTATCTTTATGGTGCGAAGGTACAGGTATTTACAGATCATAAGAGTCTGAAGTATATATTCACTCAGCCTGAGTTGAATTTGAGACAAAGGCGGTGGATGGAGCTTGTGGCGGATTATGTTTTGGAGATAGCCTATCATCCTGGTAAGGCTAACACGGTTGCAGATGCTCTGAGTCGGAAGAGGGTAGCTTCGGCTCAGGAGCAGAGATGGAGTCTCTGGTAGGGGAGATCAGTGCTTTGAGCTTGTGTGCTATTTCTCAGGAACCGTTGGGTTTGGAAGCAGTAGATAGAGCAGATCTTCTGAGTAGGGTGCGGTTGGCTCAGGAGAAGGATTTGAGGCTAGTGAATGCCTCTAAGGATGTGGATTCAGAGTATCAGGTCTCAGATAATGGTACTATCTTGGTGCACGGTCGTGTGTGTGTGCCCAAGGATGAGGAGTTGAGACAGTAGATTCTGAGAGAGGCTCATGCGAGCAAGTTATCCATTCATCCAGGAGCGACCAAGATGTACCGTGACCTCAAGAGGTACTATCATTGGGTCGGGATGAAGAAGGATGTGGCTAGTTGGGTTTCGAGGTGCGACGTATGTCAGCTAGTGAAGGCTGAGCATCAGGTTCCTGGCGGGTTACTGAAGAGTTTACCCATTCCTGAGTGGAAGTGGGATATGATCACTATGGATTTCGTGGTAGGATTGCCAGTGTCACGGACCTTTGATGCTATTTGGGTCATTGTGGACCGGTTGACTAAGTCAGCACATTTTCTGGCCATTAAGAAGACTGATGGAGCAGCGGTCTTGGCTAAGAAGTATGTGAGGGAGATAGTCAGGTTGCATGGGGTGCCAGCGAGCATTGTGTCTGATAGGGATTCTAAGTTCACTTCGGTGTTCTGGAAGGCATTTCAGGCAGAGATGGGCACTAAGGTGCATATGAGTACAGCTTATCATCCCCAGACTGATGGACAGTCAGAGAGGACGATCCAGACGCTGGAGGATTTGCTGAGGATGTGTGTGTTGGATTGGGGTGGCCATTGGGCAGATCATCTGAACCTGGTAGAGTTTGCTTACAACAACAGCTATCAGGCAAGTATTAAGATGGCTCCTTATGAGGCTTTGTATGGGAGGCCATGTCGTACACCATTATGTTGGACTCAGGTGGGGAGAGGAGCATGTTTGGTGCTAGTTTTGTTCAGGAGACCTCAGAGAAGATTCGGGTTCTCAAGCTGAACATGAAGGAGGCTCAGGATAGGCAGAGGAGTTATGCAGATAGGAGGAGGAGAGATCTTGAGTTTCAGGTAGGAGACAGAGTGTACCTCAAGATGGCCATGTTGCGGGGTCTGAACAGGTCATTGTCAGAGACTAAGTTGAGTCCGAGGTATATGGGTCCATTCAGAGTGATTGAGCGGGTTGGACCAGTGGCATATAGATTGGAGTTACCTGAGGTGATGCGTGCATTCCATAAGGTTTTCCATGTGTCTATGTTGCGGAAGTGTCTCCGTGAGGGAGAGGAGGTGTTGGCTAAGATTCCTGAGGATCTTCAGCCTAACATGACTTTGGAGGCGAGACCAGTGAGGGTTCTCGAGAGGAGGATCAAGGAACTTCGGAAGAAGAAGATTCCTTTGATGAGAGTCCTTTGGGACTGTGATGGTGTTGAGGAGCAGACTTGGGAGCCTGAGGCAAAGATGAAGGCAAGGTTCAAGAAGTGGTATGAGAAGCAAGCCGCGACTTGAGCTTGTTTAGCCGGTCCCATCTGTATCCGTGGCTGGAGCGGGAATGGAGTATTCCAGCCCATCTCTCTTGTTACTCGGTCGCTTGGGGTGGTTGGTTGTGCGACTCAGTAACAAGATGAGGTGGTGTTCGGGGTACAAAGTTTCTGTGAGGCGGGGTTTTGGAAGAAAGTTTCCTGAAATAGAAGTTTTCCAAATATGGGAAGTGCTAAATATGGAAAGTTTTATGGGAGTTAGAATTTGTCCATTTTAGCGGTGGAGAGCCTTAAAGGGGGCTTGGGTGTGGCCTTAGTGGCGGACTTTTGAGTCAGTGTGCCCGTGTGTGGCGGTCTTTTTAGACATTGTGGGGTCTTTGTGACGGGCTTTTAGCCAGAGTGTCTTTGTGACGGTCCTCTTTAGGACATTTGTGTGGCCTTGGTGGCGGTCCTTTTTAGGACGTTTGTTTGGCCTTTGTGGCGGGCTGTTTAGCCAGAGTGTCTTTGTGACGGTCCTTTGGGACAGATGGCCTTTGTGTCGGGCTGTTTAGCCAGAGTGTCTTTGTGACGGTCCTTCGGGACAGATGGTCTTTGTGACGGTCCTTCGGGACAGATGGCCTTTGTGGCGGGCTGTTTAGCCAGAGTGCCTTGGTGGCGGTCCTTTTTAGGACATTTGTTTGGCCTTGGTGGCGGTCCTCTTTAGGACATTTGTTTGGCCTTGGTGGCGGTCCTCTTTAGGACATTTGTTTGGCCTTGGTGGCGGTCCTCTTTAGGACATTTTTGTTTGGCCTTTGTGGCGGCCCTTGTGGCGTATATGATCCTTGTGTGGTCATGAGGTATTCCAGTGAGGGAATATGTGGTTGGTAGGACATTGAGATGTTTTTACGCGAGCCACGGGAAGGAAACCTGGATAGGGATAGGGCTCAGACGTGTTCAGAATTGTTTGCTCGCGACTCTTGGGGGACTTAGGTTCTCCTAGTACTGCCATATTCAGAGACTTTGTGGCTCGGGAGTATGGTTGGTATATCGACTTCGGATGACGATCCGGGGGCGCGCTGTAGGGTGGCAACCCGAGAGACGAGTTTGGACTTTTCCTTATATATTATGGCATGCGGGCTTCGGCCTGATGAGGAGCCAACATTTGGCATGCAGACTTAGGTCTGATGAGGAGCCAATAAAAACTCAAGGTTTAGGCCTATGAGTAAAGGAAAGTCCAAAAAGTCAAGAGCAAATGACGCCTGGAGCGTGAGTCTATCGCCTAGAGGTGACCTTCTGTAGATCGGTCGGAGGAGTGCGGGCCGTGGAGACGGTTGCACGGGAGTCCTTGACTGATGGTTGTTCGAGATTCGAGGACGAATCTAGATTGGTGGGGGAGAATTGTAACACCCGCAAACCATTTTCTGGGAATTTTGGTGAGGGTGTCGATCGACACCACAGAGGGAGTGTCGATCGACACCAGTTGTGGCCGGTTTGGTCGGTTCAATTTTAATTGTCCGGTTTGTGTGGTTGGTTTAGGGGATCCCTAAATCGAGTTATTAGAGGTAGAAAACGACCTAGGGTCGTGTTATTTTGGGGATTCGCCGTTTTTGAGAAAACACAAAGAGAGAGTGTTCTTGAGCTTTTGGGAAGAGTTTGAGAGATTCCTTGCTGTTCTTGGGAGATCTAAGGCTGGGAAGGTGTTAGAAGCTTGCTAGGAGTGAGGGAGTTCGTTCTTGTTGGTCAGAATCTTCCTGCAAAGAGGTGAGTGCATGACCATGGCTTATCTAAGCTAAGATTTCTAGATTCTATGTGATTTGGTGCTTATGTGGTTGTTTCTTTGAGTTCTCTATGCTATTTCGTTGCTATCTGGGCTGGGTTTGGCTTCTGGGAGTGCAAGGAGCGGATTGGAGAAGATTGGAGGCGAGATTCGGAGTTTCTGATCGAGGGAAATCGCTGCTCGGTATCGGTGTCGGTCGACACCAGTTGGGGTGTCGGTCGACACCAACGCGAGGACGGCTCGGGACTTTGGCGAGTGTTGATCGATGCCATGAGGAGGTGTCGGTCGACACAAACTAGGGTTTTCGGGAGTGTCGGGCAGGGTGTCGGTCGACACCAGTTTGGCGTCGGTCGACACCAGATAGTCAGTGACGATCGACACCATCTGGTGTCGGTCGACACCCCTTGTTCAGTTACGATGGATGTTGCATGCTTCGTATATGGCCTGGTTTGTTTTATTGATTGTTGTTTGTGGCATGTAGAGATCTTATTGCTTGTGTGTATAGCCCAGTAGATGGGAGGATTGCCTCACTGAGTGTTTTATCAAATACTCATGCATCTCAATTTGTGTTTGCGGTGCAGGTAAAGGCAAAGTGTGATTGTGGAATCAAAGGCAATGAAGAGGAGGATGTTCTAGGGACTCGATTGGATGTTGTCTGGCATTTGCTAGGGTGCTAGAGTTGAGTCATTAGAAACATTGCTAGGTTGCTGGTTTCATGTTCCTTGTTGTTTGGTATTGAGATATTGCCTTGCTATAATATTGGTTTATTATTGGGTTATTATTGGATATTGATTATGTTTTTCCGCTGTTGAATGTGTTGTGGTTAGGTGGCTAGTGGGTATGGGACCACTAGCTGTAGTTGTTTTAATATATTATATTTATTATTTATTTATTAAAAAAAAAAAAAAGGTTGGTCGTTTCAGCGATTTTGGTGGGAAAACGAGATTTTGCAGTTTTGACGGAAAATAAGATTTTGCATTTTTGGCGTGAAAACAAACTTTACGGGTTTGGCAGGAAAACGAGATTTTGCGGTTTTGGCGGAAAAATAAGATTTTGCAGTTTTGGCAGGAAAACGAGATTTTGCGGTTTTGGCAGAAAATGTAATTTTGCGGTTTGGTGAGAAAACGAGATTTTGCGTTTTTGAAGGGAAAACGAGATTTTGTGGTTTGGCGGGAAAACGAGATTTTGTGACTTTGGCGGGAAAACGAAATTTTGCAGTTTTGGCGGGAAAACGAGATTTTGCGGTTTTGGCGAGAAGATAGAATTTTGCATTTTTGCTGGAAAACATAATTTTGCGTTTTTGACAGAAAACATAGTTTTGTTATTTTGCAGAAAAACGAGTTTTTGTGTTTTTGCGTTTTTTGTGAGAAAATGAGATTTTGTGGTTTGAAGAAAAAAAAACAAGATTTTACAGTTTTGGCAGAAAAACGTAACTTTTTGGTTTTGGCATGAAAACTTAATTTTGTATTTTTATGTTATTGACGGGAAAACGTAATTTTGCGGATTTGGCGGGAAAACGTAATTTTGCGGTTTTGGAGGTAAAACAGGATTTTGTGGTTTTATTGAGAAAATGAGATTTCTCGGGTTGGTGGGTGAAGAATTAGGTTTTAGGGTTAATTATATGTATATTAGAATTGAAAAACAAAATATTTGTAATTATTTAATTAAAATAGGGGTATTTTTGACTTTTACCAATTATGAATGAGTTTACTTCATGTAAATTCTCCAACAAATACCTAATTCAGTTCATTTTTTAATTGTCACTAAATGAACAATAACCTGCATAGTCTAGATATTGAGTCTGATTTCCCAAAGGAATATGACCTAAGTTATAATCCATTATTTGGAGATGGTGTTTTTACTTGGTAAATAGGGTTGGCATAAAATCTACTATATATACTCAAACCCTTTTCTTACGTGTCGACTATAATCTTTTAACTTTGTCGGTGCCGATAACGAAATCAAATAATATTTTAATATAATCATTCAATTTTCTATAACTCTTAAATCTTAATTAGTCTCCAATATATACATTGTTTAAAGAATATTGCGATTGTTAAAATTAAAAAATACCACATTTTCACTCTGAATTTGAATGTCAATGTCGATCTTGAAAAACGAAAACCAAAAATTTTAGATTCATATATACAAACTTTAATTTTAAAGAAAAAAACTAGCATAACAATATATTAGAGTATGATTTATAACTATGATTTAGTATAAACCGTACTCTAATACCATAGCTTTACTACTCGTTATTGTCTTTCGAATGAATAATTGAATAGCGCTCTAAGGCTTAATTAAGGTTCAAAATTTGTTTATTCGGGATCATTTTTTTGGTCCAGCTGTTTTAGATAATTCTTCTCAGGACTGCGGTATTGGCATAACAATTAATTATTTAGGGTTAAATGTGAACTTCAACGTCATATGACACCTATCAAAGAAAACAAGGATGATTGTTGTATGCGTAATGGTTATGATATACTACACAGTTGTGTTATTTTGTGTCGTGTAAAAGGCGACCAAGTGAGATAAATAGACCAACAACTTTAAACTAACGCGTACGCTGCTGTACGATCTAGTAGAAAACTAGAAGAAGAAGAAGAAACTATTTTGGGAAAACCCAAAAGTAAAAGGACTTGACCGCAGTTGGTTGACTCTGCATTTACATATCACAATTCAGAACCAGTTTTGGTGCTCTTTATTCTTTAATGTGTCTTTTTCAGATACATATACTTGTATGGTTGCTTTCTTTGACTGTCATAAATCATACTACTAACATTTATTTTATTAACGTAGTAATGAATGGTTATATATAAAGATGTTTGGACCACTGAAAATCAAATTAATCACAACTTTTCTTAATCTTATTTGGCTTTTACACTATCATGCATAATCATAAACATTACTATTGTTTAAAGTTTAGTGACCCACACTCACCTAACTCGAATGTTATGGATTTGATTTGACTTGTGTAAAACTTTCTAAGCAAGCCGTAATTTCTTTGACAAGTTTTCGTTTGTAGTTACAATGTTTATAATTTAAAGGTTTCACCATCTTATTCTTATATTAGTCCAACTAAAGAGGAATTATTGATATAGGACATGATATCATCAATATAATACTTTGGTGCTGCCATCACAAACTTAATAACATTCTTTATTATTTTTAGTACCTGAATACCTCCTAAATTGTACTAGTATATTAGCATTATATTAATAATCATAAAAACTTCATATCTCAAACCTAAGAGTATAATTAAATTTTCAACACGGCATAATTGAAATAAAAATCTTATATGCATGATTGGTAAAATTTTAAAAGTATTATCTTCAAATATAAACAGCTCGTATCTGAACAATTCAACATAATGATTTGATTCACAATTTATGTACTTTTCTTTTGTAATATTACTACTATTGTGTTTGTTCTTATATAGATTTGAGAGATTGGTTTGTTTCAATAGAAAAAAAGCACACAACCCAAGAATATTTAATCCTAATAAGTAGACAACAGAGCAAATCCGTTGACCGTAAAAATATTGAAATCCATAAAAGTTGGGAGTTGTATAACAAAAATAAAAATAAAAAATCCGACGACGCATTCAAAGACGTCCCCACACGTTCCGTGCGTAACGCCGTGCGTATGTATATCAAACACGGCCATATTCACATTCACATACACATACACATATCATATATGTTCGTAAAGTGAGTATTTAATGTATATGCAACTCCTAACAGTGCGAGAACGTATTCAAAATTGCCCTACACGCTAGTATGTATACAACCCACTAACAGATAAATCTAAAACTTTCCTAATATGAAAATCAAGAGCTCGTGTGGTTTGATTTTTTATTGGGTTTTTTTTTAAGTCCGAGGAAAACGTAAAACCTTTGAATCAAGACTCGAAGAAAAATCTTCACTGCGTATCCTAAGGTCCAATCCCAATTTTTGTTCTCACCAAAATAAAATAAAAAAAGCTAATATTTACATCATATATTATATAGCCATTAATATAAATACAGACGACAGATGGGCAAAGGAGAGACATAACCAGAAACAGAGTTGTAGTGTCTCTGTTTTAAAAAAAAAAAAACATTCAACGAAACTTCTTCAGATTGTAAACAGTGTAAGTATCCTTGGATTACAATCATAAAACAATTTTCATTTTCTCCAACTCTTGTCTGAATCTTTACTTATCTTTTTTACAGGTTAGCTTCAATGGCTTTGTCTTTGGGATACTTACAAAGAGACAACAGTTTCAAGAAAGATTCACGAGAGTGTGAAACACCAAGAATCCGTAATAACCCAGTGAACATGTATTTCGAGAAGACCTTATCGTTCAAAGATTTGGTTAACCAGGGTAACAATTACAACAAAGAAGAAAACTGCGGGGTCAAAACGAGAAGAGGTATAAACTTGAGAGGTCCTAAACCAGATAACATGATTCTTGAGAGGAGTCTCTCGTTCACGAGCCTAGTCCAAGTGGGAAGAGAAGACGAAGATGACGAAAGAGGCTCATCTCCGAAACGAAGGAACAGAGGCAAAATGGGGAATTTAACGGCGTTGAGTTTACCAGCACCGACGCCGTTTTGGTCTCCTAGACCTTCGACGGAGCTAGACGCCGCTGCCGTTACGTTACAAAAGGTTTACAAGAGTTACCGAACGCGTAGAAACCTTGCTGACTGTGCCGTGGTTGTTGAAGAGTTATGGTACGTTGAGTTTTTAGTTTATGAAACAACCCCGTTACTTTTTAATTCTACACATTTAACCCATGTTGATATGAAATTATTATACTTATGTGTGTGCTTTGATTAGGTGGAAAGAATTGGAATTGGCAGCATCAGAACCGAACAAAACCAATGAGAAACCGGAGTCGGCTGTATCTAGGTGGGCAAGAGCTGGAATAAAAGCAGCAAAGGTAATTTAAAATTAATTAAGGTACTAATTAATTAATCAATGTCATACATTATCATTAACCATTTTGTCATAGGTGGGGAAAGGATTGTTAAAAGATGACAAAGCACAAAAATTAGCATTGCGACATTGGTTAGAAGCCGTAAGTTTCGGCTTTTTTATTTGACTTTGTTATTGACATATTATACTTTGGTGTATAATACTAATATTTATTCTTTTGGATAAATGGATACAGATTGATCCACGACATAGGTACGGGCACAATCTACACTTGTACTATGATGTTTGGTCAGCAAGCGAGAGTAATCAGCCTTTCTTCTTCTGGTAAATTTATAACACAAACTTTAGTCAAAATTTTATAATTTCCTTAAGAAGTAAATAGAGCTTAATTTGATAGCAAACCTTTTGAATGATACAAAAGGTTAGACATTGGAGATGGCAAGGAAGTAAATCTCATCAAATGTCCAAGAACACTTCTTCAGCGCCAATGCATCACTTACCTTGGTCCGGTACGTATACTTGTTATATCGTTAGTCAGTTCCGGTTATTGAAAAACAAAAATCTATTTTAACTTTTGGTTCGTTTTGGTTTAACAGAAAGAGAGACAAGCGTACGAAGTGGTGTTGGAAAATGGGAAACTAGTCAACAAACAAACCAAGAACCTCGTGGAGACCATCGAAGGAACTAAATGGATTTTCGTGTTGAGCACGACAAGAAGACTATACGTTGGTCAGAAACATAAAGGTCGGTTTCAACATTCAAGTTTTCTCTCCGGCGCCGCCATTACTGCCGCCGGTAGAATTGTATCACAAGGTGGAGTTGTAAAAGCTGTGTGGCCGTACAGTGGTCATTATCTCCCGACGGAAGAAAATTTTAGAGAATTCATCGGTTTCTTAAGAGAAAACAACGTGGATCTCACTAATGTCAAGGTGATTAAGCTAATTAAATTCACTAACTACGTAAATAATCAAAAAAAATTTCTATAAAATATTTTAATTAAATTAACTTTGTTGTAGATGAATGCAATTGACGATGATAATCATTTGGTCACAAATGACGGAAGCACAAAGCCGTCGAAGGTGGTGGTGAAGAAATCGGACGGTCCAGATGAAAAGAAACGCTTTTCGTGCAAGTGGAGTACTGGAAATGGTCCTAGGATCGGGTGTGTACGGGACTACCCAATAGATCTGCAGACGCGAGCGCTTGAACAAGTCAACCTTTCTCCACGTGTGGTCAAAGGAACAACGGGATTATTTGGCCCAATACCTTCGCCAAGGCCCAGTCCAAAGATTCGTGTCTCTCCTAGGCTATCTTGCATGGGTCTTCCAAGTCCGAGAAACTAATTTCCCTTTTTTTTCCTTTCCTAATTTAATAAAAATTTCAAAAATTTCCTCTTTTTTTTTTTTTTTTGCATTGCCCTAATGTTGGATGATTCTTTAATTAGAGTACAACTTGTACTCATTTATAATTCACATAAGTTAATTTTACATGTATTTTTTTAAGGTTTGTAACCTTTTTTATTTACTTGTAACATCTCTACTTTCACATCATTATTTTTCATATGATATAATGTTAATGTGTACAATTTAATGGTCTTCTTTACTTTACTTGCTTGTAAACAACAATGGAAAAATACCGTGGTGCTAATGTTATAAATTTAATAAAAATAGAAATAACCCTTTTGAATCATTCTTTATTATTTTTAACCTTAATATATCTTATATTAATAACAGTATAAACTTGATATTTTAAAGCAAAAACATGTATTGAAATTGGTGTACATCATGAATTCGTTCCCTTTGTTTATTTGTCAAGCATCTGTCCACACAAAGAAACACCAAATCAGTTTGTTATGACATTAGTAAACTTGGCTTACCTATATCAATATGATTAGTTCAAAAATATCAAGCGATTGCAGATGATAAAACTAGTAAATATGTTTCTCCACATAAACATCAGTAAATACTGAATACCAATAATTAATTGAAACATTAGGTATACTACTGCAGCCTGAAACATACAATTTCCTTAGCTAGATAAGGTATTCAAGAGCAAATGAAACGTTTTGTAAGTCCAAATTCCTCTTCCTCTATTTAAATACCCCAACATAACCGTTAACATGCAAAAGTTCTTTTATATATCGACAACACGTTCAAGCTCACTCATGTCCTACATTTTCTACCATGCTAACCAACTATGCTCAGAGACTAAGACACGGAAAATAAGAATATCGATTTACAACATTGGGAATTTATGTTTACTATAGTATATATTGGTAGAATGTTACACGCAAAAGAAATGACCTTGCTCTTCTCCATTAGGTTCTTCATCTTCTTTTCTTTGTCTTGAAGAATATCACTTATTTTTCGCTGGAAATACAGAACAAAAGTTCAGTTTTAGAGAGATGAAAACATCCATCATATGCGGAGGACAATCTTCTGTTTTTAGGTTTTTTCAAAAGAAGCAAAGCTTATTGACATAATAGTATATTATTTTAGGACAACATAATTATGCATATTATATTTGGTCAATCTATCAGCAATTATACAGAAAAAGTTAGAACAGAGAGTACGAGGAAAGACCAGAGACTACACACTTACAAGGATAAACTTTCTCTCATACAACTTCTGCTGGATTTTGAACAGCTCATATGATAGGTCCTGAAGAATATAAATAACAAAATCAATTTAAAATCAAATCCACTCACAATTAACTTGATTCATATAATTATGAGACTAGTAAAGATTAACTCATGGAGAATCATTTGATTGGGGATTATAATGTCCACTTGATTGAGCATATAGCTACAGTTCTTAACAAAATCCACATGAAAAGTAAGAGCGAATACAGTTGAACAAGTGAGGAACTTTTATAAAGCTTTGGTTAAATATGGCGAAGTCTGACTTGAGTCTTCTCTGTGATGGAAGAAAGATTTGAGTTTTTCCATCGTCTTTCTCGTCGTGTTCGGATTTTCTTTTCCTTCTTTTGTCAATGTTAAACCATGTGAAACAAAATTGAGACTTGTAACAAGAAACAAAAGTTAGAAACAAATAAACTAAAAAAACAATGTTGATCGTACTTAGAAATTACACAGTGAAAACTAAAACCTCCAAAAATTTTTTTTACCAGAAACTATGTTAACACCAGTCTTCTTCTTTTGCTTGGATAGTGATGAGAGAATGAGAAAAATCTAGGTAATTCTAAAGTTAATATCTCAAAAGTCGAATTTGGGAAAGAAAGTGTATGATCTATACAAGGCAAGACAACATATAGAGCATAATTTGATGAGAATTTGTTAAAAATACCCTTTTTGATATACCCCTTTTCAAAAATACCCCCTTTTTTGGCCATTTTTATTTTTGCTCTCCCTTAATTTCTATTAACCATTTTACCCTTAGATGAAAAATATTTTAATCAATAAAAAGAAAAACAAAATTTTCCCGCCAAAAAAATTTCCGACATATGTTCCCGCCAAAAATTTTTCGAAAAAAATTTCCCGCCAAAATTTTATTTTGTAAAAAAAAATTTAATAAAAAACTTTGAGAAAAAAATTTTCCCGCCAAAAAAAATTTACAAGGATTTTAAAAAGTTTTATAAGGTTTCTACCTTATAAAAGCCTTATAAACACCTTGTAAAGGCTTTTACAAGAGTTTTTAAAGAGTTTTAAAAGGTTTTTTAAACACTTTGTAAACGCTTTTACAAGGTTTTTACAAGGTTTTTAAAAGGTTTTTTTAAAAAATGATCTTGCTCTTCTCCATTAGGTTCTTCATCTTCTTTTCTTTGTCTTGAAGAATATCACTTATTTTTCGCTGAAAATACAGAACAAAAGTTCAGTTTTAGAGAGATGAAAACATCCATCATATGCGGAAGACAATCTTCGGTTTTTAGGTTTTTTCAAAAGAAGCAAAGCTTATTGACATAATAGTATATTATTTTAGGACAACATAATTATGCATATTATATTTGGTCAATCTATCAGCAATTATACAGAAAAAGTTAGAACAGAGAGTACGAGGAAAGACCAGAGACTACACACTTACAAGGATAAACTTTCTCTCATCCAACTTCTGCTGGATTTTGAACAGCTCATATGACAGGTCCCGAAGAATATAAATAACCAAATCAATTTAAAATCAAATCCACTCACAATTAACTTGATTCATATAATTATGAGACTAGTAAAGATTATCTCATGGAGAATCAATTGATTGGGGATTATATTGTCCACTTGATTGAGCATATAGCTACAGTTCTTAACAAAATTCACATGAAAAGTAAGAGCGAATACAATTGAACAAGTGAGGAACATTTTTAAAGCTTTGGTTAAATATGGCGAAGTCTGACTTGAGTCTTCTCTGTGATGGAAGAAAGATTTGAGTTTTTCCATCGTCTTTCTCGTCGTGTTCGGATTTTCTTCTCCTTCTTCTGTCAATGTTAAACCATGTGAAACAAAATTGAGACTTGTACCAAGAAACAAAAGTTAGAAACAAATAAACTAAAAAACAATGTTGATCGTACTTAGAAATTACACAGTCAAAACTAAAACCTCCCAAAATTTGTTTTACCAGAAACTATGTTGACACCAGTCTTCTTCTTTTGCTTGGATAGTGATGAGAGAATGAGAGAAATCTAGGTATTTCTAAAGTTAATATCTCAGAAGTCGAATTTGGGAAAAGAAAATGTATGATCTATACAAGGCAAGACAACATATAGAGCATAATTTGATGAGAATTTGTTAAAAATACCCTTTTTGATATACCCCTTTTCAAAAATACCCCCTTTTTTGGCCATTTTTATTTTTGCCCTCCCTTAATTTTTAATAAACATTTTACCCTTAGATGAAAAATATTTTAATCAATAAAAAGAAAAACAAAATTTTCCCGCCAAAAAAATTTCCGACATATTTTCCCGCCAAAAATTTTTCGAAAAAAATTTCCCGCCAAAAACTTTTTTGTATTTTAATTTTCCCGCCAAAAAAAAATTTACAAGGATTTTAAAAGGTTTTATAAGGTTTCTACCTTATAAAAGCCTTGTAAACACCTTGTAAAGGCTTTTACAAGATTTTTTAAAGAGTTTTAAAAGGTTTTTTAAACACTTTTGTAAACGCTTTTACAAGGTTTTTACAAGGATTTTACAAGATTTTTAAAAGGTTTTTAAAAAGTTTTTTTAAAAAATGACCTTGCTCTTCTCCATTAGGTTCTTCATCTTCTTTTCTTTGTCTTGAAGAATATCACTTATTTTTCGCTGCAAATACAGAACAAAAGTTCAGTTTTAGGGAGATGAAAACATCCATCATATGCGGAAGACAATCTTCTGTTTTTAGGTTTTTTCAAAAGAAGCAAAGCTTATTGACATAATAGTATATTATTTTAGGACAACATAATTATGCATATTATTTTTGGTCAATCTATCAGCAATTATACAGAAAAGTTAGAACAGAGAGTACGAGAAAAGACCAGAGATTACACACTTACAAGGATAAACTTTTTCTCATCCAACTTCTGCTGGATTTTGAACAACTCATATGATAGGTCCTGAAGAATATAAATAACAAAATCAATTTAAAATCAAATCCACTCACAATTAACTTGATTCATATAATTATGAGACTAGTAAAGATTAACTCATGGAGAATCATTTGATTGGGGATTATAATGTGCACTTGATTGAGCATATAGCTACAGTTCTTAACAAAATTCACATGAAAAGTAAGAGCGAATACAGTTGAACAAGTGAGGAACTTTTTTAAAGCTTTGGTTAAATATGGCGAAGTCTGACTTGAGTCTTCTCTGTGATGGAAGAAAGATTTGAGTTTTTCCATCGTCTTTCTCGTCGTGTTCGGATTTTCTTTTCCTTCTTCTGTCAATGTTAAACCATGTGAAACAAAATTGAGACTTGTACCAAGAAACAAAAGTTAGAAACAAATAAACTAAAAAACAATGTTGATCGTACTTAGAAATTACACAGTGAAAACTAAAACCTCCCAAAATTTTTTTTACCAGAAACTATGTTGACACCAGTCTTCTTCTTTTGCTTGGATAGTGATGAGAGAATGAGAGAAATCTAGGTATTTCTAAAGTTAATATCTCAGAAGTCGAATTTGGGAAAAGAAAGTGTATGATCTATACAAGGCAAGACAACATATAGAGCATAATTTGATGAGAATTTGTTAAAAATACCCTTTTTGATATACCCCTTTTCAAAAATACCCTCTTTTTTGGCCATTTTTATTTTTGCCCTCCCTTAATTTTTAATAATCATTTTACCCTTAGATGAAAAATATTTTAATCAATAAAAAGAAAAACAAAATTTTTCCGCCAAAAAAATTTCCGACATATTTTCCCGCCAAAAATTTTTCGAAAAAAATTTCCCGCCAAAAACTTTTTTGTATTTTAATTTTCCCGCCAAAAAAAAATTTACAAGAATTTTAAAAGGTTTTATAAGGTTTCTACCTTATAAAAGCCTTATAAACACCTTGTAAAGGCTTTTACAAGATTTTTTAAAGAGTTTTAAAAGGTTTTTTAAACACTTTGTAAACGCTTTTACAAGGTTTTTACAAGGATTTTACAAGGTTTTTAAAAGGTTTTTAAAAGGTTTTTTAAAAAAATGACCTTGCTCTTCTCCATTAGGTTCTTCATCTTCTTTTCTTTGTCTTGAAGAATATCACTTATTTTTCGCTGCAAATACAGAACAAAAGTTCAGTTTTAGGGAGATGAAAACATCCATCATATGCGGAAGACAATCTTCTGTTTTTAGGTTTTTTCAAAAGAAGCAAAGCTTATTGACATAATAGTATATTATTTTAGGACAACATAATTATGCATATTATATTTGGTCAATCTATCAGCAATTATACAGAAAAGTTAGAACAGAGAGTACGAGGAAAGACCAGAGACTACACACTTACAAGGATAAACTTTCTCTCATCCAACTTCTGCTGGATTTTGAACAGCTCATATGATAGGTCCTGAAGAATATAAATAACAAAATCAATTTAAAATCAAATCCACTCACAATTAACTTGATTCATATAATTATGAGACTAGTAAAGATTAACTCATGGAGAATCATTTGATTGGGGATTATAATGTCCACTTGATTGAGCATATAGCTACAGTTCTTAACAAAATTCACATGAAAAGTAAGAGCGAATACAGTTGAACAAGTGAGGAACTTTTTTAAAGCTTTGGTTAAATATGGCGAAGTCTGACTTGAGTCTTCTCTGTGATGGAAGAAAGATTTGAGTTTTTCCATCGTCTTTCTCGTCGTGTTCGGATTTTCTTTTCCTTCTTCTGTCAATGTTAAACCATGTGAAACAAAATTGAGACTTGTACCAAGAAACAAAAGTTAGAAACAAATAAACTAAAAAGCAATGTTGATCGTACTTAGAAATTACACAGTCAAAACTAAAACCTCCCAAAATTTTTTACCAGAAACTATGTTGACACCAGTCTTCTTCTTTTGCTTGGATAGTGATGAGAGAATGAGAGAAATCTAGGTATTTCTAAAGTTAATATCTCAGAAGTCGAATTTGGGAAAAGAAAGTGTATGATCTATACAAGGCAAGACAACATATAGAGCATAATTTGATGAGAATTTGTTACCCTTTTTGATATACCCCTTTTCAAAAATACCCCCTTTTTTGGCCATTTTTTATTTTTGCCCTCCCTTAATTTTTAATAACCATTTTACCCTTAGATGAAAAATATTTTAATCAATAAAAAGGAAAACAAAATTTTCCCCCCAAAAAATTTCCGACATATTTTCCCGCCAAAAATTTTTCGAAAAAAATTTTCCGCCAAAAACTTTTTTGTATAAAACAATTTAATAAAAAATTTTGAGAAAAAAATTTTCCCGCAAAAAAACATTTACAAGAATTTTAAAAGGTTTTATAAGGTTTCTACCTTATAAAAGCCTTATAAACACCTTGTAAAGGCTTTTACAAGATTGTTTAATGAGTTTTAAAAGGTTTTTTGAACACTTTGTAAACGCTTTTACAAGGTTTTTACAAGGATTTTACAAGGTTTTTAAAAGGTTTTTAAAAGGTTTTTAAAAGGTTTTTTTAAAAAATGACCTTGCTCTTCTCCATTAGGTTCTTCATCTTCTTTTCTTTGTCTTGAAGAATATCACTTATTTTTCCTTGCAAATACAGAACAAAAGTTCAGTTTTAGGGAGATGAAAACATCCCTCATATGCGGAAGACAATCTTCTGTTTTTAGGTTTTTTCAAAAGAAGCAAAGCATATTGACATAATAGTATATTATTTTAGGACAACATAATTATGCATATTATATTTGGTCAATCTATCAGCAATTATACAGAAAAAGTTAGAACAGAGAGTACGAGGAAAGACCAGAGACTACACACTTACAAGGATAAATTTTTTCTCATCCAACTTCTGCTGGATTTTGAACAGCTCATATGATAGGTCCTGAAGAATATAAATAACAAAATCAATTTAAAATCAAATCCACTCACAATTAACTTGATTCATATAATTATGAGACTAGTAAAGATTAACTCATGGAGAATCATTTGATTGGGGATTATAATGTCCACTTGATTGAGCATATAGCTACAGTTCTTAACAAAATTCACATGAAAAGTAAGAGCGAATACAGTTGAACAAGTGAGGAACTTTTTTAAAGCTTTGGTTAAATATGGCGAAGTCTGACTTGAGTCTTCTCTGTGATGGAAGAAAGATTTGAGTTTTTCCATCGTCTTTCTCGTCGTGTTCGGATTTTCTTTTCCTTCTTCTGTCAATGTTAAACCATGTGAAACAAAATTGAGACTTGTACCAAGAAACAAAAGTTAGAAACAAATAAACTAAAAAACAATGTTGATCGTACTTAGAAATTACACAGTGAAAACTAAAACCCCCCAAAACTTTTTTTACCAGAAACTATGTTGACACCAGTCTTCTTCTTTTGCTTGGATAGTGATGAGAGAATGAGAGAAATCTAGGTATTTCTAAAGTTAATATCTCAGAAGTCGAATTTGGGAAAAGAAAGTGTATGATCTATACAAGGCAAGACAACATATAGAGCATAATTTGATGAGAATTAATTAAAAATACTCTTTTTGATAACCCCTTTTCAAAAATACCCCCTTTTTTGGCCATTTTTATTTTTGCCCTCCATTAATTTTTAATAACCATTTTACCCTTAGATGAAAAATATTTTAATCAATAAAAAGAAAAACAAAATTTTCCCGCCAAAAAAATTTCCGACATATTTTCCCGCCAAAAATTTTTCGAAAAAAATTTCCCGCCAAAAATTTTTTTGTATAAAAAAATTTAACAAAAAAAATTCCCGCCAAAAAAAATTTACAAGGATTTTAAAAGGTTTTATAAGGTTTCTACCTTATAAAACCTTTTAAAATCCTTGTAAAGGCTTTTACAAGATTTTTTAAAGAGTTTTAAAAGGTTTTTTAAACACTTTGTAAACGCTTTTACAAGGTTTTTACAAGGATTTTACAAGGTTTTTAAAAGGTTTTTTTAAATAATGACCTTGCTCTTCTCCAATAGGTTCTTCATCTTCTTTTCTTTGTCTTGAAGAATATCACTTATTTTTCGCTGCAAATACAGAACAAAAGTTCAGTTTTAGGGAGATGAAAACATCCATCATATGCGGAAGACAATCTTCTGTTTTTAGGTTTTTTCAAAAGAAGCAAAGCTTATTGACATAATAGTATATTATTTTAGGACAACATAATTATGCATATTATATTTGGTCAATCTATCAGCAATTATACAGAAAAGTTAGAACAGAGAGTATGAGGAAAGACCAGAGACTACACACTTACAAGGATAAATTTTTTCTCATCCAACTTCTGCTGGATTTTGAACAGCTCATATGATAGGTCCTGAAGAATATAAATAACAAAATCAATTTAAAATCAAATCCACTCACAATTAACTCGATTCATATAATTATGAGACTAGTAAAGATTAACTCATGGAGAATCATTTGATTGGGGATTATAATGTCCACTTGATTGAGCATATAGCTACAGTTCTTAACAAAATTCACATGAAAAGTAAGAGCGAATACAGTTGAACAAGTGAGGAACTTTTTTAAAGCTTTGGTTAAATATGGCGAAGTCTGACTTGAGTCTTCTCTGTGATGGAAGAAAGATTTGAGTTTTTCCATCGTCTTTCTCGTCGTGTTCGGATTTTCTTTTCCTTCTTCTGTCAATGTTAAAACATGTGAAACAAAATGGAGACTTGTACCAAGAAACAAAAGTTAGAAACAAATAAACTAAAAAACAATGTTGATCGTACTTAGAAATTACACAGTGAAAACTAAAACCCCCCAAAATTTTTTTTACTAGAAACTATGTGGACACCAGTCTTCTTCTTTTTCTTGGATAGTGATGAGAGAATGAGAGAAATCTAGGTATTTCTAAAGTTAATATCTCAGAAGTCGAATTTGGGAAAAGAAAGTGTATGATCTATACAAGGCAAGACAACATAAAGAGCATAATTTGATGAGAATTTGTTAAAAATACCATTTTTGATATACCCCTTTTCAAAAATACCCTCTTTTTTGACCATTTTTATTTTTCCCCTCCCTTAATTTTTAATAACCATTTTACCCTTAGATGAAAAATATTTTAATCAATAAAAAGAAAAACAAAATTTTCCCGCCAAAAAAATTACCGACATATTTTCCCGCCAAAAATTTTTCGAAAAAAATTTCCCGCCAAAAAATTTTTTGTATAAAAAAATTTAACAAAAAAAATTCCCGCCGAAAAAAATTTACAAGGATTTTAAAAGGTTTTATAAGGTTTCTACCTTATAAAACCTTTTAAAATCCTTGTAAAGGCTTTTACAAGATTTTTTAAAGAGTTTTAAAAGGTTTTTTAAACACTTTGTAAATGCTTTTACAAGGTTTTTACAAGGATTTTACAAGGTTTTTAAAAGGTTTTTAAAAGGTTTTTTTAAATAATGACCTTGCTCTTCTCCAATAGGTTCTTCATCTTCTTTTCTTTGTCTCGAAGAATATCACTTATTTTTCGCTGCAAATACAGAACAAAAGTTCAGTTTTAGGGAGATGAAAACATCCATCATATGCGGAAGACAATCTTCTGTTTTTAGGTTTTTTCAAAAGAAGCAAAGCTTATTGACATAATAGTATATTATTTTAGGACAACATAATTATGCATATTATATTTGGTCAATCTATCAGCAATTATACAGAAAAAGTTAGAACTGAGAGTATGAGGAAAGACCAGAGACTACACACTTACAAGGATAAATTTTTTCTCATCCAACTTCTGCTGGATTTTGAACAGCTCATATGATAGGTCCTGAAGAATATAAATAACAAAATCAATTTAAAATCAAATCCACTCACAATTAACTCGATTCATATAATTATGAGACTAGTAAAGATTAACTCATGGAGAATCATTTGATTGGGGATTATAATGTCCACTTGATTGAGCATATAGCTACAGTTCTTAACAAAATTCACATGAAAAGTAAGAGCGAATACAGTTGAACAAGTGAGGAACTTTTTTAAAGCTTTGGTTAAATATGGCGAAGTCTGACTTGAGTCTTCTCTGTGATGGAAGAAAGATTTGAGTTTTTCCATCGCCTTTCTCGTCGTGTTCGGATTTTCTTTTCCTTCTTCTGTCAATGTTAAACCATGTGAAATAAAATTGAGACATGTACCAAGAAACAAATGTTAGAAACAAATAAACTAAAAAACAATGTTCAAGAAGTGGTATGAGAAGCAAGCCGCGACTTGAGCTTGTTTAGCCGGGTCCCATCTGTACCCGTGGCTGGAGCGGGAATGGAGTACTCCAGCCCATCTCTCTTGTTACTCGGTCGCTTGGGGTGGTTGGTTGTGCGACTCAGTAACAAGATGAGGTGGTGTTTGGGGTACAAAGTTTCCGTGAGGCGGGGTTGTGAAGAGAAGTTTCCAAAAGTGGAAAGTTTCCAAAAATGGAAGGTGCTAAATATGGAAAGTTTTATGGGAGTTAGAATTTGTCCATTTTAGCGGTGGAGAGCCTTAAAGGGGGCTTGAGTGTGGCCTTAGTGGCGGACTTTTGAGTCAGTGTGCCCGTATGTGGCGGTCTTTTTAGACATTGTGGGGTTTTGTGACGGGCTTTTAGCCAGAGTGTCTTTGTGACGGTCCTCTTTAGGACATTTGTGTGGCCTTGGTGGCGGTCCTTTCTAGGACGTTTGTTTGGCCTTTGTGGCGGGCTGTTTAGCCAGAGTGTCTTTGTGACGGTCCTCTTTAGGACATTTGTGTGGCCTTGGTGGCGGTCCTTTTTAGGACGTTTGTTTGGCCTTTGTGGCGGGCTGTTTAGCCAGAGTGTCTTTGTGACGGTCCTTCGGGACAGATGGTCTTTGTGACGGTCCTTCGGGACAGATGGCCTTTGTGGCGGGCTGTTTAGCCGAGTGCCTTGGTGGCGGTCCTTTTTAGGACATTTGTTTGGCCTTGGTGGCGGTCCTCTTTAGGACATTTTGTTTGGCCTTGGTGGCGGTCCTCTTTAGGACATTCTATTTGGCCTTTGTGGCAGCCCTTGTGGCGTATATGATCCTTGTGTGGTCATGAGGTATTCCAGTGAGGGAATATGTGGTTGGTAGGACATTGAGATGTTTTACGCGAGCCACGGGAAGGAAACCTGGATAGGGATAGGACTCGGACGTGTTCAGAATCGTTTGCTCGCGACTCTTGGGGGACTTAGGTTCTCCTAGTACTGCCATTTTCAGAGACTTTGTGGCTCGGGAGAATGGTTGGTATATCGACTTCGGATGACGATCCGGGCGCGCGTAGGGTGGCAACCCGAGAGACGAGTTTGGACTTTTCCTTATATATTATGGCATGCGGGCTTCGGCCTGATGAGGAGCCAACATTTGGCATGCAGACTTAGGTCTGATGAGGAGCCAATAAAAACTCAAGGTTTAGGCCTATGAGTAAAGGAAAGTCCAAAAAGTCGAGAGCAAATGACGCTGGAGCGTGAGTCTATCGCCTAGAGGTGACCTTCGTAGATCGGTCGGAGGAGTGCGGGCCGTGGAGACGGTTGCACGGGAGTCCTTGACTGATGGTTGTTCGAGATTCGAGGACGAATCTAGATTGGTGGGGAGAATTGTAACACCCGCAAACCATTTTCTGGGAATTTTGGTGAGGGTGTCGATCGACATCACAGAAGGAGTGTCGATCGACACCAGTTGTGGCCGGTTTGGTCGGTTCAATTTTAATTGTCCGGTTTGTGTGGTTGGTTTAGGGAATCCTAAATCGAGTTTTTAGAGGTAAACGACCTAGGGTCGTGTTATTTTGGTGATTGGCCGTTTTCTGAGAGAAACACAAAAGAGAGAGTGTTCTTGAGATTTTGGGAAGAGTTTGAGAGATTCCTTGCTGTTCTTGGGAGATCTAAGGCTGGGAAGGTGCTAGAAGCTTGCTAGGAGTGAGGGATTCGTTCTTATTGGTCAGAAACTTCCTGCAAAGAGGTGAGTGCATGACCATGGCTTATCTAAGCTAAGATTTCTAGATTCTATGTGTTTTGGTGCTTATGTGGTTGTTTCCTTGAGTTCTCTATGCTATTTCGTTGCTATCTGGGCTGGGTTTGGCTTCTGGGAGTGCAAGGAGCGGATTGGAGAAGATTGGAGGCGAGATTCGGAGTTTCTGATCGAGGGAAATCGCTGCTCGGTATCGGTGTCGGTCGACACCAGTTGGGGTGTCGGTCGACACCAACGCGAGGACGGCTCGGGACTTTGGCGAGTGTCGTTCGATGCCATGTGGAGGCATCGGTCGACACAAACTAGGGTTTTCGGGAGTGTCGGGCAGGGTGTCGGTCGACACCAGTTTGGCGTCGGTCGACACCAGATAGTCAGTGACGATCGACACCATCTGGTGTCGGTCGACACCCCTTGTTCAGTTGCGATGGATGTTGCATGCGTTGTATATTGCCTGGTTTGTTTTATTGATTGTTGTTTGTGGCTTGTAGAGATCTTATTGCTTGTGTGTATAGCCCAGTAGATGGGAGGATTGCCTCACTGAGTGTTTATCAAATACTCATGCATCTCAATTTGTGTTTGTGGTGCAGGTAAAGGCAAAGTGTGATCGTGGAATCAAAGGCAATGAAGAGGAGGATGTTCTAGGGACTCGATTGGATGTTGTCTGGCATTTGCTAGGGTGCTAGAGTTGAGTCATTAGAAACATTGCTAGGTTGCTGGTTCCATGTTTCTTGTTGTTTGGTATTGAGATATTGCCTTGCTATAATATTGGTTTAATATTGGGTTATTATTGGTTATTGATTATGTCTTTCCGCTGTTGAATGTGTTGTGGTTAGGTGGCTAGTGGGTATGGGACCACTAGCTGTAGTTGTTTTAATATATTATATTTATTATTTATTTATTAAAAAAAAAAAAAAAAAGGTTGGTCGTTTCAGTTCTTAACAAAATTCACATGAAAAGTAAGAGCGAATACAGTTGAACAAGTGAGGAATTTTTTTAAAGCTTTGGTTAAATATGGCGAAGTCTGACTTGAGTCTTCTCTGTTATGGAAGAAAGATTTGAGTTTTTCCATTGTCTTTCTCGTCGTGTTCGGATTTTCTTTTCCTTCTTCTGTCAATGTTAAACCATGTGAAACAAAATTGAGACTTGTACCAAGAAACAAAAGTTAGAAACAAATAAACTAAAAAACAATGTTGATCGTACTTAGAAATTACACAGTGAAAACTAAAACCTCCCAAAAAATTTTTACCAGAAACTATGTTGACACCAGTCTTCTTCTTTTGCTTGGATAGTGATGAGAGAATGAGAGAAATCTAGGTATTTCTAAAGTTAATATCTCAGAAGTCGAATTTGGGAAAAGAAAGTGTATGATCTATACAAGGCAAGACAACATATAGAGCATAATTTGATAAGAATTTGTTAAAAATACCCTTTTTGATATACCCCTTTACAAAAATACCCTCTTTTTTGGCCATTTTTATTTTTGCCCTCCCTTAATTTTTAATAACCATTTTACCCTTAGATAGATATTTTAATCAATAAAAAGAAAAACAAAATTTTCCCGATAAAAAAATTTCCGACATAATTTACCGCAAAAAAATTTTTGAAAAAAATTTCCCGCCAAAAACTTTTTTGTATAAAAAAATTTTAAAAAAATTTTGAGAAAAATTTTTCCCGCCAAAAAAAATTTACAAGGATTTTAAAAGGTTTTATAAGGTTTCTACCTTATAAAAGCCTTATAAACACCTTATAAAGGCTTTTACAAGATTTTTTAAAGAGTTTTAAAAGGTTTTTTAAACACTTTGTAAACGCTTTTACAAGGTTTTTACAAGGATTTTACAAGGTTTTAAAAGTTTTTTTAAAAAAATGACCTTGCTCTTCTCCACTAGGTTCTTCATCTTCTTTTCTTTGTCTTGAAGAATATCACTTATTTTTCGCTGCAAATACAGAACAAAAGTTCAGTTTTAGGGAGATGAAAACATCCATCATATGCGGAAGACAATCTTCTGTTTTTAGGTTTTTTCATAAGAAGCAAAGCTTATTTACATAATAGTATATTATTTTAGGACAACATAATTATGCATATTATATTTGGTCAATCTATCAGCAATTATACAGAAAAAGTTAGAACAGAGAGTACGAGGAAAGACCAGAGACTACACACTTACAAGGATAAATTTTTTCTCATCCAACTTCTGCTGGATTTTGAACAGCTCATATGATAGGTCCTGAAGAATATAAATAACAAAATCAATTTAAAATCAAATCCACTCACAATTAACTTGATTCATATAATTATGAGACTAGTAAAGATTAACTCATGGAGAATCATTTGATTGGAGATTATAATGTCCACTTGATTGAGCATATAGCTACAGTTCTTAACAAAATTCACATGAAAAGTAAGAGCGAATACAGTTGAACAAGTGAGGAACTTTTTTAAAGCTTTGGTTAAATATGGCGAAGTCTGACTTGAGTCTTCTCTCTGATGGAAGAAAGATTTGAGTTTTTCCATCGTCTTTCTCGTCGTGTTCGGATTTTCTTTCCTTCTTCTGTCAATGTTAAACCATGTGAAACAAAATTGAGACTTGTACCAAGAAACAAAAGTTAGAAACAAATAAACAAAAAAACAATGTTTATCGTACTTATAAATTACACAGTGAAAACTAAAACCTCCCAAAATTTTTTGTACCAGAAACTATGTTGACACCAGTCTTCTTCTTTTGCTTGGATAGTGATGAGAGAATGAGAGAAATCTAGGTATTTCTAAAGTAAATATCTCAGAAGTCGAATTTGGGAAAAGAAAGTGTATGATCTATACAAGGCAAGACAACATATAGAGCATAATTTGATGAGAATTTGTTAAAAATACCCTTTTTGATATACCCCTTTTCAAAAATACCCCTTTTTTTTGTCCATTTTTATTTTTGCCTTCCCTTAATTTTTAATAACCATTTTACTCTTTGATGAAAAATATTTTAATTAATAAAAAGAAAAACAAATTTTCCCGCCTAAAAAAATTCCGACATATTTTCCCGCCAAAAATTTTTCGAAAAAAATTTCCCGCCAAAAACTTTTTTGTATAAAAAATTTAATAAAAAATTTTCCCGCCAAAAAAAATTTACAAGGATTTTAAAAGGTTTTAAAGGTTTCTACCTTATAAAAGCCTTATAAACACCTTGTAAAGGCTTTTACAAGATTTTTTAAAGAGTTTTAAAAGGTTTTTTAAACACTTTGTAAACGCTTTTACAAGGTTTTTACAAGGATTTTACAAGGTTTTTAAAAGGTTTTTAAAAGTTTTTTAAAAAAATGACCTTGCTCTTCTCCATTAGGTTCTTCAGCTTCTTTTCTTTGTCTTGAAGAATATCACTTATTTTTCGCTGCAAATACAGAACAAAAGTTCAGTTTTAGGGAGATGAAAACATCCATCATATGCGGAAGACAATCTTCTGTTTTTAGGTTTTTTCAAAAGAAGCAAAGCTTATTGACATAATAGTATATTATTTTAGGACAACATAATTATGCATATTATATTTGGTCAATCTATCAGCAATTATACAGAAAAAGTTAGAACAGAGACGAGGAAAGACCAGAGACTACACACTTACAAGGATAAACTTTTCTCATCCAACTTCTGCTGGATTTTGAACAGCTGATATGATAGGTCCTGAAGAATATAAATAACAAAATCAATTTAAAATCAAATCCACTCACAATTAACTTTATTCATATAATTATGAGACTAGTAAAGATTAACTCATGGAGAATCATTTGATTGGGGATTATAATGTCCACTTGATTGAGCATATAGCTACAGTTCTTAACAAAATTCACATGAAAAGTAAGAGCGAATACAGTTGAACAAGTGAGGAACTTTTTAAAGCTTTGGTTAAATATGGCGAAGTCTGACTTGAGTCTTCTCTGTGATGGAAGAAAGATTTGAGTTTTTCCATCGTCTTTCTCGTCGTGTTCGGATTTTCTTTTCCTTCTTCTGTCAATGTTAAACCATGTGAAACAAAATTGAGACTTGTACCAAGAAACAAAAGTTAGAAACAAATAAACTAAAAAACAATGTTGATCGTACTTAGAAATTACACAGTGAAAACTAAAACCTCCCAAAAATTTTTACCAGAAACTATGTTGACACCAGTCTTCTTCTTTTGCTTGGATAGTGATGAGAGAATGAGAGAAATCTAGGTATTTCTAAAGTTAATATCTCAGAAGTCGAATTTGGGAAAAGAAAGTGTATGATCTATACAAGGCAAGACAACATATAGAGCATAATTTGATGAGAATTTGTTAAAAATACCCTTTTTGATATACCCCTTTTCAAAAATACCCCCTTTTTTGGCCATTTTTATTTTTGCCCTCCCTTAATTTTTAATAACCATTTTACCCTTAGATGAAAAATATTTTAATCAATAAAAAGAAAAACAAAATTTTCCCGCCAAAAAATTTCCGACATATTTTCCGCAAAAAATTTTTCGAAAAAATTTCCCGCCAAAAACTTTTTGTATAAAAAAATTTAAAAAATTTTGACAAAAATTTTCCGCCAAAAAAATTTACAAGGATTTTAAAAGGTTTTATAAGGTTTCTACCTTATAAAAGCCTTATAAAACCTTATAAAGGCTTTTACAAGATTTTTAAAGAGTTTTAAAAGGTTTTAAACACTTTTAAACGCTTTTACAAGGTTTTACAAGGATTTTAAAAGGTTTTAAAAGTTTTTAAAAAATGACCTTGCTCTTCTCCATTAGGTTCTTCAGCTTCTTTTCTTTGTCTTGAAGAATATCACTTATTTTTCGCTGCAAATACGGAACAAAAGTTCAGTTTTAGGGAGATGAAAACATCCATCATATGCGGAAGACAATCTTCTGTTTTTAGGTTTTTTCAAACGAAGCAAAGCTTATTGACATAATAGTATATTATTTTAGGACAACATAATTATGCATATTATATTTGGTCAATCTATCAGCAATTATACAGAAAAAGTTAGAACAGAGAGTACGAGGAAAGACCAAAGACTACACACTTACAAGGATAAACTTTTTCTCATCCAACTTCTGCTCGATTTTGAACAGCTCATATGATAGGTCCTGAAGAATATAAATAACAAAATCAATTTAAAATCAAATCCACTCACAATTAACTTGATTCATATAATTATGAGACTAGTAAAGATTAACTCATGGAGAATCATTTGATTGGGGATTATAATGTGCACTTGATTGAGCATATAGCTACAGTTCTTAACAAAATTCACATGAAAAGTAAGAGCGAATACAGTTGAACAAGTGAGAAACTTTTTTAAAGCTTTGGTTAAATATGACGAAGTCTGACTTGAGTCTTCTCTGTGATGGAAGAAAGATTTGAGTTTTTCCATCGTCTTTCTCGTCGTGTTCGGATTTTCTTTTCCTTCTTCTGTCAATGTTAAACCATGTGAAACAAAATTGAGACTTGTACCAAGAAACAAAAGTTAGAAACAAATAAACTAAAAAACAATGTTGATCGTACTTAGAAATTACACAGTGAAAACTAAAACCTCCCAAAAAATTTTTACCAGAAACTATGTTGACACCAGTCTTCTTCTTTTGCTTGGATAGTGATGAGAGAATGAGAGAAATCTAGGTATTTCTAAAGTTAATATCTCAGAAGTCGAATTTGGGAAAAGAAAGTGTATGATCTATACAAGGCAAGACAACATATAGAGCATAATTTGATGAGAATTTGTTAAAAATACCCTTTTTGATATACCCCGTTTCAAAAATACCCCTTTTTTGGCCATTTTTATTTTTGCCCTCCCTTAATTTTTAATAACCATTTTACCCTTAGATGAAAAATATTTTAATCAAAAAAAGAAAAACAAAATTTTCCCGCCAAAAAAATTCCGACATATTTTCCGGCAAAATTTTTCGAAAAAAATTTCCCGCCAAAAACTTTTTTGTATAAAAGAATTTAATAAAAAATTTTCCCGCCAAAACAAATTTACAAGGATTTTAAAAGGTTTTAAAAGGTTTCTACCTTATAAAAGCCTTATAAACACCTTGTAAAGGTTTTTACAAGATTTTTTAAAGAGTTTTAAAAGGTTTTTTAAACACTTTGTAAACGCTTTTACAAGGTTTTTACAAGGATTTTACAAGGTTTTTAAAAGTTTTTTTACAAAAATGACCTTGCTCTTCTCCATTAGGTTCTTCATCTTCTTTTCTTTGTCTTGAAGAATATCACTAATTTTTCGCTGCAAATACAGAACAAAAGTTCAGTTTTAGGGAGATGAAAACATCCATCATATGCGGAAGACCATCTTCTCTTTTTAGGTTTTTTCAAAAGAAGCAAAGCTTATTGACATAATAGTATATTATTTTAGGACAACATAATTATGCATATTATATTTGGTCAATCTATCAGCAATTATACAGAAAAAGTTAGAACAGAGAGTACGAGGAAAGACCAGAGACTACACACTTACAAGGATAAACTTTCTCTCATCCAACTTCTGCTGGATTTTGAACAGCTCATATGATAGGTCCTGAAGAATATAAATAACAAAATCAATTTAAAATCAAATCCACTCACAATTAACTTGATTCATATAATTATGAGACTAGTAAAGATTAACTCATGGAGAATCATTTGATTGGGGATTATAATGTCCACTTGATTGAGCATATAGCTACAGTTCTTAACAAAATTCACATGAAAAGTAAGAGCGAATACAGTTGAACAAGTGAGGAGCTTTTTAAAGCTTTGGTTAAATATGGCGAAGTCTGACTTGAGTCTTCTCTGTGATGGAAGAAAGATTTGAGTTTTTCCATCGTCTTTCTCGTCGTGTTCGGATTTTCTTTTCCTTCTTCTGTCAATGTTAAACCATGTGAAACAAAATTGAGACTTGTACCAAGAAACAAAAGTTAGAAACAAATAAACTAAAAAACAATGTTGATCGTACTTAGAAATTACACAGTGAAAACTAAAACTTCCCAAAAAATTTTTTACCAGAAACTATGTTGACACCAGTCTTCTTCTTTTGCTTGGATAGTGATGAGAGAATGAGAGAAATCTAGGTATTTCTAAAGTTAATATCTCAGAAGTCGAATTTGGGAAAAGAAAGTTTATGATCTATACAAGGCAAGACAACATATAGAGCATAATTTGATGAGAATTTGTTAAAAATACCCTTTTGATATACCCCTTTTCAAAAATACCCCCTTTTTGGCCATTTTTATTTTTGCCCTCCCTTAATTTTTAATAACCATTTTACCCTTAGATGAAAAATATTTTAATCAATAAAAAGAAAAACAAAATTTTCCCGCCAAAAAAATTTTCGACATATTTTCTCGGCAAAAATTTTTCGAAAAAAATTTCCCGCCAAAAAATTTTTGTAAAAAAATTAATAAAATATTTTGACAAAATTTTCCCGCCAAAAAATTTACAAGGATTCTAAAAGGTTTTATAAGGTTTCTACCTTATAAAAGCCTTATACAAAAGGCTTTTAAAGATTTTTAAAGGTTTTAAAAGGTTTTTAAACACTTTGTAAACGCTTTTACAAGGTTTTACAAGGATTTTACAAGGTTTTTAAAAGGTTTTTAAAAGGTTTTTTAAATAAATGACCTTGCTCTTCTCCATTAGGTTCTTCATCTTCTTTTCTTTGTCTTGAAGAATATCACTTATTTTTCGCTGCAAATACAGAACAAAAGTTCAGTTTTAGGGAGATGAAAACATCCATCATATGCGGAAGACAATCTTCTGTTTTTAGGTTTTTTTCAAAAGAAGCAAAGCTTATTGACATAATAGTATATTATTTTAGGACAACATAATTATGCATATTATATTTGGTCAATCTATCAGCAATTATACAGAAAAAGTTAGAACAGAGAGTACGAGGAAAGACCAGAGACTACACACTTACAAGGATAAACTTTCTCTCATCCAACTTCTGCTGGATTTTGAACAGCTGATATGATAGGTCCTGAAGAATATAAATAACAAAATCAATTTAAAATCAAATCCACTCACAATTAACTTTATTCATATAATTATGAGACTAGTAAAGATTAACTCATGGAGAATCATTTGATTGGGGATTATAATGTCCACTTGATTGAGCATATAGCTACAGTTCTTAACAAAATTCACATGAAAAGTAAGAGCGAATACAGTTGAACAAGTGAGGAGCTTTTTTAAAGCTTTGGTTAAATATGGCGAAGTCTGACTTGAGTCTTCTCTGTGATGGAAGAAAGATTTGAGTTTTTCCATCGTCTTTCTCGTCGTGTTCGGATTTTCTTTTCCTTCTTCTGTCAATGTTAAACCATGTGAAACAAAATTGAGACTTGTACCAAGAAACAAAAGTTAGAAACAAATAAACTAAAAAACAATGTTGATCGTACTTAGAAATTACACAGTGAAAACTAAAACTTCCCAAAAAAATTTTTACAAGAAACTATGTTGACACCAGTCTTCTTCTTTTGCTTGGATAGTGATGAGAGAATGAGAGAAATCTAGGTATTTCTAAAGTTAATATCTCAGAAGTCGAATTTGGGAAAAGAAAGTTTATGATCTATACAAGGCAAGACAACATATAGAGCATAATTTGATGAGAATTTGTTAAAAATACCCTTTTTGATATACCCCTTTTCAAAAATACCCCCATTTTTGGCCATTTTTATTTTTGCCCTCCCTTAATTTTTAATAACCATTTTACCCTTAGATGAAAAATATTTTAATCAATAAAAAGAAAAACAAAATTTTCCCGCCAAAAAAATTTTCGACATATTTTTCCGGCAAAAATTTTTCGAAAAAAATTTCCCGCCAAAAAATTTTTGTAAAAAAAAAACTAATAAAATATTTTGACAAAAAATTTTCCCGCCTAAAAAATTTACAAGGATTCTAAAAGGTTTTATAAGGTTTCTACCTTATAAAAGCCTTATACAAAATTTTTTAAAGAGTTTTAAAAGGTTTCTTAAATACTTTGTAAACGCTTTTACAAGGTTTTACAAGGTTTTACAAGGATTTTACAAGGTTTTTAAAAGTTTTTAAAAGGTTTTTAAAAAATGACCTTGCTCTTCTCCATTAGGTTCTTCATCTTCTTTTCTTTGTCTAGAAGAATATCACTTATTTTTCTCTGCAAATACAGAACAAAAGTTCAGTTTTAGGGAGATGAAAACATCCATCATATGCGGAAGACAATCTTCTGTTTTTAGTTTTTTTCAAAAGAAGCAAAGCTTATTGACATAATAGTATATTATTTTAGGACAACATAATTATGCATATTATATTTGGTCAATCTATCAGCAATTATACAGAAAAAGTTAGAACAGAGAGTACGAGGAAAGACCAGAGACTACACACTTACAAGGATAAACTTTCTCTCATCCAACTTCTGCTGGATTTTGAACAGCTGATATGATAGGTCCTGAAGAATATAAATAACAAAATCAATTTAAAATCAAATCCACTCACAATTAACTTTATTCATATAATTATGAGACTAGTAAAGATTAACTCATGGAGAATCATTTGATTGGGGATTATAATGTCCACTTGATTGAGCATATAGCTACAGTTCTTAACAAAATTCACATGAAAAGTAAGAGCGAATACAGTTGAACAAGTGAGGAGCTTTTTTAAAGCTTTGGTTAAATATGGCGAAGTCTGACTTGAGTCTTCTCTGTGATGGAAGAAAGATTTGAGTTTTTCCATCGTCTTTCTCGTCGTGTTCGGATTTTCTTTTCCTTCTTCTGTCAATGTTAAACCATGTGAAACAAAATTGAGACTTGTACCAAGAAACAAAAGTTAGAAACAAATAAACTAAAAAACAATGTTGATCGTACTTAGAAATTACACAGTGAAAACTAAAACTTCCCAAAAATTTTTTTACCAGAAACTATGTTGACACCAGTCTTCTTCTTTTGCTTGGATAGTGATGAGAGAATGAGAGAAATCTAGGTATTTCTAAAGTTAATATCTCAGAAGTCGAATTTGGGAAAAGAAAGTTTATGATCTATACAAGGCAAGACAACATATAGAGCATAATTTGATGAGAATTTGTTAAAAATACCCTTTTTGATATACCCCTTTTCAAAAATACCCCCATTTTTGGCCATTTTTATTTTTGCCCTCCCTTAATTTTTAATAACCATTTTACCCTTAGATGAAAAATATTTTAATCAATAAAAAGAAAAACAAAATTTTCCCGCCAAAAAAATTTCCGACATATTTTCCCGGCAAAAATTTTCGAAAAAAATTTCCCGCCAAAAAATTTTTGTAAAAAAAAAACTAATAAAATATTTTGACAAAAAATTTTCCCGCCTAAAAAAATTTACAAGGATTCTAAAAGGTTTTATAAGGTTTCTACCTTATAAAAGCCTTATACAAAATTTTTTAAAGAGTTTTAAAAGGTTTTTTAAATACTTTGTAAACGCTTTTACAAGGTTTTTACAAGGATTTTACAAGGTTTTTAAAAGGTTTTTAAAAGTTTTTTAAAAAATGACCTTGCTCTTCTCCATTAGGTTCTTCATCTTCTTTTCTTTGTCTTGACGAATATCACTTATTTTTCGCTGCAAATACAGAACAAAAGTTCAGTTTTAGGGAGATGAAAACATCCATCATATGCGGAAGACAATCTTCTGTTTTTAGGTTTTTTTCAAAAGAAGCAAAGCTTTTTGACATAATAGTATATTATTTTAGGACAACATAATTATGCATATTATATTTGGTCAATCTATCAGCAATTATACAGAAAAAGTTAGAACAGAGAGTACGAGGAAAGACCAGAGACTACACACTTACAAGGATAAACTTTCTCTCATCCAACTTCTGCTGGATTTTGAACAGCTGATATGATAGGTCCTGAAGAATATAAATAACAAAATCAATTTAAAATCAAATCCACTCACAATTAACTTTATTCATATAATTATGAGACTAGTAAAGATTAACTCATGGAGAATCATTTGATTGGGGATTATAATGTCCACTTGATTGAGCATATAGCTACAGTTCTTAACAAAATTCACATGAAAAGTAAGAGCGAATACAGTTGAACAAGTGAGGAGCTTTTTTAAAGCTTTGGTTAAATATGGCGAAGTCTGACTTGAGTCTTCTCTGTGATGGAAGAAAGATTTGAGTTTTTCCATCGTCTTTCTCGTCGTGTTCGGATTTTCTTTTCCTTCTTCTGTCAATGTTAAACCATGTGAAACAAAATTGAGACTTGTACCAAGAAACAAAAGTTAGAAACAAATAAACTAAAAAACAATGTTGATCGTACTTAGAAATTACACAGTGAAAACTAAAACTTCCCAAAAAAATTTTTACCAGAAACTATGTTGACACCAGTCTTCTTCTTTTGCTTGGATAGTGATGAGAGAATGAGAGAAATCTAGGTATTTCTAAAGTTAATATCTCAGAAGTCGAATTTGGGAAAAGAAAGTTTATGATCTATACAAGGCAAGACAACATATAGAGCATAATTTGATGAGAATTTGTTAAAAATACCCTTTTTGATATACCCCTTTTCAAAAATACCCCATTTTTGGCCATTTTTATTTTTGCCCTCCCTTAATTTTTAATAACCATTTTACCCTTAGATGAAAAATATTTTAATCAATAAAAAGAAAAACAAAATTTTCCCGCCAAAAAAATTTTCGACATATTTTTCCGGCAAAAATTTTTCGAAAAAAATTTCCCGCCAAAAAATTTTTGTAAAAAAAAAACTAATAAAATATTTTGACAAAAAATTTTCCCGCCTAAAAAAATTTACAAGGATTCTAAAAGGTTTTATAAGGTTTCTACCTTATAAAAGCCTTATACAAAATTTTTTAAAGAGTTTTAAAAGGTTTCTTAAATACTTTGTAAACGCTTTTACAAGGTTTTTACAAGGATTTTACAAGGTTTTTAAAAGGTTTTTAAAAGTTTTTTAAAAGGTTTTTTTAAAAAATGACCTTGCTCTTCTCCATTAGGTTCTTCATCTTCTTTTCTTTGTCTTGAAGAATATCACTTATTTTTCGCTGCAAATACAGAACAAAAGTTCAGTTTTAGGGAGATGAAAACATCCATCATATGCGGAAGACAATCTTCTGTTTTTAGGTTTTTTTCAAAAGAAGCAAAGCTTATTGACATAATAGTATATTATTTTAGGACAACATAATTATGCATATTATATTTGGTCAATCTATCAGCAATTATACAGAAAAAGTTAGAACAGAGAGTACGAGGAAAGACCAGAGACTACACACTTACAAGGATAAACTTTCTCTCATCCAACTTCTGCTGGATTTTGAACAGCTGATATGATAGGTCCTGAAGAATATAAATAACAAAATCAATTTAAAATCAAATCCACTCACAATTAACTTTATTCATATAATTATGAGACTAGTAAAGATTAACTCATGGAGAATCATTTGATTGGGGATTATAATGTCCACTTGATTGAGCATATAGCTACAGTTCTTAACAAAATTCACATGAAAAGTAAGAGCGAATACAGTTGAACAAGTGAGGAGCTTTTTAAAGCTTTGGTTAAATATGGCGAAGTCTGACTTGAGTCTTCTCTGTGATGGAAGAAAGATTTGAGTTTTTCCATCGTCTTTCTCGTCGTGTTCGGATTTTCTTTTCCTTCTTCTGTCAATGTTAAACCATGTGAAACAAAATTGAGACTTGTACCAAGAAACAAAAGTTAGAAACAAATAAACTAAAAAACAATGTTGATCGTACTTAGAAATTACACAGTGAAAACTAAAACTTCCCAAAAATTTTTACCAGAAACTATGTTGACACCAGTCTTCTTCTTTTGCTTGGATAGTGATGAGAGAATGAGAGAAATCTAGGTATTTCTAAAGTTAATATCTCAGAAGTCGAATTTGGGAAAAGAAAGTTTATGATCTATACAAGGCAAGACAACATATAGAGCATAATTTGATGAGAATTTGTTAAAAATACCCTTTTTGATATACCCCTTTTCAAAAATACCCCATTTTTGGCCATTTTTATTTTTGCCCTCCCTTAATTTTTAATAACCATTTTACCCTTAGATGAAAAATATTTTAATCAATAAAAAGAAAAACAAAATTTTCCCGCCAAAAAAATTTTCGACATATTTTCTCGGCAAAAATTTTTCGAAAAAAATTTCCCGCCAAAAATTTTTTGTAAAAAAAAAACTAATAAAATATTTTGACAAAAAATTTTCCCGCCTAAAAAAATTTACAAGGATTCTAAAAGGTTTTATAAGGTTTCTACCTTATAAAAGCCTTATACAAAATTTTTTAAAGAGTTTTAAAAGGTTTCTTAAATACTTTGTAAACGCTTTTACAAGGTTTTTACAAGGATTTTACAAGGTTTTTAAAAGGTTTTTAAAAGTTTTTTAAAAGGTTTTTTTTTTAAATGACCTTGCTCTTCTCCATTAGGTTCTTCATCTTCTTTTCTTTGTCTTGAAGAATATCACTTATTTTTCGCTGCAAATACAGAACAAAAGTTCAGTTTTAGGGAGATGAAAACATCCATCATATGCGGAAGACAATCTTCTGTTTTTAGGTTTTTTTCAAAAGAAGCAAAGCTTATTGACATAATAGTATATTATTTTAGGACAACATAATTATGCATATTATATTTGGTCAATCTATCAGCAATTATACAGAAAAAGTTAGAACAGAGAGTACGAGGAAAGACCAGAGACTACACACTTACAAGGATAAACTTTCTCTCATCCAACTTCTGCTGGATTTTGAACAGCTGATATGATAGGTCCTGAAGAATATAAATAACAAAATCAATTTAAAATCAAATCCACTCACAATTAACTTTATTCATATAATTATGAGACTAGTAAAGATTAACTCATGGAGAATCATTTGATTGGGGATTATAATGTCCACTTGATTGAGCATATAGCTACAGTTCTTAACAAAATTCACATGAAAAGTAAGAGCGAATACAGTTGAACAAGTGAGGAGCTTTTTTAAAGCTTTGGTTAAATATGGCGAAGTCTGACTTGAGTCTTCTCTGTGATGGAAGAAAGATTTGAGTTTTTCCATCGTCTTTCTCGTCGTGTTCGGATTTTCTTTTCCTTCTTCTGTCAATGTTAAACCATGTGAAACAAAATTGAGACTTGTACCAAGAAACAAAAGTTAGAAACAAATAAACTAAAAAACAATGTTGATCGTACTTAGAAATTACACAGTGAAAACTAAAACTTCCCAAAATTTTTTTACCAGAAACTATGTTGACACCAGTCTTCTTCTTTTGCTTGGATAGTGATGAGAGAATGAGAGAAATCTAGGTATTTCTAAAGTTAATATCTCAGAAGTCGAATTTGGGAAAAGAAAGTTTATGATCTATACAAGGCAAGACAACATATAGAGCATAATTTGATGAGAATTTGTTAAAAATACCCTTTTTGATATACCCCTTTTCAAAAATACCCCATTTTTGGCCATTTTTATTTTTGCCCTCCCTTAATTTTTAATAACCATTTTACCCTTAGATGAAAAATATTTTAATCAATAAAAAGAAAAACAAAATTTTCCCGCCAAAAAAATTTCCGACATATTTTCCCGGCAAAAATTTTTCGAAAAAAATTTCCCGCCAAAAATTTTTGTAAAAAAAAAACTAATAAAATATTTTGACAAAAAATTTTCCCGCCTAAAAAAATTTACAAGGATTCTAAAAGGTTTTATAAGGTTTCTACCTTATAAAAGCCTTATACAAAATTTTTTAAAGAGTTTTAAAAGGTTTTTTAAATACTTTGTAAACGCTTTTACAAGGTTTTTACAAGGATTTTACAAGGTTTTTAAAAGGTTTTTAAAAGGTTTTTTTAAAAAATGACCTTGCTCTTCTCCATTAGGTTCTTCATCTTCTTTTCTTTGTCTTGAAGAATATCACTTATTTTTCGCTGCAAATACAGAACAAAAGTTCAGTTTTAGGGAGATGAAAACATCCATCATATGCGGAAGACAATCTTCTGTTTTTAGGTTTTTTTCAAAAGAAGCAAAGCTTATTGACATAATAGTATATTATTTTAGGACAACATAATTATGCATATTATATTTGGTCAATCTATCAGCAATTATACAGAAAAAGTTAGAACAGAGAGTACGAGGAAAGACCAGAGACTACACACTTACAAGGATAAACTTTCTCTCATCCAACTTCTGCTGGATTTTGAACAGCTGATATGATAGGTCCTGAAGAATATAAATAACAAAATCAATTTAAAATCAAATCCACTCACAATTAACTTTATTCATATAATTATGAGACTAGTAAAGATTAACTCATGGAGAATCATTTGATTGGGGATTATAATGTCCACTTGATTGAGCATATAGCTACAGTTCTTAACAAAATTCACATGAAAAGTAAGAGCGAATACAGTTGAACAAGTGAGGAGCTTTTTTAAAGCTTTGGTTAAATATGGCGAAGTCTGACTTGAGTCTTCTCTGTGATGGAAGAAAGATTTGAGTTTTTCCATCGTCTTTCTCGTCGTGTTCGGATTTTCTTTTCCTTCTTCTGTCAATGTTAAACCATGTGAAACAAAATTGAGACTTGTACCAAGAAACAAAAGTTAGAAACAAATAAACTAAAAAACAATGTTGATCGTACTTAGAAATTACACAGTGAAAACTAAAACTTCCCAAAAAATTTTTTACCAGAAACTATGTTGACACCAGTCTTCTTCTTTTGCTTGGATAGTGATGAGAGAATGAGAGAAATCTAGGTATTTCTAAAGTTAATATCTCAGATGTCGAATTTGGGAAAAGAAAGTTTATGATCTATACAAGGCAAGACAACATATAGAGCATAATTTGATGAGAATTTGTTAAAAATACCCTTTTGATATACCCTTTTCAAAAATACCCCATTTTTGGCCATTTTTATTTTTGCCCTCCCTTAATTTTTAATAACCATTTTACCCTTAGATGAAAAATATTTTAATCAATAAAAAGAAAAACAAAATTTTCCCGCCAAAAAAATTTCCGACATATTTTCCCGGCAAAAATTTTTCGAAAAAAATTTCCCGCCAAAAATTTTTTGTAAAAAAAAAATAAAAAAATATTTTGACAAAAAATTTTCCCGCCTAAAAAAATTTACAAGGATTCTAAAAGGTTTTATAAGGTTTCTACCTTATAAAAGCCTTATACAAAATTTTTTAAAGAGTTTTAAAAGGTTTTTTAAATACTTTGTAAACGCTTTTACAAGGTTTTTACAAGGATTTTACAAGGTTTTTAAAAGGTTTTTAAAAGGTTTTTTTAAAAAATGACCTTGCTCTTCTCCATTAGGTTCTTCATCTTCTTTTCTTTGTCTTGAAGAATATCACTTATTTTTCGCTGCAAATACAGAACAAAAGTTCAGTTTTAGGGAGATGAAAACATCCATCATATGCGGAAGACAATCTTCTGTTTTTAGGTTTTTTTCAAAAGAAGCAAAGCTTATTGACATAATAGTATATTATTTTAGGACAACATAATTATGCATATTATATTTGGTCAATCTATCAGCAATTATACAGAAAAAGTTAGAACAGAGAGTACGAGGAAAGACCAGAGACTACACACTTACAAGGATAAACTTTCTCTCATCCAACTTCTGCTGGATTTTGAACAGCTGATATGATAGGTCCTGAAGAATATAAATAACAAAATCAATTTAAAATCAAATCCACTCACAATTAACTTTATTCATATAATTATGAGACTAGTAAAGATTAACTCATGGAGAATCATTTGATTGGGGATTATAATGTCCACTTGATTGAGCATATAGCTACAGTTCTTAACAAAATTCACATGAAAAGTAAGAGCGAATACAGTTGAACAAGTGAGGAGCTTTTTTAAAGCTTTGGTTAAATATGGCGAAGTCTGACTTGAGTCTTCTCTGTGATGGAAGAAAGATTTGAGTTTTTCCATCGTCTTTCTCGTCGTGTTCGGATTTTCTTTTCCTTCTTCTGTCAATGTTAAACCATGTGAAACAAAATTGAGACTTGTACCAAGAAACAAAAGTTAGAAACAAATAAACTAAAAAACAATGTTGATCGTACTTAGAAATTACACAGTGAAAACTAAAACTTCCCAAAAAAATTTTTACCAGAAACTATGTTGACACCAGTCTTCTTCTTTTGCTTGGATAGTGATGAGAGAATGAGAGAAATCTAGGTATTTCTAAAGTTAATATCTCAGAAGTCGAATTTGGGAAAAGAAAGTTTATGATCTATACAAGGCAAGACAACATATAGAGCATAATTTGATGAGAATTTGTTAAAAATACCCTTTTGATATACCCCTTTTCAAAAATACCCCCATTTTTGGCCATTTTTATTTTTGCCCTCCCTTAATTTTTAATAACCATTTTACCCTTAGATGAAAAATATTTTAATCAATAAAAAGAAAAACAAAATTTTCCCGCCAAAAAAATTTCCGACATATTTTCCCGGCAAAAATTTTTCGAAAAAAATTTCCCGCCAAAAATTTTTTGTAAAAAAAAAACTAAAAAAATATTTAGACAAAAAATTTTCCCGCCTAAAAAAATTTACAAGGATTCTAAAAGGTTTTATAAGGTTTCTATCTTATAAAAGCCTTATACAAAATTTTTTAAAGAGTTTTAAAAGGTTTTTTAAATACTTTGTAAACGCTTTTACAAGGTTTTTACAAGGATTTTACAAGGTTTTTAAAAGGTTTTTAAAAGTTTTTTAAAAGGTTTTTTTTTAAAATGACCTTGCTCTTCTCCATTAGGTTCTTCATCTTCTTTTCTTTGTCTTGAAGAATATCACTTATTTTTCGCTGCAAATATAGAACAAAAGTTCAGTTTTAGGGAGATGAAAACATCCATCATATGCGGAAGACAATCTTCTGTTTTTAGGTTTTTTTCAAAAGAAGCAAAGCTTTTTGACATAATAGTATATTATTTTAGGACAACATAATTATGCATATTATATTTGGTCAATCTATCAGCAATTATACAGAAAAAGTTAGAACAGAGAGTACGAGGAAAGACCAGAGACTACACACTTACAAGGATAAACTTTCTCTCATCCAACTTCTGCTGGATTTTGAACAGCTGATATGATAGGTCCTGAAGAATATAAATAACAAAATCAATTTAAAATCAAATCCACTCACAATTAACTTTATTCATATAATTATGAGACTAGTAAAGATTAACTCATGGAGAATCATTTGATTGGGGATTATAATGTCCACTTGATTGAGCATATAGCTACAGTTCTTAACAAAATTCACATGAAAAGTAAGAGCGAATACAGTTGAACAAGTGAGGAGCTTTTTTAAAGCTTTGGTTAAATATGGCGAAGTCTGACTTGAGTCTTCTCTGTGATGGAAGAAAGATTTGAGTTTTTCCATCGTCTTTCTCGTCGTGTTCGGATTTTCTTTTCCTTCTTCTGTCAATGTTAAACCATGTGAAACAAAATTGAGACTTGTACCAAGAAACAAAAGTTAGAAACAAATAAACTAAAAAACAATGTTGATCGTACTTAGAAATTACACAGTGAAAACTAAAACTTCCCAAAAAAATTTTTACCAGAAACTATGTTGACACCAGTCTTCTTCTTTTGCTTGGATAGTGATGAGAGAATGAGAGAAATCTAGGTATTTCTAAAGTTAATATCTCAGAAGTCGAATTTGGGAAAAGAAAGTTTATGATCTATACAAGGCAAGACAACATATAGAGCATAATTTGATGAGAATTTGTTAAAAATACCCTTTTTGATATACCCCTTTTCAAAAATACCCCCTTTTTTGGCCATTTTTATTTTTGCCCTCCCTTAATTTTTAATAACCATTTCACCCTTAGATGAAAAATATTTTAATCAAGAAAAAGAAAAACAAAATTTTTCCGCCAAAAAAATTTCCGACATATTTTCCCGCCAAAAATTTTTCGAAACCGCCAAAAAACTTTTTGTAAAAAAAAATTTAATAAAAAATTTTCCCAAAAAATTTACAAGGATTTTAAAAGGTTTTATAAGGTTTCTACCTTATAAAAGCCTTATAAACACCTTGTAAAGGCTTTTACAAGATTTTCTAAAGAGTTTTAAAAGGATTTTTAAACACTTTGTAAACGCTTATACAAGGTTTTTACAAGGTTTTTAAAAAATTTTTAAAAGGTTTTTTAAATAAATGACCTTGCTCTTCTCCATTAGGTTCTTCATCTTCTTTTCTTTGTCTTGAAGAATATCACTTATTTTTCGCTGCAAATACAGAACAAAAGTTCAGTTTTAGGGAGATGAAAACATCCATCATATGCGGAAGACAATCTTCTGTCTTTAGGTTTTTTCAAAAGAAGCAAAGCTTATTGACATAATAGTATATTATTTTAGGACAACATAATTATGCATATTATATTTGGTCAATCTATCAGCAATTATACAGAAAAAGTTAGAACAGAGAGTACGAGGAAAGACCAGAGACTACACACTTACAAGGATAAACTTTCTCTCATCCAACTTCTGCTGGATTTTGAACAGCTGATATGATAGGTCCTGAAGAATATAAATAACAAAATCAATTTAAAATCAAATCCACTCACAATTAACTTTATTCATATAATTATGAGACTAGTAAAGATTAACTCATGGAGAATCATTTGATTGGGGATTATAATGTCCACTTGATTGAGCATATAGCTACAGTTCTTAACAAAATTCACATGAAAAGTAAGAGCGAATACAGTTGAACAAGTGAGGAGCTTTTTAAAGCTTTGGTTAAATATGGCGAAGTCTGACTTGAGTCTTCTCTGTGATGGAAGAAAGATTTGAGTTTTTCCATCGTCTTTCTCGTCGTGTTCGGATTTTCTTTTCCTTCTTCTGTCAATGTTAAACCATGTGAAACAAAATTGAGACTTGTACCAAGAAACAAAAGTTAGAAACAAATAAACTAAAAAACAATGTTGATCATACTTAGAAATTACACAGTGAAAACTAAAACCTCCCAAAGAAATTTTTACCAGAAACTATGTTGACACCAGTCTTCTTCTTTTGCTTGGATAGTGATGAGAGAATGAGAGAAATCTAGGTATTTCTAAAGTTAATATCTCAGAAGTCGAATTTGGGAAAAGAAAGTGTATGATCTATACAAGGCAAGACAACATATAGAGCATAATTTGATGAGAATTTGTTAAAAATACCCTTTTTGATATACCCCTTTTCAAAAATACCCTCTTTTTTGGCCATTTTTATTTTTGCCCTCCCTTAATTTTTAATAACCATTTCACCCTTAGATGAAAAATATTTTAATCAAGAAAAAGAAAAACAAAATTTTTCCGCCAAAAAAATTTTCGACATATTTTCCCGCCAAAAACTTTTCGAAACCGCCAAAAAACTTTTTGTAAAAAAAAATTTAATAAAAAATTTTTCCGCCAAAAAAATTTACAAGGATTTTAAAAGGTTTTATAAGGTTTCTACCTTATAAACACCTTGTAAAGGCTTTTAGAAGATTTTTAAAGAGTTTTAAAAGGTTTTTTAAACACTTTGTAAACGCTTTTACAAGGTTTTTACAAGGTTTTTTAAAAAAATGACCTTGCTCTTCTCCATTAGATTCTTCATCTTCTTTTCTTTGTCTTGAAGAATATCACTTATTTTTCGCTGCAGATACTGAACAAAAGTTCAGTTTTAGGGAGATGAAAACATCCATCATATGCGGAAGACAATCTTCTGTTTTTAGGTTTTTTCAAAAGAAGCAAAGCTTATTGACATAATAGTATATTATTTTAGGACAACATAATTATGCATATTATATTTGATCAATCTATCAATAATTATACAAAAAAAACTTAGAACAGATAGTACAAGGAAAGACCAGAGACTACACACTTACAAGGATAAATTTTCTCTCATCCAACTTCTGTTGGATTTTGAACAGCTCATATGATAGGTCCTGAAGAATATAAATAACAAAATCAATTTAAAATCAAATCCACTCACAATTAACTTGAATCATATAATTATGAGACTAGTAAAGATTAACTCATGGAGAATCATTTGATTGGGGATTATAATGTCCACTTAATTGAGCATATAGCTACAGTTCTTAACAAAATTCACATGAAAAGTAAGAGCGAATACAGTTGAACAAGTGAGGAACTTTTTTAAAGCTTTGGTTAAATATGGCGAAGTCTGACTTGAGTCTTCTCTGTGATGGAAGAAAGATTTGAGTTTTTCCATCGTCTTTCTCGTCGTGTTCGGATTTTCTTTTCCTTCTTCTGTCAATGTTAAACCATGTGAAACAAAATTGAGACTTGTACCAAGAAACAAAAGTTAGAAACAAATAAACTAAAAAACAATGTTGATCGTACTTAGAAATTACACAGTGAAAACTAAAACCTCCAAAAAAAATTTTTACCAGAAACTATGTTAACACCAGTCTTCTTCTTTTGCTTGGATAGTGATGAGAGAATGAGAGAAATCTAGGTATTTCTAAAGTTAATATCTCAGAAGTCGAATTTGGGAAAAGAAAGTGTATGATCTATACAAGGCAAGACAACATATAGAGCATAATTTGATGAGAATTTGTTAAAAATACCCTTTTTGATATACCCCTTTTCAAAAATACCCCCTTTTTTGGCCATTTTTATTTTTGCCCTCCCTTAATTTTTAATAACCATTTCACCCTTAGATGAAAAATATTTTAATCAAGAAAAAGAAAAACAAAATTTTTCCGCCAAAAAAATTTCCGACATATTTTCCCGCCAAAAATTTTTCAAAACCGCCAAAAAACTTTTTGTAAAAAAAAATTTAATAAAAAATTTTCCCGCCAAAAAAATTTACAAGGATTTTAAAAGGTTTTATAAGGTTTCTACCTTATAAAAGCCTTATAAACACCTTGTAAAGGCTTTTACAAGATTTTTTAAAGAGTTTTAAAAGGTTTTTTAAACACTTTGTAAACGCTTATACAAGGTTTTTACAAGGTTTTTAAAAGATTTTTAAAAGGTTTTTAAAAGGTTTTTAAAAGGTTTTTAAAAGGTTTTTTAAAAAAATGACCTTGCTCTTCTCCATTAGGTTCTTCATCTTCTTTTCTTTATCTTGAAGAATATCACTTATTCGCTGCAAATACAGAACAAAAGTTCAGTTTTAGGGAGATGAAAACATCCATCATATGCGGAAGACAATCTTCTGTTTTTAGGTTTTTTCAAAAGAAGCAAAGCTTATTGACATAATAGTATATTATTTTAGGACAACATAATTATGCATATTATATTTGGTCAATCTATCAGCAATTATACAGAAAAAGTTAGAACAGAGAGTACGAGGAAAGACCAGAGACTACACACTTACAAGGATAAACTTTCTCTCATCCAACTTCTGCTGGATTTTGAACAGCTCATATGATAGGTCCTGAAGAATATAAATAACAAAATCAATTTAATATCAAATCCACTCACAATTAACTTGATTCATATAATTATGAGACTAGTAAAGATTAACTCATGGAGAATCATTTGATTGGGGATTATAATGTCCACTTGATTGAGCATATCGCTACGGTTCTTAACAAAATTCACATTAAAAGTAAGAGCGAATACAGTTGAACAAGTGAGGAACTTTTTTAAAGCTTTGGTTAAATATGGCGAAGTCTGACTTGAGTCTTCTCTGTGATGGAAGAAAGATTTGAGTTTTTCCATCGTCACTCTCGTCGTGTTCGGATTTTCTTTTCCTTCTTCTGTCAATGATAAACCATGTGAAACAAAATTGAGACTTGTACCAAGAAACAAAAGTTAGAAACAAATAAACTAAAAAACAATGTTGATCATACTTAGAAATTACACAGTGAAAACTAAAACCTCCCAAAGAAATTTTTACCAGAAACTATGTTGACACCAGTCTTCTTCTTTTGCTTGAATAGTGATGAGAGAATGAGAGAAATCTAGGTATTTCTAAAGTTAATATCTCAGAAGTCGAATTTGGGAAATCAAGTTAATACAAGGCAAGACAACATATAGAGCATAATTTGATGAGAATTTGTTAAAAATACCCTTTTTAATATAAATACCCTCTTTTTGGCCATTTTTATTTTTGCCCTCCCTTAATTTTTAATAACCATTTTACCTTTAGATGAAAAATATTTTAATCAATAAAAAGAAAAACAAAATTTTCCCGCCAAAAAAATTTCCGACATATTTTCCCGCCAAAATTTTTTTAAAAAAATTTAATAAAAAATTTTGACAAAAAAAATTTTACCGCCAAAAAAAATTTACAAGGATTTTAAAAGGTTTTATAAGGTTTCTATCTTATAAAAGCCTTATAAACACCTTGTAAAGGCTTTTACAAGATTTTTTAAAGAGTTTTAAAAGGTTTTTTAAACACTTTGTAAACGCTTTTACAAGGTTTTTACAAGGTTTTTAAAATGTTTTTAAAAGGTTTTTAAAAGGTTTTTTAAAAAAATGACCTTGCTCTTCTCCATTTGGTTCTTCATCTTCTTTTCTTTGTCTTGAAGAATATCACTTATTTTTCGCTGCAAATACAGAACAAAAGTTCAGTTTTAGGGAGATGAAAACATCCATCATATGCGGAAGACAATCTTCTGTTTTTATGTTTTTTCAAAAGAAGCAAAGCTTATTGACATAATAGTATATTATTTTAGGACAACATAATTATGCATATTATATTTGATCAATCTATCAGTAATTATATAGAAAAAACTTAGAACAGATAGTACAAGGAAAGAGCAGAGACTACACACTTACAAGGATAAACTTTCTCTCATCCAACTTCTGCTGGATTTTGAACAGCTGATATGATAGGTCCTGAAGAATATAAATAACAAAATCAATTTAAAATCAAATCCACTCACAATTAACTTTATTCATATAATTATGAGACTAGTAAAGATTAACTCATGGAGAATCATTTGATTGGGGATTATAATGTCCACTTGATTGAGCATATAGCTACAGTTCTTAACAAAATTCACATGAAAAGTAAGAGCGAATACAGTTGAACAAGTGAGGAACTTTTTTAAAGCTTTGGTTAAATATGGCGAAGTCTGACTTGAGTCTTCTCTGTGATGGAAAAAAGATTTGAGTTTTTCCATCGTCTTTCTCGTCGTGTTCGGATTTTCTTTTCCTTCTTCTGTCAATGTTAAACCATGTGAAACAAAATTGAGACTTGTACCAAGAAACAAAAGTTAGAAACAAATAAACTAAAAAACAATGTTGATCGTACTTAGAAATTACACAGTGAAAACTAAAACCTCCCAAAAAAAATTTTACCTGAAACTATGTTGACACCAGTCTCTTCTTTTGCTTGGATAGTGATGAGAGAAGGAGAGAAATCTAGGTATTTCTAAAGTTAATATCTCATAAGTCGAATTTGGGAAAAGAAAGTGTATGATCTATACAAGGCAAGACAATATATAGAGCATAATTTGATGAGAATTTGTTAAAAATACCCTTTTTGATATACCCCTTTTCAAAAATACCCCCTTTTTTGGCCATTTTTATTTTTGCCCTCCTTTAAATTTTAATAACCATTTTACCCTTAGATGAAAAATATTTTAATCAATAAAAAGAAAAACAAAATTTTCCCGCCAAAAATTTTTCGAAAAAATTTCCCGCCAAAAATGTTTTTGTCAAAAAAAGTTTAATAAAAGTTTCGACAAAAAAACTTTCCCACCAAAAAAAAATTACAAGGTTTTTAAAATGTTTTATAAGGTTTCTACCTTATAAAAGCCTTATAAACACCTTGTAAAGGCTTTTACAAGATTTTTTAAAGAGTTTTAAAAGGTTTTTTAAACACTTTGTAAACGATTTTACAAGGTTTTTAAAAGGTTTTTAAAAGGTTTTCAAATGATTTTTAAAACGATTTTTAAAATGTTTTTAAACACCTTGTAAACGCTTTTACAATGTTTTTAAAAACCTTGTAAAAGTTTTTATAAGGTTTTAAAAGGGTTTTAAAAGGTTTTTAAACACCTTGTAAACGATTTTAAAAACTTTTCATAAACCTTTTAAAAGCGTTTACAATATTTTTATAAGAAATAAATTTCAATATTTTTGGCGGGAAAAAAATAATTTTTGACGGGAAAAATTTTCGATTTTGGCGGGGAAAAAAAATTGGCAGGAAACTTTTTTGGCGGGAAACTATTTTCGATTTTGATGACTGTACATTCTTGTTGTCACTCAAAAAAATATAATTTGGTCATTTTGTATATAAAGAGGGGTAGTTTTAAAACTAGTTAACATGAAAAGGTATTTTCAAAAAAGAGTATGAAAAAGGGCATTTTTGAGAATGCCCATAACATATGTAAAGACCACGTGTAATCTCTTATTAAGTACTATAATCTTATTAATACTATAATATTATTATTTTTAATGCATTTTACTTATAAAAAAATTATTTACGATTTTATATCTTCATTGATGAGGGACTCATCAATTCCCTCATCAATATAATAATTACTTTTTGTGTTGTTTAATTTGTGTAGTAATTTTATTTTTGTTATTTTAAATTACAACATTTCATATCTGATTACATTTTCAATATATACACTTTTATCCATTAGTCATATTTGTTAATACAATCTACAATTTAAATTTATATAGTTGTTTATATAAATTATAATAGTATAAATCATTTATTATAAGTTATGTTTGTAACGATTCTTCTAATTTTAACTAATCTTAATTAAAAAATATTAATATATTGTTTATAATCATGCATATTATATTTGATCAATCTATCAGTAATTATACAGAAAAAACTTAGAACAGATAGTACAAGGAAAGACCAGAGACTACACACTTACAAGGATAAATTTTCTCTCATCCAACTTCTGCTGGATTTTGAACAACTCATATGATAGGTCCTGAAGAATATAAATAACAAAATCAATTTAAAATCAAATCCACTCACAATTAACTTGATTCATATAACTATGAGACTAGTAAAGTTAACTCATGGAGAATCATTTGATTGGGGATTATAATGTCCACTTGATTGAGCATATAGCTACAGTTCTTAACAAAATTCACATGAAAAGTAAGAGCGAATACAGTTGAACAAGTGAGGAACTTTTTTAAAGCTTTGGTTAAATATGGCGAAGTCTAACTTGAGTCTTCTCTGTGATGGAAGAAAGATTTGAGTTTTTCCATCGTCTTTCTCGTCGTGTTCGGATTTTCTTTTCCTTCTTCTGTCAATGTTAAACCATGTGAAACAAAATTGAGACTTGTACCAAGAAACAAAAGTTAGAAACAAATAAACTAAAAAACAATGTTTATCGTACTTAGAAATTACACAGTGAAAACTAAAACCTCCAAAAAAATTTTTACCAGAAACTATGTTGACACCAGTCTTCTTCTTTTGCTTGGATAGTGATGAGAGAATGAGATAAATCTAGGTATTTCTAAAGTTAATATCTCAGAAGTCGAATTTGGGAAAAGAAAGTGTATGATTTATACAAGGCAAGACAACATATAGAGCATAATTTGATGAGAATTTGTTAAAAATACCCTTTTTGATATATCCCCTTTCAAAAATACCCCCTTTTTTTGCTTTTTTTATTTTTGCCCTCCTTTAATTTTTAATAACCATTTTACCCTTAGATGAAAAATATTTTAATCAATAAAAAGAAAAACAAAATTTTCCCGCCAAAAAAATTTCCGACATATTTTCCCGCCAAAAACTTTTTTGTCAAAAAAAAATTAATACAAAATTTCGACAAAAATATTATCTCGCCAAAAAAATTAACAAGGTTTTTAAAAGGTTTTATAACCTTATAATAGCCTTATAAACACCTTGTAAAGGCTTTTAAAAGATTTTTTAAAGAGTTTTAAAATGTTTTTTAAACACTTTGTAAACACTTTTATAAGGTTTTTACAAGGTTTTTAAAAGGTTTTTAAAAGGTTTTTAAATGGTTTTTAAAAGGTTTTTAAAAGGTTTTCAAATGGTTTTTAAAACGATTTTTAAAATGTTTTTAAACACCTTGTAAACGCTTTTACAATGTTTTTAAAAACTTTGTAAAAGTTTTTATAAGGTTTTAAAAGGGTTTTAAAAGGTTTTGAAACACTTTGTAAACGCTTTTAAAAAATTTTCAAAAGCATTTACAAGGTTTTTCAAAGCGTTTACAATTTGTAAACGCTTTAAAAAACCTTTTAAAAACGTTTACAATGTTTTTATAACAATTAAATTTAAATATTTTTTGCGGGAAAAAATTACAATTTTGGCGGGAAAATGTTTTGATGAAATTTGTTAAAAATACCTTTTTTGATATATCCCCTTTCAAAAATACCCCCTTTTTGCCATTTTTATTTTTGCCCTCCTTTAATTTTTAATAACCATTTTACCTTTAGATGAAAAATATTTTAATAAATAAAAAGAAAAACAAAAATTTCCCGCCAAAACAATATCCGACATATTTTCCCGCCAAAAATTTATTTGTCAAAAAAAATTTAATAAAAAATTTCGACAAAAAAATTTTCTCGCCAAAAAAAATTTACAAGGTTTTTAAAATGTTCTATAAGGTTTCCACCTTATAAAAGCCTTATAAACACCTTGTAAAGACTTTTACAAGATTTTTTAAAGAGTTTTAAAAGGTTTTTTAAACACTTTGTAAACACTTTTACAAGGTTTTTACAAGGTTTTTACAAGGTTTTTAAAAGGTTTTTAAAAGGTTTTTAAAAGGTTTTCAAATGGTTTTTAAAACGATTTTTAAAATATTTTTAAACACCTTGTAAACGCTTTTACAATGTTTTTAAAAACCTTGTAAAAGTTTTTATAAGGTTTTAAAAAGTTTTTAAACACTTTGTAAACGCTTTTAAACACTTTTCAAAAGCATTTACAAGGTTTTTCAAAGCGTTTGTAAACGCTTTGAAAAACCTTTTAAAAACGTTTATAATGTTTTTATAAGAATTAAATTTAAATATTTTTGGCGGGAAAAAATTACAATTTTGGCGGGAAAAGTTTTTGATGAGAATTTGTTAAAAATACCTTTTTGATATATCCCCTTTCAAAAATACCCCCTTTTTTTGCCATTTTTATTTTTGCCCTCCTTTAATTTTTAATAACCATTTTACCTTTAGATGAAAATTATTTTAATCAATAAAAAGAAAAACAAAAATTTCCCGCCAAAAAAATATCCGACATATTTTCTCGCCAAAAATTTTTTTGTCAAAAAAATTTAATAAAATATTTTGACAAAAAAATTTTCTCGCCAAAAAGAATTTACAAGGTTTTTAAAATGTTTTATAATGTCTTATAAAACGATTTTTAAAATATTTTTAAACACCTTGTAAAAGTTTTTATAAGGTTTTAAAAGGTTTTTAAACACCTTGTAAACGCTTTTAAAAACTTTTCAAAAGCATTTACAAGGTTTTTCAAAGCGTTTACAATGTGCTTGTAAACGCTTTAAAAAACCTTTTAAAAACGTTTACAATGTTTTTATAAGAATTAAATTTAAATATTTTTGGCGGGAAAAAAAATAATTTTTGACGGGAAAAATTATCGATTTTGGCGGGAAAAAAAAATTTGGCGGGAAAATATTTTCGATTTTGATGACTGTACATTCTTGTTGTTACTCAAAAAATGATAATTTGATCATTTTGTATATAAAGAGGGGTAGTTTTAAAATAGTCAACGTGAAGGAATATTTTCAAAAAGGAGTATGAAAAAGGGCATTTTTTAGAATGCCCATAACATATGTAAAGACCACGTGTAATTTCTTATTAAGTACTATAATCTTATTAATACTATAATATTATTATTATTTAAGCATTTTACTTATAAAAAATTTATGTATGATTGTATATCTTCATTGATGAGGGACTCATCAATATAATAATTACTTTTTTGTGTTGTTTAATTTGTGTAGTAATTTTATTTTAGTTATTTTAAATTACAACATTTCATATCTGATTACATTTTCAATATATAAAATTTTATCCATTAGTCATATTTGTTAATACAATCTACAATTTAAATTTATATAGTTGTTTATATAAATTATAATAGTATAAATCATTTATTATAAGTTATGATTGTAATGATTCTTCTAATTTTAACTAATCTTAATTAAAAATATTAATATATTGTTTATAATCATGCATAATGGAAATTATAAGATATAAATTTTTGTTTTATGATTTCTAAAACAAAATAATAATAATGACATATAAACTATTTAATTAATTAACTTTTAAAATTATGTTTGAGTTGATTTAGTATAATAAAGTAAAGATTATTTAGAAAGGAGGCATGTGTCTTATACTCTTAGTCTCTTATATGACACCCACATAAGAGGTTGTTAAGAATTTTTCAAAATAATATAATCCCACTTTATATGTTTTATGTTAATTAATTAAAGTCACTAATCGTATCCTATCTTATGTGTTCTTTTCTTAGTTTTGACAGCCACGTGACTATTTTTTCATGGGTCTTAACCACGTCCAATTTTTATTTTTTTTTCTCCTTCAATTGTTTTGGTCGTCTCAACAATTCATTGACGCGAAGAAATATGTTTCATATGTAGTTGTTGTTGTTTTTTTTTGGTCTTTTTACCTGCAGGAGTTTGAGAGTCAATTTTTATAAAGTTTATCAACTATTAATATTTTGAGTGACATTTCTAATATATTTAAAATAAATGTTTAAGAACTATAGAACAAAATTCGAATTAGTTTTCAGAGGTAAAGTGTAATTAGCTATTTTGATTGAATCATCATACATGCATGTCCTAGCAGCTGTATATATATAGCTATTATGATATGTAATTGTTCGGAAGTAGCAATTATGATTGAGAATTCTAATTTGTAGGTTATACATTAAAAATAAATGTGTTTGTAACTTGTTTCGTGAATAAAAAGAATGGTGGTCGTCTAGCGAGGTAGTATAAAAGAGATTAGTTTTTTGCGCCCTTCACTTCCATTTTTCTTTAATACCAAAACAATATTTTAAAAAATAATACTAATTTCTTGTATATCAAAGATTCCAAACATTCACAAGTTTATTTGAAAGAAAAAAAAAGTAAAATAAAATGTTACTTGACCATGCATTTAATTAGCTCATATAATTTAGTTTACACTCTACGTCTCTTGCTCTAAAGGTGTAAAGCCCATGTCGTGTATCTGACTTGTCGGTGCAATTTTAGACATCCATTTCAAACTTTGACCTTTTGGTCTTAGGTCAAGCCAAGACAAAAGGGAAGAATAATCTCCTTTTATGTAATATCATTTACATATAATATGAAATCGACATTAAGAAAGGTGACCAGCTCGTCGACAAAAGAGAATAATGAATTATCATATATTAGTGAATAACTCATACAAATATATAAAATCGATGTGGCTAACTAGTATTTTCAATATTTATAATATCTTAATTAGACTTCACGATCACGCATTATGTAGTTATATTTCACCAATGCGAGAACTTTAACATATATACGACAGAAAAAAAAAAACAAAAAAATGAAGGTAAACCAGAATATTCAAGTCTAAATACACGTAATTGTGGTCTTACTTGTTGACCAATGTTATAAAGTTATAATCCATTACTTGGTAAAATAGGGTTGGCAACTTGGCATAAAATCTACTATATTGTATACCCTCTTTTCTTACGTCTCGAGTTTAATCTTCTCAGTGCCGATAATGAAATCAAATAATATTTTAATGTGATCATTCAATTTTCTATAACTCTTAAATCTTAATTAATCTCTAATATTTATATTGTTTAAAAAGTATTGCTATTGTTTAAATAAAGTGGTACGGTTAGAAACCACATTTTCACTCCGTTTTATTTTTAAGAAAGCTTTAACAACTTGACCAGAACACAAGAGACAGATTGTTCTCCATTTACATTCAAAAAAACAGAAAATATGTAGGTTCAGTGGCAACATGGCTAACATCAAGATAACTCTTTGTTTTGTATGTTTAGATAAACATTTTGAATCCAGTTAAATAAACGCTGATGTAAAACGTTTTTCGAATAAATATTTTATTTTATTAAAAAAAATTAACAAATATTATCGAAATTTGGATGTCCGAAAACCAATAATTTTATATTCATATATACAAACTTTGATTTTATAAGACAAAATCTAGAATAATATTGAAAGTTTAATCTCGGATTCTCAATCTCCGGATAGAGTATGATTTATAACTATGATTTAGTATAAACCATACTCTAAATACCACTTTGACCCAAAATATACATTACAACAAATATGCACATTGTTAACCAGAAAAAAACGCTATCATAGGCCTTTGATAGCGTTTTCATGAGTGCTGTTTTAGGGCAATGTTATTATATGTACCCCATATACAATAGCACGACTTACGTATGCTATATTATATTTTTATAACATAGCTATAAGAAATTGCTATATTATCTAGATCATAATTTTGAAAAAATTTATACAACATTTGTTTTTTCGTGCTATGTTATATTTTTATAACATAGCTCTAATAAACTGTTGTATTATCAAGATTATAATTTTGCAAAAAAATTATACAATATTTGATTTTTCGTGCTATGTTATACATATCTAATTTAGCTGTTGCGAAATGCTGTTTTATCTTGTTTATTGTGCTATGGTATATTCTTTTATCGTAACGTTTACCTGTACTTTTATAGCATTTTCTGATATGTGATTATAGCACACATAACCTGTTTTATAAAATCTCATACATTGACCATTGATTAAACGTCTCAGATCCAAAATACATAACAAAAGTCTCAAGAACATCAGTTTACCATCAAAGTCTCAAGAACATCCAAAATAAACAATCAGTCTCAAGTACTTAACATTACACAATAAAACCATCAGTTTAAGACATAATGACCTTGTTCTCTGGCCAAGCAATGCAGGAGCTAAGTGCATCTTCAATAATCTCTATTTCATCGGATGGCCTCCAAACTCTTACATTTTTCACTTTCACAACATCTATCCACACTTTAACTGCATTAGAACCCAAGCGAGTAAAATGAACCTTATGTTCTGGATCATCTGTTCCCCATCGTCCTTCAGCCACAAGGCCCACAACCCTATTCTTTCCAGTTAAATCCATCAACTTGCACTTCTTATTCTCCAAGGAAATAACTTTATTAATGCGCTGCCATGTTTACAATATAAACCATCAGTCATCATATAATTAACAAAAACAACTTCATTACATATGAAAACACTTACTGGAGACTTCCTGAGAGGAGACTGTGATGGTAAAGTATTCTTTATTGGAGATATTGGACCTGTTGCATCATCAACAGGAGATTCAGAACCAGATGCAGACTTAGAAGACATAGATGCAGATTTGGCCTGCGATGCAGCCTTTGAAGTTGTTGCTGAAGTTTTGGACTCTGTAGCAGACTTAGAAGCTGTGGCTGCAGACTTGGCCTTTGATGCAGACAAAGAAGCATGTGATGTAGCATTGTGACCAGTTGGAGATGAGGGATTTTCAAAATCAACTTTACTCAGGGGCTAAGATACATAAGCCATCAAACAGTCCTCAAGATATGACATTTCAGCTGTAGGTCTCCATAGTGATGTATCAGGCTGCTTTACTGAATCCACAAATACTTTAACTGCTTTTAGTCCAAGAGGAATTCCGTTAACCAATGCACTTGGTTCTTGTGTCTCCCAACGCCCCTCAGCAACAATGACTTCACCCTTAGACAAATCCAATAGTTTACATTTGTTTCCTTGTATACCCTGTTAAACACAATCAGTAAACAAATCCAATATAAATAATTAGCATGATAGACAGGGGTAATACATTGCTAACACATTGCTAGAAATTATAAATACCATAGGGGCAATGTCTTCCATTTGGATGTTGTTGTCTACCAGTCTACACTTATCAGATGGCCATGCGATTATATGTCCAACAGCTTCTTTCATATGAAAGATCTTTTGTGCAGGTCTCCATAGAAATGCATCTGGTTTATATGCAGCTTCAACTAACACTTTGAGATCATAAGGGCCAAGACGACAGTCATTCACTATGTCATCCGGATCAGAAGAAAGAATCCGACCCTCACCAACATTTTCATCAGTCTCAGACCAATCAACAAACACACACTTAGGATGTGCTCTTTTGTTTACACTCTGCAACAATTTCATGAGCAACTAAGAATCATAAACGACACTAAGAAGAATCACTTAGCTGATATGAAAAAAAAATAAGAATATGTTACTCTTGCAGCTGAGTTTTCATCCATTTCAGTTTCTGGTCTCTGTAACATAAACAAAAATAACATCAATTTATATTACTCTAACTGGCTGATGAATAGTAGAGAACTCTTAAAGTATCTAACCTGATTCTTGATTCTGCCAAGTTCACTTTCCAAGGCATTGACATGTTTTACTAATTTTACTTGCCTCTCTTCCATTTCAGCCATACACTTGCTCTGCATTTGTAAACAAGCTAATTTGGTCTTACTCATGCCTCTACCCATTGCCCTCAGCCTACCAGAATTGACAGGTCCTAAAAGCTTGGCGAGGTGATCTTCATCTGGATTTGTTAAAAATGCTGGAGCATCACTTCCACCAATTTCAGCTGCTTTTTGCTGAAAAACATAAAGATAGTTTCAGGTTTTACTAGTCGATAACACACTAATTCATCAACTCTATTCAGACTTACAATCAAATCAGCTGCATTCGTATCTACTGGTGTACCATCCTTTTTGGTACGAGACTTGATCCAAACATCTAGTCTTGTCACGCTGGAAGGATCTTCACTTTCAGCTTTCTGTTCCAGAAAACAAAATTTCAGTAACAGTACAACAATTTACAAGCACTATGTATAATAATAAACAACATAGATATAGTATATATGCTTGCCATTTCTTCTGTTAGTCTGCTGATCCCTTTATGGCTAGTGGTGTGAGGTATCTGATTCTTTCTTTTTGCTTTATATTTCTCACTCACAGCCTAACAATGAAACATGTTAATTACTAATCACCAATCAACTACTAAACAATTATAATCACAAGTAATTACCTTAAATGCAGCACTAGTTTTGAGTTTGACAATTTTTTGCCAATCAACAGGACCAATATTTGGTGGTCTCAAATTCATCCTCTCTTGGTTATTTGCAGCCAAATTTATAGCCTTCACCGTGACAGACTTGTGTGATCTCCACAAATGTCCCATCTGGTGTATCACAAATATCCTTTGCCAATCTTCATCAAGCTCAAACCTTGCCTGCATTCACTTACACTCACACCATAACTATAAAAGTAAACCTGTTCAATTGAGAGACTTTTTAAAAACAAAAAAAAAACTACTTGTTACCTGAACAGATCTCCAGAGAAGTGTTTTGAGATCTGGACTCACTTTCTTCCAGTTAGGTACGTTGATAGGGATGTGTTCTCGCATCAATATCCCTACATATGATGCCAACTTAACTGACCCTGGACCAACCGCTACTCCAAGTACATTGTAATCAACTTTCACTCTAACAGATGGATCCTTGGCTAGGTTTTTCATCTTTGCTGGTCCTCATTTTCTTTTACGCGTAGCAGGCTGCTCATGTTCTTCAGACAACACAAACTCTCCTACTGGTTCTTCTGGTTGTTGTTGAGTTTGTGGTTCTTCTGAATGATGCTCCTCTTCCTCCACATGCTGTTCTGTTGCTACAGGTTGGGCCTCCACAGTACAAATAAACTCAGGTTCGTCATCATCCTTAGACTTTCTCTTTCTTTTTTCTCCACCCTTCTTCCCTCCAACCTTATTTTTAGTTCCACCCATTTTAATTCACCTCGTAAGCAGAAAATTAATCACTTAGAACTTATATAATAGAATACATCACAAAATCTATAACATTCAACAAACATCAACCATAAACAAAAGCATATATATGCAAAGTTAAGACTGTATATAAATGAATCAAGAATCTACTCTTGCACATATATGCCTTCACAATCAGATCTAGCATATTCAGCTTCATCCATTTTAGTATCCATGTAAACATCTACTGGCAATTGACCAATTATATCTGCATTTCCAGACTTAACATCTTCTTTACTATATCTTCTTGAAGCACCTCTCATAACAACAGACCAACTTGATCCATCTTCACTTGAATAAAATACTTGCTTTGCTTGAGATGCTAGAATATATGGATCCTTCTGAAAGCTTACTTGGCTCTGATTTAAGTTAACAAGTGTGAACCCATCTTCCACTTTAACTCCATTACCTTTTACTGCCCAGTTACATTTAAATATCGGCACATAGAACACATGGTAGTCCAACAATATGATGTCAGTAATTCTCCCATAATATGACACCAAATCAACTACTTGTGAAGTATTGTTAGCACTAGATCTACACATAGCCGTTGCCTCATAATAAACACCACTGTTCTGACTCTGCCTTTCAAGTGAGTATGTGTGAAAACGTTGTCCATTAACTATATAACCAGTATAGGACCTTGCAGTACACCGTGGACCATATGCTAGCCATTTAACTATGTCTTCATGTCCATCAGAAGTAATAGATATCTGCAATATTAAACAGACTCATCAAAATTATGAGTATAGATTTATAAACAGACTCATCAAATTCATAACTTTACTCACTTGTCCTTTTAACCAAGCAGCAAAATTCTTAGCATGCATAGACCATAAAAATGTTGCATCACGTCTGCACCTTGGATTTGAGTCTTGTAGATATTGCAAATGCATACTACCAAATCATAAATACGAAAAGAAACTATCAGCAGCATAATTTTGACCTTATAATTTATAAGGAATGAAATACACAAGGAACTTACTCCACATAATGATCAAAGGTAGCTGTATTTTGAATGACAGCAAGATGGGCTATATTCTTCTCCACTTCAATAAGAGTGAATGAAGTTCCTGCTGATATTGGACGACCTTCTAATATAGAGCTGTTCACATACTCTACATTCCTGTCAGGTTTTTCTTCTACATTGGTTGTCTTTTTCAGAAACTCATTACAAAACAGCATGCATTCTTCTGCAAGATATGACTCTGCTATACAACCCTCTGGTCTTGCAGGATTTCTTACAAAATCTTTTAGAACTTTCATATACCTCTCAAATGGGTACATCCACCTAAAATGCACAGGTTCTCCTAGTCTAGCTTCTCTTCCTAGATGAACAGTCAAGTGTACCATGATATCAAAGAAGGTTGGAGGGAAAAACCTTTCAAACATACAAAGCGTTTCCACAATTTTAGCTTCCAATACTGTAATAACCTCAATGTCAATAACTCTCTGACACAAATGATTGAAGAATGCGCATAGCCATAGTATTGTTGTTCTAGGACCTTTTGGTAACAATCCTCTAACTGCAACCGGGAGAAGCTGTTGCATCAAGACATGATAATCATGTGATTTCAGACCTCCTACCTTACACTCTTCTACTGAAACTCCTCTTGAAATATTAGAACAGTATCCATCTGGACCTTTAAAATGAAATAGTCGTTTGCAAAAAATCTTCTTCTCATTCTTGGACAAAGACCAAGGTGCTGCTGGAAGGTATGTTCTCTTTCCTTTTGTGGTAGGATGCAACTCTTTTCTTAGACCAAGATGATAAAGATCCTTACGAGCATTAAGACCATCCTTAGATTTTCCACAATGCAACAATGTGGATACAATGCTGTGAGTCACATTCTTTTCTATGTGCATTACATCCAACTTAAGCCGTACTGGTAGATCCTCCCAATAAGGCAGAGTAAAGAAAATGAATCTTTTCTTCCACCTTGATAACTCATCTTCATCTACTTCTACTTCCTCATCTTCATCGGATTCACTTTCATCATCATCACTGTCAAACACTGGTTCTTTATAGACAGTTCTCTTTCTCTTCATCCTAGCCTTTTTCACATTTCCAAAATCATTTTGGAAGTTTTTCAGATTCTAATGAACTTCATGACCAGTTAAAATTCTTGACTTTCTCCTATGCTCAACTTTTCCATCAAACCAAGTCTTCTTTTCCCTATATCTGTGTGTTGGAGCCAAACCTTTTCTATGACACATGTAGACATGTTTCCTGCTAAACTTCAACCACATACTATCAGTATTTTTCCCACACATAGGACATCCCATTTTACCTTTTACTTTACAACCAGCAAGGTTTCCATACGCAGGGAAATTACTAATGGTCCAGAGAAGCATTGCCTTTAGAGTAAATGTACTTTTACTAAAAGCATCATACGTTAGCTCTCCATTCTTCCACAGATGATTCAAATCCTCAATAAGAGGTTCTAGGTAGACATCAATATTATTACCTGGTTGTTGTGGACCAGGAATCATTAATGTCAACATTATATTCTCCTTCTTCATACAAAGGTGAGGAGGCAAATTGTAGTTTACCAATAGCACAGGCCAGCTACTATAATTACTATTCTTCATGTTGAATGGATTAAATCCATCTGTGGACAGCCCAAGCCGTATGTTCCTTTCTTCAGCTGCAAATGAAGGATACTTCTCATTCATCTGAGCCCATGTAACAGAATCTACTGGATGTCGAAGTTTTCCATCAGTGCTCTTGTTAGTGTAATGCCACCGTAAGTCCTTGGCCATGTCCTCTGATCTGAACATTCTCTTCAGCCTTGGTATAATTGGAAATTATCTTAATACTTTCTGTGGGACACCTTTCTTTACCTCATTAGTCCGCTTATTAGTCTTCCACCATGAAGCATTACATTTGGGACATTTTTCAAGCTTCTTTAACTTCTTTCTGAAGAGGCAGCAATCATTAACACATGCGTCGATCTTTTCATATCCCATATGAAAGCTCTTTAAAAATTTCTTGACATCATACAATGATGTGTGAAGGACATTACCATCTGGCAACATGCTTGGCAATGTCTGAAGCAGTTCATTGAAGCTCTTATCCGACCAGCCATTATGTGTCTTAATCCTAAACAAAGTCACAAGAGCCGATAACTTGCTGTGGTTTAAACAGCTAGGGTATAGTGGGGTTTCAGCATCCCGGATCTTTGCAAGGAACTCATCTTCTCGTTGGTCCTCACCCTCTGCAATCTCACTTAAGTCGCCCACAGGTTGGTCAGCTAAGTCACCTCTACAAGCCAACTCTTGATCAAAAAATTCAGCAGCTTTATATAACTCAAAAACTTCCTCATTCCACTGAGTTGGTTTACTTTGAACTTCATCTACTGACTTCACATCTCCATGATGATACCAGTCACTATGCAGCTTGTATGCCTCATCCATCCCTCTTATTACAAGATGCTCAACCACAACACTGTTTAACTGGCGTACTACATTACGACAGTCTTTACAAGGACATATTATCATTTCTATGTCACCTAAAGCCGCAGACACATCCCTTACAAATTTCCAAGCTCCACTTTTATAACCAGGATCAGCTCTTCAATGGATAAGTAAAGAAAAAAATAATAACTAAAAGAACATCTTAAAGTATCCAAACCCAAAATGAAACCTAATTATGAAATATAATTCCTTACCTGCATAGATGCACCCATGCCTTGTCCAACATTATATGTTATAATATAAATTTTAACCTTATAGATAAAATAAAGATACATATTATACATAGCTCACATTAAGCAACAATTCAGACAATTCATGACATGTATTCAAACCATAATCAACATTAAAACTGTATAAAACTGTTTCGTATTATTGAATCAGTCAATACTGCACTAATTCAGACACATACAAATGCTCTTAAACCAATATCAAACTGTGTAAAATCTCACTAATCTAATCGCTATTTATACGAATCAGACTCAAAGGACAAAACATAGCAATCACCTTATTTTGGTTGAGTGATACTAACCTGTTGTGATAGTACAGAGAAATGAGAAGCTTCAGTTCCCCAACATTGCAATCACCAACACTTGGGAAAAAAAAATCGTTCAGTTTATGAAGGATACAAAACTAAGTTTATGAAGGCGCAAATACTCAAATCCAAAAGCTAAGTTTAAGTCAAATCTGTAATAATCGAACCCTAACAAAACAGATGGATTCGAAACTCCACATTCTCAAAATCAAGTATCAATCTGTAAATAATCGAACCCTAACAAAACAGATGGATTCGTGTGAAGACTAAACTAGATAAATCTGACCTAAACTTATCGAAATCACACATAAGCTGTTTGAAATCACAAATAATCGAAACAGATAACGAAATTAGGAGGAAGAATAAAGACATGCCTTCGATTCGAGCTCTCAATTGCGATGGATATGGAGATTTAGGGTTTCTCAAAAACGGCGAAATTGGGGTTTTTCACAAACGGCGACAAAATTGAAGATTTGATAGAGATTTAAGATAAGAAATTGAGCACACACAGAGAATTTAGAAGAAGAAATCGAGTGTAGCGAGTTTAGGTTGTAACGAGAGAGAGAGAGAGAGAGTGTGTCGAATTTTTGGTTTTTTTTTTATTAGGCGATTAAGTGAATAATTTCACTAAGTAATTGCGGACAAAAGTCACTTTTGTTTCCCACTACATAATTTTCCTATCATAGCGTTTATAAGATGCTATTATAAAATAATCGAAAAAAAATCTCATCTTTCATAGCAGTGATGGAAAATGAGCTATCTCCGTCTGCTATCAATATACATATTTATTGTAGTGATATATATATATATATATATACTCTAATACCATAGCTTTACTACCATAGACAATTCTTCTCAGGGCTGCTGTATTGGCATAACGATTAAATATTTAGGGTTAAATGTGAACTTCAACGTCATATGACACCTATCAAAGAAAACAAGGATGATTGTTGTATGCGTAATGGTTATAATATACTACACAGTTGTGTTATTTTGTGTCGTGTAAAAGGCGACCAAGTGAGATAAATAGACCAACAACTTTAAACTAACGCGTACGCTGCTGTACGATCTAGTAGAAAACTAGAAGAAGAAGAAGAAGAAGAAGAAGAAGAAACTATTTTGGGAAATTAAAACCCAAAAGTAAAAGGACTTGACCGCAATTGGTTGACTCTGCATTTTCATCTCACGATCCCGAACCAGTTTTGATGCCTTTTAATGTGTCTTTATCAGATACATACTTTATAGTTTATATGGTTGCTTTCTTTGACTGTCATGAATCATACTGCTAACATTGATTCTTAACGTAGTAACGAATGGCTATAAAGATGCTTGGACCACTGAAAATCAAATTACAACTTCTTCTTTTTTTGTCCTGCAAAACCCATTTTATTAAGTTGATGACTTGAAACTCTTCTCTAAAGAGAGTCTAACAACGGTCAAGAAATTTACATGAAAAAGAAACAATACAATGATCGACGGCTTCCTAGTGAACCATTCTATCCCATCAAAACAATAGGGATAGAAACAACACAGAAAACTAAATAAACTAATACAATGATAAAAGGGCATAAAAGCCACAACTTTTCTTAATCTTATTTGGCTTTTACGCTATCATGCATAATCATAAACATTAGTATTGTTTAAAGTTTAGTGACCTAACTCGAATGTTATAGATTTGATTTGACTTGTGTAAAACTTTCTAAGCAAGCCGTAATTTCTTTGACAAGTTTTCGTTTGTAGTTACAATGTTTATAATTTAAAGGTTTCACCATCTTATTCTTATATTAGTTCAACTAAAGAGGAATTATTGATATAGGACATGATATCATCAATATAATACTTTGGTGCTGCCATCACAAACTTAATAACAATCTTTATTATTTTTAGTACCTGAATATTTCCTAAATTGTACTAGTATATTAGCATTATATTAATAATCATAAAAACTTAATATCTCAAACCATAAGAGTATAATTAAATTTTCAACACGGCATAACTGAAATAAAAACCTTATATGCAGAATCGGTTAAATTTTTGAAGTATACGCTTCAAATATAAACAGCTCGTATCTGAATAATTCAACATAAATGATTTGATTCACAATTTATGTACTTTTCTTTTGTAAATTGTAACATTACCTATTATTGTGTTAATAATTGTAATAGAATAATATCAAATAAAATAATAATAAACGACTATTTCGTTCGTGGAAAACAGTTAGTATTTATTTTGGACCGACCATAGTTACCAGATATTTTAAAAATCTTTTCTCCTCGTACCAAATGTATGATTAGAAGAATTTTAGTAGACAAGAGAGTTAAAAGTCAAAATATGGTCACGTGGGATTTACTCGTTTATAAAGTAGCATTTGGAAGTCACGTGAGAAACGATCTTTACCGCTCACCAACGGCACGCGTGCGTAGCTCTCACGCTTGGTGACCCATTTCTTACTCTTAGCCAATCCAAATTTACAACCCTTTTTTTTTTTTTTCATTTTAAAATTATTACCACATTTCTACGCGTGTTAACAACGTTCAAATACCGAACTAAACCGGAAAATCAATCAACCGTTATGGATCAAACCAAAAAAAGACAGTAATTAATCCATTAACTAAACTAATAAATTTGGTTTTTTCATAACGTATTGTTTGAAAATTTTAAATTTGGAGTGATGATTAATGGAGAATTATTAACTGGGTTTACGGTTTAGTTAAACCGGGAAATTAGGAACCGTGCAAAGCAGCGAGGAATAAATTAATACTAATAATTACCTGTAAGAAGGAAAGAGAGGAGAGAAGAAAAGAAAAGGAAAAGACCCAAACTTTGAGAAAACAAACAAACAAAACACCTTCATCATCCATCATTCTCTTCCTCCTCCTCCATATCAAAAAGCTTCCCTTTTTATCCTCGTTTTTTTTTCAATTCGTGTCAAGAGAGAGAGAGAGATAGATAAAGAAAGAAGAGAGTCAACATTATTCCATTACGAAATCTTTGTTTCAGATCGTGAAGAAGAAGAAGAAGTGGGAAGAAAGAATGAAGATGATGATGACTACCTGTTCTTCTTCCCTGTTTCAGCCCTAATTCTGCAGAATTTGGATCTTTCTTAATTTCTTTTTTTATTTTTTTCTGGGTTTGAGCTGCTGATTCTGGTGTATAAAAGGGTACACATTTGTTTTTTTTTTGGGAAAGAGAATTAAAAGTTTTCTCCTTTAGAGTCGGCGTTGAAGGTTGAGACTTGAGAGAGATTATTATTAGTTTAGGGTTTTGGAAATCTGAATTTGGGGGAATGTCGATGGAGTCTCGTGTGGGAAACAAATACCGTCTCGGCCGTAAGATTGGAAGCGGTTCATTCGGAGAGATCTATCTTGGTTCGTCTTTTTTTCTTCAATTGGATTCGTTTTTACTGTTTTTAACAATGTTGGTTTGGAATTGCTAACTTTGTCCTTGGGATGTCGTTTCTTTAGGTACTCATATTCAAACGAATGAAGAAGTTGCAATCAAGCTCGTGAGTTCTTGTTGCTGCAAAACTTTGTTCTTTTTTTTTTTTGTTGTTCTTGTTGTGTTGAATAGCATCATCATCTGAAGATGTTTTCATTTCACATAGAGACAATGTAGTTTGTTTACTATAAAGAGGAATGATGGATTAACTTCTGGAGTTAGATTTGGACATTGGTTAGAGCTTTAAAACATTTAATGAGCTACTTGAGTTAGATCAATTCAACATATAGGAAATACAAAAGTCAATTCTTATTTCTCTAAGCCTCTGTCACATTTATGGATAATGTAATATCAATTGAGTATGCTTTTTTATTGCTACTGAGAGTTCTCTTTTCTTTTCTAGGAAAATGTGAAGACGAAACATCCACAGCTACTCTATGAATCAAAGTTATACAGAATTCTACAAGGAGGAAGTAAATATTCATCTGTGATAAAACAGTCTTATGGGTTCTTTTGTTCTGTCATTCTATTTTACTCTTTTATAACCCATGTCCTGAATCTGTTTTGAATCTTTGATTATGGCAGCTGGTGTTCCAAATGTGAAGTGGTTTGGTGTTGAAGGTGACTACAATGTTCTGGTGATGGATTTACTTGGGCCTAGTCTTGAAGACTTGTTCAATTTCTGTAGCCGGAAACTTTCCTTGAAGTCAGTACTCATGCTCGCAGATCAAATGGTAAAAATCACTCTTGTCTTTATATGTGACTCTTTTTCGTCCTTAGATTAGTTTTACTGATTGACTTTGTTGTTTCCTTCCTTTTACATACAGATAAACCGTGTTGAGTTTTTCCATTCAAAATCTTTCCTGCACCGAGATCTTAAGCCAGACAATTTTCTTATGGGTTTAGGAAGGCGTGCAAACCAGGTTTCCTTCACCCTTATCTTCGATTTTGTTCTCATTTTTACTTTTCTAGTTATTATCTCGGACATGACTCACTTTTTTTTTTTACGTTTCTAAAGGTATACATTATCGACTTTGGTCTTGCTAAGAAATACCGAGATAATACTACCCATCAGCACATTGCTTACAGGTGAGAGAGACAATCGAATCAAATTGTTACCAGTCTACACTTCTTTTTTCCTATTTACAAATCGAAATTTACCTGTCATTTCCTATTTTGTAGAGAAAACAAGAATCTCACTGGAACTGCAAGATATGCTAGTATGAACACTCACTTGGGAATTGGTAAGTTTGACAAAAAACCTATTTTAGTTTTTTTTTGTCGGGTTTTAATGGTGTCAACACTGTCCTTGTATTAATGTAATGTTTTTTCATGTAGAGCAAAGCCGAAGGGATGACCTAGAATCTCTTGGTTACATTCTCATGTATTTCCTAAAAGGAAGGTGAGTGGTACTACCTACATACCTGTTCATTTCACTTTGTTGTTGTTCTTCTCATACCTTATTGTAATATTTGGTGGTTTTGTTTTTAGTCTTCCTTGGCAAGGACTAAAAGCTGGAACCAAGAAACAAAAGTATGAGAGAATCAGTGAAAAGAAAGTCTCTACATCCATTGAGGTAAAGTTTCAGTCACAAACTTGATCATTTATCTCAAACTTTTAAACTCTTTTTTACCTTAACAAGTTTGCTCATCTTCATCCAGTCCTTATGCCGTGGTTACCCATCCGAATTCGCATCTTACTTCCACTACTGCCGTTCGCTTCGGTTTGATGATAAACCAGATTATGGTTATCTCAAAAGAATATTCAGGGATCTCTTCATCCGCGAAGGTTTTGAAACTTTTCTTCTTTCACTCAAATCCTCATGTTTTGCGCCAGCTCTTCGCTTTCTAACATTCTCTCTTTTGTCAGGGTTTCAATTCGATTATGTGTTTGACTGGACCATATTGAAATATCAACAGTCACAATTAACAGCTCCTCCATCACGTGGCTTAGTAAATCCTGGGGTTGGAACTAGTGCGGGTTTGCCTCCTGGACTAACTAGCATGGATAGATACGGAGGTGAGAATTGTAAAAACTTATTATGAGCTCTCGAACCAATCGAATGTTTATCAAAAACTTAGAACTTGTATGTTTTGTTTGAAGGCGAGGAAGAAGTAGGGAGACCACCAATGGATTCATCACGAAGGAGAATGTCAGGAGCTCTTGAAAACTCTGGCAACTTCTCATCAAGAGGCCCAATGGTATGAAATATTGCTCTGTTCTCTTGTTTTTTTTTTTTTTTTTTTTTTTTTATTAACTCTCTACACAACAAACACTGTTTTAGCAAATCTACTAGATTTTAAAGTGTAAAAAACCAAATCAAAAGAATTTCTAGACTTTTCCATTAGCTTTGGTAGAAATCAACTACGTTTGGAATGTGAAAGAGGTTCTGAAGTTAACAATCTCCATGAGGAAAAATCTTGTTGAATTTGAGAATCCTGAAAATGGGGATTTTAGTTTAACAAAAAATAAAAGGTTTTTTTTGGTATATTCAAGCTGCGTCTGCGTGTATAATATACTCCATGCAGTAACTATTTTTAACTAGTTTCCACTTCTGCATGAGCAAGTCTCGACTTTGAAACGGGAAAATGAATTAGAGAACCAAAAACAAAGTTATAGATCCACAAAAAATTCAAACTACGTATATATTTATATTCCTTAAGGTACATTATGAAGTTTATACATAAATAAATATTTCAAGAATTTGATGTGTTTTATTTTACAAAACAGATGCCAAGCTCGTCGCTGTTTGCACAATCAGCAGGATCATCGAGGAGAGTAACGTCGTCGGAGGAACTACAGAGATGCCGTACCGGGGGCGGATTAAGAAATTCTCCAGCGATAACGACGTCGGAAGGGAAGAGATCAGCTTCAACCAGAAAACATTACGATTCTGCCATCAAAGGCATCGAGACCCTTCAAGTCTCTGACGAAAGGTTTCACCACCACTGAATCCAAACATCCATCACTTAGCAAAGTTGTTGTATTTTCTACAGAGCTTTTTATATAATATATAGAGAGCTTTCGACCCTATTATATTGGACAAACGAGATTTGATTTTTTTTTCTTTTTTTTTTTTATTTTAATTTTTTTCTTCTAAAGTTCATTAATCGTTTTTTCTGTTCTGTTTGTTTTTTTACTACGAAGAGAAGTTAAATTCAGTGTTTTGGAAATGGAAAATCGTATATATTAATTACGTTATAGGCTTATTAATAGCGTTTAGCAATAGTGAAAATGTGTTGTTCAGCAAGCAATACGACGAACTCGTATTATGTACAGTAATTATTGATTTTGAAGTAAAAGGAAAATCCAACACAGAGTGAAAATATAGGGATTAAATTAAAATAAAAAAGAATATAGAGGGGGCAAAATGCAATAGACATAAAAGTATGAGATTCTATCCGGCCATTACTTCACACATCACCACGCTCTTTGTTCTTTTCCTTACTCTTTCTCCTCTCACAAGAGTTTGCTTGTTCATAGGAACCCTAATCTCGCTGGTTTCGAATCTGGAAACTCGAAAATCGAGTAAATCGTTCGAAAGATCTGATAGTTTTTTCTCTTCAAAGATCTCTAATCGGTGTGAATTTTCAGAGTCTTCAGTTCGGGGCGAAATCGGTGAGTCTTTAAATCTCGAGCTTATCGTTTGATTTTGATTTCGTAAGATCTGATCGTTCCTTAATATATTCACTGGATATTTCTCCCCTTAATTTCTCTAGTAACCTTAAGAACATGAAAAATTTGCTAGATTTAGCCTGTGGTTATGTGTATTGAGTTTGATCTCGGAGAGATTGCGTTTGGCGATTTACCCAATGTTGATTTGAGTTAGGTGTTCTTGAACTTAGCTTGTTAAGTTTCGTAATTGTAGGAAATGGCAGACAACAATTCACCACCTGGCTCCGTGGAAGAGAAAGCAGATCAAATTGTTGAAGCTAACCCATTGGTTCAGGATGATACTTCATTGGAAACCATAGTTAGGAGGTTCCAGGATTCAATGTCAGAGTCAAAGACGCATAAGTTCTGGGAGACTCAACCTGTTGGACAGTTTAAGGATATTGGGGATACGAGTTTACCTGAAGGCCCCATTGAGCCTGCAACTCCGTTATCTGAAGTTAAGCAAGAGCCTTACAACCTTCCTTCTGTTTACGAATGGACCACTTGCGATATGAACTCTGATGATATGTGTTCAGAGGTGTACAACCTTCTCAAGAACAACTATGTTGAGGATGATGAGAATATGTTTAGGTTCAATTACTCCAAGGAGTTTCTAAGGTGGGCACTGCGTCCACCTGGTTATTACCAGAGCTGGCATATTGGAGTCCGTGCCAAGACTTCGAAGAAACTTGTTGCTTTCATCAGCGGTATCCCAGCAAGAATCAGGGTGCGTGAAGAGGTTGTGAAAATGGCAGAGATCAATTTCTTGTGTGTTCACAAGAAGCTTAGGTCTAAGAGACTCGCTCCTGTCATGATCAAGGAAGTGACAAGAAGGGTTCATTTGGAGAACATTTGGCAAGCGGCTTATACCGCAGGAGTTATACTTCCTACACCAATCACCACCTGTCAATACTGGCACAGGTCATTGAACCCGAAGAAGCTAATCGATGTTGGGTTTTCAAGGCTTGGACCGAGAATGACAATGAGCAGAACCATAAAACTCTACAAGTTGCCAGACACACCAGTCACTCCTGGATTCAGGAAAATGGAACCACGTGATGTCCCTGCTGTTACACGATTGCTTAGGAACTACCTTAGCCAGTTTGGAGTTGCGACTGACTTTGATGAGAACGATGTCGAGCATTGGCTACTCCCGAGAGAAGATGTGGTGGACAGTTACCTAGTAGAAAGCCCCGAAACTCACGATGTCACTGACTTCTGCAGCTTCTACACTCTACCTTCGACCATCCTCGGTAACCCGAACTACACAACATTGAAAGCTGCTTATTCTTACTACAACGTCGCCACACAGACCTCGTTTCTTCAGCTGATGAATGATGCGCTAATCGTCTCAAAGCAAAAGGGTTTCGATGTGTTCAACGCTTTGGATGTGATGCACAACGAGAGTTTCTTGAAAGAGCTCAAGTTTGGTCCAGGAGATGGACAGCTCCATTACTATCTCTATAACTACCGTTTGAAAAGTGCTTTGAAGCCATCAGAACTTGGGCTTGTGCTCTTATAAGCACAAAAACTTGCTCTCTGATGGGTATTAGTTTGGTATCATCAACCAATTTGAAGTTTGGGTTTTCTTTTTCTTTTTTTGTGCTTCTTCCATTTGGACTGTTACCGCTACCATGGGTTACTGAAACTGAGTTTTGAATTCTTTTGGCAATGCAATTTTTGAATTTTCTGCAGTTGTGCTTTTTGTTACTTAATGTGTGAAACTATGCAAAAAAAAAAAAAATTACTGTCTTACCTGTGTTTGGTAAAGGACGATTCTTGTGTGCTTTACTAAACGACGTCGGTGTGGCTAACATGTCGAATAGTCCTTTGAGAGGAGAGGACCTTTAAAATTGCAGGAACCAATCAAATTACTAATACGTGTATTAAAAATTAAAGAAGGACGTTTTAGGCAGATACCCACCAATGAGAGAATTACACGTGGCGAAAAGAGCCCCGGTTCTATCCTTTGTTATCGACCTCTCGTCCTGGAGCGCTGGAGGCTCTTCCAAGTCATTGTGAGAAAATTTTGGTTGAGATTTTTTTCCAAATATTACAAAAGGAAACAATTAGATTCCTCTTTCACCTCACTGGGGGTACTATAACAATGGCGTGAAGAGACTCTCATCTTCGTCCTGAAGATTTTTATTATTATTTTATATCAATTTATTTATTTTTATTTTGGGGGGGGAGGAGGAAAAAAATGGAGTGTGTTGGGGCTAGGAATTTCGCAGCAATGGCGGTTTCAACGTTTCCGTCGTGGAGTACTTCTCCAAGGAAATTTCCGGTGGTTAATAAGAGTTACAGCTTTAGGAATATTCGTTTCGGTTTGTGTTGTAGTAGTGTCAGAGCTAGCGGCGGCGGAAGCAGCTCCGGTAGTGAGAGTTGCGTGGCGGTGAGAGAAGATTTCGCCGACGAAGAAGATTTCGTGAAAGCTGGTGGTTCTGAGATCTTGTTCGTTCAAATGCAGCAGAACAAAGACATGGATGACCAACAGTCCAAGCTTGTTGATAAGGTCCGTTGCCTTTTGCCTTGTTTATGAAGAAAACGAACTGTTTCCTTTGATTTTGCTTTGATTTTAGGGTTTGAATTTGTTCTTAACTAGATTATATCGATTTTGAATTCAACTCTGGATTTTGGGTTTACAGTTACCTCTTATATCAGTTGGTGATGGTGCTTTGGACTTAGTGGTTATTGGTTGTGGTCCTGCTGGTTTAGCCTTGGCTGCGGAATCAGCTAAGCTAGGACTTAAAGTTGGATTGATTGGTCCAGATCTTCCTTTCACTAACAATTATGGTGTTTGGGAAGATGAATTCAATGGTACAGAGTTCTACCTGATATTGTTTCTTCCATCATTTCTAGTCACTTTCTCCACGGTGTTGTTAACTTGGTGAATGTTTTTGTTACTGTTTTTAAGATCTTGGTTTGCAAAAATGTATTGAGCATGTTTGGAGAGATACTCTTGTGTATCTGGATGATGACAATCCTATTACAATTGGCCGTGCTTATGGAAGAGTTAGTCGTCGTTTACTCCACGAGGAGCTCTTGAGGAGGTAAAGAATTGTTCCACTCCTTGCACCTTTGGGGAGACGTTTCTCTAATTATCTTGCATCTCCTGACTTAATTAATTTCCCCTAGGTGTGTGGAGTCAGGTGTCTCGTACCTTAGCTCCAAAGTTGACAGCATAACCGAAGCTTCTGATGGTCTTAGACTTGTTGCCTGTGAAGGCAATGCCGTCATTCCATGCAGGTACAAGATTGGAACCAGATATGTCCTGTTTTAATAGAAATGTTTTGGAGCAACGTGAAGGTTCTGACTTGTAGCAAATGCAGGCTTGCCACTGTTGCTTCTGGAGCAGCTTCGGGAAAGCTTTTGCAATACGAAGTTGGGGGACCTAGAGTCTGTGTCCAAACTGCATACGGCGTGGAGGTTGAGGTAAATTTTAATATGATATTCCCACAGCAATGCCAATAACTATATGGATAAATTATTGAGACTGTTCTTCCATATGATTTATTCAGGTGGAAAACAGTCCATATGATCCAGAGCAAATGGTTTTCATGGATTACAGAGATTATACAAACGAGAAAGTTCGGAGCTTAGAAGCTGACTATCCAACGTTTCTGTACGCCATGCCGATGACAAAGACAAGAGTATTCTTTGAGGTTGTTGTTTCTCTTCTTCTATTTTAGTAGCTATTGCGAAAATTATGTTGCTTATCCAACTGGAAATCCTTGCAGGAGACATGCTTGGCCTCGAAAGATGTTATGCCCTTTGATTTATTAAAAAAGAAGCTCATGTTACGATTAGATACACTCGGAATTCGAGTTCTAAAGACTTACGAAGAGGTGAATCTATACATATGAAATAGTACTCTACTTGTTGAACACCATAAAAACCATTGGGTTTGCTTTATTAATTCGTTTAGTATAAAAACTACAGGAATGGTCCTATATCCCTGTTGGTGGTTCCTTGCCAGACACCGAACAAAAGAATCTCGCCTTTGGTGCTGCCGCTAGCATGGTACATCCTGCAACAGGTAGTTAGAGCAAGCCTTGACTCGAGTTTCGGTTATTAACATTTTGAATCTGCACTATCTATTACTTAATTTTATTTTTCTCAATGAAACAGGCTATTCAGTTGTGAGATCTTTGTCCGAAGCTCCAAATTACGCAGCAGTCATCGCGGAGATACTTAAACAAGAGTCTACTACTTCCTTAACCAAACACATCAACAGCAATATTTCAAGACAAGGTGAGCTCCATATACAACTTTCAGACAATGAAAAAACCTTTTCAAATTTAACTTTGTGAGTTTCCACTTTTTGGCAGCTTGGGATACTTTATGGCCACCAGAGAGGAAACGACAAAGAGCATTCTTTCTCTTTGGCCTTGCGCTCATAGTTCAGTTCGATATTCAAGGCATTAGAAGCTTCTTCGAAACTTTCTTCCGCCTTCCAAAATGGTAAGCATCCCATTTGTTAAGACACTGATTCTTGATCCATTTACTAAAACAATGTATATTGCAAGCAAGAAAAACTGATTCTTGTTTTCACTTACATCAATCAGGATGTGGCGAGGGTTTTTAGGATCAACATTAACATCAGGAGATCTCGTTCTGTTTGCTTTGTACATGTTCGTCATTTCACCAAACAAATTGAGAAAAGGTCTCATCAATCATCTCATCTCTGATCCAACCGGAGCAACCATGATTCGTACCTATCTAAGACTATGATTCTACTCTCTTATCAACTCGTAGATGTGTGTGTGTGTATATATATATATGTGGTTAATCTTATCTGAATAATCGATCGAAGAATGGTAAGTGGGTTACTAGGAAGTCGGAAGAATCGTGTATAGAAGAATCTAAGGAGTGATCGTGGAGTCTTCTTGATCGTTTATGAAAAACTTAAAAAAAAAACTCATATTTTCTCATTAGGAGTTTAGATTTATGTAATTCTCTCAATCGTTAATCATCGACAATGCTTAAATTACAAGTGTAATGTTCAAAGGCATGTTTCAAACCATATAATTAGGCAGAAAATTTTGACTAATGCCATTAGATTAAAATGATATATTTCGTGTAATTAAACGCAAATACTCATTAATCTATATCATCTGTATATACATTTGATTCTGTCCGGAAACTGAGAATATTGGGATTACTGAATGACTGCAAGTGGGAGTACTGTGCCGTCTTTAATCATTTCTCTATTATGAACAAAAAGTATATGTTCGTTGCATTGCATCACATACAGAATCTTAGAACAAGCAATATATATATTATTTATCTTAAATTAAACTAATCAATCCAATGAAAATTCTTCTTCACCTTCATTATAAAACAGTTACTAGTCTCAATAATATCATTTTTAAAATTCGCTAATTGCACATTTTAATTCAAAATTTAGTATTACATCATTGCTAATGTCAACCTCCAAAGACTTTTCTAATAAAGCAACCGCTTTTAAAATAATTTTCATGAGTTCAATAAATAAGACAAACAACACCCACTTTTTTTTTATTTCTAAGTCAACAAACTTAAACGCGAGGGTCGTCTTCTTCTTCTTCTTCTTCTTCGTTCTCATGGTGGTGATGACGAACAAGTTCTTCGAATCAATCGGAGGAGCTCCGTCTTATTCTTCAGTATCCGTCGCTGTTAAAGGATCTGTCGGTGACGCCGTGGGAGGAACAGCTAGTCGTCGTGCTCTTCGTTGGACCATCGAAAACTTCCTTCCTAAAATCGATCGATTAGTTCTTGTTCATGTTATCCCTACCGTCACTACTATTCCATCTCCTTGTAAGTATAGTATTAAAATCCCACAGGTTTCGTAATTTTAACTCTGAGAATTCAGTTTCATGAATTTTGAATTTGTTGTTGGTTTGGTTGAAGCTGGATCGAAGATTCCTGTGGAGGAATTAGAAGAGAGTGTTGTGTCTATGTATAAACGAGATTTGAGAAATGAGTATGAACAAGTTTTTTTGCCGTTTAAGAAGATCTGCAAATCCACCAAAGTGAGTTTTTTGTTTTCTTTTTTTTTTTTTTTGTGTGTAGCCAAAAATATTTGTTAGGGATTTTTGGAACTTACGACTGGTAAAAAAAATGTGTTAGGTTGAGACGTTGTTGCTGGAACATAATGATACTGCAAAGGCACTTTTGAAGTATATGTCAGATACTGAGGTTGAGTGTTTAGTCATTGGTTCTTGCTCTTCAAATTTCCTCACAAGGTATTTATAAAACATCCATTGACCATTGTTTCTAAAATGAGATTTTGTATATGTCATGAGATCTTTGCTCAAACGTTTTTTGAGGATTGGTTTTGGTAGGAAAAAAGGACAAGAATTGCCATTAACTGTACTAGGAGAGGCTCCAGAGTCATGTGAGATCTATGTTGTTTGTAAAGATAGAATCTTAACCAAATCAACCAATCAGTTTACCGCAGGTTTTTTTAATCAGTTTTTCACTTTTATTGATCTAAAAGCGTAAATTTTCAGTTTTATTAATTCCCCTGTGGTTTTCAACAGATTCATCATCTAGTTTCCGTATACCTGAAGGAGCTGAAGCTTATACAGAATCTTTTAGTCGCACACGCTCAGATAAAACAGGCTTGTCTGCTTCATCCATATCATCCTCAGGCAGGAAGCGAATTGGAAGGCCTGCTTCTTTACCGCATAGTCATCCAGTCTCTCGAGTGTTTTCTGATGCACAATCTTCAACTGATGTCGGTTTTGTCAATGACGAACACGCTCGTTCTATCCTTAGACATAGCACTGTTTCTACTAGTAAAAAACAGTTGGATCCTAGACCTCAGATTAAAACACCAAAGGTGAGCCATTTTATACTACTCTCTGTTGCGTTTGTTTCTCTGTTATCCAAAATGCATATGATTTTGATATCGAGACCTGTTTTTGCAGTCAGATGTTAAAGCTGAGGTTGAGCAGCTAAGGAAAGAAGTACAAACCACTCTTTCCATGTACAAACAAGCTTGTGAAGAGCTAGTTCATAAACAAACGCAGGTCGGTGTTCTAGTTTCAAACATTGTTTCTCAGAATCTATTCCATAAAATGTTTTTGCATTCTGATGGATTCGTGAACTCAATCCGACGTTGTGACCTCAGGTCCAGTCTCTTTCCTCTGAGTGTGTTAAAGAAACGGAAAAGGTCATCACTGCTCTAGAAAAGAAGAAATGCGGAGGAAAGCAGCAGCTGAAGAGAAAGAAAAGCACCTAAAAGCTGTGAAAGAAGTGGAGGAAGCAAAATCAATGCTAGCCAAAGAGTTCTGCGAGAGGCAATTAGCCGAGCTAGATGCCCTGAAACAGTCCATAGAGAAACAGAAAGTCATTGAGCAACTATTCTTGAGAGATGGGCGGTACAGAAGGTACACTAAAGAAGAAATAGCTGCAGCTACAGATAACTTCTCTTCCCGTAAAATAATCGGCGAAGGAGGATACGGAAAAGTATACAAATGCAGTCTCGATCATACCCCAGTAGCTCTTAAAGTTCTCAAACCAGATTCAATCGAAAAGAAAGAAGAATTTTTAAAAGAGGTAAACATCACTAAGCTAAATCTAATGAACTAATACAGCCTTTTATCTCTCTGATATCTAAAATCAACTGTCCAACTTTTTACCTGCAGATCTCAGTCTTAAGCCAGCTTCGACATCCCCACGTCGTTCTTCTCCTTGGTGCTTGTCCTGAAAATGGCTGCCTTGTCTATGAGTACATGGAGAATGGTAGCTTGGACTGTCACATCACTCCTAAAAAAGGGAAACCATCTCTCTCATGGTTCATCAGGTTCAGAATCATCTATGAAACTGCTTGTGGCCTAGCTTTCCTCCACAACTCAAAACCTGAGCCCATTGTGCACCGTGACCTCAAGCCAGGCAACATACTCTTAGACAGAAACTTCGTTAGCAAAATCGGCGACGTTGGACTCGCAAAACTCATGTCAGAAGAAGCACCGGAGAGTGTCACGGTTTACAGAAACTCGATTATTGCGGGTACACTCTACTACATGGACCCAGAATACCAAAGAACCGGAACTATCAGACCAAAATCAGATCTTTACGCATTTGGAATCATAATTCTCCAGCTTTTAACTGCTCGACATCCCAACGGTCTTCTTTTCTGCGTTGAAGACGCAGTAAAGAGAGGCTGTTTTGAAGATATGTTAGATAAATCAGTAAGAGATTGGCCCATAGCTGAAGCGAAAGAACTAGCTCGTATTGCAATCAGGTGTTCGCAGCTCAAATGCAGAGAGAGACCAGATCTTGACACACAAGTCTTGCCCGCTCTCAAACAGATTCTTGAATCCGCAAATAGTAGACTCAAGACAGAGCAGGCTAATGTACGACCACCAACTCACTATTACTGTCCAATTCTTAAGGTAAACCGAAAAAACAACCATAGCAAGGACAACAATTCTTGATGGTTCAGGTGTTAAATATATCTGATTTGGTTGATTGCAGGAAATAATGGAAGATCCACAGATAGCAGCAGATGGATTCACGTATGAAGGAAAAGCGATAAAAGCATGGATTCAAAAACATCAAAATGTGTCTCCTGTGACTAAGCATAGGCTCAAACATTCGGATCTCACACCGAACCACACCCTCAAATCGGCTATACAAGAGTGGCGATCTCGTTCACGCGTAGACCTCTCCACTACTCTTGGCTCCTTTTGATCATACTAAATATTAGTAGAGTCTAATTTGTATATATACTAAATTATAATACCCTGAACTTGTTTGAATCAGGTGTATCAACTCTGTAGTCTTCTTTTACTCTAATGTTTATTGTGGTATGAAATAACAATAAGTCAAGAACGATTTGGTTTGCTTTTCTCAGTTCCATTCAGAATGCAGGCTTAATGGAACTGAACCACACAGAGTTTGTTTGGTGGTAAGACTATAAGAACATGAAGAAGAGTGTCTACAACTTATATAATCAAGTGATGTTTTTGAAGTATATATCATCTGCAAAATACTCACTGACAAATCAAATTTGAGTGAACTCAAGAGCGTTTGCATCTGGATCACGAGTAAATATCGCTGGTCTCCCTGACTTACTCATTGTATACTCTATCCCTGCAATGTCAAAAACAAAACAAAAACGTTCTTTACAACAAAAAGAAACATCCTTAAAGCAGAATACAAGAAGAAAGAAACAAAAAAATGTACATACCAGCTTTGTCCAAAACCTCTTTCAGATTAGAAACATTACGGATTGCGATACAAGCGTGTCGATCTCGGCCTCCGTGCTCGGGTCTACCAGTCAATGGATCTGGATTTGGAAGCTCCATAAGATGAATCATCTCTGAACCTACCCATAACCAAGCTCCTCTATATGGAAGCTTATCGTGTGGTCTTGCCTCGTTTATCTCAAGCCCTAATATGTTTTGGTAAAACTCAAGTGACCGTTCTAGGTTCTCGCAAAGCAGACCAACATGGTGAACCCCAACAACCCCATAATCTAGAATCAACAAAAAAATTAAACGGTTTAAAACGAGATTAAAGTCTTATATATAATCATCAGTTGTGTCTTTAATCTGAAATCGAAAACAGGCGGGATCGTGTTAATCACCGGTTTTGTTGTTAAGCTCTTTCTCTTGTACAACACTAATCCCTTCAACTGAAGATCCTTGTGCTTTATTAGCCTTGAGCTTTTGTTTCTTCAGACTCTTCTTCTGAAACTGAAACCTCTCTTTCGTAGAGAGATTCGTGCAAGTAATCTTTCCAAAACACCAAAAACAAAATCCATCATCAATCCAAGGAAAATATAATCGTTCTTTTAATGACACCAAAGTTCTTAACTCACTTATTAATTTCTTTATATAAGTGAGTGAGTGAGTGAGTGAGTAGAGGGAGCTTATTTGTTTACCTTTGGTCGTAGATTAAGTGAAACTGAAGGTCTGACAATAGACGCCATGGAAGAGAGAAGCTTTGATGTCTGATTTTCTAAAAGCTCTCAACACAGGAGTACAAGAAAATTAAGGAGCACAAAATAATCTGAGCCACAGAGCAAAGGTAACACACTAAAACAAAACAAAACAAAAAATCTCAATCATCAGAGAATCGATATCGATGGGCCAAGCCCAGTCCAATTGGTTGCTCTTTGTAATAAATTAGTTTTGTTTACATTTTTCACTCTGTAATAATAATAATCAGAATTGTTACTACTCCACTTTCCTTTTTTAAATGAGTTAAAGATGTTATAGTTTTTATGTTTAAGAAGTAAGAAAAATTATCTAATGTTTATACGTGGACGTGGTTATGTGACCGCCACTATATATGCTCTCTATGTACTTTGCAACAGATCCGTGTAGCAATTGATCATCTCAATATTTTGTGACACATATACAAAATATAAAACTTTTTTTTTTTATAAACCAAAGATATATTACTTTATCTGACAGCTAGTAACCCTTTAAAAAACAAATGTTAAATTAAGCTTTTAAAAATAAAATTGCATGAGTCTGTCTACTCTACGTTAGGATATATCCCCCGAAAAAAAAAGGGAACTTAAATCATAAAGATCACATGATTCATATCCCATTAAAAATTATGTTCATTTAAGAAAAAAAAATACAAATTTAATTATTACGATTCGTATATGTTTGTATGATTGGTTCAGTGTACTTGATACGTATATGATGAATTTGTTGGGTATTTTGTTTGTTGCCCATCCAAAGCTACTTTTTTATTTACATATCATTTACATGGTCCAATGATTGCCAAACACGTGGAGACAAACCATAAATATAATCGTTTTCTAAAAATATTACAGAACCAAAAAAAACAAAAGGGGGAGGAGAAACACAAAAGATATTTACGGAAGTTAAAGAGAGACGTGTCGATGTCAGTGCAGTGAACCTCTTCTCTTCTCTTTCTTTTTTTCTCCCGCCACCCCAACTAACAGATCTCGCACCGTACACGTCATCCTCTCGCTTTGGTTTACCAAATCTAATGACTTTTCTTTTCTGTCTACAGTCTACGTGGTGATCATCCGGTCTGTTTTCCGACAAGAGTGGGACCTACTTGATTGTTACTATTTCAAAAAATCAAAAAAAAAAAATTATTGTTTAGAAAGAGAAATAAAAAAAGAAGAAGAAAGAATCATCTGTTGACAACACAACACAACACCACTTCTCTCTTCTTCTCTCCTTCTGTTTTTTTTTTTGTTTGGTATCCATCCACCCGAATCTCATTTGTTTTATTTCTTAAAAATGTCTATCCATAAATGTAAATTTATCATTTTTGTTTTTTTTACTAAAGATGAAATTTACAAGTATTATCAAAACAGTATTTGTGGAATTGTTTGTTCAGATTCTGGATAAAAATATCATTTTTGATGTTATGTAAGTGGTTAATTAAACTTAATAAACCATTCTATTATGTACAAATCACTAAAAAAAAGAGTCTTCGATAATTTCTTCGATTTTTTTTTTGTGTGATGAACAAGATTTGTTTTTGGTTATCTTAGTGAATAATGTAACACGTTTTTAAAGAAAAAACGCAAAAGTCTTTTGAAATAGTTGATGAATTTCTTACATTACCTACAAAATTATGGAAATTTAACTTATTTACTCATTTGTTCTCTTGACATGTCACATGCGACATTGATGAAATTAAAATTTAAAGAAATTCGTTTCCATATTAGAATAAGTACATTACACATGGGGGTAAAGTATAAATGTTTAATTGAAAATGCAAAGATATTTTGTAATATGAAAACGTATAACTTCGATATAGATACGCAATAATGGATTCATGATTTCTTTTTGTTTCCCCCTTTGCAATAATGAATAGATGAAAGATATAGAACCCCCAAGAAACTATGTATTCTTTTATAACTAAAAATAAAAATAAAGAAGTCAAAACAAAACTCGAGTAATTTACTAATTTGTTTCCATATAGTAAGTAGTAGCAAGTTCATGAAAACATATCTCTCTTTTGTGCTGTGTTGTGTAATACTAATAAATAAAGACATTTCTCATATGTGGCAGATTTTAAAACCGATATTTTCTTTAAAACTTTTTTTTTTTTTTTTTGTGAAAAGAGTTAAAGTTAAAAAATTAATTGTTGGGAGAGAGAGAGAGATCAGAATCTCTAAATGGCTGAAACGAATTACCCAGAATCCAGGAAACTCTCTGATTGATTTTTTTCATTTCTTTCTGGTGATTTTCTCGGGAAATTGTTTTGCTTTTTTGTAATTGTTTTGGGGTAAGGGGTTCTTTAATTAGGCAAATCTCTCTATCTGTTTCATGTGCTAGCTAAGGTTGTCTCACTTTTCCTCTTATGAGTCATGAGTTTCTTGTCTTCATCTTCTCTAATAAAGTTAACAACAACAACAACAACAACACTCTCTTAAATTTTTGTATGTTCAAATCTGTCGACTTTTCTCGTTTTTTCTTCTCTTACACCGAACCGTTTTAACAATCAAACACCTGTCTCTTTGAACACAAGTCAGAAAGAAAAGTTTCAGTTTTGAGTTTGGTTCTTCCCTTTGTAAGAGAGAGAGAGAGATCAAGAAATTGAGTTTTTTTTTTATTTTCTACCATTAATGGACGAAGCTTCTCCTGCCGTAGCTGTTCCATTCAGACCATTCCCTGAGCCACGCGCCGGAATTAGAGGCTACTGCAACAGCGAATCTAGGGTTTCTTTACCGGAAAATTCTTGTTCCGGTTCCGGTTCTTTGATTTCCGATATGAAAGGCTCATCCTTTGAGATCAATACAAGACAAGATTCATTAGCATCATCATCCGTTGTACCAGACGTCACCGTTGATATCTCCGCCGGAGATGAGATGAACGGTTCAGATGAGTTTGATCCGACGAGATCGACGACGAATCAGAGTGAGAAGAAAGTACTAAGTAGAACAGAGAGTAGAAGTTTGTTTGAGTTCAAGAGTGTGCCTTTATATGGAGTGACTTCGATTTGTGGAAGACGACCAGAGATGGAAGATTCTGTTTCCACGATTCCTAGGTTCCTTCAAGTTTCGTCTAGTTCGTTTCTTGATGGTCGAGTTACTACTAATGGATTTAACCCTCACTCGAGTGCTCATTTCTTCGGTGTTTACGATGGCCATGGTGGTTCTCAGGTAAACTTAATCGAATACTCATTAGTGTTTCATCGGAGAACTGCAAAAAGTTTGGTTTTTTAAGATGTGTGTGTGTAGGTAGCGAATTATTGCCGTGAGAGGATGCATCTAGCTTTGACGGAGGAGATAGTGAAGGAGAAGCCGGAGTTTTGTGACGGTGACACGTGGCAAGAGAAGTGGAAGAAGGCTTTGTTTAACTCTTTTATGAGAGTTGACTCGGAGATCGAACCCGTGGCACACGCGCCTGAAACGGTGGGATCGACGTCGGTGGTAGCTGTTGTCTTTCCGACTCATATCTTTGTAGCGAATTGCGGCGATTCGAGGGCGGTTCTGTGCCGCGGCAAGACGCCACTCGCGTTGACTACTGATCACAAAGTAAGTATATAATGTGTCTTAACATGTCGTAGCTTCTATGAAATGACTCTAAACGATTAGTAGTAATATGCAGGGATTTCAATTATATATAGTTCTTTAGGAACTCTATATGTATGGATTGGTCAAGGTTCTTATAGCGTTTGGGTCTCATTTATGTGTAGCCGGATAGAGATGATGAAGCTGCTAGGATAGAAGCAGCCGGAGGGAAAGTTATACGGTGGAACGGGGCTCGTGTTTTTGGTGTGCTAGCAATGTCAAGATCTATAGGTAAAAATGCTTTTCCTTTGACCCAAAAATATTGGTTCGTTTAATAGTTCACTTACATTTGTGTAAAACCGTTGCATAACAGGTGATAGATACCTAAAACCATCAGTGATACCGGATCCGGAAGTGAATTCAGTACGACGAGTCAAAGAGGATGATTGTCTCATCTTAGCAAGTGATGGTCTTTGGGATGTAATGACAAACGAAGAAGTGTGCGATTTGGCTAGGAAAAGGATTTTGTTATGGCATAAGAAGAATGCTATGGCCGGAGATGCTTTGCTTCCGGCTGAGAAAAGAGGAGAGGGGAAAGATCCGGCTGCAATGTCGGCGGCTGAGTATTTGTCGAAGATGGCTTTGCAAAAAGGAAGCAAAGACAATATAAGTGTGGTAGTGGTTGATTTGAAGGGAGTAAGGAAGTTCAAGAGCAAATCCATGAATTGAGAAAGAAGGTTTGAAAGAAAAAGAAAAAAAAAAGTTTTGATGGTGGGTAAATAAAGAATGGAACAGGTAATAATAATATTATTAATTGTTTTGTAATATTAATTTCCTGCTTAATTTTTATTATTTTACTTTGTTATCTCTTCCCACCATTATTTAATCTTTTTTTTTTTTTTGTAAGCTAACTTTGATATAATGTACATGTTCCAAACAAAAAATCCCCTTTTTTAATCCTGGGGTTAATTGTAACAAACTAATAACACTAAACTCGTCTATGTTAAAGATCTAGTGTTATTATTTGATGTTTCTCACTTCTCTTTTTTCTCCAAATTAAATTTGAGTGTGGTTGGTAAGAGAGTCACAGATGTTAGGAGGTAGACTTTACCAAACACTCATAAGCATGAACAAAGATAGATAAGACATCAAGCAAAGATCCATGATAGCTATGAGACAAGTGCTAAAGAGCATTTGGAGACATGCTAAATCAAGGTTGCAAGAATAATCATCAACGATGAGCTTCCTTTGTGCCGTTGATTAAGTTGAGTGAAAAGCAATATAATATGGGACAAGGGCTAGGTGGTGGAAGTAGTGATATTGGATTGCTCAAAAACCGGTTTGTCTTGATTGTTGTGAGACCACTCTAAGATTCTAGTGTCGAACTCGGTGTCAAGAGACTTCATTTTTCATCATTGGAGCTAAGACCAAGGTTCGAAGAGCACGTATCATGGATATGGAATGGTGATCAAGAATTCCACAATTATAAGCCGATAAGATATTGAGAGACCATGTGAGTTTGGATGGAGGGTTTTATGCGTAGAAGAGCTCCACCAAAGAATAAGTGATGGAGATAATTCGTAGATCCTCCTGCCATGGAGATGGTGATCAAGAATTCTTTAACCGGTTAAACACTTGCTAGATAGTAGCAGTAAGGTGCTGATTGATTTCCCCAAGAGGCTGTTAACAGGTATAACAAAACAAAGCAAAGTCGCAACGAACCAGGTGGATCCTCTCTGCCATGAAAATGGTGATCAAGAATTCCACACAAGGTTTTTAAACGACAACACATCAGCAAGGGAACAAAAGATCTGAGCTTCATACAGAGTGGGTTATTTGAAAAACTTGATAAAGCCAAAGTTTCGATCCAATTGGCAGTCACAAAACGAGCAATTACCATGATTCCAATTTTGTACATCCTAGACCACCTAGGTAAACACCGAGTATAACGAGAGACTAGGCAATGACGATAAGATGACAAAGGGTTAAAGCGAGAACTGGACTTTTGGGGATTGAGCAAGATCTTGCAATCAAGTCGGTAGATCCGTAGTAGTGGAAGATCTATAAAGCTCGGGGGGTGACTTGGGGTCAAGGCGGATGTCCAGTGGCGACCGGATACTATTCCGGATTGGGAAGTAAAGGAGCGACATGACTTGATTTCCGCCGGCAGTGAGGCTAAGTCGGGATTACAGGTAGAGGAGGTCGTCAGTCTCTTCCGACCTTTATGTTTGGTGACGCACGGGCTAAATGAACGAAATTGCAAAGAAAGACTCAAAGGGGAAAAAGACTCAAGCAGGGACCTAAGGGAGCAAGGAAAGGATTACGGTCGAGATACCCCGACGTCGGCGAGCAAAAGCCCTACCGGCGTCGGAGAAGATAGAGGGTAGCGGCGCCTCGATATTCACGCTTGGGAGAGAAAATTAGGGTTGGGACTTTTGACTGATTTCTTTTTTTTATAAACCAAAAGTACAGTTACAACACTAACCAACAAATCATTTTTTGGAAAAAAATCACAATAATTTGAAATGAAAAATAAGAAGAAAAAACAGTGTGGATTCTTAAATTGTTAAAGTGATGGAGACAAAATAATACAAACTTACACCTCAAGCTTTAATTGTAATAAAGTGGTGTGTAAGGCAGATTTGAATCCCAAAATAGTTTCATCTTTTCATCACATGAAGTGTAATGTAAATTTTTAACATCATTATTGGTAAATGTCAAAAATAATATCTGTTCTTAATTCTTTAATTCGTTAAAATTTGCTTAGTACTCTAAAATAAGTGGTTATATAGAATAAAGAAAAACAAAATAAGTGGTATTTTTTTTTTTTCTTTTTGTCACAAAAATAAGTGGTTAGTAAAACTAAAACTAAAACTAAGAAGAGTGTATTATACTTTCTTCGTTTTCAACTTTATGACGCATTTAAAGCGCCGACGAAGTTGAAGAAGACACGAAGAGGAAGAAGAACACACACGATTTACTCGTCTGATTTATCAGTTTCAGATTCGTTTCACTTTTCAGATTCATCTCTTATTCACTAGATTGTCTTCTTTCCGGTGAGCTAAATCTCGATCGTTTGTTGTTATGAAAATTTAAGAGCTTCTTTTTAATTGAACGTTAGATCGACGAATTGGTTTGATTACTAAAGCTAGCATTTTTGGTAGAAACTGAGCTTAAAGTTTCAATCTTTTGTTAAACTGAGTTTTGGGTTTTCATTATGAATACAGGAATATTGAAGATCTGGGGTCCAGAACTCATAAGCAAGAGCTAAATATAGCCATGGACGAAAGTAATTATTTTCTTGTCTTTTTTTTTCCCTCTTATAAATAGCTCTCTTAACTCTCTTCAACTATTAGCTTTGAGGTTAAGTTTATGTCTGTGTCTAGGAACAGATTAGTTTTACGGTTGCTAATAGTATGCTTTTGATAGTTTTGGGGGCATTTCAGTTTTGTGATTTGTGGTATGCACAACCAATACCATTGTCTGAATTGAGGAGATTGAGAAGACTTAGATTAGATCGCGAGACGATGTCGTTTCTCCTTGTCCATGTTCATTTTATCTTGAGTGAATTTGCAAGTGTTGGAACTTTGAACCTACCTACTGCTAAGTTTTTAGAGGAGGAAATATATCCATATTGCTTTGGGATTTTGTTTTGGATTTACGCGTTCATCCATATGTGTGCAATTAAGCATTGTATCTGTTTCATTGCAGATACTAAATTTGTATCTGGAAATGGTAGAACCGAGCTAGTAAAATTCATCGCTGATAGGCATACCAAACTCATGAAACAAGCTGCTCGATACTGTTCTGCACTTAAAGGTTAGTACTGCAATCCGTTTTACAATCTATTACCGCATAGGCGCCTAGTCTTGTCATGTTTTCAAGTGGCCTGCAATTTTATTCGTTTTACCTTTATATTCATGAATAAGATGTGAAAGATGAGAAAGAATTCATGTCAACACATTCGTCTAAGTAATGAACTAAGCAAAAGACATTGTCTCTGTTTCGGTAGATGCTATGGCTCGTGGGAGAAGAAGATATTCACTTGTAAAAGATGTAGACGATATGGAAACAGGAGCATATGATAAACCTCTTCCATGCTTTGGTTGTGGAATCGGATGGTTCTCGTGAGTACTTTGCTTCTCCTGTTAATTCCGTGTAATCGGACTTGAAAGACCAATCCTGACTTAATCTTCACTTGTCTTAAACAGCTTTCTCCTAGGATTTATGTTCCCACCTTTGTGGTACTATGCTGCATATCTTTATTTCGGGAACTATTATCGTAAAGATCCTAGAGAAAGAGCTGGTCTTGCTGCTTCCGCAATCACTGTAAGTACTTACATATGATTTCGTGTGCATAATATAATATTACTGTTATTGTCAAAAAAAAAAACATAATATTACTGTTAGAGATTAGTCCATATATAGTCTAACAATGTGTTCTAGATTAGTCGAAGTGACTATGAATTCGGATGTTAAATCGGTGCAGGCGATGGGATTCTCTCTTGTGTTACTCGTGATTTTTGCTGTCCGGTGGTTTTACTATCCTTAAGGTATACTACAAGATAACTATGTAACTATCATTCAGAACTATAAGTTTCTGTGTACATCAAGGTATAGTCACCGAACTCATGTACATTCACATAAACCAATGATTTTTACTTAGACATTTTTATCAAGTTGTGTATAATTTTTTGTTCACAACATATAGAGTTTATATACGAACAAAGAGCAGAAAGAACAAATGGTTTAATGGTTGTGTTGTGGCTTACACATTATTTTGGCTGTGATTATTATCCTCGTCTAAACAAAGTCAGCGAAATTGGATTAGTTTATTGTCCTTGGTTTCATTCATTCATTATCCTTTCGGCCGTTCTGTAATTGATTTTTGTGGACTGTTCGCTTTATCCTTAATTGGTACAAGAAAATACAAATTTTTAACAAATAATTATGAAAACGGTGTTGTCAAAAAAAAAAAAAAAATTATGAAAACGGTGTCATTGACATATATAAATAAACTATTCATCATTTGATAATTTCGTAAATCATAACTCAGATAACTAAATCATAACATACTAGTATTAAATTAAGATATCGAAAATTAAATGAATTTAATCTTTAATGTCAAAAAGACATGGAAAATTATGTTATTCGTACAAAAAATCAACCAACAAGTAACAACCCGATCTACTGGGTAAATTAGTTAATGCGGAATGTAAATTTCTAAGTGGTAATTAGTGGACCAAAACACCAATCCGTTTAGTTAAGTACATTATAACTTCAAGACAGCATGACGTGCTTCTCTCGGAATGTAAAACGGGTGATGTTTTGTTTCCAGTGGTGATAGTGTACGTACGGCGGGGAGTTTGTATATATTTGTACTTATCAACAAGAGAAGTATATGATTGATTCGAGGGATTCGATTATGCTCAATCGCTAAAAAGGTTCCAATAGGGTTAATGCCACGACAAATTTGTGGATCTCTCTTCCAAGTAAGTTAATAATCGAATCATTAAAAAGAGCTTTAATCAGTGTTTTTAAAATCAATTACTACTAATAAAGACGACATGTAATACGATTGGATGAATCAATGTGGTAATATAGACACGTGCGGGAGACAGGCTATGTTGTGTAAACTGGACGATAGCTGTTTGAAGAAACTTAGACGATACTTCCGAATTCCGATTCATATAGCGTCTCTCTTTTCCCAGCCTGTCTTTTTCTCTTCTTACATATTTTAAAATGTAATCTTGATAAATTATTATATGTTCCTAAGCTATTGTGGCTCGTTTCCAGACCAATGTACATGTATCTCTCTACCTAAACTCCAGATTCATGTCCATCTGTTGTGTCCAATTATTTCAGTCATCATTCTTTGTTTGCTCTATATATATAAAACAATTCTTTTAAAACTCTACTTAGCAACAAACCATCAACAACAAAACCAGAAATTCTGACTCTTCGGTCTAATCATTTTTGGTTGTGTCTCAGCCTTTTCATGCGGAAATTGAGTTTAAAATCTCGTATGGGTGGTTTTTTTTTTTTTTTTTTTGACAATGGGTGGTTTCTTTAAGCAAGGGTTTGTAAAAAACGCATGGTACTAGCTAGGCTACTAGCTTAAGTTTATGTTACATGCTATTATTAGTTAGATACTACTATTCTATTGGTTGAAGCTGATCACAGTCTCTTTTGATGAAGATACATTTTTATACGTTTTGAGTCACAAAAAAAAAAGACTTTTAACGTTTGGTGGATTTGTCACGTGTGTGATCTCAATAAATAATTTTTGATCTATGGAAAACTATTTTGATTCGATGGCCTCAGCAAATTTTTGGTTGGACAAAATACTTTCTGCTAATCACTTTTTCTTTCACTAACTTTTTTTTTACCCACGTAATTCATTCTGATTCTTAATTAGTTTAATGAGATATTATAACCTGTTGTGATTCTCCCGAAATCGATATGCTCTTATAATCTTTTCTTTATACATAAATAAATCACTATCCTCTTTTTCTTTGGTTAATATATAGTTTTATATATGATTTTAGTTGATGCTTACTTTTCTTTCTTTTGGTCTTTAGGTTTAATAGTGGGACACTGAATACGAAAGATAAGAGCCAAATGTTCAAAATATTAGTAATAATGAGGGTTTTAGAAAGAGATTTTTAACAAAGTACCACAATCAATTCAGCTTCTTTTAAAGAATACCACATTCGATTGAACCTTTTCCCGGCTACCACAAATCCAAAGTTAAATGACTAAACTAACCTTAACTAAAGCAACCAAAACATTCTTTTATTCCTTAGTAAAAACCAAACTCTGACACATAATTTTATGTCATTGTAATTATTTTAATATTAACATAAAGATCAAAAGGAGTGAAAAATTTAAAAAGAAAAATGAATAAAAATCTAAATTGGCTCACCGACTCACCCCTATATCTTCTTCCACGTTCCTTTATTCTAGTACTTCTAAGTTCTAACTAGGGTTTATGGTTACCTTTTTCACAACTATCAAATTTTAAAATATAATGTGTTTTTTTAAGAATGCAATAAACAATAAATATATTATATTATTATAATTGTTGTCATCTATTTACAGTGTGGACAACTTTTCATTATAGTTGTAGACAAATTTTAGTCGTAGTTGTCCTCTACAAAATATGGATCATTTTCATTTACATATGCAGTAGACAATAATATTAGTTTTGCTAATGTGGACGAGTTTTGATTTTAAGTTGTCCATCATAGGGTTTAGATTGTACACAGTAATATGCGGTAGACAATAAAAATGAAAATTATCCTCTTGTAAATTTATTACTAGAATGTGGACAAATTATCATACATATGTTGACCATTTTTTAGGTTAACCACCAAAATAAAAGTCTCCTAACAAAAGAAAAAATGCGTAGTCTTCTCAGCATTGATGCGCAGTGGACAAGTTATTGCAACTTATTGTTGTCCACCTATAACATAATATACGATGGACAATTACAAAAACTTAGGTGATGTACTTTTTAAATCACAAGAATGCTTTCTTCATTTTATTCTTTTTCTTTGTTTTATTTTCAATCATTTGTCTATTAATTTTAATTCCTTATTTTTCTCTATGAATATTAGGACACATGTTTTTTTCTAAGATATCTTCTCTTTTTTATATTAAATGCCAAGTGGTATAATGTCTAATCATATTGGTACACTGAAAACTGAAAAGTACTATCATAAAAAGACAACATGCCTATATATATGTCACACCTCTTATGTGAAGGATAAAATTGTCATCTTATCCGTCTCTTAAATCTCAAATATGGTACTTCTTAAAAAAAAAATGTGGCATTTGGAAAAAACTTTTTAGGCAATAGAATCAACAAAATTCCTTTTTAGAAATCAGCGGTATATTGGATATTCCCACAGGTTAGCATTCGACCCTTTTTTTTTTTTTTTTTTTCTGTGATTAGATTATTTTGATCTGCAGTGGTGCTGGTTGAATAAAAGTTGGATTAATGGAATTAAGTTTATATTAAATTTATTACAAAATTGGGCTTACCAACAAAAAAAATGTCATGAAATGATTATGAGCTTATGGGCCGACTAAGCCAAATGGGTCGGTGTTTTACTGCTAATTAAGTTTATTTTGCTTTCTCCGGATTCGTGGGGTTACGTAATTAGTCTTCTTAACTAAGTTAAAATGTAATTAATCTTTGAGTAATTTGGATTAGTGGTGAAGAAATTGGATGGAATGGTCGAAGACACTACACAGTTAAAAATTTCACTTGTACGATCGTTTTCCCCGAGATCCAAAACTCTGTAAATCTCAAGCCCACCGCCACCGCATCTCCTCCTTCATCTCCCCCGTCATCTCCGGTTTGTCAGTTTCTCTTTCTCTCCCTATTCTTCCGTTCGCATTATAATTTATTTTTTGAAATTCCGGTTTGTGCTTGAGTAGATCCGAATCTCTGGTGCTCGATTCCGTTGATCCCATTCAAATTTGTTGTGATTCACTTCATAGCCTCTCCTAGTGTGTGATTTCTTCATATTCATTAATTTGAAGCTTTTCCAACTTTTTTTTTTTTTTTTTGATAAACAGATTAATTTATTTTGCCATACATACAAAACCGTCGAAGAATATGCAGACTTACGGTGTACCGATTTACGCCGCCGATTGGATCCCGGAGGTTGATGTTAGATCTAAAATCCTTATGGATCCAGAGAAGTCCGAAGAAAATGATGTTGATGAGTCTTCGTCGTCGTCTCGGAGCTGCATCGTTTTGTCCGGCGGAGGGGGAGAGGGGCGAAGCGGAATCCCGAATGTCATCTTAATCTGTCGTGTTGATCTCGACACCAACTCTCTCTCGGAACAACCTGTAAGTGCATGTGCTAGCCTAGGGTCTCTAGTAGTTACTTTTGTTTAGATCCGATACTTAAAAACGAATGATCCAAATTTCAGCTGGGTAGGCTTGTTCTTGGCACTGATCTACCTTACCGGATGGCTGTTCATCCTCGCGAAGGTGGTCTTATCTGTGCATTGCAAAACAGTTGTAGGTGAGTGAGTTCTCTCTCATTCGATTTCACAACAACTCATCAAACTCTAGGTTTTTGTGATTAGAATTTTTTGGGACTTTATTGTTTGAGAAGCAAGCATATGGGTTTGAATTTTCTGTATACAATAGAGATATATAAGTTATTGTCTCTGGAATTTTTATGGTTTGGAGTAGAGAGAAAGTTCAAGGGGGTGTGGTTATAACTAGTGCTGATACACAGACTGTTTGGTTGGGATAACATTATGAGCCCACGAGAGGATAATCAGGCTGGTGAAGAGTCTGAGGAAGTGATTCAAGAGTTAAAAGATGTTGGACAACAGTTGGCTCTGGCGTTCAATCCCGAGGGATCTGTGCTCGCTGCTGGTGCGGAGGTAAAAAAGTTTCTTAGATTCCTTCTCTTTTAAAATAACAGAGAAAGAAGGTTTAGTAGTGTGGTTCTTATGCATTTTGTTTTGTTGCAGTACAGGATGGGACTTTGAGGGTTTTTGAATGGCCCAGCATGAATTCGTTACTTAATGAGTCTCAGGCACATTCATCAGTCAAAAGCTTAACTTTCAGGTCTGCTTTCTCCTTTCATATAAGGAATCATTTGTCTATTCTCTTGATGAGAAAGGGGTCATCTTCCAACAGTGATTGTTAACAGATATATCCTGATAGTAAATATTATTTGTTTACAGCGAAAATGGTAAATTTCTTGTATCTCTTGGAGGTCCACTTTGTCGGGTTTGGGAAGTGAATGCTTCAACTGCTGTTGCCAGTCTATCAAAAGAGAAGGTCAGTTGGGCTTTGCTCTTAGTATCTCTTTTAACTTTTTATATACACAATTCCAACATTATTGTCGTGGATCTGATGAGTTGAAATACTGAAAATGCAGGATGAGATGTTTGCCTCCTGTAGATTTTCTCTAGACAGTGCAGGCAATGAAGTTCTTTACGTTGCTGCTAATACTGGTAAACTTAAATTCTGACAGTGCGAGAACATAGAACTTTAAATTCTACTTTTTTTTTTGTCGCTGCTAACAACAGAGGATTGATTTGGTTTCCGTAGAACGTGGTGGGAGTATTATAACATGGGATACAAAATCATGGAAACGAAAAGAGTCAAAGCCTATTAAAAAAAACTCTATATCAGCCTTTAATGTCTCACCTGATGGGAAGCTGCTTGCGATGTAAGTTTAGCTTTCTTCTCACTTTTAGAACCAACAGATAAGAAGTATTACTATTTTTCGGTAAGCATGATTCTTTCTTAATTGCAGAGGAACCCTTGAAGGAGATGTTTTGATACTTGATTCGACGAGAAAGCAAACTAACCAAATTGTCAAGAAAGCGCATCTCGGTTTGGTCACAGCACTGACTTTCTCCCCTGATTCAAGGTTTTTGCCCTACTCACTAGGGCTCAAGTGTTTGTTCACCTAAGAACTATCGATTCAATATCGATTCAATGATTACAAAACTAGCAAAAAGATAAGAAAAAAAAAAATTCTGAAGTTTGAATTTTGGGTTTGGTTTTGCAGGTGCCTAGTGTCGGTATCTTTTGACTCAAGGGCAAGGTTAACCGTTATTGTAAAAAAGAATGAAAAACGTGCGTATTACGGTATCTCCTTATAACTCTCCGTTTTAACAATATGGTTTCCGATCAGAAACCTAACTGTGGTTTTTGATGATGAAATTGCAGCTGGAACAAGGTGGTGGATACTGGCAATATTGTTTGTGATTCTATACGTTGTTGCATATTATTTTTTGAAGGCAAAGGGGATCATACCTTAAAGAGGCCTTTCGAGTGAACGACCCCGGAATCCGATACATCGGAGGGGATTGTAACCAACATACTGTATCTATCTCTTTTGAGTTAGGCTTTTTTCGTTTGTGTTTTGACAACGTCTCAGGGATTCTTTAATTTTTACCGCATGCTTTTATATTATAAAAATGTAAACTAATACTGATACAGTAAACATAGTGAAAGTACAATATTGTGGACTAATAAAGTTATAAACCCCTTTTGGCTTACTTGTGAGTTTTTTTTAATACTAAACAGTGATAGTTACAATGTCTGTGGGACTCGGTAAACAAAAAGAGAAACAAAAAGAAGACGCTTTTGGGTATATTTACAGTATATTGGATATTCCCACAGGTTAGTTAAGTACATTACAACTTCAAGACAGCATGACGTGCTTCTCTCGGAATGTAAAACGGGTGATGTTTTGTTTCCAGTGGTGGTGATAGGTACGTACGGCGGGGAGTTCGTATATATTTGTACTTATCAACAAGAGAAGTATATGATTGATTCGAGGGATTCGATTATGCTCAATCAATAAAAAGCTTCCAATAGGTTAATGCCACGACAAATTTGTGGATCTCTTCCAAGTAAGTTAATAATCGAATCATTAAGAGCTTTAATCAGTGTTTTTAAAATCAATTACTAATAAAGACGACATGTAATACGATTGGATGAATCAATGTGGTAATATGGGCACGTGCGGGAGACAGGCTGTGTTGTGTAATCTGGACGATAGCTGTTTGAAGAAACTTAGACGATACTTCCGATTCATCTAACGTCTCTCTTTTCCCAGCCTGTCTCTTTCTCTTCTTAATTTTTTAAATGTAATCTTGATAAATTATTATATTTTCCTAAGCTATTGTAACTCGTTTCCAGACCAATATACAGGTATCTCTCTACCTAAACTCCAGATTCATGTCCATCTGTTGTGTTCAATTATTTTAGTCATCATTCTTTCTTTGCAACAAACCATCAACAACAACAACAACAACAAAAATCAGAAATTCTGACTCTTTGGTCTATAATTTTTTGTTGTGTTTTAGCCTTTTCATGCGGAAATTGAGTTGACATCTCGTCTTTATTTGATTGAGTTACAAATTAACACTTGGACAGTATTATGGGTGGTTTCTTTAAGCAAGGGTTTGTAAAAAACTCATGGTACTAGGCTACTAGCTAAGTTTATGTTACATGCATGTAACATGCTACTATTAGTTAGATACTACTACTCTATTGGTTGAAGCTGATCACAGTCTCTTTTCATGAAGATACATTGTTATACGTTTTGAGTCACAAAAAGACTTTTAACGTTTGGTGGATTTGTCACATGTGTGATCTCAATAAATAATTTTTGATCTATGGAAAACTATTTTGATTCGATGGCCTCAGCAAATTTTTGGTTGGACAAAATACTTTTTGCTAATCACTTTTTCTTTCACTAACTCTTTTTTTTTACCCTCGTAATTCATTCTGATTCTTGATTAGTTTAATGAGATATTATAACCTGGTGTGATTCTCCCGAAATCGATATGCTCTTATAATCTTTTCTTTATACGTAAATAAATCACTATCCTCTTTTTCTTTGGTTAATATATAGTTTTTATATATGATTTTAGTTGATGCTTACTTTTCTTTCTTTTGGTCTTTAGGTTTAATAGTGGGACACTGAATACGAAAGATAAGGGCCAAATTTTCAAAATATTAATAATATTTCTTTTTCACAGACAGAAAGCTGGTGGCGATGGCCATAATTTTAGGACTATCAAATTTTATATATTTCAAGCATAAAATGCGTTGTTAACTTGTTACCATCATATTTTGTATTCTTATTTTTCTCACTTTTGGGATTGTTGTCTTAACGTCAAAATGTTACGTGAATAATTTACAGGAAATACAATTACGTATAAGTTATAACTTACAACTTTTGATCCCTTTCTGGTTATCAAAACGTATGATCCCAGCTTTTATTAAGCATTTTAGGTGTCTGTTTCCAAAAATTAATAATATGAAATAAATTAGGAAATGGTGGTGGCCGAGTGTACAACACATTAACGATAAGGTGGAACGTTACACAACCCAAAAAAACAGGGTTTAGTTTATTTATATAATTCATTAATTCGCTTACAAGTATTATTAGGCTGAAAAGTGTTTTTTACTAACACTTTTTAATTTGATATATTGATAGTGTACTAAACTACAAAATTGTTAAAAGGGTTTATGAGAAATTAAAGATGAGTTTAATTAAAGGGTTGGGATTGGATGCTGGTCCCCTTTTCTTTTTCTTCACCTTTTTTTATTAAGTGATATTTTTTTGTTCTGCTTTTTTTGCTCCTTCCACTTATCGAATGTGGCAATATTGTGGCAAGTACAAACGAAGAAAGTATATGGAGCACATAAGCTCTGTAATGCTATTGCTACCCATCGACATTTGATTTCATTATCGTTTGATCTATCGCTATTATAAAGGTAGAAGCATGATAACCACTCCTCTACGTACCCAACCAAAACAATAGAAAGTATAAATAATGTATTTAAAGTTTAAAACGCAATTTTTTTTGTAACGAATTCTTAAATTTTCCAGACCATTGCTTTTACGAAAACTAGTACAATGAGTTTGCGCATAAATATTATAATTTTTTTGTATATTATCTAAAGTGTTGTGAATTTTTCTAGCCATGGTTTTGTTGTGTTTAACTTAAGGAAAACGATCTGCGGTGCGTTTTCCATACGCATAAACACCGACGACCAAAAAAGTGAAAATGCACAATACCACATTCAAGTCCTCGTCTTGTAAAACTGACTACAAGTCTAAATCAATCTTTACGAATAAAGATTCATCATATTTCTTTGACTTCTTTAGAAATGATTCATGTGGAAAAAGCATAATCATATATATTGCAGAATAGGGTAAATTTGTGTGTAAATTGAAATTTACTTTTCTTTTGTTTCTTTTAATAAACGAAATAATTGTAAAAAAGAAAGAAAAAATAATTTGTTTTAAGGAGAGACAGGTCGACAAAAGGTGCGGAGGTTTGTGTTGGGGTGTATCGAGAAAAAGGGTAAGTAAACACTTTACAATGATGATCACCACGCTCCAATTATTTCTGTCAAACAGAGCATGAGCATCCCTCTAAAAGTTATTTTCCAAATTTATATGTAACAAAATTTCAATACTATACGTGGACTTTTTAAGTACATGCATATATAATCGTACATTTCTTTTAAAATAGTAATATACTACTATATGATTCGTGTTTACATGGAAGTGCTAATAACGTATTTTGCGTGTATACATGGTAGTAGTACATATAGCGATGACAACATGTTTTGTGTAGCGATGAACAATGATAAAGATTATAGTCGTGAGAGTGTTTTAGCGAGATAATACTCGAGTTAATTACTACAAAATGTTAATCCATCATGCATTTAGTGATAGAAATAAAAATAATAGTGTTGTGTTGCGTATTTCGTAAGTTCTACCAAATTTTATATCTCTAGAGCTAATTGTTCCACTTTAATTACTGTAGCTAGTGGATTTGCAATTGCAATTATGGTTAAACAGTACCAGATAATTATTAACGTCCACTTTTAAGTTTTAACTAACTTTTCTATAATTTTTCAGTCCTATTTAAAAACCTCTGTTTTTTTTTTCTTCTTTCAGATTTGAATGTTAAGCCTTGAGCATCAAAACAACTTTAAGATCGTGTGATTGCGTCTTCATGTCACCGTGGTAAAAGATGTAAGCCGTGACAATTTTTAGGAAAACATCAAAATAAGATATTTGTGTAATAAATAATAATGATTTTTATAAACATGAGTTACTGTAATAATTTTGCAACTTTTGTACCACAATCTTTGAATTAATTTCCGGGAATCAAGTACAAATCCAAGTACAATCTTTGAATGTTGCCGTGTTATTCTGAAAAAAATTCAGACAATAAGTTTTTTTTTTAATATTTATTTGTTGACTAATCCTAAACAAGGTATTATTATATTTTGTGTAATCAAAAGTTGAAAGTCTTACATTGAGCATGAAGTTTTTCTCTTACGTTGCTAGTAAAATTCTCGTGTGGTATATATATAATAGAGAAATCGTGTGTTGAAATGTTACCTTGCGAAAACAATATAAGTATTTGGTATGTCAACATATGTTCGATCAAATGCATTAAATTACTTGCATGATTAATATAACGTTTGGTAAGCAAAAAAAAAAAAAAAAAACATATACTATTGGTCGACGGCTCCGACGTTGCTTGTAAACAAGGGTTATCCAAGACGGGCCTTAGTGGCAACATCCTCAACAATTCTTTAATTTATCAATCATTAAAACAAAATTAAACTACATTTTGACTAATTTGCTGTTTATTAAATCATGTGTAACAAATCCGATTAATTAGGACTATACATATGCAAATAATAACACTGGCAATATGTTTGGACGGCTACGCGAAAATAACATATCAATCTTTAGCTTTTTTATTCATGTCATTTTCAAATATTGCCTTTTTTATATATATGTATGTCTGACTCTGATATTTAATATATATTAAAACTTCTGTAATAAGTTTGATATATTTTGGGAATTATGGTGCATTATCTGTTTTATGAACTAAAAAAATAGTAAAGCAATTCCACGAATTTTCCAACTCAATGATTTGAATTTGAGTCTAATAATAATATTTTAAAAATTAAAATCTTCGGCGCGACATGGTTCAATACCCATGACAACAATTCCTTTCCGTGTCCGTATGATTATAAATCTTAATCATAGTTTTAATTAATAATTACCCTCTTCTTTTTTTTTAATAACGTACTTACAAAAAATATTAATATTGTTATTGTTAATCTCTCTCCCACTATATAAACTTCATTAAATGGTTACTGTAATCAAATCCACAAGTCTCTCTCTCTCTCTTCTCTCAAAACTTTCAAAAATGGACGATCAACCGCCGTTGATCTGGCCGCAGTTTGAATCAACCGGATACATTCGTCGGCGATCACCAATCCCGACTATATTAGTTCCAGCGATGATCGGAGTTACATCAGCGGCTATATTTCTAATCTTTGTAACCTACGTCGTCCCTACGTTTCTCTCCATCACATCTCAGATTCTTCAACCATCATCGGTGAAACGAGGATGGGATTCGATCAACGTCGTTTTAGTAGTTTTCGCCATTTTATGCGGCGTGCTCGCTAGACGAAACGACGACGCTTCGTCGTCGTCGTCTTCGTCAAAATCAGAAGAAGCTGTTATGATCAGTGGTGAAATGAGCGTTGTCGGTGACGGTGAGGTTAGTAAGATCTCTTCCACGTCGACGGTTTCATCAGAGCATTGGTTTGATGATGTGTATGATGCTGATAGGCTTAAGATCTATGAGAGTGTGAGTAACCGGAGTTTTATTACGCCTGGTTTATTACCGGTTACCGGAACTGTACCGTTGAGGCGTAGTAGTACTTCGTATCCTGATCTGATGAGACAAGGCGTTTTCAGAGAGACTGGTGATCGCCGGTTCCGGTTTTACGATGATTTTGAAATTGATAAGTACCGATCATTAAACGATTCTGAACCGTTTCTGAATCGTTCTAAAATCGAGATTGAAGAAGAAGAAACAGAGCCTAAAGAGATTCATATTGATAAATTCGTTGTAACACCTTCTTCTCCGCCGCAAGAACCACCGGCACCACCACCACCGCCTCCTCCACTTACTCGACAATCGCCGGTTGAAGTTTCGCATAAACCGAGAAGGACTCAACGTTCTGTTAGAAACAGAGAGGTACAAGAAAACGTGAAACGAAGTGAGACTAAGTTCAAACGAACGTTTCAACCACCGCCATCACCGCCTCCTCCGCCACCACCGCCTCCGCTTGTAACCGCTACGCCACCGAGGAAACAAGGGACTCTTCAGCGGAGAAAGAGCAATGCGGCTAAAGAGATTAAAATGGTTTTCGCTTCTCTGTATAATCAAGGGAAGAAGAAGAAGAAGCTTCAGAAATCTAAGAGAAAGGAGAGAATCGAATCTTCTCCGGTGGTGGTTGTGGTTGATGATGTGATGGAAGAGCCGCCGCAATACCAATCGTTAATTCCGCCACCGTCTCCGCCTCCACCTCCACCACCTCCTCCGCCTCCGCCGCGATCGTCGCAGTCTGTATTTTACGGATTGTTCAAGAAAGGAGTTAAGAGTAACAAAAAGATTCACTCCGTTCCGGCGCCGCCTCCACCTCCACCGCCGAGAAAGATTCAATTTGATCCTCAGACACCACCACCACCACGGAGATCCAAATCCGGAAGACCTCCACGTCCGACGAAACCGACGAGTTTTAACGAAGAGAACAACGGACAAGGATCTCCGTTAATCCAAATTACGCCTCCGCCTCCACCACCACCTCCGTTTAGAGTTCCGCCGTTAAAATTCGTTGTGAGTGGTGATTTCGCGAAGATACGTAGTAACCAGAGCTCTAGATGTAGCTCACCTGAAAGGGAAGTGTTCGACATCGGTTGGGGACTAGAGCTCACTCAAACTGACGGCGGAGTTGAAACAACACCAGCCGTGAGAGGCGACGGTGGTGGTGTTCCGGGGTTCTGTCCAAGCCCGGACGTGAATACGAAAGCCGACAATTTCATCGCCAGGCTTAGAGACGAGTGGAGGCTTGATAAGATTAACTCCGTTAATAGAAAAAGGTAACTGGGCTTTATGTAAGAGACCCATTATGAAAACGGCGTAGTTTTGGTCATCTCATGACCTGAAAGTGCTGCAGCAACATGCACAAGAAACATCTACAAGGGAAGTTTGGTAAACAAATGGTCGAGATGTTTTTTTTTATACTGGTTGGCGAATTCGTCGTGATTTTAAACAATGTGCAGACACAACACAAGGACTCAGTTTAAGTTACGGGTTGGTATAGTTATTAGTGGTAATTGGTTCGAACTGGCTGGTTAGTTTTTGGGTTTAACCGGTTGAGGGGCTTTGGTTTGGTTTGGTGTGTTGGATTTCAGTTTGGACTTTGGAGTGTCTGTATGAAAAGTTAGTTAATAATTTTGGTGTTGATATTATTGTTGGTACGCATAACGTATTGATGTATGTATGGGCCATTGGTATGAAGAATTATAGTTGTGGGGGCTCTGTATTTTGTTGAGCCTACCTCTTTATGATTTTTCCCTTTCCCATCGTCCTTCTTCATTTACATAATTTGTAAATGCTCTTTCAAATTGGTGTTTTACTGTTTTTACATTTTCTAGTCATTTTAAAAACAATTTGATTAATTCCATTTTGAGTTAGGGGATTCTCCCTGACTTAGCTATTATGCAAGCTCTTAAGAAATGCTATTCAGTTTTTTTTCTTTTAATCGTGGATATGATTCGTCGGAATTTATTGCTGGAATACCACTTACCGGAAAAATTTGATCTTGCGTACCACTCTCAAGTCTGCATACCACCCAAAACGTGATAATCCCATTTTACCCTTAATGAAATAATTGTTGAATTAATAAAATTTAATGGAAACAAAAAACTGTCGAGCAGCCTCTTATCGGAATCGCGATTGTAGGCTTATTGTAGCCCTGGTCTACGCTCTTTCAAAACGGAAGCTCGCGATTCGGAGCAGCTCTCATTCCATTACTCTTCCTCGACGGCTGCATTTGACGCAATAACCGCCGCGTTATTCGTCTGTGGTGTTTAATTCATGTAAGTGATTGAGTTTTGTACAATTTTAAAATTTGGGGGCTCATTAGATCTTGGCATTTGTTGTTTGGATATGTACATTGGATTGATAGATTCGGTTTAAACAGATGATTAGGTAATTGCATTGTTATGTAGTGTCTGAATCAAGAGAATCTCTGATCTGAGTAGACCAATTTTATTAGAGCGGATGATTATAGGATAACTGGAAATATTGGTACAAATATAAGATTGAAGGACAAATGGTATAACCGGTACAACTGTGGATTTGTAATTGTCTTTTATGTGGTTATATTTCCAAGAGGCGATGAAGAAGAATAACCACACAAGTGTACATTATGACATTGGCGGATACTATTCAGAGCATGAGTGGATTTCCAAAAATCCACTATATGCTATATTGTTTAAGACGGCATCTTTGGAGAAGATAACATATTCTGTGTTAGTAGATAAGATACGGAAGAAGAGCGCACTAAATGAAGCCGCAGGAAAGCTGAAATTGAGTTACCGTCAATCTAAAGCTCGGAGAGAGTCAAATATTGAGGATGACGATGATGTATATGTATTTTTAACGTTATTGGACACAGATGGACTTAAACCAGTATTGCATGTGGAGTTGGTAAATGGTGTCGAGCAGCTGTCTAGAGCGGAGCGGGGAAGTTCTGTTGGCGTAAATTATGAGAGTGTTGATGATCAACAGTGTAATGGAGGAATCATTACTATTTTTAGAGAGGGGGAAACATCACAACAAGATCCGCTTATTGTAGAGCCTATAGTTGAAGAACCGGATATTGAACATCCGATGGAGCATGCTGATAGAATGGAGAACGCTGAGAGTATGGAGCATGCTGATAGAATGGAGAACGCTGAGAGAATGGAGAATGCTGATAGAATGGAGAATGCTGAGAGAATGGAGAATGCTGAGAGAATGGAGATTGTTGAGAGAATGGAGATTGTTGAAAATGTTGTTATTGGAAATTCTGAGAATGTAGCGGGTGTGGATGTCGTTGAGGGTGGTAGGCTTGAATATGATGAGCCTCCACGTCATGTAGAAGTAAGTCATACTTTTAAAGAATGGGAAGATGGTACAGGTCTTGAAATATTTCAAGAATTTTCTTCTAAAGAGGCAGTATGGGATGTGCTTAACAAAGCTGCGAATAAGCACTGTTATGGTGTGAAGACAATTGCGTCTGACACGAAACGACTTATGGTGGAATGTAGTCAAGCTTCAAAAGGTTGTGAATGGTATTTGCGAGCTGGAAAAATTAAGGATTCTGATTTTTGGAGTGTTAGAGTACATAGAAATATGCACACGTGCTCTCGGTCTGAAGACAGTACAAGCTATATCAAACAAAAAGGCACACCACGACTAGTAGCATCTGTTTTGCATGAAGATTATCCAGGTATATTTGATACTCCGACTCCTAAAAACATCATGAGTATAGTTCGAGGTAGACTGGGTTTGCACTGTTCCTACTCCACCACCTTGAGAGGGAAAAAACAACATGTTAAAGATGTGCGAGGGAGTCCTGAAACAAGCTACAAGAATTTGGAATCTTATCTACACATGTTACGAATGGTGAATCCTAGGACAATAACAAGTGTCGAGTTGGACGAGGAAAAAGGTTCAAATTCTTATTCATTGCTTTAGGGGCTAGCATTGAAGGGTTTAGGGCAATGAGAAAGGTAATAGTTGTTGATGCAACACATCTGAAGACTGTGTATGGTGGTATGTTGGTTTTCGCAACAGCTCAGGATCCTAATCATCACCATTACCCCATTGCGTTTGGTGTGATCGATACTGAGAATCATGTTAGTTGGCCATGGTTTTTCAACAAGCTGAAAACTGTCGTACCGGATGATCCTGAATTGGTTTTTATAAGTGACAGGCATAAAAGCATAATATATGCCGTCTCAGAGGTGTACCCAAGTGCAAGGCATGCTCACTGTATCTATCATTTAAGTAAAAACCTCAGAGAATATGTCAAGACCGACAAGGATATAGCTTCAGATAAATTCAAGGAGTGCGCTCATATTTATACTAAGAATGATTTCGATAGAGAGTTTATGGATTTTAGAAGGAGGTTTCCCAATGCCGCTAAGTATTTAGATGAAAAGATTGGGTTGGATAAATGGGCAAGATGCCATTTTGAAGGAGATAAGTACAACATTGACACAAGCAACGCAGCCGAATCAATGAACAGTGTGTTTGTTGATGCAAGGAAGTTTCATTTGTTGCCTATGATTGATGCTATTATTGAGAAATTTTCTGAATGGTTCAACAAACATAGGAAAGATTCCGCTGGTGCATAAAACACAAGGAAACTGGTACCGGTTGTGGAGAATGAATTGCATGACCGTTGTGAAATTGCAGTTCGTTTAACAGTGACTGAGTTAAACAGCTACCACCTTGAGTACAGCGTCATAGGTCTGGATGGGAAGACTTATTTGGTGGATTTGAAAATGAAAAGTTGTTCTTGCAGATGTTTTGATATCGACAAGTACCCATGTATCCATGCCATGGCCGCGCTCAGAAATCTCATGAGGAGAGAAGTACGAAGAGTGCATATCGAAATGCATGATCTTTGCTCAATATATTACTTGATTGAGACGTGGGCATTGGCATATTACAGAACAACTTATGTTGTGCCCCATGAATCTGACTGGAATGTTTCTGCTGCAATTCGACAATTAATGGCTAAACCGCCATATTACACTAAAACCGGTGGTGGAAGAACACAAGAAAAGAGGTTCCATTCTATTGCGGAACGTCGTCGTAAGAGGAGGAGGCAAATGAAGTTTAAACCTGGCATAAACTTGGAAAAGTTTCTGCAGCCTCCAAATCCTCCTTAACAAACTGAGGACACCTAAGCAATTTGTTTTACGTATCTGTCTTTTGTGGAATGCTCTGTTTTGTGTTGTTTATCGTAGAACCAATTGTAACTTTTGACAAACTAAGTTCTTCATTTTATGTATGTGTTTTGATGTGGTAATTTAGAAAACCAGGTTCATCTGGAGACAACTAAGAATAACACTTATTAATGGGTTTAATGCATAATAAGGTTCAACTGGATCAACTTGCAGGTTCAACAGGTACAACTAAAAGGTTCAACTGGTAAAACCAATATGTTTATTTGATGTGTATCTGCTATCTCAAGTATGTATTGTTGATAGTAAGATAAATTAGAAGTAAGAAGAAGTCCATAACATGAAAAAAAATATAGTGACAATTATTTTTATTTTTTCTTAATACAAGCTATTGTTTCATATGAACCTCTCTTCAAAGTATATGGGACTCTTTGTTCTTCTCATATCATTTTACAACAAAATACGGAAAAATTACAATATCGTTAAAATTTTCCAACTAGACCTCTTAACTGATGAATTATCATGGAACAAAATTTGGCCAACTTGAATCCCTAAAGTTTAAGTAAAGTCCAACTATAAAAACAAGAAAACCTATTAAAGTCCAACTGTGTTAGTGTCGGAACAACTGAACACTTAAGTACAACTATGAGTAAAGGTATCTGTATATTAATATTATTCCGCCGACATTTCTGAAGAAATAGACACGTGCTCTCCTATGAGTAAAGATAATTGTAGTTTAATATTATCTCCAAAATATATTTATTCCGCTCTCCTATTTCACAATTTCATAATTTCATTTTCTCAAATTCTTCACAATTTCAAAAGTAGATCTAGGGTTTCGAACAAACGAAGTAACGCCGTCGCCGATTTCAGGTTTCGATAATAACCCATGCCAATTAACTATACTGAGAGTTCCAAAACTGAATCAAGCTTCGATAGTGGCGGTGCAAGAGCGGACGGTAATTATGGAGTTCCAACCATATGTTTCTGTGGCAAACAGATGAAACGAGAAGTGTGTGCTACTGGGGAGAATCAAGGCAGAAAATACTACAAGTGCCCAAAGAGTGAGGTAACGCTGTTTTGTATTGCAATTGTGTTAAGTTTACTTTACTTTAGTAATGGAGCTTTCTTAGTAATGTTGTGTTGAATTCTGTTGTGTTTCGTTGTTTCAAAAATTGAGTATAGGTGGGTGGAGAACATTTATCTAAGTGGTGGGATGATGCTATTGATGAAGAGTTTCTCAGGTTGTGGCACGAAATTAGGACCCAGTGTGGTGTTAATCATCCTGGAATGGAGTCTATTCGTCAGTCATTGAGTCGTATGCGTCTTGAACTTGATTCCCTTAAGGAGGAGCAGAGTCAGCAAATTAAGCAGACTCCTACTTTGGAGGCACTTTCTGAGTCAATGCGTGTTATGCGTATTGACATGGCACATGTTAAGGAGAACCATGACCTTATTGTACGCTTGTACCGTTATGGAGGTGGTGATGCGATGGAGGCATTTCGTGAGCATCTCCGTGTTATGCGTATTGAGGTTGGTGATCTGAAAGAGCGCTTAGCCAAGAAAGAATCTGAGATTCATAAGCTAAAGGAGTTACTTGCTAAGTGGTAATTGTGTGCGTCTAACTTTCTAAGACATTGTTGTATAACTGTCTAAGACTATGTTGTTTAAGCGACTCTCTGTTTAAGCTTTATAAGACTTTGTAGTTTAAGCTTTATAAGACTATGTTGTTTAAGCTTTCATGAGCACTACGTAAGACCATGTTGTGTAGTGGAGTTTCGGTGTAGTACCACATAACACTAGTTGTTTCAAATTACTAATATTGTAGTTGTACTAAATTATACCAGTTGTCTGAACTAAAATACACATAGTTGTTCTTAAAAAAATAGTTGTACCTAAATAACACCAAAATACCAATTAACAATATTCGAAGACTTTCAAATAAAATCCAACTTTCGAAATACACACAATCCTACTTTCGTTGTTGCTTCCCACCTCTTGTGCATGGTGTCTTGAGCAGCTTGGATGGTGCCCTTCTTCGCTTCTTCCCAGTTTCTATTAAAGTGACATTGTCATTCTTTTCTTTACCCTTCTTCTTCGTATTCACCTTCTTCTTCTCTTGCTCCTTAATCTTCTCTTGTTCCTCAATTTCCACTTCTTCCTCCATTTCCTCTTGATCCTTCTCATTCTCATTCTCTTCATCCTTCTCATTCTCATTCTCTTCATCCTTCTCATTCTCCTTCTCCTTCTCCTTCTCCTTCTCTTGATCCTTCTCTTTCTCCTTCTCTTGATTCTACCCTCTGCATAATTTTGGTAACAGACTACTATTAATAACAACAAGTAAACCCATAACGCATATTTCCACCAACAGATAAACTTAACCAAAGTACTCGATCATACCATGAGCCTTTGCAGAGACGGGGTCATTTGTCGTCCCCTGAACAATTATGTTGTCATGTGACGTCTCCTGACCACAAGTTGTTGGCGTTCTCGGACCATAATTCATTGGCGTGTCTTGACAATATAGTACTCTTTCAGCTTCTTTATCTAATTGCGGCGATACATACATTTCAACAAACTCCATTCTATCATTCATACCAGCAAGCTTGTTCGTGATTTCCTCAAACCCTTTCTCCATCGCTTCCTTTAATGACCTAATAGATGCACCCATCTCCGGGATTTCATTTCCAATTTCTGGGATTTCATTTGCAGTCTCAGGGACTTGAATGAGACTTCTACCAGCCAAGTCCAGTTTGTACAGCCCTTTCCACCATATCTTCTTCTTCTGTACAATTAGACAGTCTCTCCAACTATCAACAAGTGGGTCAATTACACCTATCTCATCATCAAAACCATCATCTATTATGCGTGTCAAAAGATGTTTCTCATCCATGTCTGGTTCCAATATGCTAATAATAGCCTGAAAATGCAAATATATTTTTTTTAGATTCAAACACATGACATAACATATCCTATGATTAATTAACCTATCAACACAAAGTTCACAAACTATCTACACAAACTCTAACCGTTTTATTTCCAACTGCTGCATTAATTTCTTCCAAGGTAAAACCTTTCATGCAACTTTCGGTGAACTTGTGCTTGCACATCCTTGGACAGTCCCTCTCTGCCGGTACAACTTCTCTAAATTTGTCTCCAAGATGTGGAATACACTCAAATGCCAGAATCTACAAATAAAGTTACAATGTGTGAGTGTTAAATCATACGACAATCACATTAAAAGTAAAAAAAAAAAATCACTGAAAATTATCTCCAGAGGAACAATGAATCCACAAAAGCTAGTTTGTGCTTTTTCTTTCACCGACCTTTTCATGTTCTTCATAACCCTCTGAATCTCTTTCATACACTCATCAAATGAATAACGCCCCCAAGGAAATTTCTCCACAGCTTCTAAGTCATCAACAACACGTAGAAGGAACGGATCTATGTTTCCATCACCCTTAGAGCTAGCTTTCACTACTTTGCACAGGAAGTACAAGATAGTCATCCTCACTCTATCAGTTGAGCTCTTACTCTTCATTTTCTTCAGCTTCGCTTCCACATCTTTGATTTTAATTTTCTCAATCCTTTTAAACATCCTTCTTGCAAATTCCCAGCCCCCTATTTTTTTTTTGTAGTTCGGTGGGTACTCATGGCAGTCAAACCCGGTTAACAATGCATGCTCTTTCAAAGAATACCTAATAGGCACTCCATTCACTACAAACCAACACTCTCTATCCATGTTCGTACAAGCTGTACGAAGCAGAAGCATCCACATACCTTGCACCATGTGGTTTGGCTCCCTAGGCATGTGGAATACATGCTTGAATTGAGAATGCTTCTTGAACCAACTGACTTCTTCTTCAAATGTCTCTATGTATTCCACTGTCTGAGTCACAAGACACCTGCTTCCTATCTTATAACCCTTGTTGTAATAAGGTTCCTCAAAGAACATTGCCTCTGGCGGCGGTGGTTGGGATTCATCTTCCTCAACATCTTCATAACTATCATCATAACCCCCATCATCACCATCATTATCAGCATCATCACTATCATTTTCAGCAGCATTAGCATCGTTTTCAACTGCATCATCACCATCATTATCAGCATCATCACCAGCATCATCACCATCATCATCACCATCATTATCAGCATCATCACCAGCATCATCACCATCATCATCACCATCATCACTATCCTGCAAATCACATAGACAGACTTACTTACTTACTTGTTATAGTTCTCCGAATTTGCTCTAACTATACTTTTTCTCAAACCATCATTTCTTGTAAATTTGTTTGACACTTATCACTTGCTTAAATGTATCTACCTGCTCATCGGATTCTGATTCCTCCTCTTCATGCAATTCATTTGTATTTCCCTCTTCGGTAGAAAATGTTGCTTCCCCTCCTTCGCTGGGAGGTGTTATCACAAGATCAACGGCGGCTTCGGTTGTTGAGTGATAAACTATACCACCATCTTTCACTATAGCCATTGCTGAGACCGAACAAGAACAACCAAACGACTAGATTAAAATTTTTTTAATCAAACCAAACAACCAAACTAATTGAAGATGCGAATCAAACAACCAAAATTCTTTTAATCAAACCAAACAACCAAACGACTAACAAGATGAAGGTGCGAACCAAACAACCAAAAGTTGAAGATGCGAACCAAACAACCAAAATTCTTTTAATCAAACCAAACAACCAAACGACTAACAAGATGAAGGGAAGCGAATGATTTTACCAATTCCAATTTAATCGTCCTAGGGGAATCGTCGGCGATGGAGTCTACTAACCGGGAGAAGATGAGCTTCGAAAGTCGATGGGAGTAGATCGAATGGTCGAGTAGATGCAAAAGATGGGCTCCTTTTTTTTCCTCGGAGAAATTTTTCTTTTTCCTCTTTCACAGTTAGACGAGTTAGACTTCGCGATTTAGGGATTTAGGGTTCTTTATCGGATCTTTTGTTCGGATGCTCCGTTTTATTGGATTTGGGTCGAATTGTTTGGTTGGGTCTGTAATATTCCATCTTTTACAAGGTTTTATAGACATATCCCTCAGTTTTCAGTATTAAAAAAATTATAAAATAATAGCTAAATAAGAGGGTGGCATTCACGATCAATTTTTTTCGGAAGTGGCATTCCAACAGTGCGCTCGATTCGTCGAGGTTATAAATTTTGTAGTAAATGAATAATAATCATCTTTGATGCAATCACCAAATTAATGGATATGTTTCTATACTTTCATGAATGGGCAAAATGTGTCAAAGAAAAATTTTAAAAGATAAAATAAATGAGATTGAGTTCATGGGAAGGTTTTCAAGTACATGTTTGAAGCTTGAGTGTAATGACAACCTTCACAATTTATCAAGTATGTGTCACTTTTTGTGTTTGTTTTTGTTGCTTTTAAGTTATGACAAACTATGCGGCCGAAAGGTATTTTCACGGTTGAGATTACAAGATGAAACAAATTGGAAAATCGAAATGATCCGATTGCCAAATCTTAGACAACTAACATGCAGAAATTGTTTTTCTTTTGTTGGAATAAAATGTGAAGTATATTAGTATATTAGCAATGGAAAAAGTCGTGTTACAAGAGCTATATTACCAAACGAGAACTAGTTATATTACATGAATGATTCTGTTATTGTTTCTCTGATTTCTCAAGCTGCTTATAAAGTAAACTGTTATTTCCTTTATCTTCCTAGTGACAAGCCAGTGAACAATGCGGTGAACAACCAAATCTATAATCACATCTGACAGAATTGGTTTTGTCAAACACGAAATATCTAGCTTCTTGAACAACTTATTAACATGTTTCTCATAAGAAAAGTAAAAGGGAAATAGATGTCCTGAAAATGAAAAGCAGAGTCAAGAAACAGAGGACAATGGCCTTAAATAATAAGCTTACTTGCAATTTGCAAACTTCTATGATTGTATGTAGTATGTGATTCGGTACTTTGTGCTTTAAAAGGTCCATCAGGCCCAATCATGGGGCGTGATGATGAATACGTAGACCTAGGCGCAATATGAACATACGACAATTAATTATGGAAAGGGAGGCTAGTTATTATTAATCATCCGGTCCAATTGCCAATGTCCTTTGACTGTGTAATTAATAAGAAGAAATCATTAAGATTTCAAATGAAATAAAAAAAATCACATTAGATTAGTTAGAGTGGTAATGTTGTAAATAAATTAGTGAATAATTACAAATTGTTTGTTTCCTGATTAAAAATCAGATCTTTACAGGAACCGCAGATCGCTCAGAAAATGTAACAAGATGCTCTCAAAACCATGTGCATTTCCATCAACCTTCGCCGTCTCAGTAGCTTACACAAAAATCGTTTTTGCTTTCTTCTATTTTAATAAAATCTATCTAAAATTTACCACAAACTATACTATATATTTATAAGAAACTTGTGTGTGGAAAAATATTGAAAAGTGGTGTTTACACGTACAAGTGGATCCATCCAAGTATCTCTAAACTCTATAGATATTTGAAAAATCTAACATTTGTGTGTAAATTGTATAATCTTCCGAAGCATTTAAGTTCACATCAAATAATATATAAGACCTCGCCACAGAAGGTAAACCAAACTTCCTCATCCCAAGACAAGATTCTCTGTTTCATTTTCTTTCTCCATAATCAATCAAGAAATGCTTCTTGTATAAAAAGGGAAAAAAAACAAAAAATACATTTGAGGTGCAAAATATATAATACTATTAACAATTTTTTTAAAAATATCTAGAGTAGAATAAAAACTATGTCATATTATATGAATTGAGTAATCGATATAATGTTTTTGATGCAATTCTGTTTATATATGATCTCGTGGAATATATACATTTTGCAACATATATCTATATTAACAAAAAAATTGTTAAGTATCATGTAACACTTGTATTTGTGATAATCGTTTTATAATCCAGTTCATATTACTACGGTTTGTTGTCCATTCAAAAAATATCGAAAATACGTTTTAATTAATATCTTGTTTAATACTACTAGTAATCAAATGTCAAACAATCTTCTTAGCTATAATTCAGTGTTTGAACACGAATCCCATTATTTAACACACACAACATTAATTAATACTATCGTCTAAAGGAACTTCACTTCACTTCCTCCTCCATAAATACGTTATACCACCAACACTTCTCTCTCTCTCCCTCTCTCCATCTATAATATTATCTTCTCTCTCGCCGGAAAATAAATCAAAATGATTACCGGCAAAGATATGTACGACGTACTAGCGGCCATGGTGCCGCTGTACGTAGCTATGATACTAGCCTACGGTTCGGTACGATGGTGGGGCATATTCACTCCGGACCAGTGCTCCGGTATAAACCGGTTCGTTGCGGTTTTCGCGGTTCCTCTCCTCTCTTTCCATTTCATCTCCTCCAATGATCCTTATGCCATGAACTACCACTTCCTCGCCGCCGATTCTCTTCAGAAAGTCGTTATCCTCGCCGCACTCTTTCTTTGGCAGGCCCGTCTCTTATAATAATCTCTCTATGCATCATATCTTACATATATATTTAACTTATCAGCACATAGTCTGTTTTCATTTTTGTGTGTTTAACTAAGTGATGGTCATCTCGTCTATAAGTAATCGTTATGATGGTCAAACTAAACATCTTTTTTTACTAGATGTATTATTTGGTTATAGAAAAATGTGTTGTATAATATATACTACTAGGTAATTTATGATTTTAACACGGGTATATCTTTTATTTAACAAATAGCAAAACTAGTATTCGAGTACTTGAAATAAGTCTTGTATCCAAATTCGAATTTAGGATCACAAAAGTAAATTTCTCTAATATTTTGAACTAAACCGTTTTTGGTGTGGTCAACTTATTTCTTTTGATGTTCATTATTTTTAGCCTATAGTTTTCATAAATTGCTACCAGGTTTTGATGACACTTATCATTAATATATATAGTCTTTAGATCTAAAATTAATGATTTATCAATGAAACATTAGTAATCAATTTATAGTGTGGTCCAACCGTCTGAAGAGCTTATTATTGTAAATTGAGGGTACGTGGTTCGAATCTTCCCGGATGATTCTCTTCCCGCCTAAGTCTATGGTTCAAACCTCACATAACTAGCTAAGCCTTAGAAATATAAAGCTAGTAATGTTTCTAAGTTTCTCTAAACAAACTTACACATGCACATATATATTCTCCTGTTTGTAGATATACTGAATTACTGATGAGTATATTGTGATATGAATTCAGGCTTTCAGCCGCAGAGGAAGCCTAGAATGGATGATAACGCTCTTCTCACTATCAACACTACCAAACACGTTGGTTATGGGAATCCCATTGCTTCGGGCTATGTACGGGGATTTCTCCGGCAACTTAATGGTGCAAATCGTGGTGCTTCAGAGCATCATATGGTATACTTTAATGCTCTTCTTGTTTGAGTTCCGTGGCGCTAAGCTTCTCATCTCCGAGCAGTTCCCGGAAACGGCCGGTTCAATTACTTCCTTCAGAGTTGATTCTGACGTTATCTCTCTCAATGGCCGTGAACCCCTCCAGGTTTGAATATGTTTACACTAATGGCCTTGTTTCTCTGATCATATAGTACTCTATCCGTTTCATATTAAATTTATAGCTTAGTCACAAGTTTTTGTAAATACCGGTTCGATTGTAACCGGTTTAAATTAGTTCATCTCCTAAAAGTATGATTTATCTTTAATCAGACCGATGCGGAGATAGGTGACGATGGAAAGCTCCACGTGGTGGTCCGAAGATCAAGCGCCGCCTCGTCAATGATATCATCGTTCAACAAATCTCACGGCGGAGGTCTTAACTCCTCCATGATAACGCCACGAGCTTCAAATCTCACAGGCGTGGAGATTTACTCTGTCCAGTCGTCACGAGAACCGACGCCTAGAGCTTCGAGCTTTAATCAGACAGATTTCTACGCAATGTTTAACGCAAGCAAAGCTCCGAGCCCTCGTCACGGTTACACCAATAGTTACGGTGGTGCAGGAGCTGGTCCCGGTGGAGATGTTTACTCACTTCAGTCTTCTAAAGGAGTGACGCCAAGAACGTCAAATTTTGATGAAGAAGTTATGAAGACGGCAAAGAAAGGAGCTGGAAGAGGTGGGAGAAGTATGAGTGGCGAATTATACAACAATAATAGTGGTATGACATTTATCTATTTATTTTGTTTTTATATATCTATGTTACTATCTAGGGGAAAAATATATTTGTGACAATTTCATTATTGTTTGGTTGCACTATAATTGTAATTTTTAAAAATATATTTTGTATTTATGGTCAGTTCCGTCGTACCCACCACCAAACCCGATGTTCACGGGGTCAACGAGCGGAGCAGCTGGAGTGAAGAAAAAGGAAAGTGGAGGCGGAGGAAGCGGTGGAGGCGGAGTTGGTACTACTGGAGGAGGACAGAACAAGGAGATGAACATGTTCGTGTGGAGTTCGAGTGCTTCTCCAGTGTCGGAAGCCAATGCGAGGAATGCTATGACCAGAGGTGCCTCCACCGATTTGTCTACCGACCCTAAATCTCCTCTTCCTCCTCCTCCTCAGGACAACCTCGCTTCCAAAGGTTCATTAATCTTCCATTTTAGTTCATACTATAAATATTTTTGTACTTTTTGTAAAATTATAAAACTACTAAAGTGAATTATAGTCAATCGGTGAATATTTTTTTCGAGGAACGATTATATATAGTCAATTAAGTTAAGTATATTAAATGTATTGTATTTGATGGTGACAGCGATGCAGAATCTGATAGAGAACATGACACCGGGAAGAAAAGGGCATGTGGAGATGGACCAAGACGGTAATAACGAAGGGAAGTCAGGGGTAACGTCGTCACCTTACATGGGCAAAAAAGGCAGTGACGTTGAAGACGGTGGTCCTGGTCCGAGGAAACAGCAGATGCCGCCGGCCAGCGTGATGACCAGGCTAATACTCATAATGGTCTGGAGAAAACTTATTCGAAACCCTAACACTTACTCTAGTCTCTTTGGCCTTGCCTGGTCTCTTGTCTCCTACAAGTAAGTAAAGTAGTATACATCACATTACATATATAAAAGGTAGCAAAATGTATCTTGGTCAATTGCTTAATATATATGTTGATCATTTTATGGGACAGGTGGAATATAAAGATGCCAACTATAATGAGTGGATCGATTTCGATATTATCTGACGCAGGTCTTGGAATGGCTATGTTTAGTCTTGGTATAGTTCCTCTTCATATAAATTACAATATACATTTAGTTCAAGACTCTGATTTTTTTTTTTTGCTAATTATATTATGTTTATTAATTGGTGATATATATATAGGTCTATTTATGGCATTGCAACCAAAGATTATTGCGTGCGGAAAATCAGTAGCAGTGTTTGCGATGGCAGTAAGGTTCTTGACCGGACCGGCCGTGATCGCAGCCACCTCAATCGCAATTGGTATTCGAGGCGATCTCCTCCATATCGCCATCGTTCAGGTAAATTACTCTTTTAGTCTTATTGTATTTCAGTTTAACTTACAATTGATGCTTTTTAGTACTAGTGATGTTGAACGTTTCTTAAAGAACATATTATACATACACAATTATTGATAAGAAATTTTTGTATTATTGAAGGCTGCTCTTCCTCAAGGAATCGTTCCTTTTGTTTTCGCCAAGGAATATAACGTCCATCCTGATATTCTCAGCACTGCGTAAGTTAATTATTATTAATTTTTCTCTATTTCAAAGTTGCACGACTTCTAAATATCTATTTTCATATTTCTTAGAAGCAAAAAATTTGATATTTTGAATTTTAAACTTTATGCTTATTTTTTTGCAGGGTAATATTCGGAATGCTAGTTGCCTTGCCTGTAACAGTACTCTACTACGTTCTTTTGGGGCTTTAAAGTTATAATCAAAACGTATTGGCAAATCAAAGGCGATACGACCAAAGGTGTGAAGTTTCTTTTTTTTTTTCTTTTCAAAAAAGAGAAAAAAATCACAAGAACGAGAAAAGACTAATTCCAGGTCAGGCTTAGGTGGATGGACCATCAATGTTTGCATTAATTAAAGTTATAGCATATGATGATAGTCGAAATTTTAGATAACTTTGTATAATTTATATGCACATGCATGTACGTGATACTCTTTGTAATTTTCGTTTACATTTATTAAATTTTTGGGATGTGCGCGTACAATTATACATTTTTTTAATTGATTTATTTGTTTTTCTATTTATAGATGGTCGTGAAACATGTTAGTATTATATTACACTAATATTTCAATCATATACTAGATCGCGCAAAGTGTGTTTAGATTCGATCTTGTGCTTTTCTAAATCTCTAAACAAATTTTTTTATTTTGTTTTGGATCAAATGCACTAATCCTTCCAAATTTGACCTTTAATTTCATTTATTTTGTTTTATTTTTGTTCGTATGTGAAGTTGTCTTATACCAAAAAGAAAATATGTATGTGAACGTAATATTCACTTGAAGCCTTGAAGGTAGTCGCGTTTTGATTGAGTAAAGAACAAGGAAATCTTTATATATTCTATTTCACCTATATAATATAGAACATTAAAAACAACATATTTATAAAATTTAGATGCGGCGATATATAGATGAAAACTGATATAATGTGTGTATGAGAGAGGTGACTACTAAAAGTATATCCAACAACATAATTGTGTCATCAATAAGGTATTACACGGATGGTTGTTGGATTGATACAGAGAAAAATTGGTGTGTTTGGATGCATAAAGCTCCGGAATACGTAACAGCTCATGTTATCCATTCGTTTCAAATCGGAAGCACCTGATCTAGACGACTGATTAAGTAGGAACTAGGAAGATAAATGCTGAGACTGAGTGCTAGACAAATTGCTTATGTATCTCTGATCTAACAACAGTGTAAAAAATATGGGCTTGCCTCTGGAGGAGTTGACTGTATAACGTGAAAACGATCACGTGGGCGGGTATCAAAACGATGAGATAGACGTTGGAACTCGCTCTCTGGTCGGAACGTACATTGAACGAACAACAACACATGAAATTCAATAACAATTCTTCTCTCTATACTATTAGTATATAGTTTGTCATGACGTTCTGACTTATCTGACAATAGATCTTATATCTTTCACAGGTAAAAATATCTATTATTTGTTTAAATGCGTAAGAGAATAACATATTTATAATGTTTTTGAAGTTTACAGAAGTTTTTGTGCATTGAGTAGGAGACAACATTTGCTCAGTGACAGCTCTTGTCTCTCTAGGCAACTTCTTATTATTCTAATATCTTTTAAAGCTTTTTTTTTTTTTTTGGGTTCGTGAATCTTATCTTGTAGTAACACAAATTAATGTTCATACTGTTTCAAGTTGATATGATCAGGCACAAGCACTTTTATAGTCACCACATTGTGAAACAGTTAAGGAACTATTTCATTTGGACGCATATTATCTCCTGGGCAAATGAAATGAAACAGTTAAGGCACAAGCACTTTTATAGCGGTTACCAAGTACTGTAACTTGTGTATACTATGGACATTAGTCTAGCTCTAATTTAGAATTGTCCAGTTTTCTAAAATTTATCAGATTTTTAAAATCACAAACTTACATAAATAAAATTTTCGATTTTGATGCTTTGATCATTCACAAAAATTGGAGCCAAATTTTATAAGTTATAACGCAACAGCTATAGGTTGCTGCTTACTGAAGCAGATATTAGCGCCCAGCCTATATGATCAGCATCTACTAACATGCTAGCTATTTGATCCTTAGTGCATCAAAATTGATAAAACTTTTACTAAATATGAAAAGACAAAAATCCCAAATTTTAAAAACATGATCCGTCCATACACCTTATTCTTCCTCATTATAATAATCGAAATTTCCTGTCATAAAATTGCTGCTCATAAAAATAAAATAAAAAAACAAAAAAAAAAAAAAAAACTCGAATTCGCAAATATTGTTGTTGCTCTGAACCTGAAAGATTTGGATAAACACATTTGTCTGAGAACAAGACACTGAGTCTGAAACTAAAATAAGCAGTTTCACTATTTGGCAGCTTCAAGATTAATGAATGTAAGAGTACCTGAACTTAAAAGAGAGAGGATAGTGAGTGATTATTGGTATTTTAGCTACTTTTTCCTTTTTGCTTAAGAGTAATCTTATCTCCAAGACTAAGAGCAATCCCTTGTGTCTTGCTTCGAATCCTTATGTAACCGCTAAGCTTTTCATCGCTTTGTTTCTCGATACTCACATTCACCAAAGCATCTTCGCCAAACACACTCTTGGCGTATAAGTTAGCTGAGAGGAACCCGCAGTCGCCTTCTAACACAGCTCTGGAATAAACAAAGGAACAATCAAGTGAGAAAGCCGCAAGCTTAATAATAAAGGAAACTAAGTAGAAGCGGAACTTACGTTGGAGTGAGGCACTTCATGTTTGTTGATTTGATAATGTGATCAAGAAACTCTTTCTCGTCTTGAATCAAGGTATTTACAGCCACCTGGAAACAAAACACCAGATTCAGTTCGAGTTATCAAAACATAGCTTCTAAGTAAGAAGGAAAATTGCGGTTTACTTATACCTTATTTTCCCATTCGAACTCTGCCCACATGGATCTGAATGCAGAGTCTGAACACACAGCAGGAGAGATATAATCCATGATATCAATGTGTATGTCATTAAGGACCACAACGTTTCGTTCCGTGACATTTGAAGTTTCGTAGACAATGTTCCCGAATATGACCCCAGTTTCAGTAGAGGAAACCTTGATGTTGGCTTTTATCTTCTTCTGTGACTCAGGTGCAAGTGTGTAATTCTGAGGACGTTCGACAAGCTTTAGATCTCCCATGGTCGCCAATTCTAAACACAGATTCTGGAGGGTTTCTTTGGTACGGTTAATAACAGTGACATCAAGGACTATGTCATAGTGATGGGCTGTCACATATGCTTCTGCATAGACTGAATCGCTGAATCCTGTGAGTTGAAGTATGCGGTTAAGCTTGTTTGCATCATTTTCGTCCTTGGTGAATTCACCAGTAGCACGTTTTAGGTCGTCTTGTACTTGGTCTTCTAACTCAAGTAGACTCATACCCTGAGAGAGAATTTTCACAAGTACATCCAGAGTCAGACCAACAATAAGATAATGCTACGATGGTGTATATATGAAAAGATAACAATGTTGGGATTTCAATACCTTTCTACTCTTCAGATGGAAGAAATCAATGAGATCATCAGGTTGAGCGTTAGATATTTGGGCCTTGGCTTTAAGTTCCTCAAGTTCTCGTAGCTGTTTCTCGGAGAGCATTTTGACAAAACTCTGGCGACAGGATTCCAACCATATCTTCTTCATCTCGTCACTTGTGTGGCAAATTAATTTTATGCAGAGCACAATCCTTTCATATGAGTCGGGATCAATTGAATGCGGAACAACATGAGATTGCCCTAGTTGCAACATAGACACCATGATGAGTAAAGTTTGTGTTTTCGCCCTGTTAATCTCAGTTTTGGATGACTGTACTTCCTCCAATCTGAGAACAAGTTTAGTCAATGTGCAAGCAACCACAGCGCCAAGGAAAAAATCACCAGTTAAGATAAGAGATCTCAAATTCCCAGAAGCCAATGATCCCTGAGCAACTGTAGATGGAGAGAATACGGTCTCAGAAGCAGCACTTTGGGTAGCATAAGTTCCATCAGAAAGAATGGCAGGTCTTCTAGAGGAAACTATCGCAGCGGTGTTCTGCGGAGTCTTGTTTGAGGAATCAGTTGACTCTGCTTCTTCGGAAGCAGAGAAAAATGGCATCTCACCGAGGCATTGCTTGATGGTTGCTATGCCACTCTCAACTTCAGAGAGTGATAGGCAATACTCCCCAACAATCCAGAGAGCAAATGGGAAAACCTTTGCAGCTCGAATCTGATAGAAGGTGTCCAACAAGCGGGTTATGATTGAAACCCTCAATTTGGGGTTTGATTCAATGATCTCTCTGACAAAGACAGCCACATCAAGAGCTGAAGCCACATTGGTGTCACCCAAGAAATCCATCAAAAGATGTACCACCGCGCTTGCTACTTCAGGGAACTTAACAGCGCAAGCGTGAATGGCTTGGACGAGCATCTGTCTATAATCACCATTCTTCTCAAGCTCTCCGCTTTGTGTCTTGACAACTTCTTTCTTCAACGTTTGCACAACCTCATTGACATTCCGATGAGTAATCAATTCAAGGACAATATCAAGTGTCTTCTTGCGAATGTCAAGACTAGGGCTAGAGAGTGCTCTTAGCACATCCATGATCATCTCAACCATGATCTCCCTATGGGAGGCTTTGAGCTCATTCAACCTGTCGAGCACAATAAGCTTCACATTGTTGTCACTCTGAGAAAGAAGAAGCTGGCAGTAGGTGTTGGCAGCTGCTCTAATAGCCGTTGGAGCAGATGATAGAGAAACAAGTGTCCCGGCACATTCATAAGTAACTGCAGACGAAGGTGCATTTAACAAAGCTATAATAATCTTGATGTACTTCCCCTTCTCTGAAGGCTTGGTCCTACAAACCTTCTTGATTAATTCCAAAACCACCATCTGAAGCAATTCATCCCACTCAGAAACCTTATCAACATTAGTCAGAAGATAGTTTACCGCTCGGTCTTGATCGCAATTGAAGAGCATAAGAAACGCGTTTCTTTTGGCAGAGGGATCCTGTTCAGTTGAGAGAAGCTTCTCAATGGTCTCAGGTGCATCTACCAAGAGCTGATCACCTTGTGGGAGCTTATATATGGACATAACAGCCAGAATAGCGTTCCTACGAACAAAGGGATGGCGATGCTCAAGATTTTGCAAAAGTGACGGAATCAAAGGCTCCACAACTTCAGTCTCTCTCAAGCGGCTAAGCAACCGCAAGGTGACTCCACGGATATACTCGTTGGGATGCTCAAGGTTGTTCATGAGAGCCTGACATACCAATATCATCTCAGGTAAGACTTTGCCTCTAGAATCGGTTTTCTCAATAGTCTCAAGGTAAAGCATAAGTAGTTTCTGGATGGTGTGGTCCTGAGACGTCAAAACGTATCTGATGATAGTGATGAAAAGCTGAGGAAGAGTTTCACCGTTAAGCAAAAGCATGATTGCGTTCTTCAAGGCGTCGATTTTGGCTTCTACGTCGTTTCCTTCGAGAGCTTCTTTGATCTCGTTGGCTACTGCAGGAGTTGCTTTGTCATGGTGAATTAGCAGCGTACATGATTTCTCCATCTTCTATTTTTTCCTGTGTTTTTCGTCAACCAAAGGATTAATCTCAGTTCAAAAGTACCAAAATGAAGCACAGATCTAAGAGACAAAAGCAACCATAAAATTGAGTTTTACGAAATCGTATGCATTTCATCTCACGATTTCATTCAAACAATGGTGCTGAAATAACAAAAAAAATAGATCTGAAGATCCGATAGGCGAATCGTAATCAAACAGTCAGCATCACAACAAAATTCGAGTGGGATCAGCGGAATCAATCACCAGAGATTTGGATCTACTCAGCATAAACCGGAATTCAAAAAAAATTATAATGGGACCGGAAGAAGAGGGAGATAAAGAGAAAATTACAAACCGGAGATGACGGAGGAGATGCGGTGGCGAATCGGAGGGGGGTGGGTTTGAGATTTACAGAGTTTTGGATCTCGGGGAAAACGATCGTACAAGTGAAATTTTTAACTGTGTGGTGTCTTCGACCATTCATCCAATTTATGTATATGCTTAATTTCTTCACCACTAATCCAAATCACTCCAAGATTAATTACATTTACTTAATTACGTAACCCAACGAATCCGGAGAAAGCAAAACAAACTTAATTAGCAGTAAAACCCGACCCATTTGGCTTAGTCGGCCCATAAGCCCATAGTTTCATGACATTTTTTTTTTGTTGGTCTTCAAAGCCCAATTTTGTAGTAAACTTTTTTTCTTTTTTATCCTTTAACACTACAAGACCACGATAGCTCTACCTCTATGTACTAGTTACAACAATATTATGCTAATGATGATTTCATATAAACTTGATTCCACTAATCCAACTTAATTCATATTTTTTATGACCGGAACTATGTATCTCGTATAGAAACGTTAAATACAATCTCTTTAATCAACCAGCAGATCAAAAATAGACTTTATAATACTCATGGGAACTTTGATTTATTGAACAAAAAAATGTTTTCACAACAGTTTCACTTTAATTTCAAAATATATTCAGCACAAATATATACATAAGAAAACCAAAAAAAAAAAAGAATTTAAAAGACTTGCTGCCAATACAAAAGTTTATTTTCTCTGGGATGAAATTAGAAAAAAAAAATTGAAACAAGAATCAACACAAACATAAAAAAGTTTAAATTAGAATCAAAACTATGTAAATGTGGAAATCAAAACTATACTACAAAGTTAGACTAAGACTAGACAGCTTCGGAGCCGTAAGGTTCAAGATTCTTGTCATCATCCTTAAGATCACTGAATCTTGACTTCTTGTCTGAAGGAGCAGAAGAAGAGGAAGAAGAAGAAGACGAAGCTTTAAGTGATTGACCTCTCGTGTTAAGGTAAGTATATAACGAAGTCCCCATAATCGCCACAAACGCACCGCAAACGCTAATATAACCACTATTTGACCCGAAAATGTAGTAGTTTCCAAGGAGGAGGACACAGGTCTTGAATTGCCCCAGCACCACATGCGTAATTGCAGAAGTTGCTCTGCAAAATATGAACATAGTCTAGACTTGAGTAACCAATTACTAAACAAACAAAAAATATGTACTGACCACACAAATAAATAGGAAATGTTTAACTCACCCGAGAGCTAAGGCTCCGGACCACTGAAGAAAGAATCCGAGAAGGGCGGAAATAAGAATGGCGGATGTGTTGGCTAAACTCCAATTGAACGATAAAGCGCCTGGCGGATCCAAGAACGGAATCATAGACACTAAAAACAACAGAGTGATTGGTGTTGTTTTCCACATCAACCTGGATAAGAAAAAGAGATGATGGTATTGAGAGATGTCGATACAGCAAGAATGAATGAGTGAGATACTAAAAACTGATGAATCTGATTCACATACGCTAAAGCAGTCCAATTCTCTCGTTGTTGCATATTAGACCACAAGATTTTGTTAGTTGCGCTTGGTATGATCCATGCGAATGCCACACAAGCACCAAACAGACTAAACTGTAAATCTGTTACAGTCGCAACCGCAACTCCCACAGATACAACTGTAAGTGAAACCACCTGAGGAAAAACATCATCAGCCCCAAGGTTACTCACTATGCCAAAGTTTATCCCTTTTTGTAATTATATAAACTCTAGTCCTAATGGTATCACTGCAAATCCAACTGCGTACTAAAACAACTGCAGATTCTAATTTGGAGCTAACTTGTATGGGACAAAGAAAGAAAGAAGGAAAGACTCATTTACCTTCATGAAAGAAACTCTCTTTCCATACCACAAGAACTCAGCAAAGACAATAGAAGGCGTAACAGCGATTTTTGCCATCTGGTAGAATCCAACACTATGAACATAAACAATGAACAAAACTGCAGTGCGTTACAATCTGAGAGACTGCGGAATATATAAATAAAACCAAAGGAGATAAGAGAATATTATTCAAGAACCTGTTATACTTAAGGCTAACATTTGCAAGTCCTGTAGAGAGTGACATTACAATGCCAAGGGTATAAAGGGGGAGAGAGGATGATTTAGTGGAAGGAGGTGAAGCAGGGAGGAGGGAAAAGGATTTGAGAAGAGCCATTAAAAGATAAGCTACAATGTAGTGAATGAATGTGAGGAACACTGGAAACTCAAAGCCTATGTTTTTAAGCACCTGAAATCAAAAAGAGAAAAGAAAAGCTGATTACTTTGATGTTGTAGTTAAACAGAAATGAAGATTGATTGGTTTAGTTAAAAAGTAAGTACCCATTTGTTGATGAAGATAATGCTAATAGCAACAATGAAATTGAAAGAGAGAGCAACGGTAGGGCCACAGATACGATGTTGTTGTTGTTGCTGTCTCTTTGGAGTTTCCGGTGAACGGAATCTGTTAAATAACGAAGCTCTCAAGTCCTCCAATGCTTTTCCTGAATCAGAAACCCCATTGTTACCAAAAGAAAAAAAAAAATCAAAATCAAGTCCTTTCAACAAACCCTAAACTATGAAATCAAAATCAAAATCAAAATCAGATCTTTGCAAAAGGGCAGAGTAATCGAAAATCAAAAGGCCATGGAATTGAATTGAAGTAAGCCTTTTGAAAAAGAAAAAAGAAAAAAAAAACAAACCTTTTTCACCAGCATCACTGTCTTTGCGTTTGAGAATCTTCTTAACATCTTTACGAAGCCAAGAACTAAACATTTTAGGTGTCAGTAACATTGGTTGCTTCTTCTATCAAAGCTTTTTATAGTTTTTCCAGATTCGAAAAAACTCATAAGCCAAGAGTAAGAGAAACAATACTGACCCACATAGCAAAAAGAAAGGGGAAAATCGAAGAAGGGAGTGTGTGTGTGTGTACTGTGTATACAGTCAGAGATTGAAGGTGTGTATTGTTCTTTTGTGAGATTAGGGGAGAAGAAGAGGAGGACAAAAAGAGAGAAACACGTGGCGGAGATAACGGGAAGATGGAGATAGAAGGAAAGAGAGAGAAAGAAAGAGAGAGAGAGAGAGAGAGAGAGAGTAAATAATATCCTGATTTGAGCAAATCACGGTTCTTCACCGACCATTTAAAAACGAACAAAGAACAGAGGCAATGTTTTCTCCTGTGGCTCTGTCACTTTTTAAAGGAAGAGGGAATGTGAGAGTAAGAGACAGCAAACACAACACTCTTCTTTAGTCCTCCTCTCGCTCAGTACAACAAACAGTCTCCTCTTCTTCTTTCTTTCTTTCTTTCACGCGTATTTTTTTTTTTCTCCGTGTTTCTTTTTTTTTAATGGATAAAGCTTAAAAATTAATTATTTTTATAGTCCTAAAAATAAACTAGTCGACAGAGGGGAAAAATAAAAATAAACAAAACCAGTCGACAGAAAAACAAATAACCGAGTGGGACTTTTGGCTTTTGGCTTTTTCACTGAGTGAATTTCCGTATCCGATAATCAGTCTATGACGTGGCGACATCTTTCTGAGACGTGGGACCTTCTTATTTTACGGTTTCTGTTTACAGCTCTTGCCTTTTGCTCTATATACTGTTTACAACAACATTCCATGTTTTATTATAACAATATATATACGCTTGTTACAGTTCTTTATTTAACAAATTGCCTTTACTTCCGCACTCAATTGCGCTGAATCCAAACTCTGAAGAATCTGCTCTACGTTTATTAACTAAAAAACCCTTCCGAGTATATCTAATATTGAAGTGCGTTTGGAACAATTGCACAAATATTTTATTTTACTGCTTTGTTTTAATGTGTTTTATTGTTTGATTTTGTTACTTGCTCTCTGAATAAAGCACAGACATCAAGATTTCCATTCTTTCTAACTTTCGATTTCCTGGTTAAAATCTTTACTAGTAGTAGTGATTCCAAAGGTAATCCAATCATTCATCGTATTACAGCCAAAATAAAGAACCAAAAAGAAAAACCAGAATTCCGAATTTGCCCGACCCAAACAAAACCCGCAAAACTGTACTTTGGGGCTTTCGGTAAAATGATCAATAAAATCCATTACCAAAACCAAACGCCTTCTTTTTTTTCTGTTAGTCCTAAGAGTAGCAAACAAACTCACGAGTATCTGAGAGATAAAACCGCCCTCCATATCAGAGTGAACCTGGCACAAAAGCAACATCACCTATTAACACTTTTATCACGCCTTTTCAAATTCATATTCATTTCGGTCCCCCTACTCTTACACTTATGAAATATAAGTTCAGTTGATAATCACAAGATGTTTAAGTTATATTACCTTCTCCAGGAGACTTCTTCTTCTTGCCCCAGCATTTTAGTGCTGAGAGTTTGTTGCTTAAAGGAGCTGCAGGCACCGGAATGAATTTCCCGACCAAAGCAAGTGGCCAACTGGTCAAAAATATCAAAGGTTCAACTATCACGTTAGTCATGTTTTCGACAAGCATTGCTTGTATATATAAGATATGTATCTATCTAGCAGGCATTTGTGTAAAGCATATATAATAAAAGTGACCTGATAACACCAATCGCAGCGCATATCAGCCATTGTTTCCAGTTAAGTTTCGTTGTCGAAGCAAATTTACCGAGGAACTCAACAATGATAACCTGTCAAAAGAAAACATGGCAGTTTTGATGGAATGAACAAAAGGGTTTATGAAATGTAATTTACAATGTTTTTTAAGCTGGACAGAATTATTATTTACCTGGAGGACGAGAGTTATGACTATTATACCCATGAAGAGACGATTCTTGATCACACCTTTGAAGATGTTCTTCTCGTCTGGTTTACGAGCATTAAACTCATTGAAAGCCTGTCAACAAAATAGTTTTGATTAACACAAACGGTTGACATTCTGGTTTTATAAACGGTAAACAAGACTCTGATTTAATCAACTCACTTGGCAGAGAACAAAGGCGTTGAAGATAATTGTGTTCTTCACTCTGGTGGCGTGTGCAGGCACTTCATGTTCCAGGCCAAGTATGCTTACACCTCGGAAATTGAGTGTTAACAATACACTCACTTGATAGGCAGCCTGAAAGATTGAAATTTCAACTTTTTATTAATATAGATACTAGGGGGTGATTTCAAATAATCAGAAAGTTATTCACTGAAGTTTTACCTGAATCAACAAGTTTCTCCACATGATGTTGGTAATAAGAGGTTCTCTGCATAAAGTCAAAGCAAATTTAAGAAAACCAATAAGTCTATACCTACAAAACCAAATGTCTTATCAAGTATGAATGTAAAACTAAAAGCAGCAAAAACATTACTTTCTGCCAACCGGAGGCCTCCCCATGAGGTGATCAGTGGGTGGTTCAGTAGCCAAAGCCAATGCTCCAAGAGTGTCCATTATGAGATTAACCCAGAGAAGCTGTATATTAAAGAAAACGCCAAATGTATGAACAAAACTAGATGTAGAGAGAAAGAGAGAGTTGAAAAGAGCTAAATGAAACAGAAACTCAAACCTGCACAGCGGTAAGTGGAACGTCACCACTTGAAATAGCAGCTACGACATTAATTATGAGAGCAGCGACATTGACTGTGAGCTGAAACTGGATGAATTTCTGAATGTTGGCATAGACTGATCTTCCCCAGCGAACAACCTACATAGTAAAAGCCACCCAAATTTAATGTTGGAATACCGCATAATCAGATTAATTTGAAAGAAACACATTCCGTAGTATGCCCAATATCTGGGGAATAATTTGGGTAATGAAGTAGATTATGTGCTTTACAGACCTTAAGACAAGGAAGAAAACTATAACGAGGAAAAAGGCGATTTAGAGCATACCTTAACAACTGAAGCAAAGTTGTCATCCAAGATGATGATGTCCGAACTCTCCTTAGCCACTTCTGTTCCAGCTATTCCCATAGCAAGACCAATATCTGCCTGCAAATCCACTCAAAAAGTTCCACACCAATGAGAAACTGTTCGGCTGTCTAACCGAAACTTTTAGATTTCGAGATAATCAATTTAAAATTCATCTATTGTTTGAGTTTTTTCTGTACCTCGTGTAATGCAGGAGCATCATTGGTCCCATCTCCGGTGACAGCAACAACATGACCTTGTCTTCTCAGAGATTGTACCAGCAAAAGTTTGTCATTTGGCGATGATCGGCCCATAACCTACACATGTGAAGTAACCAAGTCAATTTCGGTTTAGGCTGTTTCTACAATATCATATTACAATAACTGATGTATCTGATGTTCAGGGAGAGTATTGGATGAAGCCTGAAGACAGGCCACACCTCCCCATAGAATTAGACTAAGACATTCAAACGAAGAATTAAAAAAGCAGTGTTGTGAACAGTACCGAGATTTTGGAACTAATCTTGTCCCTTTCTGCATCAGTCATCGCACGGAATGATTTTCCTTCAATGAGAGTAGGCTCGGAGGCATCTGCATCTGAAGTTAATATTCCACACTCTAAAGCAATAGCCCTGGCAGTTTGGATATTGTCACCAGTCACCATACGGACCTGAAATCAACATAGAGTATATCATGAAATGTTATTCACAAGCTAACCAATGATTTTCGTCATTGGCCTTTCTGGTTTTATTTTTTAATATAATATAATCGAACAAAAGAAGTACCTTGACACCAGCATTTTGACACAGCTGAACTGAATCTTTGACTCCTGGTCTACATGGATCCTGCGCATTTCAAACATTTTGATAAGAAAATCTACCAAGACTATTGCAGGACATGACATGCAGGTTGTTGTCTGATCTAAAAAAAATGTGTCTATAAATAGAGTAATATGCAATGTGAAATGATAAAAGTGATCTCAAAGAACGAGAGCAACAAAACCACAAATTGTATATTTGACTAAACATTGGATAAAGCAAAAAAACCAAATTGATCCTTACCTTTATGCCTACTATAGCTAGTAAAATAAGATCATCCTCTGGGAGTACCCACTTTGAGAGCTCTTCGCCTGTTGGGACCTTTTCAGCCTCAAAGTTTCTGAAGGCGAGTGCAACACATCGTAAGGTTCTTCCAGCCATCTCTTCAATTCCATTTCTGAAAAACAATGCCTGGGAACAACAAAGAAATTGGATTAGGCCCTAGGGGTAAATTACAGATACAACCGCTTTCAAAGAGTTAATAAATTAGACTTTTCACAAACCTTTTCTTCAGTCATTGGTGCCACATTACCATCCCCATCGATGTAGCTTCTGCATGATGCCAGGACAATTTCAGAAGCTCCTTTCCAGTGAACATGAACTTCACCATCGGCCTGAAAAGTAATATTGAAAAAAAGAAAATGTTGAAATAAAGAAAGAAAAACTGAATTGTGCTTATGGAGAACTGCATAGATATTATTTTTGACTATAATATATCAAGAAAACTGATTTAATCCCCCATAAACGCGTAGTATCTACTACACTTAAGAAGCAGACATTTACCGTTTTGACAGCAACACCACCACGTTTCTTCTCTGAGTTAAACGGAAAAGCATGAAGGATAGAAGACTGTGACCTGGTTGTCTCGAAATTCATTCCCAGCTGAAAGAGAGAAAACATAGAAATCACTCTTCCACTCATAGGTGTAACAGTGTGTAGGAACTTAAACAATAAAAACTTAAAAATCAAACCTTGATTCCCCAGCCAAGAATGGCCTTTTCTGTTGGTGAACCAGACAACTCTAACTCACCACCGCCCTGTCAGCAAAAAAAAATCCCATGAGCAATGTTAAAGAATTAACCAGAAAATCTGATTTTCATTCAAGATATAAAAGCTTGAAACTTACCTCTGGGACAAAAATACTACCAGTTGTGTTTTGGGATATTCCTTCAACGACTAAAGAAGTGATAGTTGCTGGCAATTGTGCAGTATCTGTTTTCTTTCCCCCAGCATAAGACTCGACCACTGTCATCTTTAGAATAAAATAGAAACGTTTAGTAACATCAAGTGGTAAAACTGTTCAATTGAATCTTACTCTAAACATGGAGTGAACCCAGATTTATTTAGAAACACAAAACACACCTGATTCAAAGTTAGTGTTCCAGTTTTATCGCTGCAAATAGTGGTAGCAGAACCCATTGTCTCACAAGCAGATAGCCTCCGCACCTGCAAATCAAATTTTTGTCATGCTATATAGTAGAAAAGATAATAGAATCAAATATTGATCCCTCCCATCACACAAGAAAGATTAAAAGAGAATGGAGAACAATCATCATACCAAAGCCTTATCTGCCATCATTTTCCTCATCGAATAGGCAAGGCTGAAACAAGCAAAATATTATCAGCAAAGAGAAGTAAGCTCTTCACTATGAAACTACCAGACGAAAGTAGTGAAAGGGTCAGGTATAGCCAAGATAGGAAATACATACGTTAGAGTAACAGCCAATGGAAGACCCTCAGGCACTGCAACAACGACAATTGTAACCTGCAGTAACAACCGAATATTTTAGCATTTCTAGAGAAAATTTAAGATCTATACTACTAAGATGGTTAACTAGGAAACATACCGCTACGGTAACAACTTTGATCACATCATCAACTACATGACCAATTTTTGTCTTTCCTTTAATAAATTGAGGACCTCCACCTACGTCTTTAGTGTGACCGGTGAAATACCTGTTAACGTACAGAGATTGCTGCATAATGTCAGCTAGGGTTGTTCTCACAAATTGATGATGATATGGCTGAGTTCCAAAAAAAAACAATAAACATCCATACCGGGTCAGAAGAATCACTAGCACAGCAGCAGCAACTGCTAAGCCAATGGAACCAATAAATGTTGCTACCCCATTTAAGCGCACCTGGTTCAAGCAAGTCAAAGATTAGCTTAATTTTTCAAATTGAAAAGTTAGTAGCAATGATCTGAAAAATCCAACTGGTTCAAGCAAGGTCAAGGATTAGCTTAATTTTTAAAATTAAAAGCTTCAGTTAGCAATGATCTAAAAAATCAACCTGCAAGGGAGTTTCTTCACCATTGTCTTCAGAAATACTGGCCATCAGCAATCCCCATTCAGTGTTGACTCCAACACCAGTAACCTTGCAATAAGAAAAGAGCATACATATAACAGCTATCTCGTGAGACATCAGTTCTACAATGGAACAAGAAAAATTAGTGAGGAACCCTACCAGCATAGCACCATTTCCATCTGCCACTTTACAGCCAGACATTAGGAATGGGTCCTTGTTAGCGTCTTTGTTAACCTAGACGGAAAAGGAAAGTCATCTGTTAGAAGTTATACCAAAGCGAGACGAGAAAGTCAACAATGTCAACATAATAAGAATCAAGAAACACACGATTTTGCTCTCTCCAGTCATGCTAGACTCATCAAGAGCAAGAGAGTGGCCAGATATCAGCACTCCATCCGCAGGAACCTAAAGACAATGTTTAATTTCGATTAGACACATAGTAATACGGACAAAAAAACAAAATGAAAAGGAGAGAATAGACCAACCTGATTTCCAATGTTGAGAGGTATGACATCACCCACCACAATGTCATAGATTGAAATTTCCACTCGTCTTCCACCTCTTACTACCTGTAAGCAATCAACAGAGAGTGTATTGTAAACTAAGGAGGGAACAAGAAAAAGAGTATTGAGGAAATAGAAAGACTACATTGGTGCAAATCTATACCTCCAGATGTATGTTTCTCTTTTCATCATTCAAGTTCTGAAACTGGAGCGATTGTTTGTAGTCACTGACAGCTGCAGAGGAGAAGAAAACATCAGAATAACACTAAGAGACATTATCAAAATTCTCATATTAAAAAGGTTAAATTACCTGTGACAACAATCACAAGAATCACTGCAAATGCAATGCTTCCTCCATCATACCATCCTTCTTTGATACCCTGTCGATGTTTGTTAAACATTAAATTTCATTTGACATTACACTTGTGAAAGTGGGAAGAGTGAGATCTAATTAATTGATTTCATTGCATACCTCTGTTTTTATCCCAAGAGCTAAAGACGCTACCGCAGCAACCATCAAAATGATCAAGGTGAGATCATGGCAAGCATCCCAAAGAAACCTCTGTGATGAAAAACAAAAAAAACAACAGTCTTATGAGAAAGTGAGCAGGGAGAACCTAATTTCAAGCAACACATAACAAAAATCAAATATGCATCATCATACCAGAAACCCTTTCCCTTTCTTGCGAGGATAGGTATTTGAACCATAAATGGTCTTGCGCTTTAGCAAGTCATCGTCATCTCCACTGATACCTTTCTCTGGATTAGTCTTGAGCAAACTCGACAATCCTTGAGGCTGATGCAACAAAAACATGCATACCATTAAGTTAACTAGAGACGAACAATAAATATAATCAGACACAAGCACGTATCATGACTGATAACTTACCCCTCCATATTGCTGCAGCGAACCATTGTTGTGGTCCTTTGACATTATGACAAGCTGTTCAGGAGTAATTCCAAAATCCCCAGCCGGAGTGGCGGACGCTGTTGGTTTTTCACCTCCTGAGAGCAAAAAAAAAGACCACATCAAACAAGTTCATACATACAGAATCGCTTCACCACATTCAGAACCAGATTATGCACAACACCAAACACAAGTTTGCAAAAATTACCTTGCTCACGCCCCATATCCATGAAACGATTAGCAGCCTGAAAGAGAAATAGAAAAGGCTAGTCAGTAAAATGCAACATATCATGACAAAGACATGACTTACCAACTGGCAAATAAAATTACCAAAAGAGCATGAGCATGACTTCTGATCTTCTTTCTCATTTCCATCGTTTCTTGCTCCTTCTTCAAGTCCAAGGTGTATCGGAATCTCCTGGAGGCATTGAGAACCAGCGCAGCTTTCTGTAACAAAAAAACACCATACATTGTTAACCCAAACATAAAGAACAATCGAATTCCGAAATAACATACAATGAAATCACTGATTTACAGATTAAGCAAGTATTAGCCCTAAAACAATTGTTTCATAAAAGCAAAACAAACAGTAACAAAGTAAAGACGAAGAGAAAAAAAGAACTAGGTCTTACTCTCCACTGTTGGAGCCGTTCGATTGAAGCATTCTTTCCAGGGATGTAGAACGTATCGCTATCAGAGTCATGGTGTTCACTCTTACCAGATTCCAAATCGCTTCCACGGCGTCGTCCCGGAGACGACTTTAAAAGACTCGTCATCGTTGCAGTCACAGGAGAGAACACACACGAGACCACTCAAATCCCTAAATCTCAACCCACTGAGAGAGAAAAAAAAAAAAAAAAAGATAAAGTAAGTTTTCTGTTTTAAAGATTGCTTCAGCTTTCGACAACCACGTGAAATATCAAGCAGAGGAAAAAAGCAATTTCTCAGGAAGGAACCAAAAAAAATAAAAAGAGGAAAAAGATAAATATCTCTTCCAAACAAAGTATCTTCTCTCTGGGAAAAAAAATACAGCGAAGCTTTTTTCCCGAGAAAAAAATAAATAAATACAGTAACTGCGTACAAATCCAACCTATTTTCAAAATCAGAGGAATATTTTCTCAGATTTCTTCAAAATTCCTTGACATTAGCCTTTATTTCAAAAAAAAAAAAAAAAATCGAAGAACACGAGTCGCTCTATGAAACGGTTACTTTTCAGTATACTAGTCAACAAAAATTCAAAACAAGTAAGACTAAAAAAAAAAAGAAGACGAAGACGAAGAAGAAGAACAAAAGGAGACAAAGCGACCAACACTGCATAATCTTAATTAAAAAAAAATAAACAAATTAAAAATTAATTAAAATATTTTAAGCTATCGAAATCCGAAACTCGTTTCGTAGTCGGTTGAGAAGCGAACATCGAGACGACGAAATCCAAAAAAAAAAAACGATGTCTACCTGGAGAGAGAAAACTCCGGTGTAAGTTCGCCGGGAAATGTAAGTAAGTTCACCGGCGGGGAGAAAAAAAGTTGGAGAAAAGGGTCTCTAAACTTTGAGATAAAACAGTAAGGGGGCATATATATATAGATCTAGGGTTATATGAGACAGAGAGACTATAGAGAGTAGTAAACAAAAATCCTAAAACATTTATAAAACTATAAATTAGAATGTCATTGGGCCGTTATGGGTAAATTTCATTTCTCTTGACTACTACTTACGCTACGTGGCACGCGTTAAATTAATGCTGGTGACATTAATTTCCTTTTTATTTATTTTTCTCTCAACTATTTCCTTTTTCTTTTTTTTGTCAAAAAATTAAATAAATCTCTGAATTATTATTACTTTAACTAAAAGGATTCTATCTAATGAAAAGTAAAGAAAAAAAATAAGATTAACAAGAAAATCAAACTTTCCTTCGAATAATTTTGTTACCAGTAGTTTAAAACATGTGTTATTTAAATTTTATAGATATGTGTTTTATCATTTATTAATTAAGTAAAAAAAAATCAAAAAAATATTTAAAATTGAAACTGTGGAATGATATAAGTATGGTGTTTTTTTTTTACATAAGTATGAAAAATCAAATCTAACTGTGGATTATTACTTTAACTAAAAGGATTCTGTTTTATGAAAAGGAAAAATCAAAGTAAAGAAAAAAAGATAAGGTTAACAAAATTAAACTTTTTCGAATAATTTTGTTACCAGTTTTAAACATGTGTTATTTAAATTTTATAACTAAACTTTATATATCTTAAATATGTGTCTTATCATCTAATAATTAAGTTAAATAATCAATTGAAAATTAAACTTATTTAAAAATTGAAACTGTGGAATGATATAAGTATTTTTTTTTTTTTTACATAAGTATGTTAATTATTTGGAAGAGTACTTTGTATGGTCTAATTATTTTGGGAATTTGCATTTATTAACAAATAGACAAAACAAAAACGCATAGATCTGCATATTCTGGTTACCTGAAATTTCGATATCTAACTGTTTTTTTTTTTTCAGAATTCCTGAGGGTTCGAGAGAGAGAGAGAGGAGGATTTGAACTTTGGACTACTCAAATCTGAGCACTGTTCATATTTAACAAAAGAAAAATATGTTATTGACCTATTCATAATGCATACAATTAGATTAGTATATTTTCGTTTCCTTAGTATAAAGCATTGGTTAAGCAACTTTCATTTTAAAGTACAAACTCTTTGTCTTAATGCACCGACGCCTTCAATATATATACTAGTAAAACAAACATTATAAAGAATTATATATTCATCATAGTAACATACTAACATCGTAACTCTTAAATCACCATTAAAATTGCTTAATCGAGGAAAAAGGTAAAATGTGTTTTTTTTTTTTTTTTTTGTAAACGCGGAAACACGGTATGTAAAGCGAAGTTACGTCTGGCTGGGTGGGGTGATGATGAATAAATGTTTGTTTCGCAGACGTTAATGAGAAGCGATCCCAAGTACTCAACAACATATCGTGTTCATTCCACGGATGCCAAACGAATAAAACGATCCACCTAAGAATATGGATTTACTCACACACAAGAAAAACTACTTTGATATTGAGAGATTGTACCTGTATATACATAACATAAGGGAAGAAAAAGATCTCAAGGGGTCCCTTTTAGAAAATTAGCCTTAGAGGAGAGACTAGTTTACTTCTGTATCATCACAAGGCAGGCAAATCTGTAAAGTAGGAACATCCACTAAGTAGGAACACCTGTAAAGTGAAGATTAGATTTGCGATGGAATATTTTATGTCGAATAGGTTAGTAAATTATATTAGTATTCAATGAACTAGACCATAGTTATTGTTTTAATACTCCAGATGTAAGCAAAGTAACCAAAACACAGCGGACTAGACAGCTCAGGGAAAGAAAAAATTTTAAAAGGGTCGGGGACTGTAATGCTGCCACGTCTACAAACAGCAAGGTTTTTTTGAAAAATGATTTTCAATATTTTAAAATACTTTCTGACGTGTGAAGCTCTTTTGTTCTTATTGATGACGTGTCTATCACGTAAAGAAACCATTGTTTTACGTGTCAGTTGATAAACCGACTGAAATTACAACTTTTTTTCTTTTCCGGACTGTTTAATTTGTTAATTACTTTGTTTAAATCTGTGTTTCTAATTTGAATTTTCATATTCTATGATGTAAAGAAAATAATCATTCCATTTTTGATTGTTTCCTTCTTTATTGTATTAGTGTTTGAAAATATGGAACGAATGGGACATAAATGAAAAGAATTAACTGAAAATGACATTACTAGTCCATTTTATTAGCCTTCTTCACTCCAGTCGAAACAAGCACACAAAGGTAGATTGTAAAAATAAGTATTAATAAATACCATCGAACAATCATTTCATTATTCAAGTACAGTTGTAAATGTAGATTAGTAGTAGTACTTAAGTTTGCGTATAACGTACGGAAAATTCATCATTTAAATCAATTTTAGTCGTTACACATTTTAGTTTCGCATATATATGTAACTGATATAAATATCAACCGAGTAAAGATGCAATGACTAATAATTCTTTTTGTTTCCGCCATACTTTAAAGTGCAACTTTGACACCTCATTTATTTATCAACATATGAACATGGGCGGATACTGAAACGTAAGATGGATCATATGCTCATTAAGTCATTATTGTATATAGCAATATCATCAAACCGTTCTACATAGGAAGATGGATCACATATGCTAGCCCGTTATGGTCTAGCAATATCACCAAACCGTTCTACATATAAAGAGGTGGAATGTGGGAGGTTGATTATGGAATATGCATGCAATCTAATTTGGAGTTTCGGTTATGAACTAGTTATCTTCAAAGATGACTGCTTTTCGTTGAATCATCAATTAACCCATCTATATAAGACCATAACCATCTGAAAACCTACGACTACATAAGTACATTGACTCCAACTAAACCATTGGAAAATGTTTATCACACGGTGCACGGGTGCAGTTTTACGTCTACCAAACGGTATAGGAGAATACTCGTGTTGATCGTTTAGCTTAATTAGCTACAGAAAAGTCTAAGAACAAAGGAGACTTATATATTTTCTATGTTGCTTAGTTTTTTTTTTTAATTTTCATGAATGTTTATGTAAGGAGATGAATAGATTAAGGACTATAGTTGTAATTAGTGAATAGTTAGTTAAACCCTAGTCTACTGTCTATATATATATATATATGTATGTTGTAAATAATTTCTCTTAATGAATCATTCAGCCTTTACTCATAGTTTAACCATGGCTTTGCATTTGTAAACTGTTGATGAAAACAAATTAAAGATTAAAATAAACAAAAGAAAAAAACATTTCCAATTCTATAAGAATTATTTCTTTTTTTGGGGCAAACTATAGTAATTATTTGATAAGAGGAGAAATGCTAACAAGAATAGTTAAGTTAGATGTCCTTATTATGTCAGAAATTTTGTTTACACCATATCTATCCAAAATTAATGTTCACAAGAGGAGAATAATACTAGTAAGGAAAGATCAAGATAGAGTTTAAGATAAATTGTCTTTATTATGTCATGAATTTTGTTTACTTCTTTCTTTTGTTTCTTTCCTCGTGTCAACGACATAATCTTCTTTTTCTTATTGGTCATAAAGAAATAAAGTAACATAAAGGTTTATATTCACGTCGGCCAATAGGAGAATCAATATTCCCTCTTACACGAAGCTTCTTACAAGGATATCTCTTATGAACAAACTTTATAAAAGTATTTTTACAGAGCGCATTAGTGTTATAAGATATATTCGCGTAATTTGTTCAAATCAGAGAATTAATTTAGTCGTCGTTAACTCAAATATCATGTTTTACTAGTTGTTAATTCGTATCTTAAATTAAAGTACGATATATATACACCATCTATTGTTTCTCTATTCCTGATAATTTTTCTATTTCCCACCATTTCTTCATCGTCTGTGTCTAATCTTAATCATGTCGTTGTCATTCATACTACTTTGGTTATGAAAATTTAAGACAAAACAAAAGCGGGTTAATTTCGTAATCTAGAAGAAATTATTGGTAGGATGTGATACAACAAAACATATCAACCAGGATATTAAAAAATTTGGGAACATATAATATATAGTTCACACCCAATGACCCAAACATATTTTTAAAACCTTTTTTTGTCGACAATATTTTCAAACATTTGTTATCTGTGTGTTTAGAAAATATCTGATTCTTACCTACTTATTTCTATCGTGATCAAGTAAACAAATAGGTAGGTCCATTTGAATACGAAATGACATGATGAAATTCCAACAGAAAATGATCATTTTATTTTATTTTGGTCATTCTTTTATTCTTGCAATATTGAAATGTATTATTCATCATCTAATTCCTTACAGTTCGACTAAACACGATATTTTAGAACTAGGGGTCATTGGGATGAAATTTTGCTAATCTTAAATATAACTGTAACTATATTTATAACCATAAGTTATAAGTCTAAGAACGTAATGATTTGTCCGAGAATCTAATTAGATCTCTCCACTAATGATATTTAATGAAATACTGCAAGAGAATATAAAGTTTTAAGAATAACTGGAATTTGAGGTAAATATCCTTATCAACAACTAACTGCAACAACTAAATTTTGTCAAAAGTAAAGAAAAACACAACTTCAAGCATTAGATGCTTTCTCTATTCATTACAACATCGAACGAAAATTCTCTTATAAGTATTAAGTTAAGTTAAAGAACCGACCGACAGAAAAAATAATATTTTCTATAGCGATGGTTATTATAAAACGAATCGAATAACAATTTTCCAGTGATTAATTAGTGAGATTATTATATTTAAAAAGGCAAAAACAACAACTTTGCCTAATCAAAACGCAAGAGACAACATAATAAAAGATACGTCTCTTTAGTTCTTACTTATCACTAAATTTGATCAGAAAGAATAGAATAAAGCACAAAACTCACAAATCAAGTCATTAGCAAAATTACATGTGCATAACAAAATACGAGGAGACGAATTGAACAAAATATTAAGAGTACAGATTGGTTTAAAAAAGCAAATAGACAACAACATAAAAAAAAACCCTGTATATGTCGGCCTAAAGTATACTATTTGCCAAGTACAACAAATATCTGTTTATGTCGGCTTACAATAAAATTTTATCAATCAACAAAAAGTCTCATCAACTCTAGGAGACTTTGGACTTTAACCAAACCAATAGATTTTGAAAAGTTGACCGGATATTGATTAATCTCAACAACGGTTCACCTATAAATCATGGTGTTAAGTGTTAACTGTTAACTATAATCTAGGTTTAAAAGTAAACCGGACTCAAGAAAAACGATTCCTTGTTCGACATGACGGTCCGGTTTGGTTTTAAAGGTACATATTGACTCCATCCTTAATCCTTTCTGAGCAAAATTCTCATTTTTGCTGCTCACATTCGAGAGTAATAAAGACAATACTCTTCTAATTTAATCTAGTGAACAAAGAAACTGAAACTGAAACCGAATCATGTTCTTATATGACTAGTATCAAATGAGAGCATTAACAGACACAAAACTTGAGCCCTTTTTCCGGGTATTGAAATGATCAAAGCAAAAGACAGAAAAAAAAAAAAAGAGAGGTAAAGATAAAATCAAAAGAGAAGCAAGCAGTGTTGTTACTTATCAATTAGTCTTTCTCTTCGTCTGAGTTTTCAAACTTAATCGAATGTGACTGAAGATCGATCTGTCCTCCTCTGTAGCTTCCTCGTTTCTTCTTCGTCTTCTCATGTCGGAAATCCCTAAACCAAAAAATAAAAGCCAAAATTTACGAGATCAAGACATGAACCTATATCGGTTTCTTTATTTTTATCCTCTGTATTTGATATAGAACAGGGACAAAGGCTGAGGAAAATATTGAGTTTTACTTATGAATTTTCAAATCCGAACTAACCAAACCAAAACAAACCTTATAAGACCCTCGTTGTCAAAGGGTTAATTCTAGATATATATAATAAGTTCAAAGGGTGGAGAGCGTTACCTTCCTCTCACTTGCCCTAGAATCTCTTGAGCTTTATAACCATAACCAACCTCGGCATTAGGCTACAAGAAAGAGCACCAAACTTCAATAAAGGCATTGGTAAAAAAAAAGATTGCTATACATGGAGCGATGGAGATTATATGATACCAGTGCATAATACGAGTTGTCTTTCAGTCTCTCGTCAGTGAACACAACGTTGTCAACGTTCACTCTCTGAAATGGTTTCTTCGGCTGTAAAAAAGTTCAAAACACACATCAGTACACGATTTCTAATCCCAAATATTATAAAAAAAACGGCGCAAACACTGTTACCTCTTTTGAGTTAGAAAGTCCTTTTCCTGACTTCTGATTTGTTGATTTCGCTTCGCTTTTCTCAGCATTCCCGTTTTCCTGAATTTCAGTCTGCTTAACCGGTGTTTCTTGAACACCCTTGTCCTCTTCCACTACTTTCTCTTCCTTCTTCCTACGTTTTGATTCTTCATCATCATCATCAGTCTCTTCTTTACTCTCCTCAGGCTCTGATCTTTTCCGTTTCTTAGAAACTTTCTCCTCATCAGCATCATCAGCCTCCACAGATTTCGACTTCTTTTTCTTCTTCTTTTTCTCTTTCAATCCGTCTTCAACCTCAGCTTCAGTCTCTTTAACCTTCTCCTCCTCAGCAACCTCCACCTTTGTTTCCTTCTTCTTCTTCTTCTTCTTCTTCTTTTTCTCCTTCTTTACATCCTCTACACCTTCAACTGCATTCGCCTCGGTAATTTCATTCACAGCAGCTTCATGATCGCTGCAACACACAGGACAATAAAAGCCAAAACCCAAATTGATAAGGCTCAACATGACTACTGATGCAATGTAACTAACATCAGTTACATATAAGCGAAACAACTTACTTCTTCTTCTTCTTCACATACTCGCTGAAAATTTCCTCTAGATCAGGTAAAGTAGTGGAGTTCAACTCCTTCTTCTGCAAGAGTAACATAAAGCGAGCAAATTCAAGTAAGACACCTAAGCTACATCACAAAAAGGACCCATTCCATAGTTTCTACGGTGTTGCAACCAACAGTAGCTAAAGAGTGATCTTTTCTCTTGAAAAAAATCGAAAACTGTATATAGCCCAAGTGAGAATCGAATGTACAAACCTCGATTTCAGCTTCGGAGAGCAATTTCTTGAAGCATTTGGAAAACCCAGATCGCTCTAAGAACTGAGCTACCGAACGGAGAAGAAGAGCCTTTGGTCCGATTCCAAATTCGAGGTCTTGCTCTCGCTACCCATATCTAGTCTAGAGATCAATACTTGGCGAGGCAGGGAAGCTTAAGAGAGATGGGTTTAGAGGAGGCTTTGCTGCTGCTAGGGTTTTGGACTTTGATTTTGTGCTCACGACAAAATTGTTTGGAATTTTTAGGGTTTTTTATTTTTCCGGGAGCGTACCAAATTAAACCCGACCCGGATTCTATACCCGGTTTTGTTTAATCATTACTACTAGACTTGATGCCCAATGCGTCATAACAAAAGGTAAAAGCCCAATGGGCAAATAGCATTATACAAAATCTTGGGAGATTATTAGTGATAATTTGTCTCTAATCAATACATCTAAGATCTCTCTTTCTTGAAAATGTATGCACTTTAAAAATAGACAAGTATCTGAGCACCTTTTTCCTCAGATATTCTTTGTAAATTTCTCAAACACTACATATGGAAATTTCTATACATTTTACATTGCGTATAGACAAATATTTTCTAAAAGAATACTACTTTAAGAGAAATTGAAACTTGACACTTTGTTGGCCAAAAAATACTTGTATGTATAGCATTTCAGATATTTCTCTTTATCTTTTCAATAACATAGATACTATTACTAGTCCATATAAAGAACAAGAATAGGATAATTCACACTATTAAAGTAATGAAACAGATCGATAAATTTTGTACACAACTTTTCATCATTAAGTTTAGCTTTTTGATAGTGAAATGTGTTAAAAACTGAGAGAGTTAGTGCTCATGTCCATGTTCTTCGTCGGAGACAGACACGATACCCGCGAAGTTACAGTGATGGTTACATTAATAATGTGACACCGGTGACAAGCCCTTGTTTGTTATGTTCATTCCCTGTCGAAAACAAGTTTTGTTTTCTCTCCTTTGCCACTTGATTTTCTAAAGTTTAAGATATTGAATTTTTTTTGTTGCGGCTACGAAGTAATAATATAAATGTACACGCTTCAGAAATAAATACGACTTTGGCCCACCCTTACGTATGTATACAACTTCTTCTACCTAATCTTATCAAATGCGATTAAAAACGTTTAGGACATTTCTCATAAAGATAATATACTTATTAGATCATTTACTAGGAAAATAAAAAAAAATCGTTCAAATATTTATATCTATGAAAAATCAATCTGGTACAATATTGTAACTTAATTGGTTTTATAGAAATCTTAATACTATTTGAGTTCACCCACGAATAACACTGTTACTCTGTAAGAAATAGTAAAGCCAGCTTTTACGTTGAAACTGTGCATGTTGCTACAAAGAGCAAACCGTTTCACGAATGAGGATGTTGCAGTGAGGCTTTTGTTGATTTTCAGATTCTTACATGTTTCAATCCATAAACTTAAAGAGCAAAAAAAATAACAAATCATACTTAAACTATTGAAAAGATTCCTATAAAATAAAAACAAAATTAGAACTACTTGAAAATATTGAAAGCTTCGCAACAAATAGAATGATAGGAAGTGTTGTTTTAGTTCGTGATCTCCAGTTATATATATATATATATATATATATATATATTAAAGGGAAAATAAATAAAAGAATTTGATATAAGCTATAGTATAGAGATATAAGAGCTGTTTATGTTATATATTTGTTCAGTAGATAATATAGATAAGAGCTGTTTTATAACCCCCAAAAATAAGAAATGTTCTTTCCCTTTCCCTGTATTTATTTGCTTTTGAAATGCTCAGAAAATTCAGTTTCGGTTTCTGACTAAAAAACAACGTAAATCACTGACCACTGATGTCATATTGCATGTGATCGAATCAGTTGTGATCTTTTTCTCTCTGCCTCTCATAAATAAGTCACGAGCGACTACTACTTAAAACCTCATAATTCTGAATCTCATACTTTTTCCTTACACTATTCACATATTTTCATATTTAATTAACAGATTCGTAATCGTAACGATCAATTATTAGATCAACTAGTGATGCCATGCGACACTACTACGTACAATATATATATATATATATATATATAATGTATCACTGTATGCAAGTACACAATCATGTTTTTCTTTTTGGTATGAGAAATCATGTTTTGACTCCCCCATAATCTTAATTCGCAAACTTAGGAAATAACTTTGAATGAAACCTATCAACGTTAAAATTGATATGCATATCAAAAGTGTGTTGATGATATTAATGTGCATTAATCATTTGAATGTGTGAATGTAATGTCGTTTACGTAATTAATACAGCCACCATTCAATACCAACTCGGGGTCCAATATCTAATACTTTGAACCCCCCGAATTAAGCCTATATTTCTCCATGTCGTCATATTTGTTTTATTTTCCACGCGACAAAATCCAACTGGACCGGTCCGGAATCGCTATAGAACTGAAGAAGATCAGACCGATTGACACCCGTACTTGCATGCAAAAATTTGTGTATCTGCTTTCATGTATGAAATAATATCAAATTATACGACAGAAAATCAAAAATTAGTTGCAAGATCGATCGTAGAGAGTATATAAACATTACTGGTTCGAATATTTGATCGTAATGATGAAAAAGAAGAAACTCATGCGACAAACAATTACACCAAACTTGAGATTTCATTATTACATTTAGAAACTTTTATTACATATAGTGCGCATTAGATATTAAAGTTGGACCGACTTAAGAAGACACTCGAAGCCAAAAGAAAAGTACATCAAGTTTAGATCAAGAGAGTTCTACTGAACTTCTAAAGGATCAATGTCGGTTTACACGACATAGATATACTAACCGTACCAAGAACCACCGACTAAACTCATTTTTCTTAATTACAACGCTAATTAATACTGTATACTTTAATTATCAATAAAGGAAAAACTAAATAAAAAATAAATACACAATATTATCAATTTAATGATACAAAACGAGACGACGATCGCAAGAAGAACACAAGTACTTTCTCTTGATCTTGAAACAAAGAGGAACGAAACAGAACATCCATTTTCTTTCGACATCAAGCATTTGCACCTTACCTCCACAATACGGACACGATCCAGGTGCTTGTTGCCTCCCTAACTCTATCTCTTCCTCATCACATAAACACACCAGACACATTGTTTTTTCTCACTCTCAGATCTGATTCTTCTCTCTTTTATTTTTTTTTCTGGAAAATTTGCTTTGTTTTCTGTAATGGGTTTAATTTGTTTGGGAGGACTGTTTTTGCTCACTGTTTCTGAGAAACTTCTTAGGAGACTTATATTGAAGAGAAAATTTGAAAAGTTTTTTTGTTTTGTTTTTTGAAGTCGCAAAGATGGGATTATAGTTGGGGGGTGCATAAACGAGACTTTTATAGAGGAAAAGAGGAAAAAAACGGCTTTGCTTTTTGCCCGTTTTATTATTTTACTCACTTTTTTGGTTAGGTTTGTGTATATATTTTACTATTTAATTATATGAGGTAATTAATCTGGTGACTTAATTATTTTGTCAGATTTGGTCAATTACTTTCAAAGCAAAACATTTAAATAATTCGAGTATACTTACCTGGAATATGCGTTTATTCTTGTTACTTAATTCATCGTTTTTCTTTGAGTGATTTGTGAATTAGTTAAATGTATACTTTAGGGGTATAATATAACAGTTACGGAAAAACTCTGTTCGTTTTCTATAAATTGAGTCTTGAAACGTTATGAGTTTCAGGATTTGTTTATGGGTGTCAAAATTAAAACACTATCGTTGCATTGATCATTTAAATGTGGAAATCACACGTGCGTGTTGATGCGAATTAAGATGCTTCAAGGTCTTAAGCCTTCAATACAAAGTACAAATCAAAAGGGAAATTATCGACCGTAAGCTAAAATTGTACATTTCAGAGCAAACAAAAAAGTCAATAACTAAGGGTAGGTCTCGTGACTCTCTTGTTCGTAAATGTAATAACACGATTACGTACGTTAAAGACTCTAGTGTAATACTACAACTCAACAAGTCTACAAGACGACAATGTTGTGTGTTACCTTTTACTTTGGTTTCATCGCCCCAATCGTTGGTTCTTTTTTCTTCTTCTTGTTACGTTCAAAAGAAACATATGATATCTTGAGAGATAGAAAATTAAAAAGCTGAAGATGGTAACCTGCGTTCGAAGCGAATGAACCATGACCATTAGATCAGCATCTATGCACGTAAATTTCGGGGATACAAACATGAAGATCTATGGCTCAAAATACAATGGACGCATTCGTCATAAAAACGTCAGTAAGTATTAACAAGCCAACAGAATCTGTGGCCCAAGGTTTTACAACCAAGTAATCAACCAGAAGTTTAATTTCTTATATAGCCTTTTTTTTTTTTTTTGGTTTACGAAAACGTACGTAAATCATTATTTTCATTCAGAGTATACTAAGATACATTTTCAAATGATGTTATCAAAATTTCGATGGCATTATATTACATGATGATCTTTGTGTAATCTTTACCAAAAGAGTCATATCATATTACATTTTTGCTTAAATGGTAATGTATATTGCTTTCAACCTTCGTGTCGTACCATGTTAAAACAACACCCAACTTTCAGAAAATCTCATATGGTAGAAAATCCATATAGAAAATTTAGTTCGCCATTTTGTATGATGGAATGTATTTTTTTTCTTTGTGAAACCTTAGATGGCAAAAAGCTGAACCTTTTTGTCAATTTTGTGATGGAAAGATACTATTACTGTTGGACATGAAAATCTAGAACTGTATGAAAACACTTGAAGTGTGAGCGTAAAGAGGGAGGGTCGAATTTTGTAAGTATGTATATATGAAGGTCTATCTGAAAACAAAATACATTATTTAGTTTAAGTTTTTGTTTACATAATATTCTACTTTTTAATAATATCTCATCAGAACGATCATAAGATATAAAATTAACTCCCTCATTGAGTTGTTGGTGTCCGTATATTTTGTTTGCGATTTAGACTGATTGACAAAGTACGAATTCATAATGTCGACAAGTAGAAATCAAAATAATGGACACTCGTCGAGGACATAATAAATGAACACATGGCTAGTAAGCCTCGATAGTGTATACATTCTCGTCTTTTTCGAGCGTTTGTAAATTTAAAGTCTCCCCTAGACGACAAACTCTATAAAATTATTGCTTCAGGATTGATTTTTGTGACCAATAACAAAACATACTATACGGTCATACGGACGATGTATGAGTATGACTGCTTTGGACTCCACTCGAGTTTTGATTGCGTGACACCATATGGGCTTCATGATTACTTTTTTTATAGTCATGTCCAATCCAATATCGAATGTTTTTGGAACGTTATACCAGGCCTTAACCACATTACTCATCTCTTAATGTGCTCTTCTATCATACGATGTTCGGTTTGTGGATGTCAACATAACTTGTGTTATTAGATGGGCCATTAAAATAACCAATGAAATGGGCTCTAAACCCAGCCTAACTCCTGATATTGATTTGTGTGGATAGGGATAGTCAAACTGCGATTCGATCGTATTTAACATGCATATATATCAACAATCTGACGCCTAAGATTGTTGGATCGAGAAAAAACTTACAAATCTGACACCAATAAATTCCACGTCTGATCGTGATTTTCATTTGAAATTTTTCTTTACGAATTTGCATTATAGATAAAATACATTTGGTCCACTTAGTGCAAACCTGCATAGATACAATGAGAATATATACAAAGTATATGATATTAAAAAATCCAATAGGAACACAAAAGCAAAGAGACATTCCTACTACAAAACCCTACATAAAAAAGGGAATGAAACAAAAGTTGAAAGCAAAGACTGTGTGGCCCATTCACACCTCATCTGCAATGATGACGAAACAGAGTGGGAAACTCAAAAAGTTGGCTTTTATAAGTTTATTTTATACTTATTTTCCGCTAATTAAATAAGTGATTATTCACTCTCTTCCCCCATGCAATACACTCCAAAAGACTCGATAGATAGATGGATCGTTCGTACCCCAACCCAAAGAAAATAATAATCAATTCAAAAAGACACATCGATCGACATTAAAGTTTTTATTCTATGGTCTTGTATATCATGTCATATTGTCATTATCGTATTTCCGTATATTTTCCACCGAATGAGGCAAATGACTTAAAAAAATGAAAAATCTAACGGCATAGATTTATAAAATATACTCTTAGCTCATGATTAGCCTTGTCATGAGTCATGACCAACCGAATTAGTAAAATGATTTTTGTCGTTGTTAATTATAAGCGTACGTAGATAACATGTTCATAATTTATTGTATAACAACTCGGATCGGACTAGTTGGAGAAACAGAGAAAGATGAAATAATAAAAACCTTTGGTGAAGATAATGTGAAAACAGAATCTACTATATCCTTTATTTCTGTTGAATATTTTTTTAGGTGTGATACAAAGTGATGGGTTTTAGACTAGCAAAGAGAATCCATGTTGGGTGCTTCAAAAGGCGAGCCATCAAAAAGAGAGAAGAGAAAGAATATAAAGATGTGAGAGAGAGAGAGAGAGAGAGAATATTTTCACTAAGTGTTGTAGTAGGCTTTGGTGTATGTGAAGTGTCTTTGTGTTTTTTGGTAAATTGTTTGTGTCAGCTTGATAGGGCACGCGTTTGTTCAAACTCCCAAGAAATAAAAAGGAAAAAAAAAAGAAAGAAGAAGAGGACATTTGTCACATTGCTCTTTCTTTCTCTCCTCCCTGATCACGAGAGCTGAAACACTCTGTCTGAAACAGAAGGTCTGGTTCCCCATGTGATTGGATCCTTCTATCTGACGCAGAGAGTTTGATTCTCCATTCATTCGTTCACGTTTCCCTCTCTTGGCTTCTTCTTACTTAGCTCAATCCGATGTAAAAAAGTTTATCATTTTCCAATTCTCTGCGATCTACTGTAGATTCTAAACAGATTCAATCTCTTTCGTATGTGTCGAACTATATTCATTTGATATGAGAAGGTTTATCTTTTCGACCCATATGTTTTTAACAAGAGCATATATATACCATTGAACTTTTAATTATGTTATTCTAAAAGAACTTTAAATTATTATTATACATGTTAAAAAATTAAAGAAACTACAATTAATCTCGTTACTGAAATTTTTACAAGTATAAGTTTACTTTAAAGAAAGGAGGGGAACAAAAGTTACATAACACAAATAAACTCATAAAATCTTTTATTTCATGAGAGCTCAGACAATCAGACTTGTATCAAAACCTAAATACTAGGATTATGTAATTAATTAGTGTTAGTGCCTATAAGTCTAGGTTAGTGCTGGTTGGCTTATACTACATCTCAAAAGAAACCAAAAAGCCAAGATACGTATTTTAACTTTTCTTGATACGATGCAAAATCCAACATAAGATAAATTTATTAATTTCCTTTATAAAACCAATGAAGCAAAAGATGAAGAGTAGGAAAAAACTCTTTTTGACTGCAATAGTGGAATGTACACAAAACAATAGTCACTTTTTACACTTAATAAAATGGCACGTAAAAGCCTTTTTTTTCTTGCCTCAAAGTTACAGCCAGATGTGTTTTTTTTTACCAGAATCTGGTAACCAAATTCATGTCTATTTAGCCGTTGTCTTGTCTTTGCTCACCAATTTTCTTACCTCAATTGTATTTCTTTAATTTATTGTTTTCTTAATTTATTGTTTTTTTTTTTTGTTTTAACTCAAAATTAATGAGCCTCGAAAGTAAATCCTACGTTTGAAACAAAACGATTTTATGTACTCCGAGAAATTAATTTGTTTGAGCTATGGTCGAAATAGTTTTGATCAAAACAAGATTAAAATTGAAGATATCTTTATTTCTCTAAAATGAATATTTTAGTCTTTACAAAGACAAGACTTGAATTTTATATTAACATTTGAAATTATGGGCAGTTGGGCACCATACAAGAGAAACATAAACTCTAGTATAATTTTGAATTTCTTTTGGTTTTGTGTACGCTGTCATTTATTTTGTTATGTCGGGGTACTTTCTTGTGTATTCTCACCAACAAACATATAAATACAACTTTTAGATAAATACATATATATATATATATATATATATATGTAAAAATATGCGTGGTCTTCAGAAAGTTTTTTACCTATGGACTCACTATTTACGTAGGGCATGCTTTTTTCAGTCACGTCAATCATTTACAAACTTTAGCATCTGAATACGATTAATGTTTGGGTAAATAAAGTTACCTGAACATATGAATCAGAGCTTCTGCAATATGTGAATAATATGTAGGCATCACGAATATTAATGAAAACAATCTCAATCAAACAAAAATTACATCTTGATTGTGTTGCAGAGAAAAGAAATCCATAAACTAACATTAAAACAAGTAAGAAAAATGCAAAATTTCGCGTCAAAAGCAATTTGGTCCCAGATAGTGTAGTTTTTTTTTTTTTTTTCACTGTTAGATTATGTTCTTCAGAAAATTTAACGTATGTACTTTACACTACAATAGTCATCCAATTTAGTTTGTTATTTTTTCTATATATAGCTCACTCACTTGTGATAATCTTCTATTTAGACAAGTAAGAAAGCGAATAAAAATTATTTACGTTTATATGAAGTTATGTAAAATAAATTAAAGAGCAGAGAGACAAACAAATGGGTGATATCTCCATAGATATAGATCTATCTATACACGAGAATGTTTAATTCGACTGTCCCTATGTAAGCTTTCTTCGATCAAATCAATTATAAAAGCTTACATGGAATCTGACAATACTCTTGACAAGATATTCTTTTATATTCTTGTTGCACAGAATTGTTTGGTGTGTTTAGTTACATTGATTGATATTTAAAAATATAACAAGGTCTTGATCCATCAATCGTAAGTATATATTGAGAGTGTTGGAGTTAGACTAAACTGCTCTGCATTGAAAGCATATGACCATGCATGGTCGAAGATAAAGTAATGATGGAAACACTCCTGATCAAGTGGAAGTTCAAAGTAACCAAAAAGAAAAAGAAACTCTTGATCAGATAGAGGGTTTGCAAGTATCAGCAGTTAGTTTGGGCTTCACACAAGAGTGCATCGATCGCAAAATCGTCATCATCATCATCAACACCATTGGTACATATACGTGGGATGAAGATCAATCTAAAAACAAAATCGACCAAAGACAGCTGCGGGATCATGAAGACTTGCTGCACACATAAAATCGTTAAGAGGATTCATTGCCAAGGAATAGCTTAGACACATGTAATGCTTAGAGATGTTCAATTTTTATATAAGGAATAGCTTAGTCTCACATGTAATGCTCAAAGGAGAGTACGGTTTCTTCGTCTTCTGTTTTCCCTTACCCATTTCCATATTATGTAGATGTCTAGCTCTAATGATATCATTTTGGAATTCACACAACAAAACTACCTTACAAGTAAGTTACAGTTTGAAGCTCGTCTAGCTAGTCAACGTTTCTCATTGGTTGAAATTTTAAACCCATATTTAGACAACTAAAGTCAAGTATCTCAGATCAGATGAAGCAAACACAAATACGGAATAAAACCATATCAAATGATTATTGTTGAAATTTGCTAAATGGTGTTCAAGCTATATCTAGTTCAGTTTAGGTTCGATTTTTTTTTTTTTTTTAAATAGATTCTTTGTATAAGAAGAATAATACACATTTTCTAAAAATACACAAATAAGATTAATTGTGCTAACGCTCATAGATACTACTTGTGAAAATGATGGAACATATAATTAAACTAAAGTAATAAAATTCATAGATATGCAAATACCAAACTCAAAGACTATAAAGCTCCAAATAATTGTTGAGTAATAAATTTATGAAGTACAAACATTTCCTGTTTTTTTTTTCCGAAAAAGAAGTACAAACATTTCTATCATGATATTTCTTTGTGCTTGAGTTTTCTTTACTACTAGTAGTAGTATTGATTAGGACATCACGACATGAAAACGCAATCACAAACATAAATGTTAAGAAACGTCGTAGTCTTAATCAATGCATAATTCATTTTTTTTTACAACTGCGTACAGTTTTAACTTTGACAGCAAAATTGCCTACTTTAAAATTAATTTTCATTTCATCTTAAAAATTCAGACTTAAACAACGATTTTTATACTTGATAACTAATCTCTGTAAAAATAAAATTAAACAATCGATCAAACAAAAAGGTCATGAAGAACATGTTCTTTTCTTGCGCGTATAGTTTCACTTTTAATTAATTCTTTTTGTGTCTTTTAGTCCTTTTAAGTTCTGTTTTGGAGTATCTCAGCTATTCACAAAAGATCAAACCTTCTTTTTGATCCGGTGGGTTCCTTTGTAGACTAATTTTTTTTTATAAAAGCTTGATCGATCAAAGATTCATGCTTCATTGGGATTAGAGAAGAAAAAAAGAGAGAGAGTAATGATGATTAATTTCTTTATCTTTTCCATGCAAAAGAAGAAAAGCATCAACATTTGAAAAAAAAAAAAAAAAAGGCAAAGAAAATAATTAAAACACACTTTTTTTTTTGCCTTTTATTATCCCTTCGATTTAACCTTCTCTGATCTCTTTACTTTTTTTTTTTCCCCCTTCTTCTTTAATACTTTAATGATCACTCCTCTCCCCTTTAGATCCGATGAACACCAAAAAGCCCTTTTTCCATATAAAAATTAACATGCGTTTTTTCTTCTTTTTCTAATTTCATCTTTTATACAGTCTCATACCTAATCTATTTCTGGATAATATCATTATTATGAACACATATATAATAATCTCGAATTTTATGAGTAGATAATTTGCTCGCAGCCGATACTTATAGATTTCCCACATAAATGAGTAATGTTAAAAGTACGCAGTTGAATCGGCTTTAGTCTACTAGCTTGCGAGAGCGAGACAGTTTTTCATATATCCTTAGAATATCGTACCACCGTAATTATATCCTTTGCATTGATATATATACATACGCGGCAACCTTTAACAAAAGTGATGTGCTACATCCATATATAGTTAAAGTTAATATAGGCACTGATGTGTCAACACCATAATTAAAGTTGGAATTTTTATTTACTGCACCAGATAATTTAAATCTATGTAAGTAAAATTAATTATAAGATTATACAACTTGTAGTGATTTTAATCAACTTGCATTATTCGAGTTCTCACTTTGTAAGTTCATTATAAAATTATACAATGTTACCAGTCGGAACAAAACTATTAGCATTTAGCAACAATATATTTAGTATAGAAATTATAAAAATGGGAACCTAGCACACTAAGAAATTACATAAATTTACATTTGATTACATAGTTCAAAATTATATTGGATTTTTTACGTTGCTCTGTCTGATAAGAAGTAAGTATATAACACTATTGTAGAAAATTAAAGTTGCGCCTTTTTATTAGTGGAAACCGTATAAAATGGAACGTAAAAGCTATGTGCTTTCATTTTCACTCCCATGCATTTTCACCCTTTTCAATTTTTATGTCATTTTTCTTGCCGATCCAATCAAAAACTATCAATAAACCATATTTTTATTGGGCATTATTGGTTTGATCATTACGCTAGCTATAGCTACTAAACGTAAACGTGTTTTTAGTGTCCAAACTCCTTTTTTTTAATCAATAACTTAAATCCTTTTTCAAATATACATATACTTTCAAACTGGATAACCTATATATCTACATCGTTCCGATATGCGTGTTCGCTGTATTTTCAAATTCAATCTCAAAGTTGGTTAAAAAAATGTTGGTTTTTCCTTAAAACACATGTTAGAAAGAAATAGTAATTTTTCTTATATATTTTTTCCCAAAACTGCCAAGTTTAATATTTATAACTATTTGTCCAAATATCAAATAGTACAGTATAAACAATAATGGTCAAAACTAACAAAAAAAAAAAAAAAAAACTCAAGGCAATAATGGTCAAAAGCACTATAATAATAAATACACCGAATCGATTATGACAACTCATGGGGTTTTTTAAGTCTAACGATTGTATTATATACAGTGATTGATCTCAAACTTTGTATAGATTTCCGTTTTCGATGAAGCTGTTGATCATATATCTTAAATTATATAAACTGAAGATGCATTTGCAATGATGGGATCATCTTTATATTCCAACTATTGTTGGAAATATGTAAGGCAAAATGCAAACCAAATCATTAGAACTCCAAAACTTTGCCACTTTATTAGCTCCTTATCAGTATTAAAGAAAACTTCATTTGCATTCTTCTTCATCGATCTTTCTCTAAAAGTATATACTTTCCTTGTAAATAGAGTAGTCTCATTTAAATTATGTTTACATTTGGTCCTTTTCTCATTTCATGGGTCCTATGGGAATATTATTCCCCAATGATTTGGACTCTCGCCACCACTATAAGACCCTTCTTGGCTTCTTTTGATTACACAAAAGTTAGAAGTTATGATCATTACACCAAACTAATTAAGAGCAAAGTAGTGCTCCAATATTGATTAGCCATATCATGTAAAACCAAAATCTTTAGCTTTCTCTTTGCCTTTTGTTCTTTCTTAATGTAAAACATTTCTATGTGTTGCTATTAATCATCATGATCGGATATATATATAATCTTCAAATTAAACAAATCAGCATAAAGCAACCCATTATAGCGTATTAGTTTTTGCATGAATTAATTTCTAACTTTAGACGAAATTTTTGACTTCGAACGTTAGAAAACGAGAGCGAGTATGATATCAGAAAGATGTCTTGATTATCTGCATTTGTAATGAGTTATGATAGATTAACTTTCTTCTGGAGTATGTTTTTGATGATCAGAAAATCCTAAAAATAAAACCCACACTTATCCACAAAACCTTTTAAAAGTGCACTATAATTATATATAACGTTATTTTATGTCCTAGTGATCGAAATCTCAACAATTTTCTTTCATAGCACCTCTGTTTAAATTCAAACTTAAGTACAATTTTCATGACTGATGCCTCGACCTCGACTACAAAAAGTTTCACAAACGCTCAGCCACAAACGAACAATGCCGACACTACATTGATGATCATACTCATGAGTATTAATACTATCACACTATTTTATGGTCGTATAGAATTGTTTTCTTTTTTAGGATTAGACATTGATCATGACTAAACGGCCACGGAATTTTATGGCTAACGGTGGCTACATAGCTAAATATATGGCCTATGTGACCACGATTTAATGTTGCAAGCTCGTGGTAATAGTAGCCTTGGAAAATTTGTGGCTAAACCGTCGCAAGTAGTCACTAATGGAACCTATGGCCAAAGATAACACTGTGTCACTGAATGTCGCAAATCCTATGTGATGGCAGTAAAATTTTGTATGTGCCATGTGGCCGTCCGTGGCTATATACAAAGTAGTTACAAATTTTAGCCTAAAACAACTTAAAGTCTAGAATGTGTGTTATGTGTGTATTTTTTTAATTTTTATTTTTTAATTTTGTATTGTTGTAATTAGAATATCTAATGATAGAACAAGCTCTTGTATATATTTTACACCGTTAAAGTTATTTAATGAATAAATGTCGTAACATAGAATCCTAAAGAAAGAGTAATATTTAAAGACCAAGCATAACAAAATAGATCCATTTGAGCAGTTTTAAACTACTTGGTGTTTCGAGGACCAATCGAAGATGGAAAATGCAGCAAACCGTAAGTGGTATGTATGAAGAACTACGTCTTTGAGACGCAATCGAAACCAAACATGATCAGATCTTGCTATAATCCGTTTCATTCTTTTTTGGGGTGTGTTCTGTTATCGGTCAAACAACATATGCATGGTGGTGGGGTTAACCACAAAGTCCTTTTACCACGTGGTTTTAAACTAAACTATACTTAATCATACACATGGATATAAAAGACATATATGTTGAGGTAGAGAGAATATAATAAAGCCCTTTTACCATGAAGTTTCTTTTTCAAATTTTGACCGAAAAGAGATTCAATAAGATCCGTTATATAGATGAGTATTATTATCGTGAAATAAAGCAAGAGTGGGTAGTGGACGATAGTGTGCTTGCACAATAGTCGAGAGAAAAACACATTATTTTTGATCTTATTAAGGAGTCTATTAACAACAATTTAAATACACCAAACTATTCATTTTAATAAATTCAATATTGATCACCAGTTTGGTAGCTTGTGTAGTAGTTACATTAATTTGTATTTGATGTTCTTCAGTTAAATCAAGTTCTTTTTAGGGATAAACTAATCTTTCAAATTAAAGTTTAGACTACGTACTAACATAGAATTAGTATCTAAATAATGTAGTAGTAGAATAATAACTTGGAAAACAATTATTAATTCTACCAATGGAATGAACCATGCACAGGACTATATCTATTAATAGTAAAACTTCATTAATGGAGTTCTCTTGTAATGAGAACAAGAGTTTTTGTCCAATATATCTTGTAATACGGTTCGTTTAAGAATGTTTGGTGGGAGAATTTCACATGCAAACATATCTAATGTGGGCAAACAAGAGATTGCTTGAAGTAGACCAATCCTCGAGCGATATGCGGGCAACCATTCTAATCTTGGTCCCCTTAGCCACTTTTTCAATCGAAATCTTTTAAAGTTTCTTTATATTAAAAAAAAATCAATCAAATTAAATATGAAGAATTTTTTGGAAACATACAAAATATTATTAGTCACAGTAGTTAGTTCGTCATTACCAATATGCAAAGTTCGAAACATCTAGTTAACCAAAAAATTATTCTAAAGCTATTTTTGGGCGGCATTCTTAGTTTTGCTTCTTTTTATAGTTCTTTTAGTTAGTGGGGATAAAGAAGAATTAAAGTGGGTTGTTGGGATTTTTAAGGTAAAAACTTGTTGGCAATTTTTGTATCAGACAACTCAAAAATATACATTCCCCCGGTTTGTTTGTTTTGTTTGGTTTTAAAAAAAAGTTGTATGTATTGTGGATTTTGTAGTAATAAGCTAACTTAAACAAACATATGAAAATAATTTGAATTAAGAGATAATTTTAATTAAGATTTTCATTCTGTTGAATTTAATTGGCATGGGTAAATAAATTTTAATTCACAACAAAAAAAGTAAGGCATCTAAAGTTAAAGAAACGTATGAAGTATCTAAAACTGAATCTTAAGGTTGATTTATTGGCCTGAAGATATAGGATTTGAGAGCTCATTTTTTAATGTAAGTTTCACATTACCCAACTAACTTGAAGTATAGTGCATATAATATATATAATTAAAAGGTTGAACCAAAAGACCCCGAACTGGGCATATAGTAAAGTAATTAAACAAAATGTGGCAGTTGAAGTTCAAGGTGCAATATATTTTCGGTCGATGCATTTTAGTCTGATTGAAGTGTGTAATTGGTAAAATGATGAGCGTTTTAGTAATCTAGAAAAGTGATAAAAATCGTAATCGTTTCAACTAACTTTTACTATAATGAGAGAAATCATATGTGAAATCAAACTAGTTGACCTAATCATATTTATATATTATGTTCACAACAAAAAATTATGAATACTTGTGTAAGGAAAAACTTTGATCGTTTTTTTGATCAACTGTTTTTTTTTTTTTTTGATCGTGTAACAACTAACAACTAAACTATTGAGTTATGTGACAATCTCTATTTCTTTTCTTCGATCGTGCAACAACTAAACTATTGAGTCCATCCAATGATACAAACGTCTCTTTTGCTATAAATAGCAATAAAATCCTTAACCCCTTTTACGTTTCAGAACTATCATTGAGAGTCAGCATATACACAAATTCATTTATACCAAAAAAAACCTTCATTAACCAAAGCGGTTCATATCCAAAACACGTTTAAAATTTACTCAAACACCTTCACTTAAGACCAAATTAACTTGATTGAAGTTTATAGAAATTATAAATAATTTTATTTTATTTTATTTTATGGTACCCATAAACCAAAAGGGAGAGAGATGAGACAGAAGGTTGCTTTTGCAGTATTCCGGGAATGAAATGCTGTCTCTCTCCTAGGATTGGCGTGAGTGAGTGAGAGAGAGAGAGAGACTCCCATTCCTCTCTTTTGTCCTTCTTGTAATTAATTGATTTTCACTATTTATCATAAAAATGAAATATATATTTTGAATAAATATTTATCATTATATAAAATGCCTTTATTTGAGAAGATTAAACAAATCAGAGACTCTAAATAACCTTTTTAGGACCAACCTAAGAATACATAAAAAAAATCAAGAAGATCTTTGTTTTGGTCACTCCTGCGCACATCAATGCAAAAAGAGAATGTTTTAACCAAATAAATAAAAATCACTTCTTTACACAATGTTAAATTCAAACCCATCTAGTATTAATTTGATGGTTGCCGACTTAATTAGTAGTCAGTCAGTTTAAGATAAATAATTGTTTCAAGTTTTCTCATAGCCTTCTTAAGTTTTCCTCCACAAGTTGTTAATGTGTAAAATGATAAGTATATTTTTATAAAGAAGGCAGCTTTTGATGCTCTTATTCCCTAATAATTACCAAATTTAAAAGAGGTATGATGAGTACACTGAAGCTGCACTGTTACTGTAAAACCAAATGAGAGGAGAGGAAAAAAGAAAAAGAGAGAAGACAAAAAAGTTGAGTGAAATGCAAAAAATCAAAAGCATACAAAAGCTGCTCATTTGTCCAAAAAGAAACCCATCATAAAGTAAAAGCATTATTATGAGATCAAAACCCCTCAAAAATTAAAAAATCAAATTCAACTTTTTTTTTTTTGTAAATAATAAATAATTCAAGAATAGGAACAGAAAACACAGCATGAAATAAGTATAAAGGAACCAGCTTGGTTTTATTTCCTTATCTGTCTAAAACTCTCTTAAACCTCTCTCTCTCTCTCTCTTCATTTTTCTTTTCTCTTACTTATCTTCTTCTTCTTCTTCAAAGATCTGTTCCTCTCTTCTCTCATTTTCTTGAGTTATCTCTCTTCTCAAGTGTCTTCTTCTTCAGTCTTCAAACATAAGAAAGGAAGTTCCTTTATTTACTTTTTCTTCACTTGTGGGTTTATCTTATTCCGGGTAGGGGGTTAAAGGAGGAAACTTTGGGTTTGGATTTGAAGCTTCTAGTGAAATCAGAAAGCTTTCGAGTGAGGTTTTTTTCAATTTCAAAACGTGGGGGTGGGGGGTTAGGGTTAGGGTTTACAAGTTATGCGAACAGGTGGTTATACGATTCAACAGACACTCACTACAGAGGCTGCTTCTGTTTTGAAGCACTCTCTCACTTTAGCTAGGAGAAGAGGCCATGCTCAGGTTTTTTAACTCAATCAATCTTGTTGAAATGTTTAAAAGTTTTGATCTTTTTGATGTTCTTTCGATGAAAAAGTTTTTGTTTTTTTGTGGTTCAGGTCACGCCTCTCCATGTTGCAGCTACATTATTGTCATCAAGGACAAGTCTATTGAGAAGGGCTTGCATCAAATCTCACCCTGGTTTTTCAACTAATTACCAGTTTGCCCCTTCTCGTCTTCATCATCATCATCACCATAACCAAAACCATCCGCTTCAGTGCAGAGCTCTCGAGCTTTGTTTCAATGTCGCACTCAACCGGCTCCCTACTGTTCCTGGTCCTATGTTCCATGGTCAACCTTCTCTCGCAAACGCCCTTGTCGCTGCACTCAAAAGAGCTCAAGCTCACCAGAGACGAGGCTGTATCGAGCAACAACAACAACAGCAAACGCAACAAACGCAGCCTCAAACGCAACAAACGCAGCTTCTTGCTGTCAAAGTGGAGCTTGAACAGTTGGTTATATCCATTCTTGATGACCCGAGTGTGAGTCGAGTCATGAGAGAAGCCGGGTTTAACAGCACCGCCGTGAAAAACTGTGTCGAAGACTGCTCCGTTTCCTCCGTCTTCTACGGCGGCTCCGTCGCCGGAGTTTTTTCTTCTCCGAACTCTCCCGATCAACAACAACAACACCACCACCACAACAACATCAACCGATTTCACCACTACCAAAACCCTAAAGATTTCAACTTTATAAACCCTAACTTCCCTTTATGGCAAACCCATTTCCTAAACCAATCTCCCGATCAAAACCCACTTCTCATCTCCTCTTCCTCCTCTCATCATCATCATCATCAACAACAACGCCTGAGAGAAATCGATTTGAAACTCGTTGTTGATGTTCTTCTGAGGAAGAAGACGAAGAAGAAGAACCCAGTAATCGTCGGAGACTCAGTTTCGTTCACGGAAGGGTTCGTCTCAGAGCTAATGGCAAAGCTAGAGAGTGGAGAAATCGATCAAACCGGTGATTTAAAGCAAACCCATATCGTAAAGTTTCAGTTTTCACCAATGGCGTCCAAGTTTATGAGGAGAGAAGACGTGGAGACGAACATAAAGGAGTTAAGGAAGAAAGTGATGTCTCTGACGGCGAGTGGCAAAAATGTTATTATCTTCACCGGTGACTTAAAGTGGACAGTCAAAGAGATTACCAACAACAGCAATGGTGGATTAATCGATGAGATCTCTTCATCTTACAGTCCATTAGATCATATAGTTGAAGAAATGGGGAAACTAATCGCTGAGTTAAACGACGAATTAGACGATGATGATTGTAAAACCAAGAGGGTTTGGGTAATGGGAACAGCTTCGTTTCAGACGTACATGAGATGTCAAATGAGACAACCTTCGCTAGAAACACTGTGGGCACTTCATCCTGTCTCTGTCCCTTCGTCTGCTAATCTTGGCTTAAGCCTTCATGCGACAAGGTAAACTCCTTTTCTTACTTTTTACCATTAATTACTCTTAAAGTAAAAATAAAGACAAAAATATCAGTCTATTTTTTCACAAAAGTGAACTCTTTTTTTCGTGATGTTGGTCAAAAAGGGATTGCGTAGATAGTGACACTAGCTAGTATATCTATGTTTAAACTTACAAAAAAATCGAATCTTTGTGTCTAGTTTCAAAAATAATAATGTGATAATTTTCTATTTTGAAAAAAATATGTTTGTGATTTTGCAGTAGCTTACTTGAAAATGGTCCTTTTAGAGTCTGCCTTTGTTCTCTGACTTACTCAGATCAGTGTCTCATTGAAGCCAAAACCCTCTGTGTCCATGCCTGTCCATTCACACATATACAGTTTCATTGATTATAAGTATATATATTTTTTAAAAAAATTGGACCTACATAGGAGGAGTCCACCTAAGTGTAGCTGGTAGGTTAATTATAGAGATATGACACTTTTTATTCGTTCTGAAATTTTTGGATGTTAGAATTTCAAGATATTGAGATTGGTAGAACAAGTAACGGATTAGAGAATATGCGTTCTAGATATTATTTGGTGTAATACTATTCAATGGATCATTTTGCTTGTAGACAAAATTAAAACATCGTAGAGAATATAACCTGCAACTGGAAGATAATAAAGCTTGCAACTTTTTTGAATTATAATGTTTTCTTGTTTTGTTTCGTAGCAATGCGTGGACACTTTTACCCTCTTTTTACCACTTTGGTTAAAATTAGTCTCAAGTTTTTTTCTTTTATGTCTGAAAGCTAAGAGACCGTTCTATAATAGGGAAACATCTTGTCCTGTTGTCCACAGAGCTCTTTTAACAAGAATCCAAAACCTCTTTTTTACTTTTCTGTTTTGTTTTTTCAGATGTTTATTCACGATAATGCCACTGACCTCTGGTTTATGACCGTTTGTTTTATTTGCAGTGGGCATGAGGCACGGACGATGAGTAGTGTTAATGCAACAAAATCCTTTTCTGGTTACAGTAATAAAGCTGAGGAAGAAGAACAGACAATAAGCTCTGTTCTAAGTTGTTGTCCTGAGTGTGTTACTAGCTTTGAGAGAGAAGCAAAAGCTCTTAAAGCTAACCAAGAAAAGCTCTTGCCTTCTTGGCTCCAATCTCACGATGCAGAAAATTCATCACAGAAGGTAGACTATTATGAACTTGATTGAAATCCATTGAATAAATGGTTGATTCAATGGTAAATAGAAGATCTTATTCTCTTGTGTTTTGATTGTGTTGTAGGAAGAGTTACTTGGACTAAGGAGAAAATGGAACAAGTTTTGTGAACATCTACATAGTCAGACAGGACAATTGAGTATGATGGGCAAAAACTATCCCTATGGTTTGCCTTATGGATCATCAAATGAGTCCTCGAAATCAATCTCGTTGATTGATTCGTTGGGGTTAAAACCAAACCAGCGAGCTACAAACTCCATTGCCAAGTTCAGACGTCAGAATTCTTGCACTATTGAGTTTGATTTGGGTGGAAATGAATATGAGAAGGGTGAGTCGATCAATGAAGCTGAAGATGACAAGGGAAACGAGACGATCACTCTCGATTTGGGGCGTACTCTGTTTCGTTCAGACTCTGTAACAGAGAGGGGAAAGAAGATGAGTGCTTTGGTTAAAGCTTTGGAAGAGAGTATACCAGGGCAAACTGTGACAATGCGTCTAATTGCTGAGAGTTTAATTGATTGCGTGTCAAAGAAGAAAGACGGATGGATCATGATCGAGGGCAGGGATACAGCAGCGAAGAGGAGATTAGCTCGTACTGTATCTGAATCTGTTTTCGGATCTTTCGAGTCTCTGGTTCATATTGACCTTAAGAAGAAAGGTAACGAGTCAAAGGCCACGCTACTTGCTTGCGGATTGGAGAATCATGAGAAGGTTGTGTTCTTGATTGAAGACATTGATCTGGCGGACTCTCGTTTCTTGAAACTCCTCGCTGATCGGTTTGAGGAGAAACGGAGGATGAAAGGCGGAATTGATCATCGCCAAGCGATCTTTATTTTGACAAAAGAGGATTCGAGCAATGCGAGAAACAGAGACTCTGTTTTGCAAATTGGCCTGGAGATCACGGCACTGAGTCCGGGGAAAAAGAGAAAACCTGAGTGGGATTTATCGGTTAGGGAAGGGAAGAATTCTAAAGCGGGAGAGATCGAGAACAGGTTTTGGATCAAGAAGGAAGTGTGCTCGAGTTTCAACAGCTCTTATCTCGACCTGAACATAAAAGCTGAAGAAGAGGGACAAGGTGAGATCAGTCCTATCACAAGCGATTTAACCGGAGAGGAAGAGGATACAGAGTTCTCTTCCAGCAATTTTCTGAACCGGATTCAAAACCGGTTTGTCTTAAACCGGTCATGTGAACCGGGAATCGAAAAGGCGATGATAACAGCAGCTTTCAGGGAGGTTTTTCCGGAAGGGGAAGAAAGAGGCGGAGTTAGGTTTAGCGTGGAGGAGAAGTTAGTGGAGGAGCTGTGCGGTGGGGGAGGATACATTCAAAACGGTGCGTTTGAAAGTTGGTTAAAGGAGGTTTTTCAAACGGGGTTACTAACGGTTAAAAAGGGAGGGAAAAAGGATACGGGTGTAATTAGGATGGTGTTTGGGGGTATAGTTGACAACAAAGGATATGGTGGGGGTGTTGGTGGGTACATGGGTACATTTCTTCCGAACAAAGTCCAAGTTTCCAAGTTCGAGTAGATCAATCTTTCTTTCTTTCGGTTTAGTTTTTTCTTTTGTTTTTTTTGTTCTTTTCCTTTTTCATCAATATGTAAAATTTCCATTACTAATGTGGGGGTTTGACTGGTGTAACTCGTTTTTTACCTTTCTTTTTTCCGAATGTAATATAAATGCGTTTCAAATTTGGGGGAAATGTGTGTTTTCTATTCAGATTGTTTTTCTAAGAAATAACCATCTTGAATGTTGTTAACGGGGTAGATGTTATCAGACAATGGAACCAAAAGAAGATTCAAAGATTTGATCTAAAATATACTGCCATTTTGAAATTATAGATTCATAATGGCAATGCACTGAAGTTATTCGTTGACAAACACTTATTTGATCATTTATGGTAGATGACAATGGAACATGGTAATATAAATGCGTTTTAAATTTGGGAAAAATGTTATATTCAGATTGTTTTTCGATTGTTAAAATCACTTATTTGATCATTTATGGTAGATGACAATGGAACAAAAAGAAGATTCAAATATGGTTTGATCAGGAAGATACTGAAATCGTAGTGGCAATGAACTAACCAGAGGCAAAAGCCAATTAGGTTGGCAAGTTGGCATTATACATATTTTGGATTTTATTATATTGTAAAATTGAAGTTATTATCGTTTGGCCACACATATAATGTACCATGTTCAAATCACTTTTATAATTCTTCTACATGGTGATTTGCAGCCCAAAGAAATAATGTGGAATATTGAACATAAACATTTTTAAGACATGAAAAATAACAATCTCACTTGTTTTTAATAGGCCCTATGCTCATGCATAGTGGAGACGATATTATGGTCCATGTCACATATGTGTTCTCTAATTCAAAAGATTATTGATAGCGTAATGTTTGCAATGATAATCTCTTTTTTTCCCAAACGTTTCACACATAAGAAGCTTAAACCAAACTTCATACAAAACTTCAAAAATAAGACCCATAAACCGAGGACAAAGATTCAAGTAACATCACATCACAAGACACCACTATCTTTAACAAGCCAGAATAGAGAGTTTTAGAACACACAAATACCACTACTAGAGAGAAAACAAAGACAACCCATAAAGCCTTGCACAAAGTTTTGGTCTTTGAGATAGGGACATAGAGGCTTCTTAACATATTCTCATCTTGGAGATGCCTCCACATACCTGGACCTGGATCCCGATGGCGACCTTGAAACCACTCTTCCACCACGACGTCTTTCCTCTGGTTCATAGCCCGGTTTCTCTAAAATCTTATTGTCTCCATTTCTGTCCTGGTCTGGAGCACATCACCTTCATAGCCAGGGGAATAGGACCTGTGACTGTATTCTACATATTCTTTTCCACGAGGAGGACCTTTTGGTGGTGATCGTGGACGTTCCTCTTGCCTTCTCCTTGGAGATGGTGAATAGTTTGATCCTCTTCGTTTTCGTGCAGGAGAGTAAGACCTTGATCTGTATCTGCTTCTAGATTCTGATGGACGACGGAGAGAACGTGAACGAGAGATTGAACGTGAATGAGACCGTCCATGAGAACGACATCTGGAGCCTGAAGGTCCCCTGAGCCGAGCTTTCTTATTCCCGTTTCGTCCTTTAATCTTTCAGTACCCATGACTTCTTCTTGATCTCTCATAAAGGCCTTGGTGTCTAGGCAATTCACCACATTTTACTATTTTAACTGTGCTATTAGGGTGTTGGTGCGGGAATTGGCACCCCGACATACCGGTTTAAACCATAAAAGTAAACTGGTTATCTAACCCGAGAATTCGGTCCAACATCGAATTCGACCTTTGAACGAAGGCCTAATCGGATTGAAAAGCCCAGTCTTGAGGACAAGGAGCTGACTTCCCAATTTGCCTCGTGACCAACTTGAAAAAAAAGAAACTTTCCAAACCTCGGTTCAAGCTATTAGGAAAGTTGATATATTCTGTAATCTAGGAAAGCATATAAATAAAGGAGATCCCCTTCCTTGTAAATCATCTAGCAATTAATACAAAAACCCTAATTCCTCTTTGTTCTTGCAAAACCCTAACTTGTTTTCTAAGGGATTTCAATTCTTCTAGTTTTCTTAGCTTTGATTCGATTTCTTTGAGAGAGTCCTTAAGTGAATTTGTTTCCCCCATCAAACAAATTCATTGTGTGAAATCCAGTTTCTACATAGGGGTCCCGTCAAACATCCCCACACTTTCCATTCTCTTGATGGTTGACATTCCTTCAATAACTCTTCCAAATACTGCAATATTAAGTTGGAAGAGGCTGATATGTATAATGTATGTATAACCTTTGAAAGGTTTCCAGTATTAAAATGAAGAACTTTATACGTGGTGGAGATAATTCTTAAGTTGTTTGTTTCTAGAATATAATTAATAGTGATATGTATAATGTATGTATGATTATATTTATAAATAATTTATATATTTTCATATTGTATGATTTGAATAAATAAAACTTTCAAAAGTGTTAATGACATTTAAATTAAATTATTATGTTTTTTTTATGATTATCAAATAAATTTAAATAAATTAATATATTATATTATACAACAATCCGCGCATTTGCGCGGAATATTACCTATTATAAAGAATTGGGAACCGTTGGTGTTGGTGCCTGGGGCACGATTGGCCATAGAAAGTAATCCCGCCACATCATGTTTCAGTGTGAAATTCTCATCTTCAAATTCACCACCATAGGTGCTCTTACCTCCAATCATAACAATTGCGTTGAGCGTATCTAAACCGATTGAGAAATCCAAAAATACTTTTGGATTTCCCATCCTACAAACAAAGAAAAATTGAAATCTCTAGATTTTGCAATGATAATCTAACCGAAGTTTTTTGATACAATTTTTTATGGTGTTTATTAAAAAAAAGTAAAAATCTAACTAGAACCACAATGTATTTGGGGCTTGATTTTAAAAATTCAAATTTCCTATTATTAATTCAACTATGTTCATAATATATATATATTTTTTGCATTAATTTTAAAGTGAATTTTGTTACTTTCTAAACTTTGTATTATGATAATTAACATATGGTTGTATATCTTAGTTTAAAAGAATTTTCGATTAACCTATGTATGACATACGTAAAAACTAATAAAAAAAAATCATTGTCAGTATTGTTTATTCACCATTTATCGGTACATGCACAGTTTTGAAACTAATCAAAAATGTATTTTAAGATATTATTAATAATCAAAATTTATATAATTTGATACGAAATAATATCAGTAGAATTTGATAGTAAAATGTAAAATTAAATATTTAGTACCATTAATATTTATAAGATGTGATATATTAGATTATTAGTACTAGTAAAATTTAATAGCAAGTTGTTTGTGAGCGAATTGTACAAAGAATTTTTTTAAATAGCCGTTGGGCAAAAGAAAAAAGTTAATATAAAAAAAACCATGCAAAAATATAATGGTTCCAGCATAATACAACAAGTTCTTGAACAACATTTTTAAAATAACTTGTGAATTGTGATACATTTGGTTTATGAACTAAGCGAATGTATATTAGATACCGGTTAAATGTAAACGAATCATTTAACCGGTACCTAATATACATTCGTTCAATCATATAACTGTTTTTACATACTGTAATAATAAATAAATCTTCTTTACAAAAAAGTTAAACAAGTAAAAAGAGTAAACTAAAAAATGAAGTACTAAATAATATAGATAAAATAAAAAGAAGCAATAATATATTGGGCTGAATGTGAAGCGCAAAAGCCCAACGGGCCTAAAATTTCGATTAATTCAAATTGTAATCTATCAAAACGTGAAAAAGCTATTAGCGAGTTCTGCGACTGCGACTGCGACTGCGAGCTTGATTCCGAACTTTGAAATCAAATTTTTCATCATCGTCTTCTCCGTTTTAAGAGCAAAAGAGATGATGAGCTATGCAACAGCAATTGGAAACTGGAAGCACACTGTTCTCTACTTAACCTTAATCCTATCTCTTCTATACTTCATCGAATCCCTAATCTCGCACAAATTACACATCAACCATAACAACGTCCGTCTGAAAAGGTCTCCGAATCTTCCTCTACGGTTCCGCGACGATGGCACATTCAAGATCCTCCAGGTAAGTTTTGTTCGTCTTGTTCTCTGTCTCTCGATTCGTCCAATTTCTCTGATTATTGAATTGGAATTTTGATTGGTATCGTTTGGTTGCTATATAGGTTGCGGACATGCATTTCGGAATGGGGAGTATTACTCGGTGTAGAGATGTGTTGGATTCTGAATTTGAGTACTGTTCTGATCTCAATACTACTCGGTTCCTTCGGAGGATGATTAAAGCTGAGAGACCTGATTTGATCGCTTTTACTGGTAAAATTTTTCATTGAGGATTCATATGAATTTGTGTGTTAGGTTATGTTATGTATTCTTAGTATGGAGTAGATAAGCTCTGAGACAGCTCAAGGGAGATGTATTTGGCTGATCTGTAGTTAGATGTTGTGTTTCTTAAAGATCTCCAAATATAGTTGAACGAGGTGTACAATACAATTGTGAGAATGATTGAACAAAAACTTAGGTAAGTGTGTGCCTTTGGTTACTGAGTTTTGTTTTATGTTGTTGATGATATTAGGGGATAATATATTCGGATCAAGTACTACTGATGCAGCTGAATCTCTTCTTGAAGCCATTGGTCCAGCTATTGAATATGGAATCCCATGGGCTGCCATTTTAGGAAACCATGACCAAGAATCCACTTTGAACCGTGAAGAATTGATGACTTTCCTTTCTCTTATGGATTTTTCTGTCTCTCAAATTAATCCACCAGTCGAAGATGGAACCAAAGAAGGCACAATGAGATCAATTGATGGCTTTGGGAATTACCAACTCAGAGTACACGGTGCACCTGGTTCCGTGCTGTCAAATAGCACTGTTTTTGACCTCTTCTTTCTTGACAGTGGAGATAGAGAAATAGTCCAAGGTAGACGAACATATGGATGGATCAAGGACTCTCAACTTCGTTGGCTTCAAGATACTTCTAAACATGTAATGATTTATGCATTTCTTAAAAGCTCACATATTACATCTTTCATCATAATTACACATTATTCAAACTTCTTAACTCTAAAGAGACTCTCACTGACTAAAACAGGATCATAACCAGAGAATTCTCGGTAATCCTCCAGCGTTAGCCTTCTTCCACATCCCAATCCCAGAAGTGCGTGATCTGTGGTATACGCCCTTTATTGGGCAATTTCAGGAGGGTGTCGCATGCTCCGTTGTTCGGTCAGGAGTCTTACAGACCTTTGTGTCCATGGGAAATGTAAAAGCTGCATTCGTTGGACACGACCATGTCAATGATTTTTGTGGAAATCTGAAAGGAGTATGGTTTTGTTACGGTGGAGGATTCGGATACCACGCTTACGGAAGACCAAATTGGCACAGAAGAGCAAGAGTGATAGAGGCTAAGCTCGGGAAAGGAAGAGACACATGGACAGGGATCGAACTTATCAAGACTTGGAAACGTCTCGATGACCAAGACTTAAGCAAGATAGACGAACAAGTACTATGGGAAACTTCCGATACATTTCTGAAATGATAAACGGGCAAAGACTTATAAAGGTACTTATCTCGTCCTGTCATGATTCATGAAATTCCCATCTTTTGATGTTTCGTGTGAGAATTTTCTGAGTCCCTCTGCGTCTAGACTCATGCATGACTTGCACATGATAGATATGAGTTTGTTTGTCTTGAAAAACGTTTTTCAGACGGCCACAAATTCGTATACGTTAAACGTCAGCTTTCTCATTAGGGGAAATAGTACCGTCGAAACATATGTGAAATGCACAGAATTTTCGTCTGGGATGCTTTGAAATGGTCACTTCGGTGTGAATGTGTGATCTCTTTGACTATCTGACATATTTCGTTTTTTTTTTCTTCTTAAAAACATGTATTACGATTACTATACGATCGTATGATGCTCATATGCTGAGTTGTAATCTCGTCACAAATAGTTCCAGCGTCAAATCATTTCTCATTTTTCTTGTTATGCTTTTTTGTTTGTTTCACTAATTTTGTCATTTTTTCCGCCTTTTTCTTTTAAGTACAATTATGTTTCTGAACTTTTCTTCTAGTCACGATTCTAAACTTTGATTAATATTTTTTCAGGACAAAAAATTTTCTTTAGTGGCCACACTATTTTTATATTGACTAGTGTGAAATATTTTAAAGTTTTCCATTAAAGGTCATCAGAATCGTTATTAGAATATCAATAAGCCCTCGTGTTGAATATCATATCATAAATTAATATAATAATATTCTTCTAGTCATTTTTCTTTTTTAAATTTGGAAATATCTAGATTTTTTTTTTTGACCAAATTACTGTTACTATAGATCTCATTTTTATGTCTAATAATGGACATAATTTTTTCTTTTTAGTAAGATACAACGGTGGTGGTATAACTCTCTACGTTGTTGTCTCCCGAGACTTTGGTCTGTCTCATTCTCATCCCCACTTTTTCGCCCTTGTCTATATATAAAGCTCACACAATTCGAGAGAGACCAACGAAACTAACCAGACAGTTGGGATTCTAAAATCTGTCGGACAATGGAGAATACTATCGACCAAGAATTCAGCAATTACTGGGAACCCAGCTCCTTCCTCCAAAACGAAGAGTTTGAATACGACAGGTTCCTTCATTTCTCCTATTTTTGTCTCTTTTACTTTCCAGCTTTTAGATTTTGATATTTATGCCCATTTCTTGAAAAAAATAAGCTGGCCGTTGGAGGAAGCGATTTCTGGGTCGTATGATTCGAGTTCGCCGGACGGGGCGGCTTCGTCGCCGGCTTCTAAGAATATTGTGTCGGAGAGAAACAGAAGACAGAAACTTAACCAGAGACTCTTTGCTCTTCGATCAGTTGTTCCCAATATAACCAAGGTTACTTACTCTCTAACCTCTCTCTTCGTCTTAACTCTTAATTTGTCTTCTAATTCCAAGATCCGAGCTTTACTATGGTTTGCTTTTTTTTTTTTTTTTTTTTTTTTAATTAGATGGATAAAGCATCAATAATCAAAGATGCTATTAGTTACATACAAGGGTTACAATATGAAGAAGGGAAGCTCGAAGCTGAGATCAGAGAACTTGAATCTACACCAAAGAGTAGCTTGAGTTTCAGCAAAGATTTTGATCGTGATTTGCTTGTTCCTGTCACATCCAAGAAGTTGAAGCAGCTTGATTCTAGCTCTTCCACTTCTCTCATCGAAGTTCTCGAAGTAAGTCATGCTTCATTGATTCTTTCACCTTGAAAAATCATAGATTTAGAACATTTTTTAAAAAATTGGTGGGTTTGTTTTGTGTTTGTGGGTGATTTGAAGTTGAAGGTAACATTCATGGGAGAGAGGACAATGGTGGTGAGTATAACATGTAATAAGAGGACAGACACAATGGTAAAACTGTGTGAAGTCTTTGAGTCATTAAATCTCAAAATCCTCACTTCCAATCTCACCTCTTTCTCTGGCATGATCTTCCACACTGTCTTTATTGAGGTCAGCATCTTTCTCTCTCTTTAGTTAGTAGTAGTAAATTAGTTAATTACTAATTTGAAGTAATGATTGCAATTAGTCAAGAGTGGATAGTAAACTTTTTAAGATAAAGTAAAAGGAAGCATTCAAATAGTATAGTATATGATTACTTTAGTTAACTTTTCCAAAAGTCTCCATCATCCGATATGTAAATTGCATGATATTAGTTTCTGTTGTTTCTCAACTATTTCTTAAAATTTACCAAAGTGGAAATAATTTGTTTTCCTATACTTTGTTAGTTTTGGGTAAACTGTGAATCGAAATTCTGGAATTTGGAATATGATCTGATTTTTATTGGGTATTTATAGCATTTTTTTTTTAATGTGGTGTTTAAGTCATATACTCATATCAGGTCGTATCGTACCACCAATTATTTTAACACTAAATGTCTCATTCGTGACGCTGGCAATGAAGCGTTGTGTTATTTACTTTATTTGTTTACCTGAAAAAAAGTAATATAAATACTTTTTCCAAAATGCAAGATTTCTTGATTTGGTTACTGATTTTTTTTAGACGACATAAGACCTTTCTGATTGATTTAAAGCAAGATTTTGTAGAGTAAACTAATGATTATGTCATACACAACACAATATTCGGCTTATTCTTTATCTGGTAACAATTATTTTTGTTGGCCACTTAAACTTAGAAAAAGTGTCAATTGTGAAAAGAAAATTCAGTTTTTTTTTTTTTTTAATATGTTTTCTTCTCTAGTGATAATATATAGTTATGGTAACGTAAATTAAATGTTTTGTTCATATCGGAAGCTTTTCTGGTGGTGAGCAAAACATTTATTGAGATTTCGTTTTTAGTATTTTTCATTTCTGGTCCCACATTTATTGTGATTTGGTCCGTTTGGTTATTACAAAACAAAAAAATAATAATATTATCTATATGTGTATGTGGTAAGCAGGAATCTGATTGCTTTGATATTTGATAAATACTGTTCAACCGCTCGAATTAAATAACAATGTCCTATAAATGATAAAATATTAGCTAATTCTGCCAAGTATACATATCATATCATAAAAGATTATGTGGAGATTATTGAAAGATAGATGAGATTTCTTAAATACTACCTCATATAGAATAATATTAAGAGTCAATAATGATTTGGATCTTAGAGATAAGATTGTGATCGCAATTGCTGATTAAATACTTATTCACTTTATCTTTTAATGGGATCTGTTTTCTTCTTTGGCTTATGGTCTTCTGTTGTAGTAGTATTTTTTTCATTTGTAATTTCTTGTCAAAGCAATGAATCCTAATTATTGTTATTAAATGTGTGTGTGTGTGTGTTTTTGAACAAAGGCGGATGAAGAAGAACAAGAGGTACTACGGTTAAAAATAGAAACAGGAATAGGAGCTTACAATGAAACTCAAAGCCCCACTTTGAGTATCGACTCTCTTTACTAATACTTTTGTTTGTTTGTTTGTTTGTTGTTCTTTTTAGTTTCTCCTCTTTACCCATCAATAATATATTGTATCTCTTCATTTTCTTCTCCTTCGTTTTGTTTGCCATCACGAAGACCTCTTTTTGTCTATAGTAAACGTACGTCATGTTTTGATCCTAACTTGATCTGGAGGAGAACATAGTATTTATATTTTGTCAATTCCTATATTGTTCAATAAGAGATTGGTTTGTCAATTCCAAGGTCCATACCTTAAATAACGAACACTTAAAAATCATCAGGAATTCTTTTTCTGAACTAAGTGTTCAGAAAGTACCATGAGTATATCCTTTGTGATGTGGTGGTAGTGGTACCAATGGAAACAGGTCTATCTCTTGTTATAATTCTTGGCAATTTGATCGTGAGATAATGAGTGGTACCAGTTACTTTTTTTTTTCAATGCACAACAAAACGTAAATTCACTTTAGCACCTTTCAGAAAGGACACGATGACCTCTAAAATCAAAATAAATAAAGATGCCCAGTTAAAGTAAGACACACCTTTTTTTCTTCATTAAATACGGTCGGCTCGGGTAAGGTTTTAACTTTAAAGAAATGAGCACAACGTGTTACTAATGATCTTCACTAATAAAAACTTGTTTTGAGAATATTCATAGTTTACCAGGTGAAGTGACCGATCCATCTATTTCAATGTACACGTTACTTGTGTTTATCAGATTTTTTCTTTTGCTCTCTACCCATACTACTTGTTTTAACTATTTTCCAAAATTTTTAATTTAGTGAAGTAATCGTTAATTATTGTTTTTCCAAGTATTTTTAGTCAAAATAGACAGCGGATTGTCATAAATAATGATACGTGTAACGAATACGACATTAATTTATGACTGGTAAAAAAAATGATTGGTATACGTTTTTTTTTTGTCAACAAAAATTGATTACCAGCCAAAAGTAAAGTAACTACTATGGTTTTATAAAAATGCTTCAGTATTTTATTGTACTTCAAATATACTACAGTTTGGTTTGCATGTGATGCAAAGATAAGAGAACATCAAAAGTAATTGCAACTCTTATATATGTTTTCTATACATGCGAGAACGATTGTTAATTTAAGTTCTTTAGGGTAAGAGCTCATTTTTGTGGTGAACACATTCAAAACGTCTCTCTCAGGCTATTTATTCAAGCTCACATGCTTTATATGTAAATTAATACGGTCTTTTAGTGCATTTAATTTATTTATTTCGCTCAGTTCTTAGTACAATACCAATCAATTTCAAAGATATTTTATATAGCAATACTATTATTATCTAGTTCCTTGTTCTTAAGTAAAATAACCCGATTGTCGAATAACTGGGATGAGTAACATAAGTGAAATTGCATGAGTAAAACCAAAGTATAACCTCTTCTACAAGACCAGAACTCTACAAATTATGGCCACAACTAAGGACAGATACTAGTAAAGAGGATTTTAGAGTTAGACAACATATACAAAACACAAGAGCTTCATTACATGGTTCAAAACGACGGTGTTTTACCAGTCTTTGAGCAGTTCTCCAGCAACATCCCGGTAGCTGACTTTCTTTTTCTTCACAGGAGGAGGAACTGTGTCTGCCTCTGCGTCTCCGTCTGCGCCTGCGTTCACAGAAGTATTACCAGTCTCGGGGACGAGTTTCCTTTTCTCTGAAGTTTCACAATCATAAGAAACATTAGCGTTTCTATTTTCCCCAGTGATTCGGTTTGATGTCTCTGTGTTTTTCTGACTGAGGCTCGGGAGCATGTTCATTAACATAGCTTGTAGTGGATCCTCATGGATTTGTAACTTCTCTTTCATACCCATCTCGGTCTTTGCATTTCTAGAATCTTCTGAGGCCTCTTCAACTGCTACTGTGTTCTCTTTATGCAGTGATTCTGTGTGCATTGCTATGTTAGGCTCTCGTGTTTCTTCGTTTTCCACTGATCTACCAGCTGCATTACTCTCTTCTGCATCTGCTGACACATTGTCTATGTCATCAAAACCATCATTTTCTTCAGACTCATCTCCTCCTATCTTCGAAGCCTTCTTGCCTCTTCGTGATCTCTGTACTCTTTGGGTTTGTCCCACACGAGACTTTCCTCTCTTCGCAGATTCTCCTCTGCTAGAGTTCCTTTGAGCCCCACCGAACGATTCGGTCTCTTCTGCTATATCACTGAGTCTTGTTGAAACCTTTTCTTCAGAAGCATCACTCTCCTCTTTTTCGTCTCCGCCTATTTTAGAAGGCTGCTTGCCTCTGCGTCTCTGTACTCGATGCGTTGAGTTTGTAGAAGACCTTCCCCTTTTAACAGCTCGAGTACTTGACCGTCCTCTTGAACTTCTAGTCTCCATTTTAGAGGAAGCTGGCTCTTCGATTTGAGCACTACCACTGGAAGCTACTTCCGTTGTATCATGTTCAGATTTACTGAAGCAGACAGATAAGATCATTGGAAGCTTTTTCATATTAGATGAGAGACTAAATTTTATATCATTTGTAGATAAGAACTCATAAAATATGTTGACTCACTCTGATTCTTCAGTATCAGAATCTTCCATGTACTTAGGCCTCAGAGTGTAGACGTCCTCGCAAAGTTTTTGCTCTCTTTGCAAGCTGTCTTCTAACCAGTGAGATTTAACAACGTGTAGCCTTCTCTTCAACAGAAGGCGCTTCTCCACTTCGCTGAAACTATTACAGAGAGAGCAGATGATAGAGTCTTACATTCCTCATTATATAATGTGTGGTACGAAGCTCAAAATCAGAAACAAAGAAGTTGAAATACTTTTTCGAAACTGAAGTAAAATCCAAAGAGTCTTCTGTTATAGCAAGGACTACAAGGTGCGACGCATTAGCAAGATTATTGCTAACTTTACCACCACCCATTAGGACTTCAAGCGCTAATCTCTTAGCCATAATTGCCAACAGAGCTTCCTCTTCAGTGCTCCTTCAAGTAAAAAATGACATATTGAGGATGATGAGTATTGCTTTAGGTAACTGTCATGTTCAAACAACATAAGCAGAAAACAAGAGGGGCCTTACAATGTTTCACTATATGGGTAAAAGTAAACACAGCAGCCAAAGAGGCAGGACCATCTTTTCTCTGGACATAACTTTTTCTTGTAGTATTCAATGGATTTTGAGTCTTCCGATTGCTTGGCATTGCTTAAGACCTGAAAACGAAGAAAAAGGGCAACCGATCGTATGATTTCAGTTAGAGGGTATCAAGAAGTAGTATAATATTTTCCAAGATGGCTTACTGAACATACATACCTGGTTGAGACCTTCAAGGTCTAAATCCCAGTAATAAGAATCCGAAAATTCATCAATGTCATCCTGTAATTTTGTCCTTGAAGCCTCAGTGAGGTGGAGGAAGTACCTTCAAAAGTGGACGCAAGCGGTTTTTTTGTTAGACGTAACATTAAAGCACGAAACCCTAAATGATCGATACCATAAGAAAATGTTGCTAGGACTCACTTTGGCTGCAAAGGAAGCATTTTATTTCGTGAACAACAATCTAAGATCCATGAAAAGTGGATGACATCTCGCTGACGCTTTGCTGCCTGATACTTTATTCCTGAAATAGTATCTCATTATATGCTCTTTTCTTATATAGTTTTGAGAAGCACCTCATGCGTACAAAAGGGTTAGGTAAAAAATGTAAGAGTAAAATAGTGACATACCGCTGCTTTCCGCTGCAATGCAATGAGTCACTGAGTTGTTTAAGTTCATTGAGAACTTTCCCCCATTCTCAACCACCATTTTGTGAAATGTATCAACAGAATAGGACCGAGGCACATTAACAAAATCTGTAAGATTTGTCAAGGAGATAAAAAAAAGTGTAGTATGAAAATTTTCTCTAAAGTTTGCAAGTTCAAGTAGTTTCAGAACTTATCCATGTAAAAAGATGTCTAATTCTAATAGAGGAACCACGTGAGAATGAAGCAGAGAGACGAAACTTCATTTTAAAATATGTCAAAGGATACAAAATATCATATTTGAAAAGATAGAGGTCTTGCCCTTGATATCCGACACATCAGTTTGAATAAACTGAGAAGGGACAAGAGACACATTCTTTTTCTCTCCTCTCTTGGAGGATTTAGTAACTTTCGGATTGTCCTGTGTGTTTTCAGATTCCTTCTGTTTCTGTGTGGTGCCATTACTCGAGTTCACCAATTCCACAAAAGCTACAAAGTCAACATATCAGACAGACATATAAACCGGAAAGAAGTCGGTTATTTTATCTTTTATAAAAATGAGAACATTGGATAGTTTCTTTGGATCATTTACTCACCCTGCACATCGAGACATTCATGCCAAGGCTTGTCATATCTTACTTTATCAATTCGAGGAAACCTCAGACTGTAAGGTGCAACAAACACCTACATAAAAAAATAGCATGTGCATTATAAGCAACAAATCTGCATTGCAAGATACCAAATTAAATTGGAAACAAATATTAGAGGTCACTAGCTAATCTTCACATTCTCACATCTTATGGACATACCTCAGACCTTATTGTTCTGATATCACTAGTGATTGAAAGTATTACTGATCTGCATTAAGGGAAGAGAAAAAAGATATGAGCACAGAAAATAGTATTCAAAGATCCAAAATTCTTCTTCTTCAGTTGAGGAAAAAGAGATGATTGACAGAAAAATGACTTCTCTGGGCTCTCAATCCAAACATCTGGTCTCTCTTTTGAGTGGTTTGTGACCTGGTAGAAGCTCGGTGGAGCCTTCTTTGGGTGTTCATTTTTTCTGAAACACAAATAAAATATGTGATAACTATTAGAGAAAGATGCAGTGTGTACATTGTCAATATATTATATCCTTTTCTCCCTAACCTTGACTGATCCCATATAGTTTAATATATTTTTGTTTTAATGAGATGAGAAAGCCAGTGAACTGTTCCTTCTCTCACCTGAAATAAGGCTTCAGTTTGCTTACAACAATGTTAAGTTCTTCATCAGAAAGTCCAGTGCCAACTCTACAAAACGACAGAAATCTGGAAAACGAGAATAGCTTATCATTGATAGTTAGACCTGAAATGTCTGGCAAACAATTAAAAATTCTGATGTCAGCTTCAAAGTCTGCAACTCTGCATTGCCCATGTTCTGTCAAGACTGGTTCTATATAGATAATCTGATTTCATCTTCTATGAGAAAATGTGAAATCATAGAGATACTTACCGCCTGGGATACACATTTGCCTCTGCCCGGTCAGCCAAGGCGACAAGAAACTGTGCTACCTCCCCTCCACGGCGTCCGGAGCCATAGTATCCTCCTGGTAAAGACGTAACAAAACCCAAATAAGATCCAATGAAAAGGACACCAATTTTGAACAAAGGAAAAGTAACAGCATATCGAGTACAGACCTATTATAAGAACATCAAGGTCAGAACCAGCCCGGATATATTCAGGCTTCAACTTCAACCACTTGCCACTCCGATCTCCAGGTTCCCATTTCGATTCCAGGTCTTTAAGCACAATTCCTTCATCTCTGAGGACAAAGAAGAAACTGGATTAGAAGCAAAAACACACATCTGCGAAGAAAGTCATATATCACTGTTCATATACGGCCATGAAGGTACCATCCAAAAGTTTTGCACCACTCATGAATAGTAGAGAGATAACTTTTTGCTCGAATTAGAATAAGGATAATAAACCTGTTTTCAACTGTTTCTTTGAAAAATCGCTCAACGTCAGCAGCAGCATGAACAACAATAGACCAACTAGGTTCCCCTGCAAAAGAAAATGATTGTTCAAATATCCATTTTAAACGGCGTAATGACGAAATTATACAGTTGTATGAAAGATTTAACGGACTCATAAAGATGCAGGAGTCTAAAAACATAGCACACTCTTCAAAAAAAAGAATTCATCATTGATTTACTGTCACACTTGTCAACATTCCTGAGTCTACTAGAAGTGTAGAATCTTAGTAGTCCTTACCTGAAGGGCGGTGAACATTGAGACCACCTTCAGGTACTAAAACTTCTAGACGACCTTTTAAAGGCCTGACCACTTTTTGCAGCAGTTCATGCCGTTCCTTCAAACTCTGGTGGATGACGCTAGTATCGCCAACATAAAGAACATCAAAGGCAACATCTAGTACAAGGTCAAGGAAAAGAATATCTCTTAAGTCGTTTTGTCGTGACATTCTGAAGTCGCATTAACTTCTCCTAGTAAGGATACAACACAACTGCATTAATAGATAAAAAGAACATCAGTGTTTGTAGTCGGATCCTCAGACAGTTTCACTCGCAACATAAAGCAAAGAACAAAAGTAAACAAGTGGGATTTCGCATATGAACCTGTCTATGGCTGTCAAGACCTTCCCTTGCTGCCTTGGCTGTAAAAAAGAGTAATAGAAGGATCAAATCTACTGCAAGCAAGACTCAGCTATTCAACATAAGGATATTGATTAGACTACAAACCTATTTCCTGATTCGAACCAAACTCAGCAAACCGATTCAGAGATGTATCCCAGACCAACATTTCGCCATCAAGGATGCACCTAATTGGCAATAAAAAGAAAGTAAAAGATCGTATATCTCATACTTTCAAGCTCGTAAAACCTTCCAGAGCCTAAAAAAACAGCAACTGTATTCTTACTTGTCCACCAATATATTTTGTACAATAAGATCCGACATGGCATGCACGTATTCAGAATGGTCAAGGAAGTTCCTGCACCATCACTAAAAAAAGTAAAGTGCAAATTCCCTATCTGTCAAAACACTAAGAGACCGGTAGAGAGCATGAAACAACTACAACACTTAACCAAAAATAGGCTTTCGGACACTAAGTCACAAAATAGTCATGAACAATGCCATATACAAATAAGATCTTTTATCAAAACATTTATAGCAGGGTAGATAAAAGAGATGTGGAATCACCTAGAGTAATAGTGTATCTCAGTCCCATTTTTGTGTATTTGTATGCGATCTCCATCAAATTTGCATTCAGCAATTACATCTTTCCCATGTAGCTATGTCAAGGAAAACAGAAACTCATGCATTGGTTAAAGAAATTAAAAACACCAATAAAACGACATCACCAAACAATATATATACTGCACAGTGATATGGAGTAAGTCGACAATAGATTTGATGGAATTTACCTTCTTCCAAGCAGCATTTACATCACCGATACGCATAGCTAATTGTGGTCGTACGGCTTTTCCAACCTCTATATCCTACAACGTAACAAACAAAGAATGAGCAGCAGATACATGAGGAAAGACATATACTTTGGCAAGAGTTGAAATGAACAGTATACAAGTATGATAAAAACCTGGCGCTTGTGGCGTTGGTGTCGATCCCTCAACTTTTCACAAACTAGTTTCAAGTCACATGTGACATTAAACAAGTCCTCAGCATCTGGATGGAACTCCTGAAATATGCTCCTCTCGCTCATTCCCAGTTTCAAATCTGTAAAAGCATTCCCCAACAAATCAAAAATTTCTAATTGATTCTCAATTAAAAAAAAAAAAAAAGATGGAAACTTTATGTGAAGAAAGCTGAAAAGGTCCTACCTTTCAAAATGATCCTAATGACCCACTTCATCTCCTGAGCATTTGTCTTCTGAATCAGAGTAGAAAGAACAGAAGTCTTCTCCCCTCTGTGTTGCATAGATACCCAAAACCAAAACAAGAAACAGAGATTATAAATAGAAACAACTGATTCTATCTATATGAAGTGTAAGTGAAGGATTCAGAGAAAGCACCTGTTCTCACTTGTAGCCAAACGATCAAGCAAATCATTCAATTCTTTAATAGTCAAACCACCCGAAGCCATTCCTTGTCTACGTTGCAATACCTATTATAACACACAAAAATGTTCATAAACCCTAAAATCCCAAAAACCCAGAAAACTCATTCCTAACCTCAGCAGCAATTAAGGAAAAGTTTCCAGCATTGGCACCAGCTTTAGCGGTTCCTCCTTTACGCCAATTGATAAGACGAACAGCGTCAGGAGCGTCGCGAGAGATGCCAAGCGCGTCGATCAGACACGTGGCGAGCACTGACTCCTTGAGACCGTAGCTACCTCGTTCCCTATCAAGCGACGGGATGATGAGTCGTACTGCGACGAAGTAGTCCGAGGGTTTGCAGTAAGTGTCGAGAAACTTGCGGAATTTGGAGCGTTTTTGGGAAGAGGTTTTGCTTTTTTGGATCCAGTTGAAGAGAGATACTAGAACGCTGACTTTGATCGATTCCGTCATCTTACTTCGCCGGAAATTTTGGGTTCCTGATGAGACAACGGTTGATTAGGGGGAAAAGATGGTCGGAGAATCACTGAGCAGCGTCGCGAATTGCTTGTCGGAGAAGAAAGTCGCGTTTTGAAAAAAGTCACACGGCCGGTTGGGTCGTGCCCGGTTCTGTAATATTGACAGGGACCTCTCGTCTTCTCTGTTCTCGTCTTCTCGTTACTCTGAATTTATACATTTGCCCTAAAACTTACTTAATTGATCAATTCAGTCCATTGTGTTACACTTGGCAAAAACTGTATAAATTCTAAATACAAACGAACCATATTGGGAAAAATGTCAAAAAAATCACGAACTTTCAAATTGTGGCCAAAAAAATCATGAACTTCTAAAATTTCATTTAAATCACCAATTTTTTGTTGACTTTTCAAAAAAATAGGTAACTTTCGTTGACTAAGCCATTTAGGACACGACGGTAAATTTTCAGTTAAACGGCGATGATGGAGTTGACTTCTGTCAGAACATCCGTTAAGCCAAAACGACGTCGTTTTAATTAGAAGATTAAAACACAAAAGTTTTGCAGCAAGCAGGAGTCGAACAAGCTACCTTTAAAACTAAATACAAGCTTAAAGTTTTTTTTGTTTTAATCTTCTAATTAAAACGATGTCGTTTTGACATAACAAAGATTATGACGGAAGTTAACTCCATCATCGCCGTTTAACTGAAAATTTAACGTCGTGCCTCAAATGGCTAAGTCAATGAAAGTTACCTATTTTTAAAAAAGTCAACAAAAACTTGGGGATTTAAATGACATTTTAGAAGTTCATGATTTTTTTGGCCACAATTTGAAAGTTCGTGATTTTTTTGACATTTTTCCCGAACCATATTTATTGATTTTGCACTATTTTAATTTTGTTACAGGTTAGAAAGTGGAGTTATGGTTTTATAAGTTGTTAATAGTGGTTGACAAAACGAAACAATCTTTTTTTACAAGTATTACTAAATCAATCCTCATACAATTTGCTGTGTTAATTAGAATGACAGTTATGAGATCATATATCATAAGTTACAACAACTTACAACAAGTCCCAAAAGCAATTTGATACATGAGATGAGGTTTATATTGGCTTTTAAGGGATGTCAAATGGAAAGCTTAAGAACTACAGCTTTTGAAATAAATAAGCAAAACAGTTCTAACCCAAGCTTCATTACAAGGTTGAATTCGCCGCTTTACCATCTGTCTCAATCCATGTTTCAGAATGTTGATCCGTTGAAACCAAAGAAGGGTCGCTGCAAAAACCAGATCCACGAATTTAACTAACTTTTCAATCATTGACATATCTAGTTATAAGACATCTTTGACATTCACAAGTTCAGAACATTGTGCTTTCATCAAAGTGAACATGCTTTATAAAACTTGAGCAAAAGTGACACTTACAGGGGAATCGTAGAATTTGATATAAAAGCGGGAGCTATCTATAGATAGCTTAATTTGGAGAATCTCAGATATCGTCTCGCTAAGCTTCCCGTTTACACCTGGTCCTAATCCCCCAATAGATATCAATTCTCCATACGCAGCGGGTTCCTCAGTACCAGCAAATGCAATGGGCACTCCACTATTAAGCAGTATCATCACATACTGAAAGCAAAGATAAACAAAACACAAACGTAATATATAAGTAATGAACAGCCAAAAGAAAAGATGATTAAAACGTATCTCACAACTCACAAGTAATAATAAGTCCACAACACAATCAAGCTTAAGAATCATTCACATAGGACTTTCATCAAACACTTCGTGTGCATACACCAACAACATCATGAATCCAATCAAAAAACTGAAAATTTCCGTTCTACTCTGATTTCATATCATCAAAACTCTAAAAAGGAATTAAAAAAAAAGGTAACAAATGTTTAATCGATTCATGAATATCGCATAGAAATGCAGGAAACAGAGGAGTAGTAGAGTTTATATACAGATTCAGGTTTGCCGATGATCTTAGCGACGGCCTTAGTAGCGTCCTTGAGAATGTCGGAGCAAGTGACGGCGTCGACTGGTATGTTTGTGAAGAGATTCAAAGTGGGCATCTTTGGTTCTTTCTTCACTCTTCTTCTTCCGACAAATCAAAAACCAGTGGCTTTCAGATATTGAAGTTGAGATAACGGTAAGAGCAGCAATATGGTGTAACGAGTTTTCAATTTTATCATCAAACCAAAACTATACCAACCGATGTCTAAAGTACTCAAACCGGAATCTCATGGGCTTGTAATTCGGCCCACCAATAAGTTATTTGGTGTAAATATGTCGAAAAGTAACCATCGAAGATTGACAAAAAGTACAGACAAGTTTTTTTTTTTTTTTCTCTCTCTTAGAATTTGGAGTTGGAGGGGGACCAATAGAGTTGTGTCTTTCCTGATGTCGATTTTTTTTTTTTGGAATCAGTATGGAGAATCATGCAATGGCATAGCATAACTCTTTCAACTTTTGTCTTTCCATGCTTATGATAAGCTTTTAACCTTTTCATTTTTTTTGGATCCAATGAAGGGAGTAATGGACAAAAGAATAAGTAGTAAATATCTAACTACATTGATATTTTCAGTAAATTTCTTCAAACTTGAGTAGCCTTTTGCTTTATTATATTATATGATGATTTAATTTGTTTGGTTTGTATATATTTGTTACATATATATTTCATGTATTGCAACCTAAGACATTAAAAAGTCCTTGTTATATGCCTCTTGAATTAAGTGTATTGTGAATTTTCTGCATGTGTACTAAAATATGTCTCTTGTTACTTTTAGATTTTGAGTACTAAATTTCAATACAACTGTGATATTTCAGACTGTCTATATTCTATCTAGTTAGTTAGATGTCAGTTTGTCTGTTTTCCTTCTTTGGATCCCAAAGGCTTATCATAAGCATGGAAGGCAGGATATATGAAAGAAGAGTAATGTTATTGCATTATTACCCATGCTGGTTAAAAAAAAAAAAAAAATCGAATTCCAAATTTAGGGCAAGACATAGTTTTAATGGTCCCCCTCCAATTTGCAAGAGAAGGAAGAGTTCACTTGTTGTTTGTAACTATTTGGGTTACTCTTGATGAGCCATAAGCCAATTTTATAGAAATTTATATGTTCACATTTCCAGATCTGCCTAGTCTCATATATCTGGATTTTTCTTAGCTATATAAGTGTTTTCATTTTCGTTTGTTGTTACAATTTATCGATTTAGTTACTTTTTAATTCTCATTACTACACATATACATAACAAACTTGTATCATGTCTAATGTACATATATATATGATCCAACTCGCAATCTTAATTAAAATGTTTTGTTTTACAACTTATATTGTTATAAGCGATTAAATGTACATACATGCATATTCATATTAGATTCATGTTTCGAGATTAGCGGCATTAGCGCGTCTATGTGCTTTTACGTGAACAGTAAACTTGATTACACATATCAGAATATTATAATGGTATACGTTTGAAGGATGAGAATAATGAATATACGCTTAAAGATTATAACGATATCTAGTACTATGTCCATCAGATATCATGATATCCAAATGAGAATGAGTGGTTAAATATGGGTTTCATAAGATGATAGTATATGTTTTCTCTCCCCTTCATCAACCGAGTCGGTTTTGTTTTCTTTTCTACAAAATCAATTTAATTTTCGTGTATCTTCTATGATATCTCGTGTGGTTAATGTTAACTTATAGTGTAAGAACAAAAGATTATAAGACCCACTAGATGTGGCCGAAATAACTAGATGGTAAGATAATTGTAAACAAGTTGTCCACAATGTCCATATGAAATAGCTTTGAAATTTAAAGGACAATCAGAATTATGACATTCGAGGGTTTTAGGATAGCCGCATCCTTTCTAATTACGTGTAAAATCATTAAACTGTGAATTATAATAAGCATTGAAAACGACAGTCAAAGTTATACTTTAAATTCAATTTCTCTTTTATTTCAACAATTTCTCAATAAAATGTCACTTTTTACATTTATACTTTTACAATCTTCGTGTTGGTCACGGTATCTAATCCATAATCCTTCTAAAATCCACATAAAACACAAACTCAAATACGTACGTCTCACAACTGGGGAGTTCTCTTAGTTAATCAATTAAAAGATTTAAAACTTTTTAAACACAAAATTATCAAAGCTAAATAGATTGAACAGTCTCTACTCTCTGCGTACCTAGTGTCCTTGAAGTTAGTATCCGGGTATAACGTACTTCAATCAGACATATGCTGCAACGATCGAAATTATTAATGTACTTTTATCCACCAAACTTTTATGGGAAAAAGGGTAAGCATTAGTAAGGAAATGGAAGAGAGGTCACATGTTGTCATAAGAATAACATAAGAACAAAACTTACTTTGGAGCAGTGCCATAACAAGATTTATCCTGTTTTTTTTTTTTTTTCTTTCTTGAGGTTCAAATTCTCTCCAGCACACCTTTCTTTAGATAAGAAAAATTCTCTATACACTTCAGTTTTCTATAAAGATTTTCTTTTTGTCAACCGACTTTTCTTATTAAAAAATAAACTTGGGTTTTAAGTTCTTTTTTTTTTTTAAATCAAATTCTCCCACCTGATAATGATGCACTTGATGTAACAAAAGATTTTTTAATGAAAAAAAAATTTGTATTCATTCAAAAAAAAATTCAAATTATCTTTATATGTATACAATGTTCTTTCTACTAATAAGTATGCATATGAACCATATTGAACTGAAATGAGTCCAATTGCAAAATTGCGTCTCTGGTTAGGAGAATTCAAAATTTGGTTTTCGTTATGGACTACAGCATTATCAATTGAAAATATATAATAGATCAGTGTATGATCAATTTTAAGCATATATGTATATATATATATATATATATATATATAAGATGAATAATGAATATTTTCTGTTAAAGAAAAAAGCATCATTACAGAAATGACTATATTGATATATAGTACTTTGGTTTAAATCTTGTAGTAAATTATAATGAATGAAAAATGTGGGTTAATATATTTTATATATATATATATTTTTTGTCATATGTTGGCTGTAGATATCTGTAATCTTTAGTCAATATGTCGAATTTTTTTTTCATCTGGATATTTATAGCCCCACCCCCACTACTAGGCATGACCACAGTTACGGTTATCACTGTTATGGTTAATTAACCACCGATTACGGTTAGAAATTTTGTTTAACTTTAACTATAACCATTTAATAAACGGTTAAACGGTTACGGTTAAATACGGTTCTGGTTGAAGCGGTTACGGTTATATAAGATTACAGTTATTTAATAATATGATACGGTTAATATTATTTGATGATATAATATAATTAATATTAGTTATTCTTAATTAATATGTTCTTTTAATGTACCCATTTTTCTTTATCTCATATGATTCATATTAAATAAATAATTATTAGTATATTTTATTAGGTTTTTAAAACGGTTACGGTTAACAAATTACGGTTTAATTATGCGGTTAACCAACGATTTTGATACGATTACGGTTAATTAACAATTATGGTTAATATAATTTAACCATATATTTACGGTTAAAGGTTACGGTTTTTAACCATTTTATACGGTTACAGTCTGGTTATGGTTCGGATACGGTCCGTTTACGGTCCAAAATACGGTTACGGTTTAATTTTGGTCATGCCTACCCACTACTACAAGAAGTAAGAAGCAAATATGATACCATTTATATTATAATGAAATTTGTAACTTCTTTTGTCAATTGTCATTTTACCTTTGTTTCAAGACTCACTACCAATAGACGAATTCTTTAAGGACAAACTGTATAAGTAAAACAATAACATCCGGTTTATAGAAATTAGGATTGAATAAACTCGAACAAAAACTTGTCAATGTAGTAGATATGCAAGTTACTTTTCTATATTGGATTTGTTTTATCAAATACATGTACTCACAATGTTTAAATTGCTCAAGCTCCATTTGCTATATTCTTAGACTTACTTTTGTATGAGGTTTCTTGATGCAATTAAAAAAGACCATTTTTCAACATAAAATTAAACAAAATATATGTAGCTGAATAAAAAGAAAAGCTACTACTAATATCTAACCAGGAGTCATTGAACGTAATGAGGTAAACGTAGGTTTAGCTTTAGCCACAAATTACTTCAAATGATACCAAAAAGGTTCCAATCATTTTTTCTCTCGCACATACACAATCCACTAGACTAGCCCACCATTTTCTCTCACTACACACTTTTGTTTTAAATTAAATAATTACAAAATTATTATTTTAATACTGGTAGTATATTATAAGTGCGACAATATTGTAAGCCATGCTCCTACTAATAATAAAGCCAATTAGCAATAGCTATTTAAATAACATTTGTATTATATTACGGCCGTTACTTTGCTATTGTTTGTTTTGCATAAAACGTATAAAAAAAAAGTAGTCAACCAGAAGAAGAAAAAAAAAACTAATTGTCATGTCTGTATATGTAGGTATATCCAAAAGAAATTTCTGGCACAAATTATGATACGAAAGTATTAAATTATGCTCATATTTTTGTCCACAAATATGCTTAATTAGTAAATTAGAAAACAAAAGCCTTAATTAGTAAAAAATGCAAATTACTAAAGTCAGTTTTGGAAGAACACGTGAAAACGTCTCTCCGACCAAGCGACCACAATCAGTTAACAGAGAAACAGCCACGTCATCTATGAAATCTAGTAGAGCCAATGAGTAATTGCCACGTCGGCAGATAAGGTGACATTTCCTCGTTTTCTCTTTAAGATCCCAAAAAGATTTTGCCAGGTTTGAATTGATAATGATAATGATGATGATGTGGTTTCTACAATTTTTTTAGGAAATAATAATCCAAAAGCAGAATCATATCTCTCTACCATTGATTACTTATTATTAGTCCCTAAACAGCCTGGACTAAACACTTGACCTTTTTCTTGGTTAAACCTTTTTAAAGAAGAAAAAAAGAAGAATTTACCATCATAACAAATCAGTAATAATAAAAGGTCAAAATTTCATTAAAAAAAAAGATTTAAAGATTTTATTCAAAAAGTATCAAGGAAATTTTATTGTCTAAAATTCCAATCAAAGCTAAAGTCAAACCATATGTAACTTCATATCCTATTTAACTTTACTTGTCCATAAGTTAAAAAGAGTTCAAAATAAATATTTACAAATAGTGGAACTCAGCAATTGGTATCAACTAATAAGATAAATTATGAACTTCAACCTACATAACACTACCACATGATCGTTGAGCCGCTTAATGTATTCAAATTTTGAATAAATGATTAATTGTTATATAATGTGATAAGAAATATTTTTTTTGATCAACTAATCAACAAAAGATTTATCTCCATTTAGATTATGATTGATCACCATCATGTTATTTGCCACTAGTTGAATGATCTGATATTTCAGTTTTTTTTTTTTATGTAATGTAACGAGAAATGATAATTTCATAAATTAAACTACAAAATAATTGCTTCTATTAATATTAGATTATCGTCACACTATCTATCACTAGATCGACGAACCAATTAATTTTGAAATTTTTGGGATAAATGTTATTTACTATGATAAAAAATACTTTGATGAATTAATTCGTACAATATTTGTCTTCATTCGAATAATGACTGATCGTCACCATATTATCTACCATTAGAGTTTGACAAAAAAAAAAAAAAAAATCTACCATTAGATCGATGATCCTATTAATAGATTTAAATTTTGAGTAACAATAAAATTTTAATTTTGTTAATTTTGCAAAATTTGAAAAATGACTGATCGCCGCCATATTACCTACATTTATTTACATTGATGACGTTTATTAATTTTAAATTCATATTATCTAATACAACAAAAAATAATATTAAATCAATACACGACAAATTATCTTCATTCAAACTATGAATGATTGCCGCCATATTACCTATGTTTATATTTAGATCGATGAGCTGATTCATGTTAATTTGTTAATTTTGAATAAATACTATTTTATATGATAAAACTTTAATAAATCAATACACGACAAATTATATTTATTCAAATTATGATTGATCGCCGTCATAATACCTATGTTTATATTCAGATCGGTGAACTGACAAGTGTTCGTTGATTTTGAATAAATAATATTTAATACGACAAAAACACTAATAAATCAATAAACGACAAATTATCTTTATTCAAATTATGACTGATCGCTGCCATATTACCTACGTTTATATTTTGATCGATGAACTGATTAATGTTTGTTGATTTTGAATAAATACTATTGTAATTCAACAATAACATTAATACATTCAATTATCTCATTCAATTTATGATTAATCTACGATCTTGTCTTTAATTTTTGGTTCAACAATCGATTCTAATATTTATATTTTTCATTTTTTGACTTTCTAATTTTTCAAATTATTTTTAATACCCCTCAAACATTATTTGTCAAGTGATTTTTTTGCCTTCAAAATTTCTAATTATTTTGAAGTAGCTCTCAAAACATTATTTGTCAAGTGTTTACTATTTATTGTGGTTAAATAAGTTGAACAGTGTAACAAAAAGAGAAAGAGACTGAGATAATGTTTTTACCGTTTTACTTTTGATTTAAACACCAGTCATTCAAGATAATATGAAGCTTATCCAAGCGTTTCCAACACTAATTTTCCATATAAACCTTTGAACCTATAAAGGGAAAAAAATCCACAAAAACAAAATCTTAATTCGTGGGAGTGACCATATCCATAAGAATTAAGAAAATATCGTTTCAGTGTTTTCACAAAGTAATTTTATTATAATTAAGACAAAAAAGTGAAAAAATCCACAAGTGGACCCTACACTTTCCAGAACTGGCGAGATTACGAGCTATCTTCTTGTCCGCTCGCTCCCTTCACTCATTCGTCTTCTTCTTCCCACCACACTCTCTCTCTCTCTCTCTCTCTCTCTCTCTCTCTCTGTTTCTCCAAACCTTCTCGGTTGAATTACCGAAACCGAAACCACAAACGCTCCTCTTCTTTGTTTTCTCCAAAAAAAAAAAAAATCACTAAAACCCTACTCTTCTCCTCCATCTCTTATATATCTCGTGACTCTTTCTTTCTCCTCCAATCTCTCTCTCTCCCTATTCCATAAACCAATTAGCTTCTCTCTGTAAAACTTCACTCGTTGGCCAATTCCTTTTTGGTTTTCATTCCAAACAAAAAAAAAAAAATCTCAGATTCCAAATGGGTTTTCATTTTTTCTAGTATTTTTCTTTCTTACCGATGATGATGAACATATTTGTAAGAAAGAATCTTCCTCTTTCTCTAAAGATTAAACCTTTTTTTTCCCCCTTCAGTTTTGTTTCTTCTCAGTGGGTTTTAAGGGTTTTATTAGTATAATCTTAAAACTAAACACAATTTTCCTAACCAAAAGCTTAATCTCATCACTCTCTCTCCCCACACTCACAAACAGTAAAAGTTCTTACAATCCCCCCAAAGGTTTGGTCTTTTTTTTTCTAAAAACTCATAAACTCCGACAATTTCGTGGTGATTTGTTTTCTGATTTTCTCCGGGGAAAAGAAAAAAAAAAATCTCATTTTTTTTATTGTCTCCGGCAAAGAAATAAAAAAAATGACGGCTTGTATAAGCAGTGGCGGAGGAGGAGCAGCGGCATACAGTTTCGAGTTAGAAAAAGTGAAGTCACCACCATCAACCTCAACAACAACAACAACAACGAGAGCTACATCACCATCATCAACAATCTCGGAATCATCAAACTCACCACTAGCAATCTCAACGAGGAAGCCAAGAACACAGAGGAAAAGACCAAACCAGACATACAACGAAGCAGCTGCTCTTCTCTCCTCTGCTTACCCAAACATCTTCTCCTCAAACTTGTCGACTAAGCAAAAGAAGACTTCCTCAAACTCTCATCACTTCTACGGGACAACAATTGTCAAATCACCACTCCTCAGTGACACCGACGACTCCTCTGATTTGCTTCTCCCTTACGAATCAATCGAAGAACCTGATTTCCTCTTTCATCATCACCACCACCCGACGATTCAATCCAAGTCTGAGTTTTTCTCCTCCTCCGAGCTTAAAGAAGTCAACTCCGGCGGTGGGAGTTACGTTAATCAGATCGAAAAACTCGATTTTTCCGACGAGTTCGATGCTGAGTCGATCCTCGACGAAGAAGTCGAAGAAGGGATCGATAGTATAATGGGGACTGTGGTGGAATCGAATTCGAATTTGGGGATTTACGAATCTAGGGTTCCGGCGATCAAAGGCGGCGGTGGAAGAAACTCTAACCGAATCGGAAAATTAGAACAACAGCTGATGATGATCAATTCATGGAACCGAAGCTCCTCATCTAACAACGGATTCAAACTACCGTTAGGTCTTGGTTTAAAAGGAGCTCTCAGAGAGAACAAAGACCCAAACTTGTATAAATTTCACACCGTCGATTTCGAACAGATCTCGCCGCGGATTCAAACTGAAACCGCGGTGGTTATTGCAGCCGTTGATGATGATGAGAAAAAGCCGATTGGAGGAGAGAAGAGCAAGAAGACGACGACGAAGAAGAAGAAGAAGATGACGGCGTTGGTAACGGAGTCGAAGAGTTTAGCGGCGGAGGAGACTACTATTACTATTACTACTACTGCGGAGGAGACGACGAGGAGTTCTGAGAAGAGAACAACGACGACAGGTCCGTTGTTGAAGCTTGATTACGACGGCGTTTTGGAAGCTTGGTCTGACAAAACGTCGCCGTTTCCTGATGATATCCTTGGAACGGAAGCTGCTACTGGTCTCGACGTCAATGTATGTACTCTCTCTCTATCTATGACTCTTCTTTTGTTAATCACGCCGTTAAAATTTCGATATTTTCTATGTTTTATTTTTTAATTTTTTAATTAATGGCTTAGTTTTGTCTGATACTATTAAATTTAAATTATTACGTAACTTATATTTTGAGATTCTGTTCCAACTAGTTATATTCTGCCACGTGGCTCTTTTAGGCGTGTGTTCTGTGCAATTAAGTACTTTATTATTAGCTATATCATAGTTTTGAAGTAGTAGTAGTATCTGACAACAATTTTATTAAATTTTTTTATTTGTGGAAAGTTCTTAATAATTTTTTCTCGTAACGTTTTTTTTTATAAACCCTTTGACTTTGGTACATGGTCTTTTATTCTTTTTAAAATTTTTCCTAACTTTTTTTTTTTCTGATAAAACTCTCAATCAATTAACTAAATTTAAAAAAGGCAGCTTTTTATTTGTCCAAGGAGAACTTTATAGACCTGTGCACGTGAACTTTCACGTATAGGATAAATGAAAGAGGTTCGAAAATTTTATTTTGTATATATCCACTTCGTAGAATTTTACTCTTTTTAGCATAAAGTAAACAACAATGCTAACATGGGATTCATTTCCACTTTAGCCGTATCTATTTTAATAGAACAGTACGTGCCTACAAGGTTAATTTACATGTAAATTAGACTATATGATTGATGACAACATTGATTGGGATTGTTTTTGTTACTTGGAAGTGAACTAATGTGGAGTGTGTTTTTTTGGGTCAGGCTAGATTAGCTCAAATTGATCTGTTCGGAGATAGTGGGATGAGAGAAGCAAGTGTTTTAAGGTACAAAGAGAAGCGTCGAACTCGTCTGTTTTCTAAGAAAATTCGATACCAAGTTCGCAAACTCAATGCTGATCAACGTCCTCGAATGAAGGTATCTCAACCATCTTAATTCGTGGTTAAAACACATGTAGGTTTTTTTTGTACCATCCATTCGTATTTGTTTTAATTGTTTTTTTGAACCGGTTTTTGAAGATTAGTTTTGAGTTTTTAGTGTAGATGGAGTTTTCCTATGCATTTTTTTAATAATAAAGATGAAATAAAAGCTTTTTATTGGGTATCTTTCATGAACCAAATCGAACAAGTAAAGGGAAACTACTAATTTGATTAAAACAAGCCGACGGTTGAATTTAGATTACTTAACATCATGGGATAAATGTTAATTGTGTACACTATTAAGGACAACAAACCAAGTAATAACGTTAAGTTGAGGACAAGGGGTAGCGATATATATGTACATTGGATTTTGATTAAGACAAGAACCTAATATTAATGTTTCACTTCTTTTTGTGGTTGGTGATGGGATGGGTACAGGGACGATTCGTGAGAAGGCCCAATGAGAGCACTCCAAGTGGACAAAGATAACTAGGATAAAAGAGCCTAAAGATTCAGTCCTTTTATCTTTTATTTTTCTCTCTGTTTATTCCTTTTTTAGTTTTTGTATTAAAAATTTTGTCACCCTCCTTTTTTTTGTCTTAATTTTAAGGTCCCTTCGGTTTATAATTTAGGTTTTTAGTCCTTAAATCCCCTATATATTAATAGAGAAACATTCTAAAGAAAATGCTGATGTGTCGTCGCTAGAGAGCTCTAGACACCGATGAATTTATTGTCTTCATTTTTGTAGATATTTACACATAATTGCTATTGAATGATTAAGGAATATTCCTTTCCAATTAATTAAAAAATCAAAAATTTCAATTTTAAAATTTATTTTAATCATTTTATAACATATTTAATTATTTAAATATAACATTATTAGATCTAAAAATTTTTCAAAACCCGAATTTATTCATCTATAAAAAAAATTGATTACTATTCACATATTTAAATTTTCCAAAATAAAATTATCACAATAATAATTATTATAAAAAATTGACTTATTTAATACCATTGGTATAATTTTCACGGGTGAAACATATTCTTATACAAAAAAAAATTAAACAAAATAATTTTTTTTGCATAGATTGAAGAAAGAGCAGATTATCTATTTAGTTGATACATAGTAGTTTGATCTAAACATATATTTCTCGCAGATTATATATTTTGTTATTACACAAACAAATTTTAGATCCTACAAAAATAACTTTTCTCATAACACTAATTTTATCTGCATAAATTTATCCCGCATATAGTGCGGGTTGTTACCTAGTAAGGATGTAAATGGGGGAGATTTGCTGTAGAGAGTGAGGGATCAAAACAAATAAAAAAAAAAAGTTTTTTGATATTAATAAAAACATAAATATCAAGGTTTTAATGACTGACTCATGAAGCAATGAATGTGGGAGAGCTCAACAACAAAAAAAAGTTTCAGAGACAAGACATGGACTTTTTCACCAATCCCAATGGCTCAAACTATGTTAGCAGGGCCTTGTACACCTGTTTGTTTCACTGCCCATTGCTTGTTTGAGTCATCAAAACCGGTGTGACAAATCATTGATACGTCCCAAAAATCTCTTGTTTCTCTTCTTTAACAATGAAAACATTATTAAGAGAAAAACGCATACTTCCCCTTTTCATAGAGAGAAGCAGGAGATTGCAGAGAAAAAAAAAGAAAGAGAGAGTTGCAAAAATAGAACGCTCTTCACAAGGAATGTGTAAAGCTCATTGACCGTATATATTATAATACCAAGAAGATATCGTTTGTTATATACAGAGTTATTATATATATGCATGAAACAAGAGGAAACTTAAAATCAAACCAAATGATCCAATCAAATTCAAGGGTAAATATTTTTAGGCCAATGTCCTCGTGGAGACGCCTAGTTGCATTCCAACACGAACTAGTGTCTCTAAGGACCTACCACTGTTAACCAATAGATCCTCATCGATCCGGATCGAGTCCTGCAAAATGTGTTAATTAAGTGAAAAAAATAAGGTTGATGCAGATTGAAAAAGAAAAATCCAGTGAATGCAATAAAAGCATAAAATTGTTTTAAGCACTTAAACACTAACCTTTTCGAAGACGCATATAACAGTGCTTCCACCAAAAGAGAAATAACCAAGCTGCAAGTTAAGATGAGGTTAGACATATTTTCTTGAAGTACTATTTCTTGAGAAAAGTTGAAGCTGCTTACTTCGTCCCCTTTCTTAACACGCTCTCCTTCCTTTCTAACAAAATTGATGCTACCAACCATTGTTGCACCAATTGCAACAAAAGCTACCTGTTACATTATATTGATGTGATGTTGTCATATTATATTATTCTGGTTTCTCCTTTCTGGAATCTAAGCCACATATCAAGAAAGAAAGATTGTGAGTATTATACTGGTTACGAACCTTTCCAAACTCCGCTGTTGATATAATGGCAACGGTCCGTTTATTTTCGGTGAAAACATTACAGTACTTGCTATTGACCGCAATAGGATTAACCTATAAGGCAGTATCAAGAAATCAAAAGCGAGTGATATAAGAAAGCATGATGGAGATGAGAAGAAATCTTGTACTAAGTAAAGGCAGACAAATGCATAACCACATACCGTATATAAGCTTCCAGAAAGATCCACAAACTTTTCAATGACTCCTGAGACAGGTACATGAAACCTATGGTAATCCTGTAACATTGTCAAGAATGCTTCAGTCAACTCTGTAATGTTTTTAGCCTATGAGTCTGTGTTTCAGTAGGAAAATATCCAGTCTCGCCGCACCTGTGGTGCTAGTCGGAATATCACCAAAGATCCATCAAGAAAGGCATTTGGATGCACACTATTCCCAAGGAGGCCTCTAATTGAAAACTTCCGGCCCTATCAATGCAGAATCAATACATACAGAACGTGGTGCAACTTATATCAGCTACTTCATTTGTTTACATAGTCTCTAATCCTGCATGATAATCATATAGTAAGCTACACTAAAGACCATTTAATACCTTGATCCAAAATCGGGTGCTATCTTCCACCGACTGAAATGCCATTAATCGACAATCAGCAGCACATACAGCAACATCATTGCGGTTCATGCAAGCAATCGGTCTTGCACCAGGTTTCAGTTCCCGGATGAAGAACTCATTGAACGTCTGCAAGTACAGCACTCATCATTCTTTACATTTGCTAATATGGCTTCCTTGGGAAACTCATACTATGTGTCTAAGAACTAGACACATTTGGATTTAGTGTTATAGCTATAAATCAGATTTTCTTACATACCTTAAAGTGCTGCAGAGGATACTTTACTTCAGCCATGTTTATTTGGTCCTGCAACAGACAAAAATATTACTTCAAAACCTAAAAACAAAGCACCACAATTATAGTTTAGTAAATAGTAATTTTGCATGCCTTAAAGAACTCAAGGAAGCTTGGTATTTTTTGGGCAGATTCAACTGAGTTCATTTTCTTCCCCTGCTTCTCAGAAAGTCTCTGCAGAATCTCCTTTGCCCCTGAATCAAGAAGATCAATCAAGCATACATCAATTGTGTTATTCTGTTAGATTGCATAATGGCGAGAACGTGAAGCTTTATGGCACAACAAAACTGTGTAGTGACAATACAATAGCTATATCATATAGGTCAGAATGGTCATGTGTATTTGAAAGGTAATAGTCTCAAATAGTATACCTTGATCCATAAGTCGAAGTCCAATTTTAGACTGGTATATAGCTCTCATGGACAGGACAATCTTTGAGTCAATCAACTCTTCCACAAGTCTCTTACTCTTCCTGTCAATCACCTAAAGCAAGAAGCAATACACGTTAGTAAAGTGAAAATATTTGTTCTTCATCAGAGATAATAATAAAAAAGGGGGTTACAAAAGAAGGATACCACAATATGTGAAGCATTTGAACCAGTATTCAAACCAACGTCATAAGTTGATAAGTGTGTCCATTCACTTAGTTTGAACATCCATCTGAACAACACGTTGAAAACATGATGTGTTGATAAGGGAAGTCTATAAGTTCTTTTATAGAGAAGTCTGGTTAATGAACTTTAAATAAAGTGATTTCTCACCCATATGAAGCTTGTCTATCAGTCAAGAACCCTCCGGTCATCACTTGATTACCCGTTCCTTCGTCAAAACAAAGCGTCATATGAATCATCGCGTTGAGCTTGTCAGAGAGTTGAGCCTCACCACACACCGGACAATTATTTATAATTGGCTCCCTGCATTAGAGAATTCAAATTTAATAGTACTCCAGGAGGTATACATTGATTTGTTATGAATATAATTAATTACTTTTCTTGCTGAAGAGCAAGAAGCGCAGCCAACTCCTCAATGGTCACAACACCGTCACCATTCAGATCAGCAGCTCTGAACAAGTCCTCTTTCTGGTAAATAAGTCATTGAAAACATCAAGTCCACCTTCAGCAGAAATGCAGCAATCTAGCATCTCGATCTGCTGAGCGGCATAGTTTTATTATACTTGAAACTTTTCAAACACTAATGAGACAAAAGAAACTCATGCATCTACTAATGACATAGGTGTGTGTGACAAAGATGCTTTAAAGTCTAACCTTTTTAGCAGCTACTAAATTTCCAAAAGCCTTTATTAAATCAGAGAACTCTGAAAACGAGAGTTGTCCATCTTCATTGTAGTCCTGCACATTGTCAAAGAACTCCAATTATCAAATTTCTAAAATTCTACAAAATTTTGTTCAAGAAAAGCAAGAAACATTGAAGAGAAGATAATAGATAAGAGTGGAATTAAGATTTAGGTAAAACATACCACAATGGACAAGATACGTTTTGCAAAGCGCTTCTCGGTTTCAACAGGATCCTGCAAAGATTAAGCAACCAAACATCAGAAACGATTGATCTTTCATTTTCTCAAAAGTATTTTTCACTACTGTCACTGTGTACCTCAATAGCGCAAGAAAGGAAAATGGTGCCAACAACTTTGGAAGATGTGGGATCTAACAAGTCAAATGACTTAGAAGCCGACTCAGGTTCCTGTATCATGCCAAAAGAAAGCCAAATTTCTCATCTATAGTATATCATTCATGGCCCTTGTAACATTTACCTCAAAGCTCAAATACATCAAGCAACAAAAAAAAATTAATAGCTGACCTGCACTACAAAATCGAATATATCAAGCTCACAATAACCGACGATTTTGTTCCTTGAGAGCTTATTGGTCTGCACCAAGAAAAGGATGATCCTTTTAACTAACTATTAGTTCAAAGAAACGATATCATAACTACACTAAAAATTTGGATAATAGAGAAACCTCAAATACTGAAATCCTAACGAGACTTGGTCCATTTTTCTCCAAGAGAAGCTTCTTTTCCTATATACAGAGAAACACAAACCGTATTTTTAGATTAGACAGAAGTGTAGAAACAGAACCAAAAGTAATCAAACGACACGGTTCGGGACGACTTACAGAGTTCCACGTTGGTTTCTCTGTACTGCAAAATTTAACAAAAAAACAGACCATTACTCCTTGGAACTTTTACGAGGAAGAATTACAAAAAAAAAAAAAAAAAAATGAAAGCTAAGAATATATATATATGTGGCAGAGACTTACGTATCAGAGATCTCAGTTCTAAAAGTCTGTTCACCAAACGAAACACAAGCGAGCCACTTGTCCTTAAACTTCATATCCGCCTGCAGAGAAACAAATCAACACTTTCACATCACTAAAACGTAAAAAAATATATATAAAAACCCGTAAGATGAAGGAACGAAATCGTATTCCATACACGAATGAGAGTGAGAAGGGCAATGCCAGAGAAATCCTCGGCGGATACAGCTTTTTGATTAACCACTCCGGCAGAGTTTCGAGAACAACGACTACGTAGATGACGACGGTGAGTGCGAAACTTTTGAAGCTTCTGTATTAGCCTTGACCTTCGCGATCCTTTAGCCTCCCTTGAGTTTCCGTTTCCCATATCTCTCTGTTTTTTCTTTCCTAATGCACCAGGTAAGATTGATTAACGGATCGAAGAATGAGGGAGACGAAGACGAAGGAGAGAGAGAGAGATTTAGAGCTCTTTTTATTCTCTGATGAATATAAAGGTTGACCCAAAATGTGACCTTCTCTAGTATTTATTTATATGCCATACTCTGTTTTTTTTTTTTTTTAGTTTTGGGTTGGTTCAAAGATTCGGCTGTGGTGGTTATATAAAAATTATATAAAGATAGGAATAACAAACAAATCGGAATGTTTTTCAGAATTCATTCCTCTTCCACCTTCTACGTTACACGACGTTTTTTGCAATTTTCTATACTAAAATGAGCATATAAAGAAATTCGCAAGTGGTGTGTTGATCCAAGTTAATGATTTGTTTTCTTTGTAAAGTTATTATAAGCATATAAAGAGTTTCCAAGTGGTGTGTAGTGAAAAAATTGTAAGGATGAAAATGTGACTATTCTTCTTACAACATGTGTTTTTTTTATTATTGTTATTTTTAGTGTATTTCTTTCAATTAATTTTATATGACATACATTATTTTATTTTTATTTACATATTTTGATATTATATATTATAAGATGTTTAATTTATTTTTTAATCAATATAGTATATTATGCATAACAATTCGATATACATCCTCTTCTTGCAACATGTGTCATTTTATTTTTAATATATTTAGTGTATATTTCAGTTAACTTTATATGAAATACATTATTATATTTCTATTTTTATTTAAGACAAAATATAATTTGATATTATATATTATAAGATGTTCAACTTATTCTTTAATTTATGTAACATATTATCCAAAATGATGGTTTTATCTTTTTATTTCATTGTTCCTTTATTTCTTTATTATAATAGATATATAATTTGTTTTGCTTGAAATTCCTATTAGATATTATTAGTTACATTAACAAGTTATATTTGTAAAAATAAAAAATATAATTATTTATGAACATGATGTAAGCAATTGTGTACTGAATTACTTGCATCATATTCACAAATAATTATATGAACATTGGACTACACGACCAGGATACATGTTCAGGGTCGGCCCGTCCATAAGGAAGCTAAAGCATTTGCTTTAGGCCACTGATTATAAACAAATTTTGAAAGCCACACAAATGAGAACAAAATAGTCTAATGGTTCCCCTTTCATGTTATATCATGTAGTTTTACACTTCAAATTCCCCTAGCCTCCTTCTCAGCTCTTCGTTTTTTACAGTTATTACTTATCATATATACAATATTAACTGAAAATCATTATAATACTAGAATGAGTCCCACGCGTTGCGTGGGTTTAATAATACAGAAAATATACTATGAAGCTTAATTTATTAAGATTTGTTTAGATTTTTTTCTCAAATTGATTATTTTGTATTTCATATCAGTTAGAATAAAAATTATCTTATAACTTCTTAACAAAATACTTGTAGCAAAATATTAGATATGTGCAATACCAAAATGTAGGAAGTAATACATTTAACAAATTGGACTACAAAAAATTTGAATGTATAATTTAAGTTATGTAAAATAAATTTTTTTACAAAAAAAAAACTATAAAGGAATCTTAGTGATAAATGTTGAGATATATAGTAAGTAAAACTTAATATTTGTTAAACAAAAAAAACAATGTTTCTATTATATTTGTGTTCCTACGATGGAGAGGTCCACTGTTGATAACATGATTATATTTATTAAAGAAAATTGTGTTAATTTGGTTGTAGTGACTCATTAGGATTATGGAAATACTGAAATGTTGTTATTTAATATTTATTATGCTAAGTTGGAAAGAGTAGCAAAGATTTTTTTTTTAAGGTTAGTTCTAGAAAACAGAAAAACTATTATTTATAACAAATATATTTGTGGAGTATTAATGTTTTTTAAAATTTTCATATGTTACAATAGTAACTGCTAACTCCTTAACTTCTTTAAGATTAATTTCTTTCATACATTTAAGATTTTGAATTTTTAAAATTAAATGTATTTATTATGGTTATTAATTCAAAAACTTGCTCTTATAAACTTCCATGTATCATCTCTTCTTCTAACATGTGTCTTCTAAAAAGTAAATATATTGTTAATTTTTGTAAACTGAATTTATTTATATAATCATACTTATAAAAATAAATATCAAATTGCATAAGTTAATAAAAACTTCAAGATACAAAAGTTTTGGTTATTTCTTCACTATTTAAAGTTAAAAATAAATATCAAATTAGATAACACTAACATAATTTAAAAATATTAAGATAATAATAATTTTCCTTAGAAACACATTTTTCTAGATTTTCTTTGTTTTTTCTTCATTATTTCAAGTGAAAAAATAAATAAACCATATTATAGTAAAGATTAAACCAATAATATATCTTGCTGATTCGAATTCCTGCGGAACTGAACATATAAGGGGGAAGGGTGGGGAAGAGAGAACGACAAGGAGGACGAGAAGTTGGAACTCAGAGATTATGTCGGTTTTTCTTTGTGAAATCGTCAAAATTTTGTGGCCCATTGACCATTTACAGCCCATTACTAATTGGGTTAAACATGAGATAAAATGTTTAAAAATAAAATTAATGATTCAGAGATGCCACATGGCAGATAGATAGAGCTTCTTAGAGGATGTAACCTTACTTTATTATATTAGATTAATTATTGATGTCGAAAACAAATTACCATACATAACAATTATGCTACTAAATTTTTTAAGCTTTAGGCCACATCAGATAGGCCACATCAGAGTACGGGCCGGTCGTGTACATGTTGCAAGCAATTGTGTACTGGATTGAGTAGGTGATCGGATAACAAAAAAGTAAGAACAGAACAACTCGAGGTACCACTAAATACTAGTTGTAAATGTTTTCAATATCCACATTAAAAAGTCAAAGTAATGATGACCTTAAAAATTGAAGTCTAAAGATGTAGTATGTATTTATGTTTCTTAAAAAAAATAATTCCTATGCGTAGGTCTACGTAGTAGTGTTAACTTAGCAGTCAAAATAATGAAACTCTGCGAAACTTTAATTCGAGTAGTACAGGCAATATTATATGAAACGTGTTGAGTTGTTGATATTAAAACTCAAATTGAAGAAAAGGTTCGAAAATGTTTATATTGATTGACCTCTTCTAAAATAGTCAGTCCTGGTGCTTCCTTTGTTGTAAAGCGTGTGATTAGGTAAGATCTTGAATCTGATTCTATTCATGGTCAAGGCTGTCCATTTTTGAGTGATTGATTCTAATATCAAACAAATTAAAGAAAAGATAGAGAGAAACGTTTTAAAATCATTGAATAGATAATACTCAATTCAAGAAACGAGTAGTTTACTTACTTTACTAGCTAATTTTGTCTTAGTCCCTTTAGCTTTTAATGTACCTAAAAGCTAGCTATTTGTATGCTTAAGCTCCTTTCAAGCTATACCTTAGAACAAAAAAAAGGGAATAAGATCACGAGTACTTCGAAACAAAGCATGTAAGAACAAGCACGGAATCCATATGAGTTTCCCCTTGATTAATGATTAAATGTACTAACCATAAACAGAAAAGTCCAATTATGAAGCATAGATAGATTGTAAAGAGGTACGTGCGACATTAGAGAGTTAGAATCAGATTGAAGTACTTCTGATCAAATTAACTCTTAAAGAGTAGTCACTGGATTTTTAGAAACTTGATCCAAATTATGTTTCTAGAAGAGTATCCGAGCTACAATGTAACATATAAAACTTCAAAACGCATAAATACAAGTTTTTTCATCCGAGAAAAGTAGAAAACATATAGAAGGATGATATCACAAAATAACGTTGTTGTGAGGTGGATCGACCCAAGCAATGCGTTTAGACAAATATGTATTTGTAGGAAGACCAGAGCTTTCCTCATCACCGAGGGAGCAGTATACGCTGAGTGGCTCCTTAGCCGATAGATACATTTTGTTCCTCTCGTTGGCCGAGAGACTAGCTCTTATAAAAGAGACAGGGTAACTTGCAAATACTGTCAAGCCACCAACATCTCTCTTCTCTTCCCATACCATGCGTTTAAAGTTTAGTTTAAACACTGATGGGTTTTCTTTACCGCATCCGAAAATTAGAAGAATTTAAGGTTAGATCAAACGTAAGAAGGCAAAACCTAAACCCTACTTCAGATTTCGGTTGAGAAAAGTAAGAAAAGTGAATAAGCGGGTGGTATATATATTCTCGTAAAAAATACAATGTATTTTTCCTTCTTTTTTGCAAATATACCAAAAAGGAATAAAGAATCTGTTATTAACTTGCTACTATTATAAAAAAAAAAAAAAAGGGAAAAAAGGAAATGATCCAGATCATTAATATTCTGTTACGCACGTTTTGAGGGTGACGAAGAAGCTTATTGTAAAACAAAAAAGAAAAAGAAAAAAAAAAAAACAATTCTTGTTATCGTTGTGTTTCCATTTATTGTACTTGAGCCAATTAATCAAAACATCTTCTCTCTTTCTCTATCGTCTTTGCTCTCAGATCACATCATTACCCACATCCACAAATCAGCATTTTCCCACCCCGATCACGTACGATACGTTATCATTTTATCAGAAAGCTGTCCGATCGATCGAATGGGAACGTTCACGAGCTTACGAAAAGCCTATGGAGCGCTTAAGGATACCACCACCGTTGGCCTCGCTAAGGTCAACAGCGAATTCAAGGTCACTATTTCTTGATTTCACCGTTTTTGTAAATCTTGAAAATTCAAAATATGGAAAAGATTCAGATTCTATATAAAAGGATCATTGATGCATGTTTTTGATCGTTAATGTATAGGATTTAGATATTGCGATCGTCAAGGCAACGAATCATGTTGAATCTCCTCCCAAAGAACGTCATGTTCGTAGTAAGTTAACTCCTCTGTTCTTGTCTAAATCTCACAATTCTAACATTACTATATTTGATATGATTTGTAAAATGTAACGATGTTTTTTTTTCTTTAATTTCTATAGAAATATTCTCTGCGACATCTGTGATACAACCACGAGCAGATGTAGCTTATTGCATTCATGCATTATCAAAAAGATTATCCAAAACTCGCAATTGGGTTGTAAGTTCTCTTCTTATAAAACATGATTCTGAATTTTTTTAAATATTAATGCATTTTTCTTTGTAAAGTTTTTTTGAATTAATTTGACAAATCACACAGGTTGCAATGAAGGTGTTAATAGTAATTCACAGAACATTAAGAGAAGGTGATCCAACATTTAGAGAAGAGCTTCTTAATTACTCACACAGAAGACATATCCTCAGAATTTCTAACTTCAAAGACGACACAAGTCCTCTTGGTGATTACTTAACTAATTCTCTCTGCATTTGTATACTTCTTGTTGATACATATATTCTCCGAAACTTGAATGTTTTTTTCATGCAGCATGGGACTGTTCTGCTTGGGTTAGAACATACGCGCTCTTTCTAGAAGAGAGGCTTGAGTGTTATCGAGTTTTAAAGTATGACATCGAGGCAGAGCGTTTGCCTAAAGCTTCAGGTGCAGCTTCCAAGGTTTGTCTCTTCCTAGCTAACTACTACTCATCATGAAGAAACATTTATTAGAAATGTTTTAATAGAAACCTTTGTTCAAATGGTTATGTAGACGCATAGAACAAGGATGCTGTCTGGTGAAGATTTGTTAGAACAGTTACCTGCGTTGCAACAGCTTCTTTACAGGCTTATCGGATGTCAAGTAAAGTCATATATGCAGATTCAGTTTTGTTTTTCTTTTAAGGCTGGAGAAGATTTCTTTCTTATTTGTTTTCAGCTTTGCAGCCTGAAGGAGCAGCTTATAGCAACTACCTAATCCAATATGCTCTTGCATTGGTGCTTAAAGAAAGCTTCAAAATCTATTGTGCTATCAATGATGGAATCATTAATCTTGTTGACATGGTCTGTTTCCAAAAGAATCAATTTCGTTACCTGCTTTCGCTCTGTGCTTTCTATTCATAGATTGTAGTTTTCTCTGTGTCATTGTAGTTCTTTGAGATGTCAAGACATGATGCAGTTAAAGCTCTAAACATATACAAACGGGCTGGTCAACAGGTGAAGCAACTTCAAATCTTTCTTCTGATTCTTATATATATTAAGCTTTGCTTATTGATTTTTTTTCCTTTGCATAGGCTGAAAATTTGGCTGAGTTTTATGATTACTGCAAAGGGTTAGAGCTTGCAAGGAACTTTCAGTTCCCAACCTTAAGACAAGTTGGTTCTCAGTCTTTTGGATATGGTTTATATTTGTGAAACTGTTCACTTCTCACTTATCTAAAACCTGTTTCAGCCTCCTCCTTCGTTTCTGGCGACAATGGAAGAGTACATTAAAGAAGCGCCTCAGAGTGGTTCTGTTCAGAAAAAACTGGTAAAGGAAACTTCATCTCTCATCATATTCTCAATTCTTGGTTGAGTTCAATGCTGACATTTTGTTCTGTTTTTATAACAGGAGTATCAAGAGAAAGAGGAAGAAGAACAAGAACAAGAAGAACAGCCTGAAGAACCTGCGGAAGAAGAAAACCAAAACGAAAACACCGAGAACGATCAGCCGCTTATCGAAGAAGAGGAAGAAGAGCCTAAAGAGGAGATAGAAGAGGAAGAAGCTAAACCTTCACCATTGATAGACACTGATGACTTACTAGTGAGTCTTCATCATCTCTATACATTGTAGTAGATTCCAAACCTCAATACCTTACTGACCCTTTTCCTTCAATGGATTGGTGTAGGGTCTGCATGAAATAAACCCAAAAGCTGCAGAGATAGAGCAAAACAATGCATTCGCTCTCGCAATATATCCACCAGGTAGATAAAAAAAGCCATCTAGATCCCAAGCATTATCATTGTGGGAAGAAATAACACAACTGATGAGAAATTTTCTCCACAGGACATGAAACTTCAGGTCCATCTAATAGTCTAAGCTTAATAGAAGCCGGAGGAAGTGGTTGGGAACTTGCACTAGTCACACCACAGAACAACAACAATAACAACAACCCTCGTCCCACAATAGCTACAAAACTCGTAAGTCTCTGATTCAAATTTCAACTCATTAATTTTTCTATTCATACTCATATGGTATCTTTGTTTACAGGGTGGAGGATTTGACAATCTTCTACTAGACAGTCTCTACGAAGACGATACAGCAAGAAGACAGATCCAACTAACCAATGCAGGTTACGGATTTGGAGCCACAGCTACAGCAATAGAACCAGCCTTATCGACTCCAAACCCTTTCGGGATGCAACAAGATCCTTTCGCAATGTCTAATAACATGGCTCCACCAACCAACGTTCAAATGGCAATGCAACAACAACAAATGATGATGATGAATAATCAAAGTCCGTATAACAACAACAACTATTCACCGTATCACCATCATCAGTTCTCGCCAAATCCTGCATCTTCTTCATCTCCTAACCCATTTGGTGACTTCCTCGCTCTCCCAGCTCCTCCTTCATCCGGTACTCAACAACAACACAGTCAGCATCAAATGCTCCTTTAGAAAAAGGTCATCTCAGTGTGGCTCGTCTCTTCTTGATTTCGATTTGATTCAGGTTTATTATTTATTATTCTTTCATTCTTTTTTAGTATTAAACTCTTCAACATTGTCAGGATTTCTCTTCTTTCCCTTAATTTGAATACTTATTTCAGCTTAATATATTGTATTTTTCCCTCTATTCATGTTTGTCCACAATAAAATGGAGTAAGGCGCAAAAAAAGGAGGGAAGTTATATAATTTAATGCACTTTTCACTTCTCTTGTCGCAAAGAACCGTTAAAAACCCGTTAGGGTGAACAAAGTCCAAAGAAACTCAGGTCCCTTGTGGTAGAAGAAACCTAGATTTCTTATTGTGATGCAACTGCTAACAGCAAAACAAAACCCTCATCAAAATTTCTGATATATACATTACAATTACAATTACAATTACACTCTCTCTCTCTCTCTCACACACACACACACACATACACATACACACGTAGAGACAAATGATTTTTTACAATGTAATGTAAGCCGATTTTGAAAATAAAACTTTACATTTCCGACAACAACATATTTCCAAGTCTTCGAAGTTCTCTTAGAGCTTCTTCAACTGTTAGTCTTCCGTTATCGGTCATATTCTCCGGTGAACTTAGCTCCAACACCGACTCTATTACCTGATTACAAAACATTCACAAATTAGAGTCAAGTCATGTTTAATTTAGGTTCATAATGACAATCAAATCCATCATTTGATCGATTCGTAAAATTTTACCTTAATATGTTCAAGCATGGACCGTCCTGTACTCTTTAACGCATCTCCATTACCTGCACTCGAATCTGAATCTGTCTTTCCATCTTCAGAATCTATCGGTTTAGCTTCTTTCGTCTCAGAGGTCTCCTCACCGGACAAGTTTCTACCTAATCTCCACAGCCTCTGGAATTGACCTGAAAAAATATTTCTCTCTCTTAAGATACTCATCCCTGATGTAGTCTCTGGCTCGTTCTCAGGAACCGAAAGAGGCAAATCCGTGTGGTTCTCGCTTTTGCCTCTATCAGAACTGTTCTCCTCACAGTCCAAGCTGAGTGAATCAGATACTGTAGATGACCGTTCGATATCAGTATCCAGGTTTGGTAACTCGGGAGGTTCAATCTCTTTTTCACCGAGTTGTTGAGATAAATCATCGAGCAAACTTCGTCTAATAGGCGGCTTGTTTCCACTTTTGTTAGCTTCAGCAGGTGAAGGATCAGACTCCGTTCTTGAAAGCCTTTGCTTTACTCTCTCCGACCAACTCTTCTTCCCAGCTTTTGGTCTCTGCAACAAGGCTTTTTTCTTCCTTTCTTCTTCTTCTGCGCTGTTCAAAACTCTCCACTTCTCTTCCCAGTAGCTCTCAGGTACTATTCCCACAGGAGAAGAAGAACCAAGTGAGATCGAATCAACCGATAAGCTGTGACCTCTCATCTGTTTTCTCGACCCTTTCGGAATTAAATCACGACGAGCATTGATTTCCAAAGCAAGACCCTGCAAAGTCTTAGCCTTTTCGATAACTTTACTCAGATCAATCTCCTCTGGAAAATTCAGTAACCTCTTGAGAGAAGAAGTTGCGTTTTCAGTTGCCAGCAACGATGATCTCAGATAAAGTATCATCGAAACCGCCATCCCTGCAACTAGAGCTCCTCTTGGAGAGCTAAGGATCCTGAATTCAAACCCTAAATCAGCCTCAACAATACCTCTCTCTACCTCAGAGTTGTCAGCAGAAAATATCTCATCCCACACAATCAATAGATTATACAGTGGAAACTCTCTCCCAAACAAAACTCGTAGCCAACGTAGAGCAAAGTACTGCGGTTCAACGCCAAGCTCAACGAGATGGCTGTGAAGAGAAGCATCAACTAGAGACAGTAAATGATACAACGCACCAGAAGCTTCAATCACAGGAGGCAGTCCCGTGACAGAGTCATTTGGAGCAGAATACACAAAGAAATTCGCTACAGAAACTGAACCTAAGGATGATCCACCGTACATAAGAGCGTCAAACATTGTGTAAGCATCGTGTTCCATGAACTTCTCGGAGAGAACGATACCCAATTCGCCTTCCGCTCCATATGCATCGCTCAACAGCACGGCGGTCTGCGTCTCATTGTCAAGCTCATCAAAACTCTTTGGTTTTTTCTTCTTATTGATGCTTCCAGATGATGCACCATCCTCTTCTTCTTCTTCTTCTTCCATGGAATCATCCAAAACCTTTTTTATATCGAAATCATATGTTCCAGAATCACGTTCTTGAAATGCCAATTCGTCAAACAAGTCAATGAACTGATCTTCATAGTTTGATCTCACTTCCGTAAGATACTGTACATCCACTTGAAGAACATAAAGCAAAGGAGCCAATAGTTCATGCATCCCTAAAACCAAAAAAAATCTGTTAAAACCACAAAACATCTTTCTCAATTCAAGCTAAAAACAAAACCAAGTATCTCTAACCTTGTCTATAACCAATCTCAGGATGCTTCAAACACCACAAGAGAAGTATCCTTCTAAGCATCCCTTGACATCCAGAGGACTGAAAGTAACTTCCATGCTCTGGATACAACCGTGAAAGATCTTGATCTAACGTCTTCTCGAGCTCTGCATTACGAAAGAATCTTCCCCAAGTACTATCTACACAACAATCCAGAAGGCTTTCATAATCATCACTACTAACATTGGAGAGAAAATGCAATTGAATGTGTCTGAGAGAACTAAGACAGTAAAGTTTTGAAATTTTTACCAGGATTTTGTGATAAAGGATTATCAATAGTTAGATCTGAAGAATTGGTTCCTTTCTTGGGCAAATGTGGATCAATTAAAAGTCGTCTTCTCAAAGCAGCATATCTAACAAACAAACAAACACATAAAAATCAAAACTTTACAAATAAAAATCAAAACTTGTGTGTTCCATGAATTGATCTGAGTCTGAATCTGGAAACAGAGTCCTGAACCGTTGGAACTAAGAATGGTGAAAAAGAAAAATGAAAGGGGAAAGTAAAAAAAAAACCTTCTTCTGGAATCAGCGGTTACTCTGCGAAGCTCATCAATGGTGGAGGAAGGAGAAGACGGGAGAATTCCGAGGTTTATCCGCCATCGGACGCCGCGAAGCTTTTCGAAACGGTGATCTTGAGACGGCGGAGATGCGTTAGAAGTACAAGGAGGGTCTTGTGTTCTTGATATCTCGATTTCTTCATGAATCTCCATTTGTTTTTTACACAATGCTATTTGCTTTCATCCAATCTTCTTCGATGTCGTGCCAAATAGATTCATTCTTGTTTCGACGACAAATTAACAAACAAAAAGTTGTGTTTTTTTTTTGTGAGGAACCAAAAGTTTATGCTTTGGACAAAAACAGAATCAAATTTGTATTCTTTTTGTTATGTTTTTTCATTTCATGAGGCTGAGAATCTGGGATTGGTTCGAGAAATTTGGAGCTGAGAATGGTTTAGGTTCTTTGAAAACGACGTGTTTCATAGTCGAGGTTCGTTTTTTACCTGAATAAGTAAAACTGTTAAAAATATTGATTTTAGAATTAGTAAAACGACAAAGAGGATATAACAACAGTAAAAAGTAAACAAAAAAGACATAATTGCTGTTAAAACTATACTGAACCCAAACAAAGCCCAAAACAAACAATACGGAGGAAAACACAACGTGAGAGAGCATCCGAAGCAACTAAACTGGAGTTAGAGAAGAAGCTGAGATTTTTTTTTTAAAAACCCACCAAGGCTTCTTCTGAAGATTGTTACTTTGTTGTTTCTCACGGACTTAATTCAAAAAAAATCAATACTTGCATTGTCTTCCTCTTTAATTTGGATTTATAACCGACGATTCTGGTTGGAGGATTTGTTTGAGGGCAGTGGGAGCAAATTCGGAAGAAGCAGCGAACAAAGCCTTCAGGTTACTATCTCCTTGACAGCTTTATGTATATGTATCTGTATTCCAATTCGTTTCACTAGAAAATATATAGAAATAAGCGAATTGCAAGTTCATCTTTTTTTATAAGATCCATCCCCCTTTTACCTGGGTTTTTGTTTGATTGGCGAAATTTAGATTCTTTATGTGTTTTTATCCGAAGTTTGAATACGTTTTTGGAAACCCACATGAGTGTTTTTGCATTGGGTTGATTAGATCAGATGAGGTTTATTTTTTGCGCGCACATGTTGTTCGATGAAATGCCTGAAAGAAAATTATATACCTTTCTATCATAAATCTAAAGGTATTGATGGGTTCACTTACTTATATTGATGAACTTGATCTTTGCATTGGCTTTCGTAACCGGAGGAAATCTACTCAAAATTCAAAAATCTCTTATTAGGAATTAAGAAAATATAAGCGATCATGATTTTTTCTGGAGTCTGATATATATTTGGTTTCCTCAGATGGGAGATTCAACATTTCTTGATAGAATGCTTCTCCAGCTTCGCTCCACTTGCAAGTAATGAGTTTTTGAGTTTGTTTCCTTAATTCTACAACTATGACATCGTAGAGACCATTCATAATGAAAAAAGGTTGATCTTTCTGTCGAAAATGAAGGTATTACAGTGGTTACCCTAAGGATCTGGGGCCATCTCGTGTTCTCCATTTTACATCAGAAAGAGAGTTTGTCCAACTCCTTCACCAGGGCTATCCCGTGGTTGTCGCATTCACCATTAGGTAAATTTAACCTTCTCCAAAACCCTTCATATAACCCTCCTCCTTCGCTGCGTTCTCAATTTAGGTACTGTCTTCTTCTGTAAAACAGGAGTAACTACACACAACATCTTGACCGGATGCTTGAGGAAGCTGCTGCTGAGTTCTATCCCAACATAAAATTTTTGCGGGTGAGTTCCTACCCAATATAAAAAGCATACAAAATGGAAACTTTCTAGACCATTATAGTGACTGTTGTGTTTGGAATTGTTTCAGGTTGAATGCCCTAAGTATCCTGGATTCTGTATAACTCGTCAGAAAAGCGAATATCCTTTCATTGAAATATTCCATAGCCCACAACAAGTATAGTTCTAAGTTCTTGTATTCCTAGTATCTAACCTTTTAAACCATTGTACGCTTTCGTGTATCTCGTGGAATGATATATCTTTCTGATGCAGGCGGGTAATGAAGGAAAGGTACAGGATCCAAATATCACTCGGTATTCAGTGAAAGTTGTACCTGTAAGTTGAAGCATCACAAATTGTCTTTTTACACATTTTCATCTATTGCAGATTCTAAAGAGTGGTATAACTTTTCTTGTTTGTTTCGTTTGGCAGTACAATTATGATATGAGTCCTTATGGATTCAGAGAATTTTTCAAGCGCCAGGGAGTTCGTACTTCGGATCCCAAATGAAGCAAATCAAAGGCCGGTATGATTCGAAAGGAATTTATGAGTGTATCAATGGCTTCTATGAGCTACCAGTGACTGTTTCTAGAACTAGTGTATTACTAGATTTCCCTTTTGCCTTAGAAAGAACGAACTCAAAAAAACTCTTATGATGTCGGAGAATGTTCCAAGTTCTTCAATTTGCACGAATCAATAATCAGTTAATCACTAATCAGAGCTGTGTAACATAAGAATGTTAAAGAGAAAAGGGCATTTGATATGATTTTACATACGTGGCAAATCGAACCATCGGGCTGTTTTCAGAAGGTTTAATCATCGTTCACATGACCAGTCAAGTTCCTATCCTTGACCTATGCATGATTCATCTACATGTTAACAATTGAATGCTTAGATAATATAGTCCTCTCCTCGGCCAATCTATTTTTCTTTTTGTATTGAATATGGCCGACTTAAGAAAATTTATAGTATTACGCTATTACCTCACTTATGAAGGGGCAATGTTAGAGCTGTTTAAAAGTTTTGAACAAAATAATAAAAGGAACATGATAGCATGTTTGCAAGTCATTGGTTGCCCATGAATATTTGACCCGCTTGAAACTGTTGTTTGCAGTCATGCAGTGGTTCGGATAGCTCACTGAACTCATTCATTTATTTTTGCATCCCACATTATAACCTGTGGGTTCATTTTTGATCTACGGATTAAACATCATAGATTGACACCATTAAAACTTAGTACAAGCAACGGTTATATATAGTTAATGATTTTAGTTGGAAACGGGTCATGTTAGCTTTTTTTTTTTTTACTTATTACAATCAGTGATTATATCTAGTTAATGCATTTAGTTGGGAATATGTGATGTTAGCATTACGGTAGTAAGATCTCGATCAGTGATATAATTCGTTGAGTCATCGTCTCTATCTTTAAAGTATCTGTTCAAATTTTATCTCTTTCTCTTTAGATGCCATAAATGACATACGTAGGAGAAACATATTCCTCATATCAATTATTTTGTTCTTACTGCCAAAAAAATATATTAAAGAAAAATGCATGAATCTTTGCATGCCATTTTTTTAAAAAAAAAAAAAAAAAAAAGAATGCATGAATATCTTTGCTGCAGGCAGTTCTAAATTAATTCGAGGGATGATCTGGCGACTGGTCGACGGATCACATTAATGATACATAGAAAATGCCGATGTTGCATCTGTTTATGAATACTTTGATCTAACCACGTACGCCTGCTTTTTTCCCATACCACTATTGACTTCTCGGATAATTGAATGTTGTGTTCCCTTACCTAAATGTTCTGTACGTACTCTATAGTATAATTTTCAGTGCTTTAGGATTTAGTGGACAGTAAAATTTGAGAAATAATAAAAAAAAAAGTGAATAGATATAGACGAAATTATATCAAATCAGGGATATTTTTTTTAGTATATGAATGATGTTTTATTTTAATGGTTTGTTTTCTTTCAACACATGTATATTTGGCTTAAAACTTCAGAACCACAATGTGTGTATGTCATTTTGGAGTGCTGCCGACTATCAATCAGATCCAGAGTTATGAACTTATGATATTATCCTATTACGATATTTTAACATCTATAACAATAAAATATAATTTATCCACAAATCCGTCGTAAATTTTTTTAACATTTAACTTTTTTTTTGGATATAGTGTTAGAAGACTTCTACTACTTGAATTTTAAGGGATAATACTGTGTTATTGAATTTTAATTTATAAAGAATTTTGAAAATTTCAACAAAATCATCAAAAGTGAATAATAAGTAAAAAATTTAAAAAATTGTTAGAGAATTAGTTTTCTAAAATCTTGTAAAATGCTTCAAATAATCTCTATATTTTTTCATGATTTTATTTTGTGAAGAAAGTGTATAAAATCATGAACCAATAATATAATAATTGAATTCATTAATTAACAATCCTATATTCTTTTGTTTTAATTAAATAACACAAAACTTTTAATGATTTTATAAAAGTTTGAATTGAATAACCCAAAGTTAAGATTTTAATTAAATTTTTACAAATCACAAACTATAGCATAGTTTAATAAAATCTTGATCTAATAACAATAGATTTTATATAACATTTAAAAGTTTTCAAAACTTTATTCAAATCTCAAACCAATAACTCCAACTTAAGTTACGGGTGAACCTCTTAATTCACATTTTTATAAAATAAGGAAACAAAATAAATCTGTATTCAAATCTCAAACCTGAATTTTGAGTTGTTAATTAGTAAATGATGCTACATCTTACAATAAAAATGAGATGAAAAGTAACGTTTGACAGAAAAAAAATCGTGATAAAAGTTAAAGTTGTTTAGTAGTATTATATATACACACACACATTGAGCAAAACTCCATACGTTTTCTCATTTCCTTGTAACCTTCCTTATTAAAGATTTTGGCTTGTTTGGTGAATCTCTTTTGATATGTTGTTCTATTAATAGCATCATCATCCACTGGCTAATTTTTAATAGTACCGTTTTAGTTTCTTTTTATTCATCATCATTAGGGTTCGATTCTGATCTCTACTTATTTTGCTTCATTATATTCATACGATCTTTGTAAACAACGTCGATAAAAGAAGCCTTAACTGCTTATCGTCGTCACTCTTCTATAGGGTATGTGTTTTCTTTACATTGTTTCTTTATATATAGAGTTCGTTTTCTTGGGTTGGTTGCTTTAAACTTGTTTTGTGTGCACATGCAGACGAAGATATGAGAAAGCAGGTTGTTTTGGCGAAGCCTTTCTCGTTGGAAGATGAGAAAGACTCTGAAAACACACCTCCCAACCTCATCCAACGGATCCTAAGCCTCTTCAAAAACGTACGGCCAGGATCCGATCTCTCTAATTTTCAGGTATGCAACGCTTGTTTTTGTGTTTGTCATTTCAAGCTGGTGATAAAAAAGTAAAGTATGTATATTCAAGAATATTTTTAAGATGTACTATGTTTAGTATATACTTTCTTGGAGTCTAAATTTATACCACAAAATTTTATCACCCAAAAAAAGCAATTCTATTTTTTTCTCGGTTTCCACATACTGTATATTCGAAATTTGCTCTCATAGTTTCTATACGTTTTTGTCCAAAGAAAATAAATTTAGCATATTTCGAAGTTAACAAAAAAAATTTTTTTAGCATATTTCACGTCTTGACGATGTAATTTAACTTTGGTTACCACTTAGTACTAAATATTTCATCATCAGCTTCCCTGTATAAAACACATTGGTCTATTCATAAGTTTTTTTTTATATATTTTGATTACTAAACATGAACTAAGTTTCATTTACTGTGAAAAGCTTCCACCTCAAATGAACCTACCGAGATCGCAGCTGCAATGCTATGGCGAGATAGTGTACAGTTTCGATGGTCATGATCTACTCGGAGAATGTGGTCGTCGTGATCAACCAATCGAACGTCTCAAATCAGTCGTGACGTGGTACATCTCAACTCTCCGGCCATTGATATTTGGCATGGCTCCCTACAATCCTGTCATCGGCGAAACTCATCACGTGTCCAATGCTCACATCAACGTTCTCGTAGAGCAGGCATGTGTTTTTTTTCTTCTAAGAATACTATATTGATTGTTTTTTTATAATTAATTCATTGTTGTATACTATACAAAATTTATTAGTGATGGATGAACTTATTATACTAATCTTTTGATATTTTCAGATATCGCATCATCCACCAGTGTCAGCTCTTCATGCAACTCACGAGAAAGAAAACATAGACGTATTGTTATGTCAATACTTCACACCTAAATTTCGTGGTACGTATAATAACCAAATGAGAAATCTCAATTAAAAAATATAATTGACCATTTTTATTACATTAATCAAAGGTGCTTACGTGGAGGTTGAGGTGAAGGGTAAAAGAGTTGTGACACTTGTAAACCACAAAGAGACTTACGTAATGAACCAACCAAAACTACTGATGACATTTCTACCGGCGATGGGAGCTCATTGGGCTGGAAAAATCTTAATAAAGTGCCCGGAGACGAGACTCGAAGCCGAATTGCAACTAGCCTCCGATTCCTTTGTCAGTAGATTCACAGGAAACAACAAAAGAGCCATTAAAGGCAAGATCTTTGAATCTTCCTCTAGGAAACAACTCTATGAAATCTTTGGACATTGGGACAGGTAACAAAAACAAGAAAGAAGAATCCATCTTTCAAAGTTTATTGCATTTGAACATAAGATTTACAAGACTAAGGTAATGTTTTCAGAACTGTTACCGCGAAAAATACCAAGACCGGAGAGCTTGAGGTTATATACAAAGCGAGTGAAAACATTGCAAAGCTCAAAACTCCCATTGTCAAAAACATGCAGGTTACTTTTTTTAGAAACTTTCCCGGGAGATCATAATGTTTGTACGATTTTTTTGTAATTCGGTTATTTCTGGTTTGTAGGAGGTGAGTGAGAGTGAGTCGGGGATGGTGTGGGGTGAGGTTAGTGAAGGAATCATGACGAAAGATTGGGAGAAAGCAAGAGAAGCCAAGAGAGATGTGGAGGAGAAGCAAAGGGAGTCTTTGAGGAAAAGAGAGGCTAATGGACAATCATGGATTCCCAAACATTTCTCTGTTGCTCGAACTGGTAAGGACTGGGAATGTGTTCCTCTACAGTCTACAGTTCCTCGAGCTCCTATCATTGTTCCTCTCTGATTCAGCTGATTCTCTGTAGAGGTTCCTACAAGATGTAAATGCTTATGAGATGTGTGGAGCACAGAGAAAACAAATTGTTATGGTATTAGTATATCATTAATTGTGTTTTTTCTTTCTGTTGTGGTCATCTATCATTATTGGTTAGAACTTTAGACGTCTGATATTCACATAACTATTAGTGTAATTTAAACAATAATAATTATCGATATCGGAACCTTATTTTGTTGTTGCTGATTTACAACAACAACAACAAATAAAAATATAAAAATAGTTACAGGCTTACAGCTTACAAAATTAAAGAAACATTCGAATAATTGACCCCCCAAAAATGAATAAGGAAGATCCATGAGATATAAAGAAGACTTGATCGCCCCGAATGCAGACACGAAGCAGACTAATTCAATTTTTGGATTGATGTAAATTTTACAGTTACTCATCTAGAAATTGTTATTATTAGGGGTCATATTATTATTATTATTATTATTATTATTATTATTATTATTGACTGCCCGCGATGTAAAATTATTTATAATTAAAAATTTAAATTAGAAGTTGTATTTGTTGGTTAAATATGTTATATAATAATTGTTAAATAAACCATATAATATCGCAATATAATTTATTTTTTACATAATATTTATTTAATTAATTTAATTAGATATGTATATTCTCTGATACTAAAGTGTTAACAAAATAATGAAATGTTGTTTTACCCGTGTAACACAAAATTAATGATATTTTTTTAATTTATATAAATATCGATAAAACCCGTCCCACTATATAATCTCGTCCCGAGATATTTTAATACACACTATATCATTTACATTTCAATATTTATTGTGTATCTACGGTATAATATTTATCATATTTAACATTTTAAAAGTTTTAAATATCAAAAATATTTAAAACTTTTAAATATTTTAAATATTTTTCATATTTAACTTTTTAAAAATCTTTAAGATAAAGAACCAGAATAAGCCAAATAAAAGTTTTTAAAGTTTGAATGCATAATAAATCAAGGTTTCTACTCATTTGTATTCATAATCATTTTGGTCTCTTTTATAGTAGACTCTAAACCATTGTCCAATTTTTTTAGACGATGTGAGATATTGTACCTATATTTTTTATTCATCTATTAAGTAATATATGTCCGTTTAAATTTTTTTTGTATTACATCATATGCAGGAAAAAATCATAATTTTTATTAACTAAATGTATTATAGAATAATTCAAAATAATTTAAATAAAAATAAAAAAGAATCATATATTTATGTTTGAGTTAGGTAAAAAAATTTCCTTATTTTATTAAATCTTATCTATAATTAATTTTGAAGTTTTGGTAACTAATATTAAATTCAATGCATTAAATGTAAAAACTTTCCAAAAAGTATTTTTGAGCAAAAACTGCTGCAAAAATACTAGTATAGATTTTAATACAAAATAATATACATTACATAAAACTAATATACTACGAACACAAGGTTTCGTTTGGAAATGCGTCAAGCAAACATTTTTCTAGTTGATCTTATTAATCAAATGATTTTGAATACAAGATTGAATCTAAGCACTATTCTCTCCTCTATCTAAACACAACATAGTGTAGATCTAAGAGAAAAAACCCAACACTCACTTTCGTATTTTTATTACTAACCTTGAAGTTTTACAGTCTCACCATAATGATTCTAAAGTGTCAATCCTTTTCTGCTGCTAGCTATAGACTCTTTATACTAAGTCTCACCAAATCCTAACAAGAATATTTTTGAGTATTCTCCTTATGGCAATCGCTTCCTCAACAAAAATTTTCATTCCTTAAACGAGATGAATATTTTCCATATCTTCTCTCCTTACTTTGGTTTAATCTCCACGTCTGAATCATAGCCCTCCCATGACACATAATCTTATCCAGTTCGACTGTGATACGTCAGTTCTGCTTCATTGTCTGAGTGCATATGTTTGTGGTCTGATGCAGTCATGTTTCATCACAGCTCTTTGTTCCACACAACGATATGTTCCAGCGACTGCATCTTCAAACCTGAAATTTAATCAAAATAAAAGTTTTTTATACTACTACATTATACAAAGAATAATATTATTTTTTGAATGTATATATAGATATCTTTAGTTAGTATGTGGACAATTTTTATCCTATCTACATGTACAAGTTAAGTAAATTTTGTATGGATAAAAAAAATAAAGCATTGGGCTGAGTAAGAGAAGAGGGCAACTGGATACAACTGAGATATAGTAGGACAACTGGATACAACTGAGATATAGTAGGACAACTGGATACAACTGAGATATAGTAGGACAACTGAGATATAATAGGACAACTGGATACAACTGAGATATAATAGGACAACTGGATACAACTGAGTGATAAATAGGACAACAGGATACAACCGAGTCATAAATAGGACAACTGGTACGATCAAGATATAATAGGACAACTGGTACAACCAAGATATAAAATAGTACAAATGTAAACCCTAGCGCCGCCAGACTCACTAATTCGTTTCTTCTTGCTTCATTCACCGTTGTTATCGCCGATTCTTTGCTGTCAACCTTTCACTACTCCTCCGTCGTCAACCTTCCACTACACCACTTCCTCTGCCACCAACCTTCACAACTCCTCTTCACCGCTTCCTTCGCAAAACACAGATCCGCCGTCAACAAGCCGTCTTTCACCGCCGGATCTGAAGCGAACACAGATCCATGAACGATTAGGATCTCATCACCTTTCTTTACTCAATCGTTTGATTTCACGTTCATCTATCTCGATTTCGTCATCTTCTTCTTTGTTCTAGATCTAATTTTGTTTCATTTGGGAGAAAAAGACGTGTTTAAAGTCATTAAGTTAAATGAATAGAGTAAGGAATTTTTGGTTTTTTCTATACTGTTTGATTTAAAATAAATTATAATATAAATTAAAAACAAAACGCTGGCATTCTAGCTCTTTCTTTTACAAATTATGGTTTTTTGGACATTGATTCTACATAACACAACATATAGTATCTTTGTTTAATCCAGCATTGGAGAAATAATTGGGATAATACTAGTGTACTAATAATATGATTTGATTCCAAATGTACTATTCTTGTACTCTCTCCGATGGCTGAGGAAGAAATTGGTAATGCCGGTGCCGTGGAGAAGTCTGTCACCTTCAGGGCGTTAAAGCCCGTATTGAACGTGAAGGTTCTAAAGGTTGATGATGCTGTTAATTTCTACAAGTCCGCCTTTGATGCTCACTACAAAATTTAGGATTTGGAAGGGTTTTACGTATTAAAAAGACAGTATTTATGTAATCAGGCTATTACCCAATATATATCCTTATGCTATGGATTTTTTAGTTCAATGGGGTTATTGTTACTAATGATTTCAATATTTAATAATACAACTTGATGTGTGTTCTGTATTGTCCTTATGTGGACCAAATAAAAATTAATTTTAGTTGGTCCTTTAATTATTTAAAATTTTTTTTTTTTAGATGATACAACTTTATACGAAAATTTATACAGGTACTACTGCTACATAACCCAATCTTTGTTCAATCCAGCATCGGCGAAATAATTGGAAAACCAAAAGCTACTAGAGTAATGGTTGGCCTCGAAAATGATGATGATGGAGCCGTCGTTTTGAAAGCTGCTTTGGCGAGAGCTGTGAAAGTGGGAGAGGGTGAAACCCAAGGGGGAGTAATCATAGAGAAAATGACGGACCCCTTCGGTTTGATGTGTACTTTGTTTGGGTTTTGACTTTGTGCTTGTTTATTCTTTTCTTTTAGAATTTGCTAATGGAGGAAAACTTCATTGATCACCAAAGAAACATTCAAATAGAAAATTTTAGATCTTTTCCGAGATTCTACCACCTCATTGATTGGTCATGAAAACCAGAGTTTTGAATATGTGAGTATACTTTGACTCTCTTTTTTATTTCTATTTTTTTTATAATGTGATATCTTTTTGCCATTTGACTACTTTTCTGACTAGCTTTTTTTAAAAAATTTAACATATTTTTGCATTGTCTTCAGAGAGGACCAGATTGATCTTGTTCCATAGCTCTGAACTTTATGCTGGATACTCTCGACTAAGTAGACTCTCCGGTATGCGTCATTGGATTGATTCACTGTTTGAGGTGATTGATGATGAAGATGAGGATGTAATTCGCAGTGCGGTTTTTGAGGTGCTTGACCCAAATGTTTTCCGACTTTATCAGTCGAGAATCAACAAGTGTCAAGATGCCTACAATAGTGGCCATATGGAATACTGTGAATTCTTAACCATCGAATCGCAATAGCTAAGAAGATGCTAACTCGAATACAATACTATGGAGCAACTTTGCATGTTATTTGTTCATCTTTGGACTCTCTTAAAGAGTTGGATGACTTGATGGAACTGCTTGACATCTACTTTATGGACATTGAGCTTATCAACCGTGATCAACGAAGGTTTGAGGAAGAAGATATGATTGCTGCGAGAATATAGTATCTGGTGATAGGAGGCTATTATGTGGAGTTTTGGTAAATGAACCAAAAAAAGTAACACTATGGTCTTTTATAATTTTTTTTTTGCACAAAAACGCTGTAGTTTCATAATCACATAAATCAAAATGAATAGTTCTTTTTTGATTCGTAAACAAAATATTCGTACTGATTTTGTTCTTCGAATATAGTTTCTTAAACAAAATGAATAGTTCTTGCTAAACTAAAATGAATAGTTCGTACTGATTTTATTTGTTATTAGATTTCTTCCTAAACTGAATTTTCCATGAGGAATCTAAATATCTCATTGGAGTTTCCATTTTACCAATAACAAGAAAACAAAAATAAGATGGATTACTGTATAAAGACTGTTCCAGAACAAAATGTTGTCAAGAGCGATCCCCCAAGAAAATATGCCGAACGAATCCAACTGCATCCACTTTGGTAGTAAATCTCACTCCCTTCAAACGATGATATGTGCTGTTTATACATACTAAACGGACTCTCCCGCCGCGCCGTCACCGTCACACTCCCTTTGTACAGCTTTAATCTAACCGACCCAGTTGTCTTCTCCGTTATCTTCTCCATGAAAACGTCCATTGATTCCCTCAATGTACTCAGTCAGGCTCATCAGGAGCATCTTGACCTTCTGGGTCTACACTCATCATGTGCATATCTTTCTTTGGCTCACTCGCAGGATCTTCCAATATATCTCCCTTTCAATCAAGACGATATTTTATTTCAGAAAGCAGGAATTTGTTAGGAATTGAAAATGTAAAACCTGATTACCGTTTGTTGTTACCTCATGACTGAGGAGGTGTCACAGGTTCCTGTCTTGGCTGTAAAATAGAGTTCTTTGTCACGGGAACAGGAACATTATGCCTCTTCGAATATTAGATAGCATTTTAAGTTCCAGCTTTAGTGAGAAGAAGGTGAGTTCAAAGTGAACCTGATTCAGCTGGTAAGGACTGGATAATCATGGATTCCCAAACATTTCTCTGTTGCTCGAGCTGGTAAGGACTGGAACTGTGTTCCTCTAGCGCTGTTCCTCTCTGATTCAGCTGATTCTCTGTAGAGGTTCCTAGAAGATGTAAGAGCTCATGAGAAGTGTAAATCACAGAGTTGTCAGACATAAAGTTGTCAGAAACTAGCAAACTGCAAAAACATAAGCAATGAGAATTCCTACTTACCCGTTTATCTTACAGAGAAGCTGTTAATCAACCACCAATTGTTCCATTTCGATGAATAAACCCATTAAAGGTCTAACCACATCGGTAATTCAACATAATTACATATTCAATTTCAGCTAGTCGGTTAGAATCACTCAGAGTAAGTTGGCTTGGCTTTTCGTGGCTTGAGCAGTCAAGTAAACATACTGACTTATTTAGGCATACAAGAGAGCACAGACATAACGAACTCATTAGCTTGTTTCAGCTTCCCACTGGAGCAGAGAGAACTAATGGTTGAGTGAAGGCTATGAAAATCATGAGCATAGTCTTCCTTCTTTATCTCTTTTTCATTTACACCATTTAGGAACTGTGGCCTATGAGAAAAATCCGGGTTTTTACCAGACAGATAGATATTTGAACTTATCTCTTCTAGGATTTTGATAGCCTGAGGGACCCTTCCTTGCTCGCACAACTCAACCAGGAAGCCTCTGATCGATTCAGATTCAACCAGTTCTGCATCAACTCTGTTAATCAGCTTAACAACAGATTCTGAAACAAGCATTTCTCTCAAGAGTCCCCTAGCTTCTTCCATTCGCCCTTTTGTGCAGAAACCTTTGATCAGAAACAGGAAACCCAATAAATCGGCTGAGATATTTTCGTCTTTGAATTCAGCAAACACTCTGAGAGCCTCTTCCATATCACCTTTTTTACAGTAACCTTTGATGATAGAACTGACCGTGAATGCATCAGGTGATACCCTTCCCATCATTTTCCGAGTTAAAACTCTCATGGCGTCCTCTGTACGCCCGAGCTTGCAGTAACCGTCAATCATCGAATTGTAAATGAGAATGTTCGGTACAAGTCTCTTAGATACCATACTGTCCAATAGTTTCTCAGCATCAAGAAACAACCCTTCTTTGCATAATCTGTCAATCAAAATGCCGTATGTGACCTCAGACGGGTCTAAACCAATATTTTCTAGCGAGTCAAATAGACGGAGAGCTTCTACAAGACAACCTTGCTGGCAAAGTCTATAAATGAGTGAATTATATGTAATGATATTAAGAATGACGCCCCTGCTTTTGGCAAAACTGCACAAATCTAAGGCCTTTACTAAAAATCCTTCTTTGCAGAGACCATCAACAATGATTGTGTAATCTACCACATCAACTGAAGGCAGAGTACTTTCTTCAGCATTGACAACGAGTAAATAAGCATCTAATGCTCTGAGATTATCCACTAGTATTTTCAGAATTCTAGAAGGAAATGTAACAGTTAAACCCTTTCTCCTCATAATCATATAAACTTCAATTGCAGCCTCGAAATAGCCTCTCTTGCATAAAAGCAAGATAGTATCATTGAACATCCCAAGAAAAAGATCTGAGTTCAACTGGTCGAGTCTGTAAACCAAATTGAGTATTCCTTTTTCACCTCCACTAGCATGGATTGAATGTAACAAGTTCCGAGATGTACGGATGTCCAAATACAAACCTTTCTCCCGCAGCTCGATAAGAACTTCCGTGGCTGTCTCCAACATGCCTTTCTTGCAGAGTGCATCAATGATCCGATTATAACATACAGCTGAGGAAACCGAGCTTTTCCGCAGCTCATTAAACATCTCAAGTGCCTCTTCGATCTGACCAGTTTTGCAGAAACCCTCAATCATCATAGAATATGTGCCCGTATCTGGAGTCAGATCCATGTCTGGCATTTCCCTATAAAGTGCATTGGCTTCTCCATACGCACCCACCAATAGAAATGCTTTCAGGAGAATGTTGCACATAACCAAGTCCATAGGGATCTTAGCTTCTTCAAACCTACGTCTAATTTCTAATACAGCATCCATATTCTCTTCCTTTATATAACTATCTAATAAAGTACTATAAGTAACGACATCTCCCACAACTCCTTTTGAAATCTCATCCGCCTCCGACACTCTCCCTGCCCTGCACAGTCCATTAATCACAGTGTTATAAGTAAGAATGCTTGGTTGTATCCCTTTCTGCTCCATATCTCCCAACATTAAAAAAGCTCGGCTCAAATTTCCTTTCCTACAAATTCCATCGATCAAAGTCACATACACAAACTCATCCACTTCAATTCCCATATTTACAATCCTATCGAACAATGCAAATGCCTCTTCCAGTTTACCCTTCTTGCAGAGTCCCCTAATAATAGCTGTATAAGTGATCAAATTTGGCTCTATTCCTCCCTTTATCATCTTCCCTAGTAACCCCAATGATATTTCGATGTTTCCTTCTCTCGTTAACCCATCTATTAGTATCGAATAGCTCACAACATCTCGACTTATTATTCCCTTCTCCACCATTTCCCTGTCCTGCATTAGTGCATCCATTAAACCACCTCCCTCAAGACACCCATGGATCCAGTTACTGTAGAAAACGCAGTCAAATTCAAATCCTTCATCTTCCAATCTCCTAACCAAACCCTTCACTTCATCAACCTTACCCAATTGACAAAGAGCACTCACAACAGTAGTATAAGTTACAAGATTAGGAACTAAAACTCCTGAACTCACAGCACTCTCGTAAAACCCTAACGCAAGTTCCGGTTTACCAATCCTAACAAACCCAGAAACCACAGCACTACAAACGAAATTATCAAAAGGGTAGTTAACGTTCTTGTTCGTCATCATCTCTACAACCTCTAAAGCGTTATCCATCTCTCCTTTATCAACGAACCGATGAATCAGTGAACAGAACGTCAAGGAAGAAGGAAACGCACATTGACTCCGCAAACACTCCCTGAGAATCGAAAGACCCTTACTTGGATCATCACGCGTGACGCTGAACCCATGAATTAGAGAATCTAACATATGGGTTCTGGGAAAAATCGAAGCTTTTGAAATCTGGGTGTTGATAAACTTCTCTGCTTCTTCGTAACGATTCAAATTGAGGAATGCCCATGAAACGATTGAGTAAACACGGTGATTGATTTCGATTTGATTCGAATCTAGCTGAGAGTAGAAGTGAACGATGCAATTAAACTTCTGGCGACGGTAGAGATATCGAAGAAACTTGTCGATGGAGTTTAAGGTTGGAGTGAAGCCGCTTTTGAGAAGTGATTGAAGAGAAAAGAGTCCTGAAGAAGTACGATGATGGAGCTTCATCGAGTTACACAAAAGGACTCTCCTTTCTCCTTAGCTAGTTCGCCATGGCAATGAAAAAGATCACAGAAGTGGCCGACACAGCAACGAAGGAACTAATTGAAGGCGAAAGTCTCTTTTACATTGGACCGGTCCGGTTCTGATTAAACCGGGTTTATTTTTTTGTTTAATCCGATTCAACCGATCTAATCTAAACCGAACCAACCAAAGAAAACTTTAACTGAACCATACAAACATACTTTTGTTACAGTTTCTTGCGTAACACTAAAGTTATAAACATAGTTTAACAGGAACAAGTAGAAGATCATGTTTCTTATGAGAAGTGAGTCCAGAGCCTTCATCCATGTCAATGTCTTTAGCCGTCACACCATCTGGTAACTTCCAATCAAAGTGATACAAGAGATTCGCAAGACCAAACTCAACCGTTGTTATCCCCATGTACATTGCTGGACAAATTCTCCGACCACCACCAAATGGTAACAGCTCAAAGTCTTGTCCTTTAACATCAATGTCACAATCCATAAACCTCTCTGGGAAAAACTCTTCTGGATTTTTCCATATCGTTGGATCACGGCCTATAGCCCATATGTTGACGTGAAGCCTTGTCTTGGGTTGAATCGTGTAGCCGTTGATGTGAAACTCACATGTTACTTCCCTTGGGACTAGTAGAGGTGCTACTGGATGTAACCTCCATGTTTCTTTGATCACCATTTTTAGGTAATTGAGCTGATTAGTCTCATCTAAATATATGATTCTTGTTTTGTTGTTTTTCCCTATATGGTCTCTGATTTCAGATTGAACCTTCTTCATCACCCGAGGGTTCCTTGCGAGTTCCGCCATTGCCCATGTCATTGTTATTGCTGAAGTATTGATTCCTCCCAAAAGGATGTTCTATATTGACAAAACATAGACAGTATCAAGCATCATAGTATATGTTAGAAACTCTACATCCAAATTGAAAACAAATTCACTTATTAGTAATAAGGTATTACTGACTGAAGTAATAAAAATAGTATGAGCTAATTGATAATTAGTTTAGAGATGGAGTCTCATAAATCTTCAACACTAATCTTAAAGGTGTTTATGAGATAAGAATTACTATACTTACCATCAAGATTGCTTTGATATGGTTTCTAGTGAGTTTGCCATAACCAAGAACAGCTTCTTCCTTTTCCAACTTCAAAAGCAAGTCCACAAAATCATCTTCACTTCCTTCTCTGTTTTTGTGTAGATGCAAACCAATCATTTGTTCATAGAAAGCATCAAGATCTCGCACACTTCTCTCTCTACGTGAGTGTAAACCCGTGTACCAGTCGAAGATCCAACCAACATACGGGAAAAAATCTGACGCAGAGAAGCTTCCCAAGATATCGAGAGCTTCATGGACTAACTCTTTGAACCTTTCATTGTTGAGCACAGTTCCTTGGAAGTTCACACCAAATGCTGCCTTGCAAATCACGCTAACGTTTAGAGATAGAAACTTCTCGCTCAGGTTAATCAGAGTTTTCTGAGTAGCAGATTCAGTAATTGAATCAATCAGTTTCCTCATCTGTTCCTCCTTGATTGGTTCAATCAACCTAACTCGTTTAGAACTAAAGAGTTCTTGAACACAAAGCCTTCTTGTTTCTTTCCAATAATCATCGAATCTAGAGAAAGCAATGTCTAGATAGTTGTAAGAAAGCTTTCTTGTGCCTGAAAAAAAGAAGGCCTAATTAATATGCAGAGAAAGATATAAAATTATGAAAAGATTTGTACCTTCCAAGCTTGGACGGCTACAACAATTGAGGTCATAGTCTCTAAGAACTTGTTTAGCTGTTTCAGGGGAAGAAACTATAACAGTTGAAACTCTTCCAAGTTTCAGTAACATTACAGGACCATACTTCTTAGAGAGTGTCCATAGAGATTGATGTGGTAATTCTCCGAGCTGGTGCAAGTTTCCAATGATCGGTAAGCCTGGTGGACACGGTGGTTGCTGCCGCCATGGTCGCTTAGTGTGTTTGACGGCGACAACAAGGATAGAGATGAGGAAGAGAAGTGATAGATACCAAAGCAGAGTCATATTTTTTTACACGTTTCACGTTTGAGAGTAATGATGATGAAAGCAAAGCTTTTGTTCTTTTATATACAAAACATTTGTGTCACCGCGTGTAAAGAGATGAAATTTCTTTTATTGTTTATATTGATATGTGTCCCAACGCAGCAAACAAATCTAAACTCTTTGTGCTAAATGACTAAAAGATAGCTTCACCTTACAACAAACATATACCGGTTAACACTAACCGAACAATGGCTTAAATCACAATAACCAAATCTCTCCTTAACCAAAAATCTCTGCTTCTAATATTGTTCTTACACTAAACCTTTAATAAAAGCAGAGTAACATGTCTCATCAAAGAGACTAAATCACAGTAAGAGGAAGCATTCTTTTTTAGATTCTTCAGAGAATTTACAGTAATACCAATCTAATCCAATCCAATCTCGAGATATGTGGAAGTGTTTTTGTTGCGGTTTCAAGAATAGTATGGTTCGGTTTCAAGAATTTGTGTCTCTCATCAGACCACTGTGCGGGTGTAGTTTGGGAAGAGTCTGACTAGTTTGTAAAGAGCATCTGAGTGAAACTTTCTTGCGAATAGATAACATGGACGTCTAATTCCGTTCCATGTACAAGGCCAGTGCAGCTCTTCTCCGCGCTAAGAAAAGAAAAACGCAGAAGATAAATCAAGAAAAGCATTTCACATTTTTCAGTGTTTTTGAATGCAGTGAACGTGTAATGTTACCTTGCCAACGCTTGTTACATGTACACTCATGTCGTCGGACTGCAAGAAACAGAGAAATGAAAAGTATGTATCAGAAATAAGGCATCTTTATGCTGCTGAGCCTAGTTTGGGTGTCATGAAAGGCTTGCAGACCTTAGTGCTTGCAAGCCTTCACATCTATTGGTCGTTAAAACAAAGAAATGAGATAGAGGAGATAGAGAATTGCAAATTTTCTCATGGAATCTGTAACTCTGTGATGTTTGATTGATGTGTTGTAACATTACCGTGAGATTTTTCAAGAGCTTGAGTGAGACATCACGGGCTCTGTATGTCTTTGGATGCCATCTACGCTCAGACCAATCAACATATGTGACTGACCAGTTCGAGATTCCTCCAGGATCAAGCATCTATAAAGAATAAAGATTTCGTTAAGGGACAAGAATCACAGTGACATATTTTATAAGAGAGAAAGTTGTTGTAATCTCCTTACGTGGAAGAATGTTGGCAGGTAATGTTCATCTGCGATGCAGTTCTTGTTTGCTTCGACCCCGGGCTGCGGATTTCAAATCAGAATTAGAGTAAGAATCAAAACTGAAGCTTTTCTCAAGTTTTTAAAAATCTGAGGACTCTTGATATTAACAAAAGAGATCAGCTTGTGGTGTCTTTATGAACAATTTCTTATTACATGGTAGGCTGTAACATGCAAATGAAAAAATTTGGTATAAAGGAATCCTGAACTTACTCTGCAATACTCCCGGAATTTTGAGTAGTAGAGACCATCAGCCATCACTATTACAGCGTGTTGACGCTTCATTGTGAACCACTGTACCAAAAGAGAAAAGTGGGAATTACACTATATGTATCTACATGTTTTCAACACTACCACCAAACAGACTTAGAGAAGCAACTTAAGAACAATCCATAACTCAGGGATTCAGTTAACAGTATTTTACCTGTGCACCTTTTCTGAAATCTTGCCTTGGGATCTCAGGCAACATGTGATCCATGTGTCTGCCAGTCCCGTGAGGACCAAGATCCTCAAAACTTGAGAGAGATTGAAACAAGCATTGGTGAATACTAATCAAATTTAGCAATAGAAAGATACTTCTGAGAGTCATTTATTTACCTATCAATGAAGCTGACATTAGCGTGCATCAAATATCGATAGGTGTAGTCAAATGAATGCAACGGTATACAACTGAAAAAGTGAAAAGAGATACAGCAAGTAAAGAGAATGTAGCTTGATAAAGTTATGATTTTAAGCAAATTTGGCAAGTTAATGAAATCACCTTTCTGAAAGAAGAACAAAGTGTTGGTTGTCAGGATCTTCAAGAGCGTTAGCTAGAAGCCGTCTCTCAGCATCAACCATAGAAATCCTTCCCCAAGTGACATGATCACTATGAATTTCACGGTCTGAAAAGTGACGGCTAATGTGAACTGGTCTTAACCTTGATGGGTGGATGTAAATAGAGAATCTTCCTTCTTGACCCTTAACAACAATATACAGAGCACAAACCATCAAATACCACACACACACAGCAATCAAAAATAAATCAAGAAAGTCTCAGATCATCTTTAAACCTCGAAAAACTTATCCCAGAGCTTCTCAAACGGCAAAGTACCAGGAGTCAAGAACATAAAAGCGATCTTTGATTTAGGGGTGAGAGCAGGAGATGTTCTAAGTATGTCTTTGATGACAACTCGAGCTGCAACTTCCTCGTCAGTAAATTTCCTAACATGAACAGGAAGCCATCCAGAGAGCGCAGCTTCACATCCTCTACTAGATAAACCCACACAGGCAGCAGAGCTCTTAGTGTTCTGTTGTGGATACATGTAAGTGATGACCAAGAGCACACTTGCGATGCATACTAACAAAACAATCAACAATGGCTTCTTTAGAGAAGAACGGTGCCGTGGAGACAAATGCAGGTTCTGTGTTTCTCCCATTGGATCTTTAACTTCTTTACATTGAACAGAACCTGAAAATTTTCACAAACAATAAAGGATTGAAATTAAAGACTGAATCTTTTTGTCACTTGCTAATCTTTAAAGCAACACTCTTTAGAGGAACATGGGATTTTTTTTTAAATTCGAAGTCCCACACGTTTGGTTAAACAAAAATTATAGGAAAATTGAGAAAAAAAGAAACCCTAATATAAAGGAGAGAAGGATTCACGTTGTTATTGTGATTGAGAAAGATCCTCACCCGCACGTAGGTACGAATGCCAATTAAGAAAGTGTAGTGAATTTTACTCCACTTCAGAAATTCCAAAAAAGCTACACGAAGTTTAGAATTAAATAGCAAAAACTATCAGATTCGATTTTAATTACAGAAGAGTGGACCAAAGACATTAAATCAGTGAAGAAGAACTGAAGAGAATGAGAAGTTATTAAAAGAGTAGTAATACCTGAGACTTTCAAGCTGACTGGTATTAAAAATGGGGAATCTTTGAGTGAGCCCAGATCTCAAAAAATGGGGAAGCTTTGATGATGATGATGATCTTGTAAAACCTTAAAAAGATCTTTAAGGTTATTACAAGAAAAATCAAAGAGATGAAGAGAAAAGATAACGAGAGTGTTTTTGGTGTTTGGTAATAAATGTTAATATATTAAAGCTGTCTCCAATGAAGAACATACACACACAAGTACGTATTTGTTTTGTTTTCAGATCCTCGATTTGTTTTCTCTCTCTTCGCTTTGAAATAAAGTAATCGATTCAGACACAAGTGTTTAGACTTTTCCACTTTCTTTTTTTTTTTTGGTTGTTGGTAATTTGGAAAAAACTAAAATTGTTTAATTATCTTCTTCTCGTAATAAACAACACAACACAACACCTCCACACCAGTCGATTTTTTCCAATGATGGTGGAATCAAAAAGACACACTAGAGAGAGAGAGAGAGAGAGAGAGAGAGAGAGATAGACAAGTCTTACGCAATACGCATTCACAGAAAAAAAAAAATACACACTTTGAGATTTTTTACTATTGTACTATTGTACATACTTTGAGATTTTTTTTGGATGGTTTTGGATTTTAGTTGCCTTTTCTTTGTAAGAATGAGCTACAAAATGTTAAGGCCCAATTACCCTTGTTTTTTTTTGCTTAGGCCCGTATATTATAATCGGATATTCCCAAGCCGGTAAGGAAAAATTTGGAGCAACTAACCAAACCGGAAATTCTGAAGAACATCACTGATCTAATTGGTTAACCGGTCCGAACACAAACCATCAAGCGGATTTTGCGATTAATTGTTTTTTTTTTTTTTGGGCTCTAAACCCTAAAAAAAGGTTCAACGCCGTTCGTTTGTTTCTTGTTCTTTCATCCACCTCCAGAACCAGAGCAAACGTTTAATAATGGCAAATCGACCTGAGTTGCTAGCTCCGCCGGAGATATTCTACGATGAAACCGAAGCTCGGAAGTATACTTCTTCTTCCCGTATCGTCGATATTCAGGTTTTTCAAAATTTCTTATCTCTCTGTTTCTCCTGAATTTACCACTTGTGCTTATCTTTTTTTTTTGTTATAACTCTCTGCTTAAAACAACTTTTACATGGTTTTATAGGCGAAGTTGTCAGAGAGAGCTTTGGAGCTTCTTGCTTTGCCCGAAGATGGAGTTCCTAGATTCTTACTCGACATTGGTATCAAAAATGGATCCTTTTTGATTCTATTATAATCTCCTCTATTGGTATCAACAGAATCTGTGTATCAATGCACATATTAAACATGATTAGTTGACAATTTGTAACTAAAATTTGATTTCCTAGTTAATCAACAGACGTGGTCATCATTCCAAAAATTTCGTCTTTTAGATCATTATTTATGTTAGTGTCTCGTTGTTTAGCTTTGTTTTCAAGAACAAAAAAGAACTAATCTCTATTCTGGTTTCAGGTTGTGGATCTGGCTTAAGTGGGGAAACAATTTCTGAATACGGGCATCATTGGCTTGGTCTTGACATTTCAGCTTCTATGCTTAGTAAGTTTATTCTTTGTAAACTGTTTCTCATCATTCCCCATCTCTTGTGATCTAATTCCTGTGGTGACAATGTAGATGTCGCTGTGGAAAGGGAAGTTGAGGGTGATCTTTTACTTGGTGACATGGGTCAGGTATATATATAGCTTCACTTTTAGTTTTATCATCTTCTCTTTAATTTGTTTGTGGCTAGTTGATTTTTCTTTTTGCTATGTTTACATATGCCACATATTACTGTCTCAGGGATTAGGTCTTCGTCCTGGAGTTATCGATGGAGCCATCAGTATATCAGCTGTTCAGGTTTTACTTCTCATATTACCTTATTGTTGAATTATTTCCAGGAGTTGTATTCTTTGTATTATCCTATATTGACCACAGCTGTTTGTTATTGGGATTTATACTACCTTATTTTTTAATCCTATCATATGCTTTTTGATTTCAGTGGTTATGCAATGCGGATAAGTCATCACATGAACCACGTTTGAGGCTAAAGTAGGTGTAAAATCATATAAATTTTACTGAACTGAGTAAGAAAGTGTGTTGTAAAACTGATCTATTAACCTCTGAAATTTGTTTTAAGGGCTTTCTTTGGGTCACTATACCGCTGCTTGTCAAGAGGAGCACGAGCCGTTTTTCAAGTGTACCCTGAGAATATCAAGCAGCGTGAATTGATTCTTCGCCAGGCTTTACAAGCTGGATTTGGAGGTGGACTTGTTGTTGACTATCCACACAGGTATGTTGTTGCCAGTTCCATTGATAACATTCTTTTTACAATCAGAAAATAAAGTTGTTGAACGCTGCTTAAAACTATGCGATGCCACGATCGTTTCATGTTGAACGCTGTTTTTTGGTGTTTGATTTCACACATTTATATTGAACACATGCAATCTTCTTCTCTCGTATGCAGTACTAAAAAAAGAAAAGAGTTCTTGGTCCTCACATGTGGTTCTGTTCAGACAAGTATTCAAACCGGTAAAAATGAGTGTGATGAGGGTTGCTCTGAAGATGACTTTAGCGAAGACGAAGATAGTGGAATGGTAAAAACTATGGCTCTCTATCTAGGAATCTCATTACTGTCTTGTTATTTGCCACTACTATATCGAAATCTCATTTACCATTCTCGTGTTTGTTTTATTTGTTGGGAAAAAGGTGTCTATGTCAGATCGGAATAGACCCAGGAAAAGGCAGAAGCCAAACAAGAAAGGGAAAACTAGGGAATGGATATTAAGGAAGAAAGAGCAAAGTAGAAGAAAAGGAAACGATGTTCCTGCTGACTCCAAGTACACCGGTCGAAAACGCAAGTCCCGTTTCTAGTTTTGCTTTATGATACTTAAAAAAGCTCTCTATAGAAATTTTTGTCATTAAAAGAAGTACTGAACATCCTCTCTGTTTTGAATTTTAATTGTGTGTACTCAACTTTTCTTGTTGCTTGTTTGAAAAGAGGTGTTTTTGATATGGTATCAGCAACAAAATCACGTACACAAGATTTGCACCAAGGTCATCCAAATGGGATAAACCCGAAGCCAAGCAGTGAAAATGGTGTATGAGATCATACAAGCGATCACCATTTACCAGATTGAACAAATATGAAAAGAGATTTATGTATGAAACTAACATGATTGCATAATAATGAGATGAAACCAGAAACAAACATATATTTCTGACATTACATTATAGTCTTTGCGCTAGAAAAGTTCAATCTCAAAAAAGATTTAGCAAACAGAGCAAAACAAAAAACAAAAATCAAGAGACAACTTCAAAAGCTAAACGAGTTTTGTTGTTGTTTTGTCTCTTAACCAAAGAGATCAAATCCAAAGTCACCCTCTTCCTCTTCAGACTCTTCCTTCTTCTTCTCTTCCTCCTTTGCAGCTGCGGCAGACTCACCTCCACCACCACCTCCTGCTGCTGCACCTCCTCCGGCAGCAAATCCTCCACCACCACCACCACCGATGATCACCTGCTCAGATAAAAAAACATATTCTTATCAACACAAAAGTATCCAATACGCATTTCAGAATCTAAATTTCTACTAATTATTTCCAACGACTGAGTAATTAACTAAGCAAGAAGCTAAAACCATTGGAGATTACGAAATGTAGTAATCTTAACAGACCAAAATCAGAAACTAATGGATCTTAAGTATACACAATTAAGCTTATAAAGCAATGTACATTTAAACAAAATCCAGATTCTATCACAATATCCGATCAAATGATCAGAAACAAACTACGATTGCATCAGATTTAGTGATCTTAATCTCGAAATGAGATCCTAAAACCAAAACATCTAGCTATCCTCGATTAAACCTAACAATCGATCCAGCAATCAAAACATATATAGGAGGGGGAAGAGGAGATGATTGATGAACCTGGAAGACGGCGGAGGTAGGGGAGACGAGAGAGAAAGAAGACTGAACGCCGCCAGATGAATCGGCGGAGAGAGCAGCCTGAACAAGCTTGCGCTGTAGAGAGTAAGTGCAAGAAGCGGAGCCTTCAAGCTCTCCTTCGTGTTGCTTTGCGGTCCATTCTCCGCCTTTGCTTTTGCAAACGAAAGTGTAAACTCCCATCTCTGTCTGTCTCTCTTCAAACGGCGGCGAGATTTCTCAACTGTGAAATGGTTTCTAGTCTCACGGCCCCCCCAAAAAAAATGCGTAATTACGTTTATATATGATTTGTTTTCACGACGAAGACGCAGTGAGACCTAAGAACCCTAGAATCAAAATGGGCTTTAGAACATGGGCCCTATACAAAGCCCATTTAAGAGCTCTTTTTAATCTTAAATTTAAGGAGAGATCCAGAGAGCTACACGTCTTACTTTCAAGTTTCAACTCATGGTTTCTTCTCTATATAAACAACTTGCTAAGCAGATGTAATTTCTTGTATTGTCTAAGCATGCATGATTTGAGTCGAGAAGGATATGCCTTTAGACAAACTTTTTTGTTGTTTGTTTGTTGTTACATACACTTTCGAAATATATCAAGTATAGTAGAATAATTTAGTTATAGGATTAAAATCAACAAAATTTCCTCAAAAAAAAATGTAGGGGAATCAACAGTTATGTCGTAAATTCGCTCTTAGGCAGAGCCTTATTAGTTATTACCTACCAACGTTTACAGTTTGGGTTTCTGAAACAGCAGAAGCAAAAGAGAAGAGACAAAGGTCAGAGCTTTATGCCAGAGTGAATGGCGACAACTCCACCAACAAGGTTCTCGTACTCCACCTTCTCAAATCCTGCGTCTGCGATCATCGAAGCAAATTTCTCCTGCACTCATTTCATACATCTAGTGATTACAAAACATGCCTAAAACTAAAGACGTCTTATAGACCAGACATTACCTGATCACACACGATGCTCATATAATCAACGGCTATCATAACTTAAAACTGGTCTTCTTACTACTGGAATCTAACAGAACCTTTAGCTATATTATTGATCATGGTAAGTTGTTACTAATGATTTTGAAGAAGCCCACATGTTAAAAATTAAAAGTAATCTTCTAACATGAATCTAACACAACCTTTAACTAAATATTTGATCATGGCATGTTATTAATAATGTTCTTGAAGAAACCAACAAGTTAAAAATATCATATGATGACTACACCATTTTTATACAAATCTTCCAAGCCGTGCAGCAAAATATCGAAAACACAGGAAAACTAAGCTCAAACTGTGTGTAATTATACGATATTTTCAAGAAAGGTAACAAAAGGGTGAATGTTTGAACCTGAGGGGGAAACCGACGAATGCTCTCAACCAAGTACTGATAAGATTCCTTGTCCCCGGCGATTAGTTCCCCTAAGTTTGGGATGACTTGGAAGGAATACAAATCGTATCTGCAACACAAGAAACAAAGTGAGATAATCAAAGAACAAAAAAAGACTTCGGTACTTACTTTCACAACATCGAAACTTACAGATTTTTGAAAATCGGAATGTCTACATGGCTGAGCTCAAGGCACAAGAATCTTCCACCCCGTTTTAGTACCCTAACAGTGTGAAGAGTTTTACAAGATTATACACAAACGCTGTAACAGGAAAACACACCTGAATCGAATGGGTGTAATTATTTGTAGTAGGTACCGGTAAGCCTCAGCTAGAGCCTTTTCAATGTGTGTGACATTCCTTATTCCAAATGCAATAGTGTATCCATCCATAGAATTATCATCGAAACTCAAGGCTTCTGCATTTCCTTCAACCCATACGAGCGACTTGTTATCTCTTAGACCTATTCAAGATAGCGAAGGAAGCCTGAGCTCACACATACATACAAAAACAGTAAAGGAAAAAATGAAAAAGAGGATACAAATTTGATGCACAAAGAATCCTGATGTCTCACCTCTCTCAGCAGCTCGTTGTTTCCCGACGTTTAACATGTTAGGATTAATGTCACATACGTATATCTGAGTCTCTTCAAGAGAAGCCTCATCAACTTTCTGTAATGCTCTTCGTTTGACACTGTAAATAGAATCATAGATCCTAAACGCAACATCACCTGCGTAACACAACCAATATCTATGACAAAGAATCTAAGATAATTTCAATTATATAATGTATGGTTTCGTGATCAGAGACAGTAAAAATTCCATGTTTAATTGTTTCGACTAACCTGTTCCACCGGCCACATCAAGATGCTTCATCCCAGCAAATGGACTCAGCTTCCCAACAAGTCTGAATTCACACGCCGTTCAAAAGTGTCAATTTTTACACAAAGAGCGATTCATAACGCTGGTAATATAAAAGTATCACAGAGTCTAACCTTTCCTTCCATAGCCTATGTAAGCCACCACTCATCACATCATTCATAATATCATAACTCGAAGCTACATTGGTGAAAACGTTACCAACCAATTTGCTTTTATCTTCTTCCTTCACTTCTTGAAACCCTGAAAAAATCAAAACCAGTAAAAGTTAAACTCCCACTGTAAAACTCAAAGAGAGATCACAATCTAGAATACCAAAGAACCAAATCAAGAGAAAAAAAAAAAGGATAGATCTTTAAAAGAGTAGTGATACCGAAACTTGTGGCATGAGAATGAAGCGAAGCAACAAAGGAACGGTGATTCAAAATCCTGTTCCCGAGCCTCCTGCTTACTGATCGAAGTGCCATAGCTCCTTATATAGAATTAGAAATTATAGTCTTATATTCCAAATTCTGTTCCTACAACCATATCCCACAAATATATTAAAAAAGAGAAGCTGTCGAGCTAATTCTATGAATGCACCGACTCACCGGAAAGAGAACCGAAACCCTAATTTGAAAATCTACCCTTTCGAATTAAGCTCGAACAAGAACGTTCTTAAACTCTAGAATGAAGGAGATATTTAACAATGAAATAGTATAGAATAAATTTAAGGAAGAAACTAAACTCGTCGACTCACAAGCTCCGAGATCGAGTGTTGTATAACACGTGCACGTGTTGTTCTTGCAGGACACGTCGGTGACCGGGGACTGACCAGAGTTTTTTTTGACGGAGGAAGAAAGAAGGAACGGTGAGTTTTTGTTATGGCTCTCGTCTCTCCACCTCTCTACAGACGCACAGATTGGGCTTGTATGAAAATAAGCCCTTTAAATTAAGTACTGATTAAGGCCCATTATGCTATTGTCCCGGTTTACATTATAAATTCGAATTGGTTTCCTAAACCGATAATTTGAATTAAAGAGTGGGTCTAGTTTTAAAACGACTCATCGGAAAAGTCGAAACTCGAAACCATGATCGGGGGGATAGAACTTATTTAGAACCCTAGTTCGAAGTTTCAAGAGAGGTAAACAAAAATCGAACAATCGAGTGAGAATGAGGAGGAGAACAGAATCTGGTGAGACACAGAATCCACTGGCGCGAAAACCTCCGTTCAAGGCTACGGTTATGGACGGAGAATTGTTTTGGATCCGCGAACGAGGAAGACGAAATCGTAGGAGCAGAGATGAAAGAGAGAAAGAGATTAATAAACTCACTTGCGACGGCGACTTCGGTAAGGAGACGAACTCGTTAGTGCATTTTGTTAATTGAGCTCACGATTAATTTTATTTTATTTTAATATATATATTTTATTTTAATTCAGAGAGAAATGAACTTTTCAATTCATTCCACTGTAACTCAACTTCAATCTACAAATTTTTGTTTATTTTTTTAAGGATAAATAAATATTGGATTAAAAATTTAATTATATATCTATATCTCTCTCTCTGAATTTGCGAATTTTTCGAAGTGAGAAACCTGAAAAAGCGGGAAGAAGTCTTCACCACAAAGTTCGTTTTTTATTTTCTCGGATCATCACATTTTTCATTTTCCTTTTTACCATTTTTTTTTTCTTTTCTTTCTCACAAACTAAACTATGAACGCAGCATTATACGTTTTTTCTTCTTTGATCTGTTAAAAAAGGTATCAGCTTCAGCCTTCATGCATGTGTTCATCTTATGTACTTCTTATAATCGTCCAGCTCGTTTTCCTCTCATCACATAAGACTGTTTTGTTTTCATTTTTGTGATTTCTATGTGCATCTGATTCAAATCTTTATGAATTCCATCTCGTGTATGAATTTACTACTTGTTCATATTGAATTATTTGAACGCGTTTGTGGTGAGACTTTTTCTTCTTGTTATTGGTTTTTGCTTGCCAATCTCCTCTTTTTTTTATGTTTTGGTTTGTTGAGTTGACGGTAGATAATGTTTGCGGTTTACAATGGTTGTTTCCAACGATTCTATACCTACATTGTACTATGCATTTCAAGAGGTTTCTACTTTTGTTTTCAAGTACATTGTGTAGATCAGAGTATCTCGTTTGTTTGCTTGTTAGATATTGAGAAGAACCTCTTTGTTTCTCTTTTCTGGAATCTGCATTTTCAGATTAAAGTGTTGATTAATAGTCATTAACTATCTTTGCAGGTTTGGTTTGTTTCTTGGACATTTAAGAAGCTGGGGAGAGTTTTAAGCTTTGCACAAAACCAGAATGACGTTTTCCATGAGAGATTTGGATCAGGCTCTCCAAGGAGCTGGCCAGAAATCGTAACCTTCTCACTTTTTATGTTATCATTTTCATGTCCTTTCTGTATTGCTTTTTGATTCATCTCTTCGTTATTTTTGTTAATTGTATTTACAGCGGGATTGAGATATGGCGTATCGAGAACTTCAAACCTGTCATTGTTCCAAAAGAGTCTCATGGTAAATTTTTCACCGGGGATTCCTATATAGTCTTAAAGGTTGGTAGTTTTTCTTGTTTCTTCCTTGGTTTCATCCCTATATATTTAATAATAGTGTCTAAAACCTTGTTATCTAACTATCTCTTACCAGACCACAGCGTCAAGAAGCGGTTCCTTGCATCACGATATCCACTACTGGCTCGGTAAAGATTCCAGTCAGGTAACAGTCTCTTCATGTTCTCGTTTCTCTGTGCATATTCTTCAATGATTTAGATTCATGGTGGTGTGTTGATGAAAACAGGATGAAGCAGGTGCTGTCGCCATCATGACAGTTGAGTTAGATTCAGCTTTAGGTGGGCGTGCTGTTCAGTACCGAGAAGTACAGGGTCACGAAACCGAGAAGTTTCTTTCCTACTTCAAACCTTGCATAATACCTCAAGAAGGTGGAGTTGCGTCCGGGTTCAACCATGTAAAGCCTGAGGAGCATCAAACTCGTCTGTACATCTGCAAAGGCAAACATGTCGTTCGTGTAAAAGAGGCAAGTCAACTAATAATGTCCTGTAGTGTCTTTTTCCTCTACTGATCCTCTATGGTTTCATTTTCATTTGCATTCTTTTTCTCATTCACAGGTTCCGTTTGCTCGATCGACTCTCAACCACGAAGACGTTTTCATTCTTGATACAGACTCTAAAATTTTTCAATTCAATGGTTCTAAGTCGAGTATTCAAGAAAGAGCAAAAGCTCTTGAGGTTGTTCAGTATATTAAAGACACTTACCATGATGGAAAGTGTGATATCGCAGCTGTTGGTAAGTGAACTAAACCGTCAAAAACCATGGAGGCTAAGATTTTATACCAACTATACTAAGTTTAATGTGTTTTTTCCTTTGTTGTAGAGGATGGGAGGATGATGGCTGATGCTGAAGCTGGAGAGTTTTGGGGTTTGTTTGGTGGGTTTGCTCCGCTTCCTAAGAAAGCAGCAGTCAATGATGACGCAACCGCTGAATCTTATGGGATCAAACTCTTCAGGTGGAACATCTTTGATTTAACAGAATTTTCCTCGTAATTGACCAATTACTGCAACAGATAATTGTGTTCTGACTTGAGACATTGTTTTGGTCTTTCAAGTGTTGAAAAGGGAAAGACAGAACCCGTAGAGGCTGAATCTTTGGAGAAGGAGCTTCTGGACACTAACAGATGTTATATTCTCGATTGCGGTCTTGAAATGTTCGTTTGGAAGGGAAGAAATACTTCAATTGACGAAAGAAAGAACGCAAGTGAAACTGCAGATGTAAATTTCTTCTCATGCACCAAAGCAATAGTTTTGTTTATGGGTTTTCTACACTGTTACATTGTCATTTCTTTATTTTTTCAGGAGTTTTTTCGTTCTTCTGAACGGCCAAAATCAAACCTGGTCAGTGTGATGGAAGGGTATGAAACAGTGATGTTCCGATCTAAGTTTGATTCATGGCCGGCTTCAAGTACCATGACTGAGCCCCAGCAAGGCAGGGGCAAAGTCGCAGGTTTAGTATACTAGTACTATCCACATCGATCAAATTGCTCAGAGTTTTAAACTTTCAGTTACGAGATACTTACTTTTGTCTTTTCGCCAGCTCTTTTGCAACGGCAAGGAGTTAACGTTGAAGGCCTAGTTAAGACTTCTTCTTCTTCTAAAGATGAACCAAAGCCATACATTGACTGCACGGGAAATCTCCAGGTAGTGAATATGTCTTAGTGTATACCGGTATTTATGTATTCGAATAAGTGAACATAATCAACACATAGTTTTTTTTTATACACGTTTGGTGATCGCATGTCTATATCCCTTTTGATAGCTAACTATGAAAGTTTTCAGGTCTGGCGAATCAATCATGAAGAAAAGATCCTTCTCGAAGCAGCGGAGCAGACAAAGTTCTACAGCGGAGATTGTTATATATTCCGGTACTCATATCCCGGAGAAGACAGAGAGGAACATCTAGTGGGTACTTGGTTTGGAAAGCAAAGCATCGAGGTAAACTTCTTTACATACTGTATAACTTCTTACTCTCTATGTGTGCTAATTGATGATGATTTATATAGGACAACAGAGCATCTGCCATTTCCATGGCAAGCAAAATGGTTGAATCCATGAAGTTTATGCCGGCTCAGGTGCTTCTTCCTGTTTTTTCTTGTTATAGATTTAAAAGTGAATATTCGTTTTGGATACAACTTTATCAGTCTAATTCGGTGCAGGCTCGTATTTACGAGGGAAAGGAACCAATTCAGTTTTTTGTGATCATGCAAAGCTTCATCACATTCAAGGTCTAATATCTAAGTTTTTTCTTCAGGTTTTATTTCGGTAGGTTTTAAGTAATATTTATCACAATCTCTAGAAAAATGTTGTCTTCGTCTCAGGGTGGTCTAAGTGATGCTTTCAAAAAGTACATAGCAGAGAACGAAATCCCTGATACTACTTATGATGCAGAAGGTGTTGCGCTGTTTCGGGTTCAAGGTTCTGGACCCGAGAACATGCAAGCCATACAGATAGAAGCAGTATGTTTCTTATAAACCATAATTAAACAGCTTTTATATTGGTAATTCAAATGCTTATCTGGTTTCAACAGGTTTCCACAGGATTAAACTCTTCACACTGTTATATATTACATGGCGATTCTACTGTTTTCACTTGGTGTGGCAATCTAACTTCCTCGGACGATCAAGAACTTATGGAGAGAATGTTGGATTTGATTAAGGTAATCAGTTAATGAGCTTTGTTTCTGCATTTCGGAACGTACCTCTCAGATCTCACATATGGTGGAACATCTGATTCTTGGTCTTTTCTGTTTTGTACAGCCAAATGAACCCACTAAGGCACATAAAGAAGGTTCAGAGTCCGAACAGTTTTGGGAAATATTAGGAGGAAAATCAGAATATCCGAGCCAGAAGATCAAAATGGATGGAGAGAGTGATCCTCATCTCTTCGCTTGCACTTTCTCAAACGGTAAAACCATTTTACAACATCTGTTCCCGTTCTGGGGTTTTCACTTCAACTTTTAACAATTCAACAAGTATCTGTTCTGAACTTGTATTTGATGGTTTTCCCCGGTTTGATCTTCCGGTGATACAATGCGGATGTTGCTATCTTTACCAGAAGATCTGAAGGTAAGATATGGTTTTCATTTTTATGAGGCACGTTTATGTTATGATCTCACATTTCTGGTTCTGAATTGAGTCTTTCTTTCTTTCTATGCCCGTATAAAGGTTACAGAGATCTTCAACTTCACTCAAGATGATTTGATGACTGAAGATATCTTCATACTTGATTGTCACACTGAGATCTTTGCCTGGGTGGGACAACAGGTTGACCCCAAGAAAAAAACACAAGCTTTAGCCATTGGAGAGGTACTTAAAGATACATTCAACTAGATTAATGTACAAAACTGCATACTAGTTCTTATAGATCCTTGGCTTCATTATCCCAACAGAAATTCATCAAGCATGATTTCCTCTTAGAGAATCTAGCAAGTGAAACACCGATATATATTGTAACGGAAGGAAACGAACCTCCATTTTTCACTCGTTTCTTCACCTGGGACTCTTCTAAATCTGGAGTAAGTGAAACTTCTCTCTATCTGTTACTCTCTCCATACTTCCTTCAAATTCGCACCTCCGAATCTAACTCGTACTAAGTGATAAAAACTGCTTCTTGCAGATGCATGGAGACTCTTTCCAGAGAAAGCTTGCGATCCTGACAAACAAAGGAAAACCGCTTCTAGATGTAAAAGCTTTTAACTCATTTGTTTAAATCAATCTTGTTTCTATTTTGATCTTTGTGTCCTTTCTTTGCTCAGAAACCTAAAAGGAGAGTCCCTGTATATAGCAGCAGATCCGCTGTTCCAGACAAATCACAGCCTCGGTCCAGAAGTATGACCTTTAGTCCAGACAGGGCCCGCGTGAGGGGACGGTCTCCAGCTTTCAATGCACTTGCAGCAAACTTTGAGAGCGTAAACATAAGAAACCAATCAACTCCACCACCTATGGTTAGCCCAATGATCCGGAAGCTTTACCCGAAATCTCTTGCCCCAGACCTTTCGAAGATGGCTCCTAAATCTGCGGCTATAGCTGCTCGTACAGCACTTTTCGAAAAAACTCCGCCACCTTCTCAAGAAGCACCTACTAGCCCCAGTTCTGAAGGTCTGCAGCAAAAACAAAACTTCATATCTGAACCCCAAACTATCAATTTGGTGAATATAGTTGAGATCTTGAGCTCACCCTTTTTGATCATTTCTGATGTGTGAAGCTACAGACCAAGCAAAACCGACATCAGAGACGAACGAGGAAGAAGCAATGAGCAGCATTCACGAAGATTCAAAAGAAGAAGAAGCAGAAGAAGAGAGCAACCTCCCTACTTTCCCATACGAACGCCTTAAAATTGACTCAGAGGATCCTGTTTCAGATATCGACCTCACAAGAAGAGAGGTAAGATTCCTCAAAACACATATTATATATAACATTCGTTTTATTGGGTTTGTATTTAAAGAGGTCAGTTTTGGTTTTGTTGCAGGCGTACTTGACATTATCAGAGTTCAAGGAGAAATTTGAGATGACAAAGAATGAGTTTTATAAACTGCCTAAATGGAAACAAAACAAGCTGAAAATGTCTGCTAGTCTCTTCTGAACACTCTTCTTTTTTCAAAGAACTCAAGTCTTCTTCTCCCTCATCTTAACCCCAAAAACCCCGTAAGTGTTTCGCCTTTTATCTCATTTTGGTGCAATCTTACACCTATTGATGATAAGACCGGTTTAGTTTTTGTTAATCTTTCCTTCCTATTGTCTTTTTTTTTGCAGTTTCAAGAAAAAACACAAAGAGGGCATAATACATTTAATCTGCAATCTTTTTGAGCTGCTTACAAATAATCAAATACAAAATTCGTATATTCTCTATATATTTACTTTATAATATATACACACATACAGTATTCAAATTTTCTATAATGATACTTAGGATTCTTTATTTGTTTTGTTCTATGATCTCACCGAGATATGTCTGGCTGTGAGATTCTTTTTTTTCCTTCTTCCCTGGCCTTGATTTTTTTTTCCTCTGTTCCTTTTTGGGCAAACCTCGGTTCCTTATTACAGTATATTCTTGAATAACCAATGTAAATTAAATCTTATCTTTAATCATGTTTCTATGGTCGTCATTCGTCAGCAATCTTTCATAATCCATGATAATAATGTTTTTTAATAAAATGAAAAGTCTACCAAAAGAAAAAAAAAATAATAATAATAATAGAATAGAAACATAACGCAGTCGTGAAAGAGAGAACGGTTCTAACAAAAACGGCAAGGAAAAAAAAAAAAAGGTTGCAGCAAATCTCCCTTTTTGCCCCCTTTTGCGTGAAGAAGCAGTGAGTGAAGGAGAAAAAAAAAAAAGATAAAGAGTGTGAGAGAAAGAAGAGTTATAACGACGATATATACGGGGAATCTCAGGATCTCGATCCTGTTTTTGGTTTTTCTACTTTCAGTACTCTCCATGGCAGCGACGGAGCGTCATCCTTTTGAGCTCGCTAAAGGCATCAATGGCCTTGATAAGATCATCCTCCGCGAGTCTCGCGGCCGCTCTGCCGAGGTATACTTTCCCCTCGTGACGCCGCTGCTCCTTTGTCTGTTTTCAGTTTTCACTCTAGAATTGTTTTGATCTGTGATTTTAGATCAAGATCGATTTTGTAAGTAGGAATTATGATTTGTGAATCTCTCTCTTAGATCCTTGGGTAGTTTTTTAGTTGTAGTGTAATTGAGTTCTGTATTTGTTTATGCATACGGATCTGCGTGTTTATTATCTTATTGGTATTTCGATGAAGGATGTGTAGATGTTTAGTGTAATCTATGAATCTGTTGCTGTTTTCACAGAGGTGAATTGAATTTTTTGAGTGTGAGTTTGATCTCCATCTTGTTTTTTCTGGAACGGTTGCAGATATACTTGTATGGTAGTCATGTGACTTCTTGGAAGAATGAGAATGGAGAGGAGTTACTTCACCTCAGTAGCAAGGTACTCCTGATCTTTACCAATCTTCCACTTCATTCAGTATTGAGTTTCTTGTTGAGGAAATGGGACATTTGGTTCATGATAAATGTTTCCAACTTCGTTTGAGATAATATGGTGGTACCTTAAGAAATACTGTTCGATGATGCTAAACAAGACATTCTGTTAATGATAAATCTTTGCCTAAATTTTGTTATTTACATTGTTCGATATGTAAAAGGAAATGATCTTAACTTCATTCTTAGCTTAAATTCTTAAAGAAGCATGTAATCTGTGAAAGAATAGACAACATTTTACTTTGAAGTCTAGTAATTTGCTCATACTAGAATAGTCTTTCTTACCCGACTATCTGTGTATGTAAGCTACAAAGTACAAACAATAGAGATCTGAAACCATGTGTTATGAATTGTGCAGGCCATATTCAAGCCCCCAAAACCAATTCGTGGAGGGATTCCTCTATGCTTTCCACAAGTATGTGCCTACATTTCTTCCTTTAGTTTGTTTCGTTTTAGAGTTCATTATGCTGATGAAATTCTGTTTTTGTGTGTGCAGTTCAGTAACTTTGGTACACTTGAATCACATGGATTTGCTAGAAATAGGATCTGGGAAATTGATGCTAGCCCCCCTCCTTTGCCATCGAATTCTTGTTCTAATGCTTTTGTTGACCTGATCCTAAAGCCAACTGAAGACGATCTGAAGATCTGGCCTCACAAGTAAGATTCTTCAAAAACTCATTCTCTATATTTTCTCAAAACAATTGCTTGTATTAAACTAAAAATATCTTACAGAGAGCATTGCTAACTTTCATCTTGGTGTGTACATTTCAGTTTTGAGTTCAGGCTGAGGGTAGCCTTGGGGGCTGAAGGAGAATTAACTCTGACATCTCGTATCAGAAACACAAACTCTGATGGAAAGCCGTTTACATTCACATTTGCTTATCACACCTATTTCTCTGTCTCAGACATCAGGTAGATCTCATTGCATACATTTATTTACTTCTGCTTGAAGAAGATTTGGAGTATTAATAAAGATTTTGTAATATGCTGAGATGCATTGGTTTGCTTTTGTTCAGTGAAGTTCGGGTTGAAGGATTGGAAACGTTGGATTATCTTGACAACTTAAAGAACAGAGAACGATTTACCGAACAAGGCGATGCCATAACTTTTGAATCTGAAGTGCGTTCTCCATTCCAATCTCTTCGTTCCTGAAATTTTTTGTCTAGTATCATCATGACTAATAACAAAACACTTGTTACTTGGTGGAAAAAAATTAGATTGACAAGATTTATCTAAGCACGCCTACAAAGATTGCCATTTTGGACCATGAGAAAAAGAGGACTTTTGTTATTCGCAAGGACGGGCTTGCTGACGCTGGTAAGATCCAAAACCCTGTCTTTCCCAGTCAGATCAGAATCCGAGGTTTCAAATATGACTGAATCATTTGATAATCATCTTTCAGTGGTGTGGAATCCTTGGGATAAGAAATCAAAGACGATCTCTGACTTGGGAGATGAAGACTATAAGCATTTTCTTTGTGTGGAAGCTGCAGCTATCGAGAGACCGATCACATTGAAACCCGGTGAAGAATGGAAGGGAAGACTCGAACTCTCAGCAGTTCCTTCTAGTTACTCCAGTGGACAGCTTGACCCCAAGAAAGTCCTCGAGTGACTATCTCAGACTCCAAAAACATCATACTTCTCTTCTCTTTAGTTGCAGGTAACTTCAGCTTACTCTTGGCCATTTAGATTCTTCTTGAGCACATACAAATCTTTCGTTTTGGTTTTCATATTCTGTCAGTTTTATAGTGTATAATTTTTCATATGATTTTGTCACTACTTTATAGTGTTAATAAAGTTTACATTTGTTTGTACAGTACTATAAAAAACCAAGTGAAGGGAGGAGGAGTTGAAGATCATCGGATATACTATTTATAGAAACTGAGATTGAATAAAATTGTTGCTTAATGCTTCTTAGTTCTCTTTTGTAACCACAGACAATAACGATTTGAGGATCAAGACAAGAGACTTTGCACCGGAAAATTTACTATCGTTAAAATGTCGGTTACTTATACTTCATGATCAATTCGTTTACTAATACTAGTACTATATAGGTTGACTAATCAAGTTGATTATGACGTTGGGGTATGTCTTGAATTTAGATGTTATGCGAACTAACTAACCCGGCCTGGTCTTATTTAACTTTCAACATTTGTGGGTTAAACCGCAATGCGCTAATAAAGTTTGCTCGTGACAAAAGGTTTTGGATAGGTTGTTCGTATTTGGTTGGTGTAACAGTAAATAAAATGTCATCTCTTAAAAATGATAAAATAAAAAATAAGCATGATAAAAACAATATTTATAATATCAACAAAGGAAGTGAATTCTGACCCAAAGTCCTTAAAGTTGAAGATCTCAAGATCTGATCAGGATCTAAGAAACCATGATTTTTTTTGGATCTTTAACCTTGAGTACATAGGATCTAAGTGAAAATTGATGTCTCTGTCCTGAGTTGATACACCCACTTTGTCTAAATCACAACAAATGAGCATTAACTATAGCATTAAGAAAATATTTTATAAACTTATAGTTACAAAAGTTAATGGGGTTGATATGGACATCAATAATTGAAATGCCATAATAATTGATAGAAGTAAACTAGTACTAACTAGAGAGATCAAGTACAAGACCAAAAGGACGATAGTAGACCAACGTGGGATATTTTACAATTGCATCTACAACAAAGATACTGTTCTGTGAAAACGAAAATACATTACAAAAATAATGATAATAACCATAACGAAAAAAAAAAAGGGGGCATTTTTTTTTTGGATCCACACAAGATTACATCTGGCTCGAACCTCAAGAGATTCCCTAACTTTTACATTAAAAATTAATGTTATATAAAAATAATTAACTAATGGTGGGTTTTTGTCGTTAATGCTTTTCATTGGTCGCGAAGTCATCATATTCTAAATCCGATTCATTGTATGTGGGAGCTGAAATGAAGTTGTCCTTATTAGTTTGGTCATTGTTATTTATATTAAAAAAAAATAAAGAAACAATATGAAACAATATCTCCATAGTAAACATTGTACTCATTTAGTACTGCAAATGTAATATCCAAATATGCTTAATGTGTCCTAAGATCAAATTGGGTTTAAACCTAAGGTTTTCGATTAGTAAAATTATGGAATAACATAATGATTACAATCAACAAATCATATAAATAAACAAATATAGTTTAACTTCCACTATTATTTTTAGAAAAAATTCTAGGATCTTTTTTAACAAATTACGGATATCAATTTTTTTTTCCAAAATTGTAATTTCAAATTTAGTTTTCGGCTGTACTATATATAACATGTAAAGTACAAAATAATAATCTAATTTTTAAAAAAGCAGAAAGTATCTAGAAGTAGCTAGTGAAGATAAGCTAAAGCTAAATCTAATAATCAAGTGACAAGTGGAGAAACTTGCACTTGAGAAAAGAAAATTAAAACCGACATGAGACATGACGAAGGCCCATTTTTATCTGTTCAGGTATCCGACACGTGGCTTGTAATAAGGATCCACAAATCACTTGAGGAGAAAACCTTAAGGATGTCGTAACTATCTGAATTTGTTATTTAATCTAAAAATGTTTAATTTTGTAACTTCATTAGTGAATATGACAATTTTTCAGTCCGATCTGCACTAATCGTCGGCCGGATCTTATAAATATAAAAATATTAATACCACTACGATTTAAATTATTAATCGTAGGCTCAAAAACTAATACGTATGTCGGTACGTAAGTAATAATAACACTGAACTGTGATCGATTTCAATTTGGAAACAAACTCGTTACTTGAATTCCCAACTTCTGTTCTGACAGATGATAAGTTTGTGAAAGAAAAATAAAACTGTTGTCAATGATCCTATCCATTCCTAGGATTAGTCACTGTAGGGTTTTGGATTTTCATTTGTTAGAAATATATCGCTCCAATGAATAATAATAATAATAAAATGTTAAGTATTCTGTATATATTCAAATAAGTATTCTGATCGTAATTCATAAATAGTAGTAGTAGTCATCGACTCATCGTTCCCTTATGTTATTAATATATAAGAATATGAGGATGTGTGTGTATAGTCACTATAGTGGGGTAGAACAAAGGACCCATAGTGTACGTTAGAAAGGCTACAACGCGTGCTTACTCTTTTTATTATTTAAATTTTTATAAAATCCCAAATCTGTTTTTTATAACTCTTTGCTTCCACATGCCGTCACTTCACTTTTAACTCCCTTATTATTTATTTCTCTTTTTTACATTATATATTCACTTATTAATATCATACTAGTAAATATTATCCTACGATCCCTCTATGACCAATTCACCATTTTTTTTTTTTCACCGTTTTTACTTTTGTGATTAGTTTCACGACATACATATAGTCATTGTATATATGACCAATATATCTACAACTTTTGATTTTAGAAAGCAAAATTTTGTTAAGTCTCAGTCAAACCAGATGCATTTTTCGTGTGCTACTTGATTTATGGTTAACGAATGATTTCTAAGTACGTTAGTTGATGGCTATGAATTTCTTGTAAAAAAATAGATAATTATTTTTAAGTATTACAACAATAAGTCATATTACGACCAAACAAATTGTGATTCATATCTATATATATAGCACCCATATCTTTTGTTATTGGTTTGTTTTTATAATATTGTCTAACATGCGGCGGACAAAATTGATATGATTTTCTCTGATCCATTCTTTTTCATCAATTCACGTATAATACAATCAGAATTGTTAGGTAAAGCTAATACTATGAGTTAATTTAACAAACCAAAAAGCTGAAAATGAGGTTAAGAAAAGTAATTAATATATTATTGATCTGCAACGAATACAATAAATTATTTACATACAGAAACATTGCAAGTATTGATCGGTCTATATATATAAATTATAAAGAATCAATAGACAATAATTCATGTGATGTAGTACCCATACGAAATTTAGATGTTGACCTCCAGATTCAAACTTTGGAACTCTAAAAAAAATCTGATTTTATATTAACTTAAGCCAAGAAAAACAATTATCGTGTCGGTAAATTAGTGCTATATATTGTACTTGAGATCATATCATGTTTGGTTTTGAGTTAATTATTCTAAATTACTCCTTTGAGCTTTCCTCCTTGCTTCTCGTCTCACATGGCCCCCGCCTAATCCAGCCAACTCTTCTTGTTCTCTACAATAATTAGATTTATATAGTTTCTTACTATTTACCAATTTAATAACATACGCATGCATCCGCGGAAGGAATCATTTGATTTTTCTATTGCAATATATTTGGGAATTAAAATATTGTCCGCAGATCAATATATATGTATAGTTTTCTTAATCGTTTTGAATTGTTTAATATTGATATACACTAATCTTTTTGGGATCTGTGTTTAAGGACGGTAATAGCAAACCACGATCGATGAGATTTGTTTCTTAATGCACCGGCAATTAGTTGAAAGATTGGTTAGATCTATGAACTCTCTAAAATAAAAAATATCATACAGTATATTTTTCACTTATCCGATTGCTATTAATTAGGTTTCACTTAAAACATATATTAGCATCGTTACTCGTTTAGCCATATACTATAATAATGTATTGGTGAGCATGAGACAAAAACATATATTAGTAAATATTGTATACTAATTCAAGCATAATTACGATACGTCGGTGCGTAGTCGAAGCCCCCATGTTAGCACCAGATTTCTTTGAGAGGAGAAAACGAAACAAGTAGAAGACAAGCAACACTAGAAATATTTCTTCCAGTTATTACAAAACTTAAAAATGCCACTTAAATCATGTGCTGATAATTTCTTTATTTTAAGAAGGTTGTTATATAATTTGGAATTTTTATGAAGAAACTTAAACTATATTCCTCTTTCGTCATTGGCCATAACGTTTCAAACAAAAACGAATCATGTTTATATATCAACTTTAAGATTTTAAAATGATTAATAATTTAGATCACTATTTGGTAACCTAAGGACGACTCATCGGTTACCGATCAGTCTTATTGTATGCAACATGACGTGCATATCTTTGTGGACGCAAATTTATCACCAACCTATAAACGTATTTGCTGTTGTGTCACCCAATTCAGTGTTGAAAACGCACGACAACGTCTAAATTAGATTGTTATTCAGTCAATCAGTCTATAAAATTGCTATAACAAGTGATATAGTACTATAAGAGGATCTATCTCATGAAACTTGGTGTCAGATAAAATCGATAATCATGGGATTTTTGGGTATGGTTGGATAACACCCAGTACGGATGATGGTGATGATGATGATGATGATGATGATGGAGAATATATACGTTTTTAATATACAAATTGATAAAAAGAATTATGTGTAGAAAGGGGGAATCATTTGAATTTCTAAAAATAATACAGAAAACAAAAACGCCATTATTTTGTTACATGATAAAAGATAGAAGCTTTGTCTTCAATTGGTTGTTAATATAATACATTTTTTTATATGGTTTACATGCATATCTTGATCATGTCCAGTGAGGACTTGTCTGGAATATATTGGCTAAAAATCACATTTTTTTGGTTCATCATTTGTCCAAATCCTCTTGATCTTCTCAATTTTATATTATATCAACACATCCAATTATCTCACACTCCCCACTTACATATATTAAAAAATAATATATACATAATATACAGAATCTACTTTCATAAGACTTAGGATTTAACATGTTATCAGTAATACTTAATATATGTACACTCTTAACATAATAACTTATTTATCTTTTGAGTTAAAGCTACAACATGGTAAAAAGATTTCTCTTATTTCACAAGGAGAATGACTGTCACATTTATATCAATTACACAATATTTGTATAAAAATACATATTATTAGTAAATCCACAATATATTTATATAAAATGCAGTTATTGTTTTGTCTGTCTGTTAGAGAGAGAACAATTAGATGGGCATAAAAAGCTAAGCATATGAAAACTCTCAGCTTTTTCCTTGCCTCCTTCCTTCACAAATATCACCAGCCTGTCAAAATTTAGCCTTTTAAAACTATTTAACTTCCATCTTTATATATTATTTGTTTATTAATCCTTATTTAGTTTAAGCATTTCCTTAGCTGTGAATTCCCATTATCCCTCTTTCATTCTCTCTCCATCTCTCTCTCTCTCTCTATCTCTCTATCTCTTCTTCCACAGAGCTTTTATTCCAATACTGATTGTTGAAAAAATTCTGTAGTGATCTCTCAGCTTTTGGATTATTTTTTTTGTGTGCTTTGGAGCAAGTTGGTAGATAAAGCATATATAGTAGTAAAGGTAAGTGTGAGTCTTATGTGAGTTTTGTGGCATGAGCATAGAACATGTGATCAATGAGCTTCTTTGGAGAGAATCACAGCTTGGCCACTCATCTTTTCAGGTATAATTTCGATATAAAATTTTCTTCTATAGGTGTTTTTCTGATTCAGTTGATAAAGGTGATGAACTATATATAGAAAGGGTTGCTATATATGTATGTGTGTGTTTTTTGTATGTCCATGAATCAATATACCAACTGTAATGAATCAGATTCTGTATATATGTCTTGTGTACGAAAAAAAAAGGTCTTACATTGGGTTCTCAAGTTGGTCTAACTTTTCAATACCTCCGTGAAGAAGAATATAGTTAACAATCAAATTGTGATAGCGAAATAGATATTTTGTTTACATATATTTGCGTGCGCATGTATACACATACATATATATATAGTATTATATTTTTTAACATGAATCGTCGTTATCTTTTAGCCAAATTATTGTCCTTGTCTTATCTTATTGGGTATCTGATTTGGTTCTCTACAAATATAGATACATAGACATGATCTTCTCATGTCTTCATGTCCTTGCAAGCGTGTGTATATACATGTAATGTAAGTAGCTACTAGCTATAAGTACATGTGTCATATAAAAATATTATTTGTTTATATGATTTATGTGTAGACAACTTTTTTAAAATCATCCCAGCAAACAAGGTTAAGTGGAAATTTAGGTGATACAGTCCTCTTCACATGAATACAAGATCATAATGAACGATGTGACCAATCCATATTGCATTATGCTATAAATTCCTATTATTTGATTTAACTTAGGTGGTACAGTCTTCTTGGCATGATCATCAATCTAGACTACATAGTAAAAATTCCTATTTTGTTGATATTAAATTGAAAGCTCGACTAGTGTTTTTTGTTCCCTTTTTTTCCCCATGTCTCTATCTATTTTATTTTAAATCAATTTTTTTCATATTCTAAAGACTCATGCTTATCCAAAAAAAAGAAAAGGAAAATAAAAATATCAACAACTTGCTTTTTTTTTTCCTTCGTCCTTTGAAATCTTCACCACATACTTTCTATTATTTTTTTGTAATTTCACAACGCGAATCATTCTATTTTAAACTTTAGTAGTGAAAATGATATTATTGTACTATACGCCACCAATTGTTTTACCGATTTTAAAATATAAAATATTATATACGAATAACGTATTCCGTATACAACAATTGAAAATTATAAATTTTGCATTGGTCATGCAAGTAAATAAATGGGAAATCAGTTTTCAGTAAAGAAACAAGTTTTGTACGATTAACTTATTGGTAGGACAAGCCGGGTCTAATGTTATTCATGATGGCACTACTTAGATACTGACATGTGAAGTATTGAGCTCGGTTTAAATGTATTATTTGTTCAAACTTTAAAGTTTATAATATTAAGTATGAAATAACGTATGAATTATATCACTTATTTTTGTTTGGAATGAGTAAATAAGAGGGTAACAAACAACCAAAACTCAATTAACATAAATAAACAAAATTTTGTTTAGTCATTTTCATTTCAAATATTTGTAGATCTTCTACTTCTGTGATCACTAACAATAAATTTTAGAAATAAAAACCAATAATTTGTGGTGTAACTTGTTCTATCCATTGATTTGGTAATTAGAAAGACATTTTGATTCGTTTTTTTTTATGGCTTTGAGACAAAACACCATGAGAGAGAATCCAATCAAATATAAAAGTGTGTCCCACTTGTCAACCTCTTTTGTCTAGAAACCCTTCACTTCAAAAACTAGTGGCTTCTGACGATTACTCCATCAGGATCATATCACATGTATACACACACACACACACACAATCACATATATACAATCTAAGTGTATTAGGGTTCCTTTTTATGTGTTTATCAATCATCAAATGGCTATGAAGTTGTGTGATTCTACGTTTCAGGCATGGGAACAAAGACGGTTGAGCGAATTAGGACGAACCCCCTTGGCTTAAAGAGTGTTGATCGCAGTGGATTCATCAGTTTTGGCGTTAATGGTCGAGGAAAATCGTCAAAGGAGACGTTGACTGACGACAAAGAAGAGGAACAAGGAGGCGCTTCTATTATTAGGTCAATGGATAGGCTTCTTGAAAAGCAAAATGCTGAATCGATCAGACATACAATGCAAGCTCAAGAAGATACTTTTAAGCAACAGGTACGTTTTACTTTCCTATATATGCATCATTTACATGGATATTTGGGGGTTTTGTTTCGGGTTTTTGGTGTTTTATAATTATTTTTAAAGTAATCAAACTAAAAAGTTAATCTAGTAAATGGATCAGCTTGGAGTGATTCTTTTTTAGTTTATTTATGTAAATTGAAATATTTAAATCTATGTTTTGCCTTGAGTCTAGTTTTCACTTTTGGATTAATTCAGCTTTTAGCTTTTAGGTTTTCGAAAAGGATGATCAGTTTAACGAATCAAGAAATGCATGATTTAGCTAGCTACTTAATTATGTTTCTTTTATGTTTAGGTCCAGTGAAGATAGTTATCTTCAAAACGTAAATATTTTTAAACAAATTGGGTATCGAATTAGAATTTTCATTCATTTTCTTAATTTCAGCTTGGTTTGGACCAATTTAAGCTATCACATCAAACATAACAATTTTAACTTGTTAATGATGATAACTATGCATATAACAAAGTGATAATCGTCGCAGGTACGAGAGCTACATAGAGTATATAATACACAGAAAATGATGATGAATCAACTTAAACATAGAAGCCAATATTGGACTGTTGACAACAACAAAGACCAAACCGGTTCAAGAGAGAGAACCGGAAGTTGTTCAGGCATAGACCTCGAAAATGTGGTTAAAGCAACACAAACAACGACGGATCATATCGAAGAGAGCGAGCTAGAATTGACACTGAGCATTGGATTGTCTTCTTCATCAACTACTATGACGACGACGACGAACAAGGACATGGACTACTCGTCGACGACGTCGTTGAGATCATCATCGGATAATTGTAATAATCAGAGCAATAATAACAATAATAATAATAGTAATAATAACCAAGAAAGTAGCGGACCAAACACGCCTATGAGCAGCTCAAGTACGACGTCGTTGGATCGAGAGAAGAAGAGACCTCATTGGCTTTTTCAAGGACTTAGTATTAACCGAACCTCTTCTTGATTTTTGTTAATTCACTGACTTTTTCTTCTCTTTTTTCTTCATCTTCTTCTCATTTTTTTTTTTTTTTGTATCTGATTTATTATTATTGTTATTACTACCAGATTTACAGATTTCACTTTTAGCTCTAATTATCTTTCTTCGTTAGCACTGATAAACCATTGAGTCATGTCATTGACAAAATTAAATTATTTTTGCGTAAGAAAATCTATATTTATTTGCTTTTGGACCTCAATGAGGTGATACATTGAAATGGAAAGACCTCAATGGGCTCAATGAGGTGTTTTTAATTTGACACTCTAGTGATTTTTAAGATTGGTCTAATTAATTACTAATCTCAAGGTTTATAAACCGTCTTCGTCCATCATAAGTCTTATACACAAAATCGTATATTTCACTATGTTATTTCAGCATATTACATAACCATCTCTCTTAAATTTTTGTTTTTTCGCTCCTCTAATAGTCATCTCCGTCATCTTCATCATTTCTTGATCGGAAAAAGTTTCTAGCCACGGCTGAAGCGGCTCCAAAAAACATGAAGAGAAGTAGGAGGTCGAAGCCACCACCACCAGCACCAACTGCCACCGCAGGACCAGGGGCAAAAAAGGAAAACGGTGACCATCCGTAACCGCCGTAACCATATCCATAGCCACCGATCAAAGGTGGTGCAACCTGAGGATTCACGTAGATGTTTGTCCTATAAAGAAAAAGGTGTTAGGATTTAACTAAAGGTCTTAATTTTTCTCATCTTTTCCGTTTGCGTTTATAACTGACAAATAAAAATTTAAAATGTAGAAGTATAAAATAAAGTCTACTAATGGGCTAATTTGGATATGAGGCTGCTAAAAAAAGCCCATGCATAAAGCCTCTTCTATGGAGAAAAAGAATGACATAAACAAATACGGTATTTTATACGACAAATAAAACGATTTATGTTTTTTTATGCTTCATAATATTGTTGAACCTAACTACAACAAATCTTGAAACTACATGCATTTTGTTAAGAAAGTTGTACAGACTACAATACAGTAAGAATTCACAATTAAAAGGTGTTACTTTAAATCATATACTTAAAAAATTAAAATCGAGATTAGAGCTTCAAGTAAAATAAGAAAATAAGAAATTACCTTGATCGGTTGTTAATTCTAGGAGGAGGGCGAGGAGCTGAAGACCGAAACGCTTGACCGCCGACTCTTCCACCGCTCTTAGCCGCAAACGCATCCCCAACGTTTCCCAAAGCCAAAACGCCAACCGCTAGCGTCGCGATTGCCAATTTCGCCAGCTGATTCTCATTTTTCCTAATCAATTAAATAACATAAAATTTAATAAGAGCAAACCCCAATTAAAAAAAATAAAATAAAGAAGTATCTTTAAATAAATAAATAATTACCGGGAAGAACCAGTTTCGTCGTCTTGGTGTTGTGGAGACTTACAGCAGATTGAGTTGGGACGAGTGAGGTTAATATTGGATCTAGGCTTAAAACTATGTCGGAAACCGAACGTATCCGATGAAAAGCTCTGTCGTGGGGAAGCAACAGCGGCGAGATACATTTTTTTGTTGTTGTTGTACTTGTTTTGGTCTCTGTGATTCTGTGTTCTAAAAAAGCTCTTCTTCTATGTTCTTTAAAGATCCTTCACGTCTTCTTGGTTTTTGTTTTTGTATAGCTCATAGTTTGTGATAAAACGATTGCCACGTGGGTAACAACTAGTGGCCTACTAAAGAACACATGTATCCACACGGATTAAAAAAAATCCGGTTTTATGTTATCAAATCGGTTTAAAGAAATAACCGAACCGGTTAGTCATCTACCCAAACCGCAATATACAGTATTCTTGGTTTAATTTGGGATACTCGAGTCAACAACTTCGATTGTTAACACGCATAATATTATTTTTTCTAATGTGATTATGCAACTTAACCTTCTTTGCAATATGTGAACCGCTGCTTCAAACGAAACAATCCGCATCTTTAAAGAAGAATTTTTTTTGTTGAAATTAACAAACCAACTGTTGAACTTGAATCACTATTGAACTTTATATAACGAAAATGTATAAAACCTAAAATAGTATCTTCTCTTTTGTTTTTTCCAAGAGATGGGAAACGAAAACATATGGTTATGTAATTAAGTCTAAAATCATGAAGAAGGAAGAATTAAAAAACCCCAGGAGTTTAGATGAACTTTAAAACACACATATACTTAACCAAAAAAAAAAACACTTATTTCTCTCTTATAAAATCATCATCATTATCATCTGTTAAACAAAAGGATCTTCTTCTTCTTCTTCTTCCTTGATCATCTTCTTGTTAAACTGAGTCGGACCTTTTACTAAACGGTGTAGTGACCAGCTGTCTCGATGTCAAGTCCCTTTAGCTTCACCACTGACTCTACATGTCCTTTAAGCGTATGGAGTTCCCTAAGCCTGTAAAACAAACACACAAAAAGCCCTAACGTTAGCTTGACTCACAAGAAACATTTAAGTTTTTTTTTTTGTTTGTTTTACAAGTCATCCATTACCTTGCGATCTCAGCTCGTCTCTTAGCTTGATTTGCAATCTCAGACAGTTCTCTGTAACCACCTTTCTCGGGGAGAACGTTTGCTGTTTCAGTGTTCTGGAGACCGTGTAAAGTCCTCTGTGCATGAGCCCATTGTGCTTCTCTCTCCTCTATTCCATAGTTTTGCTTAGTGGTAAACGCAGTCTGTTTTTATTTCAGTTCACACAAGAGAGACATCTTAAAAATCACATTTCAGAAGAAGAAAGACTAGGGTATATCCGTAAATGGAGTAGAGTAAGAAAAGCAAAACGTACCTTGTTGTCAATGAGATTGTTCCAGGCTGTTCCAGCTAGTATGTAACGGATTGCGAACTTCAGTATGTCTAATGGAAAGTAAAAGACAATACTGAAAAGCCAGATAGCTCCAGCCCATCCCCATCCTATTCCTTTGATTCTTGCAAATTCCCAACTTCCGTAAACCGCAATCATTGTTGCAATCTACAAGGTCAAGTTTATGAATCATTGAAGAGAGTTTATAATGAAATGAAGAGGAAGAAGAAGAACAAACAGTATCATGTTTTATATGCTTACCGCTTGTGCTACCCAGAAAGCAATTAGCAAGAGATATCCAGGGCGTTCTGCAAAAGACCAGCCTCTAGATCGAGTGACGAAGATAAGAGCTTGGCTCACAATACTGACTTGCAAGTATAAAGCTGACATCATTTCATGGTCGCTGCCTCTTATGTCTTTCACGTGGAATGTTCTCTATAGATTCCAAAAAAAAAAAAACAGAGTTATGCTTGTGTGACAAGTAACTGTGAAGAGATATTGTTTATATGTTTTATGTATACCGGGAAGAAATCGGTTTTGTATGCAGCCCAGAAGAAAATAACAGTCACTATAGCCATGTAGCCTCCTAGAACAACGCCGGTTGCGAAGATTTCTTTGAGTTTCCAGCTATCTGGTGTAGGAGAAGGCTTGACTCTATCCTTTGAGATTGTCATAATAGTTCCTGCCGAGTAGTTGTATTAATGTGTTAATTATGTTAGTCTTATATAGAAATAGTTGTTGTAAAGAGAAGAATACTAACCATCGTTTAATATGGCAATGATCAAAACCATGAATGGTGAAAAGTCGAACTTCCATATCAGAGCAATGAGCATGAAACCAAACTGTAGAAAGGCACAAAGAAAGAGATTATAAACAAGAGATTATTTGATGATATTCAAGAATGCATACAAGATTGGTTACTTACCACAATACGGATGGTAATTGAGACAGCATAAATCTGTTTAAAAGAAGATCAGAAAACATAATCAGAACAAGTGATATTCGTGAAAAGGTTCTAAGAAAGCTATATAGCTTAAGATTAAGAGAACATGGCTTACTGTGTAGTTCTTCATTCTCTGGAAGATGGCTCTACTCGTTAGAACCGCGCTGATGATCACACTGAGACCTGGCTCGGTAAGGACGATATCAGAAGCACCTCTAGCAGCGTCAGTTGCATCAGCGACAGCGATACCTATGTCAGCTTTCTTCAACGCAGGAGCGTCATTCACACCATCTCCTGTCATACCACAGATATGCTTCTTTTCTTGCAACTTCTTCACAATTTCGTACTTGTGCTCTGAATTAATTTGGTGCAGAAAACAAAAAAAAAAAGACAAATGTTACATAGGGAAGAGCAAGTTTGTGTTTGGAAACAAGATATGCAAAAATAAATGGCTCTTAAAACCAACCTGGGAAGACCCCAGCAAAGCCATCAGCTTTCTCAATCAACTCCTCAACAGGAAGGTGAGCAATGGCTTCGTCTTTGTGGTTACCGAGTAAAGAAGCTGATGGGTACATGTTTGTTCCCATTCCAAGTCTACGTCCAGTCTCTTTCGCAATAGCAAGTTGATCACCTATTTAAAACCAATGGAAAAACATAAGTAAAGAAATCCAAGAGTGTTTTCGCACAAAGCAAAGAGTAATGTTTTAGATGTAAACCAGTTATCATCTTGACGTTGACACCAAGTTCTAGAGCTCTTCTTATGGTTTCTGCACTATCATGTCTTGGAGGATCAAACAAAGGCAACACACCAACAAACTCCCATGCACTACCAGAGCTTTCTTTTGTTTTCTCAGGTACAGTCTGAAATAAAGAAACACAACATTTCACATCAAACTCTTTTCATATTGTTCTCTTCCTTAAATTTGTTACAAGATGTAAAAAAAGTTTCTCACCTGTCTTGCAACAGCTAAGGACCTGAGTCCACGCTCAGCGTACTTATCTATTGCAGAGTGGACTCTCTTCCTCAGATCAGGTCTCGCGTTGCAGAGATCAAGAATCTGAAATCATCATACAATCGGTTAATCATTAAAGAGAGACACAACAGTTAACTGAAAAGTAAAACAAAATCAGTTCTAGTTACCTGCTCGGGAGCTCCTTTGCTAACTCGGTGCCAGTTTCCATTGCTATCGATATACGTCAAAGCGGTTCGCTTATCAACTGGATTGAATGGAAAGAAGTGAATCTCTCTAATTCCAGCTCTTGCCTGAAAGAAAGAAACAATGAGAACAGAACATTCCGTGTTCTTCAAGAAAGAAAACAGAGGAACAAAACAGAGTTTTCAGAACTTATATATATACATACCTCTTTTGGGTCAGCAAGCATTCCAACCATAGCAGCATCAATAGCATCTTGATTCTCAACTCTTGAAGCCCTAGCAGCAAAAAGCAAAACCTCATCTTTCTCAACGCCTCTAGCACAAACCTCAATCAGATTCTTGTCAACACTAAGCTTGTTCAGAGTCAAGGTCCCGGTTTTATCGCTGCACAGAACATCCATACCAGCCATCTCTTCAATAGCGGTCATACGTTTCGTGATAGCTCCTTGCTGAGACAACTTGTGAGATCCAATAGCCATTGTCACAGACAAGACAGTAGGCATTGCAATGGGGATACCACCAATCAAAAGAACAAGAAGATTGTCGATTCCGTCCCTGTAGTGTCTGCGTTGGATCGGATACATCACAATGAGCTCAATCACAATACCAACAGCTATGGAACATATGCAGAAGTTTCCAATCGCCGTGAGAACTTTCTGGAAATGTCCAACTTGGTTTGTGCTGTCGACAAGATGAGCCGCTTTACCAAAGAAGGTATGGACTCCAGTGGCAATCACAACCGCTTCAATCTCACCTTGCTTGCAGGTAGAACCAGAGAAAACTTCTTCTCCTGGACCTTTAGTTGCGGGAAGAGACTCTCCGGTTAGAGCAGACTGGTCGACTTTTAAAGCATCGCCTTCAAGAAGACGAGCATCAGCAGGGATGATGTCACCTAGCTTGATGCTCACGATATCTCCAGGAACAAGAATTGAAGCTTCTTGCTCTGACCATTTGCCATCTCTTAGAACCTGCATAACAAAAAATATACTGTTACAAGCTTGAAGAGACTGTATCAAAAACAAATAGGAGGTTTGAAGAGAGAGACCTTAGTTTTGGGAGCAAGACCAGCCATAAGAGCAGCAGCAGCATTACCGGCATTGTTTTCTTCGATGAAACTGATAGTTGAGTTGATAACCAAAAGACAAACAATACCGACAAAATCTTGCCAGTCCGGTGGCTTTCCACCACCATTAGCCAACGCAATAGCCATGATTGCAGCTGCTTCCATGACCCAAGAGAGAGGATTCCACATAAAACCCAAGAACTTGAGTAATTTGCTTTCCTGTTAATTCGAAAACACACACCAACAAAACACAGTTAGTGACTTATGACTTTTATCAACTAAGGTTAAAACCAAACTAGATAACATGTTTTTGTTACCTTCTTCTCCTCGAGTTTGTTTGGACCAAAGATCTGGAGTCTGTTTTCTCCTTCTGCCCCAGATAAACCCTCTCTTGAGCATTTCAACTGCTGGAACACTTCTTCAATTGGGATTTTCTCCTGCAAGATATAATACAAAAACGATTCAGCGATCTCATAAGGTGTAAAAAATTCTAATCTTCTACACAAACAGTAATAACCTTTTTACCCACACACACAAGAAAGTAAAAATAATCAGCATGTAAATTTCATAGTCCATAATCTTTTTAATTAGCGTATATAATAAGCCTATAAGGCCCAATTATAAAAAGGGCCCAATGTGACGAAACGTTTTAAAAAAAATAGGGGGCAAATCTGTCAATATAAAAAGGGATCTTAAATTGAGTCCAGAAAATCAGGTGAAGATTGGAAGTTTACTAGTTTAGTAATTATCTAGGGAAGTGATTAAACGGTTGATAATGCGATTTCCCGTGAGTATGAAAATTTCCAAAAAACAAAAAAAAAAAGAAAACGTACTAATTAATACCCCAAAATTTTGACTAAAAACTTATCTAACAAAATCTCAAAATTAGGTAAACTCATTATGAAAGAATCATGTGACCAGTAAAAGAGTACTTCTATCAAAAAACAAATACTTTTCACTTTATTTGGTAACTAAATAACATAATTGTAACTAAATTTCTGGTGATTCTGCTATTTGTATAGACTAGTGCAATTGCAAAATCTAGTAAGAAAAAATAAATAAAGAAAAAGCCAAAAAGGTACCCAAAAAAATCTGAGATCAATATTAAAATGGTTTTTTTTTTTTTTTGTCATGAATTGTTTTCTCATCGCTAAAAATCAAACCAAACAAAAAAAAACTCAAAGCTAAGCTTTGAAATCAAAATGTTCAACGATAGTAGATAGAACCCTAATTCGATCGAATTGTTAAGTAAAGACATAACACATAACTAAACTTTTCTCTCCTTAACAATTATTCTAAACGAACGTAACGAAACGAAAACACATAGTAATTAAGAGAAGAAGTTAGTTTATACCAGATCAACATTCTCGTTCACGATATCCTCGAGCCCACTCGCCATCTTTCCTCTCTTCTGCCGCCTATAGCGTCATCAAACCATACATGAAAATACAAGAATCGTTATAAACTATATATTCGCAAAAGCTGCGGAAGAACTAAGCAAATAAAGTAACGATAACGAAGCTATATTCCAAACTTTGAGAAAAAAAAAAAAAAAAGAGAGAGAAAGAGAAATCAAAGTTGAAACGAACCAGATTCTTCGGAGTGAAGGTGGACTACGTTTAGGCTTATTTGGTGGCTCTCTCTATTTATATGCATATCTCCCTGAACCCGACGTCGTTTATATCACCTCTATTTTATTCTGTTATTTATCATTTCTTTTTGTTAATCAAAGATTATTATCGCTTTGTCAAAGAGATAATTTAGGCATTTTAAATATTTATCACTTTGACTTGTTTTTTTTTTTATGTCACTAATATATTAAATTCTGTCAGATTTAGATTTTGTTTTAAGTATGACTATCTGAGAGACCAGGTCCTCGTCTGTTATTGAATTTCATTGAGGAGGACACTTTTGTCTAATCATATCCTACAGTTCATATTAATATATCTTTCTATGTAGTCAAATAAATCTTATTAAATTGAAAAAACAATATAAAGCAAAAATCTTATTTCTAAGATTAAAAAAAAAAAATCAAGAGAGCATTAATCTATGATTAAAACATTAATGTTCTCTTGATGTTTTTTACATAATTTTTTTAAAAATACTAAATTTAATTTCTTTCAAGATAGTCATAATAAACCAACAAATATCCTTAATCGAATTAATTATCTTGAGATAAAAAAAAAGGTATTACTACATTAAATTGAAAATTTCTTTCGAAAAAAAATAAATACTGAAAATGGATGCACAAAATTAAAAAAATGGGTTGAACAAAATTGGGTTGAATAATATTCAACTCATTCATCTCCAAAATAGTGGTTGAACAAGTTGAAATTTTTTGCTGTAGAATTATTTTGTTTTTTCAACTTTTTGGGTTGAAAGGACTGAATAATTTTTTCCAATCTATTCAACCTTTACAATGCAAATGGTGAAAATTGGTTGAATAATTTTTCTCAACCGGTTCAATCTCTTCAACCGTGCAACCATTTGCAGCCAATATTTAGATTGTTGCAATTTTTACCTTCCAACATACATGATATATTGCAATTTCTTTCTAAATATTGTTGCAATCTCAAATATATCAAACTGCCTTATTTTGAAAGAGCAACGGCGATAATTTCTGGTATAGATGACAGTCATATTTTACGGTGATGATTCTGTTACTAACAATGGTAAAAAAAAAAGGCTGATGGTCTAATAATCTCGTAACATGTATCCATCCTTTAGTTGTGGCTGTTACAGAAGACTGATTCTTGTAAATAAGATTGCTTTTAAAGCTTTCTGTAAGATTTTCTATAGACGGAAAAAGGAAAAACAAATAAAGCTTTCGTTAAGATTTCTTTGCTCTGACGACCAAAATTTTTTTTTTTGCTCTTCTGACATGTACCAGAGAAAAAAAAACAAAGAGATTAGTTTAATGACATACGTTTATCTTCTTCTTTTTTTTTGTCAACGGTGTAAAGAATAAGATCATCTTTTTCTTCGCATAAAGGCCAATCGATTTTATACAAAATCTATGTGTAGAGAAAAAAGCGTAAACATATACGTCAGTGATATTTTGGAACGGTTTACAATAATGTATAGTTTGGTAAGTAGTCTTTTAACGTTTTTCCCTTAGCTAGTAATCTTTCTTTCAAGTAGGTGTTATCTACATTTCTACTTCATTTAGATACAAAACATATAATCTTATGAAAAAGAATTAGACATAATAAGTTGGATTGTGGGGGGAGTGGGGACGAATTACGCAGCGTTGCAACATATGTAACGTAAAATGATGGTTCGTACAACCTCTCACGTACACAATCCACTCAAAGTGACGTAGTTTCTTTGGCCTTTGCCTTTGATGCATCTCATGCTCTTCAGGTCCCACGAACCTACTTCAGTCACAAACGCATCCTAATTTGCTTCGTAAAGGTTATTAGTTTTTTTGCTAATCACACTCAAAAGTCTTAAAATTAGAATATTACATTATTTTGCTCAAAAAAGTTCCTTCGGCTTTTCTAAATCTACATACACAATTTCTATGTTTTAAAACTTTATACTTTACTCGTATGATGTATTAAACACTTTTCAGCTTTCAACAATATATGTATATGAACAAACATGTTTTCGATATTCCAATCCAACCTATGTCATTTTATGGTTAAGTAGTAACTAGCTACCAACTGATGTGCAAAAATCATACTTTGAAATTCCTTTAGCCTTCATGTTATCGGCTTATCGCCAATGCAACATGAACAGTCTTGTAAATTTTGTAGTCTTCTAATGGCCAACGTAACATGAGTAGAGAGAATCGACGAACATAATTATAATCATACCATGTGGCCAGAAAGAAAGACCAGCGAATTTATTCGAACCAAACATAGTGAAGAGGTCTTTTTTTTCTTTCTTCTCAATCCTCACCTTGGCTTTTAGTATACTTTTTCTTTTGGTAAATTCCTTTTAGTAAATTTACGTTTCATCTTTAATATTTTATTTTTATGTTATCTATTCAGTTTTGTTGATAATAGATTTTCTTGAACGAACAAGGTTCTATAAGATAATAATAAAATAAAAAAGGAGAAACAAAACACATGATAATATAGAATCTAATAAACAATATATGGAGAAATAAACGCAAGGTGTGATGAATAAATGTCGAAATCGAATCATATACAAGAGGTGCTTGTTGGAAGATCGTTGGACCAACGCTGATTGTGATATTCATGTTCGTATTCTCAGTAGTTTTTTTTTTATCTTCTTCTTTCTTTTTTGATTGTCTCATCTCAGTAGTATAGTAATTCTTAGAAAACTACTATATATACATGAATTTATCTAAGAAACAATCACGGAATTATGGAATTTTATTTCTTTCACAATTTGTAAAAAGAAAAAAAGGAATGCTATAGTGGGGGATTTTAGCATCTCGTCGAAAGATATGAATGAATAGAGAATTTTGCAAAAGTGTAAAGAAACAACCGACCAAACCCACTTGTTCTCTCACGTCCTTTTTAATATAAGTTGAAATAAAAGTTTATTTCTTTCAGAAATCAAGTTTTATTTCAAATCGTAATACACGAAAATTTGTATTTCAAACTACAAAATTATGTATGCTTTTTATATAATTTCAGTAATACAGATGAAAATCCTTTTTCCTTTTTTTTTTTTTGAAAAATCAAAAACAATATTAGAATGATATATTCGTCATGTTGAAGGAGGTGAGTAAGCATTATGCCATATTGGGCAGGTTCTAAGAGACAATATAATAACGTGTTTAGTAAATTTTTTTTTTTGCATATAGCATCATAGAGTAGACGTTAATTACAAGTCTAATTTATAAATTTACAATCAATTTTTATCTTGATTTTGTTGCATGAAATTCATAACTCATAACCAATGTCATCAATTCGTTTTCATAAAAGAAGATCTATAGCCTTAAAATAAAAAAGTTCAAGGCTCAACGAGAGTATAAGAATTCATATAGGCATGGCTTGCGTAAAAGGATATTGAATGTTACGAAGCTTACCCAACACCAACAGTACTTTAGTAAGCCCCAAAATTTGATATTTGTCCTATTAGTTAAGGTTATATAACTTTTAACTTAGCTTTATTATTGTTGATGTCAAAAGTAAACCATGCTATGGTTTTAAAATCATTTTGCACTTATGATTTTGTGCCATGCCGAACCGATATGATATAACCGGTAGTTATGCGAAGTTATTGATTCAAAACATGTGTTCGGTGAAACGCTTCCAATTTTTTCTGCAAAGAACACTTTTGTGTAGGAAAAAAAAATATACATATATGACAAATGCGAGATTTTTTCATAGTGAGCAAGATACATGTTAAGTGCTATCACACAAGCTTAGAGTTTAGACCGTTTTAGGTCAGTAACGCAATGGAGTGAATGTTTTTATTTGAACATGTTTTTTTTTTTTTTTTTTGTGGATATTTAATTCTATGATTTCTGTCAAATAAAAATCAAAATTTGTGTTGTCATATAAACGATCTTTGGATATTCTTAATTTGTATTTTTGAGGTGTTAACCAAAGCTATTGCAATGAGTTTGTATTCAGTAAAATCACTGGTCAGTTACTAGTAGCAACGAAAGTATTTTTCACTACTGATTCAAAATTTAAACCTATAAATATACTGTATTTGCAAAAAATTTCCATATCTTAGAAAATTGTTATGAATTTCAGTCACATATTCTCTCATTTATAATTTACTGGACTGTTAATATTATGGGCTTAGACATGAGCCCACAAAATATGAGAAGGAAGCTTCATCTAAAAAAACCCAAACGGGCGTTTTATCTACTTGACCCGACAAAGAAATTCGGATCCGGATAAAACCCGACCCGTTAAAAACCAAATTAGCTCATACGGCCGAGATTTTTCCACCAAACTCGACGGTTACCACTCGTTTCTTTGTCCACCATCTTCCCTCTCTCTCTCTCTCTCTCTCTCTCATCCCTTTTTTCCCAAAAAATAAAAATTCCGATTATCTCACGCCGGATTGTTTTCAATCGCCGTCTTCATAATTTCCGGCACGACTGAATTGTAGTCTAGTAACTCTTTGAAAAATTTCATGGAGTGGGACAGTGGTTCCGATCTAAGCGCCGATGATGCTTCGTCAGCTGCTGATGATGAAGAAGAGGGAGGTCTTTTTCCAGGCGGAGGACCAATTCCATATCCAGTTGGTAATTTGCTTCATAGGGCGCCTTGTGGATTCGTTGTTACCGATGCTGTTGAGCCAGACCACCCTATTATCTATGTCAACACTGTTTTCGAAATGGTTACTGGGTATCGTGCTGAGGAGGTTCTCGGAGGAAATTGGTTAGTCGTTTTGATGTTATTTTTGGGGTTCGGAATTGATGCGAGGAGGTTCTTATTAGCTCAATTTTCTTGTATTTGCTATGCCGAGTTTTTTTGGCTACTTTTGATTAAGGAAGGATCGTGTAGTTTGAGTATAGGTGAGGAACTTAGAGATGATTGCCAAGCGAATTGCGTTGGAATTTAGAGATATTGGTAATCTGAAGTTGCTTCTGAGGATGCTGCTGTTCATTTGATCACTTGAGTTTGTAGCTTTAGTACGGAGATTTTGATGGAATGAAAACGAAGAGACGTCTTGTTAGATAGTCATAGGTGACTATGCGGAATTTGTAGAGAATCCTTGGACACAGTGGACTGTCTGTGTGTGTGCCTCAATATTATGTGCTTACGCAATTCAGATGGTTACTTTGTGATTGTGGTATTAGTCGAGCTGTTTTAGCTGCTCTGCGTAATAAGCAAGATAAACACAACAAACTCGTTAGTTATTGATCTGTAGTGAACCAATGACTAGTAAGTAGGTCCATTTAATAGGTTAAGTCCTGTTCGTTTGGTTGTGTGTTAGTTTGCCACGGGAGAAGTGCTAGTAGCTTCCTTTGTTTCTTCATATTGATAAGCTTAAAGTTGACTGGGAGGAGCTGATCAGTTCAGATTAGTTGTTACTGTTGAACAGAATGAATCTCTGGTCATGTTTTAAGCTATGCTTGTTTGGTGTTTTTGTTGATTTTGTTATTAGTCTATATATGCACGGACAATTTTGTTGTCTATTGCTTTTTAGCATCAGTAAGTCGAGATAACTTTTTTTTTTTTGGTCTAAAATTGTTTCTAAAATTCCCTGAATTCTGCAGCCGCTTCTTGCAATGTAGAGGACCGTTTGCTAAAAGAAGGCATCCGTTAGTCGACTCTATGGTGGTTTCCGAGATAAGAAAATGTATTGATGAGGGCATAGAATTCCAAGGCGAGTTGTTGAACTTTAGGAAAGATGGATCTCCGTTGATGAATAGATTGCGGCTGACTCCTATTTATGGAGACGATGATACTATTACCCATATAATTGGAATCCAGTTCTTCATTGAGACAGACATTGACCTTGGACCTGTTCTTGGATCTTCAACAAAAGAAAAATCAATCAATGGGATATACTCAGCTTTAGCCGCTGGGGAGCGCAATGTTTCCCGAGGGATGTGTGGGTTATTTCAGCTAAGTGAAGAGGTTGTGTCTATGAAGATATTGTCACGCCTGACACCAAGAGACGTTGCATCTGTCAGTTCTGTATGTCGCAGGCTGTATGTGCTGACAAAGAATGAGGATCTTTGGCGAAGGGTATGTCAGAATGCATGGGGAAGTGAGACAACACGGGTTTTAGAAACTGTTCCTGGTGCAAAAAGACTCGGTTGGGGCCGCCTTGCCAGAGAACTGACCACCCTTGAAGCTGCAGCTTGGAGAAAACTTACCGTTGGAGGTGCTGTTGAGCCGTCTCGCTGTAATTTCAGTGCTTGCGCAGTCGGGAACAGGGTCGTTCTCTTTGGAGGAGAAGGTGTGAATATGCAGCCTATGAATGACACCTTTGTTTTAGATCTGAATTCTGATTACCCTGAATGGCAACATGTCAAAGTGAGCTCCCCTCCTCCGGGACGCTGGGGTCACACGCTCTCTTGCGTAAATGGCTCCAATCTGGTTGTATTTGGTGGCTGTGGACAGCAAGGTTTGCTGAACGATGTGTTTGTCTTGAATCTCGATGCAAAACCTCCTACTTGGAGGGAGATTTCGGGTTTGGCTCCTCCTCTACCAAGATCATGGCACAGCTCATGCACCCTTGACGGAACCAAACTGATAGTCTCTGGAGGTTGTGCAGATTCTGGTGTTCTTCTCAGTGACACGTTCCTCCTCGACCTCTCGATAGATAAACCAGTGTGGAGAGAGATTCCAGCTGCCTGGACTCCCCCTTCCCGGTTAGGACACACACTATCGGTGTATGGAGGAAGAAAGATTTTGATGTTCGGTGGTCTTGCTAAAAGTGGGCCTTTGAGATTCCGTTCGAGTGATGTTTTCACAATGGATCTAAGCGAAGAGGAGCCTTGTTGGAGATGTGTGACCGGTAGCGGAATGCCCGGAGCAGGAAACCCAGGGGGAGTGGCACCACCACCGAGGTTGGATCACGTGGCGGTTAACCTCCCAGGAGGTAGAATCTTGATATTTGGCGGTTCGGTGGCAGGGCTTCACTCAGCGTCTCAGCTTTATCTACTTGACCCGACGGAGGACAAACCAACTTGGAGAATACTAAACATTCCAGGGAGACCGCCACGGTTTGCTTGGGGACATGGCACTTGTGTAGTGGGTGGAACACGAGCGATAGTGCTGGGTGGTCAGACGGGAGAAGAGTGGATGCTAAGTGAGCTACACGAGTTATCACTAGCGAGCTATCTCACGTAACGAAAGAGATCCTACAAATGAAAGAGGGTGCAGCCCATAGAAGAAGAAGATAATAAAAGGGTTCTCTGTTAGGATACTTGGAGCTTTAGGGAGAGTGACTCAGTGGTGGGACTTTGGTGCTGCTCATATTTTTTTAGTCCTTCTTCTTCCTCATTAGGACTTGTAGTGCTTTATAATATATAAATAGTGAAAATGTCATATATGTCTCTCCTTTGTATCTCTGTAGGGCTTGTATCTGTTGTTCTCTTTGAAGTTTGAATGCTTTTGAGGAGTGCATTTGTGTTAATATTCTGTAAATTTTTTTTTTTATGATTTTACAAAATTTTAATAAGATCCTCTCTGTCTCTTCTTATAGTATTTGTTTATTTTTATCCAATCATAGAGTTTATTAAATGTATCTTATTATATATAAAAAAAATAATAATAATAATAAATGAAAAAAACCAATTTTACGAAAGAACCAAAAAAATTGGGGGAAATCCCTTATCAGAGAGTGAGAGGGTCTCTCGGTGGAAATTGGTTTAATTTTTAAAACCCTTAACACAGCCACCGTTCTCAGCCGCATCACATCCATGTCAGAGCGCGACCGCCGCGAACGAGAGAGGGACAGGGACCGTGATAGACGCCGAGATAGAGACAACCGTGACCGTGACCGTGAAAGAGATAGAGACAGCCGTGACCGTGACCGAGACCGAGACCGAGACCGAGGGCTTAGGAGCAAGAAGTCCCGATCTCGTACTCCAGACCACCACGCACGTCCTCGCCACGTGCGTTCTCCGGAGAGGTATCGATCTCGTTCCCGCTCGATTGACCGTGACCGTCAGCGACACCACAGGCGCAGGACTCCCACCCCCGATGCGCCGTCGCGGAAACGGCCTCGTCAGGGTTCAGTAGACGACGAGAAGGAAAGGAGTCGCAAACGAGCTGTGTCTGATTTCGTTGACGAGATTGGGAAAGAGCCTTCTACTAAGAAGAAGGATAAACAAGAAACAAGCGATGCTGCTGATAATGGCGGTGGCGGAGGAGAAGCTGAGGAAGGTATGGATGCGAATGAGATTGAGATGATGAAGATGTTAGGTATCCCTACTGGATTTGATTCTACTAAAGGGAAACCAGTTGCTGGTGCTGATGTTAGTGGGATTAGAGCTGTAACTAAGCGTCAGCCTAGACAGTACATGAACCGTCGCGGTGGATTTAACCGTCCTTTGCCTGCTGAGCGTAACCGCTAGTCTTCTCTCAAGGTTAGGGGCTTCTTCTCACTAAGCTTTCCTAAGTTCATTGTTTCTGTGATGATGATCATAATCTCTGTGATTTAGTAGCAATCGAATTGGAAGATAGGTTTAGGTATCTTTTGTTAGGTTGGTTTAGAAGATGAACTCATCAAACATCTTTTTTTTAGGATAATGGAATTTAAGAACGCATCAGGTTCAGCATTATGGGGTTGTTACATAGGAGATGGAATCACTCATGCGTTTCTCTAAGTTCTTTGTTTTCATGACTCTCTGGTAACATCTTACAAGATTAAGTTGTGTGAGTCACTAACAATCATCGCACCTTAGCGCTGGTTTTACTATTTTTGTCTCAAACAGCTGAATTTAGAAATTACTTGTCACTGAATGGACATTAGGGCGCATCATTTACTCTGAATGGATTAGTCAGTTTCAGTTTTTTATTTAACTTGAATCTTGCCTGTCGTGTCTCTGCATCCTGTTTTTGTTTTTCCATTGATCACTTTCTCCTCACTTCCTCTCCTTTGAACATATATTGCAGGTCCTTCACACACTGTCTTAAACACTAGTCGAAAGAATGAGGGTTCGAGCTATACTTCCCAGGCTGCGTTCTTCCCCAGACTGTTCTAATGTCCGTGGAGAACCAAACATGTACTCTTTCGAAATTAGAAACAACTCATGAGTTATATCGCATTTTCGGGATTGTTAATTGTTAATGATTGTGTGTAATCTCCCAACTCTTAACTTTCAGACAATGATTCAGTTGATGTCATGCCTATTCGTTTTGAGTTTTGCACTAGACAAGATAAACAAACTGGCTCTTGCATACTTAAGTAACTTCATTCCAAAAATATCGTAATGGTTACAATATCAAGCAAATTAATAAAAAGGCCGATATCCAAAGCTTTAATGCCAGAGCTTGAGGCAGACTCCAGAAGTTACAAGTCCAGGCATTGAGGATTTTTTGCTGAGTATTCTTTCTGAAAATGTATCCACAAGCTGTTGTCCCAAAGATGAAAGATCCTCCATAAAGGTCTCAACAAAGATCTTCACAACTCTGACTTCTCGGTCAGTAGCTCTTAAGCTATACCATGTCAAGAACCTTTCCCTAAAACTCTTGTCTATATGTCCTTCTTCCTCTAAACATCTAATCGTCTTAACAATATGACCCAAGTCTTTACCTCTTACTCCAGTCGTGGCATTATGGAACTCAGGTTTCTTGTTCACTGATACTGTTCTTGACTTGGATCTTTTATTCACTCCTTGCTTTCCCTTAAAAGTATCTCTCTTGCAGGGTGTCATAAGCGAGTCCTCTCTTCCATTTATCTTGTTACCTTTCTTTTTTACTAGCCTCTCCTCTTCAAGCTCAGATTCTACTTCTCCTACACTACAATGTTCAACGTTGTCCTTGTTCCCATTTTCTTTGCTGCAGCTTTTACAGACATTATTAGATTCATCTTCGGGCAAAGATGGATTACTACAAAGACCACTACTTGAGTTTGTCAAAGGGCTTTGTCTGGCTCCAGCTTCACTTCCATCATCCTTCAACGTTGAGAACCGAAGCTCGGACTCATCTAACTCACCTTCCTCGTTAAAGGACACGACTCTGAGACAGAACTCAGTTTCGGGTTCAAGTCCGTGGATGGTAGACCTCGTCTCAGGTAGATATACAACAGAATTCACCTGAGATGAGGAGGACTCTTCGTCCTTCGACTTTCGACAGAACATCTTGAAACCTGTTATCCGGTTTTGCAAAGAAGAAGACGGCTCCTCGGAGTCTAATCTCACAGTGACTGATTTTGCGTGAATCTCTTCTACTCTCGTGCTCATCTTATCACCTAACAAAAACTCAAATGAACACATATATATCTTCGGATTTAAAACCAAAGTAATGTGTGAGCAGAACACTAACCTTGTCTTGAAACAGATTCTGATGGTGAGACCATTTTGTCCAGAGCTTCTATAGCCAAAGAACACAGTTTCTGAACTTGTGCCCCCGAGGAAAGTCTATTAACGATACCTCGAGCCATCTTCATCGCCCAACCCGCCAACGGACCCACGTCACCCTCTAGCTTCTTCACTGCCTCATCCATAAGTTCCAACAGACTGCGATACTTCCTTGTGCCTCTCAACAGCTTCTGTCCTAGAGAAAGACGGTAACAAAGTACATCCACACGCCGCGTCTCTTTGGCCACCTTCACTTGTTTCCTCCAGCATCTGTAAGCACTCGCACACATACACAACACACGTTACATTACATTCTTCAAACAAATATATTTTCATCCATAGATTTCAATATCGAAAAAACCATACCCAAGCAAGTCATTATCTTTGCCGCAATATGAGCAATAAAACCTACCATCAAGATCATCACTCCCAATCCCAATCCCATACCTATCTTGCTTCAAACCACATTCAAGATGACAAGACAACCCACAAGCATCACAAGTCAGCCATAGACTAGGATCCTTGTTATCATCAAACTTTTGACAAATGCAGCAAGAACACCTTCTACAAAACGTATCATCGCTTCCTAACGCAGCTCTACAAGCTAAATTCTCACAGCAAATGATGTAACCAATGGTTTTCTTCTGCTTCTTCCTAGAGTTTCTACGATCAGAACAAGAAGTCTCTCCTAGAGGACGAGAGACAAGACTCAGAAGATTCTCAATAAGTTTGGGTTTGGCTAAACCAGTGTACTTCCTCTCTTTCCCCATCTCAGCACATATGATCTTCATAATCTCATTCCTGCTCCATGAATGCAAAAGCTCCGAAGCTTCTTCTGGCTGGTCAGACAATGCGTGGATCAGTTCTCTCCTTTCACTTACATTCAAACCGTTTGGTTTAGAAGACTCAACGCATTCATTATCTGCACCAACAACAACAACGAAAAAGACCAATCCTTTAAACCCTAAAATCTCCTCTCAAGATAAAAAGAAGCCAAAACGTATGGTTAAAAAACTAAAAACGAAAAGAAGAATCACAAAAAGTTTCCAAATTTTTTTTTTTTTGGGGTGAAACATTTTCGCAAAGTTTGAAACTTTGAATGAAATCTCTAAACAAAAAAGTTCAACAACTGACGACGAATCCAAAGCGTGTTAGTTCATATACATGTATAAAACGGCGTCGTAAAGAAAGACCTAAAACGCATGAATGAGAATACACAAACAGTTCACGTCGAGAAAAATGATAATCGATCGTGTGTGTGTTCACTGTTCAGTGTTGTTACCTTGATATGAAGAAGAATCAATGTTTTCAGGACTCACATTACCATCGAAACGCCAGATCTTTGAAAGCTGCAGATCCGATTTCACACCAAAAAGTTCAATTATATATTTGTACCAAAAGTTAAAGCTACTACACACACACACACACACACATCACAACAACAATCTCGACTTAAATTCTAAATTTTTTACAAGGATAAAAAAAAAAAAAAAGGACCAAAAGATGTAATAATAACACTTACGATGATGAAGAACAAACAAGATCGAGAAAAAAAAAAAACTCAAAGATTTGTGTTTTTCCGATTTTGAAGTTTCAATCTTTAAACAACCTAAGAACAACCCATGAAATAAATATACTCTTATCTCTCTCTTTGTGTAAAGAACATGTTATGTAGACATAGATTCGAGAAGGACTCGGTCTTCAGAATCAAAGTATTCACAATTTTTCTTGAATTTTAAAAAATAAAAAAACTAATATATGTATAAAAAAGTGAAATAAAATGAGGATTGGTTCGTTGTTCACCGAATGAGAAACCTACAGCAGCAGAAATATTTATATATAAAAAAAAAAAAACAACGGTACTTACCGAAGCAGCTTGCATATTTGTGTTCTTGGTTTTTTTTTTTTTTTGTGAGTTCTAAAGGATAATAGAGAGAGTTTTTTTTTTTCTTTTTTTTTTGGGGATTCAGTAAAGAAAGCTCCGATGATTCGTCTTCTCTCTCTCTCTCTCTCCTTTTGTATTATTTCTAGATGTTTCTAAGAGAGGAGGAAACCCTCTGATGGATGAAACTTCTTCTCCTCTGAAAAAAAGCTTTTTTTATTTTATTTATTTTTAGTTTTTTTTTGTAAGTTCTTAAAGAATTTTTTTGGTTTTGTATTTTTTAATAATAAAAAAAAAGTTGTAAATATCTTCACGTGCTTTCGAAGATATTATGTATACACAACACAACACACCCCTACATATGCTTTGATTTGACCTGTAACCAATGCTTCACTTGTTTTTTATATTTTACTAGTATATCTTTTCTATGCTCCAAATTCTTACATTTGTAACCATCTAATTTGCTCTTATCAAATACTGTTTATTAGTATTTGATTTATAATTTTTTCCTTACGAAAATGATTTTCACTTTTTGTTTCTTTCTCTTGCTTCCCAAATTCTGATGACGAGAGAATAGAATTATATCTGGGACTAATATAAATAAAACAACCGTTACTGCAGTGTTTGTTTAACAATTTTTTTTTGTTTAGTTTAAGTTTCTATTAAATTAAATTCATTAAAAAGGTTAGTCATCTACTTATATAGTTTACAACTCTTTCAAATGTGTTTAGTATATAGTTCTCTCGTTCATTCTACGAATACTTTAAATAGTTTTACAGTTAAGCTATGATACAAGTACTAAATATAGCCATTAACAATTTAGTTTGCCCATGAAGATGGTCGGTCCAAATACCCAAAAAGCTCTTTGCCACGACTCGTTCTTTTTTTTTCTTCTTTTTTTTTTAAATTAGCATCCCATGTAGAATTTCTTCAACGAGCTAGGACGGGTGACTTGTTTGGCAATCTGTTGAGATTGTTAGGGTGATTCAATTCTGAGTTGATGATGGTTTGGTTCTAAACCAGAGATTAATGAGTTGAGTTGTTGGTTATCTCTGGTTCGTCTATTGCTGATTAAACCGGAGGGAAGAAGATTAATGTGAAGTCTCCAACTGCAGTGGAGAGTTTTTACTAATATCACTGAAACGTTGCGTTTTAGTGTTTTATATCATCTTCTTCTCTCTGATCAAATTCCTTCTTCTTCTTCTTTATCTGTTATCGAGAGAGAGAGTGAGGTTGTTAGAAGAGAGAGATTTCACCATTGTTGTAAAAGCTCGGTTCTGAGCTATAACCTTTCCTCATAGTGAATTTGCCGGATTGATTCGGCCCCAGACGTAGGTGTAATCATATCGATTGCACTGAACTGGGTTAACAATTGTGTCTTGCGTCTCTTGTTCTTTGCTTTACAAAGTTCTTGAGCTGAATTCGATTAGGATCTGAGAAGTGTTCAGAGTTACTTTCAGGCGTGAATTCTAACAAAGTGGTATCAGAGCGAGGTTCCTCTCCTAGATCTGATCGATGGCAGTAGCGACGACGCGAGTTGAGATTAAGACGTTCAATGGTGATAGCGACTTCTCGCTATGGAAGATTCGGATCTTGGCACAGCTTGGGGTTCTCGGTTTAAAGAACATCCTCACTGATTTCAAGCTGACCAAGACAGTTCCGTTAACGAAAGAAGAAGAAAAGAAGATTGCCACAGAAGAATCATCAGACTCCACCGTATCACAGACGAAAGAGGTCCCAGATCCAGTCAAGATCGATCAATCACAACAAGCTTTGACACTAATCATAAATCATGTTGGGGATAAGGTTCTGCGAAAGGTAAATCATTGTGAAACAGCTGCAGAGATGTGGGCTTTGCTCAATAAGTTGTACATGGAAACCTCTTTGCCAAATAGGATCTATGTGCAGTTGAACTTTTATTCTTTCAAGATGGTTGATGCTCAGACTATAGATCAGAATGTAGACGACTTCTTGAAGATTGTTGCAGAGTTAGGGAGCTTGGAGATTCAGGTTTCTGAAGAAGTTCAAGCAATATTGTTGTTAAACTCCTTGCCTTCTAGCTACAGTCAGCTTAAGCATACGCTTAAATATGGTAACAAGAGTCTGTCACTTCAGGATGTGATTTCATCAGCTAAGTCCCTGGAAAGTGAACTTGTCGAGTCGAAGGAGTCTGAGAAGGGATCGTCTGCAGCACTGTACACAACAGAGAGAGGCAGACCCCAGACTAGAAGTCAACAGAATGGCTCTAAGGGAAAAGGTAGAAGCAGGTCAAACTCCAAGACGAAAGTCACGTGTTGGTTCTGCAAGAAGGAAGGGCATGTTAAGAAGGACTGTTATGCCAGAAAACGGAAGTTTGAAAGTGAGGGTCAGAACGAAGCAGGAGTTATAACAGAAAAGTTGGTATTCTCTTAGGCTCTTAGTGTCAACAATCAGCTTGTAAGGGACTTGTGGATTTTGGACTCTGGGTGTACATCTCACATGACGTCAAGGAGAGATTGGTTCTGTAGTTTTCAAGAGAATGGTGAAACAACTATTTTGTTGGGTGACAATCGAGCTGTGGTGTCACAGGGAATAGGTTCTATTCGCGTTAACATACAAGGAGGTTCAATTAAGGTGTTGAACAACGTTAAATATGTTCCAGACTTAAGGCGAAATCTGATCTCAACAGGCACTCTTGACAGATTGGGTTATAAGCATGAAGGTGGAGATGGCAAAGTGAGGTATTTCAAGAATGGGAAGACTGCTTTGTCAGGAAGTTTGAACAATGGTTTATATATCCTGAACGGTGAGACTGTTATGAGTGAGAATTGCAACACTGAGAATGTGAAAGACTGCACTGTGTTGTGGCATAGCAGACTTGGACATTTAAGCCTTAATGGTATGAGAGTGCTATCTGAGAAAGGATTATTACAGAAGAAAGATGTCACTAACTTGGAGTTTTGTGAGCACTGTGTAATGGGAAAGTCCAAGAAGTTGAGTTTCAATGTGGGTAGACACGATACTGAGGATGCATTGGGATATGTTCATGCGGATTTGTGGGGTTCACCGAGTGTGACTCCATCTCTGTCAGGTAAGCAATACTTCCTGTCTATTATTGATGATAAAACTCGCAAGGTATGGCTTATGTTTCTCAAGACAAAGGACGAAACGTTTGACCGGTTTTGTGAGTGGAAAGAATTAGTTGAGAATCAGATTGGTAAGAAGGTAAAGGTCCTCAGAACAGACAATGGATTGGAGTTTTGCAATCTGAAGTTTGATGAATATTGTAAGAAGCATGGTATTGAGAGACATCGGACTTGTACCTACACTCCAGAACAAAACGGAGTTGCAGAGAGGATGAATCGAACACTTATGGAGAAAGTAAGGTGTTTGTTGAATGAATCTGGATTAGAAGAACGTTTCTGGGCTGAAGCAGCAGCCACTGCAGCCTATCTCGTAAATAGGTCTCCTGCATCCGCAATTGATCATAATGTACCTGAAGAGCTGTGGCTAAACAAGAAGCCAGGATACAAGCACTTGAGGAGATTTGGCTCCATTGCCTATGTGCATCAAGATCAGGGAAAGCTCAAACCTAGAGCATTGAAAGGAGTGTTTCTAGGTTATCCGCAAGGCACTAAAGGCTATAAGGTGTGGCTACTTGAAGAATCAAAGTGTGTGATTAGTCGAAATGTTGTGTTTCACGAAGAGGTATTGTATAAGGATCTCTGTGGTAAAAATGTTGAAGAGATGGTTGCGGAAATCAAGAAGGATGATAAGACCTTGACTGAGATTAAGAAGGAAGGTAAATTGATTGGAGAGAGTTCTAATGGAGGTGGAGCTACAATAATTGATGGGAGTGATACAGATACGGATTCTGCAGATTCAGATTCATATTACTTTGAGCCTGAAGGTGAAGTTGAGGCTCCAAGAAGTTCTTCAAGTCTCAGAAACTATCAGTTAGCTAGAGATCGTGTTAGAAGAGAAATCAAGGCTCCACTGAAGTTTTCTGATTACTCACAGTTTGCTTTTGCACTCATGACAGCTGAAGAGATCATATGCGAAGATCCTCAGTGCTATCATGAAGCAAAAGAGGATAAGTACAGTAAGGAATGGGATGCATGTATGGATGAGGAAATGAACTCGTTGAGGAAGAATGAGACCTTTGATGTGGTGGATAGACCAGCTGATCAGAAGGTTATCAGTTGTAGATGGCTTTATAAAAAGAAGCCAGGTATTCCAGGGGTAGAACCTGAGAGGTTTAAGGCCAGATTGGTGGCTAGAGGCTTTACACAAAGGATAGGGATTGACTATCAAGAGGTGTTTGCACCTGTAGTGAAGCACATATCAATTAGAACCCTGTTGTCATTGGTGGTTCAAGATGATTTAGAACTGGAGCAGATGGATGTCAAGACAGCTTTCCTGCATGGGGAACTTGATCGACCAATATACATGGAGCAGCCTGAAGGGTATGAGATAAATCCTGAGAAAGATCAAGTTTGCTTGTTGAAGAAATCTCTTTACGGTTTGAAACAGGCTCCCAGGCAGTGGAATAAGAAGTTTAATGCATTCATGATGAGACAAGAGTTCAACCGGAGTGAGCATGACTCTTGTGTGTATGCAAAAGAGGTAAACTCTGGTGAAATTGTTTACTTGCTACTGTATGTAGATGATATGCTATTAGCTGCTAAGAGTAAGGAAGAGATAAGTAAGTTGAAACAAGCGTTGAGCTTGGAGTTTGAGATGAAGGATATGGGACCTGCTAGTAGAATTTTGGGAATTGATATAACTCGAAATCGAGAAGAAGGAGTTCTGTACTTGTCTCAGTCTGGTTATTTGGAAAAGGTTCTAAGTCGGTTTAACATGAGTAAGGCTCGTGAGACAGATACTCCGGTTGGAACACATTTCAAATTGATGTCTGTAAAGAATGATCACGAGTGTGTTGACTTGAAGAAGGTTCCATATGCAAGTGCCATCGGAAGTATAATGTACTTGATGGTAGGTACAAGACCTGACATAGCTCAGGCTATTGGTCTGTTGAGTAGATTCATGAAGAAACCTGGGAAGATTCATTGGGAAGCAGTAAAGTGGTTACTGAGAGGTTCTAGTGATCTGAATTTGGTTTTCACAAAAGGAAATAAGCTGGAAATTCAAGGTTTCAGTGACTCTGATTATGCTGGAGACAGGGATCGGAAAAGGTCTACCAGTGGTTATGTGTTTACAGTTGGTGGGAATACTGTCAGCTGGAAGTCAAGTTTGCAACCAGTTGTGACCTTGTCTAGCACAGAGGCTGAGTATATTGCACTCACAGAAGCTGTTAAAGAGGCACTATGGCTTAAGGGGCTTCTGCAAGACATGGGTTATGAACAAGAGAAGGTCACAGTTTGGTGTGATTCACAGTCTGCAATATGTTTGTCGAAGAACAATACATTTCATGAACGAACAAAGCATATTGCAACAAAGTATAACTTCATCAGGGACATCATTGAGTCTGGAGAAGTTGAGGTTCTGAAGATTCATACATCAAGGAATCCTGCGGATATGCTAACAAAAGGTATTCCGGTGAAGAAGTTTGATGAAGCTTTAGATTTTCTAAAGCTAATCAAGTGAGATAAGTGTATCTCGGCTGAAGGTTAAATCCAAGTAAGTGCAAATTCATGGTTAGGGGAATAAAAAAGGGGAATTGAATCAAGGTGGAGTGTTGAGATTGTTAGGGTGATTCAATTCTGAGTTGATGATGTTTTGGTTCTAAACCAGAGATTAATGAGTTGAGTTGTTGGTTATCTATGGTTCGTCTATTGCTGATTAAACCGGAGGGAAGAAGATTAATGTGAAGTCTCCAACTGCAGTGGAGAGTTTTTACTAATATCACTGAAACGTTGCGTTTTAGTGTTTTATATCATCTTCTTCTCTCTGATCAAATTCCTTCTTCTTCTTCTTTATCTGTTATCGAGAAAGAGAGTGAGGTTGTTAGAAGAGAGAGATTTCACCATTGTTGTAAAAGCTCGGTTCTGAGCTATAACCTTTCCTCATAGTGAATTTGCCGGATTGATTCGGCCCCAGACGTAGGTGTAATCACATCGATTGCACTGAACTGGGTTAACAATTGTGTCTTGCGTCTCTTGTTCTTTGCTTTACAAAGTTCTTGAGCTGAATTCGATTAGGATCTGAGAAGTGTTCAGAGTTACTTTCAGGCGTGAATTCTAACACAATCAGAATTAAGAGTCCATTTTCGTTTATAATTATGTTGGTATTCATGAACCAGTGATTATGACCAAATACATGGAAAAATACATTAGTTGTTAATTAGTTTTGTGATAGAATTCCACAAACATTCACATGACATAACTCTATATCTTAACCCAAGTTATTTCAGGTTACTGAGTTGTATTTGTGGATCTAAAGATGGATTCGACTAAAGTATGCTAAATGAGCCATCATTTTGATAGAACATGTTCCAAATCTCCTATGTAAAGAGACGGTACAAGGTGAGAAGGGTTGGTGGTGGGGTAGGACTAACTCGGTCCAACTAACCCCCCAGTCTTCAATCCACATATTTATCATGGCGTTCAATCTTAATTTTCCAACTAAATAATTTGCAATTGGAGTTAGGGTTTTAAATTTCATAATTTAATATTTAGATTTCGTAATTTATGGTTTAGATAATATAGATGGAATTATCAAATGAGGAAGAATACTAAACACGTAGAATTCATAACATATCCAATGCGAGTTTCTAGTATTGTATCGTTTAGCTATCGTGGTATTAATTAGAGACAAATCAACTGCGCTAACATTTGAAAGTAAACTAGGTTAAGAAAATAAAAAAGTCCACATGTTGTAGCATTTGAAATCTATGTTCGTTACTAAACACTATGGATGTAATTATGATTTTCAAAAAGATTTTTTTTTTATAGTTTTATGGAAAAAAAAAAATTGTTGTATTTTGATATTGATGACCATTTGTGTGGTCTCATAAAGTATGGTGATTAATTTATTGGGAAAGTATAATGTGTAAAAAAAGACACACGTACGCACGCACACTTAATGAAGAAGCAAAACAGTAAGTGACCATATTTCAACAACCACTATTTAATTTTTTTTGTTTTTCCTGCCAACCATTTGGTAGCTCATATACCAGACATAATGTTTTACTGCAATTTTGTCATCACATAAGAAAACATTTGATAAAGAAGTAAAGGACCAATTCACTTTGCTAACGCACAATGCCAAAGGGCGTAACGCACAAAGTTTCCTTTGACAAAGATACTATTAGTACTTTGTCGTCAGAAGGAAAAAATAATTTTCGTTGGTGATGGTCATCATGGTGCATTGGTTTGACACACACATCTCGCGCTGAACTGTTCGTACAATATTTTGGACGGTTTTAACTGCCGTTTGCTCTTTGACATTGTTCACAATCAACCGTTGAAAAATAAATAATATTTAGATTTACTTAGAATACTTGTGTTGATGTATTCCGATGAAGTAAACCATATATATTGTAGATGAATGGACACTTATGTTTTGATTAACTGAGTTTATTATTTCTATAATGTCATAGTTTTGATTCTCCTTAATGTTAAATCATAGTGGCAATTGTAGAATTTTATTTATAGCTTCATAACAGATCCTATTTCTTGCTCTAATATTTTTCATTTATTCCTTCCAAAAAGAAGAAGAATGTCAAGAAAAAAGTTCGTGGAGGCATAAACACTTTCACTACAATGCAAATCACAGAGTTCCTCACTTTACTTTTAAAAATCAGTAACACAAGTAGTACCTCATCTCAAGTCAGTCTCCTTTATTCGAATGTGCAAGTTCTTAATCTTTGCATTATAAGAAGATATATATGCGTATCATAGGGAAAATAACAAACGCCATTGGAAGACAATGCAGATGATGAAAAGATATATAGAAAACATAGACAATATGGTACGTTCTTTATCTCACAAAAACTTGAGAAGGTCAAGACAAGCAAATCAAAGGCAAAAGGAGTAATAAATTGCATAACCTTCACCAAAAGCACTCCCTTATGAAGCGGACAAAACAGAGTACTTTTATTAAGTGTTAGAAAAACAAATAAGCTCTGATTTCTATCCTAAAATATAGTTCTTCTGCTACTCAGAGAGACTGGTGGTGAATCATCTAAACCCATTTATCCAAGAAATAGTGTAAACGCCCATTTCATGACAACACCAAAAAAAAAAAAAAAACAATTCCCTAATTTCATTGCTACGTCATGACTCAATTGGTTATTGTCAAAATTTATCCATGTAATCTTATCCAATCAATTATCTCCTTGTCTAATTTGGTTTCTTCACAAGGATAATTTCGATACATATATGTCAGAAAACAGTTGCAAGTAGTCGTAGTCCGATCATTTATACAATATTCATGTGGCAGTTGCTAGTTGCCTAGTCCTAAAATTAGAAAGAGTCGATACTTGGATCTACAAGCATGTATACATAACCAAGATTCAAAGAAAGAAAAAGAGATTTGTTTTTTTTTTTTTATTTTTTTTTTTTTATTGTGAACGAAACAATTTTTTCTTCTACAAACCATAGTTTACGAATGTTAAGTAAATGGTCTAATCAACAGATCGATCATTCTATAGGCATATTCGTTTGACACATTCATTATCTACCCCATTAAGTATCCACCATTCATCCATAATCAAAGAGTTATTTCCAAACCATTTAGTTCCATTGTCTGGATGAATTTTAACTTTCCGCCTTACACGTTGATTTCCACGATGATGAGCGTAGACAGATACAGATTACTACTCTCTATTTCTCTGACTAGTTACGTTGACAAATATAAATAAATGAAAAAGCTTACTTCATATAAAAAAAAAGATTATCTGTTCCAAGAATACTTTAAGTAGTTTTTTTTTTTGGTCAACCACCTATTGTATATTTGTAATTTCAGACGCATTAAAAACTAAAAAAGAAGAGAAATGACGAAATAAAATTCCATGCAAACGATATTTTAAGCTACCGAAGATAAGATTGTTTTCCATTTATTCACATATCGTTCCACCTTCAATCATTCATATTGTCCACACAACAACAAAAAGTTGAAAAATATGTATAAACAAGAAAGAAAAGTAAATAAAAAAGTTCTGAAAAGTGAAAAAAAAGAACCCATAAGGTCATTAAAACAAAGAGTTAGTACTGTCAGATCCAGCTAAATTCGTGGTCAGTATACAACCATTAAAAGTGAAAAAAAAAACTGAAAACAGATCATTTTTTTAAACCCTACTTAAATAATAATCTAAAGAAGAAAATATCTTTAACTCAAACCGAGTCTTTCTTTCCCTACATCCTTTGTCCTTTTCTTTTTCGTTCTCACTAATAAGATAAGTAAAGAGAGAACTCAACTCATTCCAACCCGAAAACCGGTGTCTGCAAAACAGAGAGGTTCGACTTTGCATTTTGGTAAGAACTTGAAATGTTGTTATTAATCCAGTACCCTTCGCTACCGTTACCGATTGACGTTGTTGAGGACAGCGGAATAACCGAGACATGACTAGATGCAGCAGAATGATTGTTATACCCTTCAGACCCAACATAACTACCACCAAAGTTGTTTTCGCCTTCTTGCATTATCGGCATTAAAGCGTAACCAGGACAGGGGTTATGAAGATCCGACCCAAAGGTTGCTAACGGTCGCAACTCAGCTTTCGTATTTGCCTGGAATCCAAAAACGTTGGACCAATAATGATCAGCCGGGTCTGTTTTGATCGGTATCCCGGTGTGGTAAAAAGTTCCTCCATGGTCATGGACCGGTGTTGCCACGTCGAAGGTGAGCGACGGTGTGGTCAGAGATGGAGGTTCGGATGGAGTTAGATCAACGGTTTTGTCAGCTGTTGTTGTTGCGGTAGCTTGGGATGGTTTAGGCATTAGTCCACCCACGGGGAGATTACAGCTAGCAATCGACTTGACATCGTAGCGACTGATGTCAAAATTGGTGACAGCATTAAGACCGCGGAATTTGATCGCTGCTATATCATAAGCCTCTGCAGCTTCCTCTTGAGTGCCTAAAGTTTAATATCCCATTACGTTTCTGTTAAAATCATAATCATAACATAAAACTATAAATCAGATCGTGAAAATATTGAAAAGCAACTCACTAAATGTGCCAAGATAAAGGTCTTTGTTGCCTGCAACTCTTCCAATTCGTGCCTGCCATCGACCATGCTGATGATGTCTGCAATATTGCGATAAAACATTTAAAATAGGAACACATGACACATTAAGAGTAGTTCATAGAACAAATCAATTAAGAATGAAAAATCTACTGGATAGGAGAATGAACAAACCTAGTGACACCTCTGTACATGGATGCACCCCTAGAGAATCCACTGCTTTTCCTTTAATTAAAAAAAACGTACTTTGGTTAAGTAGCAAGTTTGATTTTTTTGCAACACTTAAGAGAACGAAAGAAACGTATCACAAATTAAATTATTACCGTCTTAGAGAAGCAACGAACTCTTGTCGAGTCATATGTTTCATCTCTTCAAGTTCAGACTCGTAATTCGATATCTAATGGTAACAAGTATTTTTACCGGTGAATAAATATACAAATTATGAAAACTTCTGTAGAGAAATAACAAATTAAGAGAGTGAAATACCGGGAAATTAGTCGTAGTAGTAGGACCCCAATACTTAAGAGCAGCAAGGTCGTAAGCTCTAGCTGCTTTCTCTTCCTTATCATAACCACCTGGACATAACAAACAACATACTTCAAAATAAAAAATAAAAATTGAGGGAGAATGATAACATTTCAGAAGGGAATTAAATTTGACAAGAAATAAGAAAAGAGATGGTATAAAATATGATGATGAAGAAATAAATTGTTTGAAGGGCGAATTTAATGTAACTCACCTAAATAAACTGCAGCACGATTAAAATCATCACAAAAATATCAGATCGTCCACGGTTGGGTAATCATATCACGTCACAGAGACAAAAACACAGCGACGTTAAATTTTGTGTGTGACCTCATAAGTTAAAAAGTAAAAGTAAAAAGCCAATAACGCGCATTATAGTTAACATCAATATAATCTTCATAACATACGCACAATTCAGCGCATTTTAAGTTGAAAGTGTACCTTGTCTTCCTTTTCTGCTTTGACCTTCTCTTCGGCAACTATTGTCCCATAGATGAGCTTCGTATCTTCCGGTCCATCTATGTCTGTTTAATTCATTAAAATTTCAATTATTACTCATTATAAACACATGCATTTTTACACATATCAAGAAAGACATATATTTATATATTAACGTACCACAAATGTTACACTATGGTTTGGTTATTATATAGGGAATGTATAATTTGTTGAACGAACCTTGTGACTCCTCTATAAATCGAAGTACGTTGTCCGAAACTCTCTACGCTCTTCTTCGGAGTGGGCGAAGTCTCTGGGACAACTACAGGGTTCTGTTGTTGCTTGTGTACGCTCGAGACTTCCGACGAGTGTCCACCGGAGTAGTTTCCGAGGAAGCTAGCAGCAATTGATTTGAGCTCTGAGTCGTAGATCTCGGCGGCTGAGGGAGGATGAAGAGGTGGCTGTAGGTCGGAAGAAAAGACAACGCCGCCGAGAGATTGCATTTGCTGCATTGATGTTGTTGTCGTCGTTGTGGCTCCACCGCCGAGGAAATTTTCGAGTTTAGGACCGCCGGGGTAAATGGAAAGAACCGCCGTGGCTTCGCCTGTTGAAACTCCCGGTGAACCATCTTGCCGTTCGACTGAAAATTAAATTCATATAAGAGGGTATTGAGGTAATTAGTGTTTTACTCTAAAGGAGACAATATCTAGTGAAAGATTCTATAGGAACATTAATGAGATCTAGGGAATGTATAATTCATTAGATTAGATTTGACTGATTTCCAAGTACAGTTAAAAAAAGATAAAAGATAAATAGAAGTACTGAATTGAGTATAGAGGCTACTAAATCTAAATAAGCAAAAGTTTAATTAGACCAAAAAGGGTAAGGAACTGGCCTAGGTGCAACAAAACACACAAAATTGGTCGGTCCTAAGTCATATAAAAATTCAAAAGACAAAAAACACAAAACATAAACTAACAAGTTGAGAGAGGAAGAGAACCTGGAGACGTGGAGAAAGCTTGAAAGAGAGAGAGGTGAGAAGGGTGAGGATGTTGATGATCAGATGTGGAGGAAGTGAGATTAGGGTTTGGGGAAGAGTTGAAGTTGTTGTTGTTGTTGGAGAGAGAGAAAGAGAGCCAGTTCTGGTGGGAAGAAGATGAAGAAGAAGGAGACAAAGAAGAATCATAGCTAGAAGAAGAAGAAGATTTGTTGTTATTGTTCTTCATCTTTGGGAATAGGGTTTTTTTTTTTCCTTCTTTCCTTGGGGACTCGTGAAGTCTTTTTGGATGAGAGAGATAGAGTGAGAGATTTATCTCTGGTGATTTCACGACTTTGGAAATAGTGGAAGGTCTCGTCTTTTAACTCCCTTCCTCTAGGGTTTGAGAGATAGATAGAGAGAGAAAGAGAGAGGACTCGACACAGATATAGAGGTCAATATGAGAGAGACGAGTGAGGAAATGTATGAGAGAGAGAGAGGAAGAGCACGAGGGTCGAGACTCTGTAGTCTATATTCGAAGCTAAAAAATATATATTGTCGATAATTTTGATTAGAAAATCACATGCAGAGACCACGTAATCATATAAAACAATTAGAATGTCGGATGTATACTAATGATAGTTTTGTGTTTACTAGTTTTAGTAGTAACTCAAAACTACTAAATAGATAACATTCGCACATCTATATTTATTTTTTGGATTCCCTTTGAAAATATAAGATAATCAGTTTTAAGTTTTTAACTACTGAATTTGTTTAGTGTAGTCTTCTAGTACTTATTTACCAAAATAATGTAATGATGAAACTAAATTATTTCTAGGAAAAAAATAGTAAAAAGCAAAATGAAAATAGTTGAGCAGAGAGAGAGAGAGAGAGGAAGACAGCAAAAGGGCAAGTGGAAGCTTTTGATGGGATGAACTGGGCGGCGACTGATCTCACGTCACTTTCATTTTTCATTTTCATTTTTAATTTTTTGTTTCGTGTTTCTTCTTCTGACGTGTAAGAACGAACGGTCTACGTAGTAATACACATACACATACGGTGAATGGTTTGAAATTTTGTTTTTGTCCAAAGTAAAATACTATATTTATTAATGCATGCAAGTTGAGAAGCACTTCCAATCACTCAAATCATATCTGAAGATTAGGCAATCTTAGCATATATTAACCAAAACAATGTCATATTAAACCAGTAATTTTTGATTAAAAAATCTCATTACTGTGGATAAAACTTAGCCTCCTCAATCCTAGGTTAATTGTTTTAAATTCATTCACACCCATTATTATTAAACTTAAAGCTTAGTACAAAATAGTGCAAGGAAAGTGGAATAATTGGAGATGGTCCAAAAAGGTGACGCGTGTCCCCTCTGTTCTGTATCCAATTATTACAAACTTTGGCCCTTCCTCTAAATCTTTTTCGTCATTCTTTGACCACTCCAATTTCAATTTGATATTTTCGTCTACTCTTCTTTTTTTTTTTTATAAAAAAATTCATTTACGTTCTGCGATTCATGTTCCCTTTTCATATCGGCTTGGCGCCAATCTCCCATTCTTTTGATCTACCATATGCTCTTTTTCTTTTTAAAAAAATTTGTAATGATTTTAATCTACGAATTCGGAATCACATATCAAAATTTAAATCACGTAAATTGAAATGCTTAGGAATTCAGTAAATTCTACATTTTTAGTTATAATTTACAACAACATTCCCTAATATAATTAATCTAACTTTTTGTCGTGGCAAAACAAAAAAAGGGTGGTCGGTAGACAACAATTATGTTTCTAGCAATTGATGTGTTTCGTACGGAGGCAAACGTGGAGTCAATTGCCGAATGACAAACTTTTTTTCTCCTCGTTTATTTATCTAATTACCGACAAATTTTAGTTGAAACTATATTAATAGCGTTTGATGTTTATCTCGTGAAAGTTTGATTTGGCGAGTGCGACTATGATTAAGAAAAAAAATGTGTGAATAAAAACTGTGGACTGTATATTCTTCGGTGAGATCTGCTAAATCCAATCTAGTTAAAGTCAATATAATTACATGTTTTGGGACCTAAAAGAAGAGTTTGAGGTTTAATTATGTGGTAATGGCGAGCACATGGTTTGCATGTAAACCGCCCACACGTGTCAGCCACTATGCACACGTGTCTTCTGCATGCTGCGTTATCCCATTGTCTATCTCTTCACCCTGCACCCCATTATCGTGTTTTCACAATTATATTTATATCTGTTTCCTTTTTTCAATTATTGTTTTCTACGCTTCAACATTATTTTATACAATACCAACTCAAAAAGATCATTGACAAAACTATGCAAATATGTTCATGGATACAAGAGTGGTGCGAATACACTAGATGCGGATACGTTAAATAACACTTTAAAATGCGAAAATATATGCCAGCTTTTAAAGCACGTCTTTGGTCTACAGGTCGCGTCATCAATTCGGTGTATCACGTGTTATATAATCCTTTTTTTTATTTTTTTTCCTGATTAGCTAAATAATCTCTTAGCCATACAACATTATCATTTTGTTCTATTAGCTTATATAAGTAGTATATTGAATATTCTAATATATGCTGCCTTTTTCCATTGAAAGCGGTGGAAGATGGAGTTATTTAATGGGGATTCTGCGGTCAAAGAATGTGAAACCACAAGTTTATATTATATGAAATGTCGAACAAAGCAAAATTTTATATAAGTTGAATAAGATTCCAAAAAGAGGGAGGGGCACGGGTGGATCGATCGAAAGGAAAGGAATGAAAACCGGAGTGGGTGTAGCTTACTTTTGGACTAAGCAACTCAACCTCACGATTAACTTATCTCTTCTAATTCAAATGCTAAAAAAAGGAAACAAAAGTTTGATTTACATACTATATATATAATGCTACTCTCTTTTAAACAAAAGTTTATGTTTAATAAGTATGATGATGGGTTCAACAATCACTAGTCAACTGATGGAGCTTGGAATTTGATTTTCCATTTTATATATTTATCATTTTGCTCAGTATGTTTTTTTACACAAATAGTTAGTCAAGAGATGCACAAATGCTATAAATTTGGTATCTAAATTGTGATGTTTGGTAGTAAAAATAAAATTGTATACAATATTGATTTTTTATTATCCATATATACAAAATCTCAAAATGACGACGCTATGAATATGTTCATTTTGGCATATGATTATATCGCTTTTCTTGTAATTTTTAAAATATTTAGTATATAAAAAATGTGTTAAAGTTTTTGCGTTACAGCTTTTGATAGTTTTAGGTAAAAACCAAAATACGAGGTGGTGATAAAAACAAATTTCCCCAACGAAAATAAAGACACGAAATTTCGCCAAAGAGTTCGGCGCCGAAATATACTTGTAGTTGTTTTTAGATTTCATTCACATTTATCAACGAAAAAAAAAACCTTGCATTTTTCTAAATATGATATACATGAAGGTAACTGATTTAACCAAGCTATGAAAACACATTCGTACCAACCGATCCAGAGTCAAGCGTGGGCCTTTGTATCATACAATTATACAAACAAAATTTGAAGAATACATTACAAAAATTACATATATATATATATAAACAAAGTTTTAAGTAAAAGAAAAAAGAATAAAAATTGGGTCGGAAGTTTTTTAAAAAGCTACATCATCAAATCATTCCCCACGTTCGCTTTGTCATCCTACTATTTTGTTATAATTGCACATTGTGAATTATCGCATGACACTTTTCCATTTCTGTTCCTTTTAATATAAAATAAATAATACTAATAGTTTATTTTTGTCTTTGTTGACTTGAAAAAAAGTATCTATAATAAACACTTTGCTGCTTATTGGACAATGAAATAGGCATTTTGTTTTTGTTTGTTCATGTCGCTGGAGAGCTATATCTCAGTCGTTCAAAAAAAAAAACAATATTATTTTAGCTGGCTCAAGAATATCTAACGGCTACAATCGTTTAGTCTACTCTATTACAATGTGCATGAGCTTGTGCGATTAATCCCCAAACACATATAAATTCATAGTCGATTTGGTGCATCTATATTAATTGGGGGGCATTTATGAAATTTGAAGCAAGTATTACAGCTGTTGATGATTTTTTTTGTTTGGGTCCAGCTGCCACATATTATATCTCATACATACTTGGATCTGCCCAATCGAAGTTATATATGGGCTTAAGATATTAAATAACTGGCCCAATTCAAAGTATTACAATCAGAATCAAGTAAATTTAATGACAAAATTGTTGATTATATATTTTTAAAAGATTTGATAGAGAAAAATAAACAACACGGCAAAAAAAAAAAAATAATACAGTATGAATGTTTCTACTATATTCGGATAATTTTTCGAAGTCTGATATATATATATATATTTTTTTTTGTAATTCATCTTGTCGTTGTCTTAAGTATTAACTGGTACAATTAAAACAATAATTAAATAGAAGAGCTTTTAACGATAACCGGTATGATTGTCTCTTGGGTTCCGAGGTGGACAACCGATAAACCATTGACGTGGGGAAGCCTTTATCAATCTCCGATCTTTCGAGGAAGACGACGATGACGACGACGACGAAGAAGATGATGAGCTCGACCTGTAATCCTCATCAAACTTGTCGAATCTCTCCAATTCATCACAAGAATTTGAACTAACAGTACGACCATTATCATAACCTGAGGGATCATACGGACAAATGTATATTAGATGTTACATATATAAACATTGTTTTTAAAAAAAGAATTTTAAAGAAGAATAACAAAAAATTATGATTTGCAGAATGGGGAAATGATTAGTTATATCTTTTTTTTTATCAATTGGACAATGTGTTATAACTTGACTGTATATGCAAAATTAATGAGAAAAACGATTCCGCATTACACTTTTCACATTCGTTCATTCCATAGTGTAATTAATCAAAACCTACATTAAAAGTAGATACTTAAGGTTGCACTTGATTAAAATATCCATATTCTATACATCTTGTGAAATCTTCAATACATAATAATAAATAAATGTTACCATAATAAACGTAGTGTTTAATTACCTTTACTAAGCATGTTTTGGCTTGACCATCTAGAAAAACATCTCTTACGAAGATTCTTCCACTTCCAAATCTTAAGATTCGCCGGAAAAAGAGAATGTTTATTAGAGTCTCCGACGTTTGAGATTGAGGGTTTTGGGAAACCAAGGCTGAGAAATGCCGGAGGAGGAGTAATCGGAGGAACGGTGTCTTCCGGTGGAGGATTGATCGGCGTTCCCGGCTGCATCTCCCACTGAAAAGGAACCCCTTTGTCGAGGCTCCGATGATGATAGTAATAGAACAATCTAGAAGAGCCTCCCACCGATGAGTTTCTTGAGATCATTGATTCTCTCTTGCATAGATCATCCTCCATTAACAATAATGAAGCTTTTGGTGTTGGACATGTGTTATTGTGTTCTTCATTCATGATGATGCTCGTTTTGTATAAAGGGATACGTGAGATTTATGGCGATGATATAGAGTGCAACTATATATATGTGTGGGTGTGTATATATTTATATATGGAAAGAGAGATTCTTGCCCGATAAAATGGGCGTAAGAATGGATATAAATTGATTTAATGGTTAGGAGAGTTGACTATGTGAATCTTAGACGCATGATGTATTGTGTCTAATTACATGTAACGAGTTTGATTATAAATTTATAATGTCTTGTTGATATAAATATAATATTTGTCAAGGTTTGACTTTGATTATTACATACAAACAAAACTCAATTACTTGTATTCTTTGGTGATTAGGTTGCTTTGGCACGGACCAATGTGTGTAACATCAACATTGATTCAAAGAAGTTGTACACTTTAAAATGGTTTCAGTGATGGATAAGACCGATTTATAATTTGATGCACAATTGGTTGATTCACCATCGGAAATTTATTCTAAACTACGATTAAAGAAACTGTATATTCCAAAAGAAGAAATAAACCATTTCTCATTGTAACCCCCACCAAGTTTATACTCCTCTAATCTGCTATACCAAAGATAATTTAGATATACTATCTTTGGAATTACCCAATTAATATTTTGTTCAGTGATTAGATTGCTTATTAATTATTGGGAAACCGGTTCATAGTGGCCAACCACAATTGCCAATTGGTCAGTTTTATTTCTTATCATCATTGTAACAGGATTATTAATTATCATATACCACCAATTAAAGAAACTCAATTATCCAACAGAGAAATAAATCAAAACTATTTAAAACATTTATATTGTTACTATATATTTCTATCCCCACCAAGGAATTTCTGTTGTAAATTGTTTGTTTTATAAGGAACTTTTTTAAAAAATGTTTTTCTTTTTTCTTTTTGGAGTTATAAAATATTTGATTTCCTTTTATATACTTAGATATTAAAAATCTATGTTTACTTTAAGATGAAGCGCACGTTAATACAGTTTGAAGGACGGCTGATTTCATATGCGCATGTGAAGGCAAAGGACCAATCCCCCTTAAGAGACGCCAAACTTTGCGTACTCCTCAATTTCATATCGTTAAGATTTTTTTAACCCATTTTTGTACTAATCACGCAATTATTACCACAACTAAACCCAGTTTTACGAAAACATACGATTTTAATTCTTCTTCTTCTTTTATTTTAAGCAAGTTCCTATCAAGAAACTGTGGCCACGCAACCGAGTATGATCTGTTATTACAGCAAAAAAAAAAACTTATTAGTGTTGCAAAAACTGACGCTACGTGAATATTTGCGTCCCAATTTGTTCAAAATATTCGGGTCTTTGATTATAAAGAAAAAACAAGGCGTGGCAACAATACGGTATTCGAGTTTAAGGATGGTAACTAAGAATAATGTTACTACTTTTTTCTCTTGTAGCTCAGTGAAAAAGAATGATTTCTGTTGTAAAAAGTAAATACGATCTAACCAAATTCACCACCAGTATCTACAGTCTACTACTCATAACTGAAAATGTCCATAAGTCTCCTAAATTATATTGGACAGACCAAACCAATCTAATCTTGAAATAGTTTCAAAGTGATTTGATTAGTTTGGTTTGGAACTTGGAACAAAGAACATGGTGTTTGTCCTCTATGACTTACTGTGTGATTGCTAATTTAGTAGATATGAGATACTGTAACAGAGACTACGAATCTTGATTTTTTAAGCCTTGATCATATATAATAAGAGTTTCTTATCCAAAAGGAGACAGGATCTCTGATTTGACACAACTAAAAACTTGAATATACATAGCTTCGATATCGAAGAAGAGGTTTGGCGATGGTACTAAGACTACATTTTGCGACGAATCTTTTAGCAACATACCTTAACTTGGATCCATTGCTTTTGAGTGTTTAGGCAGCTTCATACTCCCTGCGAATACATTATATAAATAGAAACCAATAAAGAGTCATTACTAAGCTCCTTTTTATGTGAAACAAAACCGATAAAGAGCATCTAAACAAAGGAGAGAGGAATCTATAAGTATACCTCAGCTGCCAGTGGAACTACGGATTTCCTGTTACAAGTTTGGCTACTATTAGTTGTTTCACACAACCATCTTTGTTTAAAGCCAAAATTAAAGATTCATAAATTGATACCTTCGCTGCTCTGATTTAGGGAGATGTTTCGACATTATGGACTCCTGCAACGGAATTGCTCTTGTCAGTTTCTAAACAGATGTCAAAGACGTTTTCAATAAATTTAGTGTTGCTTCGAAAACATCAATAATGTGGAGACTGCGGAAAATAGTCTCTGAGCCGTTAGTAAAGAAAAATGAGGAAGGGAACCTGTTCTTGGATGATACTTCTTGCCTCAACAAGCTGAGCTTCGAGTTCAAGCTCTCTCTCTGTTGCTTCAGATGTAACAGATGCTCCTTTAGGTTCATCTTGTAACTGAACCATGCGTTCCTTTATTTTTATGTCCCAAGGAAATAAGAAGAAACAACAAAAAGGTTAACCATGGATAAAAGATGGAAATTGTTGAGTAAAATGCACAATGTCGTTAAGGAAAAACCTTTATAGAAGCCATCTTAGTGCGCAAACTTTCTTCTATATGACCTCTACCCATCCGGAAAGGTAGATCAAAGACGTCCTGTGTTATGACTAGTTAGTTAGATACAGGGCAATCAATTATACAGGAATATTACAAACACATTCAATAAACTAAGATTATACATACCGTCTTCCCACCCAGTGGAGATTGTGAAGGGTCAATCTCACGTTTGTCACTGCCAGCCAATGAAGGATTAGCTGACCCGTTTGGAGCATTTAGGAAATCACGCATATCCGTCTGCAACAAAATCAGAGATACAAACTTTCGCTTATGAATAAACATCTTAAGTTACTCAAGTTAAGCTTAGCATGAAAAAAAGAGCAAACCTGCATGGATCGTAGTAATGCTCTTAGATTAGTGTTCTCAGCCATTAATTCTTGATTTTTCACTTCATACGCATCCACCTGCAGCGGCAACGTTATTAAAGAAAAGCCCTTTGGAACTCTGCATAATGTTATTGATTTGTTGTAGTTAGACTCATACTATCTTCTTGTAGAAATCAGTATCAGTCTTCTTGCCATTCCAGGTCCCACGCTGCCTCCCTTCTTTCTATTATGTATATCAGACAATCAGTCAGGTGAAAAATTCCACATTCATCATTTTAAGTATTGGAAAAACAAGAAGCTGGTAAAAAGAACCTGTAGTAGATTCATAATCTCCATTCCAGATCTTGATTCTTTCTTTTTCTCCATCAATACTTGATTCAGCCGTTCCTACAAGATAAACAAACAAAATATATAGTGATCACAATGCAGAATTAAACAAGATACAGAAAAGTAAGTTCCACGAGATAAGATGCACAACCTGCAACTTAATGTAATCCTTTTCCTTTTTCTTCATTTCGTGAATCTGTTGAGCTTTGACTTGCTATTCAGAGATTAGGGGTATAAATGCAGACAATTTATCAGTACAATTCCCCCAAAAGAGAAAGTAGTTAATACAAAAACCATAAACTATCAGACCTGGTTACCAATCACCATCCTTTGGAATTCATCCCTCTCCTGCTGTAGCTTTTCAATCTGGGACTTCAAAGCTGCTGTGTTTTTGGCTTCCTGTCAAAAAGAGTGAAGTCACAATCAAACCCTCTTCAATCAAGAACCTAAGCAAAGCAGAAACTTGAAAGGACTCACGGTTCTGGTAATTGTAGCGATTTCCCTGTCCTTCTGGTGAAGTTGCGATTCAAGCCTCTCAACTTTAGCTTCAAGTCTAGCTATATCCGATTGTTGTCTATATACACAGTAAGGGAATGCACATAAAAAACATTATGAACCCCTTCCGCAACTCAGAGTTGAGAAACTCAAATATTAAACTAAGTTAAAGCATGATCGGTAAAACACCTAGAAATATTTTTAGCCAATGAAACACTAGAACAACAATTCAAAAGCCGCATTGAAACTTGAGAGAAGGAAGAAAACCAAAACTCACCTCTGTCTCAGCTCATTAGCAGAGTCTCTAAACTCTATATCACGCTGTCTCTGCTGCAGCAATGAGTACATACAATTGCAGGTCCTTGAAATAGAAACCTAAACCAAACAAAAACCCTAAATCAAAACCCCCAAAACCTCCCCACAACAAATTCAGAATAACAACGAATCAATAATTAGAAGAAAAAAAACACACCGGATCATTGGAAAAGAGATCGAGCGAGGCGGGAAATCCAAATGTAACCATCGTCTGATTCAAATACTTTGTACAATGCTCCAAATTATCCACATTCGCGAATGTGTTATCCCTTCTCAATCAATCCAAAAAAAACCCCTATCAGTACTAATCGGAGATTCTAAAAGTAAAACCCTAGGTGAATTAAGACGGAGAAGAAGAAAGCTAACCCCGTCGTAGACTGAGATAAAACCTGTGAATCCATCCACAAACCAGAGAATAAAATCAATTTAACTTTAAAAATCCGATGAGAAATATTAGAGAAACACACACACAAATCGGAAAACAGTAAATCTTACTTTGGCATCGTAATCAGAATCAGTCGCCGGCATTTTGGAAACGGCGACGGTTAACTCTTCTCCTCCGTCGTATACACAAAGAATCAGATCTAATCGCGAAAGCTGATAGAGAGAGAGAGCGAAACACAAATTCAAAAATCAAAAATATCTGAAACGGAATGTTTCTGGGAGAAGAGCGAAATTAAAAATAATAAAACTTTTTAAAACCCCTCTCTTTGCTTTTTTACTTTTTTTTTTTTTTTCCACTTTGCTTTTTATTTCAGTAATAATCAAAAGGATTTGTGTTTTTTTGATAATGAGCGAGCTTTAAGGTTATGATCCAGTACGGAGACACTCATTTGCTTCAGTGCTCCTCCACGTGATTTTGACGCGCCAACGGTTGACATTGGGCTAACACTGTATAAATTGGGCCTTATAAGCCTAATTGGGGCTCTGGTGTAATTTAACACTTGTGCTAATGTAGGTAACATGAACATGATAAAATGATTATCTTTGTTTGGTTAGAAACAGACCAAAACAGCAGGTAAGTCTTTTGATTTTTTTTTTTTTTTTTGATTAGTATCATCGGGGAGTGAAATAAGCAAACATTAACGTATGTCTGTAGAATCGAAAAAAACAAAAATCGAGACAAATTAATTAGAGGTTGTAAAAATATAGTAAAATGAAATGTGTTAAAACTATACTCTTTAAATTTGAAATTATATGAAACCGAGGTAAGTTTTAAACATTTCAATGCCTTCCATGTCGGATCTTCGAGTCTTCTAATTCGAATCCCGAGGTTTAAATTGAACTGTAATTTTGTATCTACGCTCATCACCAAGATTATATATATATACAGTAGATTAATAAAATTATTGTTTGCTTCAAACTTAAGAAAATATGCTTCTTGTGCTTCGTTTTATGTCTTCTCGGGTTTGCTTTTATTAGCTCATTCACCTATCTTGCTTGTTGGATCCACCGTTAGTTTTTGAATTCAACAGACAAAAATGTTCACCGTCAAAAACATTTCAGCATAAATATATAATAACGTTATTTTTTCATGTATGCGTAATTATTTGACCATATATATAGATGTATATCTGATTCCAAATAAAACACTATAATAAATACAAATAATCAATATGTATATATATATATATATGTATACATATACACTATATATATATGTATACCTGATTATTGTATTTATTTGAGATTTTTAAAAAAATAAAGTATAGTGTTTTATTTGGAATCAGTAGTGTCCCTAGCTAAGTAGCTAACATAACGTTTAATTAGTTTTTAAATTTATTAGTGTCCAACTAATTTTAGGTAGGCTGACAGGTTTATTTGTTTAACATAATTCAGTGAACCAACATCTATAACTTAAGAGAGTTTGGATTAGATTAGATTTGTATTAGTGTTGTTGTTTGTCATAAACCGAGTTCAGTATGCAATATATGAGATGGATATGGTAAAAGTAGTCGTGTATGGTGCAATAAATGTATGAAGTTTGTGTGTATATGCGTGTGACATGTTTTGTTTTTAGTTACCTTTATCATATCTTCATAAGCTTGATGTGTATAAGTGTAAGTACGAAAAGAAGATGACGTGGAGCTCCCGACCATGCGCGAGTCAAGGAAGCGATGCGTTCGGCGACGGCAGCGCGGTCGTCTCCGCAGCCCATGCGTTACAATTTACAAGATCTCTTTTTCTATTACCTTATGTTTCATTATTATTTAATTACTCGATCAATTTATAATGTCTTTTCATTTGGAGTTCCTACTACATTTCTATATACTTATTATAGTGACTTGTAAAATGTTTTTAATGTTTACCAACTTATGTTTTCCAGTCAGCTTGGCGTCCTGTCCACGTTAACATTTCTAAACATTTTTACTCTTAAATATCTTTGTTTTTATACGCATATATATCTTGCGCTTGAACAAAATTTGGGTTGAAAAAATTAGTGAAACCCTTTGACATTTTCCTGTAACAGCTCTTGCTCCCACAGTGACACAACGATAAATACAGTAGATTATAGCATCGTAATAATATCATTTAATACAAATGCATGTGAGAACATCTCTACGTGAATCCAATTGTTCATTGAATAATTAAATAAATAATTTGATTGTTAATAAAGGCAAAGGATTCATTGTTTAACGAGAAGGCCAAAGAGCAGATGTACTTTCAAATTAAATGAAATTTTTAAGACAACACTAAAACAAAAATATTGTAAAATAAAAAGACACCTTTTGTTTGCCACACAGTTTACGCCTTCGCTCTATCTATTTATAAGTACATACATTCACTTTCACCAGAATCTCATCAAACATACACAGTCTCTCTCTCTCTTTCTCTTTCTCTCCCTAGTCCCTAGCATAGAAAAAACACACGAAACAGTTTTAGTTGTCTTCGATAAGTTACAAAAACCCTAAAACCCTACACTCAATATGAACAGTTTTGAGCCACAAAGCCAAGACTCTTTGCAAAGAAGGTTTCATCAAGGTAACACCACCACACAACAACCTCGTGACACCACGACACCTTTCATGCCAAAATCTAGTTCGAAAAACCATAATAATAGCAAATCCACCACCGGAGCGGCCGGGAGATCATTCCAAGGGTTTGGTCTTAACGTCGATGACGATCTAGTTTCATCCGTGGTTCCTCCGGTTACGGTTGCTAGAAGGACGTTCGATTTGCCAACGCGTAAGCCTAGACAAGCATGGGAGTTATCAGAGCTTGGCTTTGGCTCTGAGGCAAATGTTTGTCGATGGGGCTGATTCGACGGACGATCTTGATCTGTCTAACGCCATTCCTGGCCATCTTATTGCTTATGAAGACATGGAGAATGATCTACTCCTCGCAGGCGATCTTACTTGGAAGTAATACTCCTCTCATTTTCTCTTTTCAACATTAATCTCTTCTTTAATTAAATTTAGTTCTTTCATACGTTTGTGAGCGTTTCACGTATAAACTGATCTTTCACAAAAAATCACTAAATAATTTTCTCGTATATTTGAAGTTTATATAAATAGCAATATACTTGGAACTTTGAAGTTAATGAGAAAATTGGTTTGTGAGGATACAGGGACTTTGTTCGTGTAGCGAAGAGAATTCGAATCTTGCCGGTGAAAGGAAACACAAGCAAAGTGAAAAGAAACGAGTGAGGAGAAAAAAACCGTTTTGACAACGATGTCAGAAGATGTTTTGTAGCAGCCAATGTCGTATGATTTGATCAGTGGCATTATTGTAAAAGTATCATCGGATGTGTTTGCTTTTTTTGTTCACTTGTCTACACACTAAATGAAAAAAAAAACATGAACCATAGAATGGCAAAGTGAAGAGACAATACAATAGATGCAATATAACTTAATTTATCTACGAGTACGCTCCTAATTTTGGTTAACAACGAAATCGTACCGAGAAACCCATATAACAACTGAATTACATAAATGTTTTGAATGTATATAAGATATCACAGGTTTAAAACTAGTAGTATTACTAAATTCAATCTAGTTTTCTTGATTAAATTGACATTGTTTAGACATAAAATAAAACATTAGACGTTGAAGAAAGGACGAGGGGTATTAATTTCTATGCAGGAACAACACATGTTAGTGATGCGTAAAGAAGAGAGATTCCAAACCATAAAAGAAGGAATCAATTCAGGGTATTCAGCTATACCGACAAAAACAAAATCAGAGATAAGCCAATGTTGAAACTTGTGGGTAAGAGTAGTTGTACAAGAATAATTTGTTTAAACGTTGAGGCAATATTTTTGTTTGGTCTCTCGTCATGTCACCACTTACTTTCTATTTGTGTCATCAATACAACCAAAAAAATCTCATAAACCAACCCCTTGACGACATAAAAACCCCATGGCCTTGGCATGTAAATGCCAAAACAATATAATAGGACAAACAATCACCTTCTCACGGATTCATGATTCTGATTTTTTTATCATTACCTTAAAGAAGCTTGTTGTATCATCTAGTTTGAATCTTCAAACGGAGGCAAACCCCATTCTTCCGGTTTGAAATCGAGTAGAGAGGTTAGGATTTGATCTGCAACATCTTGGTGAGAGATATCTAGTCTAGGATCCGGCACCATGACCACGTTCCTGTAGATAAGATTTGAAAAAACATAAACTTCTTTCCTTGTTGTAGATAAATGTGTATTTGTGATTGCCTTAAATGCTCATCTGTTTGCTTTACATGAGATAACTTAGAAACCACTAGGAGAAATCGGCTTACATTTTGGCATTTTTAGCAGCAAGAACTCCAGATGGAGCGTCTTCGAATACCAGAACCTTTTGTGGATCCACAGGACCGTCCTAAGTAATCCAAGACAAATATAGTACATTAGTTTACAACTCGTTGTCGAGTTTGAAATGGAGGGTTCAAATAAATCATATATGTACTAGTAGTGGCCTGTTAATTACCTTAAATCTCCTAGCAGCAGCGAGAAAGCCATCTGGAGCAGGCTTTCCTTGCTTCACCTCTGGATCATCACCGCGAACTACGTGATGCATCAATGAGAAAAGCTCTTTGTGTCTTTGGGTTTTTAGTTCATAATGCCGTGTATGAGTACTGCAACAACATTTGAAGGTGACAAGTCAGTTTCCAAATTGTAAAGAACAGAAACTGAGAATGTTGCAAGATATGGATGTTGCTAATGAAGAAAAAAGTTACCCCGTAGCAATACAAATTGGAATATTCTTTGCATGAAGATGCTTGATTAGTCGGCTAGCCCCTGAAAATGTGGACGGGAAAAGTTAATATGAATACAACGGCTTCATGTATATTTCATTGGTTATCTACTGGTAGCTTAACCAATAAGATCAATCGAGTCCAGGAATGGTTATGAATCATAACTTATGATTTAAAACAGAAAGAATTACTCAAATGTTATCCAAAAGTTGGTTTATTACTCAAATCTATAAATCTTTTGAAAATCAGTGTCTTTTTTGCATTTACCCACATCAAAGCATATATATATCTGGACATGTGATTTTCCTATGAACCATAATAAGTCAAGTGTTTGCAAAACACAAGTGTAACAGAAAGAAAATTGTTACCTGGCATTAGCTCACTAGTAGGGAAAAGGTCTTGCAACATTGACTCCCTCTCGACAAGGAAGTCCTCAGCTGAAAGAGAATCACTGATCCCGCTTTCTTCAACAAAAATCCTAGCAGCTTCTATAGCTTTTCTACCCATCATCTTAGCCTTGAGAGACCAATCAAAAGTTTTGTTGAATCTAGCAAGTATGATTTCTTGAACCTCAGTATAAAACTTCTCAGTATCTGCAACAGAAACCAAATTACCCATAAGTTATTTCCATTATTGTGAAACATTGATCAATAGATACAAAGTTAACATCTGGTGTACACATAAGCAATTGAAGCGGGGGGATTGTTCAATTCCGGATCAGATTCAACCTAGCTCTACCATAACTATCCAAACAGTCAAAATACTCATCATCATGAACGTTAAAGCATATCCGATGTCAACGCCAAGCTAGAAAATACGATAATGTCGGTAGTACGATTCAATAAAGCAAAAGATTGAAGATCAGATGCACTGCTGAAATTACCTAGAAGAAGACCGTCCATGTCGAATATGACATGAGTGATTGATCCTCTGCCGGCGACGTCAGCTGGAGTTGACATTGACGGTTGCGATTCCGATAGATCTCTTCTCTGAGACTGCGATTAGATATATCCTGCTATGGACGAAGAACTCAGAATCGATTTAAGCTTGATTGGTTTCTACTTTTTTCGCAGATTGCAGTGACCAAAGAATCGAATCAAATCAAATCCAGTGAGGTAGTTTTACGCTGTAAAGTGTATATAGATAGTGTGATATGTAACAACAACGAGTCAACGATCCTTGAATATGGGCCTTTGGTCTTGTAAACGGGCCGGGTCATACATGAAATTATGGCTAATAATGTACATAACTGCAATATCTGAAGTTAAGGGATCGTTAAACTTAAGCTTAAACATTGAGCTTATAACTGTGTGTTAGATTATAAATTTATATACAACTTAAAGATTTGTGTTAAGTAAGATGAAAATTTGTTGGTGAACAAACAGTTTTTGATTCATCCAAAGGCCAACAGCCGAAAAGCCTTCTTCTTCTTGAGATGATTCAACAGCCTAAATCTCTAATTTTGTCTTAAATCAAGATGTGATTTGATGCTCTTGAACTGCCATCCCTCATTTCGCCTCCATTGGTTCTTCGCTCATCTCTGCTATTCAATGACCACAAGAAACAGGTTTTGATAAGAGGGTTAAAGACAGGAAAAGATCTTTGTTTCCAAGTAAAAGAAAGAGGTGTTTATGTTTGAACTCCATTTGAGTTAACAATATAGCTCAAAGAAGACAACGAAGTATGCTATTGTTTATGAATACATATGGCACTAATCTAAGGTATGGATTTACCTTTTACCTATAAACAACTACAGGATAAACAAAAAATATATTACCAGATTGATTAATCCAACAGACTCCATAACGATACTACCGTTTCAATATAACAATCACTTCAGCAATGTACTCGAGAAAATAAATGTTTGATCATGCCAACCAAATGGGAAATTCGATGATGTTGAAGAAAAATAAAATCAGAAAACAATGTCAGAAGCTTTTCATTGCCAGTTGCCAATGATTATCAAGATCATCAAAATTCTGAGGCTGAAGAGTAAATGCATAGGAATCTTTCAGAAGGCAATAGCACAAGGAACTGTTCATAGAATGTTTATTTTAGGAGAAACTTTATTTGAGTTAACAATATATAGCACAAAGAAGACTACGAAGGCAACAGCACGAGGATTTGTTCATAGAATGCTTATAGAGGAAACCAAAGACAAGAACAAAAGCAATTTTATATATTAACACCTAAATAAGAGAAGAAATCAGAAAGAACCTGGCTTTGCTGCAACCCATCTCCCAGATCCCTCGGCAATCTACTATAAACAATGCACAAAAACTCGTGATGCTTCGAACAAAAATGATCCTACATACCCCCAAAGAGTTCACCTACGCTTGAACCCCACAAATCCCTTCTCGTGTGATCATGAACTCGCAAGAAGTCACAGGCAAATAAGGTGAAAAAACAATGTCAAACCGTCTCTGAGCTCTACTAGACACAGAACTTGAACCGCTCTCATCATTTTCACTTCTCTCTTTCCAGATAGTATCATCACTTCGTGAAATGAAAAATCTAGAGTTCACACAATTAGCCCAAGCCAAGCCTAAAGCAGGAACAACTCGTCTCCCAGACGAACACAAATACCTCAAATTCCCAATCCTCAACCCACTTAACCCATCAGACGTTTCAACAAAATCAGTAACCTGATTCGTAATCACAACAGCCAAACCAAACTTATTAGCCAACTGCTTCAACTTCCCTGATAACTTGAAAAACAAAGAAGATCTCTTCCTCAAATCAGACGGAGTATTATCAAATTCCGATCTAAACAAGGCCGCTACAGAATCAAGCACAATCAGCTTCAAAGGAAACCTATTTCCCGAATTCGTCACAAACCCATCAATCCTAGGCATTATGTCGAACAGGTGGTCTACAGAATGAACATTTTGTACAAAGACATGATCACAAGGGTTATCATTGTGATTCGCGTAAAGACTAGGGTTTGATTGATGAAACGATCGAGATAGTTGATGAAGACGGCGAAAAGGGAAAGGAAACTCGGAGTGGAGATAAAGAGAAGAACCGTTGAGTCCGCCGAGTGAAATCGGAAGCTGGGTACAGAGTGAGAGCTGAAGGCAGAGTTGTGTCTTTCCGCAGCCGCTCTCCGCCACGATTTCCGTCAGAGAATCGCAGGGAATCCCGCCGCGAAGACATCCGTCGAGAATTTTACAGCCGGTGGTTAGTTTCCGATTCGTCTGCGGTCGTCGGAGGAGAGTCTCCGGCTTCATTTGACCGCCAAAAGCTATATGGATTACTCGGGAATTATTATAAGCGCCACAGAATTCAAATAGAGTACAAAACAACAAACCTAACTGTACGAACGACACCGTTTAGTCGCTTATTGGGCTGTTAACTTTACTGCAGGCCCAAATTGAGTAAAGTTATGAATTCAAACCTGACACCGTTTAGACGCAACATATGAAGAAGTTGTTATCATAACAATGGGTGGAAACTATGGCTGGAGAACTTACGAAGGACCTTATGTTTTCTCACCGTTCCTCTCGGACAAAATGTTTCCGCGGATTCAAACCTGACGTTCCCAATTCTCGGTTACAACCACTCTGAACTGAACAAGCATGAAGGATCAGCTTCCATTACTGGAGGTTACTCTTCTATCGATCCAACACTGATCCTTGCTCTTATGGAACGTAAGTCAAAAACTAAACCACATATGAACACTAAATATGAAGCCCTAGTGCAGATCTTTTTATGCAAAAGCAATGTGGGCAGCTATCGAATCACCAGAAAGTAGTGAAACTTCACGGACTCTCTAATACCGTTTAGTTGCAGCAAGGATTCGCCGACGAAGTGTACCGCGGCCCCAGGAGGAGCGATCTCAGGACCTGCTCTTGGTTACATCTACTCTTTTGGATAAGACAATAACAAGGACATACATTTGCTTACGAGCTCTGGTGTGTACCGAACTGTTCGTCCTAAACAGAGACGTGCTGCTCCTTCTCCTCAGCCTTTACCTTCTTCCTCAAGAAAGCTCTATTTCTTTGTGTTTTTGTTATTTTCGTTCTTGTTGATGTTTCTAACGGTGTTAGATTAGTACGACGATTGTTTCAGACTCTGTTTTGAAACAGTTTTTATGGATATTGTTCAAAAACTAATTCGTGATTGCTTATATATTAGAAGAGATCATATATAATAAACCATTAACGAGCAATACCTCTTCAAATTTTGTTACTGAAAATTAATTGTTTTATTCAGCAGTATGATAGGTATTGATTTCTGAATTATGACCTATGAGTTCAATATCAACTGGTTGCTATTTCATTTAGCCGACCAATTCATTACACATATAAGACTTCAACTTAGCCTATGAAGACTTATGTGTAAAAAGGTGGTAAACTCTCCAGTGACCATATCAGCTATTGACATGTTAAAATAAGCATCCTATCTTTCTTTTATATTTTACAAGAGTCAGATTTATAAAGGCATCTGTCACCATTTTAGGAGCATTAATATGATCAAATCTCTCGGACCTATAACTTTAGTCCTCATAACTTGGTAAGACCAAAAATTTTTTGTCATCGTCCTCCTAACTAGACAAGATATGAGTTTTACATAATTTTCATACTAAAAAATAAATAACTTCAGGAATAAGGGTAAGATTGTTGTGTCTAAACGTATCTGAAGGAACACTTTTATTGAGTTTCTTATTGTTTTTAAGACATCCGTAGTATAATATCAGACCATAATTGTTGTAGTTTATAATAAATTTATATGTTGAGATAATCATAAAAATTATGCAATGGAGAAGGTCAAGAACCTCAATTGGATGTGCTCTAATATTACCAATATAGACCTAATTTGAAGTCGTGACTCATTAAACAATAATCTATTTTTGTAAAAAAAAAAATATATTGATTTGTTGTATAGTTTTTGTACAAATTATACAAAATAAATTAATGTTTAGTTATAAATGTATTATTTATTATATAAAATCATTTCTCATAATTATTAATCAATAGAATTCACCAAATTAAAATTTTTTCAATTAATGATTCTTAAAATTTACAACTTATTAACATTAATTGATAAAAGTTTATAGAAAATCAATCTTTTTTATACAAGAATACAATAATGCATATAATTTGAATAACACATTTGGAGAAATCAAGGAAGTTGTATTTTTTTTTCACCATCAACATAGCATTCCACGACTTCCTTCTGAAAAATATAATAAGCATTAGGAACTTAATTGCTGATTTGACGCTATCATTTAACAAAACAAGGAAGTCACTTATAGCAAGGTTGGCTCCTCGATTAGAGGCTCCCCATATAATTCGATTCTCAAATGTTGAGGCATTGTGGTGAATGATGTATGTATTTCTCACTACTCTTCTAATAATATTCTTATGAGCTTATTTGATTTTCTTAATCTAATTCTAATGAAAATTTTGTTACTGTCTCAGCAAAAGGGAAAGACTCGTATTCGTTGGAAAGGCAAGACAGAGTTCCTTCTGGATATCATTTTCCGTGTACATGGGTTTCTTTTGCTAAATACCATATTCATCTATACGCTTATTAAGGGCATCTCCAACCCATTTCTTCATTTTTAACTCTATTTTGGAGTAATTCCATTTTAGAAATGGTTTTACTCTAACATACTCTAAGAATATTCTTTTTATATTTTATTATTAATTTATATAATGATCCTTTATTTATTAAAATTACAAACTTGAATCAATTATTTTACTTTTAGCAAAAAAAAAAAATTGCTTGTTATTTATATTTAAAATTTATTATTGAACAACATTACATTACACAACATTCATTAATTATTAGTCATTGTTGTATTAAGTTGTTTTTAATCTTTAGTTTAAGTCATATTATGTATTTTTGTCTATTTTCTATGTAATATATGTTAATCGTTGAATTTTAAAATTATTATTCATAAGTTTAAATATAAAAATTAACTGTATTTAGATATAAAATATAAATCTATATAAATTTAAGGAACTGATTTGCAAATAAAAAAGCTCAACTCCAAAATGGAGAAATGAATTAAAAGTCTCCAAATATAGAGACAAATATAGAAATCTCCATTTTGGAGATGGAAATGAAGTGGGACTAGAGAAGGTTTTTCTCCAAAATAGAGTTTGGAGATAGAAATAGAGATGAGTTGGAGTTGGTCTAAGGAAATAGCGCCAACATCTCAAGGCATACTTATTCTTCTTTGTGGCATCTACACCAAACTTAATCAAATCATTTGTTTCTGTGTATTAGTTTGATGCTTATATAAGGGCTGTGTGAATGACTACAGGAACATATTTTAGGTACGGGTATCTCTTGTTTATAGAGACTTGACACTTTCCTTCCATTTCCTTGTAAATTATTATTTTTTCTGTTTTACTATTTAGTTCGTAGTCCCAATTGCTCTTGATGGTAAGATCAAGGCTTGGGCTCTATGATAATGTTTGTTCTCTAGATCATTGAGACGCTCCAAGGACAGTGGTGTACAATGATACTCTATAGTGCTGATGGAAGCATGTACATCATTCTTATTTGAATATATCTCAAATATCTTATCAATATAGTTGATATATAAGTTCAATATATCCTTGTCAAGTTGATGAGAGCGAAGGTGCCTTAAAAGAGGACATATCTAGGCTTTAGAAAGAAATCTGGTGGGGTTGATCAGTTTGATACTGTAACTCCCCGACCGTCACTTCTTAGTGGGTTCCATGTCCAATCTTAGTCCATGGGCCCACCTTTCTTAATGGACCTCGCGTCCTCTCACTAGGCCCGTGAGCCCATCCATATTCGACCGCCGGTTTGCTACGTTCGGGAGGCTTTAAAGACTTGTTACCGTCCCTACAAATCACCACATGATCTTTTCCTGTGTTTTGTCCTCACTCGCACAGTTCCGACAGTCACTTCTCGGAAAGTCACCCATCCTGAAACTACTCCAGCATAAACACACTTAACTGTGGAGTTCTCTCAGGACTCTTGACTGAAAAGATAAGTGAACTTTGGTGACATAGGTGGTTAAATTAATTCTTTTAAAAGTTCATGTGGTAATTTGTAGAGACGGTAACAAGTCTTTAAAGCCTCCCAGATATAGCAAACCGGCGGTTGAATATGGATGGGCTCACGGACCTAGTGAGAGGACGTTAGGCCCATTACGGAAGGTGGGACCATGTACTGAGATTGGACATGGGGACCACTAAGAGGTGGCGGTCAAGACTTTACACAGGGAAATATCATGTGGTGATTTGTAGGGACGGTAAACAAGTCTTTAAAACCTTCCGGACGTAGCAAACCGGCCGTCGGATATGGATGAGCTCACGGGCCCATTAATGAAGGTGGGCCCATGGACTGAAAGTGAACATGGCCCCACTAAGAGGTGACGGATGGGGCATTACAGATATCAACCGTATCCGTTCCTTAGCTGTTGGTGAAGAAAATTAAGTAAAATTTTGGGACATGGGCAAATCAAATTTGTTGACTGAAGGAGGACTTCATATGAAATTTCTGCTCAAAGTATTCTTCTTGGTTCCTTGTATACATAATCTTTCCTTATACTTGAGCATGTTGCTTCGCTGATGGCATGTACCGCCTCTATTAGAATCTACCGCGATTGAGAATGGAGATTCAACAAGACAACCTTCTTTCCATTACTATAGCGGCCTCAAGAATAGATGAAGCATCTAAAGCATCCATTGAGATGAAGGTTGGAATAATGTATTTTTATGTTGTACTTGATCTTTTTATTACTTGTGCCTACCTTATATCCAGATTTAACGCAAAGTGTTATCACCTCTAACAAGTAGTAAAAATGTACAAATGGTAAATGGACACAAGCTCTTCTGCCAAGCCAACCCCAGTTTAGGTATGATTAACGATTATGTAAATCTTCTTTTGGCTGAATGTTTATACATCCTAATCTCAATCTATGGACTAATTCCTTTTGATTGATATGTGAAAATAAGAATCATGGCCTAACTTGAAATTAGATCTTCGGCTTTATTTTAGTTTAGTTCAATTGATAGCAATCAGTTAGACACAATGAAAACTAAGATATTTGTGGTTGATTGTTTAGAATAATTTACTGTGGGAGAATTAAGTGGATAATGGGAGTTTCCAAAAAGTTTTAGTCATGAGTTTTCTATTTAGCAAGCTCTTACAAGAGCATTTTAAAATTGGTTTAAAATTAACAAAATAATAGAAACAATTTCCTATAATACTACTTGTTTTTGGTATGTAGACCACTCCATTTTGAACTTAACCCCTGTTTGTAAAGAAGAGAGGGTTTGTAAAGAAGAGAGGGACGGTTGCTAATCACGAAGATGGGAATTTCTGTTTTTGATGCAACGATCGTTAACGATTTGTAGATATTCTCTTGGCTTATTTCAATTACGATAGAAATGTTTGGACTGATTCTTTAACAAAACTGATTGATATGGGAAAATTAGAATCATGGCCTAACTGATCTTCGGCTTTATCATTGGCTTAAAATTAACAAAACAATATAGGCCTAATTTTAAGTCGTGACTCATCAAATTTTTTTTAATAATTGTATACTTTTTGTACAAATGATAAAAAATTAATGTCTAGTTATAAATGCATTATTTATTTATACAAAACTATATCTCATAATTATTAATCAATAGCAATTTACCAAATTAAAAAATTCTCAATGAATGATTCTTAAAATTTACAATTTATTAACATTAATTGATAAAAGTTTATAGAAAATCAATCTTTTTGATACAAGAATACAATGATACATATAAGTTGAATAACACATCCAGAGAAATCAAAGAAGCTGTATTTTTTTCACCATCAACATAGCATTAATTCCACGACTTCCTTCTGAAAGGTAGAATAAGCATTAGGAACTTAATTGTTGATTTGACGCTATCATATAACAAAACAAGGAAGTCACTTATAGCATGGTTGGCTCCTCGATTAGAGGCTCCCCATATAATTCGATTCTCAAATGTTGAGGCATTGTGGTGAATGATGTATGTATTTCTCACTACTCTTCTAATAATATGTTTATGAGCTTATTTGATTTTCTTAATCTAATTCTAATGAAATTTTTGCGTCTTAGCAAAATGGAAAGACCCGTATTCATTGGAAATGCTAGGCGGAGTTCTTTTTGGGTAAATGCATGAAGTATGATTCGAACAATGTATTTTTTAGAGATGAGTAAACCGTAGGTTGGCAATATCTTTTCTCTGTTTTCAAAGTTTGGCAAGATCATATTTTTGTTCTTAATAAACTTCTTTCATCTCAGAAAATTGAACTCAAAAGGTGCTATCGACGACATGACTGAAAGAAAATTAATTTCGCTTTGACAATCAAAGAGATTACAAATAAGAGCATGTCACGTAAAAAGAATGCAATACACGTCGTTCTTACCATGGTTCTATTGGCCATCTTTGGTATAAAGGTAAATTGATGTACTTATAAATTAATAAGAGTGTGACTGTGAAAATCTATTAATTTGTAGAGGTTTTAATTTATCGATAAATTAAAAATTATTGATTTATAGTGAGATTTCTCTAATTTAGTGATTTTCAAAAAAAAAAATATTTTAAAATAAAAATTAATTGTTATAAATAATATTTTTGTAGTTGTAATTACAAGGAAAATAATAGTTACAATGTTTTGAAGAGAATACTCAAAGTTTTATATGTAGTAAAAATATTGGAATCATAGGTTTTGTTGGCTTTTGAATGAGTTTAGGATTCATAAGTTTGTTGGTTTTTAAATGAGTTTTAGGTTTTTTTTGTTTTTGGCTTCCTGTCAAAAGATCTGGTAATTGTTGCGATTTCCTCTCAACTTTAGCTTCCAAGTCTAGCAGTATCCGATTGTTGTGTACGCGAATGCACATAAAAACATAATGAATCCGTTCCGCAACTCATATAACCCCTTGACAACATAAAAATCCCATGGCCTTGTCATGTAAATGCCAAAACAATATAATAGGACAAACAACCAACCACCTTCTCATGGATTCATGAATCTGAGTTTTAATCACTACCTTGACGAAGCTTCTTGTCTCGTTTAGTTTGAATCCTCAAATGGAGGCAAAGTGGCAAACCCCATTCCTCCGGTTTGAAATCGAGTAGAGAGGTTATGTTTTGGTCTGCAACATCTTGGTGAGAGATATATCTAGTCTACAATCCAGCACCATGACCACGTTCCTGTCGAGAAGAGTTGAAACAAAAACATAAACGTCTTTTTCCTTGGTGTAGATAAATGTGTATTTGTAATTGCCTAAAATGCTAATCTGTTTGCTTTACATGAGAGAACTTAGAAACTACTAGGAGGAATCGGCTTACATTCCGGCGTTTTTCGCAGCAAGAACTCCAGATGGAGCGTCTTCGAATACCAGAACCTTTTGTGAATCCATAGGACCGTCCTAAGTAATCCAGACAAAGAGAATATGTTAGTGTACAACTCAGTGTTGAGTTTGAAATAGAGGAATAGAGGATACAACCAAATATTATATGTACTAATAATAGAGAATCTTGGAGATCGTTCCCAGTTAGATACCTTAAAATCTTCTAGCTGCAGCTAGAAAGCCATCTGGGGCAGGCTTTCCTTGCTTCACCTCTGGATCATCACCGCGAACTATGTGATGCATCAATGAGAAAAACTCTCTGTGTCTTTGGCTTTTTTAGATCATAATGCCGTGTATGAGTACTGCAACGACATTCAAAGGTGACAAGTCAGTTTCAAGATTGTAAAGAACAGAAGCTGAGAATATTAGGAGAAATGGATGTGCTGATGAAGAAAAGAGATACCCTGTAGCAATACAAATTGGAATATTCTTTGCATGTAGATGCTTGATTAGTCGGCTAGCCCCTTAAAATGTGGATGAGAATTGATTCACGACAGAGAAAGTTTATATGAGCATTTTAAAATAGGTTTAAGATTAACAAAATAATAGAAACAGTTTCCTATAATACTACTAGTTTTTGGTATGTAGACCACTCCATTTTGAACTTAACCCCTGTCTTTTTTTTTTTTTTTTCATTTTCATTCCCCTCAAGCATCTTAACATTTTTTAGATTTACTTGAGAACATTGATGTCACAAAAAAAAAGGAAGCTCTAAGAGCATTTTAAATTAGGTTTAAAATCATATATATAAAAGTAAGGTTTTTGTCTCTCCTTATTGGTTGATTTTCATTTAATACTTTCTATATTTTTTTTATTTTTTTATTTGCTTTCTAATTGTTTAATTGCTTTAAACAATATTTAAGACTCAATTAACACAATACATTAAATCATACATTAAAATAAAATTATAACTGAAAATAAAATAAATTATGCATTAATCATATTCCACCACTCAATTTTATTCAAACACAATAAATAATATTTGTAACTCCAATAATTCTAAATGTAGCTTCCATCAATTTTTATCATATAAATAAGCATTGCATCATACTTTCATATTGACATTTTTTACTTTCTTATTTTCACATTCTCTCATTCTCTTCCACTTCTCTCATTCTCTTCCACAATATGTCAAATCATTTTTTGTTTTTTTTTTTTTTTTGTTTTCAATTTCTTATTTTTGTTGTATGGGTTACAAAAAAAAAACAAATGAAATATCATTGTAAAATTTTAATGCTAAATTTTAATTTTAGAGACTACATGATATATGTATTTTACATTGTTCTTATTTTTAAAGATTCATCTCCATTATCTAATTTAGATTATCATCTTATACGTAATCATTCTCTCCCTCTCTCACCAATATCAAATGTTGTTATATCTAATATGTGTTGTAAGAGTTTGATTCTATATTTTAATTTAGAAAGTATTATATATAATTAACATTGTTTTCAATTTTTATTTTATTTCTATAAAAATAAAATATTTCTTTTATATTTCTTGCCTTTCTAATCTATTCATATTTATTTTTAAAATTTCCATAGCTAAATTTTTAAATTCACATATATTGGTTTTACAAAAAAATTAAGTTTATTTGAGAATCTGTTTTAAAAGGTTAACTTTATTGTCTATTTTAGATTAGCATCTTATAAATCATTATTTTCATACTTTTACAATGTTAACCCCACAATAAGGTTATGAAGTTGAAAAGATCCATCTATAATTCTCTATTATGTACTCTGGTTATCTCACATATTTATGTATCATTTTTAATAATTTAGAATGATCAATATAATTATCCATTTATAAAGTCTACTTTATTTTGTAAAGTCTATTTTGTTTTGTGATCCAATAGATAAATATGTAAAGATCAATATAATATTTATATTATTTAAGATTTGAGGTTTTTGAAAATAAAAAGAACTTAATTATAAACAATTGGTTTTCTTGATTTAAGCAAAATGAAAAATGATTCCAAAAAGAAATCATGTTTAACTGGAAGTGAAATATAGAAAGTAATATAATTATTAAAATACCATTTAACTAAACCCTCTTAAGATGAAACCATTTGTATGAAATCTAGCATTAAAAATTAAAATTGATGAGCGGAAAAAAAAAAAGGATTGAAGTTATTCTTGGGGTTGTTTAAAATCTTTAGATTGAAGTTCATATAATATTTTAAGAAAACTAATTTAGTTTGTCACTTCAAAAGTAATATTTTCAATTTGGAATATTATGTGTGAGTGTTGAGTTTATATTAACAAAACAATCAAAAAGTGTAAGTTTAAATTTTGATTGAGTCACTTGATATTCCTTTTCTTTTAAGTCAAAAGTAAATAAATTTATTTATAATTAACCCACTTTTAAAGGCATGTAACTCCATTGAACTCTACATTTAACTCAAAAGTAACTCCTACCAAATAATTTTACATTCATTCCTCCAACTAATATATTTATCTTTCAAGAAAAAATAATTTTGGTTAAATTTTCATATTTTTAATTATTTTAATTGCTTTAAACTTTGAAATGAGGAATATTCTATATACAATAATTTTATACGTAGTTACTAAATTTTTTGATAATTTTATTTGATTCAATTTTACTATACTACAGTCTTATGTTAACAATGTCGTTAAGAAAAACTCTTTAAATCAATGTTTAACATCTATAAAACATGATAAACATAGATTCTCTCATATTAGGAAAATGTTTAAATTTCTATATTATTATTTATATTAATATAGCTTATCAATTTGTAAAAAAATTTTGTAGTATTTGTTAATTTTTGATTTATAGAAAAATTTATATATTTTAAATTTTGTATAATAAATAACCATACCAAAAAAATATTGGCAGAAGTGTTATTTTGAGAAATTGCTATAAATTTTTTTTGAGATTCATACATTAGTATAATTTTTTTGAGATTCATACATTAATAAAACAATATTTTAGTTTAAGAAAATTTAAGAAATATAATCAAAACTATTATGCATACAACCACGCATTGCGTGGACTAATTATATAGTTAACAAAACAATAGAAAGAATTTCATATAAGACTAGTTTTTGGTATGTAGACCGCTCCATTTAGAACTTGAATAAATGAAGCATCTTAACATCCAATTGAGAACATTGATTAAAAAATGATTAAATTGAAAACAATGTCAATACATATCCTGATTGATTTTATTTCCTTCTTCCTTCATTTTTCTTTTTTATTTTTTTAGTAAAAAAGTATATTAGTGTCTAAATTGAATCAGACTACAGGCCAATTTGAGAATTTTTGTGATTGGAGAAAGGTTATAGCATCATGGCTCACATTCGTAATTTGCGTCTTCCATGTTTTATCCTTGTAAGTGTTCAGAAAGAATGTCTTTTTGTTTATTTATTTATTTAAATACATAACATAACATGATCATCAGTGGCGGAGGCACATAGATGGTTATGGGTGCAATTGACACCAATCAAATTTTAAAATTGTTCTAATTTACACTAAAATTTTAAATAAATATCAGTTTGAACCCAACCAATTGTAAGTTTGAATCCATTTTGAACCCATCAAACAATTTTCCTAGATCCGCGACTGATGATCATGATTATGTATGATATATGCAGGGTTTACAGCATAGTTCTTGCCGTAAGTTTTTTCTTATTAGGTATCTTTAAGATTTCTTTTATAAAAATGGGACAGAGTTTTTGTACTATAAAAGATGGACAAAGCTTGCACAATTAGTGGAGTCAGAATAAAAAAAATTGGCAAATGCTCAAAGCCACTAACCACAAAACAGTTTTTTAGGCCACAATCCCAAATAGAAATTGTTCAAATTAGATTAATTTTAGTGAAATAAATAAATTCATGATTACGAGTATTTATTATTTTTTTGAAATTAATGTTAATTATATTGAAAATATATATATATTTTTTACATCAAAATGCAGCATAAATGTTCTTTTGAAAGGAAACAAAAAACAAAATTTGAAGTTTGATAATTTAATTATTATTTTATTATATTATTGAATTGTGTGTAAATTATATTGATCCAAATTAAGACCAGATAAATAAATTAATTTATTGAAATTATTAATTTACCAAATATTAATTTATAGATATTTTAGTGTACATTAGTTTACAACTAATTGCTGAGTTTGAAATGGAGGGTACAGCCAAATCATATATCTTGCACACGACAACGTTTAATATCGTATTGGGCTGTTTACCCTGACTACAGGCCCAAATTAGGTAAGAACGACATCTAAAACTCTAAAAGTAAAGCTTATTTCCAAACATTAGCGTTAGAGTCCAATAAGATAACACACGAAGAATAAAACAAACGTCGTTTCATGAATCTCAACTGTGCTTCTCAATCTCATCTTAGCCTTGAGAGACCAACCAAACGTTTTGTTGAATCTAGCAAGTAAGATTTCTTGGACCTCAGTGTAAAACTTCTCAGTGTCTGCAACAGAAATCAAATGAGCATAGGTTTATTTCCATTATGTGAAATATTGATCATTAGATGCAAATTTAAAATCTGGTGAACACAATGGGGAAGGCAAGGGGTTTAAATGATAAAAGGAGCATAAGAGTTGAATCTTATGATAGCTAAAACTAGGAGCACCACAGACTGAGCTTCATAAGCCAATAAAGCGGAGGAATTTCAAAAACAGAACAAAAATCTTTGCATCCATTAAACTCGATTGTTCAATTCCTGATCAGACTCAACCTAGCTCTGCCATCTTGGTCCGCTTTCTTCTTAAGAAATTCATAATCTTCGTCCTCTTCCTCTGTAATCGCATTCTTTAACGCATTCGTCATTCCGGGCGTTCTTTCCAGCAATCCTGGGCCAATATCTTCCAATCTCTTCTCCGTTTAACCATTGCATACCTTTTCCCATACTGATCATATCAAGCCCAACCGGCTCACTCCCAGAAGAGACAGAACTTTTCTTCTACGATCTTGGTTCTTGTCCAAGAAGTTACATTACCTTATACCAAGTCAAAGGCTGTTTCTTGGGAGGTTTTGTAGTCACCGTCCATTTCACTGCGCCGGAGTTGTCTGGCTTGGACAGTTCTAGATGCTCTCCTTGCACGCCGAGCTGCAATAAATCATGTGGGGATGGTGTTGAGAAACTCATTGAAAAGAGAGAATCACTCGGAGCACATGAGAGGTTTCTAGGCAGAGAATTATATAACCTTGTAGGACCATTTGCTATTTGTCAAATTCAATGTGCCCTTGTTGAAACCTTTGATTGAGACACTTGTAAGCCCAGGTCCAACCCATTTGTAAAAGGATCCTGCATTCTGTAGCAGAGCACATGTATGAGTTCCGATGATGAAGCTTCAAAACTGCATTGATACATGCATGGAACAGGATAAGTCGAAATTTTATGTTCATAGAATTACCGAAAGACCAACAGTCATGCTAAGCAAATCAATATTATTATCGCCCGCTTTGAGAGAAAATGAATTCTTGAGTTTGAAAGGCACATGAGTCCCATTCCCTAGAAACCAGTAGTCACGTTTACGCACAATCAATTAGAAAACCAAGTTCAAGAAATAACAAAATGGCCGCAAGTGTTAGAAAGTAAGTACCTAGGTACTCTTTGTTGATGGAAAACATGAAGAGTATGCCCCTTTGATTCTATAAACAGAACCGGGCGGTTACCCTTGTTCAGGAACTCTTCATATCAATGACTTTTATACTGCAGCAGATTGAATACATTTGCTTGAGGTTCTCGACGAAGACGAAGTCAATTAATAACAGTAACAGGATTCAGGTACTGACCTTGTTGTGTACCAAAGACAGTCAGTTGTGTCCTTTGTGGTGTTGATGTGGTCAACAAGTTCATTTTTCACAAAATCTGCTTCTCCCCAAATACCCGGTTTCTCCGAGAACACTTCCTACTTAAGACCTGATGAAGATTACAAATCTTCAGGTAACATTTCAACCTTGGAGGACTTCGAAGTTACCTGTTGCAAAATGTAGTTGTGTTTTCGTGTTATGTCATTGTCCAAACCAGTTATTGTTGTTACCTTTGCTGTGTTGAAAACCTCGTTCTTGCAGTCAGGTAGAATGTTAACCGACCAAGCAGGCAAGTGGTACGACGAGTTTCGAAACATCACCGTCTTGTCACTTTTATCATCCAAGTTTGACAGAAACGCAGCACAAGTTCCCGAAGAGTCTGTGTACACATCAGCCTGAAAGTCGAAAACAAATCATCAGAAAGAACATTCTGACAGAAACAGTAGTCTTTCGTGGGGGTTTGAAAACAAAAAAGGTACCTCGAGTGAATGGCCTAATGTAAAATTTTGATGCTCGCCACTGATCAGCAAGTTTTCAGAGAGCATTATAGCTTTGTGAAGATCCTTAAGGTGTCCCCATTTTGGCAATCCTGACAAAGGAACAGGACATAAACATTAGTTAGAACCATTGAAGAGTTATCTCATTACATAGTGATCTTCTTTTTTACAAAGGACAGACTCACCATACTCATCCTGAAGGTGATAAAAGGTCATAGCTCGTAGTGATAAAAGGTCCTCCTGAAGTACGTCCACAATTCGTTCCTCCGTGATACTAAACATACAACTTAAATCCATTTAGATACAGAGCTAAACTAACTTCCTCGTGATGAAGAAACTAACAAATATTACCATGTAGTAGTTGTGAACACTTCCACCTTTCCCGAAAAACCGAGCAACAGAGTAAGCTACATCCTCTGCTGGTCTGTGAGGGTCTCTGCCTCCAAAAGTTTTAAACCTAGAAGAAAAGAACAAGTCTTTTCAGACCGCGAAAATCAGATTCACCTGCTAATGAACAAGAATCTCCAAAAGACTCCAACTTTGTATGAAACTGAATTCAAGGAAACGTTAGCGGAACCAAATATCAATCTACTTACCATCCAGGCCAGTTCTCAGTCCAAATCTTGGGTTTGTCTGGCGTATTAGGTGTGAATTGGTCACAGTTAAAACCATTGCAGGTACTAATCTGCACAAGTTGAAAGATTTTTTCACTTGTGTATCAGAAAGCATCAGCTAACATGACTTAACAAGAAAGTATACAATGAATCAAAAAGATGAAGGTATGTATTAGATCTTGTGGTTTCAGATTCGATATACACTTACCACAGTCGGAGGAGCATCCCATTGCTGGCACATCATCCATGGAACACCAATGTTCTGTGAGACAGCCATAGAAGCAGACCGTTGAGCATACCTTTTCCCTCCTTCTCCGTAATCTTTCTCATAATACCCGTACTCGTTTTCCACCTAATGAAATCACAAATATTTAGAAAAACATTCTAAAAAGGAAACAAAACAATGCTGAAATTGTTTTCTATGTTGTCATTTGTCTTGCCTGAAACAATGCTGAAAGCTTCTCTTTTTCTCAACAAGTTTACTATATAATTCCGCCCATTCGCAGTGGTCCCATCTCAATCTCTGCCTTCTGATTCAACGGTTCGACAAGTGCAGATTTCGGAGCCGAGCTGTGTCCCAAGAGGATTATTCTGTCGATCAAGCATTGGGAAGAGAGACGAGCTTTGTGGAGGAGCTAAGTTTGTTGATATGAGAACACCATTTGAGAAGACGAAGAGGCTATGGATGTAAGAAGCGCCTCGTCTGAATTGAAAGCTTTTGCCGTCGTCGATGTAGAGTTCACCAGCTGCTTCTTGAGAACTGTTCAACGCCTACTACTGAAGGATTTTAGATGTGTGATCTGACACACAGTCAAGTGTTTGCCGTTTGGGAGTTTCAGTGAATAAAAACGGCGGGTCGTTATTTTGCTTTGAATTGTTGGATAATAGAAACGACACGTATTTATGTTCTGGAATGTGGAAACGGCAGAACGTTTACTTCATAATTGCTTTGAGTTCTTGGACCATATTAGTGCATGAATTTTTTTTTTTTTTTTTTTTTTTTTAATATAGGTGTATAAATATAGTTAGCGATTGTATTAATTATTTTTACTAGATGATTTATTATAACCTAACTGATTTATCATCTTTATATATCCATCTCACATTCACTCGAATGCAAGTTTTGTAAATTCACAACTTAATATTGTAGTAGTATTTGTTACTCAAACTAATTTCTCAACCTTTTTTAATTAATTTTTTGGTTTTTCAAGATATTCAACTGCTTAAATAGAACATAAGTATATTATGATAGAACATCATTAATATAAGACCAACAAACTCCACAACTAACATAATGTTCAACATATATTTATTAGAAACGGAATTAGTCTAATTCTAATGAAATTTTTGTTCTTGATATGTCAAGATCATATTTTTGTTCTTAATTAACTTCTATCATAATATACTTAAGAAAACATGGCTAAAAGAATTTTAATATGATTACACAAGTTGTTATTACCTTAAGAAAACATGGTTCTATTAGTCATCTTTGATATAAATTATTTATCAGTACTTTAAAGTTTATTCAAATTTGTTATGTTGATTATAATTACTGATTATATAATATCTTGTTGTAAATTTTTAAAAATCTATGCATGTATGTAGATTTATCGTATTCGGTTTATGTTTTGTTCATTTTTAATATTTGTATAATTCTCATTGTTGATCATAGCAAAATCTAAGATAAGTTAAAGGAAAATGATAGCAAAACTTATTTGGACTATTTGGACTATTTGGCTGATTTGGATTATAACGCAATATGTCCATCAGTTCAAAAGTAATGATAGCTTGTAAAGTTTAATGTTTTATGGCAATAATATGTTCAATATATTTCCATAGAATTTATGTAAAACATGTATGTAAATATCTCGTATGGTTAACTTCTTTCCCGAGTTCTATCGAGTGGAAGATGTAAGTAATTCAATTTATGTAATTTTCTATGATTTTCTCTCAATTACTATTGTATTTAGAAATTTGTTTTGACTGAAACCACATGTTATAATATAATCTGTTTATGGCAAGTATCATGGACATGAATCAAAAAATTCTAAGTTCAAAGCACGACATGCAGTTTCGATACGGGCTATTAAAGTGATAGATGGGGAGACAATTGCGTATGTGAAGGACAGTCATGGTCTTAGAAATGGGGTTGATGGTTATATTAAAGTATCTATGGATGTGATGGTGTTGCAATTGAAGTCCAACAGTGGTGAAAAAGAGATTATTGGAAGCCCAATAGATAGAGCGATATTTTAATGGACAACTTTTATAGTCATTATTTCCAAAAATAATGATAATTTGCATAGTTTTATTATTTATGGCAATAATATGTTTAATTTATATTTTTAGGCCACAATCCCAAAATATAAATGGTTAAAATTAGATTCATTTTAGTGACATTAATGAATTCATAATTCTAAGTATTTCTTATTATTATTTTTTAAATTTAATGTTAAGTTATATTAAAAATATATATATATTTTTTAACATCAAAGTGCAGGTAAATATTATTTTGACTGAACAAAAAAAGTTTGAACTTCGATAATTTAACAATGTTAAGGAAATGACAGTGGTTAATCCTCTTATCCTTTTTTTTCAACCTCGACCGCAAAGCCAAATAAGCCAAATTAGGTAAAAAACCGTTTTGCTCTAAAAGTAAGCTTATATCCAAACATTAGCGTTAATACTTAATAGGCCCAATAAGATAACACACGAAGCGTCGTTTCATGAAACTCACTGGTTCTCAATCACAACGAAGATCTCAATTTCAATTTCAATTTCAATTTCAATTTCACTCACTAAGCAAGCTTTGCTCAACGAATCCATCTCCTCTCTTACCAATATCCATTTGATTTACATGTGTATACAGTTATTGCTTTACTCTCCGAGTATCTACAATGGAGAGTGGCAATCCGATTCGTTAGGTTCAGCTACAATGGTCTTGAGTGTTTCATCTGTCTTGGGTCACAATGCACAACCTGAGACCATCAAGCAAGTGTTGTGCTTTTTTTTGCTTGGAACAGACTTGCTCGTTGGGTCAATGAGCAGAGAGTTCTGAAGTATGGCAAGCTCTGGAATCAATTCCAGAAGAGGCGGTGGCGTGGTGATTGAGGAGATAGAATGAGAGTTCTGATGTTTTATAGTTATAGCTTTGAAATGTTAACAAATGAATGAATATCTTGTGGTGTTGCTCCTAATTGATTATGTAAGGTGTGTGTTAACAAACAACATATCTCTTCCTTTAGTTTCGCTTGGTAGCATATGAATCCCAAATATTCATCATCCTACCTGGAACATGATACCTTAGCCAAAAAAACCATGATCAAAATTTGACAAACTCTAATAAGGGCTTCCTTCTAGTTTACCACATCCAGTTAGGCATGAATTTGCCTCTGTAGACGCATTCGTGGTGTTCTTTCTAGCAATCCTAGGCCAATCTCTTCACCGTTTAACCATTGCCATGCCATGCCTTCCCCTCATACTGACGGCATCAAGCCCAACCGGCTCACTCCCATACTGATCATTTCCTAAGACAGTTTAGGTCAGTAGTCAACTCACCATGGTTTTAAGTACAGTTTGCGTTATTAGTTCTCATACAAGTTATTATAAACGCATTGCAAACAGATAGCTAGCACTTGGCGAAGTTTAATACAAATATAGATCCCACTCGTTTTATTGGTCCCTAAAGTTGTAGACATATAACATGATAAAAGTTGCAACAGACCAGATGCAAACATACAGGAAGTGTCTGTCTACTTGGCTTGTCGTTCAGAAGCAATTTCAAGACACATGTGTTCTGGTTCCCCATCCATGGTTTTCCTTATGATAGCTCTGTGATCACCAGTGAAACCAATTGAAGGATCACCTCTATACTTGTAACTTATGTAGAATATTGCGTTCTTCGCGTGGAGCTTCTCACGCGCCTCAGATATGTAATCTTCTTTAGTTTCTACAACTAACTTGTTGATCTCCAAGGGAGGGGAAGCCTTCAATCTCTGGAGTCGTCACATTGGCAAGTGTAAGAGGAAACAGATGACAAGTGAAGTAAAAAAAAAAAAAGGTTTATTTTTACAGACAGAGAATGAATGATTGCAAGCAAATTCAAAGGACTTACAGCCTTTGCGATGGAGAAGAATGCGATTTCAGTGAATAGATGCAGCCAGTCATTCTCATGGAGGTCTGCTTCTTGCACCTGTGTGATCGGTGGTGATGCACAAACAAACAAAAACGCATTTACCAATAAAAGAAGATTAAAGTATAAAAGAAGATTAAACTCCAATCTGGACATATATATATATATCGTAATTACCACGTAATACTTTTTGTTGTCACTGGCCAAGGCCTCATCAGACAACCATGTGGGACGCTTGTAGAATGTATCCATTGCCTGATCCCGGTCCCAATGTTCATTCACACGCTTGTTACCTTTAAAAAGTGATCCTCTAGAAACTGTTAGTCCTCTAAAGAAAAGAAAAAGAAAGAAAGAAAGACAGTGATATAATTAAGAAGATGCGGTAAAGAAAAAGTGTTACTTACATGCGGGTCTGCAGGCCAAGATCTGCCACGTATCTATAACATAATCTTTGGCAAAACTTCTATGTGTAGTACTGAGCAAAGTCTGAAAAAGGAAGACAGAATTGCAGGCCGGATCCATCGCGTGCGAAGTTAAGTAGACGTTGTAGTAAGCAGTGCACATAGAATTATACTTTTCCCATCCCACAAACCTTAAGTTTGTTCCCTGACAAACCAAAAAAAACATGAACAAATTAGAGGAATCAAGGGCACAGTGTTCATGAGCAAGGAAGGATGTTCAGTCAGGAGATTGATTTACAAGACATAAATTAAAAGAGAGAGAGAGAGAATATTATAATGAGTTACCTTCTCAAAATTGTAGCAGTAGAGTCCAAGCCTTGCGTAAAGGGTGCAATCATAATCATAGCTCTGAGGGGCCGTAACTTGTTCATCCAAATCAATTCCAAAATCAAAACCCTAGGAAGACCAAAACCCATCCACAAGAGATCAAACAAACAAACAAACATGAGGAAGACCTAAGAGATCAAACAAACAAACAAACAAACAAACAAACATGAGGGAAGAGGATTTACATACATAAGCCAGTTTGCCGTTTCTCTTAAGCCCAGTCTTTGACTTTTTCCTTCTTCTTCTTGCCGTTGATGTTCTTGCGATTTCAAGCTTCCCGAATTCACATGCCGCTCTGACCTCCACCACCTCCTCCATATCTCTTAGCCAAGCCCTCCGATCTATCTCTCTTGCGTTTCTTCGTTTTATACAAAAGGAAAACAAAAGAACAGAAAGAAACAAAAAAAAATACAGTTCAAGCCCACTAACCGTAACAAATATCAGCCAGCTGTCTGCGGTCCATATTATAGTCTTTTGAGAGTTTACCACTTATCCGACCCAATTCTCTCGGTCAAAAAATCCAAATTAATGATAACAACAACTTATGCAATTGTACATTGTAGCCCTGATTGGTAATGGCTGCTATTTATGACTGTAGAGATTTTAATTTTAAAATTTTAGATTGGTAATGGCTGCTATTTATGACTGTATAGATTTTAATTTTAAAATTTTAGCTGTAGAGAGTTTGGCTGTAGATGCTTTGACTGTAAAAACTTTAAAAACTTTAACTGTTAAAATTTGATTGTTTACCAACAACTTTTAAAACTGTAATTATTTTTATTATTATCATTAGATATTAATAATATAATTATAGTAAATATAAATTATGTCAGAATTTAATCTATATAATAATTTACTAACAAAAATAAAGTTTATTAATGATAAATATAATTTTAAAAATATAAGACGATCAAATATATAATTTTGTTTGAAAATTTTGGTTTTCTTTTGTTTTTGGTGACTGTTTTTGTTTGATTTTTAATTGTTTTTGAATATTTTTTTAGTTGAGTATTTATACTAGCAGTCAACAATCTATTAAAAACTTATTAATGCATTGTTTTGAATGTTATTCTCTTACTAATAATGAATTTCATAAATATTTTAAACTATTATTAATAATGATGAAAAAATAAAAATTATTATTAAAATGGATCTTAAAAGAAACAGAAGAAAATAAGAATAATTAATTTGTAAAAATATAATATGTAAAATATATATATATATATATATATACTTTTGTAAAGCTTTTAAATATAATAGAGGAGGAAAATAATGTTTTTAAAATTATTTAGTTTTACAGCATGATTTTGACGCTTTAAAAATTTTTAGAAAACAAAGAAGCAAAAAAAATAAGTGGCTTTCAAAACTTTAAAAAATTAAAAGCAATAAAAATGTGATTGGCAAAAATATGACTGTTAATGCTTTAAATAATTTTAAAGTCCTAAAAGTCTGTTATTAGAGAAAAAAAGCCTTTAAATAGTTCATTTATCTTTTTATTTGAACGTTTTATAATTCATCTTTTTATTAAAATAAAAATATTTCGTTTAATTATCTTTCGTAACTTCGAACCCCCCGTGACTTAACATTAGTTAATGTACATTAATTAAAGTGTTATATATTGTAATCTCACATAGATATATTCCTCAAAATACATCTTTTAAGTTTTTTTCCAAAAATACCACAAAAATTTTATTTACCAAAAGTACCAAAATACAAAATAAAATCAAATGATAATGATGTAAAACTTATTCTCATGTTTGGGTTGACAAATTTAGATTTAGGGTATAGTTTTTGGGGGTATAGTTTAGTGTTTAGGAATTAAGCTTTAGTTTTGAATATTAAAACTTTAGTTTAATTTTGTGGCATTTTTGGAAAAACTCATTTTAGTGGTATTTTTGAAAAAAAATATAATTAAAAATAGTATTTTTAGAAAGAAAAAAAAATCAATTTAGTGGTATTTATGAGAGTTGTCCATATTTAAATAGATATTTACAATGTTTATTAATATATTTATGGTCTACTGGTAATTCGAGAGTTGTCTAACCCTCAGAGATCATGTATTTGATATCCAAAACTTGATTTAAGTACTGTTAAATGGTATTCACTGTCGGGAACATTGAACACGGCGTTGCCACTCTCATGTTCTTCGGTTAAATGCTTAATTAGTCATTAATTACCATTGGTATGAGTATGATTTTAGAGTCTGCAAAGAAGAGGGAAAAGAAAGACTTACTTTTGCTATTTCATAAACTAGCTAGAGACAGTTTTGCAGTTCTGAATAATAGCAATTGAGAACTAAATGTAAAATTTTACTAAACTTTGTCAAAACAAAAAAAGAATAGCAATTGACTTGGGACTCATATGTGACTGAAAATGTATATCTTATTGTGGTACCGTTTGTTAACAAACAAAATATCTCTTCCTTAATTTGGTTACCTCCAATGTTTGGTACAGCTTTGTTATTGGTTCTCATACAAATTACGATTATGCATTGCAAACAGCCAGCAGCACTTAGCGAAGATTAAAATACATATAGATCAAAGTTGTAGACATAAAAAAGACAAGTCAAACACAACATGGTGCATCTATAGCCATATATATGTTTATAACATGATGATAAAAGTTACAAGGAAATAGCGACTAATAATTGATTGCAGCATGCAGACCAGAATTACTCACGAAAAAGCAATTTCAAGACACATGTGTTCTGGTTCCCCATCCATGGTTTTCCTAATGATAGTTTTGTGATAAACAGCGACACCACTTGAAGAAACACCTCTATACTTGTAACTTATGTAGAATATTGCATTCTCTGCGAGGAGCTTCTCACGAGCCTCGGTCATGTAATCTTCTTTAGTTTCTACAACTACCTTGTAATTTATTGATCTCCAAGGGAGGGGAAGCCACCAATTCCTGGAGTCGTCACATTGGCAAGTGTAAGAGAAAACAGATAACAAGTCTGGCAGAGAATGATTGCAAATTCAAGGACTTACAGGATATATTGCATTAAAGAATGCGATTTCAATGAATAGATGCAGCTCTGGATCCTGCACCTGTGATCGATGATGCACAAACAAAAATGCATTTAACTGGCATCAAGAAGATTAAACTCCACTCCCTGGACAAATGATCACAAGGGTTATCATTGTGATTCGAGTAAAGACTAGGGTTTGATTGATGAAACGATTGAGATAGCTGATGAAGACGGCGAAAAGGGAAAGGAAACTCGGAGTGGAGATAAAGAGAAGAACCGTTGAGTCCGCCGAATGAAATCGGAAGCTGGGCACAGAGTGAGAGCTGAAGACAGAGTTGTGTCTTTCCGCAGCTGCTCTCCGCCACGATTTCCGTCAGAGAATCGCGGGGAATCCCGCCGCGAAGACATCCGTCGAGAATTTTACAGCCGGTGGTTAGTTTCCGATTCGTCTGCGGTCGTCGGCGGAGATTCTCCGGCTTCATTTGACCGCCAAAACCTATATGGATCTCTCGGGAATTATAAAAGCGCCACAGAATTCAAATAGAGTACAAAACAAAAAAAAACCTAATTGTACGAACGACACCGTTTAGCCGCTTATTGGGCTGTTAACTTTACTGCAGGCCCACATTGAGTAAAGTTATGAATTCAAACTTGACACCGTTTAGACGCAACATATGAATAAAAACGGCAGGTAGTTCTTTTGCTTTGAATTGTTGGAGGATAAAAAACCACACGTATTTATGTTCTGGAATGTGGAACGGCAGAACGTTTACTTCATAAATGCTTTGAGTTCTTGGACCATATTAGTGCATGAAATTTATTTTTATTTTTATATATAGGTGTATAAATATAGTTAGCAATTGTATTAGTTATTTTACTAGATGATTTATTATGACCTAACTGATTTATCATGTTTATATATCCACCTCACGTTCACTTAAATGCAAACTCTTGTAAATTCACAACTTCAAGTTTCAATATTGTAATAGTATTTGTTACTCAAACTAATTTCTCAGCATTTTTAATTATTTTTTTTGGTTTTTCAAGATATTTAACCGCTTAAACACAACATAAGTATATTATGATAAAACATCATTAATATAAGACCAACAAACTCCACAACTAACATAATGTTCAACATATATTTATTAGAAACGGAATTAGTTTAAATCTAATGAAATTTTTGTTCCATAAGATCATATTTTTGTTCTTAATTAACTTCTATCATCTTAGAAAACTGAACTCAAAAGTGCTAACGACAACATGGCTGAAAGAGATTTAATCTGTACACTACAAGAAAACACTACGTTTTCCTACCAAAGAAATCGAAGGATCTTAGTAGGAAACAGTTGTTTCTCACAGTTTTCCTACGAAAAAAGAAGGAGGTAATAGCCCGAAGGAAATCAAAATTACTGAGAATTTGGAAGGAAATATCTTTCGAAATTCCTTCCAAAAAACTTTGGAAGGAAAATGCGAAGGAAAGATGAAAGAAATGGGAAGGGCATTAGCATCAATTTTCCTTCGATATATTAGAAGGATTAAGTGTCCTTCGGTTTTTCCTACGAGATGTTCTCACGTTTTTCCTACCAAACCTTTCATTCGATTTTCCTTCGAAAATTTCTGTCCAGATACCTTCGAAAATGTAATTCTATTTTCCTTCAAAAACTTCATGCTTTATCTACCAAAACTTGTTCTTGTATCAAACCCACAATTCAACACTTTTTTCCTGTTTCCAATTTGTTTTGCATTTTTATAAATTCAAATTTAGAAAGAAAATATTACCAAAATATACTTCATGCCTCCAAAAAACAGTATTACAATACATACAATACATACAATACATACAAATTACAACTTTTCAGTAGATAAGAGACGATCAAGGTTGGGTAGCGTCTTCATCATCTTCGTAGGTTGGTGGCACCGTGTAGGCAGGTGGTCGTATATCAGGAAACCGGTCTAGGATCCGTTTGTTGCATTCCATGAGATACTTGATCTGAGCATCTTTCTCCTCATTGCAAGCCTTCAAAGTTTGAATCTCCTCTTCTAATTTAGGAATCTGTTGTTGTGCTGAAGACGAAGAAGGGCATTCATCATCGACCAGGTTAGGCAAGCCATAACGTTTTCCTCTAACCTTCGGTACAACCTATAAATAATAACCAAGACATGTAAATTAATCTCATTGGATAGAGATTGTAAAAGCCGATCATAATAACAAAATGAAAGAGTTAATAAGTAGTTGTGTAAGAGTAACTTACACTACGCATAATAGAGTTAATCTCCTCTCGTGTAAGAGTGTCTGGCTGAACCGAAGCATCCCCATCAGGTTGGCGCTGAGATTGGATGAGCTCCATCTGACTCGAAGCCAAATCAAGATAATGTTTTGTCTTCATATCGCTGATGGTTCGGGTCTTCTTGTCTAAGTGTGTTTGTTCCATGAAATGAATCATGTCAGGCTCTGTTCCTAGTTCAATAGTCTTACAAAACAGAAACATTAGTTAGTAATAGAAACAGAATCAATAGGAGATGATCAAATTGTAAAACTGAACTGAAGTTAATTCAAAAATCAGTACTGACTTATAAAACCAGAGGTGAGTAAAATGATTTGATAAATCAAAACCGATGAAGACAATGAAACTTGAAAAGTATTAACAGAACTACTAACCATCTCATCCCAACGTCGTTCATATGTTATTGGACCATTGTTGTGTTTAGCAACCCCTAAACCACCCCTTTTACTTCCTCGATTGATAGAGTTTTGGGCTGCCATCTCTTTTGTTTTTTCATCTGTCCACATCTTGATGTAACCATTAAATAGATTTTTCTTTGCCTTCATCCATTCTGGTAAGTTGTCAGCACCTTTTTCTTGCCATTTTACCTTCCAGTCACGAACATTTGCTTTGAAAGATGCTTTTGCTTGCTTAGTCCAGTGTGTGCGAACATACTCTGTAATGCTTGGGTCCCAGTTGAACTCTTGCTGTATCAAGTCGAATGATTAGAAAGCATGTACACATTATATTACTTAAAACATATACAAAGAAAGCATTTGTTTACCGCAAATGCTCGAAACCATCGCTGGCAAATTTCTGGTGGGAGAGACCGATAGGTTGGATATGCCTTTGGGAGATCAGATTTCAGCATCTTTAGTATCTGCTTTGTAATCTTACCGGTCTTGTCATGTCTAAACCTGCAATGTAATTGACCAACAATAGAGTAAACAACTGTGGGATATCTTACAAAATCTGAAGGGAAGTACAAGTGCTAAGAAGGTTACCATGTTGCTGTTCCTTGACGGGCTGGGCATAGAACTGGGAGGTGTGTGCGTCCTGGAGCACTTAGCAAATCGCAAACATCAGCAAGAATAGGGACAACACCTTCTTCATTCTCATCTTGTGGTGGATTTGGCTCATTTGGTTCACTACCGTTACCGGTGTGTTGATTGCGGCGACTTTGCATAAACCTTGGTGAATCGTTTAAGGAGTAGCTTGGTGTGTTGCTGTCATAACGGCGCTGCTGTTCTGCCATGTAACGTTCATAGTGCTGTCGAGTATTCTCCTAAAAATTCGTAACACAAAATGAAATTGTAACATGAATTAACTCTAAATATTAATTGACTCAACAAATAAAGTCTCTGGAAATTCTTTCGAAACATCGAACAATAGAAAGTTTTTAATACAATTGACTCAAAAAAAAAAAAAACCAATAAGAGAGAACACAACTTAGCCGAGAACATAAACAACGACTATGACTATCTGCCCATTAACAAATTAAAAATTGAAAGCTTTCCCTAGAAAGAAAAATTATCTATCAATTATAATATAGTTGTTTAGTTCTGCAACAAAACTAAGGCCGAAGAATAATTTTGAAAAAAAAGTAAGAAACTAACATCGTAAAACTTGAAAATTACAGTTGCTGTTCAAGTATTTGATTAGAAAAACTTACCGTAAACTGTGGATCTCTCGGCGGAGACCACGAGAGGCTGCCAGTCATCCTTTCACTCGGTGCTTTGCGGGTAAACATGATCCAGGCTAGAAGGAATTACTGTGTTTGAGCAGTGAAATGTAGGTTTTTGAGTTGAAAATCGATGAGAAACAAAGCAAATTCACTACGACAGTCAAAGCGGCGATGTGTAGAAGGTGAATAAGTGAAAATGAAAATCGAGAGTGAGTATCTAGGGTTTTTACTTCATTTGTTTATTGCTAAAGTTAGGATATAGCCCATTAACAAAAATCATTTTTGTTAAAGCCCATTATCATAAATTGGTTTTGATTAAAACCCATTACAAAATTGTTTTATTTAAATGTCCAATTCCCAAAATTGTCTTTTTTTTTTTTTACTAATATTTCTATTACACAAGAAAATAATTTTTTTTTAATTAATTAAGTAGTAAAGTAAAAATTTTATATGTGTAATATTTTGTAAGTTATTTTTTTTAAAAATTATAAAATTCCAATTATATTAAAAAATGTAAGTAAAGATTTTTTTTTACATACTTACATTTACGTTGGTTTACTCTGAATCGGATGAATATTCAGATGAAGCGGAATCAAACTCGTCTTCAAACTCGCCAACCTCTTCTTCAGAAACTTCCAAAATATCATCAATGATGATTTCTTCTTCTAATTCTCCTGGGACCGTATCATCATGACTATGTTCAACAGAAGATATGTTCCCTACATCTGTTTGTTGCAAAGGGCCATTATCTACTACTCCGCGTACTCTTCCTCTTGGGCTTATTTGCGTAACAGTAACCCACGAATCTTGTTTTTTGTAATGCGAGGATAGGGGATGTAACATACTTGGTCTCCTTGGGATGCGAGAATGAAAGGGTCATATCTATCAATTTTCCTTGACGTTCTTACTGCAGTTACCCTAAATTTATCTAAACGTACTCCCTCCCGATCGATGGATCATACCAATCACACATGAAAACTATGCATTTCAAATTAAGGACTCCTGGGAACTCAATCTCCAAAATCTCCTGCAAAACACCGTAATATATTATATTACCGGCTTGGGTACTAATCCCAGAGTTGATCGTTGTTCTGCTCTCTCTCGCGGAACACTTTGAATGCATATCCACGTGTATAGTAAGTCGGTGAACTTTGGCAAGCGATAATGGACCATCTACCAACTCTTCTAACCAGGTGTGTAATCGTTCACCTCTATTGTTGCATGTGTGCACCGTATGTGTAATAGTCCATTAAGTAGCATGTCACTCAGCAAGAAAATACTTACTTATTCAAAATACTCACATAAAATTTCATCCACTGTACAAACTCATTCTGTTTTCTGGTGGCAATAGTATCCTCATCATAATGTGGATAAGCTGTTCGCAGCTGCTCGAGATACATCCTGGACAGACATGTAAATTAGCGGAATAAATACAATTTATTTAAAAAGTAAGTTAAATTTTCTAACTTAAAAATACCTCTCATATGGCCATAGTTCCTCACAATTCAACAAAATGTAGGTATGCAAGTGTTTTACTTCAATTTCTGTTAGCCACCGCTTAGTTGGTTTCCCACTTAACCGCCCAATTTGTGAGAATATATCTGAACTTGGGTTATGTATTGTGGTCTTTCTCCACCGTCATCGTAACGGCTTGGTTTTCTACTCTTTGTTTGAACACTTGGTGGAAAGTAGTGGGCAGCAAAGTTAGATCTTTCTTCATTGATACTTTGAGCAATAATAGAACCTTCACTTTGCTTAAATTCTTCACCTTCTTTTCAAGTGAAACATGAATCTTTCGAATGGGTACATCCACCTATACTGAACAGGACCCCCAGTTCCGCCTCTCCGAAGATGTATTGGGAGATGTTCCATTACATCGAAGAAAGACGGTGGAAATATTTTTTCTAGATTACATATAAGAAGAGGTATGTTGTCGATAATTGTCGAATCTAATGGAGTAAGTGATCTTGTACAAAGGTCTCTGAAAAAAGCACTAATTCCTGCATTATGAAAAAATCCATACATCAATATATGTATTTATTGTTGTTGACTCAAAAATATTAATATTAAAAGGAAATAAACTTACTGCGATAGCTTCATGTTCGTTCTTGGAGGAGGTTGACAAAAGCAAAAGGTAATAACCGTTGCATAAATACATGACAATCATGACTTTTCATCCCTGATAATCTACCTTCTTGGTTGTCAACATAGTTTCGTAGGTTGGAAGCATATCCATCAGGAAATTTTACTTTCCGAATAATCCACCTAAAAAATGCATCCTTAGCATCTCCATCTAATCTGAATCTTGGGATTGGACCTCTTCCACTTGGTAAGACATGTAAATGAGGCCGATTGCATATTGAAGGCAAGTCTAGTCTCGATTTCACATTGTCTTTTGATTGCTAATAAATCATACAAGTTGTCGATACAAACATCGATCATCCGATATGCAGGCAAACCAAGAAGAAACAAGCTTCAATTTCATTATAAGAGCCGGTGAGATGTTGTCTTCTGGCAACACATCTTTAACAAAATCTGCCCAAGCATCTACACAATCTTCTGACAAATTATAGTCCGTCTTTATATTCATCATCCTAGTTGCGGCGTATAAAGGAGAATGTCCTTCCTTACAACCTTCATATAATTGACTCTTCGATGCATTTAGATATCGTAAAATCTTTTGCTTCTATATTTGGTTCTTCTACTCTATTTCCATCTTCTACAAATTCATGGACATTTTCTCTATGTGCATCATGAACCATTTGAACCGTTCCTCATCTTCTTCCCTCAATCTAGGTTCTTCTACCCTTTCCGACACATTTTCACTAGTACTACCCACATTGTAAGCATCTGTTTCCCCATGATAAAACCATACTTTGTAATTCGACATAATTCCAAGTTGATAAATATGTCCCCAAACTAAATCTTTGTCAATGAAGTTATTATTACAAGATGGACATGGACATAACATCTTACCACTCTTAGCAGCTATCCTGATTCATAGCGACGTTCATAAATTCCGTGAGTCCTGCCTGCATATTCTCTCGTAAGCATCCCGTTCGAGAATATCTCTCTGTCCCAACCACGTGCGAAAATTATCTCATTTTCAAAAAAGAAGTTTGAAACGTAGAACAGAAATTTTTTTTATAATAGCTATGATCAAAAGTTTGACACGTAGAACGTAGATCGAGGTTTGAAACGTAGAACAGAAATGTTTAAGATGGGTGAGATTTTACATACGCAGTGAGTGGTTTATATAGAAAAATATTGTCAGTTTCCTTCCCCTTTCCTACCACTTTCCTACCGAATAATTCCTATTCCAACCACCATCAATTGATTGCCTACTTGGTTTTGTTTTTGCATGCCGACATTATCCTATCATCCCCATTGATCTTATCGCAATCCTTCTTCTCCTTATCCTACAAATTTATCTTCGAAAATTATACTCGTAGGAAATTCGAAGGAGAATATCCGTTTTCCTTCATATTTCCTTCGACTTTACCTTCGTCAAATGTTTTGAAGGAAAATAAAAGGAAATAGTCTTTCCGAAATCCTTCTCCTAATAATCCTTTAATATTATTTCTATGTTCCTACGAATTTTCCTCCAAAATTAAATGGTAACGGATTTTGGAAGGAAATAACCTTCTCTTTTCTCATGTTTAGTTCCGTAGGAACTTTCTTTCATATTTCCTTCGACCAGTTTTTTCCCGTCATTAATTTGAAGGATTTCAAGTAAAAATCTCCTTCCAAAATAATTTCGTAGGAAAACATAGTGTTTTCTTGTAGTGGTATTGCTTTGTGATCACAAAAATTACAAACAAGTACATGTAAAAGAAATGTAATACACATGTGAAAACATGGTTTTATTAGATCTGGTATATATTATTTATCGGTAGTTTAAAATTTATTGAAATTGTTATGTTGTTATGTTGATTATAATTATTGATTATAAAATATCTTGTTGTAAAGTTTTTAGAATCTATATGTCAAGACGATAATGAAAAACATTTATGTAGATATTTCGTATCCGGTTTATGTTTTATTCTTTTTAATATTTGTCTAATTCTTATTGTTGATCATAGGCTTCCTTAGGTTTTGAGGATAAGTTAAAGCAAATGGCAGCAAAATTGGACTATTTAGCTGTTTGGATGATAAACAATATGTCCATAAGTTCAAAGTAATTATAGTTGTAAAGTTTAATGTTTTATGGCAATAATATGTTTCAATATATTTCCATGAAATTTAAAGCATTGGATTTTCTCTTGTTATTTGTGATTAGAGTTTGAGAAAAGTTGTTAGTTGAACAATTGGTGTAGTCACCTATAAGAAAAATGGGCAAATGCTCAACGCCATTAACCACAACACCGATTTTTAGGCCACAATCCCAAATATAAATTGTTCAAATTAGATTCGTTTTAGTGATATTAATAAATTCATAATTCTAAGTATTTATTAAATTTTTTTGAATTTAATGTTAAATTATATAAAAGAAAATTTTTTTTTTTTTACATCAAAGTGCAGGTAAATGTTTTATTTTGACTGAAAAAAAAAAGTTTGAAGTTCGATAATTTAACAACATTAAAGAAATGACAGTGGTTAATCCTCTTACCTTTTTTTTTCAACCTTGACCGCAGAGCCAATCAGCCAAATTAGCTAAGAACCGACACCGTTTTGCTCTAAAAGTAAGTTTATTTCCAAACATTAGCGTTAATAGGCCCAATAAGATAACACACGAATAATAAAACAAACGGCGTCGTTTCATGAACCTCACTGCTTCTCTCAATCACAACGAAGATCTCAATTTCACTTTTCCCTTTTTCTTCTCCGGCGATTCTTCTCAGATCTGATCGATTTCTTCATCAGATGAATCCGTTAATCGAATCGAGTAATTGAACAGCCGCGAATCACTATAAACCTTTTTACAGATCGAATTCTGAATCGCGATCATGTCGTGCTTAGCGCTAGCTCTGCAACCAGCAAATGGATCCGACATTTTGCTCCAAACTCGAGAATGGTTTCCACCGGCACGAGCCCTAATCGCACTCTCTTATTTCCGCCAAATGCGTCAAGCATTAGCTTCCTCTAAGCAGCAGCAGCAGCCGAATCAGAAACATAGTCACGCTTCGTCTTCTTCTTCTTCTGCTTCGTCTTCCTCCGTTGCGGATCCCGACGACGCCGCGGCGGCGGAATTCGTAGGCGACGATCCGCTCGCCGCTTCTAACGGACAGGTGATTGTTGGTGTTGAGAGCAAGTATCGTGTGGTTTATAGATTAGTGAACTCGATCTATATCCTAGGTGTGACTGTCGCGGATCATGATAACTCTATCAATGTGTTTGAGTGTATTCATATTGTGAATCAAGCTGTTAGTGTTATTGTTACTGCTTGTCGTGGTGTTGAAGTGACTCCGGAGAAGCTTGGACGGAAGTATGCGGAGGTTTACATGGCTCTTGATATTGTTTTGCGTGGTGTTAGTAATATCCGTCTTGCGGCGATGCTTGGTGCTATGCACGGTGATGGGATTGCTAAGATGGTTCATTCGGCTCTTGATACTGAGAATAAGATCCGAGGAGCTGATAGTTGGATGGCTGTGGAGTCTCACGCTGCAGAGCATCAAGCTGCTGTGCACGCATTCTCCAATGCAAGATTTGAATTGCCTGCAGAGACTTTGGCTGCTGGAGACGAATCAGCGGCGAGCTTGGCACCTGTTGTGCAAGAATCAGAGCTATTGAAGGAAGAACCGGAACCGGAGAATAAAGATCCTTTTGCGGCAAGTGAAACGATCAACAAGGAGAAAGAACTTGTGGGTGGTTTTAAGAAGACTAAGGATCCGTCCTCAACGGATTTGACTTTGGCATTGGCGGGACTAGAAGTGACTACATTGCCTCCAGCTGAAGCAACACAGTCTACGCACATCAATGTGGAAGGATTTGAAGGGCAGTACGGTGGGATTGAGTTTAGTAACGAACAGGCTACGATTGGAGAAACTTTTGAATCCTTTACTGATGCTTGGGGAGGTGGATTGGATCCTTCAGAGTTTATGGGACCACAGAAGATTAAGAAGGAAGGAAGGACTCGGTGGGCTTGAGCTGTTGCACACTAGTGATCCTAAGGCAGTGGAAGGCAAAGATGGAGGTAATCTCGATAACTTAGTTAAAAAGCCTGAGATGAAGGGTCCTGAAATGTATGTCTCTGAGGAAATTAGAACCGAGTTTAGAGAATCCTTGCTTGCTAGAGTAGGACTTATGGGTGTTATCTATCTGAAAACAATGCCACCCAAAGGCTCTGGTGAAGAGAAAGAAACCGAGTTCTCATTTCGTGTTGAAGGTACTACTGCAGTTAAGAGATTCGCTATGCAGAGTTCTCGGATTAGTAGCTTAGGAACGGTTTGTTTCATGTGAGAACCGCTCCATCAGAAGAACCAATCCCTATCCTGAAGTATAGCTTGCAACCTAAACTAACCCCGTTGCCTCTTAGAGTCCGAATGGTGAAACGAGTCAGCGGGACTTTACTCTCACTAATGATACAATACGTCTCAAATCCGGATCTACCTGAGCCTCTTAAAAACGTGGACTTTATTCTGAAACTCCCGGTTGATCCCACATTGCTTAAGGTTTCACCTAAAGCAATACTAAACAGAACCGACCGAGAACTGAAATGGCAAATCCCAGAGATTCCGCTAAAAGGAACTCCCGGGAGATTAAGAGCACGGATGCCTCTCGATTCAGAGAACGGCGAAGAAGAACCAGATATCATCTGCTATGTGAAATTCTCGGTTCAGGGGAATACGTCTTTGTCAGGTATCAGTCTACGTGCAGCGGCTGAGGGAAATACAGATTTCTACGAGGTAGATCACAGGTATGAAACCGGAGTCTATATGTGCAATTGATTAAGTTTCTCTCTAAAAAGATTTACATTGTTTATAAATTTCTCTAATGTTTTTTGAGTTTGGCCTTTTGTTGGAAGTTAAATCCCATTTTTTTTGTTTTGTGTCATGTAAGGTTTTGTGTACTTTTGTGTATCTTGACATCTCTTCATTGTTATGTTATCTGTTTTACCCGATTTGCTTTTACATTTTATCATTGAATTAAGGAATACCATATTCAAGCTCATCAAATTATACTTCCCAAATGTTGAAATGGAAGAAATGTTGATGTAATGCTAGGGGATGATTTTGTTGTGACATTAACCAGTAACCAACCACTATGGTTTTTGTATGAATATTTACCTAGAATAAAAGCTTCGTTAATGGGTCTTAACTCTATCAAAGATATACATTTCTTTCTTTCTGAATTTGTAAAGCACATTTTGTGTAAGCAAGCTTTACAATTTAGACAATACAGCAGATTTAATTTATGAAAGGTCGGAATGTAGGATTGGCTCTACATCATTCATAACATTTATAATTTCACCTATCAATAGATAATATACACATTTTTCAGATTAGTATATTAAGAACTTAAAAAAACAATAATCTCACACCATAACAGCCGAATTCAATCCACAGAACATGTCACTCTTAGGTCAATTATCCACTATGACATTTCTTTATAAACTTATAATAATGTCATGTGGGTATTACAATCCGTCCTAACCACGGTTTACAATAATATAATACTACTGATCATTTTACATATATGTGTCGTATTGTAGAGTGACATGTCTAGTGGCCAAGTTTATTATAGTTGATTAATCACAGAAGCTGTGGGATCCCAAACACAAACCTCTAAAAGAGTTGATGACAAAAGAGACTCTGATCAACTACTTGGCCTACCAGATCGTTAACTTTAAGTCTTTGACACTTCGCATTTGATTAATAAAAACATATAATTTGAGTGTTCATTGACATATTATAATGCAAGGATGATTCTAAACCTCATACCTAATATATGACAGCTCTATTTATCACTACACAGAAAAGTACCAATTATTTTGTTTGGCTTTGCGAAAAAAGTATCTATATTGTTATATTGTAGCATTCCCAATATTATTAATAAAATGGC